>JALJVW010000910.1:1250000-2500000 GCA_024865655.1 Emberiza elegans | reverse complement strand
AGGAAGTAGGGACAGCAAGGAAACAAAGAGTCTCAATGAAGTTCAGCTTTACAAAAGGATTTAGATCCTTAATGGCATTGGTAGGTTATGTGGTTATGCCCTTGGTAATCCCAGTTTCTACATAAATCTCCATGCCTGGTCTTCAGAAAAGGCAGGCCATACTGAAAAGAAGTTTAAGAGGCTAAAATGGAAGTGATGAGCAGGAATTCATCTAGGGGCAGCCCAGACAAGGCATCAGCCAAAGGTGTTGCATGAAATTCACTCTGTTTGCAAGTCTTTTAGTGAGTTGCAATCTAACTTTCCTCCTAGGGTGGTAAACACAGGGAGTAGGAAAATGAACACTCACAAGAAAAAGAGCATTTTATTTCCCTGTTGCCTATATTTAAAACAACATGAAGGGAAGTAAAGCTGATAACTCACTGGGAGGTCAACAGGAAGGCAAAACAAGAGTAAATGTGTTGATGGAAGAGCCCATTGTCCCCTACAAATCCCAGCTGCTCACTGTATTCTTTCCCTGTAGTTCCTGAGCAGGGGATATAAACACAATAAAAACCAGCAGCTGGGACTATTTTGCAAGGCAACAGCACCAAGTAGAATTCCTCCCTCCATATTTTATAATTTATCTGAAGGCTACAGACATCTGTTCAGATGGCCAAGGGGAAAAAAAGCATGAGGGATTTGGGCTAAATTCAGCACCACTTAGGAAAGAGGCACCTGGCCTGCCATTTGTTATATTCTCTCCTCTCTGCTTTATGATTTATATTTTATAAATCCTTTCCATTGTGTCTCCCCCCCTTTCCTCCTTCTGTTCCAGTCTGATCAGATTGTAAAGGTTCAACGTGTAGTCCTGTTACTTTAATTAAGGTGATTTCCCTCTGCCCTCCCTCTTAGAACAGATGTATTGGAAATCCCCAGGCACCTCCTCCCTGAGCAAACTTGGACACTAAAGTGTAAAACTGCATTAAGACAAATTCCCTGTGCTAACTGCTTTTCTCTATGCAGGAAGGATGTGCAGGAGTGAAGGCATTTCTCCATGCTAGCAGGTCTGGTTTATCCTCTGTAGAGGGTTCATGGTGGCTACCTGAATTCCTTCCTGCAACAGCTTGCCACTTCCCAAAAAGCCTCATGATGATAGAAAGCTACCAGATATATCTGGTATGATTTGGTGCTTATACTGCCTGTCCCAGCAATATCCTGGTGATTCCCTGCCCCTGGCTGGTTTCTGAATTTAACATTTCATTTCCAGTGGAGGATTGTGCCTGACACACGGAGATTATTTAGGCACCCTTATCCCTCAACTAGGTTTAAGGCTGAGAGCAGGAGAATATAGCCTGAGGTAAAACCAGACTTGCAGTACTGAGTGATGATATAATGAAAATAGGGTCAGGAAAATACATTTCTATGATTATGCTTAACAGAAAAGTGCCAGCTCATGCATTTTAGCCAGCTCATGAGGTAGCTAATTATTCTGTATGAGCTTGTACAGGAGAGCATTTAAAGCGAGCTCTTTTCTGCTGTTTGACTTAGATGCCCCCTTAGTTTTCCCCTCCTCCCCAGCCTTGTTTAATGGAGATTTATTCTCCAGATGTTGTTTATAACCAGGCTTGATGCCGATTTCCCTCTCTTGCAACTTCTTTAAAACACTGCAGATATAATGCTGTATGTACCTTTCCCATCTGCTCTGAAAGGATACCCATACAGCAGCAAAAAATCCATATCTCTGCAGAGAATGATTTCATGCTGGCCAGAACATGTCTAAAGACCTGAGGACAAGCACTGACCAACCCAAGCAGCAAAACAGCCATTTGGCCAGCAAAGTTCACTTTAGCCAGTCAAAGCATCATTGGCAGGGTATGGAGGAGAGCAAAGACTGTGTGGCACAGCCAATAATGCTTTGTTTTGAAAGAGTAAGCCTAGTTACATGCAGAGTTTTAAAGGGAAGTAAAAGATGGAAGCTTTGTCCTTGCATGAAGATACATCCTGTACACTGTGCCTGTACTGGCCTGTCCTGGAGCTTTGACTGTTCTCTCCAGGTGATATGCCCAACCTGTGCAGGGTCACATGCATATAACTCTGTACATCAGCAAAACCTCAAAAATACCCAACCCTAGCAGCAGTCTCCAGCACCCCATGCTTTTCCTGTGAGTAGAGTTGCCCTGGTTCACCAAGCCAGTACCAGTGGTTTGGGTACAACTTAACATTCCTGGATCCCAGCGTCAAACTGCTCCCTCACCCTCCACCTCCTCAGAAATGCAGAGCTGTGTGACTTCTTGTCCTCCACAGAAGCCTACACAGGTTTACAGTAAAAAGAAGAAGGACAAGATCACTAATAAAGACCTTTCTCCCTTCTCTTCACATTCTCTTCTAGACACAGTTTTCCTCTCTAATTTTACATGGCACATTGGGATTTACCATCTGTTTCAGAAAGCCCTCAGATGAGCAAAAAACATTCTCTGACTTACAGGAGAAGAAGAAATCTTTGAGCGCCACACAGGCAGAGCAAGATTTTGGAGAACATTTCAATTTAACATTGTAAACAGTTCTGTTCCTCCCTAAGAGTTTCCCACAGAGCAGACAAATTTTGCGCTGTCAATTCCCAATCCCAGCTCTTGCTCCCCAAAGGATGACAGAAGTCTGTCATGCTTAGGAAAACTCTCATTTCTCTCTCCTTTTTGTTTTGGTTTTTGTTTTCCTTTTTTTTTTTTTCTGGTGGAAATATTCATTACACATCAGTTGTACCCACCTCTGTGATGCATTCAGTCATTGACACCGAGATTCCCAGCCTTCTCATGACACTTTTAGTCAATGTACTATTCCTCAAAGGTTCTAAAAATTTTGAGATTGTGTCTAAATCCATTTAAAATCTTTCCATTCTTCTGTTAAAGGGAGATCAGACTGGACTGATCCATGATCCCTAAGTCAAAATCAGCATGCCCAGCGCCCAGTCTGCATATTTAGAAATTTAAGAAAATTCAAACTTATATATTTCACATTTCAAATTTCTAGGACTGTAAGCAAGTGTCCAGGACAGCACGCAAAGCATTCATTTTTAATTAAAACTTATAAATAATTAATATTATTCAAGTGTTGAAATCCAATAGCCTGAAGATGACTGCAATGCTAATGCATAAATACAGGGAAAAATCCAGTCATGCATGCTGCAAGAGCATGAACTCAATGGGAAAAGGTAGGGAGCAGGCAAGGGTAATGACCATCTGATGGACAGATATTATATGGGATTCCAAAAACAAGCACTAAACGTGCCCTCTAAAAGAATGCAAAGACACAAAATCAGAAGGAATGCACTTAAGCATGAATTTTTCATTAGAAATTCCTTAGGCTAAAACTGATAAACGTTTCACTACTGCCAAAAAATTCCATAAACTATCCCAAGCCTCACCTGAAACTCCAGGTCAATAACAGGCCACAAAACCTCATTGCTAGACATGGGTAGGTCCCTGTGTACTATTTTTAAGCCTGGAAAATATCTGCAAGTAAATTTTAATTTTCTGTACAAGCCAATTGTTATTTCAGAATAAGGCAAACAATTTCAAAAATGTGTGCTTAACAGAGAAGGGGGTACAGATGGGAGCATGTTCTGGAGCAAGCACCAGTGACAGATTTACAGTATAAATGATGAGGCTTTGAAAAGCAGGTTGCTCAGGATACAAAGGACACCTTGTGCCTGTGAGGGTTGAGAGCAGTGATGCATATGCTGACAAGGTTTGCACAGCTTGCTTGTGTGTACATTTGCCTTTGCACACTATACTGGAGGTGAGAAGAGCTTGAGCAAGCATGAAGACTTGCAGCTTAAATATGACATAAAATGAGAGTTAGTGATTGTGTATTTGCTGGAGGATGCCTGCAAGCTTTGGGCATTTCTGGGGCTTTACAAGCTAATTTAATTGCTGTTTCTTAGGAATTTGCTTCTTGCAATTTTTTTAAATAAAAACCAAACATAATAAATCAAAGCAAAGTTATGAAGGTGTCTGGGGCTGCACTGGATGAAAAGGAAGGTCCTAGTGGGAAGAGGAATAAAAGATCAACTTGCACATGTGTGGATATGCAGGGCAGTTACAATTTTGATGATCTCTTCTCTCTTCTCTTCTCTTCTCTTCTCTTCTCTTCTCTTCTCTTCTCTTCTCTTCTCTTCTCTTCTCTTCTCTTCTCTTCTCTTCTCTTCTCTTCTCTTCTCTTCTCTTCTCTTCTCTTCTCTTCTCTTCTCTTCTCTTCTCTTCTCTTCTCTTCTCTTCTCTCTTCTCTTCTCTTCTCTTCTCTTCTCTCTTCTCTCTTCTCTCCCTCTCTCTCCTCTCTTCTCTTCTCTTCCTCTCTTCTCCTCTCCTCTCCTCTCCTCTCCTCTCCTCTCCTCTCCTCTCTCTCCTCTCCTCTCCTCTCCTCTCTCTTCTCCTCTCCTCTCCTCTCCTCTCTCTCTCTCCTCTCTTCTCTTTTCCTCTCCTCTCCTCTCTTCTTCCTTCTTTTCTTTTTTCACCAACTCATTTAAGAGCTGTTTTGTGCCAAGAAAAGGATGGTGTGCCTTATAATTTTTGCCTGCCTGATATTGTATAGGTAAAGAACAGCTGGAATAATTTAAATCTGTGCTTTCTATTTTAATGAAAATAATACAAGAGTGAATGGTGCTTCTGAAAAGCCCAGCTCCTGAGTCTGATAGAATATCTGCCTTGGTAAAGACAAAACCAAATACTTCTATCAGCACCAGAATGAAAGATGCCATATTTTTTACAAGCCTGTGGAATTCTACTTGGATTCTCAGCTGTGTCCATGTCAGGCTTAGTAACAGATTTCAGCAGATTTCTCATTTCTTCCTTGCGCAGGTAGCTTTGGTCCCAGCAGTGGATAGTCTGTAGCTTTCTGGTAGCCATTGCTCTTTTCTCTGCCCAGTTGTCCATTCACACCAAATATAATGAAGGTAACGTGTCTGAAGATTTCTACTGCTTTCACATCTGACTGATACTTGACAAAAGCTCTTCTTCTACTGATTTCTTCCAGAGATTCCCCAAGGGCAATGTGGGCCATTCTGGGGAGGGTCAATAATGGTGGGCAGAACATTCTGCTCCAGCAAACTGAGCAGCAGTCACTGGTGCAGAGGCAGGAGGAATTCCAGATCTCCAGGGTTCTCTCTTCCTAAACAATCCTCCTTCCTGTCTTCCCTCTCTGTGCTGAAGAATGGAGATCACAAGTCCTCAACCACTGTGAAATTCAGTTTTTCTTACTCTGTTGAAAGCCATTCAGATAACACTCTGTGCTATGCAGAGTACATCCTTTTACTATGGCAGAAGTGTTGTAATAATCTATCTGAATTGACATTGCAGAAACTAGTCTTCCCAATCACAGCACTTGACTCTGCTCCTATCAATCTGAAATAATTCCTGTAAAAGATGGTTTCCTTCTCAGCATTCTTACAATGGCAGGGCACTTAGAACTCTTCTCTTTTTACAAGTACCCAGCCATGAAGCCTAGTTTCAGCCTCTAATGTGGGGAAGAGCAGTTAGAACTCAAGAAGTGTAGTCCAGCAAGTTCCATGTTTAGACAGAGTGAAAAGGGAGACTTCAGTAAAAGAGACCCACTTAGTTCCTTGTTCCTTCAAGGATAACAATTCATAGTTATGCTTTTTCTTCACCTGAGTATCCACATCAACTGGACTGTAATATGAGAGGGCAGGACACTCATGGGTCTTGGCACTCTAAAGATTTTTGAGATTTTTAGAATAAGATTATATAGTGCTCCATAAGTCCACAGGTCATTTTTGGGAAACATAATATTTATCCTTTCATGATTACTGTGCATACAAAGCTATCCTTCTGGAATTCTGATGGTCCATTCTTATTTTTTGACAAATGAGTAGGGAAAAGAGAATGTTAACTGTGCCTCAAAAGTGAAAATCCTGTTGTTTCTTATCATACTTTGACAGCATATCCTTTGAGGCAGGGGACCATGCTCTTCTGGCATGTCCATACAACATGATTACCTCATTACTCTTGTATGTCAAATGCTGCTGGTTATACAAGCCACAAGCTTAAGAATGGAAATCAAAGTCCTGACGGAAATCAGTCCATTAAGAAACCATTTCTATCCTAGACAGAAAACAGTTTTTCAAGGTTGGCTCTCACTGAAGACAGAAATTTGGTTGTGATTTTCCAGGTGCAGTGATAGAATGTTAGGTCACAGAGTTTCACCAGAGGCAAATATCAGTGAACTAGTGAAAATAGGCTACCTTTTCATACATTCATCAAAATGTCAGACCACCCCATCCAGAGGCAGGAAACCCAATAAATATTGCAGGTAAATGTGGTATTCTTTTAGAGATTTTATATGTTCGTTTTTTTGTCCAAGTAAGGACTTACATTAAAAACAGCAACAGATTTAAAATTACATGGATGAGAAATAAAGAGGAGAAAACAGCCTAACTGTTATTAAAAAGATATCTTCATTTTGACCAAAGAATTGATCAAGTATATATTCCTTATTGTATTGAGAATGATAAAGTAAATATCCTCTTAATTGGTTTAAATTAAATTGCAATTAGGGCTTACAATATTGGCCTGGTAGCTGAGTTTTTATGGTGTGACTCTCTCTGGTCTTAGAATTAATAGTTAAATAATTTTAGAGTGTATTAGATTGGGATAGGTGCATTCCTTTAAGATGTTTTCTTATTGCCTATGAAATACTTACGCTGAACTTGCATTCTTGACGTTCACCAATATTTTCCATTTTGGAAGATACTGGCGTACTTACAAACATATGCAGGAGTTGGGTCTGCAAATCATGCTACATTGGCTTTACATGGTACTCTTATTCATTGTCATTTTTTTTTTAGAGTTGGTGCAGACACAGCTGTGCTACACACTCCTTGAAACAGAGAACATTGATCCCAGGGAATTGTATTACACCCATGGGACCTCATTTGATCTTTGACTCTTCTTCAGGTCTCCAGGACAGAACAGTTTGTATCAGAAAGCCAACAAGAGGCTTTTGTAAGAAACCAAAGTTCTGGGGTCTTGAAGAAAGCCAGTGAGCAGATGTGGTTTGCTCTGTTGTCGGGAGGGATGAAGGAATTAACTGATGTTGCATGAGGAGCAGAGGGAGCCTCATCTGTTTGTCTTCGATTTTCTTAGCAGAGAGGAAGCTGGACAGAAAGCCTTCTGAATTATTTAATCTACCCTGCATCCATCATTTGCAAGCAGGCCGTCATTCCTTTTTATAGATTGAATGATCAAGCACCAAGCAAGGAATGATGTTTTTCCTTTCCTCCATCCCATTGTTGACAAGGGACCATCCTCTAAAGCCATTTGGTCTTGTATTGATATCCTTTAGATTTGGCAGACAGCAGTCTCCCTTCCTACAGTGTTTATCCACATGATGTATTGCTAGGCAGCAATCAGTATTCTCTATCAAGAGCTAAATAAACCAAACTTGATTCCTGGCTTATGCAGGAAAAGGCTTCAGTGTTCCCCCTGTATTTTAGCAATCTGTTTCTGTGGCTATTCTAGTTTAAATTAACCTATCCACATCACAGCTAGCCAAAACTGGATACTCCACCAGGCCATATTTCCTGGTATTAACCTTGCTTCAATTCATCTTGAGATCACAAATGTTTGCTCCTCTTGTTCTGGTGGGTCACAGACAGCCTGCTTTTGACAGTCACTTGAAGTTCAGTGTGTGATGTTGTGTCTTACATATCCTTCTTGCTTATTTCAACTTTAACAGGTTATCTTTTATCTTTTATCTCTCCTCTTTATTATTTTAATTTATTGCACACAATGTTTCCCCACCTTTCCTTTTATGTGCATCTGTCCCATGTAAAATATATGCCTCAGGACAAAGCTCCTAGGGTGGAGATAAGGAATAAAGTGAAAGACCCTCTGGGCCCCTTATGAATCACAGATCTATATCCTCCCATGGAAGGCAAATCAGAGCCAATTTGCTGGCTTTTGTTAACTCTCATTTGTTTCAACACGTGATTTATTGCCTCTCCTCTCACATCTCTGAAACAAACACCAGATGCTTTCTACGTTTCCTTATTTTTCCAGCCATTTCAGATTTAGCCAGCACCAATTCCAATATCTCAATGAGGGCCCTGTTTGTGCAGTCTGACAATAAAATCTATATCTTTATTTGCAGCATTTAGTGAATTCCTAAAATGCGGTTGATGGCCTCTTAATGGTTATTTCATCTCTGGGTCAGCTTTTAGCAGGTCCTCAGAATAAAGATGGATGCAAGCCCTCTGGAAGCCAAGACCCCCATCACTGTGGTGGCACAGTGCAGAAATGGCAAGCAAATTAAGAGGGAGGCTGTGCATGGGAGCTGACTCTAGGCAAACAGTGTGAGCACCAGTCCTGACTTTTCCCTACAAAGAGGTGGAAGGAGGAAAGAGGGTTCAGCAGCCTTTCTCACTGGGTTTTAGCCCATCAAGGTGGGGGAAAAAAAATCAGTTGTATAAAGACTCATGAATTTCCCCACATGCTTCTTTTATTTTACTGATCTGATGGGACATCATAAAACTTAGCATTGATTTTTGGAGGGAAAACAGGAAGGAAAAGCAAAAGGCAATACATCAAAAAAGTTCCTTCTGAAGAAAAGACCTCTAGAAAGAAAATGTCAAGCAAGATTACACTTGTCCCACAGTTTTGAATTGAATCAACAAAACCTATGACTAATTTGCCTGGACTTTTCAGCCTAGGAGATGAAAATGTGCCCAGCTACAATCTGTGAAAGCCTGCAAGGTAGTGAGTGGAGAACTTCCAGCAGGGTGTCATTAGGGTGTCTCTGCTCAGTCTCTGTTCCACAACTGCTCAGTCACCCCAGTGTCTTCTAGGCCACTGTCCCCACATTTGACCACTATCATTCCATTAGGACTTTATTTTTCCCAGTATCTAATTAGAATTTTGTTAATTCTCTCAGAAATGCTAAACAGAGTGGAAAAAATCTCTTCCCTTGACACTAATGCAGTCCAAAGACTGGTTGCCCTTTCCCACAAGGAAACAAGTCTGACTTGTGCTGGATTTGTCCATTAAGATGCCTGCAAGTCCCTCCTTACACCAGGACAGATTTCTCAGAGAAAACAGAAAGTTGCACCATTTGGGCTACTCATTGCTCTGAACAAGCAAAGGTTGAGTGGGTGGTAAGCACTATTCTCAAGCATGACCTGTGGATTTGAACTCAAGCCTCCCAAAAGAAAGAAATCCCTGTGTTCTCCTGTGTGCCATGAAAAAAAATCTTTCAAGAAACTTTTTATCCTGCTTCCATTACAGATTCCCAGTATTTATAGCTTTAAATGCTTTTATGCAGGGGGAAAGACAAAGAAGCATCATTATCATGTTTCAAAAAGACAGTGAAGTGCTTTTTCATCTCCATTACTGAGAAATTGAGTCAACTTTACTCTGTATAAATTCTGTCTCTGAGAGCTTTTGTTCAAATCATATTTGCTACTTAACAAAACTTGATTTACTGAGGGGGATATGCTAAGAAGACATGGAAGGGAACTATTAGCATTTCATTGGAAATTTTAATATTGATATTAAGTGACACCAAACCCCAGACAAATTGGTGCTTTTATTAACTTAGACTGCAAGGAACTAAATGTTTTTCTTCTACTGTTTCGCCTTCTTTTCCTGCTTTTATTACCCCAGCCCTACATATCACCATTTTTCTCCTCTGTGAGATCTTGCAATGGTATCATCAATGATTTTTTCCAAATCATGTACTGAAAATTGTGGACACTGTGGTGTCTATAAAGGAAGTGAAAGGCAAACAGCAATGACTACCTCCAAGCAGAAAGCAGATGAGCCTTTCCCACAGAGGTCTAGCAGGAGAGTGTGCAAACTGATGAGATAAGGGCCACTGACCCTCAGTCAAGGTACACTCTGTTACTGGCACTTCTGTTTTTAGACCTTCATTCAGTCCTGTCAGTCACAGCTCATCATAAGGATCCCAGAAAAATGCTCCTTTTGTCTTCATGTGTTGGAAGGGTCACCCAAGAACACTTCTCCTTTGCAAAGAGCATGCTGAATTGTGAGGCCAAACATTATTTGTCTGAATGGGTCTGGGATTGTTATTAAAGTGATGCATAATAATGATATATATTTAATTCCTTTTTTTTTGATCACTGCTTTAATCTTGGTGAACATAAACTTATGTTTCACCTGAAAGATAAAAAAATGTGATGTTTTTTATATAGGGAACAGCAATATCAGGACGATACCAGTAGAGAACATGTTCATAAATCACACTTCCATATAAGACCATTAGGAAGTCACTAAGTCTGACATGAGATTAGAGATGTGGAACTACTTTGAAAGATTCCAGTTTGAACTGAGGAGGAATATTTGAGCTTTACCTAAAAATTGACTGTAGTGAAGAATTACCATCACCCTTGTTCACTGCTCCAAGCTGATAGCAATACTTAATTTTCCAAACTACCATCTTATTCTCAACATGGTTGTATCCACTTGGTGCTTTCCAGCCCAGATAATTTGGGATTTCTGCATGAAACTTGGTGAGAAGTTGCTGTGCAGGTAGCATAAAAACATCTCAAAACCACATCTATTGATTGTCCTTTTTCAAGCCTATAGGAAGAAAAACATTGTTTGACTCAGGAAAAAGCAAGTCAGTGCTTTTTGAATTATTTCTTGTTGGTCTGCCAGGACTCAAGCTAAATTATCTTAACTCTTTTCCTGATTCATTGATCTTTACAGCAGGCTTACCCAGAATCTGTTGCTGTCACTGGTAAGCAGTCACACAGACAAATAACACATTTACACCATTGATGAACCTGCTCAGTAACTACTTATGAGGGAGCCAGTGATTCATAGCTTGATGCAATGGAGAAGAGTATGCCACTTGCAAATAGTTTCCAGCTGTTCATTTAGATGCGTATGCGAAACACCACTAAAAAGGTGCTGAAATGAAAAGGCCAAAGAAGTAAAAAATACTGGTGTCAAAAAAAAAGTGGCAAACAAATTTTAAAAAAAATCAGGACTGCAGTTACACATTCTTTGTAAGAGTAGAAAAACCCCACAAAAACAAAATATGAAAAGGTCTGAAAGAAAGAGTTAACAGGTTCAGATCAGTCTTCAAGTACTGTATAATTCTCCACCACTCATTATTTACACCTCCCACACAGCCTTTCCCTTGCTTCTTGTTTTCTGCTGTGATGGAAATGCACTGCTGAATCTCTACTGTAGACATTATACATTGTTTATTAAGTATGTAGAACATATTTTGAAAGAAACACATCCCAGGGTACATCAAGATATGTCAGACTGTGATAGGTTTTCTCAGAGTGTTCAAGGCTGGTGAAGCAGAAGAATTTGCTTATGGTGAGGACTAAAATGATTGATCTGTTTGGTGGCTTGAGAGGTGTTGATTACAGGGTGTTGTAGACTTATGTAGGTGTATGGGCAACTTACTAATTAGTATTTCACCATATTGTATAGTAGCTAGCGTAAGCAACAGGCCTATTTTTATCATGTACTATAATGTATGTTTGAACTTTAGCACATTAAAATCCCCTATTTCCTGTTTAAGTGATCTATTTCTCATCACCTAGAAATAGCCTCTTTTGAAATCCATACAGTTTTTAGAAAAAAACTTTAGGAATTAACACATGATAATTTACTTCTGAGGTGAAATAAAGATCAGGCTGGAAAGAAAACATTTTTAAGGAATTATGAAATTGAGGTAATTAACCCTTAACCACTTTCCACTTAACTAATTAACTGCTTAACCCTAAAGTATTTATAAAAATATAGTGGAGTCTGTGATGATCTGCAGACTTTAAACCACACTCAAAAGCCTTTCTAGGAAGTACCTTCTAGCTAACCAAGTGTCAATGGCATTGCTGCAGGAACTGCAAGAAGATATTTCATACCTAAGTAGGAGATTAGGAGATCAAATAACTTTCTCTGTAATTCTATCATTTGGAACTTTCACAGAATAAAAGGTCTTTCTTCTGCAGTTCTCCAAGCACTTAAAAAATGAATACATTAAACTGAATCATTCACACATCATCTGCCCCTTTCTCATCTGGGCAAACTGAGGCACAGGGAAGTTACAGAGCTGGTATTTTTAGAAGTGGTCTGGAATGCTGGGTGCCATCACTTTGAGATGTTCAGCGTTTGATGCACACAGGGGAATTAGACATGTCACATTTAAAGGTCTTAGCTCCTGAGCTCCACCTGTGCAGTGAAAGTACACATGGCAGCAGGAGACTGACATCCTCACATCCTCATTTTCTCTTTTATTCTTCTCCAGTGCTAAACAGAGCTTAGTACTTTGCATTGGCAACTATGATTCCAGATGACCGAGTGGATCTGCCAGTGCACTTCTCATCCCTTGAAAAGAGAGCCTTCATGTTCAATGTGTGGATCCAAAGTCTACTCAGTAGATTTAGGAAGGTCAAAGAGTGTAATGAAAAGTAGGAGTGGATTGCAAAATTCTAAAAATGTTGCTTCTGATGCCAAAATCTAAGATAGTCTTCTCCTGCTCCTCCCTGGCTTTTACCCAAAAGCAATTCACATACCTGTAACACATTAGGCTGTCACAATCATTACCCACCAACCTTTAGAAATACAGGAAAAAAGACTTAAGACCTGGATAACCTGGAGCCCTGCCTAGTCCCATGGCTTTGACCTCTCAACCTGTCTCACAATGATGTCTCCAAGCACAGACATACATAAGCTGCGTGTGCAACATTTTTGGCCTTCTCCCTTGAGTACTTGCTCTGGCCAATTTTTCTAATCAGTGATCAGTGATCACCAGACCATCAAATGGGCCATACACACCCAGCAGATGGCAGTGGCTGTGCTCAAGCATGACAGCTCTTTGCACACAGAACTGGCTGCAGAACAAAGCAGACTGTTCAGACCACCAAGACACAGCTCTGCCTCTGCTCTGAGCCCCAAGCAGAAAGCAGTTTGCTACCTGCTAAGGCACCTGAGTGTCCTATTGAATGTCTGAAGCATTCTTTGCTGTAAGCTAGAAATGTGCCTGGGAAGCAAAAGAGTTTCACTGACTTCTGCTTTCTAGGACTCCATAGGAGTCCTTTCACTTAGGTGAATCCATAATGTCTGGCATAAATGAGCAGGAAAAATGGGCTCTGTAGTACTATTCAGCCCAGGGATACACTCAGCAGGGGTAGCCATACCTGTGACTCTAAAGGAAGCACTATCCTTTGGAGGACCCTAAAGTTTTGAGAGCTGCCAAAGCTTGTGTATATACTCTATGGTTTTCTATTTACCCATGTATCCTACTTCTAAAACCTCCTGGAAACTCCCAACAGCCATCTCCAGCATTTGGTTCCACATTTCCTGGGGTGGGGAGAGTAATTGAGCTCACTGCTGAGGGAACTGTCCTTTATCATTATATTTAATATATCATTTTGGGAATCATCCAGCCCCATTTAATCTAATCACACTCTTCTTGAATATGATAGATTTAATTCATAATTCCTCTTATGCTAGTATTTAATAGCTGAGAATATGGAGAAAGCAATTTCTTTGTTTGCTTACACTAGGTAGCAACTTCAGTTATAGGCTAGAGCCCCATTTTGCAGGAAGTTGTAAAAATAGCAGTCACAATAAGCTTGTAGATGGTTATCATGTCCCTCAGGCCTTTGGCATGTTATTTTTTAAGGGGAGGAGAGTTTGAAGATAGATGAAACTAATCAACTTTATAATTCATACCTTTACACAATTTTGATTAACTCATGTAATGAGGAAGTCCCAGAGCATCCCCATGGAAGCAGGCTCTGAAGCAACTTGTCTGCATGCACCTCACAAAAACAAGTCCCAAACAGGAGCCAGTATACCCATTATGCTCTCAGCAGCATCTTACAGGGGACTGCCAGTTCTGTCCTGTGACAGAGCATTTCCATTTGTGCTTCCCAGTGTTTGCACAGGTATTTTCTGACATTGGCATATGAGATATGAGTTTGTGTTACAAAAATTGGTGCATATTTCATGAATATGCTTTGCTAAATGGAGATAGTCTCTCTGCTCCTCATTCCTGCTGGAAATCGAAGGCATGGAAGAGTGCAACACAGCCACACTATTTAAATCAATATGTTGTCATTTGCCATTAACCTTTCCATTCACCTCCAGCATTGCTCTTTTTCAAATCAATTGGAATCAGTTCTGTGCATGAGCTTTCCAAAAGCACCACAAAAACTTTACAAAAAGCAAGGAAGAATACTTGGAGTGGTTCATCTCCTCGTGGACCTAAACTTGTGACAAAGAAACTGGGAAGTCAATCTAGGTGAGGAGCTTACAGCACAGCATTTGGAAACCCTGGAGGGAGCAGGTGGAACTGGCAATATCCCTGCATTTTGCTTCTTACCAACTGGAAGGGAAATTGAGGGCGCATTTGTTTGGTTGAAGACAAGTGTGATTTAGGTTGCAAGATAGTTCTGGTCCTACCTTGCTGAAGACAGTGAGTGGACTGAAGAGCCTTGCATTCAACTTGGAATTCAGCTTCTGCCTTCAAAGACCTCATTAAAAAAAATATATATCTACTTCATGTAGCACCTGTATAACAAAGATATTGTCTATGGTGGAAGTCATTAGGATCCACTGGAACAGAAGCAATCATCCATATGCAAAACAGGAACATAATAAAAAACAGACTGAAAATCCCTGCTGTAGAATTAACTGAATTGGATGCAAACTATTTTTTTTTGTCTGTATAAAGCACTCAGAAGTTTTTTTTTTGGTGATCTATCTGTATTACATGTAGTAGTAGAGTGTTATCCAAAGGTAGATTAAATTAAACTTCTCCTCTCAAGGTTCATTCCTTATAGCTAGAAAACAATTCCAAAGTTAAGAGACTTCAGTGTAAGATTTACTGCTCACATTTTGACCATAGTTTTAACATATGTGCAAGCAATAATAAAGAGCAATTCAATTGAAGAACTGAAAAGTACATTTATTGCAGAGACTCACACTTCAGTTTAAAAGGGAAAATATATTTTAAAATATAACTTTTATAACAAAACTTATTGGTCCACTTTTAAAGTAGACTGTCAAAGGAATTGTAAACAGCTATAACATTGCTACTATCAGAGTTTGTAAATAATAATAAGTGTAGGAGCTCAAGTTGTGGCTACAGTTCTGTCCAACTAGATATTGCAAAAACAGACAATGGAGGTGTTTCCAAAACCTACACTTCCATGGCTTTTTCTGTGTTGTGGTTTAACCTGGCAGGCAGCTAAACATCACAGAGCCACTTCCTGTTCACTCCCTGTTCCAACGCTATATAATAAAGCGAGCCTCTCTAGGTAGGCCCAATTATTATATATAATATGCCCAGCTAGCTCAGATAGTCAAGTCTTTAGCGGAGACCCAATAGCTGAGTTAAGCAGGGGCCAAGCCACCGAGCTCCTTCCTAGTGAGCTAGTGATATCAGCTTAGTGATTTCAGCTCTTTCACGGATTTCAGCTCTGCTAGGAGAATCGAGAGGACACTGAGGCATCCAATGTCCTAACTTGTTACAGAGGTGGCACGCAGTGCGGGTTTCCATTGCGGTGGTTCTGTCGTTGATGTACCAAAAGCGGCATATGACTTCCAGGTAATCAGGAAAGGTTGAATCGGCGAAGGCCACCGAGGCTCTCCGAGGTGGGGGACGAACCTTAAGGTCAGGATCTGCTGACGTTATAGTTACTTTCTTCGCACAAACTTCGATCATCGATTCTATGGTAGGCTTGGGGTCCAAGGGAAGCGACCGAATGGCTTCTTTGCATGCAGGGTTGGCGTTCTGCAAAGCCATCTGGCGAAGTACTTCTTCTCTGGCGCTTCACCTTGGACCTGTGTCTACTATTCTTTTTTAATCGGTCTCACGAAATGTAGAAAAGGTTCGTTAGTAAGTTGTTTCACGTCACCGAATTCAACCTGGGTGGTAGAGGATGGAAGCTTAAAAAATGCTCTTTCAGCTGCCTTGCATGACTCTAACATCTGAGCTGATGTTAATGCTCTGGCTTGAGCCACCGTCTGGCCAGTTCCCAGTGCCCACCAGATGTTGGTTGGACAACACCACCCTTCCGAATCGTGGGCAGTGGATGGATTTGCCCACAGAGACGGAAGGGTTTCCACTACCTCCCTCTTCCACCCAATCTCCCAAACCCTAAGTTCCATGGGGGTCAGGAGGCTGGAGAAGAGAGCCCATGAGGTCTGCAGGGACCAGATCTCCTGTGCAAGGGCCGACCAAGGAGTCCCCGGAAGTACTCACTATCACGGGAGAACTCCCTCTGGGCCTTGCACAGTTCCTTGATCCGGGCCTGTGACAAGGGCACCCATTGGGCCTCGGTCCCCCCCCCCACTGTGATGGAAGGTGACCGGGCGGCCGTTGGTATTGGGGCCTGCCCGGTTTCCGCTCTCCACCCCCTCCGGAACATGAACCATGGGAACCGGAAGGAGGAGCGTGGGAACCGGAAGGGAGGGGATGGAGGTGTGCTGGAGGACTGGACAGGGTGACGGCCTGGGCAGGGCGATGTTACCTTCTCCGCCCCTGGGTGGAATCGAGGGGGAGCGACATAAGAAGGCGGGGTGATGTGGGAGGAGTCAGCGGGGAGGAGCAGTGGGAGGAGTAGGAGGCGGAGGAAAGGAGGGATCATGGGATAGGAAGGGGTTGGTTTGGGACTGAAAAGGTTATGGGATGAAGAAGGGGTGATGGCGGGAAAAGGCACGTGGTCATCTCTATCTTGGGCTCCATGGGAGCCATCTTGAGGCAGTAACGCAAACCTGACAAACTGGGGTTTTGTAACTGGGGATTTGGGGGGAAGGGTAGTGGGATAGGATAGAGAGCTCCGAAGAGTCTGGCCAGGACTCTTCGAGGGGGAGGCCGAACCGGCCGAGAGGAGGCAGGGAAAGGATGGACACCCTGCGTCTTGCTGGCTCAAGGACTCTCTCGAGGGTTCAGACCTAGGGAAAAGGGGTGAGGAAGAGGGGTAGGGACACACGAACCGGGAAACTGGGGTTAAACTAGAACGGGATGGGTTTCTCCTCAGTTCTCCCGGTGGGCGCAGCGAAATTAGCACTCTGCTTGCCCAAAATGCAGTAGATGACAAATGTGCTTCTCCAGAGCTGGCCGCTTTTTCTAATTTATCTAAAACAACTTTCCAGAAACGCGGGTCCCTAACATGCTCTGGAGAAGCTTCAGGGAACTGGGAGAAAACCCATTTAACCAATTTTCTCAACTCAACCTTGGGGATTTCAAAACCTCCCCCAACTAAATAACCTTTAACTTGGTATTTGACTCTCTTTTGAGTTGTACTAAACTTAGCACCCATATTTGAGTAACAACTCAGATGTTAAAAACTGCTTGCCCAGGGAGACGATTAAACTAAACACGTGCCACCCACTGGCCCCTGCCAGGGAACTGCGCAGTTCGCTTTTTAAGAAAAGAAAAACTCACGAAGGAGTGGGAAAAGTATAAAAAGGCAGGGGGGTAAGATAATACTTACCTTGACCAGCGGCGATGAACGAAAACCCTGGGCAGACAGGTCTCGCCTGCAGGACCCTCCTCAGGTGCGTGAGTTGCGGGTCCTGCACCCCTCGGGAGCGCGCTACCCTAAAACGGAGTCTGCTACTACCGAGGGTAGTTCGCGGCCAGGGAGATCTGATGATCTCGTCCGGGGTCCGAGCGTCCAGACGGCAGTTGGGCCCCACGCGGGCGCCAAACTGCAGCGGGTCAGCGGCCTTAAATCCAAATGCGTCCGCTAGCAGGGGCGCCCAGCTGCCACTGCAGCAGTTGGGAGTCAGTCCCGGTGGCAGGCCCCAGAATTGCTCCCACGAACACCCTTTGGCGCCAAGGGCCTCAGGCTGTGTTCGGGGGGGACGAGATCGCTGCCTTAGATAAAGCTTGGCTGCAGAAGAGGCGAGACAGAGAGCCGGACACTCACTGGGGACTGTCAGGTTTATTGCCTGCTCAGAGTCAACCAGGGAGTGACAATGTAACATTGGGGCTTACAGCTTTATAGTAACAGAGGGTCGGGGAGGAGTACACAAAGTAACCAATGGGGATAGAAACCATCAAAAATGACAAGGGGAGTCCAGTAAGGATATCGGAAGGGGGGGCCCTGGTCCCACAGCCAATCATGGCTCCCAAGAGAGGGAACTTTCTGGACAATAGGGAGGAGTAGGGAGTGATTGACTGGGGCCAGGGGAGGGAAATGAGAGGACAACCACATAAGGAAGCTGGAGGAGGGGAACCAAAAGATACATAATATGACAGGAGGATTGGCAGAACTATAGGCAGGAAAATGAACTTGGGCAGAACCATTTTACAAACAGAGAGGAAACTGGTGCAAACCAATCGAACACATCACAACAAATGAGGGACGGAATTAGGAAAAAGTAAAAGTTGTGGGTTGAAATAAAGGCAGCTTAATAGAGTAAAAAAGGAAATTATGATGATGACAATGATAATAATAACTATTTTTTTTAAATTTTTTTTTTAATACAAAAAAGTGATGCAATTATTCACCACCTACTAACCTATGCCCAGACTGTTCCTGAGTAGCAGTCCCCGGCCAGCTTCCCCCTTAGCTTATACCCAGAGCAAGATGTCATAGGGTATGGAATATATTTTGGGCCAGTTAGGGTCAACTGTACTGGCTGTATCTCCTCCCAGCTTCTTGTGTGCTCCAGCCCACTCACTGGTGACGTGGTGTTGGAAGCTGAAAAGTCCTTGAGTTAGAGTAAATATTGCTTAGCAACAGCTAAAACATTGGTGCGTTAGCAACATTATTCTCATCTGAAACCCAAAACACAGAATTGTGACAGCTACTGGGAAGAAAAGAATTCTATCTGAGCTGAAACCAGAAAACTCTGGTGGAGGGCATAGTTAACGATTTGGCATACCTCAACATTACCTGCTAAGTCTCTTAAGCTGGAGTAAATGCAATGGTTTAATATTCTTGTATGATCATTCTAGATCTTGTCCCAACATGGAAACCTAGACACAGATTCCTCTATTTCCACTAGAAGAATAGGGTCTATAATTCCTAGAAGAATGTCTAGGTATTTACCAAAACAGTCACAATACCCAAGAGAAATATTTAGGGGATGGAGAGGAGAAATAACTCTCAGACTTTAGGAAAAATATTTTCTTCTGCCTCTGAAGTACATTTCACATTTCCCTTCAAAATTGCCTTAAACAATGTGTTTCTACTAATACTACAAGAGGGTTCTGGTATCTTGTCCATTTTGAAAACTACTCTGCTATAACATTTATCAATACATAATTGACATTTCTTTTAGTTTTTCCTCAACAAACTACCCCATGTAACCCTCCTTGTTTTGGCTTTAGTTTGCTTATTTGATGCCTAGGTCACTTATGCTGTCAGAATCTATTTATTGAATAAAACCAATTTTTTCCCTTCTCAAGATATAGTGAAAAATGTGCAAGATCTCCCAGTACAGGGATGTTGGTTACTAGGAAACACAGTCTCCAGAGAGCAGACTAGAAGCACAAGTCTTGGACCACAAAGATTTATTTGAGGAAAATTCCTACAAAAAGGGTTGGAATTAAAAAAATAGTAATCTAAAAATAAAATGCTTTTGCTGAAGGACAAATTTAAGAAGAGAAATTGATATCTGTAAGAGTTGTACAACAGTCTTGTTCTTAGAAGATGTAATATTCCAAACTTGGTAGATATCTCTCAAGAAAAAATGAAAACAGTCAAGTAGAAAACAAACAAACAAACAAACAAACAAAGAAACAAACAAACATAGGGATTTGTGAATCATATAATGGTTTGAGTTGGAAGAAACCTTTGAAAGGCCATCTAGTCTAACTCCCTTATAATGAGCAGGAATATCTTCAACTAGTTCAGTTTACTCAGCCCCATCCAACCTGACTGAATGTTTCCACAGCCAGAGCATCTCCCAGCTCTCTGGGAAACTTGTGACAGGGCTTTGCCACCCTCATTTTAAAAACACTTCTTTCTTATATCTAATCTAAATAACTTTCCTTCAGTTTAAAACGGTTAGCCCTTGTCCTGTCACTTCCTAATAAGTTTATCGCCATCTTTCTTTTAGGCCCCTTTCAAGTACTAGAAGGTCATAATAAGATCTCCTCAAAGCTTTCTCTTCTCCAGGCTGAACAACCTCAACTCTCTCAGCCTTTCCTCATAGGAGAGGTGCTCCATCCCTCTAATAGTCTAATAAAATCCATCTGCTTTGAATTTAAAAGATTTCTGCTCTTCTTTGGGATAGATTCTTACAAAGATACATTCTGGGCAAAATTGCACTTGACTAATTAGGAACTTTGTCACAATTCTGCATTTGAGATATATTGTCCAAAGCTTTTTCTAAATGACTTTCTGTCTCTCCTATGAGAAAGTCCACAACACCCAGTGGGTTATATTGTTTGAAATTCCTCAATGAGGTCTGGAAAATATGCAAAATAGGAAATGATCAAGCCATGAGTCACTGAAGACAAATTCAATTCAAAACATTTTTAGTATTGGAGCAAGACGCCAAAAGGATCAGTGTGTCTGTATTTCTTATTTAGAATGACATATTTTAGAAAGAGAGTTGCAGGGGAAATCTTTCCCTTTTAGCCACTGTAGTTTCCCTCATCTATCACCAAAAAGCATAATACGTGTCCCAAGAGATATGAAATGAATGAAGATCCCTGCATTCAAGTGTCCTGAACGTCATCCCAGTAAAATGTAAAGCCCCCTTGGAAAATTCCTAGAGAGGCTGTCAGCTGATAGCCTATTATGTCTGCTCTGAAAGAACCATGTCAGAAAGCACTGCCTCTGGCTATTTGTCTTCGATGTAATTGGTGTGTGTCAGATGCTCTCATGTTCCAAAACACAGAGGAGAGGTATCTGCAAGAGCCAGCTGGAGCCTGGCCCTGCCAAGCTGGTGCCAGGCAGCTTGAAACAAACACTGGCCTTTCCCACCCAGCACTTTGCAGTGCTAAACTCATTGAAGGCAGGCAGGCAGGGACAAACTCGTGGAGGTAAGCACATATGTATGATGGGGTAGATACCAGAAGAGGAGGTAGCCTTAATCTTGGTAAATTGCTCTCAGGCGAGCACAAGAATAACAAGCTTGCCTACTCTTAGTTCAAAGAAAACCCGCAAAACAAAACAAAACAAAACAAAACAAAAAAAAAAAAACAAAACAAAACAAAACAAAACAAAACAAAACAAAGCAAAACAAACCAAACCAAACCAAACCAAACCAAACCAAAACAAAACAAAACAAAACAAAACAAATCAAACTAACAAGATATTTGAAAATAAGCAAAGAAACCATTTTGGTCAGTGAGCACCAAGATAACAGTTTGGAAAATGTTCATGGTCCCTCTTGGGAAGAGAACTTTGAAGCTTATAGCCTAGGAAGGCCTTATGTTCCTAACCCTTTCATGCTTAGGAGACAGAAATGCCTCTAGAATAACAAAAGCTTCTCTTGGACTCTGACCTCAAAGCCTGGAGGAGTTATCCAGGTCACAAATATATATCTGCATCATGTATCCCCTCTATAACAAAGACACTGTCCAAGGTGGAAATCATTAGGACCCACTGGAACAGAAGGAATCATCCATCTGCAAACACACAGGGAAGGTGTGTTTTCACATGGCACTGAAGACTGTGTGTCATTGACCCCACACTTAAAAAGCAACCAGAATGGCCCCAGAAAAATGGAGGGACATCAGTGGACCAAGGATAATTGTAGTTTGATCTACCATGGTGTAGTTTTTATCACAGGCAGTTGCAAACATGCTTTTTTTGGTTTAGTCAAAATACCAAATTATGCAAAAAACCTGGGGGATGTGCAGCTGATTGAGGAGGCCAGGAAAGATAATGTCCCTAAGAGAGGGATTCATGGCCATTTACAGAGAAAAAGTCAGTGTCCCGTGTACTGACTTCCAGGGCCCTCCAAGGAAATGGCCTTAATTAATACATACTCAAAATTGAAAAGGCAGAAGCATGTAATCAACTTGCTAAATTCCAGCTTTGATATTAAAAGGGAAGAGCTCCTTTTCTAAGCCCTCAGTATGGTATTTCCCTCATTCATTCATTCATTCATTCATTCATTCATTCATTCATTCATTCATTCATTCATTCATTCATTCATTCCCTCGCTTGAATTTTTGTGCGGGTACTGCCAATTCAGAGAAAGGAAAATCATTGCATTTGAATTTTGCTGATCATTTGACCATGATAAGGGCTTGGGACAATGCATCAAAAACATCAGCATAGTAGAACCACAAGAAGAATTGTCACATGTTCTACATCAACTCTTTCACAACAAGTATCAGTAAAACCTGGTGTCAGCAGTGACTAAAAGCAATTGACATGGTCAGTGTCAGTTAAATATGAGAAACATTTTGGAGTAGATGGTTTGGACTACCAGAATCACGTTGTACCCATTAATAGATATTTGGTTGAACAGAAGTAAAACTCTTATTTTAAATAATTCTAGGAGCTTGAACTCCCCCCTGTGTTCATTAGTCATGGACTCATGTAGCTGACAGGACACATAAGTGTGAAATAAAGATCATCTTAGGTGTAAAATACAAAGGGAGGTCAAGGGATGGCTGTATCAGCTTGAACTTATGACAGCTCACTGCAATCAACAGCCATGGGCAGTGGCCTTTGAGCAATTAATTTCTGTTTCCTGTGGAAACCTGGTATTTGCATGGAGTGTGGGTGGACTCTGGGCAGCAGCCAAGCTCCTGCAGCCACCCCTCCCTCCTGTCTTCTGTGGGATGGAGAGAAGATAGAAAGGAGCTGAGGAGAATTGTGGATCAAGATAAAAATAGTTTGGTAGGTGAAGCAAGGTTGTGTGTATTAGCAAAGCAAAGGAGGAATTTGTGCACTACTTCTCTCTCAGCACCATCCAGATGTTCACCTGCCTCCTGGAAAGCAGGGACTTTGAATGCCAGTGGTTGTTTTTGAGGACAAGTGCCATAAAAGTATTTTCCTTTTCATGCTCCTCTTATTGAGTTTTGATTGCTGAGCATGGCATGATGTTGCATGGAAGTATCTCCTTATTCAGTCTTGGTCAAATGTCCTGCCTGTGTCCCCCCACAATTTATTAACTACCCAGCCTGCTCTCCAAAGGAGGCAGAGTGGGAAAAAATGCATTCTTGTCATTGTGCAAGCACTGCAAAAATAGCTGAAGGTGTGTTATCAGCAAGTTTTTAATCACAAATCCAAAACCCAGCACTGTACAGCCTGCTATGGAGAAATTTTACCCCTCCCAGCTAGACTCAGTACACATGGATATAAGGCAATACCAAGCAGGCAAAATAAGGAGAGAATCACAGAAATTGCAGTCAACAGGAGCTAGTGAGGAGAAAAGTCTTAACATCTTCAGTCCTAAACCAAAAATGATGGTGCTAGGCCCAGAGGAATACAGTAGGTGATACTTTATTGCAGGTTATGGACTTCAGGCCTTGGATCTGAAATAACACCACATCCAACCAGTATAACAAGCTACAGAATGGGAGATGTGTATTAGGACATCCTGGGAAATGTCCATTAATAACAACTGCATTAACTACAATAAGTGAATGCCTAAACAACAACTGCATGTGGCATTCTAATTTTGTCCTTGTTTCCATGCTGGGAGAAATTTTCAGGTCATGAACAAGAAAGCATTGCTGATGTAATTCAGCAGAGCATAAGAACTGTTCATTTGCTGGAGGTTCTTGCCCAGAGATACAATGCACTGGAACTGCTGATATATTAGCATGAACAGCTCTTCCCCTATCTTCACCAGTTAGGACTAGATGATAAATTTGTCTCATCATCAAAAAATTCAAAAAACCTGGAAAATTATTGGTAACAGTGTTAAGACCCAGAGACTGACACAGAAGCTCAATAGGAGAGCAAGCCTAGTGCTGTATTAGGAAAAGTCTGGAAATTGCAAGAATTTAATATCAAGGTCTTATCATCCTTGTCAGTCACCTGCTTTGTTCTCCCAGGAGGAATCAGAGTAAGGTGGCATAAGTCCAAGAACACACTACTTTTGAAACTTTGTCTGTCCTAGACAAGGAGAAGTTGCCAGACTGTTCAGCTGGAGGTGTCTGCAGAACTGCACGAACATTTGACATGTCCTTAGGTGTGGTAAAAGGAAAAAATGATGCATAATACCTCATCTAATGCACTAACCTTTTGTGCATTTTAGTTTTCTGTTTCCTATTTACCTAGCTTTTCTGCATCTTTATTGCTTTGCCACCTCACTTTCATGGGATTTTTCTTAAATAGGCTAATAAAAGGCATAACAAAAGTTATCAGTTTTGGTTGATAGAACGTCAGGAATTTTTTTTTCTACAGTCCATTGTGGAGTTTCTGAACAGTTTGAGTGACTCCCTCAACAGAATCCTCTCTGTCTGTGGAACATGAAATGGAATGTCCCCCTTGGTACCAAAAAGCCCCAAGTTCTTTAAACCTAGCCCTTTACCCCAGCCCTTTTTCCTTATCTACGCAAAATGTCCCCAGAAAAAAAACATATAACCTCAAACCCTAAGACTGCTCCCTTTCTTGCGAGTTTTACCTAATGTATAGAGTTCATATCAGTGCTATTTAACATTTGCAAAAAAAACTTTGATAAGCCTAGGAGAAACCACACTTGCCATTAGGAGAAGGATTATCTTGAAAAAAACCCACCAAAGACTGTTACCAATTCATTCAGATATATTTAAAGGGAGTGCCCTTAACAGACTGGCAAACAGCACAAATACCCAGAGGAAGATTCTGACACAGAGGTCCAAGTTAGGCACAGAAAAGTGAACAACAAAGATTTAGGACAGTTATACATGATCGAGATCTGAAACACAAGATAAGGGGGTCTGTCTGGGGAGGCTTACAGCAAGTGCCTTTTCTGAATGTGCTGTGGTCCTTTTCTAAATTTTTAAATGTGGCTGTGGGGCTCACTAGCTGAGTCAAGGCAATTGTTCATGCACAGTCCTGCCCTGTGGCAAATGTGAATTAATGTGTGATCTCTCAGCCTTCACATACTGAGGCAAAGCTCAGCTTATCTTTTATTAGCTGCAGGCTAACCCTGCACACAGACCATGGCAAGGGATCATCTGATGTTATTACCTTGTTTCAGGAGACTGAAAGCTTCCAATGAGGCACTTAAAAAGAAAGGCAATCTGACTAGTGTCAGTAACCATTAATGATTACTTTTTGGGGATAATGATGAGGTGAAGAAGTCGAATGTCACAGTAGTAAAGTCTCAAGTGAGCCACAGTTTGAATAAATCATCAAAAATGGATCAAAACTACCTGTTTGAAAGTGAGGTGTTTACAGGGAACTCACCATAAGTATGCAGATTTGAAAGCATTTCAGTCTTTGAAAAAGGTTGTTGATTTTTCCAGGTAGCTCCAAACCTCTCAAATAATAGATCAACACAATCTCCTCCTTTACCCTTGGCACTAACTCTGAGGAAAAGTAGATGTTTTGAAAGTGTTCCTAGGTCCAAGGAAAAGTAGACATTTTGAAAGTGTTCCTAGGTCCAAGGAAAAGTAGAAGTTTTGAAAGTGTTCCTACGTGGTTGTTTTCTGAGCTCTGTGAGCTCCAAGGAAGTCCAGGATGGGGCATTGGCCCCACAGCTTTCTAACAAAAGGCTAAAGAACCTACATTATTAAACAGGGGTAGACTGAACAGGCCCTGAAAATCTCTTTAGACCAGGCCTGGTGAGACCATCAGCAAACATCAGCTGAACCCTTGGATGTACCATTACCTTCTCCTTCTTGGGAGAAGACATGAATGATTTCTGTCAATAGGGTCAAATCCTGTCTGACAGGTGTCCTGTGAATCTTGGACATTTTCTAAGCAAGGCTGAAGGATATTTTGCATAACGCCATCATTGCAGAATAGCCCCTCCAGGCACTTACTCACATTGTTTCATTTGCTGTGCTGGTTCTTCTCCAGGGAAGGGGGATATTTTTGTGGGACAGATCTGGGACAAGAGGCATGATACTGCTTTCCATTAGATACAGGAATACTGTTCCTCTGTGCCTTGCTGATCATTGGCTACTGCAATAGCCTTCTGATTGCTGTGGTATGACAGCGCAGCCCATTTAATTTACACTTTACTGGGAGCCTGTCTCTCCCCTTATACAACCTGATGCTCAGAAAAGAATCCTTTCTGACTTCTCCTCTTTCCTTCCCAATGTAGCCTGTGCCCCTCAGCCATACTCATGCACATGCTGGACCTGCTCTTCAGGTGGAAGATCTGCAGGGACCATCTGGAAACACACAGATCAGCAAGGAAGCATTGTGTAGTGTAGAGTATCATTTCTACCAGAAGCAAATGTGTGTGTGTGTGTGTGTGTGTGTATAGAGTAGCACGTCAGAATTGCACATCTGCTCCATATATCTATGGAGGAGAAACTATCAGTTTTTCTTTCCCTTTCAATCTCATCTTTTTGGTGGCAGCAATGAATCAAGAGGGAAATGGATCCCTTAAACATTGTCACCTTGCACAGTTTAATAGCTTTCCTCCAGTCCTATTGCTTTTTTCCTCATCCAGCAAGCCCAACTGAGGCTCAGATGCTGCTTCAAATGCATTCAGGATGTTTCCACCAAGCACAAGGTCTCTTGCAGGTGATTTATTTTTCTTCATGATCTGTTTTCAGCAAAATCTAATTATAAGTGCAGCCTCCCCATCTATGAGACAGTGGTTCAAGGCTGCTTAGCTGAATTGACAGTAAGGCCTATGGAATTGCCCATTATAGAGGGACTTTTGAGGACCACTGGAGCTAGACACCTCTTCAGATTGCAATGCTGTTGCTCTGTTCTGCACTGTCATCCCCTACTGCACTTGAACCAAGAAGGGTCATGTGCAAAACATGACACTGTGTGACAATTATTCCTAAAAACTGAAAATTTTCTCTTTTATTTCCTTGTAAGAGAATCATATGCTATTACAGAAAAATAATTGTGTAGAAGTATGAACTTATTACTGCAGTCCTCTGGCCCCAGTATAATACTATCTCACTCATTTAAATTCTTTCCCAAAAGCATCAGTGTAAACAAGGGCTCATCACCTTCAAGTATTTATTTTAGATCTGCAATAGCAAGTAATTTATATGTGATTACTTATGACACCAATAATCTAAAGCAATTAATTTCTGTGAATTTCAGCTTTTCTCCAGACTTTATCACCAAAGATTGAGATTGACTGCATGAAGAAGGCATGTAAAGGATGCAATCAGTCCCTTTACCTCAAGGACACCATACAGCAACAGCTCAAATAGTAACTGTTACTCTGCATAAAACCACAAAGCAAACAGAACTTCACACCTGACAGATGGAACATGACACAAGCAAGTAGAAATTAATTCTTCTAACTCCTAATTCTACAGAATCTTATTCTACAGAAACAGTTCTATACATGAGTTGTGGGGAAAAGCTAATCTAAATGCAAACTGTGAGTCCTCTTTTGGGTTGGGGAATCCTTTAAACACATGAAAAAATTTAGGGAATTTAGAGTCTTAGATCATCCATGCCATAGACACTGCTGGGGAAAAGGCTGAGCCATCTTTCTACCAGAGGATCCCCCAGCTGCTGGGGAGGACAGTCATAGGAATTTTGCTGAGGGGTGTGGAGACTGAGCAGAGCTCCAAGGCTGATCCAAACCACATTCTCTGATGGCAGAAGAAGGGACTGTTTAAAAAAGGCAGCAGCATCACTTCTGCATCAGTGCAAGACTCTCCAAAAAGAGGAAAGATACCCATTAAAGGGTAATGGAAACTCAGGAATTTTCTGGAACAGACAAGAAAATCTGTGCCAGTCTGAATTTGCAAATAAAACCTCAGAGTAAAGTTAGCTTTTGGCAAGGGAAATGCATTCTCCACCTTAGTTGTGTATTAATTAACCAGGCCTTTTACTTCAGGGAATAAAATACTGCCCTTTGCTGTTCACACACTTTCTGCTAACACACTCTCTTTATATAACCTGAACCTGTTCACCATCCAAAGCTCTAAATTGACTGCTAATTTTGTGTTGGGTCAAATTAATGTTGAAACCAGATTAATTAAAGCAGATGAAGCTTTGTTTATCCATTATTCATGAAGCTTATTGGAACAGGAGAGAGTACATTAACTTTATTTAGGATATTACTTCACTTTAACAAACTCTATTTTTTGACTGCTAATGCTTCTTTTGAGCAGAAGTTCAGGTTTTATTGTTGGGTGGTTTTTAGTTTGGTTTGGTTTTTTTTTTTTTTTTTTTTTCCTTTGGTGATCTTAGTGTAAACAATGAAACTAGTTGAATTTCTGGCTCCAAAATATACAGTTGACAATCTCCAGCAGTGACTGCTTCTTGCCAAAATTCTGCAGAAGGAGAAAAGAGCACATGTGCATTCTGAGCAAGGATCTCCTGCTCACCCTTCCCTGATGCAGATAGAAACTGCAGAGGAGAGGATATGTTCACTCAGCATTAGAGCCAGATAACCCACTGGTAGTTGGAAGAGTTTGCTGGATACATAAAGTAGAACCACCTAACTGAGAGCATTTAAGTGTATGTGTGGATGATCCAGTGAAGAATTCTGTTCCTCACAGAGCAGTGATTTATAAAAGCTGAGCTGGACATGAAGAGGTGCGAAGCATGGGCTAGAAGTATTACTGGAGCTATTACAGTGCTCTTTGCACAAATGGTGTATCCTGGCTGGAGGTGGTTTAGTTCTAGTAGCTCTGTCTAAAATGATGTATAGAGACCTGCGGAATTTCTTGTCTCAGAAACTAATGGTGTTTATGAGCAAGTGGAAGACTAGTGTTCCTCAGAGTATACAGGATAAAAATAGAGCTTTGCTCAAAAGTCATGGTAACATCACATTTGTAAATAAAATTAGACAAGCAAATGTAAGTTAAACAAAGGAAAGGTTGTCTTCACAAAGTGGATTGGACTAGATTAAAGAAAATACCAAGATGCCAATTAAAGAAGATATGGAGGTAGGTCTGTGTACAAAGATAAAAGGATAGTTTGCAAATATAGAAGGTAAAATATGTAAAACTGCTAAACCCCAGATCTTCTTTCTGAAAAAAACCCCAAAGTGATTGACAGATCTCATTGCCACAAGATATTAATGAGAACTGATGAAATTAAGGACAGAAGTGGTTACCCATACGACTTAGGAAAACATCTGGGTACAATAGTGAGAACGCTATTGGATTTAAAAATATATTTTAAGTTGTGAAACAGCAATGAAAAAATAAGGATGAAGCTTTCACAGAAATAGAATATATTTTCCTTTAACATTGCTTTGCTGAAGATATGATACTAACCACTGAAAAAACCCAAAACCAGCATAAGAAAACAAAGAAAACACACAGAGCAATCACTTGACCCTCTTAGCTGTGATATCCGAATGTCTCATGATCTCAACATATTTATCCTCACAATCCTCTTATGGAAGTGGGGAAATAATTTGTGTTTTAAAAATTAGGAACTGAGTGAAAAAAAGCTTAGGCTGTGATCCTCAGAAGTATTTAAGCACCTAGTTACTCTGGTTTCACACAAAGCTGCACTAACAAGGAACTGATCTTTGTTCCCAAGCTCTATTTCCCTTGCCACTGCTTTGATGCTCTCTTTAAGAGTAGGTGGTCCAAACTGACTTTTATAGCTATAACTTTTTGTGCCTATCAACAAGAAAAGTTTTTTTTTTTTTTAATTCTGAAGAGAAGGATGATTGCTTAGCAAAAGCATACCCAGCAAGGGGAATGTGAAGTGCTCAGAGAGATCAAGGAAAGAAACCAGAATGATGATGTGAGACCTTATGTTCCCTTTATTCAAGGCACTTTTTATTAGTGCTGTATTTCCAGATAGCTGAAGTGCTGTTGTAACATCAACATAGAAAGCACCAGAATCTGGAGAAGAAGCAGGAAAGAACAAAAGACTGTAAAGTACTGAACAGGGGGGATAAAACTTAGACTAAAGCTGCTAGACACAGTCGTGGCTGTTGAAGACTAAACCTCATTTAATGGGGCTGTATATCTGTTTTAGTTATCATTATGGTCAATGGCATCCAATAAACTTCTATTAAGTAGATTGGTACTGGAGGGTATACTTCCTGTTTATGAGCTGGCAATTACCACATCATGAGCTAAATAAACTTGCAAGATGAAGGCTGAAATTTTTATAGGGAATAAATTTCTTCAGGATTGGCATTTGTCAGCTCTGGATACAGTGAAACCAAGCCAAGTGGGGAACACCACAGTTTGAGTGCAAAGATCTGCTAGCCTGGCTGCTCCAGAACAGCTCTGCTCACTCTCACATCATCTCCAGATTCCAGCACAGAAAAAAAAAAAAATTGTCAAGTTAGTTTTATTTAGGAACTGCTTTGGCCTTCCCTCTGAACAATAGTGTTTTTCATCTGATAGAACTGGCCTAAAGGAGAGCAGCCCTCGGGTCACCCAACTGCTCATCTACCATGCTTGGGGTCAAGAAGGTGATGGGACTGATGGCCACTGGCTGCCCAAAGAGAGACTATTTTAAACAAGCTTTAAAGCTAGCTGAAGGGAATTTGAAGCAAGTCAATGCCATTGTAAGAGTTCAATAAAAGTATCTCAAAGCCTCAGCCTAGAAGGTCTACATTTTATCTATCTCATGGCCCTTTTTGGTCAGACCATCTTCTGTCATCTAAGACTGAAGGTGAAACCTGGGGTAACACGCTGGCTCCCCTGTAGTATGGATGAGATTCATTGCTGATTAAATGGACGAGAGAGTTGATTCTGTGTATCTGGCAGGGTGAATTGGAGGCAGGCAGTGGGCAACATGCCTGACCAGAACAAATAGAATTTTCGATACAGTAAAAAGTAACTGCACTATCTCTATGTAAATTGCAGTACTTTGAATGGCTGATGCTTGTAAACAGGTCCCTCTTATGAAAAGAAATGAAATCTTGAAATCGGAGAAAAAAGTCTAACAAACACTCTGGAAAGGAGACATGATGAAATTAATTGCAGGGGGAAAACCAAAAACTTTGTAAATGAAGTGAATGCAATGACATGAATTGGGATGAAATGAGGTGAAGGCAAAAGGACAAAAATTATACTCACTGAAATCTTGAAATCAGGAAATGAAGTAAAACGAAGAGACAGGAGAAGAAATTGATGAAATAAAATGTCATTTAAAAACCCCAATTCTGAAATGAAGTGAAAACAATGAAATGGCATGGAATGATATGAAGTGCAGGGAAATAGACCAAACTTTGTTGAACTAATACTGTTCTCTGATTTCATTTCCTTTCATGAAAGCAAATTCTTCATTTGATGAATGGAAGTGAAATCTTGTGATTTCAATGAGTATCAATTTGGCAAGCTTTGGTCCATTTCCCTGCACTTCATGTCATCCTGTGCCATTTTATTGCTTTGATTCAGAATTCTCTGGGTTTGTTTTGTTTTGTTTTGTTTTTGTTTTTGTTTTCAATTACAGTTAATAATTTGCCTGTCTCTTCATGTCTTCATTTAACTTTGTTCCCTGATTTTGAGATTCCAGCAGGTATCATTTTGGCAGGTTTCAGTCCATTTCATTTAGAAAAAAAGAACACCCCACTGCCCAATTATTGCTTCATCCCCACCTTTCCTCTTGGCATAATCCATGTACTGGCCATCACAGCAAAAAGCTGATTTTACTGCTCCGCTTAGGATTAGGGATATGCTTAGGGTTAGGATTGGGAAGACCGGAAAGCCCAGAGCTCCAGGGACACTGCAGCTGCAAAAGGCTTGCCAAGGCCATCACAGCACTCCTCCACGAAAGGGTGGAGGGGAGACAGGCTTTGGGTGTGTGGTGAAAGATCCTCTGGTGAGAGGCAGTCCATCCTCTGCTGAGCAGTCCAGCTCAGCTGTGGGGCTCCTTCCCCCCAGGAGAAGCTGCATTCACGCGGAGGACACAGGGGTATCATGGCCCATCAAAGGCCTCCCCAAAACGGGCCCTCAGACCCTGCAGCAGAGCACTGCAGCACGATGCATCTAACCCACAGAGCTGCAAGGGACAGGATCAAACTGGCCCCCCACAAGGCAGGCATCTGGGCATTCTCACCTGACCAAAATGTGTAATAATACACTGGCCAGGGTCTATCCTTTTTGGCATGGCCAGGGTGGCGAGGACCCTCACCATGCAGAAGACCAGATGGAGGAGAGCAATGAGATGTTGTTGGGACCCCCAGAAGGGGTGATATGTTTCTACCTAAGCCCTGTAACTCTCCCTCTGTCCCCTTCCTTCCTTCCTTCCTTCCTTCCTTCCTTCCTTCCTTCCTTCCTTCCTTCCTTCCTTCCTTCCTTCCTTCCTTCCTTCCTTCCTTCCTTCCTTCCTTCCTTCCTTCCTTCCTTCCTTCCTTCCTTCCTTCCTTCCTTCCTTCCTTCCTTCCTTCCTTCCTTCCTTCCTTCCTTCCTTCCTTCCTTCCTTCCTTCCTTCCTTCCTTCCTTCCTTCCTTCCTTCCTTCCTTCCTTCCTTCCTTCCTTCCTTCCTTCCTTCCTTCCTTCCTTCCTTCCTGCCTTCCTGCCTTCCTGCCTGCCTGCCTGCCTGCCTGCCTGCCTGCCTGCCTGCCTGCCTGCCTGCCTGCCTGCCTTCCTGCCTCCTTCCTGCCTGCCTGCCTGCCTCCTGCCTGCCTTCTCCTTTTTTCCTTCCTTTTCCTTCCTGCCTTTTTTCCCCTTTTTTTTCTTTTTTTTTTTTTTTTTTTTTTTCTTTTTTCTTTTCTTTTTTTTTTCTTTTCTTTTTTTTTTTCTTTTTCTTTTCTTTTTCTTTTTTTTTTTTTTTTTTTCTTTTCTTTTCTTTTCTTTTTTTTTTTTTCTTTTTTTTCTTTTTCTTTTCTTTTCTTTTTCTTTTCCTTTTTTTTCTTTTTTTTTCCTTTTTTTTTCTCTTTTTTCTTTTTCTTTTTCTTCCTCTTTTTCTTCCTCTTTTTCTTTTTCTTCCTCTTTTATTAAATAAAAAGGTCAGGTTTTGGTCAAGAGTCAAACATCATGGATCAGGGGTCAAAGGTCAAGGGTCAGAGTTCTTGGCTCACAGGTCAATACTCGAAAGTCAAAGGTCATGGGGTCAGAGGTCAAAGGTTATGGGATTGAAGGTCAAGGGTCAGGAGGTCAAAAGGTCATAGGGTTTTAGATAAAGGTAATGGGGTGAAAGGCTCAAGAGCTCAGGAGGCCAAAGGTCACAGGAGGCAGATGTAAAAAACCTCATGTCATGGGTCAGGAGGTCATGTGCCAAGGATCAAATCTCAAGGGTCAAGGGTTAACAACACCACCCTCCTCACGCTGCCAGCCCTCATCCTCAGACTCTGGAAATGAGCCTCCTCCACTCACAGCACCCGCCTGGCACTGACCCTCCCTCAGGCTGCCTCCAGCGCTACTCCTAAGCCCACCCTCAGCACCACCCCTAGTGATGCCATTTCAGGGTTACAGAGCTGGTGTTTTAGGGATAGAGGGTCAGGGGTCAAGGCTCACAGGTCATGGGCCAGGAGCACCAATTTCTTATGCTGCCACCCCCCTCCCCAGACTGTCCCCTCCCCTCACGTCACTCCACACGCTGCCCCCAGTGGCACCCCTAACCACACCTGGCCACCACCACTAATGATGCCTTTTTAGGGTTAGGGGCTAGGGCTCTGTCTGTGGAAAATTTCCTTTCACAACAGGAAATAAAATATTGAAATAGGAGAAGGAACTCTAACAAACGCTCTGGGAAGGAGATATGATCAAATCAAATACAATTGAAAATAAAATCTGGAAAAGGAGTGACTGCAGCAAAGTGTGCTGAGATGAAATGAGGTGCAGTGAAAAGGACTGAAACTTGTCAAAATTATTCCCATTGAAATCCCAAAATTAGGGAAGAAAGGTAAACAAAGAGACAGGAGAAGAAATTGAAGAAATGAAATGTTAGGGGGGAAAAAGTGAAAATTCTGAAACTAAGTGAAAACAATAAAAGCGACTGGGATGATGTGAAGTGCAGGGGAATGGACCAAAGGTTGCCCAATTGATCCTCATTTCAGGAAAGGAAATTAAATCTTGAAATCAGAGAACAAAGAGTAACAAACACTTTGGAAAGGTGATATTCTAAAATCAAATGCAATTGAAAAAAAAAAAGAAAATTTGGAAATGGAGTAAATACGAGGAAATGGATTGGGATTACATAAAGTGCAGTAAAAAGGACCAAAATTTGCCAAAATCATATTCACTGACATTTTGAGGTCAGGAAACAAAGCAAAGGGACAGGAGAAGAAATTGATGAAACGAAATGCAATGAAAAAATAGTAAAATAGAAGTGAAAATAATGAAATGGAATAGGATGACATGAAGTGCATAGAGATTGACCAAACCTTGCTGAATTAATCCTCATTGAAATCACGAGATTTCATTTCAGGAAAGCAAATGAAATCTTGTAATCAGAAAACAAAGTGTAATAAACACTCTAGAAAGGAGCTATGATAAAATAAAAATGCAATCTAAAAAAAAAGGAAATTTGGAAGTGGAGTAAGTAGAGTGAAATGGATTGGGACGATATCAGGTGCAGTGGCAAGGACTGAAACTTGCAAAAATTATACTAATTGAAATAATGAAATCTGGAAACCAAGTGAAACAAAGAGACTGGAGAATAAATTGAAGAAATGAAATGCAATTTAAAAAAATTATTCTGAAACAAAGTGAAAGCATTAAATTGAAATGTGGTGACATGAAGTGCAGGAAATGGCCAGAACCTCTCTGAATTGATACTCATTGAAATTGCAAGATTTCATTTCCTGTCTTGAAATGAATTAGGTTTCACATGTTTGCTTATTAAATGGCCATCCTTGTGTGGCTAAACTACATAGCAATCTTCCACTGCTGGAGAACATTCCTCCACTGCTGACTTTATTTATTATTGGTTTGCATTATATGTGAAATTGGGGAATATTTTAATTTAATAGCTATATGTGCTAAAGCTGAGTGAATAATTCATAGTTAATTATTTATTCAATAAATTCAGCCTCTTTTACTCTTCATTTTTTCAGGAACCTTTTTTTTTTATTTTCTCAAATGAGTTGTTATCATTTATATGTAGTTTCTAATCAGTTTATATGAATGTCTTGCTGTGCAGATCCCCTGGGTAGGCTATCTTTTACTAAATCAGTAAGCCACAGTGGGTGCAGAACACAAGGGATGCAGGAGACATTCCTTCAGGATCCAGGACAGGTGAGAGAAAGCCACTGAAAAATAACATTTGTTGCATGAAGTGTCTGAAAATCCCAAAATATATGTTGTTGCTATGTTATTATTATCATCATCATCATCATCATCATCATCATCATCATCATCATCATTATGTTTGTGGTTGTTTTAATAATTCACAGCTAAAGGAAAACAGATGAGAAGAGTGAATACACAGAAGGGAATGATCCCCACCATCCACATAACTGCATCAAGCTGCCCTTTGTGCACCTCTCCTGGCTCTGCAATTCTGAGCTGAGCAGGTTATAGCTCTTTTTCCCTCAGCTGGCTTCCCTTGAGCTGATTTGCAGCAATGCTCAGATAATTTTGTTGCAGCCATTTGTGTTTTAGATCTGAACCTTGTGCCAGGTGTCTTCCATGAGATCTGAGGAAAGCAGAGCTGATCAGTGAGTCTTGATAATTAATAAGCTTTGCAATCTCACAACATTTTGCACTGCTCCCTTGCCTTCCCCCAGGAATCCCAGGGGTTGCTCCTACTCCTCCTGCTGAATTGTGGCCCACCCCAAGGGCTCTGTCTGAGAGCAGCATCTCTGGTCCTTGCAAACCTGGAAGACAGCTCTGCATCTCTCCTCTTTCCAGTTACTGGGTGGTCATCAGCATAATGCTGTTTGTTATAATCATGGGGGGGGTCTACTGTTTACTGAAGACCAAGTGGAAAAGCAAATAATTTGGGTAAGCTCTGCTGATTGTAGACTACAGCTTTATTTAGTAATATTTGTTTCATACAAATGGTATCCCAAGGTACTTATCAAAGTTAAATAATACATAATAGCAGAGGGATAGAGAAATTAGGAGGCACAGGCATGGGAGCAGAGATGTTTTCAGATGAGATTCGAAAATGGAGAAGTGGTGAGGCAGAAAGAAACAACAGGAAAAGAGGACTGTTCCAGATGGTGGGAGATACAAGGGGAAAAAGCTTTTGCAACAGTTGTAGCTTCAGCATGATAAGGCACAGAGAGATGACTGGTGTCATTTGGAGAGAAAAATAGGAAGAGGGAAGAGGAATTCATGGAAATGGAGTGGGAAAAGGACAGAAGGCAAATAAAGAAATGAATGAGGGGCTGTGGCAGCTTCTTCTGTAAAAGTTGAGATGACCATTTGAAAAGCTACTGCACCTGCAAAAAGACTGGCATGTTCAGGATGGCTGGAGGCAAAAAGAATTTCGTTTTATCTAATAAGTTATGAGAAGGAGTCAAGGTATTGCCACATATATAGTGGATTATGGTAGTCAAAGGACTACTTCCTGTGACCTGAAATTGTTTCCTTTTGCTGGGTAGAAAAACATGAAGTCATGGTACACATTTCTAACACTAATATGGAAAAACAGAGGAATACTGCAGGAGGAAACTCTGGTAACCAGGATGCTTGACCAATTCCCTTTGAATGTGAGCATCTAGCCAATTCCTTATCCACCCAACAGTCCATCCATCAAATCCCTGTCTCTCCTTACCTTGGACAGAAGGACCGGATTGAAGTGGGACCATATAAAGGGCCATAGAGCAGTGCAGATGGGTGACATCTGTAGCCCTTGCCCACTGACTGAGCCACTCTGCACTGAAGGCCATTAGGCTGGTCAGGCAAGGCTTGCCCTTGGAGAAATCATGCTGGCTGTCCTGAATCACCTCCCTGTTCTCTATGGACCTTAGCAGAGCTTCTAGGTGTGTGTGCTCCGTGATCTTCCCAGGCACAGTGGTGAGGCTGACAGGTTGGTTGTTTCCAGAAAATGAAAGTAGTGTGAATTCTGATCTGGCAGGAGATGTCACAAATCCACGAGGATGAAGCACAGGCTGGGAAGAAAACTAAAACTGTGAAGCCACTTTATGTGTAACCCCAGCCTCTGCAGGGAGTTTTGGCAGTCTCTTCACATTCCCCTCAGAGCTTTCAAAGCCCAGAATAGAGAAGGAAGTCACGGCCCTGGCAGTAAGGGCATTGATCCAGCAGCCCCTCCAGGAGCCTTAGAGAGAGCAGTTACAGAGAAGCTGCAGGCTCTGGTCCCAAACGCAGGGCATAGTAGTGTCTTTTTGAAATTTGTCTCAAACTTTTGCTATTTGTTGCTTTTGTGACTAAAAATAAGAGGTCAACCGAAAAGCCACAGAAATTAAAGAGTGAAGGAAGGAGAGATATTGATTTGCCAGTACAGAAATGAGATAGCCCTCATCTTCAGGAAATATCTGATATCAAATTACAAAGGGAAGAAGCTATGTAGACCTCCATATTTATTTATTTTTCAGTGCAGTAAGAAATAACCTTGTATTAAAAGATTATCAGAAGGACTACCACATTTTTTTTCAAAAAGAGTGAGACTTCTAGCCATATTAGGATTTAGAACAAATTTTCATAATAGTGTAGGTACCCCAAATCTGCCTCACTATTTCTTATAATAACAAACCAGTCTGCAGAATTGTTGGGTAATAACCAAGAAAATTCAAACCCAATATTTTTTCTACTCTTTTCCTGTTTTGAAATGACTGTGTTTCTTGGATTTGGGTGAATAAATGGGATCTGTTGGTACAAATAGCTTATGTGCCGATAGGCCAATATCTCTAATTATCAGGGCAGGTCACTTTGCTGGAAGGTGTTAATATTTTATTTAAAATCATTTACTGAAGAGTTTGCATTGTGTTAACTTAATATAGGACTTCAATGATAAATCTGATTGCTCATTCAACAGTACTGCTAAATAAGAAAAGGTTGTACAGTTAAACTTACATATCACCAGACATTAAATGATTATTGGTTTACTTTTCACTAAGCCATAGCAGAAGCAGAATCATTTCCCTATACATTCTCTTAAATGAACTCTTTCACCAGCTCAGGACACTTCTGGTTTAGGGTCAGTGTTATAAAATGGTTTGTCACGGCCTCAGGGTTGCATTTCGCTGTTTGTGTTAGTGAAGAATTGAAGAGAGCAGGATGAGGCAGAGTCCATCCTGAGTGGGAGGCAGATCAACCAGGCATGACAAATGAGCCATGGAGTGAAGAAAATATTGGATCCCACAAATATCCCATTCCCAGAGTGCTTTGAAGCCTCTTTAGCATGGACACGCCATACAAGGTGACACAACACAGAACTTTTGTAAGATTACAATATTAGTATTTTTACATACACATTTTGTAAGAAGAGCTTAAACAAAGTATTACTGAGCTGTGTGGCACTTTTAGGGACTGCTAACCTGGTCAGTAAGACAAGCATGGTACTCTGATGGCACTACTTGGTCAAACCTCAGAGCAGAAGAAAGGGACAGGCAGTCCCTGTGGATGACTGAAACTGAGAAGAAAGGGGACATGGATCCTCCCTTTCCCCAGTAGGTAATTAGTGCCTGGTCTTCTCAAGGCTTTTAACTTTACTGTCTCCAGCTAATTCCAATTTCTCCTGCCTTAGTAAGTATTTTCAAAGCAAGACTGCAGCTGGCTGGCTGATTCCCAGACTTTTCTTCTCCTTCCAATGTGAAGAAGAGAATCAAGAGCCTTCTCATTTAACTCTATTTGTATATTTTGCAACTGCTCTAATTTGCTTCAGTCAAAATCCTCCTTAAAAATATGAGCACTGCTTCCTTTCCATTTAGAGGCAGGAGGCAGCAGCTGCCTGGCCTTGGGCACAATTACACTCCATAGCTGAGGATGGGAGTCAGTGGCAGCCTCATTCCCCCCCACTTTCATGAGGAAAAATTCATTTAGCTGCTCAGCATGGAGGATTCTGCACAGCCTCCTCCTTCCCTGAGAAGAAAGAAGCATTTGAAATGGCACCAAGAAGAATCTGCACTTGCATTTTGACTGTTTCCTCATTCAATTGCTGCTGAGTTTCCCTACGTCCTCTTCAAACACTTTTTGTCCCACCTGTGTGTAATGCCACTGCACCCAGGTGTCTAGCACAGAACACAAAGCCATTGTGTCCTGGCTGTTTGACTGAGTTAACCATAGGGTCATAGAATGGTTGGGATTGGAAGGGACCTTAAAGCTCATCTAGATACAATCCCCTTCACAGCCATTCAGGAAAAAATTTTCCCTTACTGGCTAAGCACAATATTTTAAAGAAATATTTATGTCAAAACTCCCATACTGTGTTAAGCTTCTTGTCCTGTAAACCCTGTCTCTCATTAAAAGTATCTGCAGGACCTAATGACTCTGAATTCTTTGTTACGTTTGCTTGATGTCTCAAAATTGTAATGCCTAGATTTTAAGAAACCAGATACTAACACATGGTAACCCAGAATACCAAGTGCACTTTGATAATCTGAAATTTAAATGCAGGTTTGCTTGTTTTCAGCTTTTCTAACAGGCTACTATTTGGACATATTTTTGCACTATCATGCTTTATGGAAAAAAAACCAAAACCAAACCAGGAGTCACAGTCATATGAAAAGACTGTGTTTCAGTGCAAACTATTTAAATTCATATTGCTGAAAAGTGATTAACTATCAAATTGCTGGAGCAGATATATCATGTCAGGTAAAGTAACTCAAGCTGCTCTTCTGTCTCGAAGATCAAAGAGATGGCTCGAATCAGGCTGTATGCAGTGTACCCAGAATATGGTGGTTGCTATCTCTAAAAGCTGCCCTTCCAGCCTGAACTGGTGCAGAATAACTCTCTCAAGTGAGCAGGTGCACTTGTTTCTGCAGAGGTGAAGAACCTCAGCTGGAAAGTTTTGAGCAGCACTCTCTGGAAAGAGAAAATAATGAGGGATGGGAAAGAAACTGGGCTTTGCTTACTGTACCTTGGGACTGCAATAAAGGTATCTGACACTGGGAGCATTTTCTTCTGGGCTCAAGTCTGCTGTAGGGAACTGGAGATGTGCATGCTCAGAGTAAGTGAGCTGCCACTGCAGTTTTATCTAGGCCTTGGAGGTCCCAGAGATCATCAGTAAGAATAAAATCTCTAGCTAGACCAGCAGCCATGCACCAGAAACAGTCTCCAGGAGCCTGGTGAAATTACACAGGTGGGGTTTCTGTTGACAGGATCATGGTGATGATGAGCCAAGTCTTGTGAGGGAAAATAGTCTTACCATGTGCTGGTATACAAATGCTAGGACTTCTGGGACTGCTGGTAACAGAATGACAAGCTCTTTCCATATTTACTCACACTGCACATTTGTCTATAATCTGTTCTTTAAAGAAAGCCTTATGGTTCTCTGCCAGCAAGGAGGAGACTAGAGAAGATAAACAACAGCCTGCGTCCCTTTTTGGAGGGTATTTTTTTGTTTGTTTGTTGTTCTTTTTCCCTTGGCTTTTTGTTTAGTGCAACTTAGCTAGATGGTTATGCCAGAAAATCTTCTGGGGGGAAGAGGAAAGAACAGGACATATCCTATTTTCTGACTGAAATTTTTAATCTAATGGGAACTTGTGAAAGATGATGATGTAATGGACCAAAAAAATGTACTGAATCTTTTTAGGCCATGAGCATCAATCATGTTGGCTCTCTGAGCATTTGTACTGACAAGTATGATATCCACCATCAGTTCTGAGGGGCTGTGCAAGGGAACAGCATTGTAATGGACTGACCCTTGATCCACTCTCAGATTTGTGCTGAGGACTGGGAATCAGGTAGGGCAGCAATTCTGTTGTCAAGTTTTTATAATCCTCCTCCTCCATAGCAGCCTCCTCTGCCTCTGGAGGCTGCTATGAAATGGTTTTGCCTCCTGCTCTCAGGGAACAAATAGTACACTTAGTGCTGCCGTGTTTCTCCTTGTTATATAAGGAAATATATAAGTAATTAAAGTACTTTAATGGCACTCTATTCAATGCATGGTGACAGCACCAGAGACTGGGGAATGCTGTTCAGTGGAGCAGAATGCAGTGGGTGCAGTCTTTGTGTACAGACTACTCACACTTGCACAACAGACTGTGAAGCCATGAGCACTTCCCAGCTCTGTGGAGCACCAGGTAGCATGGGAAGCTGCACAAGCAATGGTTGAGGGCAGTCTCTCTTGTAGGCTTCCATATTTAGGCAGTTTGGAGCCTGTCTGGAGCAGACATGAGAAATCAGTCTGTATACCTACCTATACGATGTAGCTTTAGATGGTCGGTCTTATGTTGATCAGGCCAAAGGAGAGGAATTCCTCTCATGGGTGGCCATCTGAGGTACCAAGGGAAGGCTGAGAAGGAACACCGAAGAACACAGTCCTGCTCACACCCTTCCCAGCAATCCTATTCCCAGTCCATCTCACTGTCTCTGACAAGGTTTGTCTGGAGCAGTCATGGTCCTGGACTGCCTAGCAGTGCATATACAGACAGGAAAACCACAGTGTAAGGTGTCTAGTTGTTGCACATGCTCTGTCCATGAGTTTAAAGAAAGCAGAATGCAAATGCCTTTGTAAGCACAGTGTTTGCATAGAGCACCTTATGTAAAAGAATCCTACATATATTCCAATGTTGTGAGGATGTAGACAGCTGGATAGAGAAAATTCTGATTAAAAAAAGGAAAATCTTTCATGCCACAGAATGGCTAAAACAGCATTAAATGCCTACATTTAAGGGACAAATCACACCTTATAATACAGTTTACATTAATACTCATTGGGATTTTTGTAGCCTCCACAGAGTGTACTGCAAAAGTAGTACACATATACCAAAGAATGGATAGAAGGAAGATATCTAAGAGAGTCACAGTTTATGCCGAAATTCCTAGTTCTTTCATGGCTGAATTTAAAAAACTAAAGCTTAACTCTTTGAGTATGAACAACCTCATGTAGGATCACTATGCTACCTAGGATGGGGAAGACTGGGTCTTATGTACCAAATGCTTGCAAAACACCTATGATAAATTTAACTTCTCTTTTAAATTAAATTAACTTTTTCTTTTAAATTTAATTTTTCTTTTTCTCAAAGAAATTCTAAAACCTGTTATGGCTGACATAGTTTTAGCATAAGTCATGCAATCTACAGAATTAATTTTATCCTTTTGAAAAGAGCAGGCTAGCTGTATCATCAGGGCTGGACATGGAGTCTGCTATTTATGGACAAAATGGTTTGAGTCTTCATCATCAATTTGTGCTATTTGTATTAGTACAGGAGTATCTTCTGAGATAAAATACCTGTCTTTGAGTCTCTTAGGATAAATATTCATACATGTGTTCTAACCATATGCATAGGCAATCCAGTTCTCCACTTCCCATACATGTTCAGTCTATGTTTGATAACTATGGAAGCTCTCCCTGGATATACTCTTCAAGCAATCTCTTACCTCTGCTCACTTTAAAGTTGTTGGGTATTTTTTTTTGGCAAATATCCATTACCAGCATGACCATCTGCCTTTAGCCATTTGTTGCCTGCTATTCTATCTAGGCAGAGGAATGGATTGCTTGGGCAAGTCCCTCTTTACCTTCTCTTCTTGAGAACCCCGAAAAGGAGTCTCTTATTCAAAGGCCCCTTTGAGTTGAGCAGATAGGCCATTTAGGCTCTGTATTCAGTCTTTCATGAAGACAGACTATGCTAAAGAAAATGATTTCTCCTATGCCTCTTAAAAGGAAAGAGGCAATCTTCCTCATCCAACCTTATGTCTAGGCATGTTTGATTTGCCTTCTGACTACACTAAACCCATCTTTAAACAGAGTATAATGAGCACAGTGTGGCTCTGCTGTCTTGTAATGCCCAATTAGTTTGCTAACAACTTGTTTGAGTAGGCATGTGTGCTGCTTCATGTCTTTAAGATTATGCCTGAGCAGGATTGAAAAAAAATCACAGTTTTCCTCCACTTAGTCCTACTCTAGCCTTTCTCTGGAGCATTCTCTCTCTCTTATGTCTGTCTTAATTAAATCATGCCAGTCCTAATTTGGGAATGTAGATTTTAAGCAGGGAGAGGAAGGAATCACACAGACAATATCTTAATTTTAGACAGAGACAAATGTGTCTTTTTCCATAAGGGAGAGGGAAGGAAGGAAAGCAAAGAAAAAAAAGTTTAAAAAAAGCAGTGGAAGAAAACCTTTAGATGAAAATTGTACATTATATCTGAAGTGGTGATTTTATCAAAGAGTACTAGGAAACTCAGCTGGAGTGAAGTCTACAGCTGAGACAGCACTCTGTTACCATATCTAATGGCCCTCTAGCTCTTCTAGCTCAAGGTATACTACAGAACAGCATTGCACATTTCCATTCAAGTATGCACCAAACATTTTTATAGCACTCAGAGACTACAGGAGAAAACAGCATGAATTTAAACTGTATAGCTTCTCCCTTGCCCATCCGTTCTGAAGCTCAACATTACCTGTGGCTATTGTCTTCCAAAGGATTTCTCCTTGCAAATAGTTGAATGTGTGTATTTAGGATAAACACAGAGTTCAGGGTTTCAGACTGTGGAGATTCTTTGTGTAAGCATGGATTTAAAGGATGATGCCTAGCACAGGTTGGATGCAAACAGCAGTTCCCTGTCAAGCAGACTTTTGTTCCAGCCTGGGAAGGGGGGTAAAGCAGGGAAAGCCCTCAGAGTGATAAATAAGAATTTGTCCTAGGCCTTGCATTGGTTTTGAATAAATCCTCTCTGTGACTGTGTGAATGAGGAAGTGTATTTAAGATGTGCAGTGATAGCTGTTTATTACTGTAAATTATTTATTTCTTCCTTTCTCTGGCTGTTTCCTTCTCTTGCTGCAAATTATGCACATCTGGAATTTGGATCTGAGAAATAGAGAAAGGGGATTATAGTTTGGTTCCCAAAAATTATTCCTCCTTCAGATTCACTCTGCATTTTCCCACCACGTCTTTCATCATAGAATTATCTGCTCTGAGCCAAGATATTCCATGCTGACAAGTCTGGGTGAATGTCTGGAGATGGAGCTGCAGTCCAGCTTATTAAAAAGTGAGATGAAATTCAGGAACAATTGTAAAAGTCTATTTTCTTACAGGTTATCTGTTCAAAATAAACTGGATGGGGGAAGGTGGGAAATGAGGCTGTGTGTCATCTAATTTCACTGATCTGGTAGCCCATTTCTGACAGCAGTCTTGCTCTGGTCTGCAGACAAATTATCCAGATACCCACTATGATGTATTGGGCAAGTGAGGTTTGCTTTTCCCCAGGACAAAGAAGAAACATAGGAAAGTCTACCTGGTCCAAAAAGCAAATAGAACATTGTCACAAGGACCAAAAGTAGGTTCAGTATGAGTGGGTAATGCCTTGCCACAGGGGTGACAAAGTGCAGTGTGAGTCTTGTCTGAAATGCTGTGGTGCAGCCAGGCAGCAGCACAGGCAGAAAGGTTCCAGGCAGGTGCTCTGCAGTGTGGCTACAGGCAGCAGTCAGCAGCTGGAGCCAGCCCTCAGTGGCACCAAACCCAGCACTGCCTGGCTTCACTCCAGCAACACTTCTTTGCACTGGATGCTATAGGAGACTGGGTGTAAATTAAGAAATGAGACTGGTAAGGTAGAAATAGTACCTTGTGTAGAACAACAGACCCTGGATTTCTCTGTTTAGATTTCTTCTATTTGAGAGGCTGGTTTTCCTGTTCACCTCAAACTGAGTTCACACTGTGAGGAAGCAATGGAATAAAAGTGAATTTCAGCAATGTTCATGCTAATTCACAAAAGCTCAGCCTGTGGTTAAAGAACATGGCCAAGGATTCAGTGGCAGATCCTCTGGAGGCCATTGCATAGCCAGGAGCAGCTGGGTCACAGCAGACCTTCCAGTGCTGGCAAATCTCTTCTTCTTTAGGGATGTGGTTCAATTAAACTTCTTTTTAGCTGCTGGAGTTTTGTGAAGGGGCTACAATGAAAAATGCTCCAGGGTCTTCAGCTGGCTTTTCTTATACTTCGATTTGCGGTTTAGCAGACTCATCAGATTCCCAGGTAGCAGCAGTTTCTTGTGCTGTTGGTAAGGTAAGTGACCTTTCCTCTCCACTGCAGACCTTGCTGCAGTTTCTAGTACTCTTATCACATGGTAATAACAGACCAGCATAATGCCCTCTGCATGGGACTTCACCTCGGAAGTCACTTCCAAACATGAATTGTCTGCTAATTAATGAAAATACTCAGAAGTTACATGTTACAACAGCTGAGGTCAGGACTTCAAATGTAAAGGCAAGCCCAAGTACCCCTACAGTTTCCTGTGAGTTCTGCAGTCTTTCCTATTGAAAGATTGCTATGTGTTGAGCAAAGTCCAAGGATAATATTAATATTCTCAGCAAAGTTCATAGTAAAAGCTGTTTATACATCAGATAATCCAAAAGGGAAAAAGCGAGAAGAGGAGGAAAGAGAGAAAGGGAAGGAAGGCACAAATTGAAAGACCGTATCTATGTTTTCCTCCTCTTTTCTCTTTCTCATAAATTTTCAGCAACTCATTTGCAAACCCCTGAAATTTTTCTTATACCAGGATAACTGTTTTTTTCATACTCAAATGGTGATGTATTTGAAACAGAAGGCTTCCCCTCCCTCTGACAGAACAGTTGTCAGGAACTGCCTTCTTAAAATACCATAAAGGACCTGAATTAAACAAATAGTTTGTGTAAAGGCTCTCAGGTATACAGGATCAGAAGAGGAGGAGAACTCAAAACTGAAATGGTAGAAGACATTAGAGAACAGTAGATCAGAAAGGGGTCCAGGATGTGGTGTTATAGAGAATGACAAAGAATATTACAGATGTGGTCTGTGTGGCTCTGGTGTCCCAAACTCTATCTTCTGTCCAGGACCAGCTGGAAGTCCCTGTCTCACTGTGTGAACTGTACTGTACCAGTTCCTGACTATGCCCATAGTAGTGACACTAAGCTGGCTTTAAAAAAAAAAAAATCTAAATGAGCTGTTATGGACCTTAAGTTCCCATCCTTTAAACACTGAAGTGCTACTCCCTTGGCCAATTATTCTGACCCCTGAAATACTCAGAAATTCATTTTCTCCCCTCAAAGTCAGTTAGAGAAAAAACCCTCAAACAAATAGAACATCTTTCTGAAATGTATCAAATCTGACTTGAAAGAGCCCAAGCAAAGGCAGTCCAACTTCTTTGCTCAGTGAGCTACTTTAATGTTCAGCTGACCTCATTGGTAGAAAATGGCAAGGTTACTTTCAACCTCCAAAGCTAATCTGTTTCAGAGGGTACTTTCTACTTATCTCTATCATGAGAACTTATTTACATGCATGAATGCCCTCATGCAATGATCCTAGGAACATGTCATTGACTAACCCACAGGGACTCACTGTCATCCTGTGGCATGCGAAGGAAGGAAGGAAGGAGTAACTGGGTAAGCCATTATCCTTCCCTCAGTGTATCGCTTCACTTTTGTGCAGCAAGGTATGAAGGGATTTCCCAAGCCAAAAGCTACTTCTAGACCTTTGCTTTCTCTGGTGAACAGTTGCTCACCTCCTTAAGATTCCCACTGAGTAAGTTTGTTTTTTCCTGACACTGGATAATTTCTGTGCCCTTTGATATTTGCAGCACACTTTCATGAGAAGTGTGAACAAATACAATGCTATTCCATTGTGAAATAACCTAGGAAATAGTGGAAGGATGGTATATGACACTAAATACTGCCCCTTTACTCCTGCAGCTAAAGCTACATCAGTAATGAGGCCCAGGGACTCAGATCCTCTTGACAGCAAAGTTCTCAGCCTGGGGTTTTTCTCAAAAAGAATGTGAAATATGTTAACTTTCTGGGCCTGTCAGCTCCTCTGCTGGAGGCATGCAAGAACTATGAAAGACCTGGCAATTTCTGCCAATACAATTTCTGGCAGACACCTTCTGGAAGAGAATTGTACTCACAGTGTGTTTTCTGACTTCTGTTTTACGTGCTATTATATGCTCTGTGTTTCACCATCACCTGCCTGGGCCCACATTTTACAGCTTTTAAAGCTTGTTGTCCTGCTCATGCTTTTAATTTTGCCATGTACTTCTGGCTTAAAGCACACTGTGTGATCTCAAATGAAACAAAGTGTACCTAGCCAGACTGCCCTGTTGCCTTAGCTTCCCTTCCAAAGCTGAAAAAGTGTCTTTGCATTGTATGTGCTTTACTCACCTTTATGCTCCTCGTAAGGAATAAGCTGTAGATAAACGTCAGACTTTTCTCCTCTGAGGTGTGCTGAAATCTTCTGAACAGCCTTTTGATTCTTCTAAACACACCACAGCTTGGCCCCTGTTCTTCTTGATGCTTTGCCAAGCCTATTACCCATGTCTGAGCAACCAGGGAAATAGAAGAATTATGATTTCCATTTGGCTTAGTCTAATTTTCACTGGCTTTGAAATACAGCAATTTTTCCTCTTGTTCTATTTTTCTTGTCATTTTACCATTTTCCTTTTCTTTTTCTCTCAGAAAAAATGGAATAGTAAAAAATTCCTAAAATTAAATCCCCTTCCCTGCACTGCTTTTTAAAATAAAATAATGACTTATTTGTTCCAGAACAAGATTTCTTTGTCTGAAAAGAATTTTCTTTTGCAGGAAGAAACGTGCTAATGAGGTCATATATAATCAGAACATAGGGAACTGCTTTACTGTTATCTCCATTTCAACTGTTTTGGAGGGACATTGACAGCAGGGTATGTGTGCATGTGAAGGAAGGCAGTAGCCATGGCTAATAGAGCATTCCATGTACTTCTGAAGCAAAAGTATTTGCTTTTCAGAAGGGATAATGCAGGGTGGAGGAATAAGCCAGTGGGGACCATTGCAAAGCCCTGCATCCAGCAAGGAAAAACCTCTTGGAACAATGCAGGCAGGGGCTGACACCAGCTGGGGAGCAACCCAGCACATGCTTGGAGAGGAACATGGCTGGACACAAACAATCCAAAAATTTCCAGAACTGGTAAGGATAATTTATGCATGGATGTGTTGGACAAGCCAACAGAAAAGATGGGTAGAGCAAAAATGATCAGGGAAAAAAAAAACAGTTTTATGATGAAAGCTGCAGTGATTATATTATGGTAGAATGCAAGTTCCCTCTAAATGAGAGCCAGCAGCAACATCACCAACATGCTCTACATGAAAGCAAAGTTCAGCTTGTTCAGGGAACTGACACAAGGATTCCCTGGGAGGCAGCATTCCAAGGCAAAGGGCCCTGGCACAGTTGGCTGGTCTTCCAAGACAGCTTCTTGAAGCCCAAGACTGGTTCATTCCAATTCAGAGGAAAATGAGCAAGTGTGTCAGGCAGGTGGCCTGGCTACAGTGGGAATTTCTGACTGAGCCCAAACCAGAAAAAGAAGCATTCAGAAGGTGAAAATAGGTCCAAACAGTCCAGGAAGAATACAGAAGAGCAGCATGTATGGAGGATGGGGAAGGTCAAATCTTGCCTAAAATTGCAATTGAAATGGTTGTTGTATCTGGAGAGCCCCATTTTACTGACAGATTTTTCCCTAAGACTGCCCAGACAATCGTGCCCAGGGCAGGGACTGGGGAGGAAGGTGGGGAAATAACATTATCCACAGCAGAGGAAGACTGAGATAAGGACCCCGAAGCAAAGTAAACATACACAGCCTACGGATCCTGATGGGGTGCTTCCAAGGTTGCTGAGCTGGCTACTCTCTATCTCTTTGAGAGATCACAGTGATCAAAGAAGTTCCTTAAGATTACAGAAAGGAAAGAAGATTTTTTTTTTTGTAAACAAGGAAAAACCTTGGATACCTGGAACTCTGGAACTGCAGGTCTGTCCTCAGTCTCTAGAAAGATTATGGAGGAAAACCATTCTGGAAGGTATGCCCAGAAATAGGAACAACAAGGTCCCTGGGAACAGCCAGAACAGATCTACCAAGGACAAGCTGTCCCAGCAAAACTGGTCTCTTTCTTTGATTATGGATGAGGTGAGACAACTACTGGTTGCTCACCTTGACTTTAGTGAGACATTTGGCAGTTTGAAATAACATCTTTATAAAGAAATATGGTTTTAATGCATGACTTAAAAAATGTGTGAGAAACTACCCAGACTGCTGAGTTCAGTTTAGTGTCAGCTGTTCAAAACTAGTTGACTGTCAGTTACCAGCTGAGAGGGTCAATAGCAAGGCAGATGCTTTGTAGTATTTTCATTAATGACCTCAGTAATGGGTCAGAATAAATTTTTGCTGAGTTTGCAGATGATGGTGAATTGTGTAGAGCACTTGAAACACTGGACTGCAGAGCTGTCATTCTTGATAAACTGGAGGAATGGTTAGACAGAAGTTTCCTAAAGTTTAGAAAAAGAAAATGCTTCATTCTGCATTTGAAACATGACAGTCCCATGGAACAGCAAGGCTGGGAGCTCATGGCTCAGATTCTTTACAGGGTTGTGATATTACAGGGACAGATACTGCTTTTGTAGTGACCATAATTGCTCTGAGGAAGATGTAAGTATCGCATCAGAGGAAAACAAGTCACAAAAGAAAAAAAAGAGAAGGATAAATAAAGGTTCTAGCCATTGGGCTATGCCAACAAGAGAAGCATAGCAAATGCCAGGCATGCAGCCTAATCTCTCACTTAGGCTCAGGAGGAAGCTGAGGATTGGATGTTTGGGAAGAGGGTGGGACTGCTGCTCTCCTGCTACTGAGTAGGAGCCATACAAGGTCACTGTTGAAGGGTCAGTGGCTAGGAAATTATTTGACCCCCACTGGTGCACTGCAGATGGACTGTGACAGTTCTGACTTCAGGTCATTGTCAGACAGCCAAATGCACAAGTTCTCTAGAAGGAGACAAAGGATTTAAGTATCTCCTGATGGCTTCTGACATTGCTTATAATTTTATCAAGTGTGCAAGTACTCTGCAGCGATCAGGGACATTACTGGAGGCATGTGTGGATTGACCTCATGGCCCCAGGTCTCTACAAGACACTCACCCATCCCTGTCACAGACAAGCTGTCCTTGGTATTTCCAATTATCTGACGTTAATCAAGATTCAAAGCACATTCTGAGATGATTGTTGGAGTGCCAGGATGGTGCTGCTGTGCACCTTTAAGAAGGGAATATCAAAGTTATGTCTACAGTTACATTCCATACTTAAATTTAAAGGATTTAAAAATGTAATTGACATGGCATGATAAAGAATGCAACAAAATACAACCAGAAAGGCAACTTCTACTACAAAGTAAACTTGGTCACCTATAAGTTAGCTTCACTCCTTGTTTATTAGCATTATATTTATGTAGAGTATGTGGCTGTTTTGTGTGTGAAAGTGTTGCTGTGCAACAGCAACAACTTGCCACAAATTAAAATTCACCAAACTTACATGAAAAGAAGACAGAAAATGCAACCTGTTCTCAGGATGAATTTTTTTCAACTGACCTCACCCTAGGCAATTAACTTCTTATAAGAAAGAGCTATTTTGTGCCATGGAAAAGGGAAAAATATCCATGTCATAAAACATATTTAAGGCAGAAGGAAATTGAGCTCAATTCACAAAGTACTCAAGCAGAGAGGTCAAGTGAAATTCTTCCATAAATTGGTGTTCATTTCTAGCCTTTCTTCAGAGCTTCAACCAGCACAGCAAAAATGGTGATGCCCCATTACCCTGATTTCTAATACTTGCTTTTCAGCAGCTCAGTTCCCACAATGGTGACAGAACACATTTCTCAACAAAAAGAAAAGAAACCCAACAAACAGGCCAAATCCCAAAACTTGTCGACTTTTCCAGTTCAATACAGTCTATCGAAAGGCAAAAAAACCCAACTTTTTTTTCTGTTTCTGCCTTGCAGGAATCACCATTTTATGATCAAAGATGTTCTCTTGAAAGAAAACAAAATAAAACAAAAGATATACTTGATGATCCATTGTCTCTCTTTTTCTCCATCCTGTTAAAAAGCAAAAGCATATCACTACATTGCATTTCCTAGGTATCACAGACATACCCTTTCAAGATAAGCTGACCTTCACACGTCTGGGCAAAACTCCCTACTGTCCAAACAGTAGAATCAAGGTTGGAGCTGCAAATAAGTACTTGAAATCCTGTCTTTCCTCTAAGATTGGTCACTTCTTAACTGCAAGAGTGAAGTTCCTGTGCCTGGTATTTAGAGACATTGAGAGTAGAAGATTTCAGCCTGAACTGAACTGATTTTTTCCAGCAGTGACCTAGCTGCAGACACTGACAGTCATCTGGTAACTGTCATAATAAAAAATTCAGAGAAGGTTTCCAATAGCCTTATCCATTTGGATTAAAGCCAAGAAAACAGTATAGTTCATGTTTTTGTCTATGGATATTCTCTTTTCTCACAATGCCCCCCTTGTAACATAGAACAAATTTATCAGCAAGCACAAATGAGCTATTCACGCAGAAAATGCTGGGGACGACAGGCCTAGGAAAGCTATCTTGTCAGGATTAGTAATTCAGGAAAAAACTATGAGGCAGGGTTGAGCTGCCTGCATCAGGAGAGCTGGCTAGAGTAACATTCTTTTTTAGACCTCTGAGGGTAAAAACCTTAGCCAGAAGAAGTCTTTAGAAATAGCATTATATTTTAACTGCAGCAGATTTGTTTCTTTGTTTGGATATGGCCAAAGGACCCAGTAAAATGCTTATTTCTATTTATTGCAAGTTGTGTGCTCTATTATTTGATTGTGTTAGGGCATAAATGCAAGTCCTTGCACATTATTACTAGTCCTTTAATTCAGAACACATGTTGACATGATTTTAGCCTGTGCCAGCCAGCACTGTAACATAAAACCAGGTCACATTTCAGAGGATGACTCCAGCTGCAGGCTTTTCCAGGCAGGCTGTTCAGAGCAACACTACTTCAGCTTGTTCCCTCTGGAATGGACCACTTCAGTGACACCTCTCTTCCTGTAAGGCACTGTGCATCATATGTTACAGTCTGCATGGCTTTAGACAAGAAGCTTTCACCACTTTTAACCAGAGTGTTCTGTGCTCCCTTTGTCTGGTCTGCAGTATCAGTTACTGGAGAAAACTCCTCAGACAAAATTGAAGCGGCCTTTACAGTCATTCCTATTAGCATTAGGAACTAGCCAGTTCCTACATTTGTCTGGTCTGGAGTATCAGTTACTGGAGAAAACTCCTCAGACCTGATTTGTGCATCAGTTAATGAACAGCTTTGCTTTTCTTTCAGGCAGACTTACATGCTGACACCATCTCTGAAAGCTTCTTGCATGCTTCACATCTTCTTGTACATCTTGCTATGCACAGAGCTACCTGAGTCCCAGCCACAGCTGGAAGGCCTTTGGGTAACAGCAGGAAGAAAAACAGAGTGTGACTAAGTTAGGGAAGAGAAAATAAGGTGTGAAGCAGATCACAGACTTAGAAGTGTGTTCTTCTTCCAAAGTATGAGAAACACAGTGGTTTGCCAGCATGCTGCCCCTTTTCATGGCACATGGGAAAGATGCAGGAGGGCCAGCAATGATTTTTCTCCCTGGAGTGGAAGTCAATACCAATGCTTCCATATCAGACTTGTCTTTCATCTTCTTATGAGCAGCCTGTGGTTTACCAGTGTAAACGGGTCTGGATCCCACTGCCAACAGCCCACTCTGATTTCTCATGCAGATTTGAAATCTGTAGAATAGATTGCCTGTTTCCAAAGCTGATAGGAGCTAGAACAAACATGTCACATTATAAAGCAGCACCTTTCTGGTGTGAGCCTTTTTACAGGCAGGTTCAAAAAGCGTGGACATTTTTCACAAGTTTTCTGTCTTCTTTCTGACAATGCCCAAAGATGAAGAGAGCATGAAGAAAATCGGTGTGGAGATACTCTTTCTGAGCTGGTACCAGTTGCAGCAAGGACTGGTGTTTGGGGGCTAGGTTTTATTTGTGAATTCACTGACACAGTTCAAGAGCTAATTTTTCAAAAGGTACAAGATTTACATGTGAGGTCCAGGTCTGAAAGGTGGAAGCTGGGCTGTGTCATGCAGACCTGGGTCAAAGTTTTCCTGCAGTGATCACAGCTGACTATTAGTTAAGCTACTCTAAATGCTAAACCACAGTCTAATTAATAATGTTACTAGAATCACAGAATAACTTACATTTGAAGAGACTTCCAGAGGTCATCTGGTTCCAGTCTGTACCTAAAGCAGGACCATCTTTGATCAGGTTGCTCAAGGTCCTGCGCACACTAGTTCAAAGTACTTCCAGGCAATGTAAGAAAGGAAAGACAGACTCATGCTGGGGTTAGCATTTCAGAAGCTGTGTTTGGGAGAGACAGGAAAAGAATAGAGGGTATGAACAAAAGAAAAAAAGAACATGCTTTTGCTAATATAAATTGTTCATAGAAGCAAATGATGGAGTCAATTCTGTTTTTCTCAGTGGGGATGTAGCTTTTTGAAAATTGGGGCACCATTTTTATGGCAAATAGCACATCAATAAGCATAAATACAGCCTCAGGTTAGGATACAGCCATCTCTTTCTAATACCATTGTCTGAGAGAAATGGGAAAAAAGATACTTTGATAAAATAATAGATTTTTAGTTCTTCCTATTTGTTGCATGTTTGAATGATTTATTCTGTTGGGGCTATGGGAGGCTGGTGGAAGGTAGTGTTTTCAAGTATCTTCTCCCACAAAAATCTAAACTCAAATAGAAAAGAATGTTACACCACAAGTTATTTCATTATGGTCTTGCAATGTTTTCTTTCAAGATAACAATGCTCTTCTCTAAGATTGGACTTGGAAACATTGAAGTTCTTTGGTGCTGACCCTTGGAGAAAGCATTAGCCATCATGCTAAATATATGAAGATTAACATAAAACCTCAAACAACATGTGGTATTAGAGGTACAGTTAAGAGTCTATCCAGGAGTGTGCCAAAGCAGTCATTTAAGTTGTTTCATCCAGCAGGCAACAACTTTTTATACAGGCATCATTTTAAATTAGACTGACCTACATTTCAGCTCATTTATAGTTCAGCAGGGGATGCAAGAAACCTCCCAAAATTTTCAGAGTAGGACTGTAGAGTTCAGCGTGGCAACTATAGCAACAGAACAAAGGGTATTCAAAAGAGGGTTAAATTCAGAGGAGGCTGTAAAATGGAAAGGGGGCTTTGCTTTATAAGTGCTCTCACTCAGTATCAGTTAGAACATCAGTTCTAACTGTTCATCTTTCAATATAGGACCGGGCTTGAATCTTCACCACAATTTCTCCCACAGTATGCTGGTGCCTCTAGCTTCTTCTGAAAGTGATCACAAATTGAAAAAATAACTTTAAAACATTGGCCTTTTTTCCTTAAATGTTGTAGAAGAATTTGAAAGGACTGTAGTTTATACTCAACAGTAGGTTTTCCCACCTCCTGTTGAGTCATTCATCTCTAGTCTATTCCTCAAGCAATTGTTAACTACACAGATGATCCATGTATGCTACAGTGCTCATTTGCTGTGGTCCTTGTAGGGCATTTGTCTCTGCCTGCTAACAACAAGTCTTCTAGCATTTCAAGGAGCAGGCACCTGGAGAACTGAGGGCAGAGGCAAGGACGGTGACCATTCAATTCATTACTTGGGAGTTTAAAAATATAGCCCACAATCACAAAAACGATCCTTGGCAAAAATAGACAAAAAAACCAGGAGGTACAAGTTCTAAACATTCGCTCCAAAATTGAAATCTACAGCTACATTCTGTTTTCATGGTTTTCTCCCCCACCAAAAATGTCCAAAGTAGCTAGGAAGTATTGAAAACTGCCTTCTCCATTTTATTTACACCTTAACTAATTTGTTTTCTTGTCCATACTTCTGCCTGTAGTTACTTATACACCTTCCAACATGCAAGGGCTACAAAAAGAAACAAGAAGAAGGCTGATAAAATGGTAAAAATCTTAGCTGGCCCACCTTGAGTTTAGAAGTTAAATTTTGTCTAATAGTAGCATGCAGTGAAGTCCCTCTTATGCCAACTGCAGAACCAGAGGGATTGTATAGCATTATCCAGACCTTATTCATATCCAGTGGTTTTGGTGAATTTGTCATCTCATTTATGCATGCTCTGAGAGTAGAAAGCTGAATTCATAATGAACTTTCAATGCCATCAAGGAGAAAATCAGCTTCATGTGCTGAAGTAAGGTACAGAGTGTTTTTGCCTTATTCCTGCCTGCAAAACTGTTTCCAAAGACAGCAGGAGGGAGATAAGTCTCTTATGCGTAGAAAAACACCAGCACATTTACTGCATCTCTCACAGGCATCCATTGTTGCAAATTGGCTGTACAAAACACACTCCTCCATCTCACCAAACAGCCAGCTTCTTTCTGGCTTCCCTTCCTTCTCACTGGGCAACCTCCCCGATCAACTCCCCCACTTCACCCCTTGTCAGTTAATCATGATGATCCAGTAACTCCAAAATACACTCTAGAGATAAAAATCTCTTCCAAGTTTTGGTGTTCAAATATGTCAAGCAGAGAAATTAGTTTTAACTTTCAGATAATCTAGGATATTTTGAAATATTGGAAAGGTGTCATCTTCTGACTGTACCCTCTCCTCTTAGAGCCCCACTTTCCCTCTGGCATGGTTCACCCTACTCCACTTACTCACCTTCAATGACAAGCACAATCACAATAACTCCATGCTGGTAGAACTGACTGAGTTATGGTCAAGCATAAAATAACTGTATTGGGTCAAAGAAATTATTTCGCTTTCCAGACAAAAGCCCTTTTTCACAACTGAGGTTATTGACAGCACATATGACCCACCAATGTAAGGAATGTAAAGCCCAGAACAAGCTAAATAAACCTGTGTAGCCACATGCTTTCTAATAGCCCCACTAAATGTGTAAGCTTCAAAACAACTACTGTCACATATTCAAAATATGTTCCACTTTTTCCTAAAGTTCTTTACTGAGGTGAGAGGGAAACGGTAAAAAAAAGCACTTTCAAAATGCTCTGTATTCATGAAGACAGCTCCCATATTGTCTTTGTTCAATAAGTCTCACAGTGCTTCCCTTCTTTGTACTGAGTGAAAACAAAGTCATCACTTCTCATTTTTCTTTGGAAATTTTGTTGGCCAGAAATGTGACAGTTTTATGAGGCCCATTGGATACCCAATATGCTGTGGATATGTAAAAACAATAACAGTAGCCTCAAAAAGTGAAATACCGAAACAATGTGCACTGACTAGCTAGCTTTAATTCTCCCAACATAGTGTTTAGTTTGACAAGCACTTCCTTACCTGCCCAACTCACAGAAGAAGGAACAGCAGCACAAACGAGAAGAGACCTCCAGACTCAAGTTGTAACAAATTTGAAATACAACTTGAATCTGAACCCAGGACTCTGATATGACTATCAGGTTAGCGAACACATTATTGTCTTTCCTTACCCACAGGGAAAGGAAAAACAACTTTAAAAAATCAACTCACTTGGTCACTCTGAAATCCAGCTAAAAGGTTTCCTGGCGCCATGAGGAGAGGACTGAATAGCAATGTGTCCATAAAGTCTTTTGCTTTCACAGTGTAAGCTTTGATTGTCAGCTTGGTCAGTCTGATGGCAAACAGAAGACCATTTCTCTTTAACAATTGCTCAGTGGCCTTCACAAAATAAAAAGATTGTTATCTTGATCTCACAATAAATGGAAATGGAATGAGATAACCAAAACAGCTCGGAGAATAACTTACAGTGATTTATATACTCAGCAAATCAAAATGGTTTTCTCCTATAAAAGTCAAGACTTGCAGTAAAAAGGAATAATTTGGAACGGAACACATCCCATTCTTTCCCAAATGAAGATCTTGTATTCAGATGTGTGAAACTTTATCCTATACAATGCCATATAAACATAAGCAATGCAAGTTTCATCTGTCTTTGCCAATGAACTTGACAGCCACTTTAGAGGGGAGACATGAATTTATATTAATTTCAATGGAGCCTGGAATTAGACATCCAACAAGAATTATTCTGATGGTGCTGCTCTTCAGTATTTCATGACTGATCAAAGATCTCACAAGGATAAAGGGAGTCTCCTTCTGAAGATTTGTGAGCAGAGTTGATTCTTTCAAGAGCATGATATTAAAGCATAAAAATTAAACTGTCAGGTGTTTGCCTGTTACCTAGAAGTTCTGCAAAGCACCTTGAAATACTGGTGCTTCCTTCCCATAACTGGAGCTGAGATAAAATTTCAAGTCTTGACATTTTATTTTCATGCTCTGGAGGACTTCAGAGCACCATTCATTTTTAACACTGTAAAGAGAGCATGCCTATGTTAATCCATTTTTAATAGCTGTGATTAGTTGTGTTTCTTCATTTAACAAATGAATTAATTTCATTTGCATGGAAGGAGTAAGAAAGGGTAAAGAAAATGTGCTAAGAACCTTGAAGTCTTTCATGGGCCACATGGACCTTGCCCCAGCATGGTTTTTAGTCACCTAATACCTTAATCTTCCATAGGTGGAATGAAGGTACTCGATGCTTTTATGCCCTACATCCCAAAGGAGAAATTGCATGCTTCAGAGTGCAAGAGGTGTCAACATTCCCTCTTAATTTTTTTCTACTCGAACCTCGACTTTGTTCAAGAAATTCTACTTGCTTTTATATTAGGGCTACATCTAGTATTCTAAGTATGCCCAGAAATATTCAAGATCTAGAGCATGGCTATGAAAATAAATGGATAAATGCAGGATATTCCCTGGTAAGCCTTGGCCTGTGCTGTTATTTCCAGGCATGGTTGGTCTGACTAGATCGAGAGCCTTTGCAAGGGCTGTGGATGCTGGAAGCAGTCCCCTAGGAAGGTTGAGTACCTCGTCTCTTGGCTGAAGTGGTAGAGATGCTTCAAATTGGGCAACACAATCCATGTGGGTGTGTGTATGTGTGTGTTCATGAATCTTGGGTGTGGAAAGAAGCAGTCGATTGCTATTTCAAAGGTGGAAAAGTTTGAGAGTTTAAACTACTTTAAATCACTTATTTTTTCCACTAACAAATAAGGTGTACATTCTTACTCAGTTTCATTTTTGCCCTTCTCAGTTAGCATTTTCTAAATAGAATGCAATAAAGAAATGGTAAAATTAAGACTTGACACTTCTCTTAAAGTGGTCAGACTACCATTTTACCAAAAAGATATTAACTTCTTTTGAGATATGACTGCAATAGTGGGAGGCTTGCAGGTCAAAGAAATCCAGGACTGAAATCACAAGTTCTATTTCATTTATCTTTGACTGGATGAGAACTAATTCAGACTGTGCCAAAAGGTGCTAAATTTAGTAGCCTTGCTCATCAAAAGAGCAAACAGCTGCCACTAAACCAAATGCACTATTTCTTATCAGTGATCAGCATGATAAAAGGGAGGATGAAACAATTTGTCTGCCAAAACAGACATACTGAGGCTTCAGGCACATGCAACACAACCAAGAGTTAGCAATCACAGCCTGTCACTTCCACTATTCAAGAACACTCTGTGACTATCTGTTGACAAATTGAAAGAGATTCAAAGAAAAAAATGCAAGTCTCTTTCAATGAGAGAATTTATTGCCTTCTAGTAAAAGACTTAAATTTGTTCATTGTACCTGGACCATCAGAAGAGTTGCTATCTCATGACCTAAAACTACCTACTGGGAGAATGGGGAAATGTTCTGACACTAAGAAATGAAGTCATATATCCAAATACCTGTTTGTGCTGGTTTAGAATTAATTTTCTTCACACTAGCTGTTCATGGTGCTGTGTTTTGGATTTGTGCTGAAAATGGTGATGATAATTCGGGATGTTTTAGTTACTGCTGAGCGGTGCTTACCAGAGTCAAGGACTTTTCTGCTTCACCCCACCATTGAGGAGGAGGCTGGGGATGAACAAGAACTGGAACACAACTGGAACACATCAGGAACAGCTGACCCCAAGTGACCAAAGGGATATTCCATACCATGCGGCATCATGGTCAGCATGTAGAGCTGAGGGAAGAAGAAGGAAAAAGGGGACATTTTGAGTGATTTTTGTGTTTGTCTTCACAAGTCACCATTATGTGTTCTGGAGCCCTGCTTTCCTGGGAGTGGCTGAACACCTGCCTGCCCGTGGGAAGTGGTGAATTAATTCTTTGCTTTGCTTTGCTCCGCTTGCATGTGCAGCTTTTGTTTTAGCTATTAAATAGTCTTTATCTCAACCCATGAGTTTTCTCCCTTTGATTCTCTCCACCATTCCACTGGGGTGAGAGTGAGACCAGCTGCTTGGGGTTTGGTTGCTGGCTGGGGTTAAACTGATGCCTTAAGTTTTAGCTTTCATATTTTTTAGATTCTATACTGCCTTAGTGTGTAACTCTGAACTTCCTATAAAGTGTTTCTCAATTTAGTTAGACAAAACAATCCTTTTCCAGCCTGAGAACCAAGGACACCATTGCAGCTTTGAGACCAAAATGTGTAAACAGTGAATTGAAGAAAGCAATCTGGGAGAATGGGACTTTAGAATCTGAAGCTGTAATTGGACAACTCACCCCAATATGTAAATAGACCAAAACTTATAAAAGTGTGAAAACTCGTGACCAATTGTCCATCTTGTATCTGTCTTAAGTCCATCTTGGGTAGAGCCATGCCTGGGCTCTTGTACTGCCCAAGGTGTATCCTTTGAAGGCCTTTAATAAATACCCTCTTTATTTCTTTAACACTGTCTAGCCTCTGTTCCAGGCAGCCTCTCTAGGCATCAAAACCATGATACTGACTAAAGCTAGAAAAATATACATTGGAAATCAGGAATACCTTCAGATCATTGTGATCAATTGAACAATTTACTGAAGGATGTATGAATAATCTGTCTATTGTAGTTAAGATGATATAGGTTTGAAGACAAGAGTTTGGGCATCCAGAAGCAATGATACAGATGCACAAGTTTCTAGGTAGAATCATAGAATCATTTAGGTTGGAAAGGACCTTTAAGATCTTTAAGTCAAACTGTTATCCCAGCAATATTAAATCCTTCACTAAACCACGTCGCTAAGCACCACATATTCACGCCTTCTAAATACCTCTAGTGATGGTGACTTGACCACTTCCCTGGACAACCTGCTCCAACACTTGACAATGAAAGTATTCAGGGCTGCCCCCGATGCAGGGAATGATTGGCATCTGACTCCATGATTCAGAAGGCTGAACAGTTGCTTACTAAAGTGATATTATATTACACTATACTATACTATACTATACTATACTATACTATACTATACTATACTATACTATACTATACTATACTATACTATACTATACTATACTATACTATACTATACTATACTATACTATACTATACTATACTATACTATACTATACTATACTATACTATAAAGATACAAAGATACTAAAGAAAAAAAGATACTAAAGAAAAATCTGTGACTGTCTCCAGACAGCCAGGACGCAGCTTTCACCCAATTGGCCAAGGAATCAAAACAATCCTCAGCAGAATCTAATTGACAAATCACTTCATGTAAACAATCTCCTTAACACATTTCACATGAGCAAAAACAACAGGAGCAGCAAGTAGAGATAAGAATTGTTTTCTCTTCTTCTCTGTGCTTCTCCAGGAAAAATCCTATGAGAGAAAATTATGTCTCTCTCTGTTCAGAGAATGTGAATGCCACAGACAATAATTTCGTTGAACAAATTTTTCCTAATAGCCATTCTAAACCTCCTCTGGTGCAACTTGAGACCATGTCCTTTTATCCTTTTACTTGTTACTTGGGACAAGAGATTGAGACCCCATTTGATTAGAGGGATTAAGTGCAAACAGAATAAGTGGCTTAGGTAACACAGTACCTATGTTGAGTGCTCAGGAGACTGAACGACTGAGGGAGGAGGACCTCTTGCAAGAGAAGCCAGTGTGACTGGGGGACAATTAAAATGCCCACGAACAAAGATGCACAATGTGGAACAAAGACTTTTTTTTGCATATGAAGAAAATGGCATGCTGTACTTGACTTCTCCATACCCAAGACTGCTTTATTTTTTCTTGGACTTAGTGCACTCTATGAGTCTTTGCTGAGGTAAGAATATTTGCTTGGATGTCTTTTTTTGCAGATATGAATAGCAAATATTGCAGTTATGAGATGGAAGTGTATAGAGAAACATTGGGGGAGAGCAGGCAAAAAGGAAAATTGATATTTGCATCTAGTTGTGGTTCTTTGCAGCTTATCCTGTTCAAAGCACCTTTGTAATCCCTACATACACATGCATCCTGACTCTATACAATACATCCCTTAGAACAACTGGGAAACTTAATTAATTATAAAATCTTCAAGTCTCTTCTTTTGGAATACTCACTATTCATACAGAATAAATGAATTTCAGCTAGATGGTTGATGTCTGTAAAAAAACATAGTTGAAATGCTGATGCAGAGAAATTTAATCTAAACTTGAGTAGAATTACTTGTTCTGATAAGCCTTCAAGCCTCCACTCCTTAAGAGTGGAGATACAGCTCAATCCCTCCAAGGCTTCTGGCTTGGTCAGTATTTAGTCAGTTGCCTTGTATGAATACAAGATACAGCAGAAGGTAACAGGCACAATGTTACCTTAAAGAGTAGTAGTATTCTCCTCATTCCTGGATATCAGTCTCAGTTTGGAGTCAGAAATTTCCAGACTGAACATTTCTGGCATCACCCCTGGCAGTGATAACTACAGCAACTCCTTGCTCACCATGCACGTATACTGAAAAGTGTTGGGAAAATTATTCAGACAACATCTGTGTCCTACTTTGAAGTAGTTTGTGTACAGCTCTGCACACATCTGTTTAGGAACCTCATCTAAAGGCATTACCATCTTTTTCTCTTCATTAGAGAAAGAAAAAGCTCTTCCCAGATGCTTTCTTCTCTCAGTGTTCTTGCAGCTTCCTCTATGTTTCCCTTAATATTAATTTGTCTACAGCACCATACTGAGTCATGAATATACTATTTTTCTGAAATAAAATATGAAAGGCAATTACTAGTGCGTTTGATTTACTTGAAGAAAACCTGCAGCCTGTGGGTTTCTTTTCTTTTACTGACACATTCTGAACAGTAAAAAACAATGGAGAGCTTTGACCTGTGTCTGAGGTCAAAGGAATATTGAAGTAAAAAACAAATACCAAAATCTTTGTCTGTACCACTTTGATGATTTCAAATCAAGATGCTGATACCTTACAGACTACTTTTTCTTGGGATTTGTGTGAAAGAGAATGATCATAGCAGGTTAAAAATGTAAGGGACTGCTTCGCTTCAGTATTCACTGCTCATGTGCCCATTTTCAGAGCCATGGGAAAAAACAGGTTCATTCATAAGAACCCCAGTTTGCTGAGGCACTTCAGTAGAAAACCAGACATCAGAAATCCAATGGGCAATTCTGCCGACAGACATTTATTTAGATGCTAACAGCTATAATTCCTTGCCCTTGCCTTGCAATCTGTTCACCTTGCAGAACACGGCTCCGAGACCAATAACAGACACTACTAAAACTAAAGCAACCTGATGACTATGGGAGGAGAAAGACATGCATTGCGAAATGCAGTGTCACCTCTTCCATCAGCAGTCATCCTGAAGTGCTGACTTTGATACAAATGCCACAGTCCAGAAACATCAATTGCCTCTTAGCATTTAGCTTGACTGTGGCACTGATATGGCTATCTTTCAGTCTGTTCAATTGCTGAAAAATTTAAGTGGAATTAAGGTACTAGTAGCAATCAGTCACAGATTGAGATAGCAGGATTACAGTTTCCTATTAAAAGGAAAAGCCTCGTATCTATCTCCTGACAATTCCTGCAATATTCTGTGTTATGAAGAATAAAAATCTGCAGCTCTAATGGGAAAAAAATAAATGGATGCAAAATAAATTGCATTTCACATCAAAGCAAATTCAAGGGCTACTGCACAATGTGTATTATTAATTTTCATATTTAATTCATCAAACTTCATATTTCTTTAATTTAAATAAACCTCATACTATCTATTTTGCCTACTGGCACAGATAATTGAAGGCATTCCAGATGTGTCAGAAAATGTACGTGCACTTTTTTGCTCCAAACACAGGCCCTAGCATAGACACAAAGGCATAAAATATGCATGTTTTCATGGTTTTCAGGGAAAAAGTACTGTCCCTTTATTGCTTTGATTATCGCTTTTCTCTTTTAATTTCTCCCTCTTTTCCCAGACTGTCTTTCCAACAACCATCTGCTTTCCCTCTTTCTAGTCTTCCCCACAACCCATTACATTGTTCTATACTTAAAAGAGATTACGAATTTTACAGGGTCTAAATAGCAATATCCCATCCAGAAAAATAACCACTCAACCCCACACCCACTAAGGATTCCTCCGCCTGTATTGTTTTTCTCTACAGTCAGTCATAAACCCTTCCCTGATTTTTTTCCCTTGTTTCTTCCTTATCACAATTGCACTTGATTCTTTATCAGCAGTAAAGCTCAAATCTCTAAGCCTTCACCAGTGCTGTTTCAAAAAATTTTAAAATGCTACTATAATTACCTTTGTTATAAGGTTTCCATGCTAAAAATAGCAGTATTTGATTAAAGAAAAGATAACTGAGATGCTCATCCGTAGGATTAGTGTCTCAAGAGTAGGCAGGATCAACATGAGGTAGACAATAATCCATCCCCGAGTTTCAGTATTACTGTTGCAGAGAATGTGATGAAGTGAGAATATATTATGTCCCTTGTGACAGCACAATCAAAAAGGAGAAAGATCTGTGAAGAGAATGGTCATCTTGGAAGACAAGGTGCACATGAGGTATTTTTCCCCTAGTACAGGAATTGAAAGAGATATGTTGTCTCAAATTAAAATCTAGAAGGCTTTTTGAGAAGATGGGCACCCATGCAGGTTCAGCCATCCTGTCTCTAATGTGCTGCCTGTTCTGGGGAAGGCAAATCCCCACTGACACAATGGAAAGCTGGGAAAATGCTGAACACATCCTTGGTGCCAGGTTCAAATTAATTATGTGGTTCAGAATTTCCTGGAGGATTTCTTACAGTTGTTTTTTTACTGTGGGCTTTCCCTGCACAGGAGGTCATTCAATCCAAGTCTTTGCATCTCACCTGCAACTATACAGCACAGCTTTCTCCTCCCTTTCAGAAGAGATTTAACAGTCCTGTAGTGCGTTGAACCTGGCTGTATGCCAGGCACCCACCAAAGCTGCTCTCTCACAGTTTCCACCACTGCTGTTGGTGAAGGTATTCAATCAAGTAATATATTCCTGGGCCAAGGTTGCAGACAGTTTACCTGTGCAGCAAACATACCTTGCATATATATGTGTATATATATATATATATATAAAATATTCAATGTTTCTCCATAGAAGACTAAACTACAGGCCCAAAGTGACTAGGGAGAGGAAGGGAGAGGAAAAGTTCATGAACACCCCTTGAAAGAACAGTTATGGTAGCTGGGAGTGAGAAGACAAGCCTTTTCATCACTCAGTAGTCCATGGAGAAGGTCATGAAGAGTTTTAAGGAAAACTGCCACAGAGTTTGAAGAGTCATGAAGAATTTTAAGGAAAACTGCCACTGCTTCCTCCATCTGCCTTGATGGCATCAGTTCACTGGAGAGAGGGCCCCTGCATTGCCCAAACCAGCGAAGCACTGGGTCAGAAAATGTGGTCTCATACAGAATAGTGAAAAATGAGTTTTACAAAAACAGAAAATGCCACATTGAAAAAAGCTTTTCAGCTGGCTTTCAGATTCAGTCACCCTTGGAAATAGCCACAAGCACAATTTAGCTGATATCATCCAAATAAGTACAATGCTTGGTGACCAGGTGTATTCTAAAGGTACTATTACCACAGTTCCTGTGGTATTTTTTCCAGATCCTTAAACAACCCACAAACACTTTTCATTGTATCATCTATTGTGATCCATGTAAAAAAAGCTGTCAAATAAATCAGTGATCACAAGCATTATAAGAAAGAGACAGGAGCTAGAAATAAGAAGTAGCCTTCCGTGCATTCTGTGGAGTCAGTTAGGATCAGCAATTTGTTTTGCTATCTTGTTGTTTTCTACTCACTTTGATAAGGAAGGGTCTTTCTTTGCTCTGGTGGGTCTTGAAGAATTCTAGACAGGTCTCAGAAGGACAGACAAGCTCTGCCTTTATTAGAGTGGCAGGAAAGTAAAAGAGGCATCTTTGGACAAGACCCTCTTCTGCAAAACCTTTTCTTTAGCAAGGATAAGAGAAAAGCCATCATTCTGAAAGGACAGAATTTATCACCACCTATTTTTTACCTTTGTTTTTATGACTTATAGTGACAAAACCATGAGCTGCAATTGAGGTTTTGCTCTTTGGACATTTAGATCTGTCCTACAGCACTTCTGAAGCCAGGTTATGCTTGACCTCCAAGTCTTCCTGCAGACAAGAGCTTCCAAGGTCTGCTGCAATCAAGTGTACTTTCAAAAGCAGGTAGGGAACTGGTTCTTTATTACCTCTAGACTTAACAAAGCTGGTCAGAGCTGGAAACATGTATGCAGAATTATTGTGTAGGGACACACCTGAAGGCATATCCTGATATGAGCCTTCAGTCTTATCCCAAGAGCAAACTAGGACTAAAAACAACCGAAAGAAGAGAAGAACCATATGACTTTAGTTGCTACCTTCCATGTTGTTGCTTGTTCCCTCATTTATGACACCACAAATCAATCTACACTGAGTATGGTATACATCTTCACAATACCTTCTTCAGTTTTATGTTGTCCACTGGCTGGGTGGAACTCAGGAGCTGAAGCCCACAAAGAGACCTGAATCCAAGACCTTTCTTTGCATCTCCAGCTTATCAGTGAAATTGCTGCACTTGTCAGCTCAGCTATTTCAGGATTCTAGTTATCTAGACTATGGACATCTCATCTTTCATTTCTCTATAAATCATTACTTTGTAGTGCACTAAAAATGATGGAAATCACATTTGTTTTCTCATTAATTTCTCTGTTCACACAGGAGGAAGGGATCATCAGCTTGAAGTTCATATTGTCTCTTTGAAGGGTTAGAGAAGCTAAGACATGAGATATTTTCTAGAATTCACTTTCAATTAAAATCTAAGAGGGTTTTCCCTGCTCTACCAGAGAATTATTGTCATAAAGAAAATTTATCCTTATGGCTCTCTACAAGAGCCTGCTTTTCAGTTATCAGTTAACTTTCAAAAGTTGTCTTAAATTAAAAACACGGAGCCATAAACAAACAAACAAGAAATTCTCTGATATATTCCTTTCTGCTATCCATCCCTTGTGCAGTACATACCCTGTCTACCCATAAAATATCCTTAGGAGCTACAAGCTGCTTTCATAGTGTGTCTTGGTATTCCTTTGGCTTTCAAATTCCACCTGGCTTGGAATGAAGACACCAGTAGATGCAGGAGACCTCATGAGGGACATCAGTCTGTATATGTTGAATCTGCTGCTGGTCTTCTCTTTCCTCACTGTGATTAACTTTTTTTTAAACTGTGGCTTTGTCTTTAGTATGCTCACAAGTGTCTCTTACCAAGGTAGAAACCTAAGCAAAAATTCTTAAAAAAAGATCTTTTAAAAAACAAAAAACTTTTATTTGTGTCATGTACTATATCTGTCAGACTTATGTGATGAATTTACTGAAATTAAGGTAAGTAAAATTTAGCCCAGGACACTGGACTGAAAATCCCAAGCATCTTTCTCAGTTTTGGTCTGATGAATGAATGTACACATTCCTATCAAGCCTATGCCTCAGTTTCTCCAAAATGGCAATGATCTATTAAACTCACAAAGAGCTTTGAAAGCAATATCGAAGAAACTTACTACAAAAAAGCTCAGTATTTCTGAAGTAAAAGAAGATTTTAAAATTGAGAGACCTGTGTTTAAAGGCTTGTGAAAAATTAAAAGGTGCTGAAATTCCTTCCATTTTTGTGGATTTCATTTGCTAGATGATAAAAGAAAGAAACGAAGGAGTAATCAGGCATATACAGTAGATTGGTCTGTGAAGGGTGTAGGGGCCAGTTACCTGCATTTCTTTTCCAATTGCATGAAGATTATGAACAAAGGAAAATGCAGTGAATTTCTTACAGATGACATGATCTCCCATCAACCATGTGCTCCACTGCAATCCAAGCTCAAATTCCCACAGTATTTATGTACCTAAAAATACACACTGCTGCCTAACGCTGCTCTCAAAAGTGCAAATGAAGTGCTTACACCCCACTGCGATCACCCTTAGTCTCTTTAGGAGCTTTACAAAACTCTAAGTAAGTGCCTACCTTCACCTGTGAGCACCTAAAACACCTTAGGAAATGAAGCATTAAGTGAGTCAGGAGTCTAAATGCCATCAAATTTTCTGGAGGATAGGAGCCTTATTCAGAGTGGTGAAAGTAATGGTTCAAGATGGTTTGAGATTGCAGCTCTGAGTCTTTGCTTAGCACAGGAATAGGGTAGGGGCTACACCTGGACTTCTTATTGTAAGGCAGTCACATTGCAGCTGGAGCTGTCCCTGTAGCACATCCAGGGGTCTCACAGCTCTGGATGGTTTGGGGCTGTCCCACTTACCAGTGCAATCAGTGCCTCTCTTTGGAGCAGCACACTTGGTTTGCAGTAGGTTGGGTTTGCAGCTGACAAAGCAGCAGTGCCTGACAGTGCAATCGTGGGTCTGAACTCCTCTGAACATGGAGCACGGGCTTTGTACACCTGTACCCACTCTAGGATAGAAGAGCCATACAAATAGGAAAAACCCATTCTGTGGGAAATTATCCTGCTCCAGGAAAAACCCATTCTGTGGGAAATTATCCTGCTCCACTTCTGCATGGACATATTCTGGTGGAGGTTCACTGGATCTCTGTTGTCACTTAGGCACTTTTGAAGGCACCATATACAGGAGGCTCTTTGGACTGGGTGGCTTTCTTCAGCTGCCTTTTCACAGCAGCTTGTCCCTTACACTTCTCCTCAACCCTCCCACTGGTTTTCATTTCTCTTCACCAGTTTCTGCTGATTGCTTTGTGGAATTTAAGAACTTTCTAGAAAGGAAAAGCTGTGTTTTGTAAATCCCAGTGCTTTATGCAGCTGAAATCAATGTCCATTCAGAGCATGTTTATGAAGAATTTTGGTTTGATTTGCAGCTTGTGTAAGCATGCATCAGCCTTGCAAAATAGAAAAGATTGCTTATTGTTCTGTATGTGTAGAGCAAGATTTCAAGACAACTTCATCCTGTGCATGTACAAAAAGGTATATGGGCCCAATTATTTTTCTTTGTTTCTGCATTATTTTCTAGTCTTTGTGTTGTGCTGGTTTTGAAAATAAAGTAAGCAGTTTCCAAACCTCTTCCAGAAAATCTAATTTCTCTTCTAGTGTCTTTGTGTTGTTTGTTTATTTTTGACAGTTTTCTCTGTTGAGACATTGAAAATACGCCTGGCAGTTTCAATTTTAATTTATATATTCTTACAGAAATTTCCTATGCAATCTAAGAGGAAATCATAATTTTCCTGTATGTCTTGGGATCACCCTGTAAAAGATGCTACAGTTGCTTTTCTGTGATAGATTTAGTCTGTTGGATGACAAGCAACTTTCATAAATAAGGGTTTATATCTTTGATGTAGCTACTGAATCAAAGGGAGTTCTATGCAAATTTAGCAGCTTCCTGATTCTTGGGACAGTCCGTTGATGGGAATATTCTTCTTAGAAAGTTAAAACTCCAAATGACCAACCTAATCACAGCAGCCTTCCACCCTCTCTTTCTGTGAGGTAAAAAAAATGAAAATTGCAAGTGACATGCAGCAGCTGGTTCTTTAAAGAAAAGATGAGTAAGTAGTGGGATTCTTTGTGAGAGTTAATAATGGATGCTCAAAGTTTGGGAAATTATCCTGCTCCAGGAAAAACCCATTCTGTGGGAAATTATCCTGCTCCAAAAACCCATTATCCTGCTCCACTTCTGCATGGACATATTCTGGTGGAGGTTCACTGGATCTCTGTTGTCACTTAGGCACTTTTGAAGGCACCATATACAGGAGGCTCTTTGGACTGGGTGGCTTTCTTCAGCTGCCTTTTCACAGCAGCTTGTCCCTTACACTTCTCCTCAACCCTCCCACTGGTTTTCATTTCTCTTCACCAGTTTCTGCTGATTGCTTTGTGGAATTTAAGAACTTTCTAGAAAGGAAAAGCTGTGTTTTGTAAATCCCAGTGCTTTATGCAGCTGAAATCAATGTCCATTCAGAGCATGTTTATGAAGAATTTTGGTTTGATTTGCAGCTTGTGTAAGCATGCATCAGCCTTGCAAAATAGAAAAGATTGCTTATTGTTCTGTATGTGTAGAGCAAGATTTCAAGACAACTTCATCCTGTGCATGTACAAAAAGGTATATGGGCCCAATTATTTTTCTTTGTTTCTGCATTATTTTCTAGTCTTTGTGTTGTGCTGGTTTTGAAAATAAAGTAAGCAGTTTCCAAACCTCTTCCAGAAAATCTAATTTCTCTTCTAGTGTCTTTGTGTTGTTTGTTTATTTTTGACAGTTTTCTCTGTTGAGACATTGAAAATACGCCTGGCAGTTTCAATTTTAATTTATATATTCTTACAGAAATTTCCTATGCAATCTAAGAGGAAATCATAATTTTCCTGTATGTCTTGGGATCACCCTGTAAAAGATGCTACAGTTGCTTTTCTGTGATAGATTTAGTCTGTTGGATGACAAGCAACTTTCATAAATAAGGGTTTATATCTTTGATGTAGCTACTGAATCAAAGGGAGTTCTATGCAAATTTAGCAGCTTCCTGATTCTTGGGACAGTCCGTTGATGGGAATATTCTTCTTAGAAAGTTAAAACTCCAAATGACCAACCTAATCACAGCAGCCTTCCACCCTCTCTTTCTGTGAGGTAAAAAAAATGAAAATTGCAAGTGACATGGGTGCAGCAGCTGGTTCTTTAAAGAAAAGATGAGTAAGTAGTGGGATTCTTTGTGAGAGTTAATAATGGATGCTCAAAGTTTGCACAGGCTGAGAAAGCAATGAGATCCTGTGAACTGAGAACATGCTGAGGATATGTGCTTAAGTGGTTCTTACAATATTCCCTTGAGTCCCACTGCTGGTGTCTTTGCAGTGGCAATACAGCTCTTGATATGACTTCACATGGATGCTCTTAGGAAGAAGGAAAACTTCCTAGAAGAAAATCTGAAAACACTTGCAGAAGGAACTGCAAGCTTTTGTGAGTTCAATGGAGCAGAGCCTGGTGGGAGGAAATGTGGCATCTTGCTAATTAATGGGCAGAATTGTCAAGCAACTTTCAGCTCTCAATGGGCCAGTCAACTCCATTAATCAGCTCAACCCTGCATGGTCTCCTCTAATAATGCTGTTAATGTCACATTGTATTAATAATCAAAGTTCCAATTACATGACACTCTACAAGTCTGTCTTTCCCATGTGTAAATGAAACCTGAAGTCACACTGGTTGTTTATTTCTTTTATAGGATTTTGCAGTTATTGTTCTTTAACACCTGTTTTGGAGTGGAGTTTGTTTGCTCAAAATCTCATTAAAATCCACAACATTCAGCAAACACAGTTGTCCTATTGTTTTGTTTTAATTTACTTTTATAATGAGTATAAAAATTAAAAAGGCACCATTATGATGAGCATCCAGGCCTCTCTGAACAGCCACAAATTTAATCCCCAGGAGCTGTCAAAATCTTTTTGTAAGCACAAGGCCACCATTTCTGTGCTTTTTGATTCACTTGAAACCTGAAACTCAAAATGACGCTGATTTAAAAATAGCACTGTCAGCCTGGTTTGTAAAGTGTACAAACAGCTTTCAGGAGGCAGGAAAAACAAAGAGGAATAGAAGAGTGAAGGGCTAGGTCCATTTCCAGCCTGCAAGCAGATTTGATTAGAGACCACCAGCTGAAACATGGTCAGTGTGTACAAGTCCAGAGCACAGCTATTACACTTTTGATTTATTTGCTGTAGTGGTGAGATTTTGCTGGAAGTATTCCAGTCAAAGCCCTGTACCACATTCTCCAGGAAAAGTTAGTCATTAGCTGAATCTCAGTCTCTCAAATAATCTTTGAATCTGTAAGGAGATCTATTAAGAGCTGTGTGCTGCCCTGTGTCTCCCCAAAATCTTTCAAAACAGGACTTTTTTGACCAGTTCGCAAACCCACATTCTGGCATGGAAGAAGTAAAGACATTTACATCTTGGACTATTCCTCTCAGTATCTTTCCTCTAATATTCTATGATTAACTGTTGAATTTTAAAGTTCTGTCTTAATTATGAGTTTTAGCTCAGACTTACCAGTAACTAAACTTTATGATGGTGAATTTAAGAAATATAGTAATTGTCAGTTACTGAGATTAAAAATCACAGTCAGTGGGGTTTTTTGAACTATGTCTTCATGCTCTTTCACTTGCTCTAATTTGTTATGTGAATTCTTTAGATGTGAGCTGCCTGAGAATGTATTTTGCTATTTACGTCCAAATGTTTCTCCATCAAGCAATTTGTATACATCAAAGGAAAGGTGGGGTATACATCCATTAAATTTCTGAGGAACTTAGCATGAATATCAACTTTATTTTGGAAATGTTGCTTATTTTGTGGTTATATAATCTCTCACTCAGCTGGCCAGGGTCATGTCCTCAACCAGGAAAGGTCTCTGAAGACAGTCAGCTAGCCAGTATTGTCCCAGTACCAACAATACCTGTCCGTCCCCTAAAGCAGAAACCCCTGAATTTGCAGATGTATCCATCTGGGTCCAGCATTGACAATGCACCATGGGAAGTGATTTCACAGAGGCAAAAGAGAGGAAGGATGCAAAGAGTGCAAGCAGCAGTGATGAGAACAAATTGTTGGGTCAGTCTGCCTGACTGCAGCTGTGGAAGCAAAGAATGAGGCATTTTCTGCTTTCCTAAGTATCCATCACAGTACGCTCCACAGTGACCAGGTGTTTGCACTAGCCTTGCCTCTTGTGCCTCTTGACATGCCATCACTGTGAGTCCAGCAGCAGCCCAAACCTCTTCCCAAGGTCACCAACCACCCACAACTTGTTTACCAGCTTGCCCTGTCCTCTGGTAAAGCTACAGAGATTGCAGGGGACAAATTCAGCAGTGTCTCCTCAAAACTATGGTCTCTGAGCAATTTGGGATCACAGGAGAAAAAATCTGCTCTAATCCATTTTACAATAAGTTTCTGAAACCTGTTGTTTGTGTTTCTAAGGCACAGTGTGACTCTGAGGTCAAACTTCAGCCAGGTTTTTCTGGCACCAGGGCCAGAAAGTCGATGAGCCCTGGATTACTAGCAGAGACATGGCCCTTTGTACAAAGAGAGAGGAATCAAAAAGTGGTAGATGAATGTCACTAGAACCTAGGGATTGCAGATAGGAAAGAAGACACACTTGCAAAACACCCCACAAAACTCTCTGCTCCTTTACACCCTGTGACAGTGTGATTCAACCTGCAGCCTTCTACCCACAGTCCCTCTGATCATATTGAGCTCTTCAAAAACCTTCACCCACTGCAAGATAAAAAGGAACAAGTAAGGTGTTGGAGTCAGATCAGCCATCTAAATTGCTCTGAATTAATGCAGGTGTGATGTAGAATACATATTTAGGAAGACACCAGTTTTGATTTAGAAATAGGATCCTACCAGCCCACAACACATAGGAGTCAAAGGAGAATATTAGCTCTAAATGAGAAAGAGAATTATGGAACAGAACAAAGAACTTCACATATAATGTGTCACATTTTCAACAAATGTTAAACAACTCAATCTCTGAAGCCAGAAGAACTATGCTGATTTATGCCATTGTAAGAATCTGAGTCCAGAGTTTTAGGACTTTTTTTAAAGGAAAGCTCTGCACTTCATTGTAATGCTGCTGTTGAAAGAACAGGTGGGGGTTTGCATTTCTGGAGTTTGATGAAGTGTGCTGTACTTTGTACCTGATAAGAATAATATGTTTTTTTATTTATTAGGTGGGTAGAAAGATTTATGTCCTTAATGATGCATTTCCCTTGCTTTTATGTATTTGGTGTTGCAAATGACAACTTTGTAAGTAATGCAACTTCACTTAATTACAGCCCATTTTCTTCAAAACAAGTAGGGACATGAATTTTCAAGAGGACTTGCCTTTGGAATATCTGAAGGGATAAAAATGAACTGCTGCATAGCTACAAGGATAAATAAAATGATAGTAAGAACAAAATTGGAATAATACTAGATGTCAAGTCAGTTGGTGATTTTGCTGTAGAGACCAATTCCCCTCAATGATTTGGAAGGAGTAAGAATTATTTATGCAATTAATCCAGATTTTTTTCCATTTAAAAATACAGGTAATGATTCCAGTCACTGGAAATCCTCAAGGTCAGGTTGAATGGGGCTCTGAGCAACATAGTCTAGTGAAAGGTGTCCCTTATTCCAGCTGGAAGGCTGGAATGAGGTGATCTTTCAGGCCCTTCCAACTCAACCCATTCTATGATTCAAAAATTTTAAACATCATACAACTTACTAGTTTGGATTAAAAATGTACTTTCTGTAGGATCCATGGTGTGCAAAATACATTCAAAACATGAATGGACAATGCAGAAGCACTGAACAACCCACCCCACTGGGCACAGTTAGCAAATCAGCTGCATTAACACAGGTGCCCCAGGAATTCCCAGAGCCCAGAGTAATGTCTGGTGGCTGAACACGCTTTACTGCTCAGATGCTTCAAGTGGTTACTTAAAAGCGAGTCCAATGGTCTCCACAGGACTGGCTTGGGGTTTTGATCTGCAAAGAAATCAGCCTCCATAAAAAGCAGACAGTCCAAGAATGCAAAGGGAAAATACACAAGGAGACATAAAGCAAATTTGAGCCATGCTCAAGAAAACTCGATTCACTGTAAATGTCGCTGCAGATGAAGCTCTTCAAGAGGGGTGCAAGAGCAGGCAGGATGTGGTAGATGAGCTTTGTGCAGGCAGGATACGTTATTTGAAGAAACATGCTACGATGATTTCAAGTGGCACTCATTTCAAATCAGTTGGTGAACTGTGGGCAAGACAGAGAGGTCATGTGAGTTTCTTAGGAGGGAGGAAGTGTTCTCATGTTGCACCACCCAGATGGAACATGAATTTCATCCCTAAAGCCACAGACAGCATGTGCAGGTGTCAATTCTTTTGTTCTCTTTCCCTCTTTTGGCAGAGGCAGTTAGAAGGAATTTTCTTGACATTACTCTTTGTCAAAAATAAAAAGAATCCTATGGAAAACACTCTGTATCATTTTGGACATTGAAATACAACAACTAGGCTTGATAGAAAAACATCTACTGGTACATGATTAAATTACTACCATCTGTCATGTAAAGGGATCTGAAATCAGTGCTGGCTAGGACTAACCTGATGTGTGTCAATACAGCACGGAGCTGTTTTTTATTAACATGAAGGTCCCCCTTCTCTCTCCTGGCAGTGTCAAATAACATGGCATTGGCAGTGTAGGGAAGGTCTACACAGGTTCTGTGGATCCAGCTCTCTAGCAGAGAGAGCTCTGGTCCTCCTGGTCAGTGGGGCCTGTCAATTTTCTGATGCAGTTTCCACAAAACCTTCCTGGTTTTAGGTGTGATTGTGTCCCTGAAATTCCCTTGTCATGCTAATTTTTCCATTCTTTGTCTCTGACCAAAGACTGGTCTTTATCTGATGTCCAAAATGTTTACAGTATTCTCAAATTTACAGTTCTTTTACCCAACATTAAAGATATTTGGTTACTTTAATTAAAAGTTGTTGTTATGTAGCACTTAGGCATTTAGCTAGAGCACATTACTGCATCATGCTGGAGTAATTACTCAGAGTTGTCATCCAGGGTGTCTAGGATAGGTATTGTATTATTCATATTATAGCTAATCACCTTCTGAGAAGCCTAAAACCTCACATTTGCTAGCACTGTGACGCTAACACTTAAGAAGTTCCTACTCAACATTCTCCTTGTGACAGCACAGTTTTCAGGAGTCACAGGGGAAAACAAGGGAGTGAGGTTTTGTCTAGACTACTGTGTAGTAGACTGCCTGCTGTGTGGGCAGACAATGATATTTGCCTGTAAGATGAGCTGGGAAGATACAAGACCAAGATGATTCACAATCTGGGAGCGTGTTACCAGGGCCCCAGACACCAAGTGATATTGCAGGCCTCTTGCAAGCTGTGTTAGGTGGAGGGCAGCAGCCTTCTAAGCTGTTGTGGTTATTGGCAATTTAATCCTATATCACTTCTACCTAATGGGGTCATTCCAATCCCTCTAAGATCAAAGTTTCTCATCTGGCACAAGTGAAACAAGGTATGGACAATAATAGGGAGCTGATGTCAGCTCTCCAGGAACCCTCTCTGAACCCAAGGGAACTGTTGAAATCCTGGTCAGACTGACAATTCTGGTTAGAAATCAGGCACTGCTGCCTAAGAATGAAAAATCCATGAGGGCCATGGAGAGGAAAAGTTAATGCAATATTAAAACTAGAAATATCCATTCTGTCAAATGAAATGCCCTGCTGTTTGATCCCATTTACTGGAGTAAGGCTTGGTTTTTAAATTACATGTCAGATATAATTTTGCACTGCAACATGAAAAGTGGGATTGTTCTTTAAAGGAATAAAAGATCAACTCAGATCCATGTGCCTGACTAATAGTGAGTTCTCTTGCATAATTGTCCCAAATTTGGCATCCAGCTGCAGCCTTGAGTGAGGGTTTGGAAAGGGGCCAGGGACACTGACAGCAGTGTCCAGTGCTGACTCAGGTATCTCCATCTCCCTTGGAGGCATCCGTGTTTCACAGTGAATTCTGCCAGGTGGACCCAGAAAGCAGAACACATCCACACTTCCCTTGGGATGGCAGCACCTGCAGTGAGTTCATTTCAGGGAGAAGCCACAGTGTTTGTGCAGAAAAGGACAGAGACGGAGGAATAGGAATAGGAACCAAGTGACCACACCTCTTTGTGTGTTTTTTGAGTTCATTCAAGAGCCACCAGCTTGTGCACCTAATAGCACAAAACCAAGTTTCCCTTCCTTTCTTGTGGAACAACACTTCTGAAAGCATATTCAAACTTACTTCAAGAGGTTGTCTTCCTTTTACAAGCCATTTATCTGCCTTATTTTATTATCTGGTTTTATTGTATCTTTGCTTAGTGTGACTTTTGGGATGGGAAGGTGGAATTAGCACCTGTGTTTCTATTCACTTTGTCTTTCTCTGCCTGAATTTTCATGCTAGAAGAAATTTTAAGGGTGATTATCTACCTTACTGATGTGATGGGAAGATTCAATCATTCTGTTCTTTAAATTAAAAGCCTTGAACATCTAGAATAGAAGGCAGTCCCCACGGGAAGTTTTTAATTAAGTTTTCTCTCGTTGATTAAAATCCGTACTAGTGTTTGCAGGTCTCAAGGCAGAACTGGGCCGCATTGTGCAAGGTGCTGTGTGAATCTGGGGAAAGAAATTCAGCTGATTTTAGCCACCCAAAAGTGAAGCACCTATGCTGTGCTTGTTGAAAGGGTTCTCTACAGCTCTCAACAGCAAACCAGCCCATTCTGTGATAGCTGTTTTAGAAAGGTGGGGTCAATCTTCTCCTGGAGGTGCCTCTGTCCATTAACTAAATAAGAATCTTGGTGTCTTGGTCTAAGGATGCTCAGGTGACAATCAGCCCTGGTGTGTGGTCTTTTGCACCACAGGAAGAAACACAGCACTTAGCCCATCTGAATCCTAATTTCTGCAGCAAAAAATGAGACAGGAGAAATTAGAAAAACAGTACTGAGTGGGGAAATTACATGCTCATGTTTCAAAGGAGAGAGGCAAACAGCACTAAGACCTTCTTGCCCTCTTATCCCAGTGCTGGGTCACCAACTCAACTGAAGATTCAAACAGTATCTCCCTGGTTCAGCAAAGATGGAAGGTGGCTTACCCAGGATGAGGTGAAATTCCAAAGGGCATTATTTGCAAAGGTTTCTATGCAATTGTGTTTTACTTTCTCCAAGAAGGAGGCAGAACTTGAGGAAGCCTTGAAGATCTTTGCTAAGAACTCTGATTTTCTCCCTACAGGAAGCTCTCCACACCAAAATTAGGTTTGGGCATGTTGGTTCTCCATGTGATTGTCCAAATGAATTCTCTGATTTTGTCACAGTTTGATATCTGCACCAGGTACTCCATCCTCAAGAGCTTGTCCTTGACAGCTTTTTAATCACATGGATGGTCAATTACAGAGTTAGATTGCATGAGTTGAGCACAATGAATCTCTTTTTTTTTTTCTTCATTTTCACACTCTCTCTCTATTTACAGAATTTTCTGGGAATAGACAAGAATTTCCTGTAATGACTTTGTTATTTGAAAAGATCCATACATTTTGCAAGCAAATAATTCTTAGCCTGTAGATTGTTCACCAGTAATTTGTTGAGGATATTTGGAATGCATGCAATGTTGGTTAGATACATAATTCACTTCATATTGTTACTGTGCTCTGATTGTGTAATTTATATAATAAAATATAAGGCAAATTATGAATTTTACAATTGCTTGAACAACAGGAAATTTACTCTCAGTGCATATTTGCAGATTGTGTCTCAACATTCATTTTTCATGAGTTTTCATTCTGGCAGAGATGCTTTGCTACAATATTTCTGGAAAGCAAACACCAAAAGGATTTTAAATACAGACAAAACAGTTGGGGAAACAAACTTGCATTCAATGGAAAGGACTTGCTGAATTCGTCCAGGACTGCTGCGGTGCTGTTTTGCCCAGTCCTTCATCTCACTGCTGGTCTGAAGGTTGAAAGTGTCTCTCAATGGAAATAATACAGAGTGAGAAAAACTGAAAGCCAGTATGTACCCACCACTAGATTCATGGTTCAGGACTCCAAGTCATGCACTGGAGCACTGAAACACAGCCTTCCTCCAGCCATCTTCTCTGCCTCTTTGGGAGGTCTCCCCTCCATATAATCTGTGGTTTCCTATTAATTTACCCAACACAGACATTCACCCTCTTTTCTTTTTTCTAATGATTGGCCCCCTTGCATCCTGTAGAGCAGCCACAGCTGGGCTGAGGCCACTGCAGGCACTTCACAGCTGCCTTTGGGCTCCCCAAGGGTGCAGGGGGCACTTCTCTGCCTGCCCAGACCCCATGCTTGGGACAGCTTCAGGGAAGAAAGGGAGAGGCATCTGGCTCCCTGCTGTGGCTGAGGGAACATCTGAGCATGATGGGACAGCCAGTAAAGCAGACCTGGGGCACACTGCCCTGTGCAGTGCAGTGCTGACAGCTTTGGAGCAATCCCTTGAGATAGCAGAGGTTGCTGCCTTGGGATTTGTTTTTTTGTTTGGTTAATTTTTTTTTCCTTTTAATTTATTCACAGTTGAGCGCTACCAAGTCACTCAAGCGAAGTGTGACAAAGCTTGAAAGCCCTGAAGACATTATTTATTTATTTTTACAAATCCTGCAATAAGTCAGTTTAGTTGTTCTGAGGTGGTTTTATGATTTTGAATATTTTTTTCCGGGCTTTTCTGCTCCTTTCATCTGGGGAGTCGTTTGGTTCTAAGCCTCAGAGTAGCCTAGGTAAAATGGTGGATAAAAATCATGGCATTCACTCATTCACTTGACAGTCTGAGTTCTCCCGCCTGCTGCTGGTCTGCTGCTGACCCATAGAGAGCCAGAGTGGAGAGGCTGGGAGAGCCGTTTCATTGATCCACCAGTAAACTAAAGCCAAGATTTTTAATCAAACTTTTCCATTTGTCTATATGTGTCCATGTATGTTCACGGAAAGCACTGGCCCCATTGTGAGCAGTAGAGCCTAATTTGACCCTATTTGCCTAAAATGCCCATAACTGGGGCTAAATTTTTCCTTATTGTCCTGAAATTGGGGAAATTGCATCAACATTGCAGTTGGCCACAGCTGTCCACATGGACAATCGAAACACACCATGTGCCTTTCTGGGCTTGGCCCTGCACCCAAGGCGTGACAATTGCACAGTGCCCGTGCCCCAGTGAGTGTCCCTCTGTGGCACAGTGCCCAGCATGGCACATGCCATCGGGACAGGGACAGATTGCCATCTCCTTGGGGGAGGCATAGGAGCATGGCTGCTCCAGGCATGGAAGTGAAAGAGGACAAAACCTCTTCTGCCAGCCTGCATGAAGCAGCAGCAGCCTCCCTGTGCAGTGCTGCTCGCTCTGTGCACGCCTGGCTGCAGCCTTTAATTAACTTCCCTGGCTGAGCAGAGCTGTTGCTAATGAAGCAGCTAATTCTGAGAGCAGGGGGCATGTTCCATCACTTAGTGCATTCCTGTGATTCCAGAATCCCGTAACACCCCATTTTTCTCATCGCTTAGGCTCCTTCTGTATTTTTAATATTTATAATTCTACTTCTCTCCTTTCCCACATGGATGTCTGTGCTCTGGCTTCAATTACATTTCTGCAAAAATCTGTCTGAGCAGGGTACAAAGCTTCAGTTCAAGATTTACCAATATCTAATCTCAGGAGAGAAGTTCCATGTGAAGTACAAACCCCAAACTGGATTTATGTGCTCACTTGGAATTAACACAAGCCTCTGAATAGATTTCTTTTCTTCCTCAGAATGAATTCTGTTCATAACTATTCTGACAAAAATAAAATAAACTAGATTTTTTTCTTCTTGTTGTTCATCATTTGCTATTGTCAAAACACCACTATTTTTGCCAGAGATCAAAGGTGGTGCATCAACTGAAGGTTTAATATCTGATACAGCCTCTAGCTCAGTCTCCAAATAGATGTAAACTTCACCAATGTGGCATCCTGAATTTTTTTTTCACTGCTTTGTGGCTTTTTTAACTGCATTTTATTCTCAAGGCAGCTTGTCCCAGAAACTTCAGATGAAGTTTAGTAGAAAGGTCTTGGAATCAATTTTGAGAGAAGGAAAACCTCAGAGGGAACACACCTTTTGGAAACTCAAAAACTTCAAAATAACACAAACTCCAGAAGATACTGAAACAGTGAGCAAGGGCTGAAGGAAGCCTGTGGTTCCAACTGAACAAACATAATTAAGGTGGTGGTTTTTGCTCAGTTTTTCTGTCAGGCAATCCCACCACCTCTGTTTCTGCTTATTGCGCTCTGTTAGCCATTGCCTCCCTCAGGCCACTCTGAGACACTCCTCACTGTTACTGATCAGGTGGGAACACCCAGGGTTTGGAATGTTGGGCAAAAAGGAGGATCTCAGCACTACTTTGGTGTAAGAGGCAAAACAGACAGCAGGGACCAAGTTAGGAGAACTGATTCCATAGCACCCAGCAGCAGGCATTAGGTAGCCTCTTGGAAGCCACATGGCACTAAAACATTTTGTGGGAACTTAATGAGCCACAGTCTGGAGAAAACCTTCTGCAGACCCCTCACCCTTTTTCATCACTGTGCTCCTTTTCAGCTAGGGAAGAGAGCAAGGAGAAGAAAGCATCTGCTGAGTAAAGAGAATAGAAAATGTTTGGGCCAGCAAGGAAAGGAAATTTCAGAAGTGGCAGCTGGTTATGGTGAACAAGCTGGATCCCAAGGCAAGAAAAGCAGGGAGGCCTGAGCAGGAGGAGGTCCACAGGCAGCAAGAAGAGAAGCAGTAATAGACCTAGCTATTTGCTCAATTAATTGTCATTTATTTAATTTGTAATTTAGAAATGAAATGATTTTTTGTGATTCATTCCGAGGAAATTTCCCGAGGTACTGAGAGCAGTTTCCTGAAATGAAAGATGATATTCTGTGATTAGCAAGATGATTATTGCACTCTGGGCTGAGGGGGCTTTTATAGCAAGGCACAGACCAGCTGCATATCTCTCTAGTCTTAAGCCTGTTAAGGAAGCTTCATTTTTCATATCCTGATATTGGTCTTGGTAAAGCTTAGAGATGTTAAAGAAATAAAAATAAAAGGCTAATAATGAAGTGCAGAAAAAAATTTAAATGTGTCATCTTATTAACCATTACTAAAACTGTTTTTTTTTCCTTTAATTCTGTATTGACTCTATTGATTTAGTCTTCTCTAAAACAGTAGTTTGTTCAAAGACACTTATGTACTTTTCCATTTTTTCATCAGAGGAACAACATACTGAAAGCAAATATTGACTCTGGTATATGGAAGTTAGAACGAATACTGCAGGCTTGTGGTTTTGTCCTGTATGTTTTCATGGAGAGAGAGAAGTATTGCTGTTAAGCCAGAAACAAGAGATATTTTTAGCTGCCAAATATTAGTAAATCAATGAGTTCCCTACATGAAAGCATGAAGAAATGTTGGGCTGCATTAGAAAAGAGATATCTATTAAAAATAGCTGTAGGAATACAAAACACTAACATATTGAAGAAAATTTGAGTTCAGCTTTGTCTCACTTGTAGAGCAGGGATTTTGTGAGCAGGACTGCACACAGTCCTGTAGTGACAGAATAATACACTGAAAGTGCATATAGGGTCCTGCAAAATTTTGAAATCATTCCAGATCAAAAACAACATCATGATTATTATAAAAGACAGAGGCTAGTCAATAACTTTCAAGAAAGGATGGACATCCCAAGGCACAGTTCCAAGTGCCCAAATTCTACCTAGGATAAAAAATCATTTGGTGGCAGTAGTTCTACACCCTGTGTATCAGAGCATCCTTTATACCTGGACAAAAACATTTTTTACTCTCATTTTGAGTGAATTTAGCACAGACCAGAAACTACACAGGGGAAAGGGAGAGACAAGCTGAGCACATTATTATTTATTATTAACAATATTACACTTCAAAGCTGCAGTAACCTGAGAGATTGGGATTCCACCTGGTTAGGCACTGGACAAACACAGGCAACAAGGCAGTATTTGTTCCCCATCTCTCTTTTTTTCCTTCCCCCTCAGTGGTCCTTCTGGGAAATACACAGGGTAATAACCAAAAGCCCTGTCACTGACCTCTCTGAAGTCAGGATTTTTTAATCTTACAATAAACCACTAGTGCTTGGAAACCCAAAGCTCTGGATTTTGCCAAATGAAGTGAGATAAAAGTGTCTGTGCATATATTACCCACAGCATGTGCAAACTAATGTAAGGTCTGTGAAGGAATGTGTATCTATGTATCTACCTGTGCCAGTGATTTCTAGCTGGAAGGGATGAGCACCACAGTTGGAGCTACAGCTTCCAGTTTTACCAGTGCTGACACTTTTGATTCTCAACAATCTTCTCCATCACTCCCCACACTAAAGGACACAAATTTTGTTCTTCAAGGTAACTGTAGAAACTGTAAGAAAGAAACTTCAGACACCCAACACAGTCTTTGTGGAAATGTCTCAGACAAATGAAAGAACAGCTGGGTAGGGTCTGAGTAGTTCTGAACCTGACTGAGCCTCCTTTTCCTGATGTGCCCAAGAGGGGATGCACAGAATGAAACAAACAGTCTGCACACTGTGATGCCCCCCTACATCTGTGAATGTGTTGAGACTTCTTAAGGCAGAAGTCACATTCAGCTCATTGTCTTAAATAGCCATTAGTTCACCTGCACTAAACAGAGGTTGCATGGATTTACCATTGTCCAAATTCCACTTCTTCCACTAGGCAAAGTCTCTCTTTCATTGTATTTGCTGCCTCTGAAAACTTTTCTTAACACTCAAGATAAATGTGAAACAATAAAGCTCAGCTTTTACAGCACTTTTCATGCAAAATGGACCCTAAAGCAATTTGCTGAGTTAAATCACACAGTTACAGAATTAAATAATGTAAATTTAATTTTTTAAGCTTTAATGTATTAGTCCTTGTTTTATTGCTACTGTCCAATTTGAATAATTCTTTCCCTTCTTCTTAGTGCTACTATTTAATATTTATATAACAGTGCTGATCAGAGGTTCAATAAGCCTGATCTATGTGTTGGACAGACTGAGAAGTCCCATGTTATGCTCCTCAAGAGCAGATCCTGAAAGATGGGATGCCATCCAGATGGACCTAGACAAGCTTGAGAAGTGGGCCCATGGAAATCTCATGGGGTTTGATAAGACCAAGTGCAAGGGGCTGCACCTGGGTGAGAGCAACCCCAGGTATCAATAGAGGCTGGGGATGAACAGGCTCAGAGCAGCCCTGCCCAGAAGGACTTGGGGGTGCTGGTGGGTGAGAGGCTGAGCATGACCTGGCAATGTGAGCTCACAGCCCAGAGAGCCAATGGAATCCTGGGCTGCCTCAAGAGCAGTGTGGATAGCAGGGTGCAGGAGGGGATTTTGCTTCTTTCTCCTCTGCTCTGGTGAGACCCCCACCTGCAGTGCTGCAGCTTTCCTACAAGGAAAGGCTGAGAGAATTTGGTTTATTCAGCCTGGAGGAGAGAAGGCTTTGGGGTGACCCAGTTGGTGCCTTCCAGTGCCTGAAGGGAACCTACAAGAAAGATGGAGAGAGACTATTTACAAAAGCATGGGATGACAAGTTGGGGGCATGGCTTCAAAACAAAGAAATTAGGTTTAGATTAGATATTAGGAAGAAATTCTTTATTGTGAGGGTGGTGAGGCACTGGACCAGGTTGCCAAGAGAAGTTGTGGGTGCTCCATCTCTGGAAGTTTTCAAGGTCAGGTTGGATGAGGCTCTGAACAACCTGGTGAAATTAAAGGTGTCCCTTGGAAGGAGGGTTGGAACTAGATGATCTTTAAGGTCCTTCCAATCCAAGTCGTTCCATGATTCTATGAACCTTCAGAATTAAATTTTGCTTTTACTGATACCAGTGATAAAACTTAATTGGTTTTGCTGAAGCTCTTAGAAGACCTCATCCAGTTAGGGACACCTGATGACTCAGGCATCTCTAGTGTGATTGCAGGTGAGACACTTATGGTTTTAAAGGTCCAAAGATGATTTTCTGGATGTTGTAACTTGACTTATAGCAATTCTTGGTTCATGTTTAAGGCACAAACACAATAGTGAGGTCTTTGGTGTGCACCATGCCAGTGAGCAGCAGTCTGGTGAAAACTTGGCTGAGGAGACAGACATGAGCTCTTTGAGCATCTGGTCAGGGTGATGTGTGCAAAATAGTATTGAAAACTTCAGTCTCATTGACTGCTGAGCCCTGGCAGAGAACTGTCAGGAGAAAAATAATGAATGTTGAAAAGCTCAGCCTCTGTCAAGTGGCCAGAGGCACAGAGAAATGTGGAGGTCTTCCTTCCAAGGCATTGGGCACCAGCGTGTGTTGGAGAGTAGTGACTAGCTTTGCTTCAGACATGAGACTTGCTAGGGCCACAGGCACACGCACAAGCACCAGTGTTTGAATCAAGCCCATGCTTTAATTCCATGAGTATTTCTAGAGTGATAACTTTTGGCTCCCTGCAGTTTGCTAGCAGAACTAAAAATTGCTTCAAGTGTACTGACCTTTCTATTCTGAGCCAGCTTTCACCAGTCCCTTAGAAACAGCAGTGAGCCCCAGGGGAGCCTGCAGGCTGCAAACTGCTGTCCTAAATATTTCCACGGCTGTTCTCAAGTGTCAACTTCCCCAAGGATGCTGAAAACCCAACCTTAGCACAAGGTTCCTATCCTCTCCTATCTGGAGAGGAAGACCCCGAGAGAAAAGAAATATTTTGGCTAGCTCCAGTGAAGTAATCTTTCATGGGCAGTTGTCTGCAGGCAGGAGACAACATACTGAGTACCAGATCTGATTCCTTACAGTAGAAGTTCCTCTCTGGTGATTTCTTATCACGTGCTGAGTAGCAGCCAAGTCCCATGCCCAGCCATGTCCCATGCCTTTCACCAACCTTTTCTACTTCTTCATCCTCATGTCCTTCAACAAAATCTTGAAGCGATACACGGAATAAATAGACTCCACAACCTTGTGTAGTTATGAAGTGGGTATGTATTGCTAGTGCCCTGGTACAAGCAAGATCATTCTCAGAAAAAGCTTGTGCCCCGAACTGCAGTTTCACCCACATATTTATTCACAAAGGTGCTCCATATGCAGTACATTGCACAACTTTCTCATGCATATTCAATCCCTGACCCCGCCTGTCCTCGCTTCGTATGCTAAATAGGCCAACGCCCTTCTGAGCATGCGTGGTTCTCTGTGGTGATTGCACAGGGTCTTTTGGTGGTCTCTGAGGCTGAAGGTTTTTGGTCTTCCTCATGATTGAACTTTTGAACTCTTCTCCCTTGTGCGTGCGCTTTAGGTCTTTTGGTGCTTATCGGAGTCTGTCCGTCTGTGCTAATAGCTCTGGAGTCAGAGGGGCTCCCTTATCTAGGTTGTTTGTGTCCTCTAGTATTGTTCTTTATGCAAGGAGCCTACATTTCCTATGCCCTTTGTACTATGACAGAGGTTTCTTTAAGTAAAAGGTTAACTTATTTTGTTAATTTCTAAAATTTCTGTTTCAATCTGGTCAGAAGTTTTTCAACAGAAGATTGGTTATATTTTCTTTTGCCAGTTAATGAACAAATAGTAGGCCAGGAGATTGTATTGATTTTCTAACAATCTGAGGAAAAACAAGTTTCCTGTCAACTTCCTTTTCTTCTGGCCACCCACCCATGAAACACTGCAGATTCAAGCATCTGCTATCCCATGGAATTTCAAAGGGAAAGTGCTCTGACCAGGCAGATCTCTCCAGAGCTCACACTTCAAAACTCTAATGTTCAAGTGACTTGGGAAGTACTGTGGATTTTACCAAGAAAAATCATAATATGGTAAAATTTTGTGAGTCCTGTCCCTCAGTAGTCATGGGCTTTAACTCAATGGATTGCTCTGTCCTGATAACCTTCCTCACATGACGCTTATGTAGCATCTGATCATTCTGTGGCACAACTGCACTTGTCTTTTTGTTTCACAGCTGGTTCCCCCTTTCATTGAAAGGAATATTCCCTTCTCTTCACCACTGTCCTGCCCAGGCAGTGTTTCACTGAAGCCCTCTCTGATGACTATTCTGTTCTTCTCCCTGGACATTTTCTTCCAAAAGATTTGTGCAAGAGCAACATTTTCAAAAAGTACATTTCCCCACATTGCTCCAGACACCAAGATGCTGTGGAAAATCAGAGAGCAGAATGAAGGTGCATTTTCCTGCAAGAGCTCTTGCCTTGCTGCTCTCTACAGATCCTTTGTTGCTGTCTGTGGCATTTCCCTGAAGGCTGCTGTCTGAATGACAAACAAGTGAAGGGACAAGACTCATTCAAAAAGAAGAAAAGCTCCCAGAAAACCCTGAAGAGCCTTTCCCCTGCTGCATAGAAGTACCCTCCAGGAGTCAAAGGACACCTCTGAAGTCCAAACAGAAGTGCCCTCTAAGGTTTTCAAACCAAGCAAATCTTCCCTTGGATTTAAGGCTCCCTTTAACCTTGCTTGATTTGATGCAAGCCTGAGGCTTTTTGTGCTCCAGGCATCAGACAACAATTTAGAGGTATATGGCTATCAGCAGCCTCCCTCTCCTAGTGAGGGAAATACAGGGAGTCCTTTCCCTGGACATTTTAATCAGCTTTGTCCAAGGGACCCTTTTCTACCTGACTTTGCTTCAGGTCCAAACTCAATGCAGCACTCAAAAGGGGTACCAGGATATTATGTGTATATTGGAAGCCCTAAAGAATTTAGGAGAACAACAGCACTCATTCATTTTGGACAATCATGGCTATGGGAGACTTGGATGTGATTGGTTTTACAGAGAGTCATACTTGTTGGCTTTGAGGCCAAGCTGAGTTACTGAGATTGAAATCACACTCTGAAATTAAAGTTCTGTATATTTGTTAGTTTTTTCTAATATGGATCCATAAATGAAATTTCAAACTCCAGCAAGTAAACGAGAGAAACGGGAGAGAATGTGCTGAACTGGCCCTCTGCCTTCCTAGTTCCACACCTTTGTTTCAAGCTTCTCAGGAGACCAGAAGAGAATCAGATGAATTGTTTCTAGTAGCCAGTGGTGTTGTTACTCTGACTGTTAAGTCAAGCAGTGTCTTTGTATCTAATTTCCTCTCCATTATAAACTGTAACAGAGCAATATTGTGGTTTGTTTTGCCACATTCTCAGGCGCATATATTATCCGGTATACAGGAAATAAAGACATAATATCATCTCTGACTTGGTTACTTTCCTTCTTTAAGACTTTAATAGATGCCTAATGTAGCTTTGATGGTTGAAAAGAGTTCGTTAGTTTACAAATTAGCAGCCTGAAGTGAATTTTGCAACCACTAAGAGACTTTTCAATTTCTAGCAATACATCTGGATTTTTGTTTTTATAAGATTAGTGTTTTAGAAATACAAGTGACATATATGTCTCAGACACATAAAAATTTGAGACATCCATGATAATTTCTTCCTCTTATAGTCTGCTTTTCCACTCATACTTCCCACTTCAAAACTTAAAATCCACCACACCATTTTCCCTTTAGCCATAGGAAGATGTGTCTTTTCCTCTAGGAAATCAGTTTGGCTTGGGAGAACAGACCAATGGTGACAACACACACTTCACTTTGAGATGCTCTGCAGCTACATCTCAGAATCTGTACAATTTCCATGACCTTTAAGTGATTTGCAAGATGTGAGGCTAAAAGATGGATGATTCTAGCCTCCTCGGATATGAAGAGATACCCTAAAAAACTGAATTCCCAGGAGAAACTTAGAAGTAGATTCATTTTAAAAAATAAAATAAAATCCAATGAGACAAATTATGCATTTGCCTGGGATCCTGGACACCAGTTTGATGTCTCTGACAGCCCATCTTCAGCTTCTGCTCATGTCCTGAGAGTTTAATTAGTGTTATGAACTCCATTCCTATCCACATGAGAAGCTTTCAGGTAAGTATGACAAAGTACAGAAAAGCATTCTGTGAAAAGAAATAGAAAAGTTTCACTGAACTTCAGCAATTTGGCCACAATGCCTTCTGGGTATTTTTTTTTTTCTGGGTAATAAAATGAAAAAAAATCAGGCAGAAGAGTCCAAGGCAGCACAGGATTAAGAGCAAAAGGTGCACTGCTTAGTTAAATGTGTTCTCAGACCAGAAGTGCTGCAGTGCCATCCCACATCAGCAGTGTCTGGAACAAAGCCAGTGGGAACCATGAAGTCCCAGTACGTCAAGGGGTCAGATTGTCTTTCACACACTTCTGCAGCACAGCTGGACTCTTCTGCTGGCTTGAATGGCACCAAATACAAACCTCCCCCCGCAGCTCAAGAGAAGACACAAGCAACAGTATCTATCTGGTGGGGGAATCTGAGCCTTCATGGCACAGACTGCCCACCCTTGGAGGTTTGTGCTGTGAATTTCCAGCTCCATGGAATGTGCTTTGGCAGTCCTGAGAAAAAGAAGAGACAAAGGGACCATTTAGGGTGCCTAGAGATTAATCTCACTTTTAGCCATTTGAAAAGCCATCTAGTACAGGTCTCAGTCATTCTACGGTCAGCAGAGAGTGTCTATCACCTCCTACCACTTGCCATATCCTTCCCTGTGCTCTCCACAGCTGTTGCAGCCAGGGATGAACTGTCTTCAGAAAGCTGAAGCACTGTAATGTATCATAAGAGGGAACTGGGTAACTTCATGAAATAGAAATACAAGTAGATGGAGGGACTATGGAGAAATAGATCTGAATTCTGTTTATGGTCAAAATACATATGAAGATGTTGCAGCCATAAGGGTGCCAGAAAAAATACTGTCGAAATCCACAGTGAAGTCTGGCTCTGCTTTTGGTCTTCATAAATATGTTGACGTCACAGAAAGCAGGATGTTAGGGGAACATATTAGCTAAAATTATAAAAGCTATAGCAGATGCTTCATTTTCAATGAGACCGCTGCGTCTGAAAAAAGTTCCAAAGTGATAAGTCTCAAAATCACACAAAAGGATTATTCCCCATTTAAATACTTAGAGAACCTGCCCCAATATTTGTTGGAGTGTGCCTGAGTGTGACTTTGTAGCTCTGCATGCCTCAGGGATTTTGCAGGCAGGAAACGAAAGGTGACATGACTTCAATTGAGTAACAGTTCCCTGAAAATTCACAGTTTATTAATCCTTCTCACTTCGAGATTAGCAAAAGGGACGTTGGTTGTTCATTTGTTCTTTCTGTTCAAAAGTCAAAGACTAGATCTGTACTAGCAACTAAGAAGAAAATTAACTCTATTCCAGCTGAAAGCAGAACAGACAAGACCTCAGTCAAGACTCACTCTGTAGCAGGCATTTCTGTGGGTAGTCCCTGAGTTTGGCAGAGTTAGTAGCTGGAAGAATAGCAGGCAACCTACAAATACAGCTGCCTGGCTCTTAGAGTCTCTCTGGTAACCACTTCTAGGCACTTTCACCAGCAGCACACACACAAAACCAACTTGTCCCAACAGGTACAGCCATGTACCATGGATGTAGATACACTCAGCCATTAGCCCATGCAGACTCTTGCTGCATGTTTACTACAGAAAGTAAAATAAAAATAATTTCTGTCCTGGCTACACAATTTTCTCTTAGAAAATCTTCAAACCTTGGGTTCAGCACTTAATTAATATGTCTCTATGATCCTCTAGTCAGATCTGCTTTGTTTCCAGCCAAACTAAAGGGAACACATGCGGTTACACATATTGTTACAGGTAGTAATCAACATTAACATTTCTGGGATTCTTTTATCTAGAAATATTGTTCAAAACAGAATACAACAATTTAAGTAAATGTGACATATGCTATGTATTAGGAAGCATTTTCTCACAAGAAAACCAGGGAGGAATGTGCTAATCAGCGGTGGGAACACACTGACTTTTGAGGCTAGGTGGTGATCAGCACTGGGCATTTTGAAAGCAAAGTAGGTATTATCCATCAAAACCAGCTTCAATCCTAAGGGAAAGATGACTTTTAGAGACCACTCCTAAGCTTACTCTCTCTGGACATGTTATAAATTGTTATTTTATAAGTTATATAATTATCATCAAGACTGTTGTGTATTCAGTGGATGATCAGGCTCTACTTATAATTTTCAGAATCATCTGGGATGCACTGGAATGCAACAATAAGGGACACACCTAATGGTCTTGGGGCTAGCACCAAACTGATACTGGAAGTATCCTGAAAAACAGGGATGCCATGCTAAAGGTGCTGAAAAGCTTAAGAGGTGGTATGAAATCAGCAGGTGCAAATCAGTAAAGGCACAGCAAAGGAAGGTTAAGGAATATCAAAACAACTGAGTAGGCAATAGGACAGCAAATAAATATTTGGTCCATTCCATCCCCCTTAGCAGGTGCTTATTGCTGTATGAGGAACCATTGTGGAGCATGCCGACTGTGTCCCATCCAGGGAGCAGCAGCTGTGTTTTATCCTATTATTTCTGTATTAAGTTCTAAGTTAGGATGGGAACATAACCACTCAGTTTCCTCTAATTTTACCCCCAACCATCTTTCCACAGTAGAGTTGATGTAGTCAGAGATGGGGAGATACATAAATCTTCCAGCATGAAGAAAGCTGTTAAAAAGGTGACATAAGAGAAGGACACCTGAGAGAAGGGTGAAAATTATTTATCAGAGTGAAGGGTGAAAATTATTTTTCCTTTATACTTGCACACATGCTTAGTTGCTGGGTTCCTGCCATGGGAGCTGTGTACTCTTTTCTCCCTAGAAGCTTTCATATGTTCTCACAGTGCAATAAAGCACCTTAATATGCTGCAAACATGATGAGAAGGGGCTCTAAAGTTCCACTTACGAAGCTTGCCTCCCCCTTATGACTTCCTCAGTGACACATCTGTGTCAAAACACCTAATCAGCTGCTGGTGTGCAGCTGCCCATGTAGAAGATGTAGCTGACACTGCCCAGCCTCCACACCATCCCTGATCCAATGCTTGAACACTGCCTGTCAGGCACAAGGCAGAATTCTTGGCTTTTACACGAGGCCTTCAGTCATTTTGCAGAGTTCAACAGCAATCAAAACTCTTTGCGACTTAGTGAATTAATAAATCAAAGTTTTGGACATGGGGTAGGGCTTAAAAGTGACAAAAGTTGAAGGGGCAAATATTTCTGCTTGAAAGGCCAGAATTTTTGTCTAAGTGCTGTCAAAGATTTTGCACCAACAAGATGTGCTTATACAACTGTTATTTGCTGGCACTTTAGGAAGATTTCAGAAACCTTATTAGATAGATAGGAAAAAGAAACAAGAAATACAGAGGGAAGCAATGTCAACAGCATTAAATAGAAAACAAAAATCAATGCCATTATTTTATTTAATCTGTGGTGTTTCCATAGAGGGACTATGTGTCTCAAGCATGAGCTAGCTAGCTGCAGAGCCTTTACCACCACTCCTGGTCAGCCTAGTAGCTCTCAGAATCTGCTAAAGCTGGGTGGATGCAGTGGGATACAGAAGATAATTCAGGTGATCCATATCAAAAGCTTGCATTAGACAGGATGTGTCACATGTGATGCATTAATGCAATGGAGGCTGTGTCTGAAATCTTGGACTTACCCAGGAACTCAGAAGATCTCCTGATAGATACCCCAGCCATGGGCTGACTCCACTCCTGCCCATCCTCCTGGTTTCTGTGGGAAGGAAGCCCAGACACATGGACTGCAAAGAGCTGTGCTATGATCTGGTTGCTGTTTGCTATCCCCAAAGCAAACAGCGGGGATATGACAGCCGTGGGCCTTGAATCACTTTCCTGCTCTGTTCAGGTGCACCTCAGGCACTAGGATTGATCCCTTCATCCTGACACTACTTCTGCCAATCATTTGATGGAGTCTGAGCTGCACCCTGACCTGCCTGGTCAGTTCCCCATACTTAAATTTATCACTTTAAAGGCATTAAAATCTTAATTAACCTTCTCTAAGTTTATTTTTTTAAATACATGGTAAAAATATAAATACTATAACTGACAGGTGTTATGACTTGTGGACATACCACCTGCAGTTCCCTGATCTGCTTGGTGAGGATGGTAAAGCAGACCTATTTTATACAGTCGTCCAATTTCTAGAGATGGACCAGGTTAGATCTCAGACAGAGTGGATGTGTTTCCTCCTCCTCCAGCCAAGTGACTGTTTCCCAGAGCTGCTGGGAAAGTGAAATAATTGAAGAACAACCTATGAAGTACTGGCCCTGTGTGTCTGTATAAATGCTCCAGAACCAGATCACTGAGATGGAGCACTGAACCCAAACTATACTAACCACCCTATAGGAATGGAATGTGGGCCCAGGCTGGAATTACTGCAGCTCCTACACAACCACCCATCTGTTTCTACACCATGTTTTAAGCTCTATGCTGTCATACACAGCACTTGGGGCTGTTTTTGATCTAGTTCAAGCAGTGAGTAATACTAGGACAAAACAACACCCATGCATCTCCTTCCTCCGACACAACTGCAGTCCAGGACAGCAAGAGAAGGGAAAATGGGTCTTTCCTTCAGCTCTCCTCAGCAGGGATAAGCCATTGGAGCACTCTCTCCTGCTCAACATCTGTAGCACACAGTCCACTTGCTGTGAGCATCTCTGTCTCTTGTGGGGAGGGAGGGTGAGAATCAGGAGCCCAGTGTGTACTCAGCTGCAGTTCAGAAGAAGTCCTCGCTCTTCTAGCTCTAAAAGAATACCTCATGTATAATGAGGAGTATTTAAATATGCCATTTTAAGGACATTAAAATCTTAATTCATCTTCCTCTTAAGACCACGGGTAGAAAGATGAATATTGTAACTGGCAGGTTTTATAGCTGGCAGACATATCATTAGCAGATGATGTCCCAGCTAGGACTGAAGTTTTAGGCAGTTAAACTGGCCTGACTGTGCATGGGTAGCTCAGCACACAGCAGTTGGCATCCAGCCCAAGGGTACAAAGCACCCTGTCACTGGAGCTGCTGCTTTCAGGAAGATGAAAGCATGGAGCAGCACAGAACTGAATGTGGGAATAACATGTTGTTGGGAGAGTAAATATGTATGTATGGGCACTGAAAAGGGTGGCCATCTTTCTTCCATTCCCAAGGCTTCCAAGAACTGATGTAGCCCTTTTTAACTGATTCTCTTGCTCTCCTGCCCATTGAATTGACCACATAAACACTCTGCTGCCATGGCTGAGGAATACTCAGGGTTGTGGCTAAATCCTCCCACCCCTTCATTGCTTGAAGGGGCATGGGAGGCTTCTCTCCAGCCTGATCGGAGTCTGTTGAGGCCATATCCATGTGGGACACAGCACCAAGGGAGTCTTTACATCTGAGCTTGGTGGCACTGGGCTGCTCCTGGTGGAAGGATTACTTGCATCAGGGCACACCTCTGCTTCCTGTGCATCGTGCCAAGTGTGGTTACCTCAGGAAGGATAGCTTAATTCTTCATTTGGCTGTAGCTGTGTTTGTAGTCACTTGTATGTCAAAGGCTGGCATGTAGTGGCCATTAGCACTTCCCAAAAATACAGTAACACCTTCTGCTTTTTAAACAGCACTTTTCTGACACAGATTAAATGTGGTCATGACAGGGTGAAAACTGTCAGCCCTTTGCCAGGCAGGCAGTATTACCTCTGCTGCACAGAGAAGCAGGAGCAAAGGGAAATGAAAAGTCAGGTCTTCAGAGGCATTAGGTTGTCTAAAGTGCACTTAAGCACCATCTCTCATTCACTGCAGCTGGAGATAGGTGTGAAAATCCCAGTGACTGTTGATTACCCTTAGATGTCTCAACACCCTTGAAAGTCTGGCTCTTGACTTCCAGGTGACTTTATTGTTCACACATAAGTGGAAACTCCAGACACAAAACTGGGGTGAGGGAATGCCTGGCTCTGTGCTTCAGCCTCTGCAGCACTCTCTCCTGGGATGGCAATTCTTCAGAGCAACAGTGCTCTTTAGGCCGGGTGACCTGCCTCAGGTTCACCTTGAGGAAATTATATGCTGGATAGTAAGAATACCCTCCCTCTTCTTTAACAAATGGATGCAGTATTGTTATGTTGTTATTACATACTGATTTATAAAGCACCTTTCACATACATCACAGTGTTGTATGATCTAATTACAAAACACCTGAGATGGAATAAAAAGTACCCAGGCAAGAAAATTGAAGCCTGGCCTTTAATGCACAGCAGAACCAGAGGTTTGGAGTGAGTGAGAAGCCCAAGATGAAGAAATCCATTAATCCAGAGTGTATACAGGAGCAAGAGCCTGCCTACTATCAAAACTGTACAATTAGGGAGTGGCCTGGTGAAAGAATTGTGAATAAAATGGAGAAGCTTCCATTAATTACTGCTTCTTCCATACCTCAAAAGCCCATGGAAATAAAGGGGAGCTGTGCTCTTGACTTTGCTGGTGCACTGATGTCCCCAGACTGAATAATACAGGTTGCTGGTACCAAAGTCCTGCTGTATCACTTCCCAAATTCAGTATGTCTGTGATTACTGCTATCCATATAGCTTTGCAATCAGTTTGAGGAAAAAAATATGAAGTATAATTAAAGCAATTTTTTTTTATTCTGCCTTGATTTTTATTTCTGTCTTAATTTGGAAGGTTGCAATTCACTTTCCTGAAATCATCTCTTCAATCTTTATAATTAAACCTCATTTAAATATTTTGGTCAATTTCATGAACTAATTATAGTGACTTACAACTGAGAAGCTACTTTTACTTTAAGCCTTTACTTGCAGATGCTTAAAACTTTTAGAAAACAATATTCTTTTGGCTTAAACCTTATGTTTGCAGAGTACAAAGCTGACCTGGGCATGGAACACAAGTGTGCATGAGGCCTTTCTGCCTCTTTTCAGAAGAAATATGAAATGGTAATTTTTCTCAAGTTCCTTTCTTTATTACCTTCACAATTACTGCAACTATATAACATTATTTCTCCTGGTATTTAGGGAAGACAGAACATGGACGAGGTAAGGAGGAACCAATGTCTTCAGTAATAAATGTGCTGTGCTTTCTTTCTAATACAAGTAATTTTTTTCTTAGAGTTTGAGACATTTAAAGAATAACAAACCTACAACAGAACGAAAAGGAACTTTTATTCAGGATGACTTGAAGGGTTTCCTTCTTCATAACCACAAAAGTTTGACTGTTCTGGTCTTGAACGAAAGACTGTTAATCCTGTGCACTTTTTTGTTGTTGTTGACTTTAACAAACCTTACATCCTAGGTAATGAATAAACTGCTTAACCTGACTTCTGTGTCATTAGAATGAGGTCAAATCATCTGACTTTACAGGTCACAATAAAAGTTCAAAGCCATACTTGTATTCTTGATTTTTAGAGAGACCTCCAGCAAAAACAAGGAGGAAGGATTAGCTGGCATGCCATCTTGTCTTTGAGATGTGATGTTGTCCAGCACAAGGACCTGACTCTCTAACTTCATTTCACTGTATCTAGAAAGTGGCTTAATACATCTGGAGGATGACACTCGCCAGTGAACTAATGATTGTGCACATGGTTTAAGTTCCAAGGGGGTTCAGAAAGTATTGGTCAGTGAAACAAAACTGCAGTCTATGTTCAAGCCTTTTAAACAGCCTCTGCTCAGCTCCAGAGCTGCAGCCTCAGACCAGGTTATCCCAGATGTCCCATCTATTTCCTTCACTCCCCAGGAAGAGTGCCTTTTTTAACCACGGGTGATTGACTGCAATGCCTCTTTCCAGTCCCCAAGCTTTGTAGTATCTCTGCCAAATTGAGGAGCTGTCTTGAGTATCTGCCTTTATACTCGAGCTGCCTCACCTAGCCTTACGTGTCCCTTTTAATTAAATAACACTTGACTTGGTTTAGTAGAGATAATAAAAGATGATGAGGATAGTACAAGGTATCTTTACCTTGCCAAGATGATTTGGGAAAGCTGAAAATCCAATCTGTGTGTCTGAAAAATACTTCTGTTTGGGGGCTGGAGGGGAAAAAGCATCTTTGTCTTTCCTAACATTCTCCTCTAGGGAAAATTAAAGGCATCTAGGGTCTTCTTTGTTCTCCCTCTGCCATTCCATCTTTCACTTTCTGGCATCTTTAACTTCCAATTTCCTTTAAATTGCATTAAAGGAATAGGAAAAACCCTTTCTTTTCTCTTTTTGCCTTGGAGCTAAAAGCTTTCTCTTTTCTTCACACTGCTTGTTAAATGCGATAGACAGAGTGAAAGCTTCATAAATCATAAACAAGCAGAGGACCTAAATACAAGCGCAAACTGCAAACTGAGAAAAGAGATACCCCAGCATGCACATTAGGGCCAGCATCAAGCCCACAGTACTTGTTTTAAACTGCACTAGCAGGAGGCAGAGGGCATGCCAGATTCTTTGTCTAAGCCAGGAACCAAAACAAAAGCCAGTGGGCTGTGACAATCAGTTAAGAAATAGCTCTGTAGTGTTATGGCCACCGACAGACACAGATTTTCACTCTCCAGTTTTGTTTATCCATCTATAATGACCACCTCCTTTTCTTTCTGTGCCTCCTTAGAGCAGGATAATGCTTCTCCATTTTTTATCAAGTTGTAATTTGCTCTGGGGTCCCCTGAGTGCAGCAGTAGCAACCTCCAGAGCAGTCCAGCAGTGAGAAACACTAGACTGTGATGCTAGTTGATCAGCTTGTGCTCAGGGTTAATGTTGGGGTTCTGTTTGTCTCAGGACATCCTGATTTTCCTCATGCCTGCTTACAATGCTATGAGCTATATTGAGCAGGCAATATAGCTGAAAAAAAAGAGGAAAACCAATCCACATTGCCTCAGACAAAAGCATTCATTGGTGGCAAGCTAATGCAAGACTCAGGAAATTGTCTCCCATTCATCCTTCTGGTGGGGCTCAGTCTTCCCACGGTCAATGTTTGTCCTGAGACAAACTGGGCTCTGCTTCCCCATCTTCCTGAGCAAGTCTGCACAAGGAAGGGAGAAGCCAGCTCAGGTAGGGTGGCACACCTTGTAAGTCAAGAATGAGGGTAATGAACAGGCTGGTGTCCTCACCTCCATCTTGAGAGTGCAGGTGTTGCTGACCATGTTTTTCTGAAAAAACACCTTTTTGTGAGGAACACTCCTTGACATCAGCAGAGCACATTTCTTCCCTGATGCAGAAGATTCAGTTTGGGTTTGTACTCATAATGCTGCACTCCTTCTCCTTGCTCTAAAAGTGTCACTTCCTTGGTTCCCACCTCTTGGAGATGGAAGCTTTCCAGCCTGGGTCTGGAAAATACCTTGTCAGGGACTGGCACTACAGAAGTCTCATCCATAACACAATATACTGCTCACTTGTTCCATCTTTATATCCTCATCATTAGCCTTTAAATCTATAAGAGGGGTTTTCTCTTCACAGTGTGGTTATCTAACTTCCTGAATAACCCTTCTATGAATAGTCTTGTTCTTTCCAGAGGGATGGTTTATATCTGTTTATCAACCTACCACTATCCACTATAATGTTTATTCTCATACAGTGTTACAGTAAGTTAAATAGGATGGATCTACAGTGACATAGACACATTGCTTTGTTCCTGCTGTTCTCATCTAGGCGAATTTATATTTTCAGCTTCAATAATTAAGCTGTTATCTACTGTACTAAAGCATATCCAAGATTCCTTGGGCCCCATTGAGTTGTTTTTAAGAGAAAACCAAAATTGAAGATTATCTGTCTTTTGATTATCCTAGAATTCAGAAAGGTAATTGTTTTTTTAAAAACAGTACTCTTCATCAGCACACAACATAATTTTGTGTTCCTTCAGCAGTATTTGAATTTGAAAATATATGAAGTTAATTCATTACAATTTAAAACCATGGGTTAACTGGTAAGAATATTTTGCTTTGTTTTTGCATTACTCTCCCAGGTAACTCTTCTGCTGGTGCTTTGCTTTTACCACCTAAGAAGATGCACCACAGAGCAGCTCTCTTCTCCCTAGGCAATGGTTGGAAAAGAAACATTTTGTCCTTTGCAGCAAGTTTTCCTTTGTCTTCCTTCTTCATCCTTTTGCAATTTTAACAAACCTGCTTGCTCCCCGCAGGCTGCCTATTTCAGGTACACTCTGAAAATGGTGCGTCTCAATTTTGCTCCTAGAAATCTTGACTTGAAAAATGCTCCTTCCTGGCATCCAGTACAACCTTTAGTAACTGACGAGAGGGGTTAACCTTTGGTCTGGGGAGTAGAAAGTTATAAATCAGTTGCTGTTCTAAAGGGCTGAGTTTGCATCAGGAGTTCTACTTTTTTTCTTTTAGAAAAAAAACAACCAAAAGCAGAACAGATAATCTAATACAGCTGTGGCTGGGAGGAAACAAGACATTTGTAACAGCTTTTAAAGCATTAAAAAGGAAGCACTCTAGGAACAAATACTGTGTTTGTGTTCTGAGGCTAAAACATGACAGTTCTGAAATAAGAGATTTACTGAGTCAGGTTTGATGCCTTAAAATAATGAGAGAATAGGAGCTTCCAGGGAAGGAGGGGGAACAGAGTTAGGGTATGTGGCCTCATTTAGAGAAAACATAAATGTGCACAGAGCAGAAAGGAACTGAACATTTAAGCCTTGGTTTATTTTCATGGAAGAAAAAGCTCTGTAATGTTAAACATTTATCAAGATGGCTCTTACTGCTGTGGTTGGGTTCAGAGGACTGAGTCGTGACAATGGGATGCTGAATTGTTCCCTGTAGGAAGAGAGGCCACAGCCTCCCAGGTAAGGGCAGGAGGAGGAGGTGGAAGAGGATGAGAGATAGGGCTTTGTGTTCAGTGCCAGTAGAGGCAGAAACTATAGCTGGGGCTTGTCCTGGGTGCAAGACAGCTGTGCTAAATCCATCTATGGGTCCCAGATCCTACAATCCAGTCAGGCCAGGCAGAGGCTGTGCCCCCAGCCTTTAGACTATACAGACCCTTCTATTCGAAACATTTCATAAATGCCCATAGCTAAGTCAGCTGTGTCCTCAGCTTCCTGGAGATCCCTATCAGCAAACTGAGGAAAGTAGGCATACCACTGCAGGAGAAAACCTGCATCTGACCAGAGTCTTTCTGGAAATGAAATAAAACTGGGACATATTTTTTTGCAAGAGAGTGAGATTTTAATTATTCTTTTCTATTTTCTGAACACTTCTCTTGCATTGCTTTGCAATCCACACGAGAGGAAATGCACCAATGGCTCTACACAAAAATTAAGTGTTCGCTTCCCTTGTTTAGTACTGATAGTCTTGATTCATATCTTCTTTGGTGCTATCATCTCAACACAGCATCTTTTTGCATTTGCTAGGAGGGACATGTGAGGAGGCCAGAGGAGGAGAAGGGTTTGTCAAGGCTGTTGTACAAGGTGTCCCAGTTCAGTCGTGGCACACACAATATTTTCATGTCCTTCATAAGGCCACAAAATAGCCATAGTTTGGAAGGAAAGAGAAATTGCTGAAAGGAGTGGTGGATACACACTGACAGACTTTGGTCCCCCAGAAGCAAAGAGCTGTTCAACCACGAATTATGACCACAGCACAGACAACAAGATAAACACAGGATATGAGATTGAAGTAGACATGCAGCATTTAAAAACATCCTCCAACAATGCTAGCTGCTACATTCATTCATTAAAGTGACAAAAATGCTATTGAAGGAGGGCAAAAAGGAAATTGGAGTTCAATGGACATATACAACTGCCTCATGTATCCACATGAAATCACATGTGCTGATATCTTTATCACATATTATCATATTTAAGATATTATCAGACGTTATTCACCACCTTGCTCTTGTTCAGCCAGAAGCATGCTTTGCATACATACACATTTTCCCACAGAACTTAATTCAGTGCTGTAATGCATAGCACACTTTTACGTTCAAGAGACGTAGGCTAAATCTTGGCATTGAGGCAATGGGAACTAAAATCACAAGTTAATACCCAAAGTAGTTTAATGCAAATTATATTCCTAGAGGCAGGAGTGATTCAACCAAGTCATGGCAGTCCTGTGATCAGAGATAGTTCAGGCAAACTTTTTATTATCTGCTGTCAAGTCAATGTTCACTGAGTGTGTGAAAAGTACCCTGGAGGAATTGTATTCCACTCCTGTTTTGGATGGAAGTAGACAACTTGTTGTTGTTTCCTTATAAACACTATATACTTCTCATCCTTGGAACAATCATGCAGTTCATATTCCATCTCTGAAATATAATTTTCATTACATCATAGTGATGATGCCCAGATACCCTGATACTCTTTCCAAGAAACATATACCAGATCTTCCATTTAGTATTCTATGCTGAAAATATTTTCAAGTTTAATGTTACCTTTATGGGTTAGGTACATAAGTGATTTGATGACGACTAAGAGATGGTTCCTGTCAACAAGCTATATTGAATATCCCTGTTCCTCTGGCTTATTTTTGAAGCAACTTTGCCCAGAATAGGATAACTATTTTCATTTTCCACTGCTGGTACTTGAATGATGACAGCTGAAAAGAGGCTAGCTTGGGCAGTTAAGCATTTACCACAGCCTGCTCCAATGCTCAGGCAGTAAGCTTTTGAGGAGAAAAGCAGTTCCAGAACACAGTCTGGGGACAGAGATTAGTGTGGGGGGAACAAACAAACCAAAACCCAGCAGCATTTCTTCTTCTGACAGGAAGGGATGAACTTAGATGCCAAACAATCTGAATATAGCTTGAAGTTTAATAGAGCATGGAAAGGTTCAGCTTGCTCATTATCCAAAGCTGTTAAATCCTACCCAGTCATGGGAAAGCAGTCGGGATTGCACTCCTCTTTGGCACCTTCACTAGGTGCCTTTTGCCATTTCTATTATGGCAGCATGTTACCACATCAAAGAATGTTATAGCTCAGCCGGATGTTCTTTGGTTTAATAATATTTAATTTACTACAAGAAAGACAAGGTCAAAACAGACCTCTCACATCTATACCCATTCAGGAGTTCAGAACCTCCAAGGATGGGAAATTGGAGGCACAGTCCCTCTGGATAATCTGTCTTCAATATGAGAAGTTTTTCCTCATATCTGATATGAATCTCTCTTGCTTCAGTTTATGCCCACCATGTCTCTTCTTTCCATACATGGCCGTGAAGAGACTAGTTCTATCTTCTTGATATGTAGGAATAGTGGTGAAGAAGACTTGGATACATTTTATTTTCATGGTGGACATAAATAAGCAGAGAAGTAAAGCTGAGATATGGAAAATGCAATCAAAAAGCTCTTGTGCTTTTTGTATCAATTGCAGATTATATTAGAAGCTGTGAGTATAAGAAGGCTTTCAGCTGTGGTTTCTTAGGAAAACTATGTGCTTATACTTCCCATCAAAAACATGCCAGGAGCTTTGTACAGTGGAGCAGAGATGATGCATTTATGTATTTCAGGTCATAAAGGCAATAATATACATTAGATATAAAGAAAATGCTTCTGCATTGCTGCAGTAATACCAACTAAGAAAAAATCACAGCACGTTTTACTCTGTCTTTTTTAAAGATGATGTGGCTACCTCACACTTTTTCCTTCCTTTGAAAGCTGTCCTGCCAAACATAATTTGTTCAGAGTAAATCTAACTGAAAGCAGAGCTGGATGTCCCATTATTTGTGTCACGACACACAGTATTTTGTGTAAGATGCCCTGGACAGAGAATTGTAATCTAGCTCAACATATACTGCAGTTTAGTACTACTTCAAGAGCAATGGGCCTGAATCTTCCCAGACATTGCTCTCTCGCAGTTTTTTCATTGCTCCTGAATGAAGGTGATCTTTGAGGAAAATCCCTAAACCCACTCAGTGCAGAAAAGTTTGTTGCCAGAGAAGTGATCACTGCCAGAGAAGTGATCTGGAAGATCTAAGGAACACCTTGAGAGCAGCCTACAGGCACTCAAACAAAGCAACAAAGTGGAAGGACCTGGGTGAATATTTTGGACACAGGAATCCAGCCTTCAATTTCAGTCTGTATTTGTTCACACAAATCAGTGGCTGGAGGACACTATTTTCTGTATGAACAATATTTACACTCATACGAGAGGAAGGAGTCCCAAGGCAAAGTGCATACCTTGATCACAGAGTGTTTTCTGCCAGCTAGAAAGCAAATAATGGGAGGGATAAATGCAGTGTCTTTTGGATCTGTGCTTGACAGACAGGTTTCTTGTCCTTTAATTGTTGTTTGCAGCAGCACAGACACCTGAGGCAGCCATGGAAAATCACAAGGACGAGAAAGTCTTTTATGTTCGACAAGGGCATTCAGAGAACCATTCAGCTTGTGGGTTTAGATACCATCTAAAGTAAACAGGAAGCTTATTTTGAATACATTAGGTGGGCATCGTGAGTCCAAAGAATGAGCTGTAATTTCCAATGTGTTTGTGACTGACAACTCTGGTGAAGGTCAGATGCACAGTCCAGGCAAGAGTCCTCTATGTATGACACAGAACATGGGTGTGACACAGAACATATTTTCAGCCTCCATGACAAAGCTGTGAGAAACAACTGCTCACTTCGAAAATTTAAAAAGGTTTATTAAACCTTAACAAAAATACAGCAAAGGACTACATAAGGAAAAATTCACAGTGCTGGGAACTGCCCCTCATGAATACCACATGGCCGGTTCATCTTCAAGATGGATTCTCAGTCTTTTTATACCCCTGGGGGGGTGCATCAGCCAGCCCTGGCCCATCCCAAAGTCTGTCAGTCAGCTCTTCTTTGCCATTTATCAGTGGAAACTGCTTTCTTGTAACTTGGTTGGAGGTCAGGTGTTGCCATGCTGCACCCCCTAAGCCCCAAGCTTTTCCATTCCCCACTGCCCCATGCAAGGGACACGTGTGCAGCCTTCTTTGTACCTGGCCTAGACAACCCTGGCTGTCTGATGGCAACAGTGGGGGGGGGGGGGAGAAAGGGAACTTCCTTGTAAGGAAGAAAACAGTTCCCTTGCATGGGGAAAACAAAGGACTACAATAACTATAATACTACTAATAACTATACATCACTTGAAGCTTTTATTAATCTTCACACAATAGGTATCTTTTAATTGCAAGAGCCAATCATCTCATTATCCATCTATAACAATGGCAATGTATGTACTTTTTCTTCAAGGCAGCCTAAGCAACTGCTATGGTAGTTGGAGTCACGAAAATAAGTTTCTTTACTTAGATCAGCTTTAAATTTTTTTGAGTTTCACCAGTTTCTGGATTAGAGATGAGGCAGTTGAAACGCAGTTCCTTGCTCTAGGTAATGCTGTGCCCAACTGCTAGGTTGTTTTATGCCTTACCTTCTCAGTATGTAAAAGAGGGAATGTTATATGAATAAAACCTATGATAAAAAAGAGGTATGACGGAGGCAATTTTAATTATTCAGCTTTGCAATGCATAATGACAGTCTCATTTTCTTTATTTCTTCAAATGTCACTCAGACAGCAACAATGAGCAGCAACAGAGCTGCTCAGTGTCTTAATTGAGCTGCATGGATGAAAGGCAGCTGACTTATTCAGCCTTTGTCTGGCACATCCATAGGACTTTTCCAGGACTGCTTAGAGAAGACATACATGTTTTCTGTACTCACCTTCCATTTCTTGGAGGAGCTGGGCTGAGCCTCGTTCCACAGATGATCCAGGAGAGAGCAGTGCCTTTGTATAACTGCTCAGAGCAGCAGGTTTACTGGGATTGCAGGGCAGAGCCTACAAATTTGCCAGGATGGAGATTGCACAGTGTCTCTGGAAGATCCATTCTGGCACTTAACCCCCCTAATTGTTAACTCTTTTTCCTTATCTCTGCTTGCACACTTTCTTCGTTTCAGGTAACGTATTCAGGGGGGCAGGACTGCCAGTTATCTTCAAACTCAGGACTTAAGTAATGTTTTCTTCCTCCCCAGAGGTTGGTGCACTTCCAGGCTGTGTCCTTTCACTGGGACACTACAGGTGTACAGGGCAGAAGAGTGATACCATGAGCTGGAGCTGATCAGGCACCAGAACTAGATTCATGGACTCACCAGTGAGGTGCTCTGGAGCTAGTAGTGTATCTTGTACAAAAAGAGTGAGAAACAAGATTATGATGAGTTACCTTGGCCTGGAACAAGTCCTCTCTCAATCTGGCTGTTTCCCACAAAGCTCTTGTGTCGCCCTGAGTCTTATTCCCAAACTTTGTCCTCTTGTACTGGTAGAGAAAAGCTTTTGTTCTCCAGTTTCTTGACAGAAGCATCTTTTTTAGAAAGACCTGATTTTTTTTCTATTTGTTGCTGGGGGTTAGGATTTTTCCTTTTGTTTTTTTTCCTCTCATAAAACGTTGTCCCATCTGTTGCTAAGTGAAAACAACCATACTTAAGAGAGACAAAAGAAAAGGCCAAGGTGGGGGAAGGGTGGAGCTGGCTACTCTACCACCTGGGGGTTCTTCTCTTGGGAAGGGCAAGATTTTGGCCGGGGGGTGAGGGGGGGGCTCCATGTGTGAGGGGCGGGGCTCCAGCTGGTGAGGGGCGGGGCTCCAGGCAGTGAGGGGTGGGTCTTCATGTGGGAGGGGCGGGGCTCCACGTGTGAGGAGAGGGGCTCCAGGCAGTGAGGGGCGGGGCTCCATGTGTGAGGGGCGGGGCTCCAGGTGGTGAGGGGCAGGGGTCCAGGTGTGAGGGGCGGGGGTCCATGTGTGAGGGGCGGGGGTCCATGTGTGAGGGGCGGGGCTCCAGGCGTGAGGGGCGGGGGTCCAGGCGGTGAGGGGCGGGAGTCCATGTGTAAGGGGCAGGGCTCCATGTGTGAGGGGCGGGGCTCCAGGTGTGAGGCGCGGGGCTCTGCTCCCCTCTCCCTTCCCACCATTCCCGCGTGAGGGACACCCGGCCGCGCTTGTGCTGCAGCGCCTCCTGCTGGCGCAGGGAATCAGCGCACCTGCCCTGCCTGGCCGCGGGCCCGCAGCGCCCCTGGTGGCCGTGACCGGAACTGCAGCAAAGGGAAAGCGCCCGCGGTCTGTGGGTCTGTGTGTTTGCCTTGCTGTAGCATGCACACCAGTAAAGAACTGCTATTCCTTTTCCCATATCTGGACCTGAAACCCCTTTAATTTCAAAGTCATAATAATTCAGAGGCTCCTGCCTTCCTTGGCAGACATCTGTCCTTCAAACCAAGATATTTGTCTGTAATGTTTTCAAGGCAACAACTGAAACACTTAAAATCCACACAGTTTCAGTGGTTGAATGCCAGAAGTTTTCAAGTCTCTCATTCAGTAATCTGCAACCAGATGTAGAGGAAAGGAGAGGAAAGGATCAGCAGAACAGAAAAGTCACACTGGGGCATCCCTGGACATCTATACAGAGAAAAGTCAGGCTGAGCTCATCCCAGTCTTGTTGTGAGGGAATAAGCAGGATCTCTGACAGGAAGCTTAAAAGTACCTCATATTTCTGTGATTGATTGTACACAATCTGCACTCATCTCTTCAATACCTTGCAGCCTCCAAAATATTAAGGTTAGTTCCCTAATCAACTGTGTTAGCTTTAGCTTTGAATATACCATTTTTCCTACTCTACCAAGGACCTGATTTTTGAAACAAGCTCTCTTTCCTTTAATAAAATCTGAAAATGACATTGCAAAAATAAAAGGACTTGTATATGCAGAGCTTTTGCACTTAAGGATTTGGCCATGGGCTGAATGCTATGACAACCAGAAAGTTAGAGTCGAGGAAACAATAAAACTGGGAAAAGTGCAAGAGTGTGGTTACAGAGTTTATTAAAGAACATGCCACTTGAACTTAATCAGGAAATTTGTTTATTCAGGACATCTCTTGGAGCAAACCTAATTTAAGCCTAATGACATTTAATAGTGCTAACTCTGTCTTGGTGAAGATGACAATTCCATTTAATTGGGATGCCTCCAGGTGATGCAATGGTGTTTGTGTTTGTCTGTGACAACTGCAGGCTGGTTCTGACTGTTTATATGCCCAGCAGCAGCCTTCAGTCTCTGTCCAGCTGCCAGGCACTAAGGTAGCCCAAGAAAAAAGTCTGAAATTCCTTCAATGCAGCTTTAATTTGGTAAAAACCATAAAGTATTCACTTGCCCCCAGCAATGTTAGTTGGTCTCTTGGCTTCTGTCTCCCTGTGTGCTTCTCCCCAGGAGTGCTCTATTCTTGGCCACCTTCACAGCACCCTCCCCTAATGTCCCAGGACCCATTCCATGCGTGTAAGCTTGCTGCACAGCTTCCTGAAGAGTGACATGAATATTGCAATAGCATCTGGTGTCAGATGGCAATTCAGGCTCATAAGGATGAAGGCCATCCACAGGGGTGTCCTGGAGAAGAGACTTCTAAGGCAGATTGCCAACAGTCTCTGTTTTAGTAATAGAGACTTTAACCTTCATAGCTCTTTTGGAGCTGTTTTGAATTAATAGCCTCTGTGTTTGTCTGTGCTCTCTCTGCAGCACCAGCATCCAGCTTATTACTGAAAAGCTCTTTGGAATATCTTGAATAGGAAAGTGTCCAAGAAAGCCAAATTTCAATCTTTTATAACTCCTTTCTCAGTCCCAGTGGAGGGTGATTGTGAGGAAAATTGGTCTTTTCAGTACCTTCAGTAGGACTTGCTACATCCACAAAGCATAACACTTAGATCTTGTCTGCACACAGAAGTGGTGCTGATTTAAATAATCAGGTTTTAAATTAATTTAACTGAACTGGTGCAACCTTTTTATGTGGACTTTAAGTCAATTTAAAAAGAGCCTTTTATCCTTATTGCTCAAGGGTAGAGTCAGATAATCATAAGTGATTGAGTTAGAGTGTGTCAAGAAGTTATTGTCTCTTCATATGAAGGCTACTCTCCTGTCTGCTGGAAATGTCATACTACACCTCCCCAATCCACCTTAGCTGGAATTGAGCCTCTCACACATTGCCCCCCCTGACTTTGCAGGCTTTCTCAGTTCCCTGTACTACAATTAAAAATTAAAGCTGGTGGCTCTTCCATGACTAAATCATTGGCTTTCTGGCCTCCACAGTGAAGCAGCATCAAAAAGAGCAGGGGGAGTAGTTTCACTCTGGGAAGCCTGGATAGCAGCAGAAGGAAGAGGAACTTTTAAAACAAAAAAGTATAAACCAGAACAAATTCTTTAGTGATATAAAAAACTGCAGATGTCTTGATTACAATGAAGTTTAACTCATTTGTATTGGTAGAGAATTTTCTATAAAAAACCTACAACATAACATCTATGAGGTGCAGGAGGGGAGAAAGCCAAGAGAAAAAGACATGCAACCAAAGATGTCTGTGCACATTCTGTGAGTGTTTTCTTTCCTCAGTACTTGGGTACCATTTGAAGGGGGGCATGATGCTCATAATGCTTATGATCTTGAATTAGTGTTGGAAATGTCACTGCATACAGTGCAGAACTTCTGCTGAGAGAAAGGTGTCCTGGTAAAACACAGGCAGAAGAGTACTATGACTAGAGAGACATGTGCAGTTGGTAAGAAGAATTTTAATAACATAATGAAAACTGGTAATAGTGGTTACAAAGAATCCCACCTTATGTGAGATATGATTTGAATTTTCCATGTGTTCAGTTGGATGAGTGAATGGATCTCTCCTGAACTTTTCAAAATACTGCATTTTAAAATAGATGTGTAATTTTCCCCATTTTTAAACTATAATTTACTTTCTGCTCTAAACCAGAAAGGCCATCTTGACCTCTTAAATAAAATATTTTAATTGAAAAGAAGCCGACATGTTATGCCAAAGGAAAATGCCAGAGGAGCTAGCCTTTTTCTGCAGAAAGCTTCATTTTGATGAATCAGCATGTTCTGACAAGAATTTATACAAAATGTGCCTGTTCTGCTCCAGGCCTGAATGCTGGTTCTCCACCGCAGCTTCTCTGATGCTAATATCGCAGATCATATCCAGCTTGCTGAGTGTCTTTGGCTGATAGCTAGCTGTGTGCTCCTGTAATAAGTCAAATAAAATGGGAGGCTCATACAACCTTCAGCATGGTGGGACATTCATCTGAAATATAAGGGGACACAGGATTTTAGTCCTATATATGTGTGTGTATATATACACACAAGTGTATATGTATACCTGCTTCAGTATGGGCATATATGAGTGGATTGACCTGTCTCTGCACTTGTGGCATAGTCTCTACAAGAATAATGGAACTGCCTTCATTTTTTTCTTTAATTTGCCGGAACAAAAGGAACACCTGCATTCTCACTCCAGGGTAGAAAACACCAGAAATACTAGAGACTGTCTCTCCCAGCCTCTGGAGAAGAACCTCCTAACACTGAAGAAGTTCTCACTGGATGTGATCTCCCTGACACTTAGCAGCTCTGTCAGAGCAATATTTCATTGGCATATTATTATGCACAGAAGTGCACACTCAAGCCATTTCTGTTTACTCAGAATAGTGTTTACTGAAATATGTTTTGCAGTTTGCCGTTCCTTACAGAAGATAATGTTGTATATACAAGAGCAGATTGAATATATGCAGTGCAGTAATTGCCATCATGCCCAGCAATTTGATGTGTTTGAATATTCAAGATAGATAAGGTTTTTCTAAGGATTGCCCCTCAGCACATTCACCAAATTTAATTTTGTATTGTTACTTACATTTTCTTCTAGCATATTACTCATAACAGGAAAAAAAATTGCTGTGAATACATTCTTTGAAAAATGTTGCACATGCTTCCCATAGTCTCTACCCTTGGGATCTTTGGGAAGCAGTTTTATTTTTCCTCCATGCAGTAATGGGTTCTGTCGCTGAAGAGCAATCCAGGGCCATTATTCTAGAATGGGGCTTGGGGGAACCTGAATGCTGACACTGCAAATCCACACTCCTCTTGTACTTTGAATACCCTGATGTATTTGTTCAGTATTTGGTAAAAGAATTAGGTGCTAAAAAACTGACCTAGTTACCAGATCCTGTTGGGAAACAGTTTGAAAAACAGTCAGCATTTAAATGAAGATATGAAGGAGTATATATGTCAAAGGAAAGGCTTATTAAAAAAAAAGAGAGAGAGAGAGAGGATTGCTCTGTTTGTGATTCTTACGGATTCTGATACATCATGGCAGGAAGCAGAGGCTAGAACAAAACCCAGTGAAAAAGATATTGGTAATTTTGTCTGGGCAAGGGTTGTGTTTCAGCCCTGGTGTGAGGGCACTTGCTATGCGTACACATGTACTGACCCCTCCAGTATCACTCACAGCTTCCCCATGGCCCTACTTGTACTCCTCCCTCAATACCCCTCACACTTTGTTGTAATTCCCATTCTGTTGCTTCCTCCTTTTCACACAGGCTTCTGTCTCTCTGTCTTTTCATCTTGAGCCCCAGATTTACCTGAGGAGTTAGCACTATGAACGAGTACCTGTTACAGAGTGATATCTATTAAAAACTTTCTCTTAAAATCTGAGATCTAGCTGATTGCAGCAGTGTAGGTGTCAGTCTATGTAAAGCATTAAACTTAGTGACCCAACAGAAGTATTTCAAAATAACATAGTGTACTCAGTATCCACCATTTCTTTCTGGAGAGGATGGGAGAAGGGCAAACTGCAGATAACAGGCAGACAACGTCATCTGATGGGCCACCAGGAGGGACTTGTATATCACTGTCAGAGGGATGTAAGAGCTCTATGAACTGGAAAGCAGAGGGGAAATGCCACTTGCCCAGTTTCCAGTAGTTTCCATGTCCCTCATGTTTTGACCCACTGATCTGCACTGTTTCTTGCACCACTGTTTCATTATCAGGAGGTCCTGCTTGGGCCTGCCCCATTCAGGATGTTAAGACAGTACCAGAGTTTGTCTCTCTTGTCCTCCCTTCCTCCTTTCCTGATTCAAGTAAATCCACTTTCATGTTCCTTCTGGTTCTAGCTACTGGCTTTGAAGTCCCCTTCTTTCTCTTCCTCCCTCCCCTCTCCCTCCTCCTGAGCCTTTCTGACAGGAAGAAAAGAAGAGAAGGCTTTTACAATAAACAGCAAGAGAGTTTTGTGGCACTAATCAGCATTTGCAAATGAAGATTAACAAAAAGTGCAAACAGGCCTATGTGATAACTCCACAGTCTGACCTAATCTTAATGAAATCTACCAGATCTATTTATACAAATAAAAATGAATTTTCTTGCTTTCAACGTGGTGCAATTTGCGCATGTAGATTACAAGTGACACACACAATTGTTTTCTCTGCGTAAGTTCCCCAGCTTTAAAGAGCTTACTGACAGCTCCCTGCAAAGTGAAGACATGCAGCTGACAAAGCTGTCTCAACTTTATTCAGCTCCAGCAGGAGGGCTCCCTTGCTTTTCTTTTAAAAATCCATTCCGTTTAATTCCTTGCTTCCCTGAGGACATCAGGCAAGACTAAATGCTGAGAGGAGGGGGGATCTCTGTAAGCTGGCCTGATGGCATGCAGTGGAATAAGGACAGAGAGGGATAATATTGTCTGAAGAGCTGTGGGATTTCCCATTTGGAAGTGTGACTTGACCTCATGGTTTTTTGCATATTACCAACAAGGTCTGAGCACTGTGCACATAACAATTTAACTTAAAAACATTTAAATGAGACAAAGCTCTGACACTCTAGCCACATATGAGGCGGAAGGACCACAAGGGAGGGGCCGGTAGCTGAATCAGGAGATGTCACCTTGAGGGAAAATTCAGTTACCTTGTGCACAAAGAATTCACATCTTGTTGTGGGAGACTTGCACATTATAGGTGTCCATCTACCCAAACAAATATATTATAAGGTGAATAGAGAACAAAGGTTTCAAACTGAGGGCAAGGAGGTCTCTGAAGACAAGAACTTACATGTAACTGCACAATTCTTTATATCACTCTTCCCCAGAGGCACTCCACAAGCATATGAAAGTCAGACTTCTCTGGTTACTTTATCTCGATTCCACATGTTTGTTACAACTTCAACTGTAGTCTGCTTATCAGAGTCTGGGAATAGTGCTTAAAAGTGTTCTTTAAGTTCTACAGAGAAAAAAAAAAGGCCCTTACCCTTTTCTCAGCCATATCACAGCTGACAGGTACCAGCAAATTAAGTAGGAAAGACAATGAGTAGTAAATAAGGTGGTCTCAACCTTTCCCAGCAGTTGCATTTGACTGCTGACACCTTAATATCTCATGAACCAGTGAATGGAGGTCAAGGGGAAGGACATGTGGTAAGAATGCCATGGGAGGCAATGATTTCACTGCAGACATTTTAGCATCTTGCCTGCTGTTCTGCCTGCCCAAACGTGGCAGACTTCTGCTAATTTGGTTTGACAATAAACTTTGAGAACTGTCAAGCGCTGAGATATTTCTGTGTATTCGCATTCATGTCTGCTCATTGTAACCTGTCAGATAACTTTCCATCCCACAGGTTAAGAAGAAAACCTACTTTTCTACTTGGTATTGCCTTTGCATCATTCATGATGGGCTTTCATGGCAAATTAAATTTTGAAGAGTCGCGAGTCATTTACCACTACATTTGCCTATCTTTCATAGACAGCTAATGCTTATTGCTGTGGGCTATCCATCTGTTTCTCTAGAGATCTGCCTGCCATACATTTTCCCCCTATCTACATCTGCAATATTTATGCTTACCATTTTTGTGCATTTGTTTATCTATTTCTATTCCCTCTGTCTTTTCTCATGTATGTGTGTTTATCTAAAGAGTAGTATGTCACTATCTGTCTTCATGCATCAGCAAAACCAACTCAGTTCCTTGAGAAGAGAAACATGAAGAAACAAAAAGTCTTGGAAGTCATAGGTACACACACAATATATTCAAACACTCATTAAAGAGACCAGCTGTGGCCCTCAAGGGCAGCCATGTGTCTAGGTGACTTTTTGTCCTCATGAAAACCTGTTTCAGGGTCTCTCATTCTTCCTCTGAAGACACCAGGGGCCTGAAAGCCTCTCTCAATGGAGAAAAAAATGGAAACATCCACCTGCCTGCCTGCTCCATGGGAAAGTGGAAGCAAAAGAGGCAGTTGGACAGGATTACCCAGCACAGCAAGGTGCTGAGGAGATACTTGGCTTCAGGCCCTTTGTGAGAAATATTTCATATATCTTTTGCCTGTAGGAATTACAAAGTAAGCAAAAAGCTAATTTTGGTACTGATGTCATCTTCCCCTTAAAATCCAAGGTCAGTCCTAAGATTTCAAGTCAACAGAAGGAACAAAATGAAAAAAAGCCACTGGCAAGGACTGAAGTGGTCACTAAAAGCATGAAGAAACTATCTTTTCACCAGCTCTGATGAGCATTGCTATTTCATGTTTATTGGTTGTGATGGCTTTAATCATATGCTGGCTGTTTACAGACATAATAGAGGTATTTCTGCCTGGAGGTGGATAGTACAAACTCGAGAGAAAGAAGAAAATCTGAGCTCTCTATTCAAATATATCACATAGCAGAAGATGCCATTTATGGGGGGAATTAGGAAAGATAAGGGCATGGTCCCTTGGAAGAGAGAAGATAAATTGCTTGGTTTTATTGGCCTCCTTGAATGAAAGCAGAGGATGAGGCAAACTAGTGGTAGCAGAAGAAAAGGGAGGATGCATGAGATTTCACTCTGGTTTTTGGTTGCATCCTCAAGCAGTTCATATGAAGCTATTTAGACCCACAGATGGCAACTCCTACACATTTGTTTCCTTGGACACTGTGGTTTTCAGGCTATGGATCTCTGATCCCTAGCAAATATAGTTAATGTCTCTGGTACAGGGGATGTAAGAGCTGCTAATACACCTAAAAATAAGCCAGACATCACAGACTACAGATTGAGAGCTGCTGCACAAACACATACTTATGTGTAATATTCACCATCACTACTTTGTAGAAATAAATGAATGTTAAGCCTCCTCCCTGACATCTCTGCAGAGTAAAAAGAAATAATTTAATTCTTGTTTTCAAGTTTTCAAGAAATGGAAGGTAGATTTAGAAGACATAGTAAGGAGCTATTTCAGTGCAAACCCAGAAAAACTGCAAGTTACTGCCTTGGGCACAAGAATCTGACATGTCACTCTCCAGAAATGAAAACACACTCCTGACATTCAAGCTTTTCCTGAAACACGCATAGTGAGATTTTATCTAGTATTAACAACATTTTTCTAAAGCTTATCTAGAATTAACAACATTTTTAAAGCTTTTTTTAAAATGTGTAACAGAAATAATCACTTGCCTTGTAAAGAGAATTTATACTAATTCACTACCAAATTATTTCTCACTAATTCAGTATATGGATGCTAGTTTGTATCAGTTGACACTAAGTGGGACAAAAATATATAACATCAATGCAAAATGAGTGATTAACTACTCCAAATAGCACTTACAGCTACTATATTCAGTGTTGGCTGTCTTCTCATTTAACAATCAGTGTGTAATTAAAGGCTTTCAAAATATACCTGCACACCAGCAGATTCATGGAACCAGTAAGTAGGACAGAAAAGCACAACTACCTCCCCTTTTCACTGAAGACTAGAAAAATATAACTGCAATTTAGTTTATTTAAGGGCAATTTTCAACAGATAAAAAATTGAGTAAGGTGCAAAGGTCAGGAACAAAAGGGTGTAGTGAACGGGTTGACAGACTGGGGACCTGTCACTAGTGGGGTTCCACAGGGCTCCATTCTTGGCCCTGTGCTCTTCAACATCTTCATAAATTACTTGGATGCAGGACTGGAAAGGATACTAAGCAAGTTCACAGATGATACAGAACTGGCAGGAGCTGTGGCCTCCGTTGAAGGCAGGAAGGCCCTGCAGAGAGACCTTGATAAATCAGAGGGCTGGGGAATCACCAGCTGTATTAAGTTCAGCACTGGAAAGTGCTGGATTCTGCACCTGGGATGGGACAATCTTGGATGTACAGACAGACTGGGAAATATGATGCTGGAGAGCAGTGCCATGGAAAGGGACCTGAGGGTCCTGGTTCATGGCAAGTTGAACATGAGCCAGCAGTGCCCTGGCAGCGAGGAGGACCAGCCCTGTCCTGGGGGCATCAGGCCCAGCACGGCCAGCCAGGCAAGGGAGGGATTGTCCTGCTCTGCTCTGCACTGGGGCATCCTCCCCTCCAGGGCTGGGGGTAGGTTTGGGTGCCACAAGAAAGAAATTAAACTATCAGAAAGCATCCAAGATAGTGCCACAAAGATGACAAAGATGGTGAAGGGCCTTGAGGGGAAGCCATATGAGGATTGGTTGAGGTCAGTTGGTCTGTTCAGCCTGGGGGAGACTGAGGGGAGACCTCGCTGCAGTTAAAAGTTCCTCATGAGGGAAACAGGAGGGGCAGGCACTGATCTCGTCTCCCTGGTGACCAGTGACAGAACCCAGGGAATGGCCTGAAGTTGTGTGAGGGGAGGTTTGGGTTGGATATCAGGAAAAGGTTTTTCACCAGGGGGTAGTTGGGCACTGGAACAGGTTCCCCAGGGAAGTGGTCACAGCACCAAGCCTGAGAAAAACCAAAAAGCATTTGGACAATATTCTCAGGCACATGGTGTGATTCTCAGTCCTCAGGATGGTCCTGTCCAGGGCCAGGAGTTGGACTTGATGATCCTTGTAGGTCCCTTCCTACTCTGCATATTCTGTGATTCTGTGAAGGTTGCTGATGTTTTGTCTTCTATTCAAAACTCACATTAAATGAAAGGCATTGGAAAACTTCTTTGTCCCTCTCATCTCTTCATCATTAAACTGAAGTTCATGAGGCTTGTTTATATTCTGGATGAGTCAAGAATTTCTTGTAGAAGTGCAAAGGGGGAAAAGTCCATGTTTGTGTTTAGAGAGAAAAAAAGTCAAAGACCAAAGTATTTTGGCACAAAACCAAACAATACATACTATTTTTGCCAGGTCATCTGAGAGCTGGTTTAGATCTCTGATGTCCCCAGCTTCTATGTAGGAAGTTCACTTCTTGAGCCACACCTCTTATCTAGTGTCTGTGGTTGTGGAATTATGGAAGCAAACTTCTTTTGTGAATTAGATAATGACAAAAGGAGAGCAACTACAGCATGAAATATCACATCAGGCTGTCAAGCAAAATGCAAGAGAAGCTAGCTTTGAAGGTATTTCATAGACACCCCTGGCATACTCCCAGAAGAAGATGTGGGTATTCTTACAATATAAGGTCCCATATTTCTGCTGAAAAATCTCAAACATTTTGCGATACAATTTCTGACCATTGGTTTCAGCCATTCAGATAAGTCATCCATCTCATACACAGGTATCTATTAATATTTAAATTTGAAATGCAAATGAGCTGGGAGACATGTAACAAGCTTCTATTTACTTATGTGGAGACATAGCTTTATGGTAATCACATTCTTCCACTGTTTTTTTTTTTTAAGGAGTAAGGGAGTAAATTTTGCGTTAACACTGTCCTCAACCCCAGATATTTTTAAAAAGCATTTTTTGTGTAAAATGTTCTTGAAATTTTCAATGTAGGCTCACAAAAGTAAGTGAATCAAGTTTTCTATTATAATGAATGTGTTTCTAATAAATTTCTCAAGAAATTCACATATGCAGCCTTCAGCATAAAGCTCTGTAATTATCTGACAGCTACTTTTTGGATTTTTTGTGTATTCCTTCTTGCTAAAGCCACAGTTGCCTGTTATCACTGCTATGCTGTTTGCTTTGTTCAGTGAGCTTTTCAAGCTAGATGGCGTCAACATGGTGATGGTAGAAGATGCATCATAGTGAAAAACCCCTTTTCTTCACTTCTAAATGTCTCTTGAGTGCTCCCCTGATGTTATGAGACTGGGAGACCAACAAGAACAAATCAGAAAATGATTGTGTGTCTCAGAGCATGGTGGAGTTAACAGAGGACTCACAGAATCAGGATCTCCATGCACCTGTGTAGTTTGTGTGCCATGAGGATTATTAATAATCCCTATGTATTAAGGCACTAATACAGATTTGGTGCTGGCTTGTGACTAAAAGAACAGCTGGCTGCAAGGAAGCCAAGCTCCCTCTCCAACAGCAATACAGACTGTTGCTGTCTATTCTCATATTTTGTGACTACAGAAGCCCATAGTGTCAGTGACAAACTCAATAAGCTATTTCAGATCCCATCAGGCAGCTCTGCTGTTTCCAAATTTCCAGGGGATAGCTTCCAAGTTCACCAACCTTCTCCTCTTTTTATGCAGAGTGGGAGGGATGAAGACCTTTTGAATAAATCATATTTGAAGTTTCTAGGCCAAACCATTCATGAGCTGCTGCATGACAGAAAAGCAAGAATTATTTCATATTGTTCCAGATATGATTGACATCAAAAATTTCAAGCTCCCTATTTCACAGGCTGTTTCTCTGCTTTTCTTTCAGTGTACCCACAAATAAATTACCCCCCTTCTGGAGACTATACGTGTGACAAACTTTTCAGAATATGAAGTGAGACAAACTGTAAATTCTCAGAAATTCTGCCAGTGAGTGCTTTGGAGGTGCCTTCATATATTATCTAATTAATGGACTTTTAAATTAAACTGGCTCAGAATAAATAAATTCTCACTACAATCTTAATTATGCAGAGGTTACTTCTTCTCACTAATCAAAATCTTGACTGAAGCCCAAGTATTCACAACAGGTCATCATGATCTGAATCAGTGAGTTGTCACAGGTGGGATGCTAAATTGTCCTTCCTTCATTACATTTAATGAAAATGTGTGTGCTGAGGAAATTGCTTTGAATAGAGATGAACAATTAGGAGAACCAAATGTATGTGGGGGTGGGGGGGGAGCAAAAAGTGTTCCTGCTGGATGTGTTGGATGTGTTTAGGCAAGCTTCTCATTTCAAAGCAAAATTCCTGTTGCTTTGTTTTTAGATTGTAACACCAGAGCAGAAGCAACTCTGCTGGTATACAAACCTTCAGGGAGGGAAGGACAAGAAAGATATTCCCAAGAGAAAAGTAGGGGTAGGAACAGGGAGAAGGAGTTCCAACAGTGAAATGAAGAATTAGAGGAGAGGGGCCAGCAAATTTACAAGGAGGGAAGATGAGTAGAAAGAATGCAGAAGGGTCACAGAATGATTGTAGTTGCAGCTGCCAAATTGGGAAATTCTTTATTTTATTCTTTTTTTTTTTAATGTACACAGAATGCACATAGTCTGTCTGCCTGTGCGACTTCAAATCCCTTCCCCCAATGACTGTTGAACCTGCTGCCTGCTTTCAATCCAATTTAATAAAAATGAAAGAGACATAGAGAATAATTAAGTTCTTAATTTTTAATGCAAATAGCTGCCAAGGAAGAAGAGACTTTGAGAGCCATAAATGTAAGAAAAACTGAAAGAGAAGTCAACATTTTACTGGAGAGTAGAGAATCCATGCAGAATCCATCATAGATTGATTACCCAAACACATGCAACTCTTCAATCAGAAGAAGAGTATATTCACCTGGAAATTGCAGCTGAGCACAGTACACAAATCCAAATAGCTTTTTCTGGTATTCATTTCTTTGTTCTCATAAATGAAAACTCAAGTAGCCTCTCTGGGTTTTTGAAATTATGTTGATAGAAGGACCAAGTTTTTCAGGGTTGTGGGCTCTGCAATTAGTGTGTAGCCCAGGAATTCTTCCTCAGACAAAGAAACTCCCTTTTGGATGTGATTACTACTGACAATGTACAAAGGAGTTCCACATACCTGTGTTTAGAACTGCCATAGCATATATCTACTGAAAAATGCAAAACTGTAGACAGCAAAGTAAGCTCTGAAGTTGCTGACACTTAAATGGCTAGATATAAAGGAATACATAGCTTAACATGAAACCAAGGTGAGGTATTTCTCTTTATACCTGTACAGATACACTCCTGGTTAATTCCAGTTAAGTTAATTATAAATATTTACAAAAAAGCTTGCAATTTTCAGCCAACTGCTATGTGATCATAACAGACACAAACCTTGCACTAATTTGGTTTACTTTTCTAGAAGAGATTTAAGCACTCTGGATGAGATTCTCAGGTAGTGAAAACCACTGTTTCTGTGCTGATTTTAATTAATGATGCCAATTAACATTAGCAGAGAATGTCCCTTCTTTTGTTTATTCACCATGTCTCTCATTATCCCTCATCATGGCTCCTAATATGGATACAGCCTAATGAAAAATATTCAATTCATACAAAACAACAAGAGAAACCCACATACCCACCAGCTGCATTTCTTTCCCTCTGCACTTTATCCAGCTTTAATTTTCATAAAGGAAATAAACTATAAAACCCTGAAAGGAGTCAGGGCTTTCTGCAAAGAAAACACTGCTACAAGCACACTGTACAACTGCTAGATAATTCATACAAACTTTCAAGGCCACAGGAGTATATTGGTTCTTTAGCTCCAAAAGACACAGTTCATCATTCTCTCCTTCCTCAATTTATAATACCCAGGGTTTTTTCACTCTCCCAGTTTCAAAATATGCTTGTAATTACTATTCAAGCCCCTTTCCTATTTCTAGAATATTGTGTCTGGGGTTTTCAAAGACATAAGGGAGTTAGATACATGACTCTCTGAGGCTGCTTTGAAACTTCAACTCATGGCACTCAGAGATTATTTATTAGGCAGTGTGTACATACATCCCATATAGGCTCATAAACCATGTTGCTAAACACAAACCTCCATATATGAACTCTCCCTAGATTATATCTTCTATGCATTTCCCAATTCAAATGGATTGGATTGATCACTCTGAGTCTAGTAGATATAGTATTGTGCTGCTTCACCACATTATATTGTACAAGATTTGACCATCCTCTGACATAACCAAAATAATCCTCTGATAATAGTCCATTCAGAGTTCTTTACATCATCTTTGAGAAAAACCTGTAATTGAAGTCCAATGGTGTACTTCCTTCAGAACCAAACAAAGAGCAGAAGGAAGCTTATAAAGGAAAAATAAATTAAGAAACTGTGGTGGTAAATGATGGAGCGTTATGTAGCAATGGGGTACATGACAGATTGTAAACTGCTAATCTTCAGCCATTCTGACTTTTGAGCTGTAGAACGTCTGTAAAGAAAGCAAGATAATGGTTTTCTGATCACTAGCTGGACTGTAGCAAAATGCATAACAGCCATAACTCTTCTAGTGAAGCTTTTTGTTTGGGAATAATGCAAATTATCCTCATTACAATCAGATGGGATGGTTGTTAATATCTTTGCATAATTAGAAGCTATTTTCCTTAAATACAGTTTATGCATGAACTTTCCAAGGAGATTTATCTACTGGGGTAACACTGAGTCATTTTCATCTGGAGGGACATGCTGAAGGTTACACAATTCAACATTTTAATTTAGTTTTAAAGATGAACCACCTAAAGCCCTACTTATGGTAAGAATTTTGATCCCAATCCAGGTATGTGCAAAGGACACTTTGCTAAATTCAAGTGCATGAGTGGTCTCAAGGGCAAACATGCCAAAATGAATTTCAAAGCCATAAATGATTAGCACCCAGCAGGAATTATGCCCCCTCACTGCAATATTGAAGTGCTTCCTATGCAATTGAGTTCGCATAAGGAGGTGTCAGATAGAGTCACTTTCTTGCTTTGCAAATAAGCCCCCCTTTGCTTTCAGAATAAATCACTTGTAGGACTAACTATGAAGAATAAAAAATTATTGGTGAGAGGGAATCTTAAGGGATTTGATCCAACCTCAGTTAAAACATTCTCGAGCCATGTATTGTGTCCACTTTAGTCCCAGCAAAGCCAGTGACAATAAAATATTTTCAAGGCTCTATTTCCCCTATTCTGCATTCAAGCAAGACCTAGGATCAGAATTGCAATTCTCTGCCTCTCTTGGTTACTAATTTTTGTGCAGAAGAGCACAGTTCTGCCTGGGGCCTCTGAAATGCCAAGACCAAAGGGTAGGGGTCTGCACCCAAGTAGTTGTATCAACTTCAGTGGTGCTTCTGAACATAAGACTGGAGGGTAGAAACATTTGGGATTGAAACAGGTGATGTGGGTCAGTATAAAACAACAAATCTCTTAGCATAGGCTAGATGCAAAGAAAAGCTTTTCAGGACAATGCATGCTCTGAGTAGAAAGCCCATCAAGTGACAATAGACAAGACAATTGCACCTACTACTGGTCTTGAATTTTGAAATCATCATTGCTCAGCCATGCTGGTGAAACCTCTCTTAGCCACAGCTACCAAGATCAGTGTGATTTTATTTGTTTTGGCATTTACTTTGTGGTTGTTGGTTTTTTCTTTCCCGTATAAATGGCTTCGGCTGTCCATGAGACTGTAGTTATTGTTTGTTATCCTTGCACAGCTTGTGCCTAAGTACTTTTAAGGACAAAAGAATGCCTACCATAAGGCAGGAAGATAAAACAAAATTATGTTCTTTAAAATAACAAAAAAGGCTTGAAATAGGGCTTGAGATCTCTTGTGAAATCATCAACCTTGACTGTGAACCCTGCAATGAAGTGAGTTTTTGGTAAGGGTGGTGAACACAAAGTATGGCAGTAAAGGAGGGACAGTCTGCCTTCTTCCCACATGGTGCCTCAGGCAGGGGGACAAGCTGCTGCAGACAAGAATCCAATGGTGCTTCAAATGTGACAACTCACCCTTTCTGGGAAATAAAATGTCCCAACTTGATCTTCAGAGGGAGAGGTTTCCCTTTGTAATGGACCAAGAACAGTCAAAGAAGTTGAAAAATAGAAAAACTATAAGGAAATCACAGCAGTTAAGAAGGTCATACTGTTTCAGGACTGTGGAGGGAGGAGATATTAATTCAGGGAAAATTCGATGAAAGAGTGTGGGTGGCTGCTGTGAGATCCTGATCATAGTACCTGCCTCTGGAATGATTGGCTGCAGACCTATTAACAGCTTTTATGACATGATTTTCCCAGTCATTTTCTTGATCTCACGATGCCCTTAGGTTTGGGAGCACAGTGGCAAGTAGAATATGTGCTGCTTTCATTTCAAGGAACAGGAAATTTTGCTACTGCCTATCTGCTGTTCAGAGGAAGTAGACTTTGTCACTCCCAATTTCTTCACAAAGATTTTGGTAGAACTGTGATGTAGAGATATCTGCCACAGGGAGCATGCCATGTCCTATCCCTTCCTCTGCCAGGATGCTGGTTGGGATGAGACATTTCTTGGGAGCAAGAGGCTCCAAAGATATAACAGGACCACTGAACCTGCTAGGAGGTCCTGCCTTTCCTTTAAGCTCTTGAAGGTATGAAGAAGGCCTCCAGAGGTGAGAAAGGAAAGGCTTTCTCACAGAGTTTGCAAAGCATGGTTTTCCCAGTGGCCCCAAAGGGAAGTTTGAACCTCTGAGCTGGAGCATTAATTGCCAGAGTTAAGACTGGGTAAGATAAAGAAAGAAGTGACATTGTATATTAAAACCTGTCTTTTCATATCTCTCTGGACATAATGTGACTTGACATCACATCGTCATCCAACAGAGCATCCAGAGATGGCAATGGAAATAGCTTGTGTTAGCACTTGGAGACGCTGAAACCCCTAAGTACATCAGGGACTCAGCAAGCTAAGGGGCAGCTCAAGATCCCAGCACAAGCACAACCCACAGCTGAAGTGAGATGAAGAGGCTGCCTTCTGGGGATGTCATTCAGGGTCATGAGGTGGCATTCACACAGAAATCAGGAGGCCTGTGAGATCCAGTGCATGGTTATAGCTTACATCTCTCTGTAAAAATGGACCACTGTATAATGGGTATTGAAGGGAAAAATTACACCATTCATGTTGTTTAAAGTAGCTTGGTACTGTGACAGTGCGCTGTTTTACTTAATGACATATAATTAACTGCCAGTCAACTATATATTCAGGATCAATATCAGCAATACAATGGGTAAATAAGATCAGGTTCTTAAAAATAGTACTGTGCAAACTTGATTTTGCAGCATCTTTTTACAACTAGTCCAAATTTTCAAACTATGCATCTGCCAGTAGGATCCCTCATCACACAAAGGACATGCAAGTTTCCCTTTTTCTTTGGGGGCTACAGGTGCTTGAGTGTTTAGATGTATCCTTATCGCTCTCTACAACCTGTTAGTGCTGACACAAAGGTGCCCATGAGGCCACACACCTTTGCACCCCTATGTACCAGGCTGCTCCAGGGGTGCTGTGAGGGTGCAGCTCTCTCTGGCATGGGATGAGGTCACAATCCCACAAGGGTCAACTCCTTGCAGTCAGTCCAAGTTGTTTTGCCATCAACTGTGCCTTGTACAAGCTATTTTGGTTTGGTGAATATGCAAAGTGATATGATGTGTTTTGTTTGCTGACTTGTTTCTTTTAACTAGTCAACAAATGTTTGCACTTTGTTGTTTTGCATATTCAATTGTTAAAGTTAATAGAGAAAAGCTCACTTGGCTAAGTCATGTTTGTAGTCTCTCCTGGTCACTGGCTAAGAGTGCAGTGTGTGTATGAGGAGAAGAAATCACGTAGGAGAGAAAGAGCTTGTTTCTTTAACAGTAGAGAGAATATTCTCTAAATCATAGTTGTATTTTCAGTGCCTGGAACAAAAGATGCTTCCTTCTATTCCATTCTTCCATATGAGTGTAAATATTTAATTCCTCATAATCTCAGTACCTGTTTTTTTAAAATGTGACTTTAATAAAAAGATATTTTCCTTCAAGTGGGTTGTTTAATCTTAAGTGAGAAATTGAATGGATGTAATATAGAATATAGTAAGGTAATGATTTTAAAATAGCCCCATCAAACCAGTTATTGCCCTGAGGTATTACAAATAAATGAAAATGAACTGACTGTGTAATGATCTTATTTACTGTCTTCTTACTGTAACTGCTGAAGGTTCCCCTGTCTGTATGGTCTTCTTGTTACCCTCTTTGCCCCCTGACTTAAGAAAGCCAAATATATGTGTGCTTATTCAAAATCCCAAAGCAGGGAAGTTTTATGAACAGGAGAAAAAAGGAAAGGGCTGTAGTGGCAGTAGGGATAAAGCACTGGGGGCACATGACAGACTTCAGGTGAAACGTGCTCTTCCTCCCATTTCCAGTGCATGATCCACTACCAAGTCCCACATCAGAGCCTGGTTTCACACACACGTGTAATGTTGGACAAAGTGAGAACAAGCACTGTTAGAAATACCTTGTCTCCTGAGCTTTCGGGCCCAAGCTATCAGCTACATTTCAGCTATTCAAGGGGATAGTTACAGATGCAGCTCATGGAATGGTTCTGGTGCTTATAGTGCTGCTCTGTGCCCAGGGACTGGGGCATGCATTGAATAGCCTTGCAGTAGGCATCTCTGAAAGCCAAGATGCAATCACTTTGTCAAATTAAAGCTCATTTCCTCCACTGTTAAAGACAATGTACACGATCACTGTCACCAAGTGATTATATTTAAAGTCAAAGGATGCAGAGGGAATGCCAATTCTTTTGGTCTGCATTCAGTCACAGCTGCAAGGGATTAAGGGTTGTTTAAAAATCTCTTAAATGCCTGCCAAAAGTTGCCAATCACTGGAACCAATAGGTGCTTATCATTCCATGCATTGTTCGAGATATTAGAAATTACACAGCCACAGATGACCACATTCTTCACACAAAAGAAGTGTGTGGGAAGTCCAGCAGAAAGGATTTGAGGTCCTCCCATCCACTTTTACTATGTTCATTGCTGGAAGCCTTTTCATCTGCATCTTCCAACATCTGCACAGAAGCAAATATTAGCCCAAATTGTTCTGCGGCTAGACCCAGCAAGGCTGTTGAGCCTGAGAGTTTGACCTGGAAAAATCTACAGAGAAAGTGAAGAGTAGAAAGAAAGTTGTGTTCCTTTCCCTTCACCTCTTTATATATGTACATGCATCTGTGTCTATGCCTTAGGCTGCAGCACTTCGGATTTTCTTTAGAACCCATTTTCTAAAATGTGCAGTTTTCAGGCAGACCATCACTTCTCTCTGCAAAACTTTGCAAAAATTAAGTTTCTTCTTTTAAGTAAGATGAAGGGAAAATTGGTCGTTTTGCAAAGTAGATCAGCAAAGTAAAGGTACATAGCACCGGAGAAACTGGCAGTGCTGAGTAGAAATGGCAGGGTTCATGTGAAGTCAGATAGCAGACTTCAGGATTCAAAGGGGTTTCAATTTCACCCCTCTCTTTTCTCTTGGTTAGCCTTCTCCATAACAAGCTGCATTTTCAGGTGAAGATGCTTTTCCACTTCATTGTTGGCCGACAGGTGTATTTTTGTGAGAACATTTGAGGAAAATCTGTTCCATTTTCTCAGCTCTGGGAGAAGAGCCCTATTAACTCTCCTCACTGGGTTTTGTGTCACTTCCTGCAGCAGGCTGAAAAGAACTCCTCTCAGCACGAAAAGAAAATCATAACAGTTTGTTTCCCTCCTTGCACACAGATAATTAAAAAGCTCCTAAATCTGCAGCTCAGGGTGTCTGTTGTGAGGTTGCATAAGGTGCAAGTCCATGTTCAGCCTGCAGAGAATGGGCTAGATAAGGAAATCTGAAAGACTTAAATGTTGCTCACAGTCAATCAGCATCAACCAGGAATTTCAACAGACCTAATCGACCTTTTGTGACACCACAATGAATATAGCTCTGCCCAAAATAGCTGCCTCTGGGACAATTTGCATGAGAGATATGCATGCATTCACATCAAACTGAGCAGCTTCAGATGGAGAAGCTTAAAAGCTCAAGTGGTGAAACTTTTAATAACTCATTTCAGCTCCCTGCCCCCAACTTTTCCATTAATATTCCCACATTCTCTCCCCTTTAAATAGGAGCGTAAAGTGCAAATAAATAAAACATTAGGCTGATAAAATTACTTATATTGTGGCAGCAGCTGGAGGCCCTGATAAATACCTCGTGATTCTAGGTCCTGTATGAACGGGCAGCACAGAGACAGTGCTGGCTCCAGAGACAGAAAGCTGAGGTTTCTGACAAGGTGCAAGCAGCCAGTGGGAAGGGAGGTGAGGAAAGATGGAACAGAACAGGCAGCTGTATTTTCTTCCGTTAGTAAACATGGAACACTTCAGAGGTTTTCACTTTATGTTCTTTATTTGTATAAGTAGACACAAGCTATTATTTATTGCACTATATATTGTAATTGAAGGTTCTTTGAACACACTGGGTGTTATGAAAAATGACTTTTTGGAATTACAGGGTGGGTGCCAGAAGCTTAATATTACTTTGGACTCCTGTTTGTTATTTGTCAACAGGAGAAGAAATTTCTAAGTGTAGCTGTTCAGAAAAGCTATTAACATGACTTCTGGACTGTGTTTTTAATTATCCAAGTAGAATTTGCATAAACATGCTGGACAGTCAGTGAAAGAATTGTCACAGTAACATGGGTCAGAGCATTGCAGCAAAAGGCACAATTGCAAGTGTTCCAGGGTGCTGGGGGCAGGCAGTCAGTGCTGGTCGCAGAACCTGACAAATTGGATTTGTAACCTCAGATTCTGTTGGAACACACACAGGGAAAACAGAGCATTCAAATTTTTATGCAACTTAATGTTTCTGGATGAAGAATTCCATCTTTGTGATCTCTCTTAACTGCACAAGTTGCAGAAGGAGCCTTCTGTTACGTGGTCACTAGGAAAATGTATATAGGATGGTGGTTGGAGTAGAGGAGAAAAGCAGAGTATTTGTCCTTTTGCTTAAGAGAGACATTTCTACAGATAATCTAAATGGAGTAATATATTATAAACATTGGTACTTGATAGTGGCTATTGCTATTATCCAATATTAACTTGCAAAGAAACTTGCATCAGTCTTTGGCCTCCTTTGTTAAATAAAAGAAATGTCTCTCATCACTCTGTCAGTCCATTCATACAAAAAAAAAAAAAAAAATCCAGAGCCATTCTCTCTAAATGCATCTTACTTTGAGAAAGAGGTCTTGGCTATGTTTTGATCACTCAAGCTTCACCAAAATACATGCTCAGAAAGAGTTTTTCGGTGTTGCCTATGGACAAATCTGCCATGTGAGCCCTGTGCAAAGAAGCACACCTTTATCCATGCCCTCCAGGACAACAAAGGCTTCAGCTGGAGGTTTCATATTCTAAAATTACTGTAAATCAAGTCACAAGACACAAGTCAGTGAAAACCCAGGCTTTGTTAGCCATACTGCCCACTGGGCCAGCTTGATTTTTAATATGACGATGAAAAAAAGCTATTAAAAACCTGACTTTATACTCTAAAATTGGTTTTTTTCTGTGCTGTGTGAAAATTTTCATGTGGTTATGCTAATCTGGGCTTCCCAGTATGGGAGCTGCATATCCTGCTTAATGGTAACCACACTTAAGAACGAGACTCTGAATGTGATCTCCCCAGTGCTGAACTCTTTTGAAAAACTGCAGACTTTTATTTTGGGAGCCTAATAAAGACTTAGAAGTCCAACTCCTGGCACTTCTTTGTGCAGATTTTTGTCCTTCATGTGTCAGTTTTAGTACCTGGGGGCTCTATGCCCTTGCTGTCAGGGTATTGTAGGTACACACTGCAGGTGGCTTTTCCTGCGTGGTCCCCTTCATGCAATTCCTCCAGAATGAGTTTCAGGGCTTGGCTAGAAGAAAACACAGGTGGTGTAGAGCAATGTGTCTGCATCAGGGAACAGTGCTGCACTTCTGCTTCTTAAAAAGCAGCTTCTGCAGGGACCCTGCCTCCCTGGGTTGTGACGCCACAACCTGGCAAATCCCACACTGCATGAATTCACTCAGCCCTGCTGGCTGGATTTCACTTTTGTCCACAGCAACTCCTGGCCTCATCTCTCTGCATTAGCATGTTCCAAGCAATGAGTGACAGCTGGGTTACTGAACTGCAACAAAGGACCTCTTAGGGAAATTGGCCCCTCTTTCCCTCTGCTTTTTTCTGACCAGAGAGATACTCATTAGTTCAAGTGATACTGTGAACTTTATCACTTTAATGTATTGCCTCCTCTTTATGTTGCAGTAAGAAAAAAATGATGCTATCATTAGAAGAGCCATAGAAGAATCACTTTGGAAAACTTAAAAAAATCTAAGAAAAAAATTCCTTTTCATATGAGTTAAATTATGATTCTGAAATATCAGTAGAAAGCTGAGACTCAAACAGAGCGTTAGAATTCACTGCTGATGTTGGAAACAACTGCTGAGAGCATAAAGCCTTTTCTCCTGCAAAGCTAAACCTCTGTCAAACTCAGAACATCCAACAACATTACTTTGTGTGGGGTGGCAGAGCAGCAGGGTGGGTTCTAAAGTTGAAACCCTGTGACACAGCTTAAGGCAGTGTTTTGGGCTGGTTTGCAAGCCCTCTTCTTTAAGCAGTACAATGACAAGGGGCAAGCAGTTGCAGCACCACCAGCTCTTAGGGTATGTTTGTGAATGGCCACTCACAAAGTAAGGAACAACCTGAATGCTCCAGGTGTGAACCTTTCAGGCATGCAATGATGCTGTAGAGCAACATAAGGATTTGTGCCACAGCAGCAGGGGTCATTTAACAGGGGTTGCACCCTGGAGTGCCAAGGACTGCCACCCTGAAAAAGGAGAGATCTGATTTCAAACCACTACTGAGAGGCTTGCTCAACCTTGAAAGTCAGATCCATCAGGAGAGAGAAATAAACTTGGAGAGGGGACAGAAAACATTGAGTTATCTGCTACTTGCAATTCTTTTATAAATAATGAGGAACAGGGAGAGTGAAGTCCTGTCCTTGCAATACATCTTGAATTGTGGATGGGCCAAAAAAAATTAGAAAGTAATAAGGAAAAAGCAAGATTTGTAAACACAGTATATTAAAGAGGAAAAATCCAACATTGTAATGGTAGAGGAAAGGACAAAACAATGAAGTAATTTTATGGAATCAAGATTAACTCCCATGTTTTTACTCAGTGATTCTTCAAGTTCCTAATATGCCAAAACTTGATCTTTTTTAAGCAACAGTTTTAGAAAGCCTCATCTTCATGAAATATGACATGAAAGTGAAAAACAACCAGTGAAGAAGGCACTGTATTTTATATATTTTTCAGTTGTCCAAGCCAAATGGTCATCATGTTCCTTAGAAGAAGGCTATCCAACATGTTTATCTTTTGTTTATGTATTGCTAACAATCTAACATAAAGACAAATTCAACAACTAGTTTCTTCTTCCCGTAGGAAGAAAAGTAATGCATAGAAAGTTGAAATCAGGAGCAAGGAGGCTGGAAACAGACTATAGAGGGTAGGAAACATGAATGTTAGAAGATATGTTTTGAGAGGCCTATGAAGGGGGTTATTTAACAGGGTGCCCATGATACCAGGTGATGGGACTCTCAATGACACAGTGCTAAGGTCCAAGTACTCTGGTAATGATCTCTCTCTCACATTTCTCTCCCTTTAATTTCTCTCCTCCTCTGCATTTAGGAAAACAGGAGGCACATCAGCTCACAAGAACACTTGCAAGAGATATTTTCCCTAAAATAGACTTTCTTCCTTGAAGGACTAAGTGCTTTAGCTGGAAGATGGCTTTTACCAGAGAGCACTTTGTATTGAAAATATACTGAATTTCTAATATATGCTCTGATGGAGAGAAGCTCTAACTCAGCTGACACAGAGCAGATTACAGGATGTTGTTCCCGATTGTTCTGGCACAAAATCAGGTCTACCTTTCACAGTAATTAATTGCTTTTCTACAGGGGAAAAAACTTTGTCACTTGGTTTTGAGTGACTTTCATCAGATATACTCTCCCCATCACTGTCTCCATGGTAAAGACTGAGCTGTCCTGCAATTACTTGTTTCTCCATCACAATCTCAGTGAAACAGACAACTTAAAGCTGCTGAAACTGAAGCAACAACTTCAAGCAGACAAAGCTAAGCTACCTCACTTTTCCTTCCCCTGATCATTATTCATGTCAATGACTGTTTCTAGGAGTCAGAGAGGGAATTAAATGATGCAAAGGCTGAGAGAGTGAATTGGAGGAGTAAAGGGAACAAGATTTAGATTTTGGAAAGAAGGAAGTTGTTATTCAGAGAACCTGATTACTCGTCTCTGCCACATTTCATGCTTTTTTTACCTGATGCTTCAAAAAAAGATGTAAAGTGCTTTTAAGCTATTTTACGAGCACTAAGCTAACAGCAGTGGACGCCAACACTTTCTCTTTAACCTCTCAGTGCTGAACAGGCTGTGGTAGCCTGTCCCTTATTGTGCCAAATCATCTTTCCAAGTCCACTCATAATGTTTAGTGATGGCTTGAAAATGTAATGTTTGGCCACTGTGGAATTTGTGTCTAGTTGGCAGCTCCTCTTTTTCCTGGCTTTTTCTGATGCAACAGTGGCTGTTAGAACCATTTGTGGTGCTAGTAAATATAAAACTTCAGAAGAATGAGATATAGAGCTATTCTTGACAATTTTTCCATGAAAAATTTGGTTTCCAAAGTTCAGCACACCATCTTGCAAATTGTGTCTTCTGAATAGGAGGAGAAGCAAATGTGCTGCTATTCTGAAGATTTTAAATGAAAAGAGGCTGTTTCACCTCCAAAACATCCACGTGGTGAGCTGAGGTACAGTAGTTCAGGACCCCACACTCTACATTAATTCTCTAGGCTGGGCTTAAATGGACCCAGTTCCCATTTTCCACTAGGATGATGCAACTGGCATGAGGCATCACCAGCTTCTACCAAGTTGGAGAACATGATGCATGAGATCGTGAGATGTCATTCTTGTAGGAAAGATTCTGTGTAAAGTGAGAACTACGCAGCAGCAGGTACAGTTTCAGTATCATTTCATAAAGAAAACGTTTGAATTTTGAAAAGGTGTACTTCATGTGTTGATTTATTTGAGTTCAAAGCACTAAACCTCTACAAGTTTTTGACAAAGCAGACTTGTTTGTACTCATGTCAAAACTTTCTTCACTTTTTCCACTGAGGCCTGGCAAGAGGCAAGCAATGAGCTCTTTGCATGTACTCTAATAGAACAACAAAAACTCTCTAGCAGGTAAAATTGACCAAAGCAGACAGCTGATTTTTCCTGTCTTAAGAAAGTTGCTATTGAAAATAGTATGAAATAATTATCACAATCAATAAAGTCCACTTTTTTTTTCCCCCCCCAAAAGATTACCTGCAATGGAGCAGATACAAGAGATTTAATCTAGCAATACCTATTAGGGCAATTTGCTGAGAGCTCTTTCAGCAGAGAATGGTAATTCAAAACATTTCAGTTCTGGCTTTTCCTTATCCTTCATGCTTTAATCCTTGCCCCCATGTTCATGCTCCTGTGTTCAGCCATAAACTTTCTTTAGATGCGGACCCCTATTTATCTTGGGTCTGATTCACTTCCCGCATGAAATGTACTTTAAAAACCCAGGAATGTCGAGGCTGTGATCAAAATGAGGGAGTCGGGATTTTCCCACTGTTAGAGTGCCTTGTCTGCACTCTGTGGGTAACTCTGCTTTTAAGGAGCATTGCCCAAGCCAGGAGTTCTGAAGCAGGGGTTTAATTCACACTCTTCCATAACCACGGGATACAAGTGGTAAGCTTGATCTGCCATAGACCTGAGGAAGGAGTAAGATTCTCCTCTAAGGACCTAAAAAAAGGGGGGAAGAGATGCCAGTGATTCCTCCACCATTCTCTCTCATGGGCTCAGTGCCATTATTCCCATGGCAAGGGGAAAGAGGGGGCTTGGGAATCATTTTCAGAAGGAGCTTGTTCACATATTCAGTGACAGGGCAACCTTCCTTACTTGCCCAGAATGTGAAATCAGTGGGGGAATCTGAAGAGGATGCAACAATTTGTAGGATCAGATCTATGACGGAAGGTCAGATCCCAATAGTCCATAACTTAGGGCACTTTGTAAAATTCCTACGAAAAAGTCAAGGGATTCCTGTCTGGAGCAAAGACCCATGTGTGTGTGACCCATGCTTGCTCTTCCTCCATTACTTCCTCCTGCTGCAGTAAGGATCAGATCTCTAGGCTGCACCTGGCATTGGTGGCAGAAGTGGTCGATCTATGTCAATCCAGAATGGTCCAGAGCCTGCTCGTTAGAAATCTCTCAAGAAAGAAAGGTTCAATTCCCATGTCTTATCAAGTTCCTCACTCCATGGAATCCAGAGAGAGTTAAAAGGTTATAAAAAGGTTATCTGCAGTGAAACAGATGCAAAGACAGGGGCAAATTTTAGGATGCTCCTGTCCTGAGAATTAGCTGTAACCTAAGTCTAAGTCTGAGCAACCTGGGCTTAGCTGGAGTCATGGATAGCAAACCAGTTCTTCCATCTCTTTCTCTGGAGATGCTGTTCTGGATCTGAAGGTCAGATGTGTAAAGGTTAGACTTTTCAAGACCAGATTTTTGTCCCTGAATCCTTTCATAAAACATGTTGGGAATAATGTTTCATTTTTCTTTTCTTTCTTTTTTCTTTTTTTTCTCTTTTTTAACCTAGAACACAAAAAAACCCCTCTCATTTCAAATTTCATTTGGTGCACAATGAATAAAGTGGAACATGGCAAATCATGAAGTTCAAAATTCAGGTGGAGGCTTCAGAACTACACGGGTGGCCAATGAGTCAGCACTGGCCAAAAGAACTCTTACATACCATGCCTTTGTCTGCTTGTTGCCACAAGCCAAGAATTAGGACCCCTGAATACACCACACCAGAATTATGAGCCACCAGTGCAGCATGACAACTCAGGCATGGTCTCTGACAAATTGGCTTGCTCTCTGGCAACCTGAATTAAACAAGATGCAGCATTGGGGAGACATTCTTGTTTTGTGGCTTTGTTTAAAGTGAGGTTATGTTGAGGAAAGTGGTGATAAAAACAGCATTTCATGCACTAGGTCTCCCTGACTTAATGGCAGCCCTTATTTTTACTGACACAAATAAAATCTTACTACTGTCAGCACTGTAGTCAGGGAAAAGTGAGTTCTGTTCCATGTTGCCACATCCATCATGAAAACACACACTCCTCCTCCTTTTTGACCCCAGAATCATTGTTGTTAGTGATGATGTATGAAAGAGAAGGAACATAACTTGATTGTGAGAAATTGCTTTGAACTTATAATTGCTGGCAGGTAAAAGCCTTATTTTTGAGTTTTAAATGAAACATGTTTCGTATGGAAGTCACTGAGAGGGAATAAATAGGAAACACTAGAATTCATTTTACAGACTCACTTTTCAGGCTGTAACCATACTTTAAAAAGGAAAATGGGCTGAATTTAAGCTCTGATGAAAGGCCCTAGACTGACAGTCCTGTGGAATAATGTTCTTGAGACACTGTATTCAAAACTTTTGCGATGGTGTGAATGTGCTAATTACCAGCCAGGATAGGGGCTCTTTCCCTTCCCTTCAGACTCCTGTCTCATGTCAGAATGCCGTTCTCAGGAGTGAAGTCCAGAAATGGTGACAGGCGAGGCCAAATGACTGTAAATGGGTGTGTTAACTTCCCTGTCATATGCTCCTGTAGTGCAGTGACTTCAGATAATAACAACAGCAATCTGTGCCTCTCCCTAGTGGCCATTTGAGCTGGGAGGTGAGCTCAATGTTAGTGCAACCACATGCCTTGCTCTGGTCAGCAACTTATTGCTGGTCAGCTTTTTGGTCCAGCAGCAATAGGCTGGGACAAGCAAGGCAGCCACTGAATTTTCATCCTGTCTCATTGCCCTGATTGTTTTCTGCAGACAGAGGGAACGGAAATTGTGGCATTTCTGAAACCTTTGTCCACAAAGAAATTAATTTGAGACAATCAGCTTGCTCAGGGCTGATACTGAAATGATTTACAATCACCTCACCCTGTTTGCTAGGGCTGCTGGGGAATGGGAAGCAAACACAAATCTTCTCAGAGTTTACACTGAACAGTGTCTCCAAGAAAGGAACTGCTGCCAACCCTCGCGGATGAGTTGAAGGACATCTATGTCTGTTGACTACTTGGAGATAACCTCTGCTTGCATGAGGCATGCATGTGACATCCTTTGCATTAACTAAAAAGACAGCATGCAGCTAAGAAAGATCAAGATGTCACCAGTAGAATAAGCACAGGTCTACAAAATAGCATGTGTACCTGCATGACAAAGGAAACCAGGGAAGCTAATTTTCAGTAGAATTGGCCTTTTTGAATGATTTTTAAAAATGGACTTCCTAATTTCTCCATTTAAAACTACAGTATTTATTTTCTCGATTTTTTACTTTTTACCCAAATAATCACATTTGCCTTATTTACATTGGAAATCAGACTAAAATATGTTTATAATATGGGGCATTTCTTCTACCCTGTGAACTACTGCAAATCACTGGCAGATGCCACTGTGCAAGAGTGATACAGACAAGCCTGAAATTCCACCAGATCCATTTGTGACTCCACTGTTCTGACTGCTGTTAGAGGAAACAGTGGCATGGTACTCTTTGACATGAGCACACAGCCTTGTTAAAGCCTGAAAAAGGACAGGTTCCTGAGGGAGCTATCAAAGGTGCAGGGTATGTGGTTCTTCCAAGGCAGGCAGACAGCAGCCTTCCTGGGACGTAATCCTTCTGACCCTTCAGATGTGATTTTCTGTTGCTGCATAGTACTTCCCTTTTTACTTTTTCCCCTCTCTTCCCCCCCCCCCCCCAAAGGTTTAACAAATACTGTTTGTGACTTTTGCGTAAGAAATGTTTCTCTTATTCTCTGAGTCCAAGGGAGTAAAATTTTCATGCATTTTCACATTTTGGATACTGCTGGGAGAAAAAAAATCACTTCTTCCCCTTTTTCCCCTCATGATTTATATGGCTTGTCTCCTCGGGGTTCTAGCTGTGCATTATGCCTCTCATTTTCCACCTTTAGTTTATGACCACTGAGTCTGTCTGGCAAGTGTATGCCTTACATTTGTATATTACAGCACACAGAGGTCTGCTGGTGTCATGAATCTGCATGGAGATCTGTGGCATCCCACAGTCTTTTACAGTGTTTAATGAGCATTTCTCAAAGATTTGCATTTTAGTTTGATGCCTGGGCATTGTGTGTGTTTCTCAGCTGTGTTGATTTTCTGACCTGCTGTACAATGCTGCCATGGATGTGGATAGACATAGTTTCCTTCGTATGTAACACTTCTTACCTCAGACCAATGATTCCCCAAAGAACAATTTGGTGAGATTTTGTATGTGGCTCTGGAAGATGAAAAATTTGGGCTAATCTGGAAGAACAAAGTACAAATGTTGTCTAGGCTATGCTCAGAGTCAATGTAGCACCACCAGGCAAGGGTCCTGCTTTAGAGCTTTAACCCAAAGAAAGTATCTGCTGCTGCTGCCCTTGCCAAGAGAAACCAAACATATTTTTCCTTTGATGTATTCGGTATCTCAGGAGGCTGAATTAATCCAAAACCTTAAGTGTCCCAGCAGTTCAACACTAGACCAAATTTCCCTGGTGTTTCCACTGGAGACTTCAAAATGTACGGGTTGTTTTCCTCACCAAACCACACAGGCAAAAACTTGGTACCATCTGAAAACTAGGATTGAATTACCCTGGTTTTCATCAGGGAGACATGACGAACTCTCAGATGGGTGATTGTACTCCAGAACAAACGGCAGAACTTTTGTTTTTAGGGCAAGAGCTGTTCAAGGTTAGCTAACAAGTTGCTCATAGCTAGACACAAGTGATTTGAGTTGAAATTACAGGTAGAGCTTAATTTTTAATAAGCTTTTAGACTTTCATTTTTTTATTTTACATGCATTGCCTACTATTGCATTCAAACACCATCCCAGCTCTGCCCACTAGTTTGACTTTCTACCAGAAAGAAGGACCAGATGGAGCCTATTTAAGAAAGTCTGTGAAGGGGAAAATAACTTCTTCATTTTGTGGATAAGGTGGGGGAGGTTAAAACTTTTGTTAATGGTATCTGTAAGGTGAAGATGTTGTCCATGGTTCATTTTTCAGGAGGGAAACTAATTTGGCTTTTATTAATTATGTTGTTAGTGGCCACAGACGGTTTCATTCTTTATCAGAGTAATAGTCTAGGGGAACAGATTTTTGAAGGAAAAGGACAGAATCATCTGCTCATGTAGCTATTAATACAAGTATCTGTGCAATTACTTTGCTTGAGAGTATCTCTGCTTGAATATATTGGGCAAATTAATCTGCTGCACTGTATTTCTGAAACATGTTAGGGCTGAATGTTTAGAATAAATAAATCCTGTGTTTATTCAGGCCCATGTTTCGAAAGTTCATTTCAGATGTTGCCGACATCACATAATTTTAAGAGTTTTAATTTGTAGAAGTTGCCCTTTTGTTCCTGTAATACATCAGTAGTGTCAAAGATGACATGACAGTCATTACTGGTCTTTTCAAGTTTGCTCTTTTTCTTTAGGAAGCTGGTATTTTTATTTGGTGTTGGAATTCTATTTTCACAGTTGTTCTTCAGGTATTCTGTCTAGCTTTTACCATTCTGGATCTTTCTCCATTTAAACTCTTCACAGCTCGTGACATTTATACTGCTGCAGTGTATTCTGTGTTGCTAATTTGATGATATGAGGTTGTATCTAATGAGACTTTTGGAAAAAAATATTCAGGCAGAATATAATTCCTCATATTGCATTTGAAGCATCATGTTAAGCTATTTTTCACTTTGTCCTGGTTTAGGACAAATTAGGGGAAATCTCCAAAAGGGAGTCCCCTAAAAAACAAACCTCTAACCACCCCTCCCCCAATACCGGGTTCGGGAAGGAATTCCTCGGAGGAGCACAGTGGAAAACAAAACCTATTTATTGACCAATAACAAAGAACACTCCCCAACACAAGAAAAGAAAAGAAAACCAGGCAGTGCTGTGGAGGGCGCTGAGCTTCTCTCGCAGACTCTGGGGGTCCTGGACGTCCCAGGTCAGGTCCGGAGCCGGTCCAGTATCTTCGGGGGGGGGGGTAAGAAAGAGGGAACGGAAGAAAAGGGAAAGAAAAAAACCAAACAGCGCAGAAAGCAGAAAAAAAAGCAGCAAAAAGCAGCTATCGGCTAAGAGCTGAGGCAGGAGCGAGCAAGCAAGCAAGCAGCAGCAAGCCAAGCCAAGCAGCAAAAGCCAAAAGCCAAGGTGCCCCAGTCACACTCACCCCTCCCTCCCCGTCCCGCCACGGCAAAACGGCCGGGGGGGGGGGGAAGGTGCAGCTGCCAGACACAACACACGATATTGGGATAAAGGCTGTCAACCCACGACACACTTCAAAACAGGTATTCTAAGTAACAAATATATTTTTCACTGGAAATAAAAATCACAGGATGCTACTGAGAAACACCATAAAAACAGTCTGAATACCTGTTTTTTACAATTTTTACATGATTTTAGAAGTTCCTGAATCAAACATGTTAAAAAGGGTGAGAAATATTCCTAAAATTCACAGTAAACTTTTCAGATAGGCATGCAATGCTTCTAGCATATTGTTTTTAATTCTGAGTATATTGTTATCTCTTAGCTTAACAAAGAAAAGAACATAATAATGTACATCTTTTGCCTTGTGCCAGACTGGTTCCCTTCTTTTACTAGGAAGTTTCTTATGTCTCATTTTCTTCCTAATTTTTCCCATTTATAAAATTGTGCTGTGAAAAAACAAAAAATTTCAAAACCCATTAAAGAATTACATATATGCAAATAAGTTGTAAAGCAGCACACCATAAGCTGCTCTCACAACTATCTTCAACAGGTATTTGGGAAAGAGATTTGCATCTTAGATTAATGTTGCCAAAAATGGTAGTCCAAAGTTTGGGCCTAAATAGTTTGGGCTTAAATAATTTGTTCTGGGTCATCATCTTTGTTCTCCTCCGTTGTGAACTGCTGTGCCCAGGCACAGAAAGGGCAGAGAAGTGGTGGGTAGAGATGGGATGTGTTTGCCTTCTTTTGATATCAGAAATATTTTCTGAATTGGCAACAGGCTCAGGAAATTGCAATGAATGGATCAGAGGCAATCCAGTGCACAAATCAAGCAAATGTTGCCTGTGCTCTTACAGGCATCTGAGGGAGTTATGCACTGGCAATAGGAATATTTCTAAGTTTTTGCTGACTTGAATGCTACTTTGGAAAACAGCAAATGTAAAGATTTATTGCTTTATCCATCTGTAGGTACAGGCACGGCCTGTTTCTAGGTTTGCCAAGAAATTCCAGTAGAGAAGAGCGTGATGGAAATGCGCATTAAAACACTGTCCAGCTTGTTTGCACATCTGTGGGTTCAGAACTGCCAGAATAACCACTTATTGCTTCTTGTAGCCATGATGATGCAAACCCAAATTTTGAGTAAAATCTGGGAGGCCCCTGCTGCGATGAAGGCTCGCACCAGGAAAATAAAGCTCAGTTGACATTTTCCTGCTGGGAGCATTTGCTACCCCTTAGGGCTGCTGAACTCTAGAGCTATTTCTCTCTTCTCCTGTAACAGCCATCTGTTAATAGCATGTTTAGCACATTGCACTGGGAGCAAGAGGGTGACAGGGTGGTAGTTGAACTGTATATATGAGGAACACAGAAGAATCATGTGCTTCCTGCTCTCCAGAGCCTGATAACAAAACAAAACAAGAATGCCATTGAGAGCTGTTGTTGCTGTGGAACAAAGCATAATAAAAGCTCTTCTAAGAGCCATCTGGACTGTGCTAAGGATGCTGCTCCATGCTAAATGCATGTCTTTTGGCAAGCCTGTGTTATGATCAGTGTCTAGGGTTCTTTGATCTTTTCAAGCAGACTCAGGCTGGAGAGCTGCACAAGCTGACAATAACTCTTGGAGATTATCTTGATTATAACCCTTGGAGGTTTGATTGCAGACCGTGCTGACCTGGTGTGAGAGGCCTGAGTGTGAGAGGAATGTTCTTAATGCCTTTTCACATATTTATTTTTTGAAGAGACTCTGTAACATATCCTTGTGTTTTTTTTCTATCCAAATGACTGGGTTTGGATGTGAGGCCTGGGCTTGAGAAGGTTGGACGACAGACTACCTTTACTCAGCATAGCAGTCAAAGTCATCCAGACTGCAGTGAAGAAGATGTTTTACCTCTATTTGTAAAGGTCAGCAGAAAGACCAATAGTAACAGAGAATAAATCATCCTATGGCTATTTTTCCTTCAGTGATGAAATCCAGTTACTGTATGATCCATGCCTGCTGAAAAGTGACATTTTAAATATTATTGTTCTCTTACTGTCTTGAAATCAATTGTCATAAGCATTTGTTGACAGTTCCTATTCCCTACAGCAGAAATAAAATAATAAATTATGCTTAAAGTCATTGCTCTTTTACCTTGGGCTAACCCAACCATCCCTTGTGTTTTCTGCCAAGCGTTCAATGTTGTGGTTCCAGTCCTCAGTGCAGTAGAGACAGCTCTCTCATTCCTGCATTCCTGTGCCTCCTTACCATGGAGAACACAGACAGAGCCAAAGGAACTACAGTGGCTGTGATATTCTCACTTCACAGCAGTTCTTGTCCTGCACACAGATTTGTTGGAGCTGCTTGGCAAGGTGACATGGGCTGTAAGAAAGGTTGTTCTGGATTTTTCAAGGGAAGCTGGAGTCAAGGCAAATAAATCTCAGGATCAAGAAGATTTGAGAAAATGTTTGTGCCTTTGAAAACTTTTTCCTCAGACAGATCTTCATTTCTGCCAAATGAAGTTCAGTGTTAATCCAAGTCCCGGAGTGTTGTTTGCGGGGCAGAAGAAGGCTTTGGTGGGAATGGTACTTTACATGCCCTGGATATGAAGAGCCAAGAGTTAAATGTGTACAGTCTCAATAGCCAAGTGTGAGAAACAGAAGATGCAGTTTGCCTCTCTGAATTTGTGACATCGAAAGAAATAAAAATAATTTCTTTCTTCTGGTCTCTTTTTAAGTGAAGATGATATACAAATCATGCAATTACTGGCTTTTTTCTACAGACTGCAGCTTTGAAAGCCAAATATTAGTTATGAAATGAATACAACAAATTAAAAACATTATTAACATGAGAATTAATGAACCTAGAGCCCTTATTACATCTGTCAGACATCCAGAAACCCAAGGGGTATTTGCACTGATACGAGCCAGTGACCTGAAAAGATTAAGCATTACCAGCTAATTATGATGTCCTTATAGCAGGGATCCTTTGCATTAATACTGAGAGTTTTCCTTTTTTTGCCACAGAGCTTATCTGGGCCATCAGAACTCCAATCTGTGAGTGTATAGTTACTGCCTTTTCTATTCGCTGAAGAGTAAATCCCTGTGCCAATAACTGTAATTGCCTGTATGGGAAAGAAACATCACAAGAGCACTTAAATGTATTTGTAACTATTCCTAACTGTTGGAACTGAAGAGAAGGAGCCAGAAACATGTGAGGAAGCAGCTGCTGTTGGCAGCCAGTCCCGTGTGCTCTGTGGGACACAGTCTGAGTACCTCTGTGTTGGAGGAGGAGGCTGGGTTGCAATTGCAGCCTATGTTGAAAAATATTGCCAGCAGAGCTTTGCCCACTGAAATGACACCAGAGAAAAGTAAGGAAAAGCTTTACTACAGAGTAAAGTAGTATTACTCATTATTGAGTTAGTAATACTCAGTATTACTCAATTTTGCGCATTCAGGCGTCTTGAAGCTTTGGTCCAGACCTTTTTTTAATCACAATTAAATTATATTTTCTAAGCTGACTGCAATGAATCCTCTCTGGGACAGCTGATGAATCCAGTAATTAAAAGAACTGTTGTGTTGGAACAGACCAAGCGAAGATTTCTGTCATATAATCTTCTCTCCAGTATTGCCCCAAGATGGAAGGAAAGAATATGAGAAACAGTACATATGGAAGGTGTGTCCTCCTGCCATACCCTTCATTCTTCCAGAGAAAGGAAGCTTAGGAGCTCGAATAATCAGCTGTTGAAATCCACCACAAACACACATTTGGTTTGTGTTTCACTCCACTGCTGGCAGCAGCAATTGCCTCCGTTGTCATTCAATTATCCTGGAAAATGTCAATTTTGATTAAATCTCTTGTTGTATTCTGCAAAGCTTTGCCCTAATCCCAGAACATTTATATAAGCTTCTGTGACGTTGCTGTTCCAGTCTCAATGTCACAGTGCTCCCTCCCTAATCTGACATGCTCTGTGGCCTGGCACATCCCCGTTGTGCTGCTTTTGGCTGGGGTAGAGTTAACTTTCTTCATAGTGGCTGGTGTGGGGCTGTGTTTTGGATTTGGGCTGAATACAGGGTTGATGATACAGAAATGGTTTTGCTATTGCTGAACAGGGCTTACACAGAGCCAAGGTCTTTTTTACTTTCCTACTGCCACGTTAGTAGGGAGACTGGGGATGCATGGAAGGCTGGGAGAAGACCCAACCAGGACTGACTGGTGACCCCAACTGACCAAAGGGATATTCCAGACCACATGACATCATGCTCAGTATATAAAGCGGGGGGAAGAAGGAGGAAGGGGGGGGAGATTTAGAGTGATGGTGTTTGTCTTCCCAAGTCACTGCTATGTGTGATAGGGCCCTGCTCTCCTGGAGGTGGATGAACACCTGCCGCCCCATGGGGAGCAGTCAATTAATTCCTTGATTTGCTTGTGTCTATGGCTTTTGTTCTCCCTATTAAATTGTTCTTATCTCAACTTACAAGTTTTATTTTGACTCCTCTCCCCATTCCACTGGGTTGAGGGGAGAGCAGGAGATTGAGAAAGCAGCTGCATGATGCTTCATTTCCTTCATTTTAAGCTGGGCTTAAGCCACAATACATTTTTAGCAGGACTTTCAGGGTTAGTCACAAATCCTTGTAACTATCATGAGGAGATCTTGTCAGTACTTCTTTTATCACTACCTTAAGTGAAAACTATCTTATTGGCAGGACTTCGAACCAAATAGGCTGTCCATTTTTTTAGCAGGAACTTCTCTGAAACAAGGCAGGTGTTTATGAACACGTGCATCACAGACCTTGTAGTTCTCCCTCTGCTGAATGGGAAAGGCAGACTGGGGATGCTGAAATACTGAAAGGGAAACAGCAGACTCAGTAATAGAAGTCAATTCCCTATTCCAGAGGCAGGAAGAGTTCAGTGATGAGGACACAGACACAGTTAGGAAGAAGATGGTCTTCTATTTAGGTATGTCTGGAGGACAATCGAACCAGTGCAAAACTAAAATGAAATTTATTACACTCAGCTTTCTTCAAACTAATGTTTTTACTTTGGCATGAGGAAAACAACACACAGGACTACATTCCTCCATTTTATTCTGATTCATGCATACTCAATCACCCTGAAGTCTTTTTGATAAACGTGTTCACTGTGTGGAATGGATATTTCATGGGAGCAGTAACTCTCAGTGGGTCCCATAGCCCTAGGGCTTCTTCAGGGAGCAGTGCAAAAGGTCAGAAGAATTGAGAATCCTTTAAAGAATGTTTAAAGAGGACCTTTAAAGAAATAGCTCCTATCAGGAGTGGATTAAAAATGTCAGTGGCCCAGCTGCTGGAACAACAAACTGAAATCTGAAAACTGGTCTAGATAGGAGTGGGAAGGCAGACTGGATTTCCCAAGGTCCTTTGTAGGCCCCTTCTAGTCCTGGTTCAGCTGAACATGTATTTGGCCTGCAATTTGAGCTTCTTTTGGAAATGCTGAACTTATTCCTGGAAGGTAATAGCAGTCTGTGCAAGAAGTGCTGAGCTAAACTCTACCTTGAAAATGTCTGGGGAAGGAAAAGGGTGCACTGAGAGCAAGAATTATTTCCATGAAGTTTCCTAGAAGCTCTACAAGGCAGAGCTGGGAGGGGATGGGAACACTAACAAAGTAGAACAAGATTATAGATCAGTTGTCAGACTGGCAAAAGAATCTTCCCTTCTTTGGACAGATTGTTTGCTGAGGATCATTAAACATTTAGGACATTTTTTTTCTCTTTCTTCCCTTAATTTTTTTTGTTGCAATTCCTTTCAGACCCAGTGATATAAATATGGAACACCATTATGGCAAAATAATATCCCATTTGTTTTCTGAAGCCAATCTTTCAGTTCTGATTAGAGAGAAGAGGTGTTGGAATTTAATATATTCAGTCGCTCTGAGAGCAGACTGCTCTGTAGAGGCGTTTCAAGGTCTCAGTAAACAAACAGAAATGTAAACAGTGCTCCTGCCATTTAAACTTGAAGCTAGCCTTATATTTCCAGTCAAGGATGTCCTCAAGCTTAGCAGAGGAAGGAGAAGGAAAGAGGGATCCATCTCTTCTCCAGTAAAATCTATCCAAATCTTGGAGCTAGGTTCAGTGTGATAAGGGCATTTATGTGCCCATTTTCGACTTTGGTGGTTGCCAAATGGTCAAAATAGAACCATCATTTGCACCACCTACCTCATGATGAGTTCTCTATTCAGTGTCAGTAATGATTAAGTTATTTTTGGTTGTGAATGTAATTTTTTCTTATGCAATTGCTACAGCAATACAGTCCCTAGAAGGAATAAGCCTGAAATGGGGTAGGATTATTTCTATCAGTACAAAGTATGAACATACTGAAATGGATATTTCTGTATCTCCATAAACAAAGTGATAGCATTGTGCTGATTTGGAGAAGGGTTTAAGATGTATAAACATGAGAATCTGACCCAAGTGAGTGAGGCAATAGAAGGAGGTGTTGGATGTCACAGGAAAAACGGGAAAATGTAAAATCAGTACTGTCTTGAATGTAAAGAGGAGCCTGTATGAAAGTCAATGAATCACAGACATCAAGATGCAGGAGCAAGAAGAAGAGCTGATTGAAAATCAGTTTTTTACTCATATATTTTCTGGTAGAAAATGAACAAACCTTGAATAAGGATCATTGTTTGAGACTTTAACTGGAAAAAAAATGAACCACCTACCACATTTAAACAAATGCTGGCTGTCACTACTGACAAACAATAAATGAAAACTGAACTAACATCTCTGCCCCCTACCTCTACTTTTGATGAGAAATGAACTTTTCCACAGAAATGCATGTGGTAATAGAAAAAGCCAAGGCAGGGGGACAGACCACAATAAATAAAAACTTTCAGACACTTTGGGTTTTCCTTTCTGCTATGCTTCCTGAGGCTGGACTGGTTGCTTCCTAATCTTTTTTGAGGTCCAGATCCAGAGCACAGTCTGGGCATTAGCAAACAGCCCTAATGATCTTTTCTGTGCTCCTGCATTGGGTGTGCACAGCACTTACACTCTAACGGGAGCTGTGCAGGCCCTCAGGAGCTTCAGAGACCCCATGAAACCCACAGCACAAACGAAGGTGCCTCAAAGCTGAACTGTACCTGAGCCTGGCAAAAATATTATTCCAGCATTTCCCAGTGATGGTGCTGGTACTGAAGGAGCACATATTCCCATTGCAAACCCTTCTTTTAAGCTGACTGCTTTCTAGAGGCTCAAGTAGGCCATATTGAGAATATGTGGGTTAGTTTCTGCCCAGCTAACACCCAGAAACAGGGCTTCTTTCCCAGTTATCTATATTTTCTCACTACCGAAGAGAGATAAGAACCTCCAGAGGTAATCTGCTGCATCTGTGAACAAGTTTTTAAACTTTCTTCCTAACAAGCAGGAAGAAAGTCCTTTTAAGAAGATTCAACATAGTTTACACAGCCAAACCCTGCTAAAGTAAATCCCACCTATATTGTTGACTAACTCCTGGTGTTGCACTCCTTGGATTTACTAACTCCATGTGTTGCACTCTATTTTCAAAATTAGAAAAATGTTCTTCACACAGAGGAACAGGCTCCCCAGGGAAGTGGTCCCAGCACCAAGCCTGACAGAGTTCAAGAAGCATTTGGACAATATTCTCAGGCTTTTGGTGTGATTCCTGGAGTTGCCCTGTGCAACTGGACTTGACGATCCTTGTGGGTCCCTTCCAACCCAGCATATTCCGTGATTCTGTGATTGACACAGTTCCCAACATCCAGAGCATCCTTCCCCAGCTCTGCAGCTCCACCACACACTGTGCAATAGACACATCCTTTTGGCCATCTCTGCAGATAAGCTGTCATCCCTGTCCCCCTGTGTTGTAGGGCCTTGTTCATGCATGTAGTTTGGATTTGCAAATGTTCACATGGCTCTGCTGACTTCCAGAATTAGAATTAACTCTGTTTTTTTTGTAAAGAAGGCAGGTTAAATGTTACACTTGCTACACCCAACCAGTGCATGCCATATTCCTACTCCTCCTCTGCTCCCAAGTGACCCACCAGCCTGGAAGGGCCAGGTCTGAAATGCAAGCTTACCAACTGTGACCTCCCTTGGAAAGCTGAAAATCACTCACCATTGCCAAGAGCAAGAAGACAGGCTGCAGCTTTGAGGCAAGCTCCTACTTACATAAGAAGAACCAGTTTCCTGCAATGTCAATAGGAGGCAGAAACTTCTGTTGTCCAGCTAAAAGGAAAAATAAAAGAAGATATTGCTTGGCTGTGACTGGGTCATAAACATCCTGCAAGAACTGCTGGTGAGCTGGGCAGAGCGAATGGGAAGCAACAGCCCCCCATGCTCCCCTTTCTCCCAACATATCTGTGCCCAGCAGGTGCATGAAGCAAGAGAAGACACTGGGCCCTAATTTTCCTCTCACAGCAACTTTACAGGATGGTGAAGTTATTCTTGGTGGCAGTACTGGTCCTGTGGCTTGTGAATGAGTAGTGCTCTGCAAGGATTCTTTTTTTATCACTTCATAGCTAATGGGGTGATTTCAGAGTGTTCTCGTGTACAGCAGCTGAAGTCTCATTATATGTTTAAGTGCAATTACTACCTTGGTTCCATTCTCACACAATATCTCTCCTCAGGACTGCATTTCCCCCATTCTGTTTTGTCATGTTTGCTAAGCTAAATCAGCAAGAGGCTAGAATTGTTACTAGATGTGCAATAGCTCTTTGGAGGTCAAGATTCCTGTAAATTTAGCTTCACCCCTCCCAGGTGTGAAATTGCTTGTTATCTCAGGTTGAGTAGGACCCTGGGAGAATGGAGGGTAAGAAGAAACAACCAGGAGAGGTGTAAGACAATAATGAGGGAAGAGGTGACACAAACTGATTGGTGCATGGGAGTAGTTAAAACAAGAATGAGGAAGACAGGCATACATACATACATACATACATACATACATACATACATACATACATACATACATACATACATATATATATATGTATATGTATATGTATAATAGAACCATAGACTTATAGAATAATTTGGGTTGAAGGGACCTTAAAGATGCTCTAGTTGCAATGTCCCTGGCATGGAGAAGGGACACCTTCCACTAGACCAGGTTGCTCAGAGTTACATTCAGCCTGGCCTTAAACCCTTCCAGGCATATATATTTCTTCCCAGGGAATCTCACAATTTTAAGACAAATCTTGTGGACCCTACATGTTAATATGCCTCTGAAAGACTGACACAGAAAGCAAATCAGTTTGGAGATATTACAAATGTTACAGAACAGCAACCTGGTAAATTGACAAGACTGAGATAAACCCATTGTTTCTGCTTTAAGTTACTGATTATCTTATATAGAAGGTACCCTATAATTCCAAGAGTTAAACTTTAACCAAAATACAGTCTTCACGATAACATGATTTTCTCTGGCCCACCTCAACCACACCTGGAAGCAGGTCCCCAGCAATGCTTACCCCACAGGTAATTCCCAGCCTCTTTGAAATTAAAAGGTTGCTATAACAACACGATGCATTTGTTTCCATATAGTTTTCCTTTGCTTGTCTCTCATCATCCCTTTTAAAATATCAGTTGCCATAACAACAGAACATAGTATCTTAAGTGCACCTTTCATGTATATTTATATCGTACAATTAAAAGTATGGGATTGGGTCAAGCTTTGGGTTGGTTTAATTCAAATCTCTTGCATGAAACATTCCAACACTCCCACTAGAAGTAAGAGTAAATTCAGATAGGCCCAGCTTTGCACTGACACTGCCTCTTGCAGCTGTAAATATACTTAATTTTTCAATGCCTCCATTGTTAATTAACTGTTGATGAGTCTTCTAAGTCATAAGCTATTGGCATGGCTCACTCTTTGGGTCTTTTTCTAAGCAGTGATTTCTACTAATTATAGTTGTGTTTCTGTTCTTACTAGCTAAGCTGATCACTCTCAGAGGAATATGAGGCTTCCCTGAGTGAAGCAGAGAGCTGAAACAACCAGCCTGCTGTCTCACTTTTTGAAGAAGACTTATAGGCAATTCTGGCTCTGCACCCAGGTTTTTTTACCACTATAGTGGTATGACCCAAAATCACCTTGAAAAGAGAATGGCGTCTCCTCATGCAGATGGAGCTATGCCCCTGAATTTTCTTTCTACACTGGAATATTCAGAGAAAGAGGTCATGATGAGCTGGAACAGAGCACCCAGTTCCCACATGCTGCTGTGCTGGCTGCAAAGTGCTGTGAGTGAGAGCAGCTCCAAGTTGCTTCATTCAGAACTGTATTTGTCAGTGGGGTGAGCACCACCCTCCATGGAGACACAGGCCATATCAGTCTGTTCCTTTTGAAGCTTGTGAATTCCCCAAGGACATGTTGCAGGGCTCACTCACCTAGAGGAGGACACAGGAGGAAGCAAGGAAGATACTGTGATAACTGCATCTTTCATTATGACTGTGGGGACAGTTACTATAAAAGGAAAGTAGTGATTTCTGGTTTATAGCCAATATCAGTACTTTTTTCATGGAGAATATTGTGAGATCTGGAGTGCCTTGAGTTAAGATACAGGGCAAAAGCTGTATGAAAAATGAGTTATGGAAATGATCTCTCTGACCTCCATGCTAACTGTTAGTATGAGCACGAAAATAATCATTGAGGAGGGGAATAGTAAAAGATAGAAGTACTGATACTTTCAATTTTAGTCTTTTAACATTGACACAGAGTCATAAGTGCAAATTACTGCAATCACTGCTCTGAGTGACTAGGTCAGGTTGATGCCACACTATTCACACATACTTCTTTAGAGAGAGCTCTGCTCTGGATACCACAGATTATAAGGCACCACAGGCTATAAGCTCTCTGCATGACTATCAGAGAGATCCAGAGTCCCTGCAAAATCCCAGCTGGAGCATTCTGTGATTATCAAAATGCAAAGGATAGGTCTTTATTATTTCTATTCTGCTCTTTTTCAATAAGACAGTAGGGCTGTGACTGAGGTAAGAAGGACTTCTACCAGCCCTTCAGCCCCTGCTTCAACAGTTTTCAGCGTTCCCCTTGACACCTGCAGATTTTCCAGGCAGCTGCAGTTCCAGCTGTTTAGCAATGAGGGCAGATGAGGCACAGCAACCCTCAGGAACACCCTTGATCTCATCACTCAACCCATGGCATTCAGCCACAGGGTCATGGAATGGGGCATCTTGAGGATGCCTAGACGAAACCCACCATTTACCCCAAATGCCACCCATGGGGCATCTCTAGATAAAATGGAGCTATAAAAACACCCCAGTCTTAACATGGACAGCACTCAGAGAAGTAAGATCATCCCTTACAGGCCTGAAAAATTATAGGGATTTTTCAGACACTTACTTAGTACTTATTTAGCTTCTACTAGACCATTCCAAAATGTAGGCACACCCGTGTCCTTGTCAAACCTGTATTAGTCACAAAATACTCAGGCTGTAATGCTTTATTGGGTACATCAATTCTTCAGACTACACTGTGGGGTTGGTTCTTCCTTGCAGCCTCATGGAAGTTGGTATTAGAGGATTACTGAGAAAACTACAAAGCGTTCCCACCTCACTTCCCTGAGCTATTGGCAAGAACTCTTTCAGTAGCAGATTCCCTAACAAGACAGATGGATCTATCCATTAACATGATGGTTACAGATCTGTGACTTCTTATTAATAATAAAAAAAATTTGTGCAATAACCTCTCCTTCTCCCCCACACTCGATTGCCAGGACCAAGTGCTCTTTCATCACTGTGGTTAGTACTTCTGCATCTGTCAAGCTGAGCTTGATCCTGAGGGTCATTAGCAAAGGGAAGCAGCTGTGTAATCAGGTTGTGCATTAATGATCTATGGCCATATGTGACTATTAAATGGATGTAGGCATGCACCAGACAAATTAGGAGTTCAAAGTTTTTCAGGGGGAGAGAGGGTGCAGTGTCTGCTGGTCCAAATCCCTGTTGGGGTGCAGCAGGACTGTGTGGCTGCAGAGCTACAGTGCAGTGTCCTGTTCATTGCAAACTGCTTGACCAAATGTGCTTCATTCTGACCACACATGTTTAGAGTGTTTTTCAGTCTTTTGTCATAAGGCCATCTCTGCACTTTGAGTGTAATCCATGTCCAGCATGAGCAGGCTGCTCTTAAAGAGACGGGGAGCCAGAAGTGGTGGGAGCAGAGCAGAAGGGACAGTGGCCTCACAGCAATATCACAGTCCCCCAGTAGTGAAGTAAAGCAAGCAGAGCAAGTCTAGTGAGGGTAACCAGGATCATCCTCCAGCTCAGCAACCATAGTGACAAGCAAGGTCAAAACCAAACCAAGAAGATAATTCAGCACATTAAGGTCAGGATTAGCAAGATATGAAGATCCATGTAAGTGTACTTACAGTAAAGCTAAGGAAAGAACAAGTGCAACAATTTAGATGTGAACGTGAGTCTAGAAGCAAATGAAATAGCAGAGCTTTTACTTGGACAGCTATTCAAGATTAGGATGCTTTTCCTTCTTTGGAAACGCTGGTTTATCAGTGGCAGACTTTTCATCCTGCTGCAGAAACATTCCATAAATAATCAAGAACCATTTGCCTGACAAAGCTGAGTGCTGGCCCTCAGGTAGAAAGGAAAGCAGTGAAACCTACATCGTGAGAACTTCAGTGATGGGAGTGGCAGGCTGAAATCACTTTTGTTTCTGACACTGAGAGAAAAAAGCAAGTTCTCCTGGAATAGACTGTAAACCAGTTCCAGGAAAGTTTTTATGTTGCTATGGTAGACACCTGTGTTATGTGTCACAACAGTTAGTGTCATCCTCAAGTCCCTTGAAAAGATGAGCCACTGTGTTTGCACTTTGGATGCAACTGGAGGTGAATCCACCTGCTTCTCATGAGCGTGTGCTAGACCTTAAACACTCTTCATAAGCAAGTATCTCCTTTATGTAGAGGTGCCTATTTCAGCAGGCAGCAACTGAGCAACTGGTCACTTTTTTGAAAGATTGTAGCCCTGTGAAAGAAGAAACAAACATGCAACAAATCTGGGAAATATTTAAATTCCATTAAACTGATTAAATAAGTGAAGACAGACATTTCATCCTGATTCTGCGAGTTGATCAGTCATGCTGGGAAATGTGACCACTGTTTCTTAGGATTTGGTCTGTGGCAAGAAAGTTAAAGACAAGGAGAAACTGTTTATTCATGTGCTTGGTCTTCATATGTATGGTCTATTTTTCTAGCCAAAGAACTTAAGGTATATATGTGTCCACATGCATATGTGTATATATCTATTTATCTATCTCACATAGCTAAGGAGATCACAGTATTATTGAGTTTGAAGGTACTTCAGAAGGTCATCTGGTCCACCTTTTAAGTAGGGTTAGCACTGAATTGAGACTGGGTTGTACTATATCCTCAGCTTTCCATTCAGAAGACAGAAAAGAGTAGCTCATGTGCCAGCTCTTTAAACTTTGCATTTTCAGCAACTATTTGTTCAGTGCAACTCCTTGGTCACCTGTAGAGCCCCAAACAAACAACAGAGTAGCTACTCTTCAGAAAAGCAAAGTTAAACTCTCCTCAGCAGCTGCAGAGCCTTCCCTGAATTATGCTGGGTGTTTTAGAAATGTTACTTGTCATTCAGCCTCTCTTCTCCTTTCTCAGCCTGTGCAAGGAAGGGGAAGCGAGGGGGGAAGGAAGATGCTGGGCTGTTAGAGCAGATGAGATGAAAACGACCTTGTCGTCATCTGAATTCTGCTTTGAGCAGTGCTGTGCATCCCTTAGAGGTGGATTAGGTTTCCACTGACAGGCTCTGGGAGATAGAATTTCCATTAGAATTAAGGGAAGAATATCTATTAGATAGATACAGCTCCTTATCTGCACCTTGTCTCCTTCTCAAACTGTCTGTGTGCTATCTCTCATTCTCCTTGCCTGCTCTCACAGTTCCTCTGCTCATCAGATTTGTCTTGCTCTCTTCACCTCTCCCTGGGCTCTTCCTGCAAAGATAAAAGAGTTCCTTTTGCCAGACATGTTGTGCCATTGCTCGTCCTTCACTTTCTATCTTTGACTTCCAAACTAGGGGCTTCTCCTGCTGCAAGATGACTGGACCAAGCTGCATGCAGACTGTGCAAACCCAAAACATGCCTCTGTTTCCAGCAGACACAGTGAACTGCTGGAGTAACTTCTTGTCCTGAGATCATCCCAACTCCCTACCAAGCACCATTAAAACTTCTTCAAATTAGGCCAACAGGTAAATGCAGGTTTGTACTCTGATATCACACAGGGGTCCCAGCCTTGTTATACAAGGTCATCTACTAGTGCAGAAGGGGGCCTGAATCCTGGAGCTTTTTGCACTCTAGTTGAGAGCTGTACTGGAATAACAGAAGTAGCCACAAGGATATATGTAGCCATCACTCAAAGCTGCATTCTTATTCCTGCAGTCCCTGTTGGACTCTTCCCTAGGAGTGTTTCTTGTGCATTGAATACTTTTTCCAAGTCAGAGAATTCTGCTGCCACCAAACCTAGGAAAAACTGATTTTACAACAATACCCATAGCTGAACCTGAATAACTCAACCTTCAAAATTTCATGCAAAACAAGACATACTGTTTTTACTTTACAGAAAGCCAAGAACCAGTGAAAATGAAATCACTCTTGTCCTGACTTTTGCAATACGTAAAAATATTCAGCCAAATATTGACAAATAAATGCCAAATAAAAAACACCATCAAAATGGAAAATTTTAATGTTCACTCAGGAAAGAGCCAGGAGAACACTTCTCACACTGAAAAAAATAAACTCTCCTTTAAATTGACCCATTTGGGTAGAATCACAGAATCCAAAATATTTCCCATCAGTACCACTTGAAATTTTCCTTGTGAGCAGGTTGATGTCTGCATTCATGTTCCTATGAAAGTCAAAGTACATTGCAAGTAACTGTGAATTTGCAGGACACCACACACCAGTTTGCACCTTGATCTCTTACGTCCACAAGACCCTTTAAAATATCTGATAGCTATGCTTGATAGAGCAGTGGGCTACAGAATAGCAAATACCATCAGCATTGTTTCAAAGCACAACATTTTCTGAAGCCTTCCTACTGGGATTGGCAACCCTAAACATAGCAATGTTTTATAATAAATACCCACTCATGGATATTCATGCGTGGTAATTCTGACAAGCTGGACAGTTGTTTTGCATTTGTGTTCTTCAGCCACTGGCAAAATAATGTCTACCCTCCCTCACATCCATATGTTTTCATGACTAAGATTAATTCCTGCACAGCTCTCACAGTCCCTCAACTCTCATTCTTCACTGATCTTCCAGAGCTGTTGTCTGTTGAGAACTGGGAGCTCCTGAAAAAAAAAAGGTATTTTGAACAGCAGTAATGTCAATGATGCAGTATTTTGAAAGTAGCAGTATCAATGATGCAAAAAGCTGGAAACTTGAAAGCAAAAATACTTTCACATGAAACAGAACATTTGGATAATTTTGTGGTAAAAGAGGATGCTGCATTAAACACATAATTGAAACCTCCTTTCTAAATACAAACCATATTGCACTGCTTTTTCCTTTGCACTGCAACATTCAAAATTCATTAAAGTTTTCACCTGGGAAAGCTTGCTAGTTTCTCTCTCCATTGTATGCCATTTATGACTCCTCTCTTTGTTTTTCCAAAACAAGCATGGATTTGGTACCATGGGTTTAGTAATTGATCCTCATCCCCTGGGAAGCTTTTCTGTCAATAAGATACAATTAGGAATGCCAGCCCTGCCCTGTTTTGCAAAGGAACCTAGCAATACCTGTGGGTGAACATGCCATGTTCATAACAAGACCTGGCCTCATCAGCTGCATGGATTGAAGCAAATGCTGCAGATAAAAAATATCCTCCAGCTCATTCATGATGAGTCAATGTAGAACTAAGTTGCAAGTATGGGTATTTTATAATGCTCAATTTAACTGTAGTGTTATTCCCCTACCCTCTACCCACAAAGTCCTATTGGTACCACAAGTTAATGTCTTATTTCAGAGAGGAAGATCTATAACATTCTTTTTAAAAATACAATAATACCTTTCTTGAAAATGCATCAGATAAAAAAGATAATTGAGCCATTATAAAAATACCAGAGAGAGAATCTTAATATTCACAGTCAAACCTTACAAATTAAGCAGAAGACTTAATTGTGGCATGCTGTCTCCAGATGTATTGATTTATTTTTGTGCTCAGAGGATCAGGAAACTCCATCGTGCCTCTTGGCCATTTTAGGCCATTTCTGTTGTCTTGCAATCAAAGGGATGGAGTATTTGCTTAAAGCCGTGCAATAGGACAAGGAATGTAAGAACAAACAGAGTTTTCAGGATTTTAATGGACAATGCTTACCAAAAGGACATACCCTGAAGTACTTTCTACTTTGCAGTATCTCAAGAGCTGATGAGTCTCCCTAACAAGAGATTCCTTATGCGCACAAGAGCCACACAGTAGAGATCAACTTTTATTGTCTTCTGCCACCTCTGAAGCCACGTAATGGCAGAACTACATGTTGCATTTGGGATACTTTTAACTTGCTGAACTTTCATTTCAGTTGCAATTGACTACCAAAGCTCCCCAAGGCTGGGAAACAGAGCATGGTGTAAGCCTTGTTCCAGGTAAGGGGAGAAGGGTGTAACCAGTTTCTTTTGACAGCCTTAGGAAGTGCCAGGCACAACAGGGTCTGGCTCAGTTAGCTAATTAAAGCATCAGTCTCTAAACTGTGTTCTTATCCTGCAGATTTCCCCCAGAATTTAAAGTATGTCACAGTGGGCAAAAGCCCACCAGTTCTCAAGCGAGGGTCTGTCGCTGGTGAGGTGGAAGTGCTTGGCTAAAAAACATTTAGTAATGTTATCTTAGTAGACTTAAAACCCAACATTGTCACCTTATCACAGTTTAAAATAGACTCTAAATAACACCAGGAACATCTCTTTTCCCAGACAGGGATAAACAGAAGGACAAGATAAGTGCATGCTGTATCAGAGTGAAAGGGAATTGGCAGGTATAAGCTGGACCTATGGACAATCTCTGGTCTTGCTGATATTTTAGAGAAGATTCATTTACTTGCCTGGGAAAATATTTTTGAGAATTGTTATTGATTTGGAGTCTTGGGTAGAAGTTTTTTAACATGTAGGATAGCCCTGAAAATGCAGAGCTGCTTTCCTCAGAATATGCCAGGAAGATAAGGAAAAGAGAAATATTTTGCCCCCACCCACCATCTGCAGGATTTAGTTGTTGTGAACAGAATGCAGTATCAGAGAACCATACCTTTGCCAAATATTTTATGTACAAAAGATCCCCAGTCCATTGAGGGGTAGCTGCTGGACCTGAACCTTTTTATTTCTACGTCTCTGGAAAATGCTTATGAGAGCTTACAGTTTCCATCATCATTAAAGGTTGATAATGTTGTGATATTCTTCTCTCAGTCTTTGTAAATCATGGTTCAGATATCTCTGTCTTTCTTTCAGTGGAAAAACAACTATAAATTTGGTTTAATCAGTGAGACAACTTCAGCTTATGGCTTGTTGCCTTACAGTAACATCTCAAAGCAGCCAGAGGACACAAGAGAATCTGGCCTTATATATCAACTGAAAAGGATGATTTAAGGTCTGAAGCTAGCACAATCACCAGGGCTATTAGATCCATCCGTGGTACCCTAAGGTTAAAGATATTATTCTTTCAGATTCTGTCCCTCCAGGTCTCCTTGAGACCAAGGCCCTCCTTGCTGCTGTGAGAGTTGGACAGATCTTGTGCTAATGTCAGATGGAGATTCAATACAGAAAGCTCTGAGGGCTCTGAATTCCCATTAATGGTTTGTAAAAATGTACAGTGTAATCTGTGCATGGAATTAGCTCAGCAAAGCCCACATTATGTTCTCAAAATATAGATTAATTTCTTTATCTTTTAAGAGTCAAATTGCAGTGTGTGAAATCATGATTTGTTTTCAAAATGCAGTTTAGCTCAGTTTAATTCAATTCAATCAACCTGGTCTAAACCAAAGTGCTTTGTGTGGGAGCCTAATGCAATGTTTTATCTGTTACAGTACTGCAGACTGGAGTTTACATTTTGAGATCTGCTTACTGCTGTCTTTGCACATGCTGACCCAGGGCACCTTTCACATGAGCATCACATTAGTATAAACCAGCCTCAGGCTAGGTTATGTTCCATCTAATTATACTAACTTAGGGCAGCTTTATGTAGAAAATTGAATTCTCCCTGTCTTCTTCCTTACCATCACCCTTAATGCCCCCAAATGCCCCCTAAGTTAAGGAAGGTCTGGAGGAGGAGTCTGGCCAGCTGTGCAGGCAGTTGGTTCTTGCAGGCCATGTCCTCATTGCCCAGGTTAGCAGCAATGAATATTCTGTGCTACAGAGACTGCACAGGACCCCAAAACTGACACCAGGGATTCAAGAAAGCAAAGGACTGAAATTCAAGTGGCCCAGAAATTCAAAAGACTCAGATTTCTGACTGCAGTCAGCCAGGTTCTGCCTCCTGCCATTTTGTCGGATTTCCATAAACTGATCATTTCCTTGTAGAAGTAAAACTTTTAAAAATAACCCCATTCTACACAGTTCAGATCATTTTGAGCATCAAAGTTTGAAGTCTTAGGATTAAATTTTCATTGAGATCACATGGTATTTTTGCAATTGAGAAAAGTAAATCCTGTTTAATCCACCAGTAATTCCAATGATTTATGTTGTTTCAAGAAGCTCTGTTGGTAAATTTCACCAGTAAAAAATTCTGGCCCAGAATAAAACTGGACATGCCAGAAGATATTTCACATTATTTTTGTGATGTTTGTTTGTTTAAAATTAAGGAAACTGAAAAACATTTGAAGTGCTACATAATACAAATTCAATTTAATTTTTTAAATTCAATTCAAATTTAATTTTTGTTTAGCCAAAGCTTTTCTTCATATCAGAATTTCATATTTCAGGCATCAGAAAGTTTAATTTCTGATGCTGAATATTTCTACATATTTCTAAATATTCAGTATCAGGTCATTCTCCCCCTCTGCTTTGCTCTTGTGAGACCCCACCCAGAGTTCTGCATCCAGGTCTGGGGTTTTCAACACTGGAAAGACATGGACCTACTAGAGCAAGTCCAGAGGGGACCAGTTAGTTAATCAGAAGGCTGGAGCTCCTCTCCTGTGAAGACACACTGAGACAGTTGGGGCTCTTCAGCCTGGAGAAGAGAAGGCTGCAGGGAGATATTATTACAGCAGTCAGTAACTAAAAGAGGCCTGCAGGAGAGCTGGAGAGGAGATAGGTAAAGACTTCGAACTGAAAGAGGAGAAATTTAGATTAGATTTCAGGAAAAAAATATTTCTTATGAGAGTAGTGAGGCAGTTCAACAGGTTGCCCAGAGAGGTTGTGGATGCCCCATCTCTGGAAGTGTTCAAGGCCCAGTTGGACTGGTCTTTGAGCAACCTGGTCTAAGGGAAGCTTCCCTGCCAGGGCAGTAGGGTTGGAACTGGATGATCCTTAAGGTCCCTTCCAACAGAAGTCATTCTGTGATTCTATGACTGTAAAAGAATATACCAAGCTTATAATCAATGTTTAAAATATAAAAGTGAAATGCTCTAGAGCTATTTTATCATTAACACAGCTTAAATTTCTACCCCCGATAATAAGCAAATTATAACTTGTTTCAAAATGAACTATTGGAATGTTACTGCATAAGTATTTTTAAACAGATTTTTTTTACCTTATAAAAATACCTTTTTTGTCCTGTCTTTCCCTCTGTCCCATTAGATGATGTTCAAATCTGCATTTTCTTGTGAGAAAACATTGGATTACAAAACTTCTGCTCAGCTCTGTTGATTAGACTTTCACGCGCACAGTTCAGTTTTTGTCATTTGAAAACTAAGATGTTTACCGACCTCTGGTATTCAGTTTTATCTTGCTGGGGAACTTAAAGGAAGGTAATGAGTCAGGCAGGCAAGAGATGGAGGAGTGAGAAAAAAATTAAATATGACCCCACCAATTTAATTCTATTTACAGTGTGGTTTAGGATTCTGGTTAAGTAAAGAGAAGGTATTTTAGGATTATGTGTCCCAATAAAAATATTAATTAATATTTTTACCAAGCCTGTGCTTTGCATTTCTCATTATTTTTATTTTGATCAAAGGAAAAACGTAACTCTAGCACAGAGCAGAAATTAAAACTGTCAGATTAAAGCATGTTCAAGCAAAATGCACTGGATGTAGTATTATTAGTGAGCTTACCATGTGGCACTATTTCCATATTACATATCAGAGCCTTTTGGAAATTAAGCCATCTTTTTGATATGTGTCCTTTAAGCAGCAGAGCAGGAAAATGTTATATTAACCAGCATTTGCAAAAGTGTGAAAGAATGCGGTGGCAGCTGGGGGCATCAGGCAATGGGTATTGCTGAAATTTGCTGAATACAGTTGTAGAGAGGCAGCTATAGTGCATAGAAGCCTCCTGTGTAATCACTTCTGACATCAGTTAACTTTTCCATTATCATCACTTCCAAACATCCTTTCAGCCTCTTTCTTCTAGACATAGAACTTCCTTTTGTTTCCAATCCGCTGCAATTTTATGTCGTGCTGCTGCAAACAAATGTGAAATCAATTTTGTGTTTTTCAGTTTGTACTCTCCTTTTTGTCAGGCATCAGCAAAACTAACATCAATTCCAGGGTGGTTCAACCTTATTTAAAATATTCACCACTTAGAAATTGTACTAGGCTCTGTAAAAGGGGTGGAGAAGGTAGACTGGAGGTGGTAAACACATTGAAGCATCACCTGAATGCAGTTAAGTAGTACTATTAATATTTCAGAATCTCTCCAGACCAGACCAGCAGAATTATTACAGAGAACACCAGACAGTTTCCAAGGTACCTCAAGTTGTTCTGTAAGACCTAAAATAGATAAAAATTCAGAGTGAAGAATAGATGTCTATGACAGTTACTGTTACCTGTACACCTTCTACCTGGTACTTATCCTTGGCTTTTAGGTGCTTTCCCAGACATCATCAGACAGATAATGGTGTGAGAGAAGACACAGAAAAGAGTTTCTCTCTAGTGACAACCAAAGTGCAGGGCATCTTTCAACTACCTTAAGACAAACCCCAGCCAGTCTAACTTAAACTTCGTTTATCAGGAAAGGAGAAAGAGGAGATGGAAACATTCTGTGGGAAGTAACCAGCCATAGACATTTTAAGTGAGAAGATCAAACTACTGAGGTGCACCCAGTTTAGTGGAGAGAAGAAAGATGCCCAGCATCTTCCAAAAGAGAAGAATGTATTCTTGTAGGGGGTTTTTTTGTTTTGGTGATATGTTTTATTTTTCTTTTAAGCCATATCTGTCAGGGCATTTAGGCAGGTCCTGTGAGGTCCATTAATGAGTTTCATCCTTCCTGTCATCAGGTTTTGATTTTACTTCTTAATTATTAGAAAACTTTAGATTTTGTTGATGTGCAAAACTCTGAGTGCTTCTTTCTTCTCCCCTTCTTACATACTACCTTTGTCTCATCTTTTGTCTCTAAGACACACATACTACCCCCACCACACACCTTTTTGATCTATTTTTGCTTTGCACTGACACCTCCTTCACACCGCGTGCAGCACTAAATTCCTGCTCAGCTTTGATTTCTAGTACTTTTCCATCTTCCTTTGTCTCCCTAATTCTGAAGACCCACTCCTGAGAAGACCACAGACTAGGGTCTTCCAACTTTCTTTTTTTTATTTCTGTATAAGAAGGAATCTTCTAGATGGGCCAGACAACACTTTCCTAACTGATTTCCAGATGAGTAAGCTATTGAATTCAGTTCTACTCTGAGGAGTCAGGTTTACATGGTTTTCAACTCCCCATTACCATTATTGTACTTTATGCTAAGCACATGCTATTGACATCATATCTGTCATGTTTACTATAGAATAGTAGAAAAGAGAAAGCACTCTTCTCTGATTTACAGGATATTGAATATACCAGAAATTTAATCAAGAACACATTTGTAATGAGGCTGAAAATGGCCTGTCAAATGCTAGCTGATGATTTCTTAATTAAAAACAACAATCAATCTTCTATATGAGAGGTAAGAATATTTTATTAAGGTATCAGTGTGGGACCACATAGAATACATAATGAAAAACAAAAGGGAGAAAGCTGAACACCTGCCCTACCCTCACCGCCCCCCCCGCAAATGGCAGAAAAATCCTCATCTTAATTCTATTTTTAAAAACATGCACAAATACCAATCTAAAAGTAATAAACCAGGCACGACCAGTACCTTGGAGGGACTACTCAATAAATTGCTGTAAAAACATCACCATTCCTGGTCCGATGTTTATTGCTAGAACTCAGCTCTTGTTTTCATGCCCTGCTTCAGCAGTATACAAGCTCAGTGGCAGCCCTTCTTTAACAGCTATTGACTTTGTACTTTTAAAAGGAAAGGGGTCTCCCAGAGACTGAAAAGTGAAGTCCAAGCTACTTAATTCAGGCAAGAAAAAAGACTGGGTATCTTGCTTCAGTCCTTCACATGCTGTCCATGGAACTGATCACAAATATTTATGTTGTGGTTTAACCCCAGTAGGCAACTAAGTCCTACAGCCCCTCTCACTCCTCTTTGTGGGATGGGGAAGAGAATCAGAAGGGCAAGAGTGTGAAAACTCACAGGTTGATTTAAAGACAGGTTAATAGGTAAAGCAAAAGCTGCACGTTAGATAAAGCAGAATTTGCCTACAGGATTTGTTCATCATTTCCCCTCAGCAGGCAGGTGTAAGTCCACCCCAGGAAAGCAGGGCTCCATCATGTGTAGTGGTGACTTGGGAAGAAAAGGTGACTTGGGAAGAATCATGGAATATCCTGAGTTGGAAGGGACCCACAAGGGTCATCAAAGCCCAACTTCTGGCCCTGCTGCTACTGAAAACATTCACCCTTCCTGCTTTTCCCCACAGCTTTTATTGCTGAACAAAATGTCGTGTGTTGTAAATTAACAAATCTCCATTTTTTCCATTGGGTTCAGCTGTCCCAGCTGTTTCTCCTCCCACCTTCCTGTGCACTCCCAGCCTCCTCCCTGGCAGGCGAGTGTGAGAAGCAGAAACAGCCATGATGCTTTAAAGGACTGTCCAGCAACAGCTAAAGCTGTTGGGGTGTTGTCAATACACAAATCCAGAATACAGCACCCCACAAGCTAATAGGAAATTAACTCTATCCAGGGAAAACCAGTATGATTAATTATCTCTTCTCTTTGCACCCAATGGATCACTATTCTACTTGTTTATCTTTCCCACAGATGTATGCACAAAGCACACATATTTTCCCAAAGGAAAAATGCTTAGTTTTGACTATGCTTCCCATACAAATCTAATCTGGGCCCCAGTGGGGCTGTTCTGTTCACAAGCAAGACCACAATATACAGATAAGATTTGTCATACACAGCCAAATCAAATTTACAACTACCATATACGTCCCACAGGCATGGGCTGTGCGTGTCAGAACAAGACTCTGAGTCCCCTGTCTCCTCAGCCATACCCCTCCTGTACTGTTTATACAGGGTAGGCATTTCCACCTTCCAGTCTGAGCCATCTTCTAGACTATAGCACAGCCTGCAGGACCTAAAAACTCTTTGAGAATATCCAGCACCAGATGCCTCCAAACACCACACAGGAGCAAGTCTGGGGGCATACACACATCCTTACCTCTGTGTCCTGATGTCTTCAGAAATGAAAACCGCTCACATTGTGCAAATAAAATCTGGGGTATGCATCAGCCAGCTCTCCAGGAAAGGTGAGGGGATACTGGGATTCCAGGACATACCACAGTTCCCTGCAGAGCCTCTCCTGCAGAGCCTTCTCACTACCTCTTCTGCTTTGGAGGTAGAGACCACCTCAGGCATAGCCAGGAGGTTTAAGGGAGCATTCCCCTTTACTTGGCCTGAGCCTGCATGTAGAGCATTCTGTCCAGTTCTGGATCCCTGTTGGAGGGAGAGTGATAACTACATCAAGTTTGGGAGAGTGTTATGAAGATGGATAGATGGCTGGAGAACACAGTCTGTGAGGAAAGATGGATGTAGCTGCATTTCTTCACGCTGGAGAAAGGATGGCGGAAAGAGATTTAACTTCTGTCTGCTACAACTGAAAGATTTGTAGGGAAGATGGAGCCCATCTCTGAGGTACACAACAAAAAACAAAAAATCAATGATCAAAAGTCTCAGAAAAAGTAAATCTGACTGGATATGAGGGAAACAAACTTCACTATTGAGAGTGGTTAAGCACTGGAACAGGGGACCAGAGAGGCTATGCATTGTCCATAAACAAACTGGAGAACTATGGACTGAGTTGATGAGAGGGTGGAAAACTTCTGGGGCTCTGACAGTGGCAATCCACAGTAACAAGACCAGCTGATAGTCTTATCAGTGGCATCCCATAGGAACTAGTACTGGGACAATATAATTTATTATGATTGTCAACAACCAGAGTGATGAGAGAGAGCTCACTCCTGGCAAGGCTGCAGATGATGCCAAACCAGGGGGAGCAGTTTTCATGAAAGAGGGTGTGATCTCTACTCAGAGGGGCATAGACAGGCTGAAAAATGGACTGACAGGACCATGACATTCTAGAGAGGCAAATGCCAAGTTCTGCATGAGGGGTGGAATAACCCCATGCAACAGTGCAGGGCCAGAGACTGAAGGGCTGGGAAGCAGCTTTGCATAAAAAGACTGAGAGAACTGAACATGACTCCACAGTGTTTCCTTGTAGCAAAGGCAGCCAAATAAGCACTGGGCGGTTTTAGAAAAAGGGTAATCAGCAGGCAGAGGGAAGTGATTATTCCATTCTGCCTGGCAGTTCTGAGACTGCATGTCCCTAGTGCAAGAGCTGTTGACATATGGGAAAAACTCAAAATTTCACTAGTCAAGACATTTCCTCCAGGTTTTCTTAGCTTCTGCTGGTCAAATCTTCCAGAAGTACCACAGGCACTTGGGAGTGTCAGCTTGACTGACTTTCCATTGGATGTACTCCTTACAATACTTAGGTGGTTGTGAAGCTGTTGCATTTAAGAAGGAAACTAAATCACTATGCAATAAAAGACAGAACAGGTTGCAGAGCTGGCAAAGGAAACCCAACTGAAAATATGTTGTATCAGCTCCTTGCCCATATGCTTTTCTTAATAGTGCTTGTCGTGGTTTGAGAGGAAGTGGATCTCTGGGATTTTTGTAGTCAGTCCAATTGGGTGCCTAGGTTTGGTATTGACATCTGGATTGACCACTGAGAGTTGGATACGCCTCTGAGAACACACAGGGGTTAAAAGCAGAGCTCTACCCCTGGGAAGCTCTCTTGGGACTTCGCTGGGAAAGAGCTTGGATCCCTTCCCTGTCCAGCTGCTGCTGCTGGGTGGGGGAGGGGAGCAGCCATGCGGTAGGCCTGGGCCTGGACCGAGATGGGGGTAGGCCTGGCCTGGGCCCCCCCCCACCCAGGGTGGAAGGGTGGAAGGAAATACCAGGAGAGAGAGAGAGAAGTACAGCTTTTGCCTGGACTGTGCTACCTTGAAATTTGAAAACATGTGCCAGCAGCACAGCCGAGAAGGAGAAGAAGGTGTCTGGCCGCTGTGGGAGTCTTCGGGTGGGCAGAGCCTGAGTTTTTTTTAACCCTTTTCTGGACAATGAAAACTTTGCAGAACATTAACTTTTCCTAGAAGAGAGATAGAGACAAAATGGCAGAAGGAAATGTGCAAGTGTGGAGGTCCAGGCAAGTGAAGGATGTCGGGAGAGTAGAGAAGAATCCTAGGTGGGAAGAGATGATGGAGTGGCCTTGGCTGGACTCTTCTTGTATAGCCATGGACAGAACCATGTTTCCTGTGATACAGAGACTGCATCCAGGGGGAGGCGATGGCTCAGAGCCAAGAGGGTACAGCATTGGAGCCCCTCAGCCCAGGGGGTAAAATTTGGGGGGGACAGGTGTCCCAAAGGTGAGACTGTGCTCTTTTTGGAATGGGACAAGCATCCTTAAAAGGACAACTCTAGAAGCAGCTCTGGTCCCTGTTCAGTGGTGAGAGCACTGGACATGGAAAAGGAAGAGGTCACCACAGCGCAAGAAGGATTCCTCTCCTCTTGATAAATTGAGACTTGATTATCTACTGGGTGGTGATGGACAGAGAGTCGGTGATTTGGGAGATGTATTGTGTTGGAAATTTGGTGGGGGGAGGAGGAAATGTGTTTGCAAGGTTTTCATTTTTCCTTGTGTGTGGTTTTTTTTTTCCTTTCCTTTTCTTTCCTATTGTAGTGTAGTTAATAAAGTTTTGTTTTCTATGTTTCTAAGTAGAGGTCTGCTTTGCTTATTCCTGGTCACATCTCACAGCAGGAACCAGGGAGAGGATATTTTCATGGGGGCACTGGCATTGTGCCAGGCTCAAACCATGACAGTGCTGAAAAAGGTTTTGTACTCCCTTCAGCTAAACTGCTCCTGTTCTTAACTCATCGGTGTAAGGAGATCCTCTTGCTGACCAAGAGTAATTCTCCTTTTTTCTTGGCCCCTGCTCTTGTAATTGGAGAGAGTGAGACAAGCAAAGAAAAAAAAAACAAACAAAAAAAAAACCAACAACAACAACAACAACAAACCAGAAAAAAACCCTAAAAACCAAAAAACCCCAAACTTTTACATTATAGAACAAAATTTGAAGATGAGACAGGGAAGGAAGGCTGAAAATATCTGTAAATTTTTTTCAGACGTTTCTTGGTGTAGAAGGCACTTTATAAAACCCAAAATTCTGCACTAAATGTCAAATTGAGATGGTTCTTTCAATTTCTCATATTGGTTTCTCTCACATGCAGTAACTATTTACCCACATTAGACATGCAGTCCTGAAAAGACAGTCTGAGATATAATTTCAAAAGCCGTGTGTTGCTTCCAAATCATTTATAAAAAGAGACTTTAAAAATATCCAGAGACACCACTTCTCTGCTATGCAACAGTAACAGATATGTTCAATGCACCTAATGCAATTAAAGTGTTCAGGAGAGGCAAAGATACAGCAGTGTAATAAAAGTAAATGGCTGTCAATGTTTAGCAAAGAATATAGTGAAATTATAATATAATAAATAGGGTAGAGAGAGTTCAAAACAATGATGGTTAAAAAAAACTGTTGTAAATAACCATTTAATTTAATCACACATGAAATGGGTACTGGTGCTTGGCTCACTGGTGCTTTCTAATCTTCCTTTTTGGAAGTCCTGTATGACTTGGTGGTTTTTCTCCTATGAGCAACTTAAGCACACATACAGGAACAAATGCTACATTTCTAGGTCTGCCAGTAGCTCCAGGAGGATAGTGACTTTGGGAGAGTATCCACAGGCAGGTGATACGAGCACCACTTGGCCTCTGCAAGGGGTCCTGCTGATGGCACCTGTGTGACTGGGGAAAGAGAAGAGCACCCTGCCATGAGATGGATGTTGCACCATGTGAGCAGAGCACATACCCCCCCGAGATGTGCTGTGAGGAATGGATGCAATACTCCAGCTTCCCTAAGGGAGTCTGCTTCCACACTGACAGTGCTGTTACAAAGAGGGGAGATCAAGTCCTGACACCATCAATGTTAGTAAGAAAGACAGACTCAACAGAAAGAAAAGTGAGAAACCTGCACTCTTTCATCCTCTTCTCCACCTGCTCCCACATAAACCTCAACACTTGTTTTTTATTAAACTCCACTGTTGCTGCCCCTGTTCTTTGGGTGGATGTTACAATGTGCAGTCTGGGGTGTAAGGTCACATACCCCAAAATTAACGAACATGTTGGGGACGCAGAAACATCCTACATGTCTGGCTACTCCTGTTTCTCACTGCCTTTTTCTAGATTATCATATCTTGACATTATTGTAACACTGTTTTGGAAACATAGGACAGGTTGCACTTAATTATGCATTATATTTGTAGGCTACCAGGATGACAGCTTGTTTTTAACAACCAAACGCTTGATGACAACCAAACATAATTTTTGAGTTAAGCTGACAAAGTGCCAGCCAGAAGAAGCCCAGCAACGCAAAAGATGTGGGGACTTCTGCAAACATGGAAAAACTATTCATCCACGTGCCTGGCCCCAGGGTGAGAACCCCAGTGTTGTGCTGCCCAGCAACATCTACCAAAGTGCTGTAAAGAAGATTTAGTTTCTGGAAACTTTATTTTGACAGATTGTTGAGAGACAATAACTCCATTTCTTTTCCTTTTTCATAACCTCCTGTGAGAGCCCTCCATATTCCCCTACTCCTGATTCAGCATCCAAATATTCTCACTGATGTTTCTGACCTGGTAAAGACTGAGCAAGTACTATCATCTGAACCACCCACAATGACTGGAAGATTCTGAAAGATCATGACAGAGAAGCAAAAGCTCTCTCTATGGAGATATTTCAGCTTTGTATGATTGCTAATCTCAGATAAATACCACATCTGGTTTTCTTTCCAGACAGATCTGAATTTTCCACCTCTCTACATTGCAGTGCTTATAAAAGCAGTCTTTCACATAAACCCTGCATTATATCCAGAGCACAAATGGAAACTTTTCTGTATCTCCTAACAACTTTCAGCATATTCCTAGTGCTTTTTGTAGCCTTGGTCAGCCTTTTTCTCTCTGGTGGCCAAATACTGGCTGCAAAATTCCAGACTTTTTCATCGATGACTTTTATCTCCACTGATAGTCAAAACTCCAGGTACAAACATCTCCAGGCTCTAAGCTTCACAGTCTTTGGAAGCAGCTTTTATTCTGTGTACATGCCTTCACAAGCCATGCCTAGAGACCTCTCTCAGGGCCTGAAGCTAAGATGCTCTTCTGTGACACATCCCACACTGCCAGTGCAGTGATACAATGGAAATTATGTTTCTTGTGACTGCAGACCATCGCTGGACAAGGAAATTACTGACACAGTGAAGAATTTTTGGAAGTATTAAAATCAATTTCTCCCTATTCCTCTCACCACCTACATGAAAAAGTAGTTATTTCATTCCTAAGAAGGAAAAAAGGAAAGTGATTCTCTGTGGTATCTGAACCATAATAATCAGAACAACAAAAGATGGAGAACAGTTGAGAGAGATTTGTCACTACTGCAAAATTATTTACTCTGTTTTATGTAAAAACAAATACTATATTATGCAATTCTCCACAGGAATGAAGACTTTTAAAAGCTCTCTGGACCTCCCTTCTCTCTATAGGCTCATTTCCTCATTCATTCCAGATGGGCTGCTTTCCTGTGCTCTTGAATTTCCCTCTTTCCTCCTCTCAGAGGATAGCATTCTTGGATGACTTTTCCCTGTCTAAACTCCTGATGAATTGCTAGGTGACAGGTCACTGAGTCTCTGTAGGAAGCCAGAGGATGAGAAGTTGAGTTCCAGCTTTTCCCATGGCTTTTCCCTATGTTATTCATAAGGAATCAAATTGCCCCTCAGCCAGTTACTCCCAAGTCCTGTTGTCGCAACAAAGGTCTGTAAAACCTGGGGCAATGTTCCATTCCCTGGCACCAGGTGGTGATGCTGACATGGACAGGCTGGGTAGATTTGAAAGCTGTAGGCATGGTTGGTGTGAAGCTCCCCTTGGCAAAGCCTCCATAAGCACAGCACACACTGCCTCTGCTGGATGGCCATGGGAACTTCTCTCTGCCACCTTTCACTGGATGCTCAATGCTCAGCTCTTCTGCACAAAATTTGGATCAAGGTTTCCAATGGATGAATCATTCTGGAGTAATATTTTTGTCCAGTTTTTCCACTGTTCAGCCTTGGAGTTGTGATAAAGATCTAACTATAGCACAAAAAAAGTACAAATATAGTAACAGTTCAAAAAAGTGTTCCAGTGACAGCCCCACTTTCAGGGGAGAGGAAGTAAGTTAAGGCTGAGGTACACGTCTCACATTTACCTTGTATCTTGACAGCATAGGAGGACTATTTGTAGTACAGTTGTGATATTATTTAAATAAAGTAATTTTGAATCTGAATTATAGATGATGTTTTTGTACTTTAACAGATCTCAGTGGCTAAATATTTATCTTCTCCTCTTTCAGGTGTCTCCTTTTGCTGGCAGATTTCCCGTTCTCTCTGGATTGCTCCTCTCCTTTGGAAATAAGGCACTGAATAAGGATCTCTCTTCTTTGGAACTTGGCTCCTCTTTCACTTGGCTCCTGGAGTGAAAGTAATTAAGAGCAATTGCTATAGAAATATTAATATTTATTATTGGTACTACAGCAATATCCTGAAGCTTCAGCAGCTGTGATACAAATATATGTGAGAGCAATAATTGTGGTAGGGCAGCTGAGGATTATTACATTGACCACAACGTCAGTAACTCTCTCATCACGTAGCTGGGCTCTGAAAAAAGTGAAGTAAGGAACCTCCCAGAAAAAAATGCTGCAAAACATAGTTGCAATCATTTGCAAGCAACACAAATGCAATCATTTTCAGCCCTGTTTCTCCTGAAAGGATGTCTGGGAATGGATGTCTATGACTCAGTCTTTTGAGAAGTCAATGAATATGAATTGAAAGAAGAAGAATCCTCCATTTAAACTTCTTTACTGTGGGTCAGCCTAGCTTCTGCAACTGTGCCACATGCTTCATTCTGCTGAAAGTTTACTGCAACCATCAGAAAAGTTTGCCATGACATTAGCACAGTAGAGAAGAATTTCTATATTGTTGTGCCTGGACTACCAAACCACCACATTAGAACATTAGCTGCTAATATTTCCCCTGAAGTGTGTCCTATACTATCTTCCTTTTGAGGAAGGATATGTTGGTGAGATTTGTGAAAGCAGACAATATTCATCCCACCTTTCTACCACTTCTATCTGCAATATCCCTCACTTTGGCCAAGAGTGAAGCAATTTTCAATGTTCTCACTCCAAAATGTTATTTTGTTCACAAAGTCAGCATGAAAATCATATAATTGCAGTAGGTTCCAGATGATACAATTTCAAGGTACCACAACAGGAGGGCTATGAAAAAAACTCACACATTAAAAAAATAATAAAGAACATTTGGAATATTTTTAGTTTTTCAAATCACTATATAATAGTTTGAAGAACATGAGACATTTCTTAATGAAAATTCCTATGCCTTATTCCTTTATCCTGCAAAAAAACACTTTAAATAAAATTTCACCCTATAGTGCATTGGTGTATTCCTATTTATGTACACAGTGATTAAGAAGATATACACATCAGGTAAGTGGTTGAGTGAGTTTTTAGCAGTTTTATCTACTTATCCGGAGTCAAGATGATCATTGTTAGATCATGGCATGGGATGACAGTATACTTTAAATATATAAAGACATTTTATAAAAATGACAAGGGCAAATCATTCTAATTAGCCAAGAAAGAGAGAACAAAATGTAAAAGGATTAAAGAAACATTGTCAAATTACATTTCTGAAACCAGCTAATTGTAAAAAGTCCGTAATTTGACAACTTACACTTTTAATAGCATGTCCTGGTTCTGAGATTTTTTAAAATTCTCTTGAGAAGGAAATTTCCTATGAAAACTGGTTTCTCACCATAGATGTCTCGTAAGTAATTATATGTTGAACAGTTTATTGGTTTTTACATAAATAAGTTAGAATAAAATAACTTCTTCATATCTGCCAATTACAGCCAAATTTTCATCTTAGTTCCATTAAAATACATGGGTTTTTTAAAGAAATGTGGTATTTCTCTACCAGACAAAGAGAAATATATTGTGCTGTCTCTGCTATGCTACTGCCTGTGTTCCAGTAATACAATTTAGAACATGTATTCAAAAAGAAATATTAGTTCTGGGAATGTCCTTTTTCAACTTCCAATTTGGGACAACTGAAAAAGCCCATTTTTCAAAGTTGCAGTACTTAGCTCTTTCTGAAAATGAGGTTCCAGCTCAATGTCTCAGAAAATGCAGGTCCCTGAAACAAACAGCTGTTTTGAAAATCTTTGCAAGTTTTAAAAATTGCATAAGCTTTCCAGAAGTAGCATGTCAGGGACTTAAGAAGAAGTATTCGGTGTCTTTTGGTATTTTCCTTCTAATGTGTCATCTTGTGACAGTAATTCTTCAGAGGAATGATGGACTAACTACGGTATGCTAACACAATTGCAAATATCCTCTTTCCTTTTCCTGCAGAGATAAAAATCTAGATTTAAAATTCTGTTACGTAAGTGTATTAGCTGGTCTACCTTAAAAACATTGCTGACAGTCTTAAATGTCCCAGTTCAAGATATTTTTCAGTGACATCAAACATTTTGTGGATTATTTCTTGTTTCCCTTGTTTTTTTCTTCTTCTGCTGCTTCTTCTTTTTTCTTTTTTTTTTCTTTTTTTTTTTTATGCCACAGAAATATCCCACATGTTTAGTTAAGAACTAAGATAATTTTTTCTTTCAGGATAAATATTTACTATTTCCTAGTCAGCCAAAATGCTTTCCTAGAGTAGCCCTGCCATGGGATGCTGTTAAGTACCATTGAGAACTGCTTTCCATTCCAGGCACTGATATTAAAATCAAAAACTTACTGAAAAATATGAAGAAGTGCAAAAAAGTGCAGTAGAAAGCAGATATGCTGGGATAATAGGAGAGGTGGGGATGAGTATAATGAGTGCAATGAGAGCCAAGGATCTTTTGGATAACTGAATGACTCCATGAACTGGCTTACAGACAAAGATCAAGGAAGCTTGGCACAACTAGGTTGTCTAAAAAATGAATGGTCATTGGCATAATCTGCTACATGAATTCATAATAAAGAACAAATAATAAAGAGAGAAGAGTACTGTTTAGAGGGACATAACTGGTCATGACTTGACTGTTGCCATAACCTGAAGATCTTCACAATGCAAGTCATAACAAGGGAAACTTCCTGACAGGATCTTCAGGTTGTTCAAAATTACAAAGCAGGTCAAGGAAGCTGAATGCCTTAGGCTAGACAGGGCAATAGTTCAACCTGTTGAGTACAAGTTTTACCATTTCTTGAATTTCATATCAGGAAATTCTAGAAAATGTTTTAGATGGCAAAGCCAAGGTACAAGCAAAGAAATATTCTTTGGAGTTATAATTGCTGACCCTGTTCCACAAAAGCTCTGCAGAAAACTTTCAAGAAAGGACCTTTCTGTGACTCTCAGCTTCTGTCAGTGGTACAAATAGGGAGTGCAGCCTTAAGCCTTTGGAGGTAAGATAAACTAGATGATGCAATAGATCTTATTCATCTCTATTTTTCATGAGCGCACAAACAAATATTCATGCCTGGGAACATTAATCACTGTTGGGTAGCGGTCTAAATCAAAGAAGGGATATAATGTTTTGTACATGCTCAGCACACACTGTTCTAATGTTTATAAGTATGTAATTTCCAAACCAAATTTCTTCAAACACAGCAGTGCATCATTCAGGAGTACGTTCATTTTCAAGGGTGACGTTTCAAAACAAAGTTTTTTGAGTGGCTGGGGCTGAAAAGCATATGAAAAATGCCTTACATGGTAAAAAAATTTTTCCCTCCTCTTCATTGCATAACTTTTTTAAAAAATATATAAACAGTTGGATTGATGTTTATGAAAGTTTCTAAAACCAATTGAGTCTTGAACTGAGACTGAGCATGAAAAACGTGAGCCCCAAAGGTAATATTTTTTTAAGAAAGTTATAAATAGCTGTGATTTAGAATTGAAATGTCATTTCCAAGCTTGTCAAGGTCATCACAACTGCAATGCTACATTAACTTGTGTTGTGCAAAGCTTTAGCAATAATAGAAAAATAAATTCTCCTAATTTCCACTGACCTGCAGCATGTTACTCTGTCAGAAATCTGTCACAAAACCAGAAAACATACAATAAGAAAGAGAGTGAGTAGAACTAAAGAAGAGAAGGAGAAAAGGAATAAGAATAAACGATAACTGGGGGAAGGAAAAACAAAACAGAAAAAAAATTAAATGGAGCAGAACAATTTATCTTCAATTTCTCTATTTCCCCAGGGGAGGTTAAGAGTTCTTTGGCCAATGTTCATTTTTCACCACACAATGGTGAAAACCACAAGACATAGAGGTGGTAAAGAAGAAGACAGTAAAGAAGATGAAAATTGGAGGGAAGGTACAAGAAGTGGATAAAATAGGGAGCTTAAAAGAGAGATTATCAAGGAAAGTAATTTCGATGGTATTGCCAGAATTCCTTGAAGAGTCCTGGAATGATTCTCTCAGTTAGAATTCAGTGAGAGCTCCACCTAAAACCATTTTTAGAAATCTGCAAAAGCAGGGCAAAGAGAGAAGTAAGTTGTGTGGAGCCTGGGTGGAGAAAGAGACAGCCTGGAATTGTCCAAGGCTGCCAAACCATGCTTTTCTTCCTACCACTTGCTCTAACAGCGTCTGAAGCCTTATCAATTTTCTGCTGGTATCACTCTTCTGAGATGCAAAACATGTGCCCTATATTCTGCATTTTCTACTTGTCACCAGGTAGTATTCAACGAAGGACTCCTCCATGAGTTTGAGCCACAGTCTCCACTCTTATCTTCTTCCAAACCACCCTCAGGGGTTGAGCATCATTCCTAGTTTTTCCTGGATAAACCAGTTGTCACATTAGAAACACCCATTCAGGTTCTGATTTGTGTAGTTAAGTGAACTAACAGCTGCTTTGTGACCATAACCACATATGGACAGACAACAACAAGAAAAAGCAACCTCCCCTATCCTCTGACTACAGATATTCTCTCTTCTTTCCCTACTCTTATTTTAAACTAGCCATCCTTGCTCCCTAGCCAGCAGCAAGAAAATTTCAGTGACTCATTTCACCCATTCTGGTCTTGCTGACATTTAGAAACAAATGTGAAGTAGATAGCTTCTCTGGAAGACAAGAGAGAGGCATTGTCCTCTGCTATTCAAAGAACCTTGATGCAACATTCTTAGCACTTTTGGCAATATTCTACATATTACGTATCTTAAAAGGTATAAATGATATCCAACTTCCCCTTTATTTTAGCAAATTCTGAGCAGGTAATAAAAGAGTGTGTAGCAGGCACATCAGAATAAAGATAATAAAGCTGATAAGAGAGTGCTTTGATCCATAATTTCCTTCCTTCCTCTTGGGAACATATGTGTATGTTAGTTTTAGGGACATCTTGTACCAAATACAAGAAGCTTCTCTTAACCCTAAGGATGCCTCATGAAATGGGTGTCACATAATAGAGCTCACAAGAAAACATTAGGTACAGTGTGAAGGTGATGAAAGGCAGGTATCTAGCAGCATAGATTCAAAATTCTGCTATTTGAAAAGTTTCCATTGGGACTGTTTTTTGAAGACAAATATCTCTGACAAATGTGTGCACATAAATATTTTGATCTGGAAAATGCTGATTCTGTAGAAAAACAAAGCTCCTTAAAGCAGAACACATCTATAAATCTCTATCCACATCTACATCTAAATAGAAATGAATTTTGGTTCTGCCATACATCAATAATCATAAAGATGCATTGTGGGACAGAGAGTCTGGTTTGTTGAAGTTCAAAATCTCTGTATTAGTTTGAAGGTCCCTGGAGAAAATGTATAATTTTAAGTCTTGTGAGAGACTGTGAGGCATTCCACAGGCAAATAGCTCTATAATGTTGTGGTATGACTCTGTTTAATGCATCTCTGAGACAAACAATTTTTGTACCAAAATATATGGGGTTTAATTTTTCACAAATACTTAACAGCTTACTTCAGGAAGCAAAAATAATATTCAGCTTAATTCTTCAGAAAACAATAACATGTCTAGTAAATGCAAGCTCATAGACAGGAGTTTTCAGCAATGAGAAGTCTTAACATGAAAGCTGGTGTGGAGATTACTCTGCACTCTTACAGGGAACAGGTACAAAACTTCACAGGACTGTGGTACTTGTTGACTTCCTGATGTAAAAAAAGAGTGAGAAGCCTCTCTGTAGTGTAAGTCATTCCCATAACATGGTTTTGCTATTTTAAGAACAGTAAAAAAATCTAGGCATGCTTTATACTGAGAGATATATGAGGATAAGATGGAATTTCATTTAGAGGGAAGCTTTTAGGGATAATTAAATCAGCTCCTACATAATTTAGGTGAACGGCCTAGGCAGGCAATTAGAAATGTATCCCAAGCTCAACAGCTCTATGACAAAACATGCTAAGACAAAATGGACTTAATTGCTTCTTTTTTTTTGCATTAAAATTCTGCCAGAGGTAAAGTCTAAGAAACATTAAATAATTTGTCCAAAATGTCCCCAAAGTTGATGGAAACACAGAAATGGTATCTGACACAGATTCTATAAGAATAATACTCTGTTCAAACTAAGTATGTCTTCTGGGTAGCAATCACAATGGCTCAAGTCTGCCTTGATCAAAGCCAGGGTCTCATGGTAGGATGAGACCTGACAGCCTCATATTTAAAAGATTTGAAGACTGTGCAGTTAAAAGTTACAATGGTTATCTACAGCAATGGGTTCTATGTATCTTGGAATGAAAACAGGGTCCCTAATGACATCTAATCACTTCTGGTTTTAGTGAAAGTCAGAACAGCTAATCTTAACTTTCTCTTCAAATGGTGATACACTTTTGATCATGAAACAAAGAGGAAAAAAGAATGCAGAACATACACTTTTTAGGTATTTTTTTTCTAGAGATTTACAAAAAGTTCTAGGTGTTTTCAAGAGATACTTCAGATCACTTAGTAAAGGAAAATGTTCTGGAAATACCAAGGGCAGTACTTCATGTGATAGCCTTTGACACAAAAGATGGCTTCAGATCTTTCTGCCCACTGCCAGCTTTCCTTCCTCTCTCATCTCCAACACTCTCTTGGTGCTTATCAGTGCCTTACCAGTGCTCTGTTCCGTATTGCATCTATGGGTACAGTTTTCTTTAACAGAAAGGAATCTCTTACTGAGAGTTTTTGGTTAAAAAACACAGAGGTTTGTGTATGCATGTGTGTTAAACAGATTTTACACATCTTGCAACCAATCCCACACAAGAAGTAGGATGGAAGGAGGTGAAGGAGTAACATTTGTCAGGATGTAGTTCACTTAAAGTAGCTTGGCCACCAAAGGGCTCATGAAAAAAAGATATTTGTAACGCTGCTCACAAGTAGAGCAGCATTTTCCAGTCTTACACAAAACATGTTTCTCCACACAGACTGATAGATTTTTATTGCGCTTTCTGATTGTTCTATTTTATCACTAGAGGCAAGCAACAAAGCTATTAGAGCTTTGTTTTAATTGTCTATCAGGTACTATTGCAGTCTTTTGGGTCTGTTTGTGCTACACTGTTTTTAATTAAGAGGTTATGGACCTGCTCACACTCATGAGACTCCATTAAATGCAGCTGGATGGTACATAATGCTCACTGAATTACAACACAAAATCTGTGGGACTTTAAACGTGCTGTCTTAAGACATGTCCAGCAAAAATGCAATGAAAAGTTTAATGAAGCTTGTCAGCTTGTCTAATAAAGAACCCTGCCACTCTGTAAAGAGCTGGAAAGCATAGAAAATTTTGTCACACTCTTTTTGTTAGACAAGATGAGCACTGAACCCCAAGCTGAAGTATAGACTAGAAATAATTGCTTTTCATTTGATATAGTTATGTTGCTCCCTCAAACAAATTCAGAAAAGATGTGGAAAAGGGAGAGCTATGAGTCTGGAAGGAGACAAAGAGAGAGAGAGAAGGAAGGATGTAGTTTGCATTTTGAAATAGGTCAATTAGAGGTAAAATGAAAGGAGGGCTGCTGGTGAACATCTGGTGAGTCCAAGAGTTCTGAGTGTTAGCACACAGAGTTTTTGGGTGATCAGACTTGGAATGACTGCTTTGTTAGGAAGGTCCTTCCATTCATAACTGGGTCCTAGTCTGCTCCAGGAATTTGTTGTGCTGTGGGGTGCTTGTTACAGTCCACTGCAGGGTATTCATTTCAGCCTGAGAAAAGCAGGGACTCATGTATTTCAGTATTTTTACTGCAGGATCTCTGAAAATCTTACAAATCTAAAAAACCAGTTGTTTTTACATTTGTTTCTCTAGCACAAAGTGATTGTTTCTTTAGCGTTATTTATTGTTATTTGCCACACTCACTTAGTGTTCTTTATAGGTGACTGGTTTGTGGAGGAATATGTGGCTGTGCTGGGGGTTTTGAACATGACTGTTCAAAATGCATTTATTTTGTAATATTAATCATGATAATTACAAAGTTGAGGTTGGTGAAATCCACGGACACTCTAATGGCCTGGTGGTAGTTAATAAATTGTTGAAAAAAATTGCTATAGAATTCTTAGTTTTTAGGTCAGATGAAGAAATTATCCTCATACAACAGAGATGTCCTGCTATATACAACTTCTCACAAACCTCTTAAACCATGGTTTTTCTCTGATTATTATTCCTTCAAGAATAACTGCTTGTTTCTTTCCATGGGAATTGGTGACACTCCGAGTGAGAAATTAATGAGCTATTTTGCATTATGTCCAGTTTTTAAATCTGCATACTGCTGCGTTCTTCAATGTGAGAGTGATGGTAGAGGATCCTGGTAAAAGGCATGGATATACTCTGAATGATCAGAGAGGTTTTATACTGAGAAACTTTTGAGGTATAGTTTGTCTGAGAGAAAAAAATGCGGTCTGAGTAAAAAAACTGACACAGACATTCTATGTATCCGACTTCTATTACAATTGTGGTTGTGTGTGATGCAGCTACGTGAGTTCCAGTATTCATCATTATTGAGAAATGTATAGAAAGCTGTAGGGAACAGGGGTGGAAAAAGAGAGCTGGTAGTACAGCTTTTTGTTGGAACTCTCTGAGAAGTCATTAATAGTGTCTTTGAGTTTAAAGACACAGAAGCCCATGTCTTTTTGCCTTGAGTTCCTTTTTGTTCTGAGAATCAGAAAATCACTTGGTTGTCTTGCTGATGCAGTCTTGCCTGATGCATCATTTCTGTAGCTCTTACAGAACTTAAAGATCCTCATTGTTTTCAGTGAGAGGTAAAATATAGCTTGAGTGGAGATTATTGGTTACTCTCATCCATCTACATGAAGATAAGGTCAGATTTTGGGCTTTCAGATGTGTGATTCCCAAAGCAATCTAATTTAGAGCTTGACAAGAGGAAGAGTGCCTAAAAGCAGAAAATATTGTTCCAGCAAAAGAAGTTATTCATATGTAGCTATGGGAAAGAAGACTAAAATCCATTTTACCATAAAAGTCCCACCAGCTGGGTTGGCCATCACACACCATGAAGGATATCAGATCATCCATCCTCATTAGCTCTCTTCCTTTCCTACCACTAGCTTTCTGCAGAGCAGGGAGCATCTAAGACAAGATGGGCCAGAGATTTGGTGGAAACTCCCCATTTACTCAGTCTGTGTGAACAAAAGAAACTGTGTTGGAAAGATAAGAATGGGAAGGACAGAAGTGTGCTGGACAGTTCCTCATCAGTTCCCCTCAGCCCACTATTCTCCCACCTTCACAGGAACCAGAAATGGAACATTTTTCAAGAGTAAATAGAGAATAGAGAGAGGTCATGCAGAGGGAAAAAATGGAGCGGAAGGAGAAAAAAAGCAGCAAGAAAAACACTGACATTTGTTACACTGTGGCATGGCCTGAAGGTCCCATTTTGTTTGTGTACCCTTCTGCATGCCATTATTTCAAACATCACAAAAATATAGCCATTACCCTGGGAGTGTAAAAATAAACAAATCCTGCAAGAAACAGGGGAACCAGATTTACTGTCAGAGGTCTGAAAATGCTGGTAGCAACAAAACATGTTATAGGGAATGGATATAATAAAAGAGAACTGTACAGCATCTTAGTCAAACCCACATAGATTTCAACAACACCCAGGTCCTGCAACACATCTTTCAACACCATCAAAAGACAAGGAAAAAGTTGTCCTTAATGAAAATAATTTTCAATGTGCTCAATGGCACAAAACATTTTTTTGGTTGCTGGGACCCAGCATACCAAAACCTAACTGCAGAACTGTAAAATATTTTCAGGCATCAGCAACTATTTAAGAGAGATGGAATCAAGCTAGTCTATCATTCTGGGATATTCCAGCATGACAAAATCAAAACCAAGCCTACTTTGAGCAAGCAGAATGAAAAAGATTTTGAAACATATTATTTGAGCTTTTTGTCCCCCAGCTATTCAGGATCTTGGATTCTGATATGCCATACCCTGGGAACATGTGTGCGGCTGCTGGAGGAGAGGCTTTTTGCCACTGGAGTCCAGCCTTTCGTAAAGGCAGGCGGAAAGACCAAGCATCTGCCAGCAGCTGTGCAAGGATCACATCTCACATAGCACGTTGGTCTTTCCAGGCAGCTGGTCAGAGTTCAGCTCTACTCACCAGACTTTTTGAAAAATGAGGATTATTTTTTTATTAAACCTTCTCACTGGATTTTTTAAGCATTTTTCCAGGAACATTTAGCGCTCATATGCAAACACATTTGTCTGAAAACCTGAAGGAGAACTCTTATTTGCTCAGAAAACTCTGGCAAGCTTTTTTAATGCATATGTTACAATCTCTAAGAAAGCTAATGAGAAGAGTGAGTAAGCAAATAACAGCTGATTCTAAGGTTTAACTAGTATCAGGGAAACTGGTATACAAAGCAGGCTCTAATGCCCTTAGAGTAACAGTAATATCATTATATAACAGCCAGAGAGAGCAGTAATGCTCATTGCTATATGCTGTGCACCAGTTACTATGATAAATATACCTTTTCTTTTCTGTTTAAGAATTTATCCACGTGGAGTAATATCCTCAAAGACAATTACATATTTTCTCTAATTGCAGCAAAAAGTGTTTCAATCCTTTTAAGGAAGGTGAAAAGGGAAAATACTCTATTCCTTTGTTTTTCATTAATGAATTAGTTCCATTTTTATTTTTTAAAAACAAATTTTCTAATGCTAAATACAGTCATGACATTTGCTTGCTGGGGGAACTGGGAAATAAAAAAAGCTCTTTGTTATGACTGACAAAATTTAGTACATTTTGTAAGTCAGAATTTTTACACTCATTAAAAAATCTCTGTAGCCACCAAACTCACTTTACATTTTCCCTATGTATTGTGCATGTTTCTAAACTCCCCTAAACCATCTCTTCTGTGTATTTTGACTCTCATAACACTAAGCCTTCCCTCCTGCCAGGAATATGAAGCAGCATACAGAGGTGTGTAATCCCCCACTGCAGGGACCTTACCCCTCCAACAAACAGTTTTAGGCCACGGCTGTGAAATGTGTGTTAGCTTCCACTCCTGTACTTAGGTTTCATAGACAACAAAGGTCTCCTGACGATATCAGTTACTTCATTAGATGAAAAAACAGGGGTTCATGTTGGCACCCAGCCTCCCAGGGAAGGAAAGGGAGTTGTTCCACTTGCAACAGTTTTTGTGGAAAAGCCAGGGTGCAAGTCCAGTGAAAAAATAAGCTGGCATGCCAATATTAAGTCTGAAGATGCAAATTGTGAAGTTGAGGAAATGTCAGAAACAAGTATACATTGCTCTCTACTCCAGGATTCTTGTTCAACACACAGAGTGGATAATGGAGGAGATAGGTGCTGGCAAGAACAGAAGGGATGTTCTCTGTTTCAAAAACTGGATGGCTGAGCTTTACTTCAAATTCAGCTACCACTTTTGTACAGAATGATGGATAAAAGTGTCGCAATAATGGATATATACAGGAAAGGTTGATTATGTTGTGCAACTCACTTTGACTCTTAACTAGATTGTCATTTCAACCTCAACCATCTTTTAATACATTTCTTTCAAAAAGCATTTTAATACACTTTAAAATGGGTCTGTTTCTTACACCCTGGAGTGCCTGTTGGCAGCTGTCCAATGCCAATCTGTTGCTTCCAAGGATCTGTTTTTCATTCTACTGCAGTCCTGTCTGCAGGAGTCCTGCCATCTCAGTGCCTCACTTACACTGACACAATTGGCAGTGTGTCTTGATGACCATGTGGAGCTCTTCATGGGCAGGCAGAAATCAAGCAGGTTTTAAGCCACTGTAGCCAGTGCTATGATTTTAATCTAATTCTCACTCATTCTTCACTAGAAGAATTATGAAAACATTATAAAATCATCTGTAATGTCCATCTGAGACCTTGGATAAACAGCAAAATGGCTGATAAATGGTAAAAAGTCTGAATAGCAGTAAAAAAAGTGTAAGCAGGCTATATGCATGCATTGTTTGGAGATGTGTGTGTGTGCATGTATTCATGATGTATTACAGGCTCATGTCTAACCTTTCTACAAGAACACTTCATAACAACATACTGTTTTTTACCTTGTAGTTAGCTGAGTTTTGCCATTTTGAAGAATTATCAAAGAGGAAAACACACTTTTCCTTCAGTTGTTTTTCTCCTGATACTTGTGAGAAGGCTGGAATCAGCACTGACTTGTGCTAATAGGAATCACTAGCCAAAACACCACAGCTGAAGAGATTGACCTTTGCCAAAAGTGAATTTGTTTTGTTGAAACCAATGGACAGGGACAGAGCAAGAGAGCAGGAGACAGCTCCGACAGTAATGGGCTGTAATTGAGTTCTCAGCCTCGCTGTAAGTACCTTGGTGCTATTGTTTGTGAAAGTTGCCCTGTTTTATGCTCTTTGTTAGGTTCTGTCAAGCCCCATTTAAAATAATGAGGCCCCTTAACTCACTTTCTCTCCATGTAGTTCTGAGCAGACAACAGAACTTTCAAAGGAAGAACAAAAACTCATCTGCAGAGAAGAGGAGGATGTTGTTAATTACTGATACCCAGGATTCTTGCAGAGGCAGTTAGCCAGGTGTGACCTTGACAAAGGACAAATCAAACACACATTGTCCAGTATTTTCAGCAAACACCTTCTGTTCCCAGGAGGTTCAAACTCACTCTGGATGCCCAATGGAGCTCATGCTCTCTAGCGGCCTATCACACGCCACAGGAGCAGGATGGATATAAAGAATAATGGGTCTTAGAAGACCCTTTATGAAAGTTGTGTTTGAATTGGGAGCAAAGGCCATGTGTGGAGAGGTGCTGAGCACTCACAACTATGCAATTCTCCAACAGACCTGAAATGCCCATAGTTCCTTTGCATGTAGGACAGCTCTACTCTGAATTGATTGATCTCATGATTGGGTGTATGCTGTAACTATACACAACTGTTCAGGGTGCAATAACCCACATGTGACACAATATCCATTAGCTGATCCTGCTACTAGTGGCACTAATGAAAAGATATTTTGCCCTTACAGAACTCCTCTTAATCACCTTTGAACAAAATGCAGAATATTAACCATTGTTCTGAGATGAAGGTGGGCACAGGTTTAATTATGGCTTCCTTCCCTTGTACTAAGAGGATTGGAAATCAAACACAAATCCAGCTGACTGGACGATTTTTACTGGTGAAAGTAGGAGCTTAGGGCTTGAAGGTGGAATGGTCTATTACTTCTGGGCTGAGGAATGAAGATCCAGTTGGTTTGTCTCTATCATAGCAGCACCAAATTTCAGCATCTCTCACTTTATTATCCTGTTTTGAGAAAGGGGTAAATACATGAAACTCTAAGATAAAAGTTTCTTTTCTTCTCCAGAATAGGAAGCCAAAAGAAATCAGCTGATAGAGTGAAAACTCTATGGAAAAGATGTAAGTACCTGGCAAGAAGAACCTGGAAAAATTCATCTCATGACACCCATTCTAGCACTGGGTTTGCTTGCAATGTATGAACAAACCATTAGATGTCCCTTTGCACCTTGCAAAGCTCCAGATAGGGCATAGTCCCTAGGTAAAAAAAAACTTCAAACAGGAAAAAAAAAAAGCTGGAGCTCATGCTGTGCAGAAACCTTTCTGCCTTTTTTGCCTGTTGTGGTGCTTTTTAGTAAATTCCATTCCTTCAAGAAGGAACATGTTTCATGATATAAACAAGCTACAGGCATTCTCCACTCTCTATGTTAAGCATATCATTCTAGTATGTTGGCCAGTGTTGAACTTCAAGGCTGTTGGAGCAGTATGTTGCTATTGGAGCTATTATCTACCTCCCACTCTGGGCAGGTAGATAATGTGCTCTTGCAAAGTTTAAAAAGGAAGTCCATCTCTGGAGCTTTACTTTTCCCTCCTGCAGGAGGAAAAGTCATACTAAAATACTGAAACAGCAGCAACAAGTGCATCTGCCAGAAAACATGGCAAGCAGCATGTGGCTAGGAGGAAAGATTTCTCAAGGTTGCTGCAGTCCAGAAGACGGACCCTCTGTAAGGTATTGAACAACATCCTTTCTTCACAGGAAGCAAGAAGGTGAGTTGTCTGTGTTCTGGATGCTTGCCTCTTAACCCATCTACTCCTGTGTTGTCAGCAGTTCACCACATTCAGCATATGCCTTAGGTATAAAGAAAGGATGCACAGTTTATTATTTAGTCATAAGAGTAATTTTATGATCTCTAAATTGGTGAAAAGACAAGAATTGTTTGCTATTCCAGCTCAGATCACATGTAGAGCTGCAGAAAGAGGCACAAGGCTGAGTCTGCAAGAAACCTTATGATAACTCATTGCTAACTATCCCCAGAGCTGCTGCTTTTCTTCTACAATATTGCTTTTCAGAATTCATTATGTTTTCTTCCTTCTTTCCTTTTGAACACTTTCCTTTTGCCTTTTCTCAAAGATCTCATTACCAGTACTCTCACCTTGCTTCCATCTATCTCAGAATCAGGTAATATATTTTTACATTGGGTTGGGTCTTTTTCCCTCCTTTTTTGGTGTATAACTTTGTTCTTCTGAGTATAAGAAGACTTAGACAAAGCATTATGAACTCCAGTCTTTAAGTCTGGTGTTTATTTGCCTTATGGTTGGTTTTATCTTTAGAGCTATTTATTATTGGCTGTTCTCTTCTTTGGTGTTTCTCAGTGGTGGCACTCAGGTTCCTTTATTATACACACCAGCTGAAATTTATATTCACTGTTCTCTCATAATAACAGTAAAAAGAAGGGAAGATATCTTATGCTGTCTGTTTATTAGCAGCCTAGAAGGTCTCTTTGGCACTGGTGTTGCTGATATAGTTTTGGAGCCACCAGATTTGAGATAGAAAGTGGCATTTGCAACGACAAAGACATTACATTCCTCATCTTTCTGACTAGCTTACTGTCAACTGCTTGGTTGCATTTTATTAAGACAATGTTTTATGCTATTATTTTTTACTTTACTTATGTTACTTGTGTACATTTAAAACTGCTGTTCATCTTGCTGCTCAGGGCTTTCTGCAGCACAAGACGCACATGGACTATGACTTAAGGCTGTCTGTGGAAGAACTGGGGAGCTGGGAACTATGTGCTCACATTGCCTCATCCATTACATTTTAGAACTTGGTTTGGGCGGTAGTGTTGAACTGCAGGGCAATAATGTTCTGGAGGTACATGTTCTGCATGTATTTTCCCATGACACAGAACAGCACAACAGGGGCTGCCTGCCAAGCAGACACCCCAAGCTCAAGGCAGAAAGCACATATAAAATAGCCAGAGGAAATTTTTGCAGTACAATCAGTGCCAAGCCAGTAATTTAAGTTACATTTGAAAACAACAGTCCAGGGTCTGGGGACAGGTTGTCAATTCTGTTTTACCTGAACCACACCCTAACTTGAGGCTTGTCTGAAAAGCTGACCAAGTAACATGCTCTGCCATGAGTCTCTGATATTCCTCAGTGTGGGTGCTCACTGCAGTAGCCAAGCAGAATCTTGGAGACTTTAACTGATCTGCTTGCTGCATCATCACCTAGGGAAGAGATTCACTGTCATATTATTGTTATTGGACTCAACTTAAGTTTTAGTGCTTTTTTTAAAGTTTCATTTAAGTAAATAGCTATGGTGTATTTACAGTAATTTCTCAGAGGTGGCTTGACTTTGGCCATCTAAGAACCAATTCCCACAAGATTCATTAGTATTGTAACTGCAGATGGATTGAACTTTTGTCATTCTTTGTTTAAAGACTTGTTCTAGGAAGAAAAGTGTTGCATTTTCAGTAAAAAAACACCCACCTTCACCTGTGATCATCCTCTCTCCTTTATTGTAGCCAAGTCAGTAGCAAGAGAACAGAAGTTAGGTGGCTGGACCATGCTAGTAATAGTACAGCATTTGCAGAAATATGAAATCCATGCTGAGATCCTTAACTCAATCCTAAAAGCATGGAAGTCTCTGCTGACAGTCTCGAGCTCCAGTGAGATTTTGTGGCTCAGTACTAGAGCATCCTCTTGCTTAAGCTGATTTTCAGGCCTGTGAGGCAGTGCAACATACAGAAACGTCCACTTTCTTGCAAAACTGGTTGGTCTGAAGCTGCAATGAAGTTGCCTTCCTATGATTACTGGTCCAGCACTGCAGGAAGTCAGAATTCCACATTAGAGTTTGGAGGAGAAAGGAATCCCTGGGATATAAAGTGCTGTCCCCTGTGAGAAACAGGACTTAGGCAGATAGTTGAAGAAGTCAGCAAGCTCCCCTTGAGCAGGATGGGATTCAATGAGTGGCATAGTACTAGGAAGCAAGAAGAATATGGGAAGAAATATTTAAATATTATAAGGAATATTATAAGGAATCCACTTATTCTTTAACTGTAATCTGGATTTCACTTTGTTTGACTTGGATATTTCGGGGATGTATGGAAAGAACATTTGAGTTCCCAACAGCAAAACCTGCGATGCAAAAAAATAATATCTAGAGGGAAGGCTTTCTTTCATTTTGCTACAAATCACTTGGTACAAGCTTCTTTATGTGCCAGCCTGCAAGAACTTCTCATGCCTCTGATCTCAGTTTTAATTAAACTCCACTCACACAGTGGTTCTCATAAGAGGCAATGCAACAGCCTGCAAAAGTGATTCAGGTGAGAGGTGAGGAGCAGGAGAGTGATGAAAGTCTCACTTCTATCTGGGCTATTTTTATACTGCTCTCATCAGCACAGTGCCAGGATGCCTTCCACTAGCACAACAAGCTGCACAATTAGCATCTTGTAACGGTGCCTCTTTCTCTTCCACCTCCACTGTGCACAGGGGGATTGTGGTTTCAACTAAACATTTTAAATGCAGAACTAGAAGTTTATAGATCTTCAGTTCCTGATACTGAAGATGGTGGGTTTGAAAAAGGAGCATGGCTAAGCCAGAAGCATTCTGACAATGTAATATAATATAATATGACATAACATAACCCAGCGCAGCATAAGTGATCTTCAGCCATAGCACTTATTTCTCCCTTGAAAAACACTAAAAACTAACCTATAGAAGGCTATCAGCATAGTTTGTGCCAGCAGGGAAGATACAAGAGCCATTTCCCAACAGGAACAGCAGACATCCCTGTTGGTGTCACGGGCGAGAGGTAAAGGCCAAATAGGTGTGTTTGATGAGTAGCACTGGTGAGCCAGCTCCCAGAGACCCCATGTTCACTACGACAGCAAAGCAGACAGGAGAGGGAGGCTGAAATACAGAAAAATGAGATGGGAAACTACAACTAAGTCAAGCTTTTTTCCTGGGCCACGAATCGGGGGAATACTCTGGGCCTCACATGCCTGCCTCCTTCAATGCCATTTGATCTCTAATTGCTGCAGCAGCTTTGATGGGCTGTGATCCCCACTGTGGCTTTGAGACGAAGTAAAATATGGGCAAAGTAGGAAGAATCATCGATTCTGGTACATAATTCATAAAACTCCTGTGTAAAAGATCCAGTTCATGAATTCCAAGTTGATGAAATATTCAAAGGAAGATAAATATATTTGCAGGTATTAGACTCTCTAGCACTTAAAATCTCTCAGGACATTGTGCCAGAGAGTTCCCAGCCACGTTAATCATGCTGTGCTGTGAGCAACCTGCTGCAGAGTGCACACTGTGCCAGATAAGGAGAGTTAGGAGAGCCGGCAGCTGGAGAGTCATGGATGGCACCAAAACCACCAGCCTGGCTTCCAGTCACCAGGGTCTTAAGGTAGCTTGGTGCCCCCTATGGACTTCTTTGTGAGAGGACATTGGACAGAGTCAAAAGCCTGGGAAAGCCCCCAGGAAATGCTTCCACTAAGCAGAGGCACTGGGTTCTGGTCTGTCCCAGGGGTGCACTGAAGTGTGGAAGACATTGGAGACGAAGTGGACAAGGCACTGGAAGGTCCTGAGTGGGCAAGGGAGGGCACCAATGACCAAGTATGCAGTTACTATCAGTGATCTCTCTGGTATATTCTCACAGCCATCATCAAAAGCCCTGGGGAGAAGGGCTCTGTAATGTGGTGTTGGGATCTCCCATGCACCTGGGACTGGTGACTGCAGTCACCACTACTCTCTGAGCACTCACATCTCCCAGCCCTGGAGAGGTGCATGTGGGTTGTGCTACCTTCATCTCCCAGGGACATCACATCTGACATCTCAGAGTCCCTCACAGCATCAGATACATACTCCACAAAGCATCCCACACATCCCAGAAAGCATCATCACTGAAGGCTCAACATGTCCAGTTTCTCTTTTAAGGGAGACATAGTCTTTAAGTCTTGCGGCAGTAGTCAAGTTGGTCACACCTCACTGACCAGAAGGTTATATCAGTAGCTAGAAAATATCTACCTGCTGAAATATGAGGAAAGCTTTACCCAGTAGATCTTGTCATCATCTCCTCCCTGTTAAGCTAGTCTCATTCTGTGGAAGTAAGAAAGTCATGCTCCCTTTTCAAAGCTCTGGTGTGAAACCTGGCCAAATATTGTGTCTGGCGGGATCTGAGGGGTCTTTTGCACGCTAGACAAGAAAGTCAGCCAGATGCAAGTTGAGAGGGAGCAGCAGAGGCCATTGAACTGGAGCTTTTGAGGAGCTAGAAAGTAATATGTCAGGAAAGTGTCAAAGGTGCAGCAATGTATGGACTTCCTGGTGTCACTTAGATTATGAACTACTCTATTTTTGGAAGGAAAATTTTAGATGTTGGCTGGAATAAATACTCATTTGTCCAGTTTTATATATGTTTTTGTTTTATAGCTCAGAATTTCAAGAATATGCTTATAGCTGTTTTCTGTTTGATCTTCTTGGATGTGAGTTAAAACCTCAGATTATATGATGGCAAGAGGCAAGGACAAGTCCCTGTAGTGATGACATCAATGCAATAATATCCTAATTCTTATAATAAGCATGAACTTCTTACTCAGTATCTAAGTGTGTGGCTGAGAAAACAGGAGTCACAAAATGGAAATTATGGGAATTCAGCAACACTGCAGGAGAAAAACAGTCAAAGATAATCTAAGAAATATTTTGCAATAATCACCACTGATTGGCAGCATGCCCCAGTAATGAATTTCTTTGTATGCTTCTTCGTAGATTTCCTAACCAGTGCTGGAAATGAGTTTCCACTGTAATTCTGGGCAGAAATCCATGAAGTCTCAGAAAGGTGTCCATATGCTCCTAAGCAGTCACAGACATATAAATGTAATTACAAAGATAAAACAAACCCAGCTGGTGAGCCAAGGAAGATGTGCTCTACCTCTAAGAGTCAGTCACCCAGCCCAGTGATGGCAATCAGATCATCCTTTCTTCTCCAGATCAGTGAAGACTGAACTAGTTGATATTTGGTACAGAATGTCAACCTTCCCTAATCTTCAGATTCTAACCCTCAGGACAGGACAAGTTTGTCTAAGGTCAAGAATCAACTCTTCCAGAATTGCAATCAATGTCTTCAGGAAGGAAAAGACTGCCTTAGTTTTTATTTTCTTCTCTTTCATTATTAATGCAGCTAATGGGCCTAGGGTAAATAGGAGCAGAAAATATTGTTGCCAAACATCTTAAAAGGTTTTCAGCTGGAGTCCTGAGAGCTATTACATTTCCAGAGAGCACAGAATAATTTGTTTATCTCTTCAGTAGTTATACCCTTTCATTCAATGCAGTTGTGAGTTGTTTTATTTTAATATACTAGTGCAAACAGATCCATAGAGAGACTATTTACTTTCAAAATGAAGTAACCTATGTGTGTATATTAAGATACGAGCATGCAGACTGAAGGGTACTCCTAAAGGCTAATTTAGGTAAAAATAAAGGAAATCAGCCTGCTCAGTCTTTTTCCACAGTCAGTGAAGTGAGAGAGCTGTTCTAAGCAGGCCAGCTCATGGCATTTAACACATACTTATGTAACCATTATCTCTCCACAGGCTGTAAAGTGAGGCTGGCCTGCCCCATATTATCATTATTCTCATAAATACCCCTATGGCTGGAGCATTTATTGACATGGTGACATTGAGGAAGGTTAAATCCAGCTTTAAAAACCAAGTGCATTTATAATGGATTAGATAAACTGCATTAAATCCTTGCACAGCCTCTGGAAAATGGAAATAAACTGAACTGAATGAAAGCTACATTTGTTCTGAAGAAGCATCCATCACAAGGTTTGAATGGAGTCAAATGGACTTTAATTTTTTTTTTTCTGAATATTACTAAATGGACAATATTCCTATAAGTGTCAGCACAAAGTATATCACCTGCTGTAAGTTTATACCCTGATTTGCTGTGCCCTGCTTTTTCCACAGACAGACTTGAGAGTCTAATGCATCCACCCTGGAATTGCTCATCTGATTCCTACAAAGCTATTGCTATTGCAGAGGGAACTCAGTTTCCAGACTTTGCTGACTGACCTGGAAAGACCTAGAGAGGGTAATAGATTACCAAGTGAAAGTGGTTGATTTTTTTATTTCTCTTTTTGTTATTTCTTACACAGTATCTTGTTTGGCAAATTGTGCCAGGTGATGTTTTTCATCATTTGCCTCAAGACATGGATTTTACTTTGTCAAAACTTTTCCTTTTTTGTTTTTTATATCTGGTCTGGAAACATTCAGTAGGTACAGGTGAGCATTATCTCAATATCTCACTTGTGATTTTACAAGAATTATGGCTGTGACTAAAACTACAAGTGAAATAAAGATTCCCAAAGAACGTTGCAGATGGTGCATGAAGAAAGATGTTTTTGAAACAGACCTAAACTGGCATAACTGCAGATGGTTTCCCAGGTCAGAAATGAGGTGCATGATCAGAGCCATCAGGAACAGTTGCAGATATAGGAAAAGTAGGAAAAGTGCTGGTCACTGCCCGATTATGGTCTCATTTGCTTGCTCAGTTTGCTTGACGGTATTCCTTCCTTGTCTTCCCTTCCTTTGGCAATCTGATTATGGAGGAGTATACAGATGTTCACTGTAAAATTTGCAGAGGCATATTTGCTATCCTATACTTTGAAAGCTCTAAATTGCTGTGGAGACAACAAATGCTATTTGAAATGGAACTGATTTAGGATGCCATAAGGTAGACTTTCTTCCTCATGCATTCCACACCCCTTTATTCATCAGAGAAATATGGTCCATGGATAAAATGAACAGAAAATACACTTGATCACAGAGTATGTGTTGATAGGGCAGATTTGTCTGCAGAAGATTCCAAGTGGAAAAGATCTCTTCCAAGCTGAGAAGCATCACACAGGAAACTTCTGTAAAATTAATTTAATGCTGTTGTTTGCCTGACACTTGAACTAGACTTAGCATTAGTGGCCAGCATCTCACACATGAATGTGCAAAATGCAGTCACAGCAGGGCACTTACTGGACTTTTCACAGACAGACAATGTCTCTCTGTTTTGCTTTAAGTACTTTAATTCTGTGATGGGCACAAACAAGATTTAGTACAGAACTCTCAGTCTGACACTGCAGGACACAAAGGAAGACTGAAGTTCAGTTATCTTGGGATGAATAGCTACAGTATCAAGTACCCACTGTGTATCAAGGACCCACTCTTGAAGGAGACTTTTTGAGATAAGCTAAGTTTTACAAACCTGAGCACTGATCAGTCACATGCAAATAAATAAAGCAGCAAATCTCCTTTCAAAAGGAGACCAGGAACATCATAAAATATTCAGCAAGGCAAACAGGACAAGGTTTAATGTGAAGTGAAAAAGCAAATTATCTGCTGAATGGCACTTCACCAGCTCAGCTCTTTCAGTTCCACACCACAGATGGCTACTTATCAAAGAAAGGCAAAAGATTATACCTATACAATCATAGGTCAGATAAGAAGAAAAAGTGATACCTGGTTAACTGTGTGGTTAGATAGAAACAATAGCATCAGTGGACCCAGTAGTTCAGTATTTTTCCCCACTACCATGGCCCAGGTCTCCGTGTCCTCTGTCTGACATTTTGCGGCACAACCACAAGCACGGCTGTCCAGAAATAGCTAGATTCACAGACAAAGTAGAAATTACAGAAAAGGATCAAATAAGGCCTTAGTTTTGTGCCAGCCCTGATGATGTGTTTGTGTTTTCATAGAGGCTTTGTTATAACCTTGGGGAATGTCATGCTACTTCTAATTCCACACAGGATCGAGATGAGCTGTCAGTTTCCACCACAAGACACAGTGAATAGCTTTAGAGGGAAAAAGTTCCCACTGCAAATTTGAAAGACCAGCCAAGCACAAAATCTGCTGGTTTATATCTAAATAGTGGGGAAGGAGACATTATGGGCAGATTCATCTCACCTAACTTCCATGTGAGTAAAGAGCAGCAGCTACGATGCAGTTGGATATATCTGAATTAATGACCTTGGCTTCCCTTCATAGCTAAATGAGACCTCATCACATTAGCCAGTAGAGACTAGACAGCAATTCTTCCTTTTCCCAGCTTTTCACAGAATATTTTCTGGTAGCCCCAGAACCTGTGTCATGTAGGGTATTGACCAGTGTGAATAAACATGCTAAGAATTATTACTTTTCCTGGAGTATTTCTAGTTTGGTTAGTCAAGACAGAAAAAAAGTGGGAGAAAAGCATTATTATCATGTACTACAACTGTGCTATTTCTTTCCCCTTGTTCCTAAGTGACACAAACTGCATACAAATTAAATTTAAACCAGGGAGCATCAGGGGGATGTGAAATAGCATTATTTGGAACAGAATTCTGAAGGAAAGTGTGCAATGCATCACTAACTGTGGAGAGATGCAGCCAGACCTTCAGATCACCTTTCTTGCAGGGCCAAGCATACATCAAACTGCTTGATGGAAAAATACAGAATACAAGTACTATTTATTTCCAGGAAAACACATTGATGGCTCACACAAATGGTCACATTGAAGCAGTGTAAAAATATTGTGGCATGGCAGATGGTCCACACTTGCACACTTAAACTCTGGCTAATATAATGACAGTAGACTGGGTTCCATCGTGGTGGGTTTTTTAAAATAAGGTATGCAGAGGCACACAGAGAGTTCTAGAAATTTCACAATTCAGTTGGCCAGCAGAGGTTGACCATATGTCTGAAAATAAGATTCAGGGGGGGATCTTATTTTTCTACTCTAATTTGTGATTATTGCTGTTACTTTGCACAGACTAGGTCTTATTCCAAGAGTATTCCCATCAAGCCTAGGTGCAAATTTTGCCTCATTTGCAAATATGCAAAATGTGAGTAGAACAATGAAGAAAAGACAGCATGTTGCTGGATGTCTGTGGAGGAAGTAAAATTGCTTACACAGAAGGTAAGACAAGATGTCCTGATGATTCCTAATGGCCTTTTAATCCATGAGACCTGAATATCTGAGAGGGATAAGGAAGATAAAAATCAGAAAGGAATGCAAGACTTTGCTCATAAGTCTTGACAAGGTTAATTTGTTTTAAAATTTGAATGACAATAACCACCCACATTATCATCAGATAAATCCCACTAAGAGGGTATTTTTTCCTACAGTGAAGATAGGATGTGCCTTAGAGTATCCTGTCTGAAACTTGGCAGGAAAAGCATCAAATTGACTTTTTTTTTTCAACACTGTTGATACATTTTTAATAAAACCAGCAAACAGCAGTAGGAATATGAGTAAAGTTTGGTAACCCACCTTTCTTTGGATAGAGCCAAAATTAATCTTTCCTGAGTTTCTTGCTCATGGAGGTGAGCTGAAACAAAGTAAATTTTGCATTCACAGTAATTTTCCTATTTGCATTCATAGTAATAAGCTCAAATGATAGAAATCTAGCTTGAAAAGTGTTAAGAACTGAAAAGGCATATGGCTATATTTGTGTGTGTGTACATATGTAACTGGAATTACAGCTTCCTTATGGAAGAGTGTAATATCAGACACAAACTCCATACCCATAGATGGTATTTTGAGAAGACACCCAATATTTATTCCTAGAATGAGTTGTTACCTCCAGATAACTTATAATTGCATAGAACAAGATATTAAATGGTAAAGAGGTGCATGTCTTCTTCACTCCTTGAATTTATGCTTTATGAATTGGCTAAAACAAATTTTAAAAACATATTTCAGCATGCCAACACAAATTTTATAACCCAGACATCTTTATCAAGAGAATTCAGGAACATCTATTCCACTTACTCTCAATAATCTCTTAAGGGCCTCTTATTTTGAACATGGGACTTAACTCCAGATCCTCAAAGATATTCAGTCCTGTAGCTTCTGGTCATTTGAATGGAAATTCCTTTGAGAATATGAACTCTAATTCTAAGCATGACATGTGAAAATGTCACTCTAGCATTATGGGCATATCTCCAGCTAAAAATTAAACCACATTCAACTAGAATGTACATTTGAAGTGTCGGAAATATTCTGGAACAAATCTGTGAATAAAAGTACGTGATCCACCACCAGCAACCTGCGGTACTTTAACAAACTGTTGACTTATGGTCACACTAATGCTCCAGTGGGGCAGTTTGTGCACTTGCTTCTTGTAAGGCAATGAGGTTTTATATGGAGCATCATCTGATAATATGAAAATTAGTACTTTTTTCCCCCATAATCTGCATGTGGGCAAGCTTACTCAGTGTTTTGCTTTCATTCCACTAAATTCACTGTCCAAGCAGACCACATTAAAGTGAAGTGGCACACTGTTACTCTTGAGTATGTCTGTACCTAAATCAGTCTTTCAGGTAAAACCAGGCAGTTCAGCCAGGCGTCTGGAAACTTAGGTTTCTTCTACAGCCCATAAAAGTGGTGGAGAGATATAACCATGCCAGAAGGCAATTCATCCTCTTCAAACACAGCATCTAAGAGTCTCTATCAGCTGGAGAGCAAATCTAGGCAGCCAGGCTGCAGAAATCATTTACTGTTTAGAAGGCAAAGGTAAGAAACATTAATCCCATCACAAATGTCCAAATACAGAGCTGTTTGGAAATAGCAGAATTGGGTTTTTCAAGTAATTCCATGCACAGAGTAGCTTTAAATCTTCATGAACTAACCACAGTGATATGTGGAACACCAGATACAACATCCAGTGCATTTCTGTTCTAAAATCCTGTGTGTGGGGGGGAAAGGTGGTGCTGTTGCTGACCATGTAATATGTCAGGAATAAAAATAACTGAAACAGTTTAAAAATTTTCAGTTCAAATAGAGCATATTTTCTGGAAAATACAGCACTTATAATATAATGCAAAGATTAGAATGGGAGCTGAGATTAGAATGGTCCATCCCTCCATGATTTTCTTGCATGCCAAAACACTACATTTTAGGGTGGAATTTCTAAAAAGGTGGCTGAAATCATTATCATCCAAAATTATTTACTTGTGATATTTTCTCGTTAACATAGTGCTGTATCTCACACTTCAGACTATAGGCTTACAAATTAATTAATATGAGCAGTTTACTGAAACATCTAGTCTGTGTCATATCTTTATCCTGGGATGATTCACACATAGCAGTTACCCAACCGAAAAGCAGGTCTTTCATTAACAGCTAAGAAAGGTTAAAAGCTCTGGAGTTAAGGTCTTTGTTCAAGGGATCAAACAAATAGTTAAACTCTACCTGCAATTCATTGCAGTCACGCTCTTTTTGCCACCGTAAGAAAAACACAAGTCAGTTCTTTTGAGTTCTGCTCATCAATATGCAATGCAAGAAGGAATTTATCTTATTTTTATCACTGAAAAAGCAGAGCTGTGTAAGTTTATGGGGATACACTGATTTTCACAGTGACCCAATAGCTTCAGTCACATGGTCCTGGAAGCAACTAAATACATTTGAAAGACTGTGTTTTTTGCGTGTATGAAAGGCCAGAACTCTTGTGATCCTGTGCAAGTGAAATTCAACTTCCCTTATATTGGGTTAATAAAACTATAAATGTTGTCAGTGCTCCTAGAATCATTCATTCACTTTTAAATCTACTGACTGCACTTGGTTTGATGACCTTGTCTGGCAATAAACTAACTCTATAGATCATTAATTGTTATTGGGAAATATTTGTATATGATTTCCAAGCTGCAAATAATGCCTCACAGGTACGAAAAAAAATACAAGAAAAAAAAGGAAAAAACCACAACCAAAAAGGAGAGAAATTCCAGCTCCATGTTTTTTTTCTTTTTTTTCCCCTCTTGTCATGCTGCAGGGAATTCTCTCTGATGTGCAAGGCTTTCCACTAGGGTACTAGGAACTCTGAGGCTGGACAAGGAACTGGCCTGCGTGAGTCACACCATCTCTTGGAGCAGACCACACTATGCATTACCTACACTCAAAGCAGGCCATGAAGGCAAAAGCAAAATAAAAATATTTATTTACAAAATCCAAGAGAGACCTTAGTTAGAAAGAGATATATAGACATGGGTGACGAAATGGAAAGAAAACTGTGTTTGATCTGTTTATCCCAAGATGAAATCTAAACTTTGTTGTCTTCCCTTCTGTGTAGCTGACAAGCTTTTAGACAGTTTTTTAACCCACATGGTTAGGGAAACAGTCCTTGGGGACAATCTACATCTTAACTTACATTTATAGAAGATATACTTGATCTGCAAAAATATGTTAGATTTCATGTCTAATTATTCCCTTCAGTTTTACTTGGAGGTCAATGTAGACTCTTGAATCCCTTTCTCTCTTAATTTCTTCCTCTTAAGGATTATTGATCCTTAATTAATTTCATATAAATATGTCAACTGATATCTCCATTTTATACAATCTTTTTTCTTTTCCTTATTGAGCCTAGACATAAGATTAGCCAACCACACAGAGATGATGGCAAATCTGGATGATTTTTTCTCCACCTTTGTTTATATAGGATAAGGAATAGACCCACTTTTTTTCTTCATGTATCTTCTATTTTTCTGGTTGGGCTGAAAGGGCAGCACTGTTTCTTTTGGTTCAGGGAATGGGAAAAAAAAAGAGTGTTTGTGTCCAAAGCATCCTGGTTGATATGACCCAAAAGTTCATGGACAAGTCACTGCAGAGAGAATGAGTGCTCACCACTGCTGTTCCACCTGGGGCCCCCTCTGGTACCCCTTCACCCTGGCCCTACGCTGCAGTAATCCCCTACAACAAAGGTGAGCTGGCACTGCAAATTATACCCTTGTTCACAGTGGGGGGCCCTGGAATGGAGGGAAAGGTGCTGCAGGGAGGGAAAGAAGTCTATGCCAATTCCTTGTACAGAGGCCTCCCAACCAGCTTAATGAAAAAAGGCTCCAGAGCTCTGTTCATCTCTCTCACTGCAGGCATCTAAAGCCATCTGGGATGCCCTGCAGTATTTTCCCTGGCTTCTGGATGCTGCTTCAGGGTGTCCCACAGGTCCTGTACCAAGTCTGTCAGACCTCTGGGAATGTTTCACTTACTCCTGGGGTATTTCAAATGTTCCTAATGCTTATGCTTGGAGGGAGTCAATTAAGTGTTCAATATTTATGATCATACCACTCACTCAGAACAATGACATTTACTATTTGTATGCTCCTCTCACACCTCTTGTTCTGCAGTTAAGGACCTTTACCAAAATCAGTGCCTCTGTGTGCCAGGAGTTCTGCACAAAGCTAATGAGAAATAGCCCCTGACCTAAAAGGATGAGGGGGAAAAGCAACATGCCTTGCCCAAACTTACCCAAGTGATTCTGCTGCAGAAAAACACCACAAATTCACATCCTCAGAATACAGAGAACAGCAACACAGTCCAAATTCTCCTTTTGTAGGGTACTTTTGCAACATCTCCTTTATCTTGTCTGCAAGAAATCTAACACCTTGCAACCCTACAGGGTCAGTAAAGGAGGATTGTCTGAGTCTCTAAAATATAAGGTGAATTAAGACAAAATCAGGCCTGTAATGCAATTATCCCTTTTCTGTTCCTTGAAATATCTCCACTCTTCCTTCCTTTTCCTACCTTCATTTCATGTCACTTGGAGTAGGATTTATTTTCAAGCAGAAGTAGTGAATTATGTCCGCTGTGCTTCAGCCTCTCATACCCTATATATCACAGAAAGCTCTTTACCAGCAATGTATTGCTGAGAGTATTTTTGCAAAAACTTCAGCTACTCCATGGGGATTTCCTTACACCCACACAAGGGAAAAGCAGTTCAATGTTATGATGCTTGTATCTTTTATCCTTGTTCTGCTTGCTCTGTTCAGACCGGAGGCTGTATTTTGGGGACCTAATGGGTATCAAATGGGACTGGATTTCTTGGCAATGACTCATAATCCCTACCAAACTGGAATTTTGAGCACAAAGGACCACTGAGTAAACAACCCAACCCTAACTCTTAAATAACTTTGGAGAGCCCCACATTGCCTTGCTTAAGGCAGAGTTCCCATGGATTCACTCCCAGTTTTACAAGGGAAAGAAGAAAATGTATGCATAAGGGACTGATCTGATGGGAGTTGTGACATTCAGGACTAATGCTGTGACTCTCAGGGTTAGCCACTTGCTGGTAACCACTTTGTCCTGCATCATCTCTGCCTTTGCAGCACAGATCAAGCTCAAGGAAGCACTGCAAAGCTCTGAGCTTGCCTCAGGCTCAGGGCAGAACCATTCCTGGCACCCAAACACACAAAACCCATCACCACGTAGTGTTCCATTGAGCTGAACCACGGGTTGGCAGCCTGTTGTGTGTGGATGGCACAACCTTAGCATGAAGGATTAAGTCTGTGTTGAGGTTCCATGTGCTTCTGTTTCCATTTCCCTCTAAAACTATGGGCTCAGTTTTTATTGTCCACTCATTCATGACTGGGAAATGTTCATTCACAAATCTCTCCACCCAGCACATCCAGCCAGCCACCACTTCCATGGTGAGAAGTAAAGAGGCTGAAAAAGAGAATGGAACAGAGTTCCACTCCCATTAGGAAAATGTGGAGCAAATGTTTCATAAAATTAAGGAGACAGACTATAAAAACAAATAAACCAAACACCTTGCCCCACTTCAGTTAAACTAGCTGCATATATTCAATAAAATTTTCTGAAACATGTATCAGAATAAACAGAGACAGATAATAACTTGGGGAATTGCTATATAATGCCAAACCTTTTACCTCCACTTAGTTTTGATTTGTTACCATTTTTAAGCAGCTAAGTGCTGCGAAGACTAGGAGACCATGCCAGTTAACACTGGTTTGCATTGCCCTGGTCAAACTCACAGTGGAAAGGCAACCTTATGACAAAACACTCTGATATAGATTGCATTTCTGGGCAGTTTCCATCAAAAATAAGTTGGTTTTGTAGCTTCTCATTCTGAGAAGTAGTTTGATCAATCAGATATTGCTGGGGAGTGCTGACAAAAGGGTTCTTGTGCTGCATAATAGAAAGTACTCTATGGACAGAGCAATTAGTCTGACATCTTCCCCAGCATATGACTGCCAAGAGACTGCCAGATTTCTAAAGGAGTCTGGGTGTCTGTGTACTTCAATGTTGTGAAGTTCTGCTGTTTGTTGTAGTACTTCAATTGGAGATAACCTACTTTGGAAAAAATCTAGTCCTAAAGATTTAGTCCTTTGAGTCTTTGATTCTGGCTGTTGGAAATGACTGTACTTAGAAAAAAAAAAGGAAAGAAAAGGTTTATTTGCCTGATGAATCCCCAGCAGGGAGTTGCAGACAGATGTAAATTAGAATCCTTTTTAAAAAGAAAAGAAACAAAACACAAAAGAAAAAAAAAATCAGTACTTGCAAACCAACCTCAAAAAGCCAAATTGAAAAATCAACTAACTGCAAATCAATTGCATACAAATAGATAAAGAAAAGAGAAAAAGAAATTGGTTGTCTGGTTGGTTTGCTTTGCTTTACTGTCTCCTGTCAGTGGCTATGACACGCACATTAGCCCCAGATGGATTTGTTAATGATCAACACAGTCATTACATGACTTAACAAATAAATAATTAATGAGTGAACAGAGAGTAGAAAGCATCCCTTAAAACAAGTGGTGGTCAAGGGTTCAGCACCCTGGATTGCCAGGAGGGAGCAGCAGTGCAGTTGCTCTTCCCAGTCTGCAGCTCCCCAGAGAATAGGAGGGACCACGACCCAACATTGCTTGGTTAGTGTCTGCAAGGAAGGCAGCTCTTGCACACCATTTAGAACAACCTTCCTCCCTAACTGAAGACTGGCATTTTGTGGCTTCATTAAATGTTTGCATCCTCTATTCAGAAAAATGCCTTTGAGTAGTACAATGTCACAAAGAGGAAAATGATGGGACAAGGCCTCTGAGCTCATTAGTAGGCACTCAGGCACACCAGGATCAACAAATCAAACAGACACCCCGTGTGTCAACCACAACCTGAAAGAAAAGAAGGCATTATGAAAGGAACAGTTGGTTTGCTGGAGCTACCCAGATCCTTCACTGGCTGCAAGAGACAAAACAGCTCCCACCTGCTCTTCGAAAGGCAATAAACATGGCTCCATTTTTACACAAGCAAGAACTTATAGAAGGCCAGCAGAGACAAGTCCGGGAGTTTTATTTTGTCACAGGCACCAGTGTGTCTTCCTTCTTGGATAACACCTTCCTCTTTCCCCCTTCTTAAGGGAAAAAATTAGAGATGTTTGGAGAAGGAATATTTCAGGGTTGTTTCTTTGTTGAGGAAGTTTCTGCCGGAACATCCTTTCTGCTTTCAACAGTGGTTATACAAGGCAAAGAAAATAGAGATGCTGTCATCCCTTAATTTTCCTCCCTTTGTGCATCAGACTTCTTAGAGCTGTGTCAGGAAAGAGTTTGGAGTAATTTGTTTAATTTATATCTCATCTCCTGGTGCTTTAAGGATTCCTGAGGCTTAGATTTCCTGAGGTCTTAGTGAGCAAATTAATATTTTCGTTTCTTCTTTTTTCCATTAGGTCAATTAAAAAAAAAAACAAACCAAAACAAATCAAACCAAAAAAACTTCATTGTAGCCGTAACACATAGTTTTCAATAGGTAGCAAAGGCAGTCAGTCAAATCTCCTTTATTAGCCACAAAGGAAAAGGACAAGGGAAGATGCTGTGCAAGGGCACAGGGATTGACATGGGAAAATGTGAGACAGGGGACCCAGAGGTTTTGGGACAGGGAAGGAAGGGGAGGACTCTGCCCATATGGGGGCAAAAGGGAAAGGGAATGGCACGACCTGGGGGTGGGAATGCAGACTGAAAACCATGGGGGAGCAGGGCTCCTTCTGTGGCTCAAAGTCCTAAATGAAGGGACTCACATGTTTGACTTAAACTGGAGAGAACAGCAGTTCTGTTGCCAGTTAACTCGATACAGATATACTGTCAAAGGAATATTTGTGCTCATGGAAAAACCCCAGTGATGGCTGCAGCTGCGTTTTTAAACAGGGCTCTGTTTCATTGGCATGAAAGCTGGACTCTGCATGGAGGGATGGCACAGGCAGGGAGGATTCAATTCCACGGGAGAGGTGCTCTCGCTACCTCTCTGATTTGTGCCTGGCTCGGACTGCAATGCAGGGCTGTGGCTGGGGGTTGCTGTCTCTTTGCTCCCTCATATGTTAGCCCAGCACCTAGAGAGTTAGCACTCAGCAAAGAGCAGCTCTGCTTTGTTTGATTTGCACCCCGCTGACATGAGCGAGGTCACAGAGCACTTGTGTCTGGCCTCTGAAGCTCTCTGGGGTGGAGGCACACCCCAGAGTGCCCTGGGAATCACATATCCCTCATGGATGGAGCATGGAGGGCGGCACAGACAGCCCAAGGTGGCAGGAGGGTCAAATCCAAATGCACGGGAGGGAGAGGCCATCGCTGTTTAAGTGGAGATGTCTCTGATGTGGGTACCACAGGTGTCAGCCCAGAAACAGGTCTGTCAGGAGACCAGAGCAGGGGATGTGCAGCTACTCCCTTGTCTTTGCACCCCAGGAAACCAGACCATGTTAAGGGGAGACAGCTCCTCAGAAACCTTCATGCTGTCCCACAAATCCAACCTGAGCTGTGGCTGGTTTTACAGGCTGAAGGAGCAGCCTGACTAGTGTGAACTTTCTCCTGGCTTTTAAATATCCCACAGGTGATGAAGAGGCATTACTTAAGCCCAGCTTAGTGTGCTCAGCTTTCAACTCTTTTCTGGCTGCACTCACACTGCCATGCAGAGACAGGAAAGACATGGCTGGAGCGGGAGTGACCAGGCAGCTTCAAGGCCTGGATGCTGAGAGCTTTCCTGGGAGCCATGTGAACATTTGCCCCCGTTACAGGGTTTCATAGCTCACATCTCACACAGATTGTATTTTTCCAAGAAGGAAGACTCTAGACACAAGATGTACTGCATGGCTCAGGACACTTCAGGAGATATGTAGTTTTTTATTCTATTCTCAATTCTGCTGCTACTTTTCCTTGGTACCATCTTTCAAAGGCCAGCTCATTCTGTCTTAGATTTCCTGGAAAAGGATTGAAGAAACAGACCAGGAAGGTGATGAGGAAAAAATAGATGAGACCCTCTCAGTCCTTGCATGGCAGCTACAGTCCTTCCAAGTCAGGGAGGGTGAGACAGCAGCTGGGTTGGACTTATTATACTCCTGGAAAAGTTCAAGGAACACCCCTTTCTCATCTTGCTCTGTCTCCAAATCTCTTGAGAAACCTTCTGCTGCTGCTGCACCCATGTCTCCTGGCCAGACCTGACGGAGTTAAAAAGATCCAGCAGTGCAAAGAGAGGAGTCCCACAGTTTCCAACAGGAGAAATTCTGAGTTGCTGCCAGTCAGTTCAAGAAGGAGCAGCAGGCAGTCATTTTACTGCCTTTCATCTGGAGCTGTTTCAATATTTGTATTTATTTTCTTGCTTTCTTTATGTCTTTCTCCTTATTAAAAAAAAATAAGAGGAGAAATAAAAGAAAATCGGATAAAAGGGAACAGCTCTTGTCTTCTATTAAATTTGAAGGTAAGGGAATGAGGATGCAAATTAGCAATAACACATCAAAACAGAAATGATGATAACATGTAGTTAAGTCTTTTAAATTGCTCCTTCAGCTCTGGGGGTAAGACAGGAATGTGGCAGTTCAGGAGTCTGAAAAAGAACTAAGATTTGTATTTAACTTTCAACTAAGCAGCAGAAATAAATACTCAGGAGACACTTAACTGCACCCCTGGAAACCCATGCTAAGGGCTTGTGCTCAGGAAGCATGTGGAGAGGCTGAGGGATGCTCCAGAGGAGACTTTCTGTGGATGTTCCCTCTTCCTCCACAGGTAGAGACAGAGGAGGGAACATGATTTTTTTACTGTTCCAACTTTTAACAGTAATGAGAAAAACTTGTAACTCTAGCCGTTGTATTTCACTCTTATTGTGAGCTTCAATTAAGATTCTGCTCCCTCCATCCCCCTGTAGCTCACCCAGAGCAGGATGCATTGATCTGAGCTTCAGGTGCCAGCAAATGATCACTGCCATCCTCAGCTGCTGGCTGCTGCTGGGGCCAGGGCTGCCTCATTATTGAACTCTCTTTCTAGGTGCTCAGAGATGGCTGAGTTGACATACTGCCCTATTATGAAAGCCACAGATCAAGAAAAATTATTGTGCCACCTTATTTTTGCCTCCTTTAAGACCTATTTTCTCTCTTTGTTTCTGTCATTTTCTTCAGCTACTACTGAGTTGCCAGTACATTTTCTTTCCCCTGTCAGAGATAATCTGCATTCTTACAGAACTGCCTGTTTCTTTCCATCTCTCATTTATCACTTCTACAGCTGCATGGATAGCAAAATAAATGTTTTCATGTCCAATATCTAGAGTAGCAGTTTTCAGCTATTTGGCTTATAGATACCTATCAGGTCAAGTAGATGTGCAAACAACTTCAGAAATTAAATAATAACCCATTTCCTCCACATCTCTCTTTCAGTGCCTGTGGAACAACCTACAGACAACAGACATTTTGCAAAAAAACCCCAGCTTCTCTAGAAAAACCCAAATACTCTTTGGGTACTTATGTTCCTCATTTTTTTCCTTTTCCTTTATTTTTTCTTCCTTTTATCTTCTTCCTCTTTTCTCCATCTGGTTCTGGTTCTTTTTCCCTCTCCCTTATCTACTCTTTTCCATACCTACTGATATTTATCTTTTCCCTTTAGCTCCATTGTCAGAATGGTGGAAAAACTCTTCAAAAGTTCTACTTCTTTGCTGGTTAGTGTCTCCTTCCATTGTAATGTCAGGAGTATTCCTGATGATCTGAATACATTTTTCCATGCAGCAAGGAGATATTAATATCATGTGCCAAGACTTGCACCTAAATCCATTTGGATCACACCAACATTGCTGGTCTTGGACGGGCAATAGCTCACACCACTCAGGTCCCTGTACAGAGATGGGCCAAGCAAAAGGATTTCTCTTTAGCAGGGATTTTCAATAGATATTTTTTGTTCCTGCCATAATGCCAACCATCTGTGGGATTTAATTAAGCTCAAAATCAGAAATGTGTGAGAAGAAAAATTTAAGAGGAGAATCTGATTCCTGCTGAAGTTTTCTCTGGAATATTCACACGCACTAAAATTGCAGAGCATTCAGTTTAGGTATCTGGGTAAATGTGGATCTGGATTGAGGTCCTTAGGGCTTTCAGCTAGCAACTTCACAATAGGAAAGGCTAATCTAGATGCAACACTGCCAGTCCAAAACATTCAGATAAATCAGGTCCGTTCCCCAAAACCATGAGATTACCCCTCCCCGTCCCCCCCCCCAAATATAACTCTCACATCTGAAAACAATAATTTTCTCATTTCTGTTTCTTTAAATCACAAGCAGGAAGTAGGAACAAAGCCCTGCTGGACAAAACCCAGAGTGAATACAAGATATTTAGCAATCTGCAAGTGAATTGCCCCCCATAGAGGAATGATTGGAAAGAGGATTTGGTACACATGTATCTACCACTGTACTTGGCTGGCCCCCATATCTCAGCTAACTGTTGTGTGCAGACTAAGTCTGCAGAGATCAAACCCAAGCCTCATTATTACAGCTATGTGGTTTCTAAACTGGAGCTAGATTGCATCCACACCTGCGGCCATGGCTGGCTCAGCCTCTCCACATCTGCCTACATGAAGGTGGCCAGAGATGCCTACACCCTTTAAGCTATCCCACATCCCTTCTTTTCCTGACAGTCATGTTCCCACATGCTTTACTCCTTCCTTCTCTCTCCATTGCATATTTTTCCTTCATCCCTTGCTTTTTCTCACCACGCAGAACTTGGAGTCAGAAGTGGTACATGTTTCAGGGGAGCTCTCCACAGATACAGAGATTCCATAGCAAAGGGAAATTCACGAGGCTGCAGCACTCGGCCTATGACTAGTCAAAGTCTTACCTGTATGTGTTTACTTTAGGCACTGTGAAGGTGCACTTCAGGCAGCACTGAAGTCAGCTGAACTGCTCACAGAGCACGAAGTGCACTGCATGCTGAATGCACTGTGTGAGCGGAGCCTGAGGCTAGAGACACTCTGGGGCAGGGCTTTTCTCCTTGCAGTTATTTCTATCAGAATGCTATCCCACTCAGACAATGTGTTTCCCTTTTCCCCAAGGTGCATTACAAAGGAAATCAGCACCAGGTGCATTCTGCAGCAGAAGCAGCAGAGGGGCAGGAAGAGCATGCGGCACTAATGACTCCTCTCATGTTCGCCTTTTAAGTCCTGTCCCTGCAAAGTGCCTTGAAATTTGAAGGTACAAGGTGCTTTAAAAAGCTGTCTCACTTCCAGTCTTGCTAGTTTATGCAACAGATATGCTACAGCAAAATATGATCTTCCAGGACATGAAATGCTGTTTTATTCCATGAGTGACCCAGCTTGAGAAGCAGGCCAGTGTTCTGGGATGCTGGGCAATTGATTCTGTCAATATTATACATCATGCCACTGCAAAATGGCCTCTCTTACTGCCAAAGCTTGAGAATGCCTGTGCTAATTAAAAAAAATTAAAAATATTACACTGGATTTCACAGTTTCTCCAGGAGACAAATGTTCCCTTCAGTTTTGGCTTAAATTTTTTTCTTGTAGATGTGCCTTTTTACAAATTAAACTGCTTTGTAACTGCATCAAGCAAAAGGTGGCTGAATTTTCTTCAATATTTTGGAGCTGCTATACAAATTTTTAACCTCTCTTCTCCATATACCCCCTCCCCTCAAATGAATTAAATTCTAAAAATAGTGCAGGAGGCAGAGGTCCTCCCTAGAGATATAGGAGTAGAGCCTGCCTTTTCCTTTGTAAGTCTGAGCAGATAGTATTATCCGAACACACAAATCAGAGTTATTATGCACTTTATAAAAAGGTACATCTAGTCTATGAATAAATTTAGCATAAAATTCACTGTTCTCCTGAAACCTCAGGAATTAGTACAAAATCCCTTGCTGATTCCAAACAAATAGTTATTATAGGTTTTTTAAGTGATGACCATGTTTCCTTGGTGAAGCATCTGGTGAAATTACCTAAATCAGCTCCCACTGCTTAGAGATGTAATATTGTCACCATTCTGAAAATCTTTTTAAGGAGTTTGGGTGAGAGTGAAACTCCAGGTATGATTTCATTCTCCATCAAGCAAAATGTTTCCTCCATTGTTGGAAACTTGGTATTGCCAAATTCAATCTACCTTGAAGTCTTGGGAAGCTCCAAAATCTTTGATTGTATTAAAAACTTCCTAAGATTTTTAAAGAGAAAAATAATGTGATATTTTTGTTCCTTTATTTTGCTGTCAAAGAATAACCCAAGTTTACTCAAGTTTTGTGGCAGTGGTGGGAAATTTAATCTTGCCATCTGAGATGAGATAGACTAAATTGCTTGTGTCTTAGAAAATGAGACTAATGAGAAAAATTCTATAATCCGTATGTTTCGTGTGTCAGAGGTCTTACAGAAAGTCCATTGGCTTCCTATGGACAAACCTCTCATTGCTGTCAGAGGGCTGCCATAGGATATAACTTTTGTGTGCCACACATTTGACTTCTATAATTGTCTAATTTTACCAGAGTCAACAACAGTACCCTCAAGAATGCTCAGGTAGGACCAAGGAATGTGAAAATAGCACCTGCCAGTAACCTCTGCATTACAGATCTATACTACAGATTTTCCGATAACTATGAGGATAATTATAACAAGTACAGTACATTGAGAAGAATTGGCAAGGAGAGGTTAATTTTAAAGAAGCAACCTGAATACAGGTTTAGAAATTTATGTTGAAGCACAGACAGTCTGATGCATCTATGCATGACTGGCCATAAGGGATATGGCTCAGAGGGCTTACTGACCCTGGGAAAGGGAGCTAGAAAACAGATCCTGCTTTCCTTCCTTTCCCTTTCTCCCCTACTCTAGCTTCCAACTCTGAGGCTATCTTAATGATGGCAGAAAACACATTGAGAAGAAAAGGAAGTAACTACCCTTTTGTCAGTTCATTGAGCTCAATCAGGTTGCTGATGACTTGGAGGAGAGCTGGACAGGACACAAAGTAGAGGATGGGCAGGGATGAGCAGGACAATCACTTCAGCAGAAGTCATAGAGTCAGCACAGGCATTTTTGCCTACTACATCTTCATTACAAACCCCTGGCTGCACTGATAGCAAAGCATCATCAGTGCATATTTCCAACACAGCCACCAGTAACTTGTTGGTTACCTATTACCTACCCATAGACAGACTCCTCCTCTCACCCCCATGACTCTGCTTTCTGGAATATATTTCCTTCAAGTGCCACACTCAGTGAGCAACAGGCCTATTATTGTAGCTAATTAGAAAATTCCCTGTGTAGTTTAGTTTTTCCTTCCTGCAGAAGAACTGCTTATAAATCAAAATAAAATTCTTCTTTGAGACGGTTTAATTGCAAATGAAGTTGCTGCAAAACTACTGACAGGCTTCCAAACCTGACCGGAAACTTCACCTGGCTTGCTACCAGCCTGCCTTTCCAACTGGAGGACAAGAAACTCAATTTTTTGGGCTCCCCTCTGCTTGACAGTTCACTCTCCTGTCAAGCTGATAAGGGATGGAAAGCCCAGACTCTGTGGAATACTGAGTTTAGAAGCTTCAAAGTCCCCAGATCCCCACCGCCTGTCTGTCACAAGGCATTTAGACTTTCATTACTCCTGGGCTTTAGGAATGCTGGATTGCAGCTAAGAACTGGAGCTGACAAGGAACTGAGAACCTGGAGGCTCCTTATTCAGCAGATACCGTGAATAATTTCTTGTTTCTCCTCCCCAGAAGAAGTTGGATTTCAGTAGAAGTGGGATTGTTCTCACTTATCTCATGATTTGAAAACTTTTGATTTTCTAGGTTTAAAATGAAGACAGCAGCCCAAACCCTGGCATAAAATTTCTGTGTAGAATTCCACATATTAGTATCCTTTTTAAATAAACAATACAAACTCCCAGAACCTCTCTTGGGTAGAAGTCCACAACCTGTCAGTCACAGTTTTTAGAAGAATTACTGCCCCATGATAATTATAAAAATAATCATACTCATCTGTTTAAAGAAGACAGAATTCCTTTCAGAAACTACAGTTATTTAACCAATAAATGATTCATTGTGGATCCTGCAAGGATATTATTTTGCATTCATTTTTGTCACAGCACATACTTATTGCAATTGCACAACTTATGAAGGAAGCCACAGGCTTTACAATTACTTATGGGGTTATTTTATTTTATCCTTATTTCTTTTTCTTTGCTGTCACTGTGCTGTTAAATGTTAGTGTTATTACAGCTTAAGCAAGGCTCCTCTCCACTAGGTCAGTTAACAATAGCAGTAAGCTCAGATGTGTCTAGAGAGTATTACCCTAATTACTGAAAAGCTACCCTTAAATGAAAATCATGAGGACCAGAGACAAATAGGAGCAATGAACACTACCCAGAGGACCATCTTGCCTGAAAGATGCCATGATGTCATCTGTATTATACAGAAAAATGTTTCTTCCATAATGGAAGGTCCATTTTCAATTCTTTAATGGATCCAGAAGATCTGTACCTATAAAAGTGTAATCAAATCAATAGAAAAGTGCAACCACACCAAGCAAAACAGCTGAAACAAGAAAGGCTTTGCTATTTCTATTTGATCCCATGCCAGTAGCCCCTAAGGCACCTGCATCCATGGACAACTTGAGAATTCCAGCCTTGCCAATATCACTGCTTGCATGAGGTTGATTGCTCAAGACAATTTCAGAGATGGCTGCCATGAATACTGATCATGTAGTGACAAACCAAGTTATGTCCCTGACAGCAAGTATTTCAATATAACAAAGACTGAGACATAATGAAACATTTGAGAAGACTGAGTTTGGACATAGGGCTGACAGTAGAAGTTTATAATGGAAGTAAATTGCAAATCAGATTCAACACATCAGAAATGTTAGTACAGTAGGAACAGAGAAGCCTCAAAAAGTCCTTCATCTCCGTCTGAGAACAGTTTTACTTTGCGGTCACTTCCTCTTGTGAAGAACATTTTCTCTCCCTTCAGACTTTGCTCTGTGGGTCTGAGTAACGGGTTTTTCATTCTGCTGCCTTAATTCTTCTTTTTCTCATATCTATCTAAGCTTTGGTTTTCATCTCCATGTCAACTTTAGCATTTGAAAAGTAGGCCACATACTGCCACGTAAACACTTATTGCCCTCTGCTAAAAGATAGATATTTCTGTGTTCCTTCGTCTGGTATGTGTTAGGCATCCAGGGTCCATTATATTGAAGATAACACCTGAAGACAGTTGATTCAATTGACACTGGAAAGTCTCTGAAAAGGGTGGAGGCCAATCTGACAGCAGTCTCTGTAGCTAAGAACTCAACATATGAGGTGGCTGAGATCCAGTGCAATGTAATGGAAGTGTGAATGACTGAGCCCATGGTTCACTGAGCATGAGGACCAGACAGATTCTGCTACCCAGAAAATATTACTGAAAAAAAATCACAAATGTCAGTATAGGTCAGTTTATTACAAGAGGCATCTAAAAATATGCCTACAGTATCAGCTAAACTGGTGAATCTTGGGTGTGTGCATTCAACTCCTGTGACACCTGCTGCTGTAATTTGCTACAAATACAACAAAAATATCCAATTTATTAATTAGTATCTGTCTTTCTGGAGCCAACATGCAAAGAACTGTTTGAAAATACAGTCAACACTTGACCTGGGTGGTAGTGTCGTCATAAGTGTTAACAGCTGAAGAAAAATCTCCAACCTGGTAGCAGACCTGGTCCTGTGTGATCACCAAATGGCTGCATGTGGATTTGAGAAGCAACAAAGGCAATTGACACCTGTGGTGTCTCTGAGCTCTAAATATGGTTCTATATCAAATTCAGGAGACTCCAACATCTGGGAATGATTGGCATCTGACTCCATGATTCAGAATGCTGAACAATTGCTTTATTAAAACTATACTATAATACATTAATGCTATATCATAACTATACTAAGGAGATACTATGCTATACTATACAAAAGATACTAGTAAAGAAAAATCCATGTCTGTCTGAGACAGTCAGGACACAGCTTTGATCCAATTGGCCAAGGAAACAAAACAATTCTCAGCAGAATCCAACTGACAAATCACTTCAGGTAAACAATCTTCCTAACACATTCCACATGTGCAAAACAACAGGGGCAGCAAGCAGAGATAAGAATTGTGTCCTCTTCTTCTCTCTGTGCTTCTCTAGGAAAAATCCTGAGAAAGAGAATTATGTCTCTCTCTGTTCAGAGAATGTGAATGCCACAGTTTTAGAAACTGAGAGATGCACCATCTTGGCAAATTCAAAAAGGCATTTAACCATTAAATAAAGATGAGAAATGAGGACCATGGATGACAATGAAATTAAGCTGGACCATATTCTGAATCAAGCTTTATACGTGGAGCTGTCTCAAACTACCCGTTTTGCAGAAAACTGAGGATTAACAGAAAACTACTTCTCTGTTCAAACAGAAGTTGTCATTGTAAGAACATCAGCATCTCTATGAAATTTTTGTCAGAAAGGTTTCCTAAGCCCAGGGTAGGACTTTAGGTCACAGCCGGAAAGAGCCAGTAGTTTCATCCTGATGCAGATGAAGAGACAAAATGTCACTCTTGGATATTTGATGATTTTTTATGGCAAAGTCTCCAAACCATGAATTTTTCCTCATGAATTTTTAATATCCACACAAAGTAGAACACATTAAAAATCAGGGTCTGATTTCCTACTGTCATTAGCTGCATATTTTCCTGGGTTAGTCCAGTTTCACATCCATGCTCTGAACTGGTAAAAGCAGAGGACTTGATTGTTGGTGTTCTGGGGGAAATTTGAGTTCTCAGAACATTTTCTGAGAGACAGACAAAGTCATGGATTGCTTTAAGCACCATCGCTGTCTCCTGGTTAAAACTAGAACTGCACAAATAACATGTACAAACATAGTATTGTTAACTGTAAATTAACTTTCTCCTGAGCACTTTGATCTGTGCAGATCCAAAAGTGAGCCATGAAAGCTCTGCAAAGCAAGGCATTAATGACAATTTTTAATTCTGTAGTCTAAAACTTGCTTCAGAATCCCTATAAATAGTAGCTAATGACTCTGTGAAATAGCTGTAATAGCATTCTTGTTTCAGGAGAGGGTATGATACTTTTTTGTTGTCTCCTACCAGATAAGCTGTACAGCTGTGAGAGGGACTTATGTTACCACTCACATCCAAACACTGGGGCAAATACAGTTTAAGAACAGTGGTCAGGTCCTTAAAGCCAAATCTGCTTAGCTTGACCTAAATTCTCCATCATGGTTCAGTTGCTCAAATACAGTCTAAAAACAGAGAAGCTTTTTCCAGTGCTTTGACTTGTTAAGCAGAGAATGAGAGAGGATAACTCTGTTTCCAGACAGGAAAAATCAGGCCCACAATATCACCAAGTATTGGAGATTCATCATGGTAGCTTTAGGGTATCCATTACAGCTCCTCATTGTGGTGCTGTTACACCAACACTACCACTTCTCACTGTAAAGACTTGCTCACAGGAAAATTATTTGTACTTTCACCTCATCAGCAGCTAGAGTTTATCATCCCTGCTATTTCATCCTCATTAGTATTATCTTTCGTTAACCTTGGATATATAAACTTGATATAGTTTCAGGAAGTGTGATGGTGTTCACAGGGTTTTCAGGTGAGTGAAGAGATGAAAATGTTGACTCCATGTTCAGAAGGCTTGATTTATTATTTTATGATATATATATTATATTAAAACTATACTAAAAAGAATAGAAGGGAAAGTTTCATCTCAGAAGACTGGCTAAGCTAAGAATAGAAAGGAATGAATAATAAAGGTTTGTGTCTTGGACAGAGAGTCCAAGCTAACTGGGCTGGGACTGGCCATTAATTGTAAACACCCAAGATGGGTGAATCACAGATTCACCTGTTGCACTCCACAGCAGCAGGCAACCATTGTTTACATTTTGTTCCTGGAGCCTCTCAGTTTCTCAGGAAGAAAAATCCTAAGAAAAGCATTTTCATAAAAAGATGTCTGCGACAAGGAAGATATCTCACAGATATGATGAAAACTTGGCCAAAGCTTATCATCTATCACAAAATATTAAGCCTTCCTCATATTGCTTGCTATGCTCTGTGCATAAAATTTGCCCAGAGCCGGGTCCTCAGACTGAGAGACAAGATATTCTCTACTGACACCACAATCAACCTGTTTTGTCTCATGGCTGTGGTGGCTGCCAAGAATCCTACATTCAAATGGGTATATTTCTCTCCCCTTTCATATCTGTGTGTGTGTGTTCATAAACTATAGAACTAAAATGTGGCTTCATCCCTGGAAAAGGTTTAAAGGAGAGATTCATGAAGTGTTGCAGGTGGCTTATCATCATTTATCACACAAAGGAAAGTGGACTTCATGGCAAGTTACTGCAGCATGGGTCATAGCTAAGCAGGGGTACATGAGTAATGCACAGCTCTGCTTGGAAGGATCCTCCTGCTCTTGAGGTGCAGGAAGGACAGGAACATTGCCAGAAATGCATCATTTTCTCTCCTAAATACCAAGAATACCAGGGGAGAATGTGGCTCTCTGCTCCCTCTGAGAGGAGGAGTTGTCATGGGTCTCTTGGTCTCTCCACTTGTGTTCATGGGTCTCCTGGCTTTTCAGCACTGAATCTCATTCCCATGAAGCTTAAGCCTTCACTCCCACGGCAAAGCAAGTATTTCTGATGGAGATTATGCTTAAGTATCTCATTAGGATAATGAATGAGGTAAACAATGGGAGATAAATTATGCAAAGAGAGTTATTGTGTCAGTCTGAAGAAACCAAGGAAAACCTCATGCGTTGACTCTTTGACTAATAAATCTTCAGCCTTTTGTGTTATTATCTTTAAATGTATATACTAAATAATTTTTACTTTTCTTGAAGAGGATGTCTTTGAAGATCTGCACCTCTCTATATATCCCAGGAAATGGGTAACTTACAATTCATACGACCTTTGTATCCTATAAGTACCAATTTTGTGTGATATAATGAGGTCCTGGCTGGGTATTTACATAAAGCCCAGTTCTGCCTTTTGGCAGCTCTACATAGTAGTTTACATTAGCAGTAATGTAAGCCCTTCACATCCCTTCAAGACCTTAATTTAGCCCTAGGTAGTATCACATAATTTCATGGTAAATTATTTCTGTCTTTTAAGGCACAGAGCAAATTGCAGGTAAATTATTAATAATAATACCTAGATCTTATCTTCAAAGGACTTTACTAACAGTAATTAATTCCTGCATTGCTTTGAGGTAGGTAGTTGCATTATTACTTACATTCTTTACAGAAGGGGGAATTAAGACAAAGGCAGGGTGAGATCTGCCTGCAGATGCTATGGGATGCTGGCTACCTGGCAGGGGTGGGCGAGCATCCAGGACCAGATAAAATGCTCTGCCTCCAGCAATTTGCCATTTTACCCTGCTGGAAGTCACTGCTTCTGAGACAGACTGAAAGACAGGACTCAAAGTCAGACCCTGTCCCAGCCCTTTCTTTTTCAAGTCTGGCACCTTTAGGTAAACGTCCCTTTTGAGGAAAGCAGTTAAGGGGCTGCACAAAGTTCATTGAACTTTACTCTGAGGCTGGTTATCTCAATCAGTAGAAACAATGCAGCTGGGCTAGCATGATTTTAAACCATTAAAGCCAAATTTACTGTAGGTTATTCACTAGCAAGCTCAATTTCAAATATGGAAGTAGAATTCCAGAAAGAAGAGAAAAAGAATCAGACTTCCAAAAGATTTCTTTTTTTAATCTTCCAATATTTCTTACCTGGCTTTCAAAAATAGCTCCAAATTTTGTGCGGGTTTTAAAAAATCATTTTAATTAAGACCATATAACATTCGTTTCCACTGCTGATGGTACATCAAAGTGAATGCAAGTGGTCATTGAAATATCCTAGTATTTGTCTGCCTTCAATTATTGAGGGCAATCACATTGAGCCAATTAGAGTGTCTTAGTTCTTTTTGTGAATTGGATTAAATCCTGGCTTCATTAATATCCAAGAGATTGCTTTATTGTACAAAAATTAAAATGAGAACATTTCAACAGTGATCTCATGAAAGAAGGCATACACAAAACAGAAATATGAAAAATGCATGGAAATACAATTTCCCTGTTTCAAACCAAAATTTTGAAATGGGATCCTAAATCTATTTTTATTTTAAAAATGTTTTCTCTTGCAGGAATTCCACAGAAATTCATATGGTTTTGCAAAAAACTATACGACTTAATTAAAGACTTCTTTTCCAATGAAAACTGTCTGGGAAATGTTATCTAATCAGCCTGACTCCAGATAGCTTCCAGGATTCTGCTCACACCTCTACAGCAAGCTTTGTTCTCCTTTGCAATTACATGGTCCTATATCATCTCCTTCCATAATGAAACCTCTGTTAAATAGCCTCAGGAAAGGAAATCTACACAGCAGTGCCCTCACAGAATTATAATATGCACACAAATCAGAGCTAATCTACTGCTTGGGTTGGATTTATCCTCCCAAAATTCATCTGTCAGCAGGTGCAGAAGAAGAGCTGCTGGATTCTGCAGTCAGGAGTGCTGCTTGCACCCATTGCCCTCTGTGGTCCAGTGTGCTCCACCCCAAACCATGGGCTGGAGATGCTTAGCCCTATAACCCTGTTCTTTGGCAATGAAAGAAGCCTGGGACAACTTTGGTCATGCAGATAAATGCCTGAAGTTGGGGCAGCTCTGCTATAGCAGCTGTGCAGCTGAAGGGATTCAACCGTGGCCATGGGAAGAATATGTAAAGTCTTCTCTGAACTAGAAGTCGATGTGGTCCACCTGTGTTAAGGATTTAGGAAAGTATTCCAGAGGGTCTAATTCCTTATAGGTATCTGCTGACTAGTTACCATGGAATCAGAGAATGGTTTGGGTTGGAAGGGACCATCAAGCACCATCTGCTGTACCACTAGACCAGGTTACTTGAAGCCCTGTCCAGCCTGGCCTTGAACACTTCCAGGGGTGGGGCCCCTACAGCTTTTCTGAGAAACCTGTTCCAGTGTCTCACTACCCTCACAGCAAAGAGTTTCTTCCTAATAACTGATTTTAACCTACTCTTCTTCAGTTTGGAACCATAATCCTTGGTACTATCACACACGCTTCTGTAAAAAGTCTCTCAGGTCAGAAAACCAAATTAAAAGAAGTTCCCACTGGAACACCAGTAACAGGGATCTAGGATGTGGTGCTTTTTTCAGATGTTGGTGCTTTACAGAGTGTGATCAGCTAGCTGTTCCAGCTCCAACTAGGGAAACCACTCAGCACATACCTAAACCCATGCTTCTTCAGCTCAGGCTTTAGTCCAAGCCCAAAATGTGAAGTTATCTGTTTGGAATATGTCACAACAAGCAAAGCCAGCCTGGTAGCAGCTAGGGTGAAATCCATCTCCTCCAGTGTTTGTCCAGACAGCATTTTAGGACTGGAGACTAATCATTTTCACTTGAGGAAGTCCAGGGATCTGTGATGAGGACAAGTCACCCACTCTCCCATCCATCTGCATCCTGAAAATGACCTAGTAGCAAAACAGACAAAACTGTGCCTGATTCTTAAGCAGTTATTTAAATTCTTGTTGCACTGGGGTCCAAGCTGTAAGCGACAGAGAGAACACAGCCCTGCTGTTCTTAAATGCAGGTTTTTTTTAAGTTTTGCTTCACTTTTTCAGTTTTCATGCACCAGGAGACCTTCACATACTTTATATTTCCTCGTTTTAAGGGGAAAGCATGTGACTGTGTGCCTGCAGACACACCCAGTGTCTATAACTACTGCTGGGAAAGAGCCAGGAAATAATAAAAAAAAGCCCACAAAGTTTTACTTTCCTCACACTCTCAAGCACATTTTAAAGAGTATTTTTATAGGACAGGATTTAGGACTGTTTAAAGCCATCAGCTACAGACTGTCAAACAAGGGTAGTGAAATTTCAGTTTCCCCTCATGCCCTAGCTGGGCTGCCTCTGTTGAGCAGTGGGAGAGCAGCTGCCTATAGAAGGCACTTTGTGTCCACGTCTAGATCGGTGATTCAGACACCAAATGAACATAGGTTTGGTGCCACCATCTTTTACCAACTCTTGAAGTTTAGTTTTGTTACATACTTTTTATTGGTGTCTCCAGCAAATCACACCATTGTCACACCCTTCTTTTTCCAACAGTTTTTAAGACAGGGAATATGTGTTTGGTTGCTGGCTGCACAAATGAGGTGATTAAATGCTGCTTCTAATATTAAAACTGGAGTGTTTAGCTCTGGACTTCTCATAATAAAACCAGCTGAAATTAATATCTAGTTTGTGTAGTAATCTGTAGTATTGAAATTTTTTGTTGTTTGCCCAATAGCTTCAAGACTATGTACAAAATCCATCCTAAACTGCATTTACTTCTCTGCAGGTGCCAAGCCTTTGAGGAATGGGACAGATCTCAGACAGACATCCCAAAAGTCTGACTAGATGTCCACCTACATACTTTACTGTTTTTACAGGAAGGAATAAAGAAATAAAAACATCCATCTATATTGAAGCTGAGACTGTGTAAAAAGCTTTATGAATCTGTGTAGCTATTCCTCAGAGTCACTTCAAATTTAGTAGTACCTGAGGTATTTAAAGGCAGATTGGTACCCTGAGTCTCAAACAAGCCAGCAAAAGATAAATTGCTGAAATGTGAATCCATATAATCTCCATTTGATGCCCAGCGTGTGGGCTTTTCTTGCATGGCATTGCAAAGAGAAATAGCAGTCAGCTGAGAAAGAGGGAGAGAGGAAGAGAGAAAAAGTAGAGGCACACGGTACAAGGAAAGGAAAACATAATCCCAAGACATTCTTCTGCCTTCTGTTTATGTTTCCAGGGCTAATGTGGTTATGGGAGCAAGTATGCCTGGAAAAGGCTGTGTTTTTGACTAGCTCTTTCTGTGTAGCAGCTGCTGAAAAGAGCAAGGCAGTGCAAGATTGTTGTATTGCACTAAATAGCTATTTAGTTGTTTTGCACTGGGTTCTGCATTATTGCACGGAATGTATGTTTGTATCCTCATGGGATTCCTCTTTAATATCACATGGTTTTGCCTGCCCCAGAAGCCCCAGTGGTGATGGTTTGTCCCAGGTTTACTCCTCCCTGACCCCCCTCCTCACTTGTATCCCATTGACTGTGGTCCTCTTCCTCCTCCCCCCATTCCCCCAGTTTTAAGTCTCCCTCCATGAGGCACCTGATCTCTTCTTTTTCTCACCTGGGGGTAACCTGGATGATCTGGTGTCCTATCAAGGAAATAGATTTAGGACTTTGCCCCCACATGTAGAAGAGCATTTCTTGTCTTTTGCCTTTTATCCACTGTAAGATCATGTGGGCTGGGGTCCTTAGCTAGCTGGATTGGACCCAAACAGCCTGCCCAGACACGGATTCTTACACAAGATGAGATCAGAATTCTGATTTGTCTCCTATTCCCAGCCTCAGTACAGGCTTGAGTGTCCTGTCTCTTACACGGGCAGCCTAAACCTCTCAGGTCAGTCCTGCTTCAGCAAATGAGGTCTGAGCATGGGGTGGAGGGGGAAGAGAGAGCACAAGGTGCAGCTCCTTCCACACTCAGGCAGGATGATCTGAACCCCTTCCTGACAGCCAAGATCTCTTTGGGCAAAATAGCAAACTGTGTGAAGCCAAAGCCCGGGGCTCAAGTCTAGGATGAAAATACAATATAAATATAACCATTCAGAGCTGTGGAGCATCTGGCTTGCTTGGGAAATGCCAAGGGCACTGCAGAAAATCTCTGAGTGCAAGTATTGGAAAAATTTCAGGGGCATTAGCTGTGCTCATGTTAAAAAGGCAGGGAAAATAAGGTCAAGTAGAACTCTTATGGGGATGAGTGTCAGAGCCAGTGTGGGCACTTCTGAGCTACACTGTGCTGTGCTCCATGGTGGTTTTGATGTTTTGGTGCCTTGTCAAAAATGCAACCGCATGCTTGCAATTCACCAATCCTCAACAGAGCAGGGCAGCAAAGACTGAGACCCTCTGAAAGCACGATAGGAATATTCCTTTTCAAGCAATTCTGTAATCTACAGGAATATTCTTAAATTTTCCTTCAAGTGATCAGGACAAAGAGGAGTCTCTCTATTGGCTTATTTACATTAAAATAAATATTTGAATATAAGTGACCATGTATCTCTAGTCCTTTCCACACAAGCTTAAATCCAATATTTTTACCAGGAATACCCAATACAAGCTAAAAACCAATAGATTTATTCCCACTAGTCTCACTCTAAGGCAGGTAAATGAGACAAAGATTGATTACATGATTGGGCCAGGTCAACCTGCAGGCCATTGACAGAGCTGAAAGCAATGCTGTCATCTCCTGAGCCTCATCTGGGTCCATCAAACCACAGCATCACAATGCACAAAGCAAAGTTCTCATCTTGTTTAAGCTAGACTGACAGACTACACTCAAGTGGCCAAACATGATGCCTTGACAAAGAAAAAAAACACAAATGAAGTTGCTTCAAAGCCTAGAAGAAAATAACTATCCTATTATAAAAAAGAATTCATTTTCCTAGAAGGCATGTATTTCCAATCACTGTTTCTCTCCATACTTTCACATACCCGATCAAGACTAGAGCTTCCCTCCATCCTTCTTTCCTTACTTACATTTGTGTAAATATTCCTCTCACCTGTCTTATATAAGAACTTTTTTTTAACTCAAGCAAGACCCTGTGTCTGGGTCCTTTTACTACCATAAACCCATTCTAATCAGAGAGACATTAATAAAACCTTCCTTTGCTTTATTTGATTTTCTCTTCTTGCTGACAGGGTGCATTGAGCTACATGATAAACATTTACAGCCAACAGTAGAAAAGAAATGAGGACTGTAATAGGGTCTTGCTTTCTGTCTTTTCCTCATAAGACTGCAGCAAATATAACTCAGGCTGCAGGTACTTTGGTGGATTGGGTCCCCAGCTCACCCTTCTGTGATCTCTAACTAAGATCAGCCCCATACTGTACCTCCCATGGGGGAGAATCTCTCACCTTCATTTTCAAAGTCACAAGGTTATAAACACCAGAGAGGATAAGCAGTGACAGAGGGGAATGGTGGGAGAAGCTGGCAGTGCTTTCTGCATAGCAGCTGGCAAAGAGCCAGTGGTGATTCTGCCAATCCTCAGCACCCATCATCACCTCCTTCTTCAGCTCCTGGTGGGTGTGAAGGGTCAGGAAAGGAAGGGAATATGCACGGTAGCACAGCTAAGACATACTTTAAAAGAAGTTTCCATAGCTTCACAATAGATTCAGCTCTGAGATGATAATGACTATGTCTAGCAGTTTATAAAGCTGGAAAAGGGAATTGAGACATCTTGAAGCATGTCCCTAAGCCTTGGGAAAGAAGCTTCATTCAATATGGGTTTGTTTGCTTTCTTTTCTTATTGCTGTGGGATTAGGAGCCTCAGTATTTGTTGAGGAAGAATGAGAAGAATAGTCAAGTAATCACAATGCAATATTAGATCTGACTCAGGGAAATTCAGGTGATGCTGGTTGGGCAGGGAATCATCGGGGATACTAGAAAAGTATTGGAAACAAGAAATCAGGGTAACAGTAATGCTAATGGCAAGCAAAGTTTAGAAGGGACAGTGGGCTGTGGGTGAAATCAGCATGCTGGGAAATAAGGCACTTGAAAATGCTGATGGACCAGAAGAAACTCAATGGTGAAGAGAGAAAATGCCCTGTACTGGAACCAGGTCTGGTGCTGTTAACAGAGTACTTTCACTGCTGCCCAGGTTCACTGCGCACCCTGCATCTCAGAAGATGGTCTAGCATTTATTCTCTCTTTCAAGCTGCCTTTCAATGGAGAGGCTCAACATTCATTTTAGGGTTTGTTTCCTTCACTTAGTACTAGAATTGGAAAGTCTGTCCAAACCATGAAAGAATTGTATGACACAGTGAGAGTGAAAAGAGCAATTCTTCTGAAGTTCTTAAGAGTGGGAAATATCTGAGAAGAGATGCACGACACACATAGAGCTCAAGGCCTCTTTATAATTAGTATGCCCTGGTAGAAACTGGGAAGGAGCTGAGCCTGTACAGAAGACCAGGGGCATTATATTATGGGTTTTTTTGTTTTAATTGTGAGGAAATCATGAGGAAAATTGTAGAACCCTATCACTTGGAACTACTTGAATGAAGTCTTAGTTAATGAACCAAGAACAACTCTACATCAGAAAGATGTACCGGGTAATTATTTAGTCTCCAACATGTTTTTTTTTTAAAGCTGCTTGTACAGATCTGTTCTTTAACCTCCTGACTCTGCAGAATCACCTCTCTACCTCTTTTAAACTGCTGCAGTACTACTGACTTTAATGAAACAGGGCCAATTTTACCATCTGGATTGGCTCATGACTACTTTTGAAAAAGGAATTATTTTCATAAAGAAAAAGAATCCAACTGAGGATTAGTTTCCAAAGGTACTCTTTATAGTATATATATTAGATTCATGTGCTTCTCTCAGCTTTACAAAGAACATGGATGAGAAACAAGTTGCATATGCACAGTTCAATCAGTGTTGCAACCTACAAGGTAAAATCAAGAGTGCAATATTAGCAGGACACCATTCTGGCATAGGTAAAAAAAGAGAAGGAGCAAAGATTCTCCTAGACTCATGTGTGTGACAGCTGCACAGTAAGAAATTTCTCTCCAGCATATTTGCTGCCATAGGAGAGCAAATGATGGTTGAACTGTGTCTGCTGTTTTACCTTAATTACAACACATTAGTTATTCTCCACCTGCCCACCTGATTTCTTTTAAATCCCAGTGGGAGGTGGGGTGATGGTCAGCACTGAGACAAGGATGTGCAGACTTCAGGCAGAGATGAATAGGAAGCAGAGCTCTGCAGGGCACACTCTGTGACAGCAGAGGCAGGTGTGAGGACAGACTGCTTAGCAGCTCACTGTACAGCATGTCCCTGTGTTTACCCCTGAGAATGGTTAAATCCCATGAGACTCTTGGATAGCATTAAATTTACATTATTTAGGAATACAGCCTTCTTGGCATACAGTATCAACAAGAAACTGAAAGAAGGAGAAGCTAAAGGCATTCTTAAATTCTTAAAAGGCTTTTTCAGGTCCTGGAGATTTATCCCCTATGGAGAAAAACTCCTCAGGTGTTTCTCTGACATCTGTGCTAGCAACTCCTCCAGGTTTCCCAGGTTTCTGTAGTGAACTTGTCTTCCTGGAAAGCCTTGCTAGGAAAAGACAAGCTGCAGCCTGACCCCTGACAGCCCCAGGGAGTGCATAGGAAAGCTTCACCATCATTAAGTAGCAAGGCATACTTTGAGTTTGAACCATAGCATTCCAGCAAGCTATCTTGCAGGAAGCAAAAGGAGTGGGAGATAAATGGGAGATGCAGAAAGAGCTTTCTTTACTGAAAAAAACCCAATTCCAAATAACAGCATTTGAGAAACTTCCAAAACCATTTTAGAGCCACAAAAGTACCTCTTTGAAATTTCAAAGGAGAGGTGTCTCCATGCTGGCACCTGCTATTTACATGTATTACCTGCACATCCCATTAATGCAGATAGTGGAAATTCAGTGCTTAATATTTTGTCACAAAGCAGAACAGTCAGCAGGCTTGAAATTCTTTGAGCCAGCCATACAAGTGGAAAATTGGCAGATTGAAATAGAGTATTTTCATAACTGCATCGCTGCGTGGGAAGAGATGGTAGCTCTTCATTCAGTGCTTAAAAGACCAAAGATGATGTGCATCACAGCAATCCCCACCATTGTGGAGTTGAACTCTATAGGGATTTTCCATGGGAACCACACACAGTAAAGGGAACCTGCACAGAGCATCAAACATGTAGGAGAAATTAAAAACTGCAGAGGTAGTTCAGAACACTCTCTGTTCAGGTCCTGACTTCTCTCATGCCTTTCCTTCCTGTGTTATCTTCAGACTATAAGATTTCCAAAGAAAAAAAAACCTATTATATCTATCTACAGAATTGCTTTTACCTGTTTGGGCCTTCTTAAATTCAATGAGAAAGTATTTTTACTGCTTCTGTTTTAATAGGGAGGCCAGATACTGTCTCATCTCCAGGGATTTCATTTCCCACTTGGGAAGACACAGTACACTTTTCTACCCACTGTAGGTAAATAATTCTCCAGAGCTATTAAGACAGTAACTTTCACTAGAAAGAAATTCATGAGTTTGTGAAGTTTCCTTTTTTCTATACATTTTGCAGTCACCTTTAGAGAGGTGGCAGAAGAGAGTTAGCCCTGCCATGCTGGTAGAGGGCCAGAGGGGGGACTCTCTTGCAGGTACCTCTCAGCAACCTGCACATGTTCCTCAGGCCTTTCAGTCTCTTCAGTCACATGGGAGCAGACTAATGTTGCCCTCCAAAAATTTTAAAACATCTTTTACTAAATGTGGAGTCACTGTATTGTTAGGTTCGTTCAATCCTCTGAGATATGAGAACTTCCACAGGGGCCTGCACCCTGGTGCACTGTGAGACCCCTCTCCCAGGGTTCATAATTCATGTTTCTTTTCCAGGTTTTGCTATGCAAATTCAGGTACACAAACCTATGCCAGGTCAAGCATATGAGCTCTGCAGTTTCCCATGAGATCTCAGGCACAATATTTACTGTAATATGCACTTTTCTTATTGTTCTGCCTCTATGGTAGAAATTAATGTGTCATTTAAATCTCTTGCTGGCATTATGGCAAAATTGGTTTAAACAGCTGCATCGCCACTTTAGTAGTTGCCTGTGTCATTGCAAGCAGAGGAATGAGCTGACAGGTAGATGCATCTTATAAATGGCTTTGTTACCTTTTTCTTCCCTGCTGGCCAATTAGGGGTCCTTTCTGCATGGAATGAAGTGTCCTTGTGGTAAGTAGCTGAGAAAATCTCGTGGAAGATTACTTTGCAATTGTGGCTGGCAGTGAAGAGATTAAGCAGATACACAAGGAGTAGGGACAGGTCTGACTGGAACTCGGAGGCAGAAAACAGGAAGGAGGACTAACATCAGCACTGAAGTGAGAATAAAATCTATTTTAAGAAGCTGTTTTTAAACAGCTCTTCTTTGAACTGATGTGCATTTTAGTCAAGCTGAAATTGGTTACAGAGTTATACAGAAGAAGAGGGGGAGAATGATTTATTTACTTAAAGGCAAAAAAGACCTACCTGCAGAGTATTCTGACTGTGTACTCTGTTATGTGGAGGTTGTGCCAACAATAAAATTGGCTGGGAAGGAGGGCTCCTGGCAGTGGGCAGAGCCACCCAGGTATGACCTGGAAGAATGGAGCACCATAGCACTGCGGGCACACGAACACTCAAGTACATTACATAGAATACTCTTAATAATTTATTTTTTCTTCTATTTTCATATACAACCATCCTTGTGCTCCTACTGAATTTCCCAGGAGGGCTGAATTTGGATCTCCCATAACAAAAATCATGAGTGAATCTATTATTGATTAGGAGCTAGGGCACCTCTGGGGTTAATGTTAATTTCCTGTTTAGGCTACCAGTGGGGAAAGGCAAGGGCTGTCCCTGTTCAGTAAGAGTTGCCACCACAGGGACCCAATTCCTCATAAATTATCATCATAGAATTCTTCAGGTTCCTTTATGAAAATTCCTGTACTTGAATGCTTACTCAGTTGAATGAAGTCAAGAGTGCTGCCTGGAAAAGGGACCCATGCACAAGAAGAGCTGCAGCATCATCCTCATTGCTGCTAATGCACCACTGCATTGCCTTCAGCAGCCATATCTGGATTTCACCAGTGTTATGAGCTTTTCTCTTTTCTATTTCCTACACATTCCAATCTTTCAAATGCTCCTCTCTTATCAAGAAAAACAAACATGCACATGCACTGGCTGGTGGAGCAGTTAAAACACCAGCCTATAATTAGACAGTTTTCAAAGCTTTTCTTTTCCTTCTGTTCTTCCCCATCCCACTCTGATAAAACCATTCTTTCCTTTCTTGCTGGGGGAGGGACAGAGCTCTCCTCCCAGACATGTATTGCTTCCCATTAGTGGCTGTGGGAGTCACAAGAGCTCATCAGGAGAAGAATAAACCCTTAAGCAAAAGAAACCTTTGACGAAATCCAGCCACCCTAAGTCTCTGTTTGAATTCTAAGAAGTTGGATCTAAGGGAAATGAGGGCATATTTGCCCAAGAATTTCTCTGAAGTACAGAAGAGTCTGTTTTACTCTGTTGTGGCTCTGAATGTGATGAAAACCTCAGATAAGGCTTGCTCATGACTAGTATGTTGCAAAGTGGCAACCTTATCCAACTATGGTAAAAACTGGAGAGAATGTAAAAGATAAGTTGATCCCTTTCCTGTGGTTTTGCCAATGTCATCCTGGCCTGTGTCAGGAAAAGTATGGCCAGCAGGACCAGGGCAGTGATTGTGCCCTTGTACTGGGTCCTGGTGAGGCACACATCAAATCCTGTGTTGAGTTTTGCACACCTCACCACAAGAAGGACATTGAGGTGCTGGAGAATATCCAGAGAAGGACAATGAAGCTGGTGAAGGGTTTGAAGCACAAGTCTTGCAAGCAGGTTAAACAGAACCAGATGTGTGTAGGCAACAGCAGCCTAATAAATAGCCTAATGTATATCTGAGTGAAATATTTACTTTTTTGATTCATCTCTGTTAGTAACAAAACACTGATGTGATTCCATTCTCCAAATTACCTCTGGTTCCCAATTAACAGAAGAGTTATAACCTCTGTAAAGGCCTCTCACACAACAGCCCATTAGGAAGAGGCCAATGATCCAAGCAAAGGAACCTCATTAGTTAAACATTCAGTCAGCATTCAGTCACATGCAAGGACCAAAGGGAACAAACCTCATAGCCTCTTGCCTTCTGAGAGAGAAATCAGACAGTACTTTGTGTATTTCCTACCAGTATCACATCTCTACTGTCTTATGCTGGAGACTGGCTAACTCTCTTGACTTCTTTGGAGTTCTTCCAGATTTACATCACACAACTTTGGATCTTAGCACTCCTTTTCTGGATTAAATGGAACAACACTTCTGATATTTGTTAATTTTTCTCATTATAAGAGGATAGCTTTTTTGTGTAATTAACATGCTGCTAATTAAGGATTCCAAGTTGATGTAGTAATTTCCCTCTCTCTCTCTCTCATACACACACTCTTTCAAAATGTTATCAGCAGTAATTGCATTAACATCTTTTCTTTTCATATTCCCTTTGGGAGTTTATTAAGCTTTCACTTAGTCTTTTTCTCATTTTACAAATATACACACATTTCCTTCACTATTCTGAAAATTTGCTTCAGATTTGTACACTTTTGAGCAACTTGACCCACTTCCTGTGCAAATACAGGGGAATCTTCAGTGCCATTCATTTTTTCAAACTTTTAAATGGAAGATGAAAACTGGAAAGTTATTCTCTGTTTTTTTCCATGGATAGAAGTTCAGATAATTCTTGTGATAGCAAAATCATTCATGCAGATGCACCGCATCTAGCAAGTCAGCAGAAATTGAGATGGATTCATGACTGGATTACTATCAAGAAACTCTAAGGAAGTCTTAAAACTGTCCTATGTACAGCTCATTGCTGTGGAATGCAGCAATGTGGAACATTTCTTTTTAGTGATCTTAAGTCAAGGTGTAGAGGACTGTAAAATAACTAACAGTTTTTTCCCAATATGATAAAATGCATAAAACAAAGTAGGTTAGCAGACAGCAGAGGATGGTTCATCATAGTTTTTATTCATTTTCTGTCTATCATTTTCTTAGACTTTAAAAATATTTTATTCCAAGTGAACTCTATGGCTGAAAGTTACAATGGAGAGCTTAGTCTGTGCTGCTAGTGAGTTTAAAAGCTAAAGCATAAGCCCAGGATTTTTGTGTTCAATCTTACAGCAGTTGTCCCCCCCACCTTGGTACCCATGCAGCAGCATTGCTCCTGCGGTTCTAAGTTACAAGCAACATAGTCTTTTGCTCTCACTGTTGGTTTTAGCGTTCTCTTTTCCAGCTATAACACATTCCTAGGACAAGGATGTTAGGGATCCAGCCCTGGTAAATCCTTGGTGGTCAGTTGGACACGCTCCTTCAAGCTCATTAAGGTGTAGCTTCACTTTGTTTCTTGGAGTTTTAATGTGTGTGGATCCCTTTAAAAACAGTCCTAGTTTCTAAGGTGAAATATTAATATTTAGTATTGCCCTACTGCCCCAGCTGTGAAGAGTGAGGAGGAAGCACAGTCCAGACTTTGAATCATAAGCTTGACTCAGGTATTGACCTTGACCTGCAACTTCAACTAGCCCAAAGTGAATTCCCAGTACATGCCTGAGTCTGAAAATAATAGCTACCCATTCATCACCACACTCTGACAAGAGTGCTCATTCTTTTTCCTATCCCTTCACTTTCTGCTGCATTTTATCTTTCATCTGCATTTATTAGCCTGTCTCTGTTTGTCTGGGGAAAACAAATTTGCTGAAATCTATGACCATAGTGGTAAAATCACAGTGTTTGGTTGCACGCCAACTTGACGCTGCAAGATGATAAAATGGACTGGGAAAGAAACAACTAGGTTTGTAGCTCCCTTATGTGTATAAGTTTAAAAAGGAGTAAATGTGCACTTTTTTCCTCTTCTGTGACTTTGAATTTTGCCTGCAACCACAAATGTGATCCCTGCTTATGTTCCAGGCCAGAAGGAAGGGAGGAAGAGCTGCTGTCACTGCCAGAGCAAACCCAAGATTCTGTTTCTGTGAGGTGAGATTTTGCTGTATGGTTGGAAGGGCAAACTTGAGGCAGCTGCAGTTTCAGATCTTTGCAGAGAATGCCCACCCTGTACATATGGGGGAACACAGTCGTATCCAAGCTGTTTCAGGGATGGAAGTGATCCAACTGTGGTACCACAGAGCTAATGCCAGGTGGGCTAATGTCTTCTCTGTGTTGTCTTTTTACTCGAGGTAGGAAACATCTCATGCTGTGGTAACTTGTGTTACACAACTATTTATGCAAACTATTTCAAGTGCTTAGGAGGTAAAGAAATGACTAATGTTGATGGGATAGAGACTGATGAATGGCCTTTTGTTTTCTCAGGTGAGATGGCTGGTGCTGATGCAAAGAAGAAAAGTACACCCAAAGCTTTCCTTGCCCATGCTGCCCAGAGATGACCCTTTCCATTTCCACTCACAGACTGCAGTGGGAACTGCATGCTAAGCTGATATTTGGTTGCTCATTTTTCACATCTTAAAATTTCAGCTTCAGGAGTACACTGATATCCTTGGGAGGGTGGAAGGATAGGATATGAAATACCAAAATACTATCTTAACTGAGCCACACAAGGATCCTGTAATTAGTGGAGAAGATTATAGGACAGGGGAAAACCCCAAAATTGACACAGAAAAGCTGGATATATCAAAGAAAATGTAGTTTGTTATACATGATTAAGCTATCAGTCCTTTAATTTATCTGTTATGTATTTGATGCTATTTATCCAGGAATAAGGCTCTCTGTGGGATCCAGTCAACTGAAATAAAGGCTGTATGTAGGACAAGGGTCTCTCTGCTGAAGCAGAGGTGGGGAAAGAGAGAATCTATGATGGGAACATTTGGTATTTTTAGTCTGAATGGAAAAAAAAACTCACTGCCTTTGCAGCAGCCTTATTTTGTTTACTTTTATACAAATCACAGTGTGCCGTCCATTACTCTGACATGGGAGAATTCCATGGAAACAGCAGGACTCCATTTCATTTAAACTCTGATGCCCAATTTCCCTGTCAAGTGGAAATCAATGTGTTGGTAACAGGAGACCCATTCAGAGTATCATTTAAATACGTTGCTTGTGCAAAAGTCTCTGGAGGAGTGCAGTGATCTGCCCTACCCCATCACTGTTCACCTGGGCGTGATCCACTGCTTCACTCTTCTTTCCTTTCTTTCCTCTATTTAGTCAGCACTATCTGCAGTTGCATTGTTCACTTTCTCTGCCTGACCTCACATCTAATTATTATCCTCCCTGTCTGGGGGGTTATACAGAGAGAGGGGGAATTGGCAGTTCCTGGGTAAGTATCCCAGTTCACTACCCAAAATCAGGAGCATTCATGTAACTGGGAAGTGGGGCTTATTTATAAACTGGAGCAAAAAATTCTAAAAAACTGAGAGGCAGACAGAATTATTTAAAGACAATTTTTCATGTCCAGCTGAGGGGGGAGGGAAGAGAAGGCATGAAAGAAAAGGAAGAGCCATGAGTTCCTTGCAACACATCATAACCCAGATCTTTTCTCATTTTATCTTCTCAAATGCCTCAAGCAACTACTTTTTTGTCCAACTAAAATTGGTCAAGAACTTTAAATCTCTTTATGTGGATCCCACTACTTAAAGGTAAACATGGTTTCTTGTGTGGTCCATCCCAGAGCATGGACAGACTGAGAGAACACTGTTCGCACACTTCTCAGCTTCCACCTTCCACTGAGGGACTAGAACACAAGCAGCACTCTCCACATCTCCACTGAACTCCAGATGTCAAGATCAGCTCCCAGTCATGTTTCTCTGTCTCCCTGATATGCTCCAGAGGCAGAAAAAGCCAGGGAAGGAGCAAAGAATGCACTATGTTGGTGTAAAAATGGGAAGGAGCTGTGAGACAAGTCTGGTGAATGTGTTAATATTCTGCAGGGTGAAAAGATCCCTTTAGAGAGCTCTTTGCAAGAAGAGGTAATGTGGAAGGCATCACTGTGGGATCACAGGAAGACCACCACACCAAGATTTCTTTCCTTGAAACATTCCCTCTGATGGCAAAATCTGGGGACACAGTCATCCTCCAGGGCTGTGGGTCATGTGAGGGCACAGCATTCCCATGAGGGACACACCTCAGTAACTCCTGCACATGATGCTCTCCTTCCAGCTAAATATTCCCCTGCTGTGATGTCTATGTAGGCATGAACCCAACTCCTCTCCCCCTGCTTTCATATCTGCTCTTTGCCTACACCCACATAGTTGCAGAAGGAGCTTAGCTCTCTCTGACATTTTTAGGAGGCCCTTGGACTCTGCAAAGTCCATACAAAAGGTGCCACACAGAAAAGCTTCTTTTAGTCTTCAAAGCCTCAGAGACCAAGTCTAATCCTAGAAGGATTTCAAGAATGATACAGGAGTTTGATATTCAGAGTATAAGCTTTTTCAGAAATGTAGTTTATCCAGCCCTTGCCATCAGGTTTTTTCTTTTCCCTTTTTTCTGGATACTTTCCAGGCTATAATATATTTTTAAGTGCGACCCTCAAAGAAAGGCATAAGTAATTCAGACAATGGTGTCAGAAATGGAATTGTTTTAAAGGGGATGCAGAAGAAGGGAGATGTATTGGGAGGCTAAAAAATACACCCTAAATTAATGTAATTCAGTATAGATGAGTGCAAGACCCTGGAGCCCTGGATTCCCAGTCCTGGCCTTTAATCACTGCATATCTTTTCTTGTCTTAAACTGTAAGCAAATCTTAGGCTGCAGATAAAAGTTTCAAACTAATCATGAATTACTGTCAGTCCTTCCCCTTGGCTGGGATAAGGGCTCAAGTACACATACACTAATCTTCCTAAAGGCTATTTTAAAAAAATTCTTACTTTTAAAAACCTTGTTAATCTTCTCTCCATATGTATCTTGTATCTTTGGCTGGCTAGTGGAACATCCTCCTGCGTTCTGCAACTGCATACTGTGGGAAAACAGAGAAGTCCTTCTTCTTGCATATCTAAAAGAATGGAGAAGCAAGATCAATTTATCTCAACATAGTAGCAAAGCAAAAAAATCACACTGCTAGTTTATTCCTGTCAACCTCACTTCAACATTACAAATTACGCTTTCTGCCCAGCCTGTCAATCAGGAGCTATAATACATGTAGGAAGGTGCTTTCTCTTGATGAACAAACATTTCCAGGGTGGGAGGAAACAGGAGGAACCTGACCAGCATCACAGCTGGGTTGGGAAAGTTTCACACAAGAAAGACCTTAGGACTCTGCAGTGCCAAAGGCAGCCAGGAGCAGAAAGCAAACTGGAGACAATGCTGAAGAAAAGTCAACAGAGAGCACTGCTAGAGTCCAGCTGTTCCTTCTGCAACCCCCCATGCCCCATCCCTGCTGTTTGCAGCTTTCCTAGTCTGCTCCAGCAGTGGCATTTCTTGTGCTGGGGAATGTGCCTCTGAACCTTTTCTGCCTCTTGACATAACATGCTACGTCAAGTTGTACGGAAGGGACCATTGTAGCCTTTAAATGAATCAACTAAGCCCTGTTCTGTCATGAGTCAGGTTTATCTTCTGTGGAGGAAGGAGAGGGAGGGCTTTATGTAATAGGACCCATTGGGTCTCCAATTCCATTAATGAGAAGAGCAAAAGATGCCATTAGTTGCAGGAGGTTTTTCCCAATAGAGTCATAGAATCATTTGCCCTGGGTAGCCGGTTCTAATGTTTGATCAGGAAAGGGAAAACTGGGAACCACTGAATTGGGAAGACAGAGGTGGACTAGGACAGACAAATAACATTGTGACAATGAAATTTGAAGTCTTGAGGCAATCCCCGTCCCACAACTTGCCCTTTGCAACTGGAATTCCAAAATCTCAGTCTCACTATTTCAGAGTGCCTGCAAGTACCTGTGAAACCCACAAGCAGCTTCCCCTGAAAAGGTCTCAGTCTCAAATATTTCAATAACAGCCTGCAGCAACCTGTGAAACCCAATCAACCCTACTGCTATTCAGAAGGAAAAGGTAAGGCTTTCCAAGCACAGAGAGAAATAGTAATAACAGCAGCAGCAACAACAAAATTAATCAACACCACCGCTATTCAGAATTATAAGACTTGAAATTCAAGTGGTCTGCCTTAGAAAATGCAAGAAATAACCACCATACAAAACTTAACTCCTCCCCAGTTCACACATCTACTTTTCCTGGGAGCTTGTAGCTTGTGTCTTGTGTTACAAAATACTACCCTTTTACAATGAAACCTGAACTGCTATTATTATTATTATTATTATTATTATTATTATTATTATTATTATTATTATTATTATTATTATTATTATTATTACTAATTAATTTTAATTTGCAATACACATTTAAATCCAGTTACAGTAAGGTGACCTAACTAGATCAGGCTTGTCTGTTCTGGAGGCTGTACTGTGAGGAAAAAAACAGGCCTGTGTCTAGGGAACTTTGATTAAAAATGCAAGTTAGTACAGGGAAACTCCCATGGTTTTTTGGTGACAAATGGTGATATTTGCTCTTACATTTGCCTGGATCAAAGTGGAGCTGGAAACTAGCTGTCAAGAAGCAGTTCTGTGGGTCCTTGCAGATTAGCAACTGCTGTGTGGAGTTGACAGAATTACTGTCTTTAGCACCAGTGTTTTGCTATCTCTGTACTTCCAAGTAATTTTTGAGCCAGAACTCTTGTGGAATAGAATAAGTGACATCTATCCATTGAGCTATAATTTGAACTATTAAAAAAATCTATATATTCTCTACCTGATGGGATGAATTTTTGTTCTCCCTGTGATGATATGGGATTGCCTTTTAAAGGGAGAAGAAAGATATATCAAGAAATGCTAGTGAATTGAGAAGCATTTCATTTGAATTTGCCAAGAAACTGGTAAGCAGAAGCTAGGAAGAAGTGGGATAAGCTGCATCATCCCTTCTGAAAAATCAAAAATCTGTGTTGCTCTTTCCTAGCCACTGAAACTGGGTCTGTCTGCTGCTGCCATCATATAACCACCACACCTAAATAACTTCATGTTCCCAGGCAACCACAAAAAAGTGAGCAGATGTGCTGCAATACACAGGGTGATTGGACAAAAAAGTTATCAGTGTAAAACAGGTAGTTCAAGGAAACAGCTAATTAATTCTCTGAACAATGTGTTAGCTTCCTGAAACTCTCAGAAAAAAGCCACAGAAATTATATCAGCTAAACATAAAACCTTTGAGGGCTTGTCTTTCTATGATCCTTTTCTTAGAAGGGTAGTTCTAGTGTCAGTAAAAGGGGAATTCTGACACTTAATGTAGCTTTTCTCTGCATGTGTACACATGTGTGTTTGCAGATAATATGAGGATTTTCTTATTAATGACAGCTAACTAATATATTCTGCATGTCTAAGGCATCCCTAACTTAAACAGCCACTTTCTAGAATCATGCATGCGCAAAATTCTAGATTGAGAATGTAATGTCATTAATCCTGAAAGCATTTCTCAGTATATTTTCATCTGAATTTTGAATGCAACAAGCTGCATCATTGTGATACACACCACGATGTTTTTATGTGGCCTCCCTTGGCAAAGCAGAGACATTGGCTACTGTCGGACCATCTGTAATTTGAACAGACTATCTGAATGAACACCACTATCACCTTTGATCTGGGAGTGACTGACACCTTGCTATATCTGGCATTCAGAATGAAGTAAGTTGTTCCAGCTGGTGCTGATAATGCTATGTTGTGCTTATGCCTGGCAGCTAACTGCTGTCCTCCAGTGTGTTAGATAAAGCTTATAAGTTGTTGATTTATTAAGAATGGATTAATTATCCTGATAATTAGATTAATTGGTTTTGTTTATATCAACATAAATTAAAATAAATTGGGTTAATATTTATTTTATGTTACACTTCTTAATTACTTGATTTTGCAATTAAAGCACATAAAATTGTAAAACAGGAGGACTGGAGGATGAGTTTTTTTCTCTCTCTGGAAATCAGGACCAGGTCTCTGAGGAGTTCTAAAGAAAGTAATACCAAGCAATTGTGTGTCCCAAAGAAAACATCTGCAATGAATCATTGGTTACTCTAACACTTGTGACACCCAACTACAGAAGAAATACAGGCCAGGTTTGTAAAGATACTTTGGTACCTAACAATGCATAATGAAATTTAGTTTTATTTTTTTAGAACTGTAAACACTTTTCTGCATCTTCAGGCACATTTGATGTGCAACACCTTTAAAACTCTAGACCAATTAACTTCTAAGAATGCCAGCAAGTCTGGGACAGAAATAGTTTGGAGAGAACCATGTTTCCCAACCAAAGGAGGTAAAATTTATCACATTTTCTATTTTAAAAGTTGAAAAGAGAGAGAAAAAAATCTTTACTCTTTTTCAAACTGAAAGATTTGGCAACTCTCTTTTTTTCCTTTAATTTTGTACCAATTGTCAAATAGGCTGAATTTTCAAAGTGTTGATACTTGGGAGGAAAAAGAAGCCTGTTAATATTCTCAGTCGGCTTTGATGCAATCCCACTGACAGCATCAGCAATGCATGGCTGCTGTATTTCAGATTTGTACCTTCCCCCCTCATACTGGTAATGATTATCAGTCGGGTGCTATATAGAGATGCATATATATACAGAGACTCTTTTAGATACATATGTATGTAGGTGTAGATATCTAAAATACATAGGAATGCATTCCACAACCTGCACAAGGGAAATCAAAGAAAACCCACAGAAATGAAGGTGGAAAGCCTGTTCAGCAACTCCAGCATAACATCTGACATTCCTCATCCACCCATGTGCTCACACTCATCACACCACAGCAAACAGAAATGCTTCTGCTGCCCAGGTCATGGTGACCAGAGGCACTGGAGGAGCTGCTGGGATGCTACAGACAGAGTTCATAATAGTGCCGAGAATAGTGCTGGTTTTCTTGACTTAGGTTTGCCTCATAACACAGCTGTTGCACCTTTCCAAAGCTGCATAAATGGTATTCCACAGCAAAATCAAAGAACCCTGCGAGTGGTAAATAAATATTGTATGACCCTGCAGGTATATGCTCTGCTTGCTTTCCAGATCTGTTCTGGTGATTTAGTTAGCAGAAATGTTCTGCCAGACAGCTGCAATGGAATATTACATAATGGTTATGAAAAGTGAATTTTGAACTCTCTAGAGACCTTCATCCCAGTGTTACATTTGCCCAGCACAGGCAGAGAAATACCTCCACTAAAAAAAGTCAATGTTCCTGTGAATCCCTCCATACCACGTGTGCATGGTCAGTCCTGAAGCAGCGGGGGAAACGGCTTTGGAGAGAAACAAGTGGACATTTCACCAGCAGCTCTCTCCTGCCCTCTTTTTTGCCCCTGAGAAGAATCAGTGACTGGTGACATCTGGTCCTTTGGCTGCTTTCATACAAATGAGGAAGTGAAGGAAGGGATTTCCCTGTGTGCCTGGCCAGTGATGGGGCTGCAGCTGGGAAGGACTTGGAACACATCAGGTGGAAGCCTGAGTGAGACTGTAGCCATGCTGGGAGCTCAAGCCCAGCCAAAGGGCCATGCACATCCAGAATAAGCAGGCACGAAGGATTTGGGTCTCCTGGGAGGCACCAAGGTCCTGGCTTGCAGACTGGATGCATCTGTCACGCAGCTTTGGTTTTGAACACTCTCTAGGGGACTGCCTGAGGATAAGCTACACATGCAACATCAGTCACAGGAAATATTCAGGGAGTAATGTATGACTGCAAGGATTGGTCCTCCTCACTGCCTGAGAACAGGGAGGAGATGAGACAAATTTTGGCAAGTAAGTTATTCATAATAAAATGCATTCTTCCATCCACCCAACACACACCAGAGTTTGTCCAGAAGGTGGCTATTGCACGTACAAGAGAAATGGAGGCTCTAAGGCCTTTCATCAATTCAGGGCTGCCTTATTGAGTCATCCTGATGATGAATGCCTGTAGCCTGCACAAAAGTGCAGTGCAATTACTGCTGAGTAATAGCAGCAGGTGGAGCTTTTCAGCTGCAGCTGGCATGTGAGAGGTGATGGTGAATCAATCAGTGTGGAAGAGACCTTGGCTTGGGAGAGAGAGGGGAAATACAGAGGAGAGTTTTACCTTGCGTAGCCCCTGAATTTAGGGAAGAGAGAGCTTAAATTGGTTAAGAGTGTTATGAGTGACTGGAGTCAAATTTATTGTTCACTAAAGCTGTACCTGAAAGGAAATATATCTGAGCTCTGTGGAGCAAAGTGGTAACTATGCCAGATTAAACAAGGAAGAGATAGAAACAGGGCAGAGGAAAGAAGTGAGAATTGAGCATGCATACTAGAACAACTCCAAATAATTACAGCAAGTGCAGTCTGCTGATCTTTCCAAGAGCTCTGGGACCTTTGGGAAGGCTGTTTTGGGTGCCATGAGGTTTGTCAAAGTAAAATGCCAAAGAAGGTCAGAGACTGGGCCCTCATTTTCTTTCAGTCAGGATATTATTTAGTGTTTTGAGTGATTTTCTCCTTCTCTGGAGAACATGAGCTGCTGAGTCTCTGAAAGCACATCACTGCCTACAGTAAAAAAGGCTTGGATTTCAAGGCTTGGCTGGTACTTTCATGATGAAGAATTGCCCAGCTGTGGCTGACACAGATGTACCAGGAAAAAAAAAAGGCAATAAACCACTGTTATTTATTGCATAGGGAGGGATTCTTTTTTATGCTTGAGTTAACCAGTAAGTCCAGCCAAGGTTGCAAACAATCAAAGGAGCAGCTGGAGCCCAGCCTGTATAGGTTGGTCTGATGAGGCTGTCCATGTTTCCTTCACACCCCACAGCTCCTACCAGAGAGCAGAAGCAGAGCAGGGCTAGGAATGATGGGCTGGAACAACCCCTGAGATGCTCTACTCTTCACATGCTCCATGGGAATAATGGCATATCTGTGTTCTGCTGGTAGTTGACATCCTGCGTTGGACAGTCTGGTCTGGAGACAGAAAGCTCATCAAGATCAGATACTGGGGTAAAGAATAAAAACATATTTAAGGAGAGAAGAGGGAAGCAGAGACCATGGATAAGATTGATTGCAAGCCTTATCAATCTTCTGCTTGAAAATGACAGGTGATGCCTATGAAACCTACTTAAAGCTCCTGTGTGTAATAGGGAATATTCTTTTTTCCAGAATCCTAAAATAAACTGGACAATTATATATTAAAACAGATTCTATTTCTGTTCACCTGTGTTTTAGATGTCTGAGCTGTGCATGTTAGATGATATGTCAGGCAGAAACAGCAAATGGATTATTTATTTCTCTGTAGGGAAAAGGCTTGACCAAAAGCAAAGGAAGCAGAAGTTCTCTGCTGCTACAGTGCTGACTGGAAATGAGGAATAAAGTCCCACTTTGTCTGGCAATGGGCTGCCTTAAGGAGTGTCACCCTGCACTCAAAGCACCAATGTCGGAGCCTAGAGACCTGTGCCTTGGTCCAGAGTTATGGTACAGGCTATGAACTACGTTGGGAAAGTTGCTTCAATACTCTGCAACACTGCTTTTCTGTATGTAAAAGAGGAGAACTGGTAATTAACTGATCCAGAAGGTTATTCCAAGGTTAGTGCTGGTGAATCACTTCAGTACCTTATGATAAAAGTTACTACAGGAATGCTTATGATCATAACCTCAGTCTTCCCCAAAGGTTAATACTGGCAGAACATAAGGAACTTGCCATCAAGAGTCAGGATGTTCATATTTAGGCAGAGACTATTTAAAGATCAGGCTTGTAGCTTGCATTAATTTTTCATTAATTTATCTTTTTTTTTCTTGTTTTATCAATCGGAAAAAAAATAGGAGGTGGTTGAATGAAGAAAGACTCTTCTTTTTCCCCACCTCAATGTCCTCTTCATTTGCTCCAGTATTCACTGCCAGTCTGCTCTCTAAGAAAAGGTGAGCACATTGACCTATTTTAGGACATATATTCATCTCTGGGGGAGATACAGAAGACAGCAAGAATATAGGAGCTCTCTAAAGTCATTTCAAACAAGGCATGAAGGTACTTATAATTGTCTGACTGGTGCATGAGGAGGGAAACAGTTATTAATCACTAGTGCTTCCCTTTCTTTCTAGCATGTAAATAAGTCAGATATGCCTTAATGAAGGGGTAGGTGAGAGAATGGGCCAGATGGACACACTGGAATTGAAATGGCTCACAGCTCCCCTGGCTCTGGCTGACTGGAAATACTCTTTAGTATTCACACTGATACTGAGTGAATGTAAAGGAAATTTCTTCCTAAAAGATGTGGTAAGAAACCCAGAAGGTTCATGGTAATGACAAAGTTTGAATCACATGGTCTCACTTAAAGGAAACATGGACCTTGAATCACTGCCCTTTCCCTCCAACCTTGCTGGAAGGAGAAATGCTTATTCTGCCTGGCTACAGTTACTGCTCTGGGCTGAGAGGTCTGCAGCTGCAGACGGAGCCTGAGTAATCAGTCCAGCATTCATGTGACAATCCCCCTTGACTACTGCCTTCCTGGGAAAAATGAGACCAAAGACTCTGATCTTCAGTGCTCTTCTTGACATGCAGTGAAAGGAAAAAATGAACAAAAAAAATCCTCTGCAAGTTTGTTTTTGTTTTGTTCCTATATCAATACCCATTGTGGGAATGGATAGAAGAGGATTAACAGTGGCTATCCTCCCTTCAATCTAATCTCCTATTGGCTGAGAAACATCACATAGGGACGTCTTGAGGGTATTAACACAAATCCTTTTAAAACTCTTCAGTGCCTTCTCTTTTCCCCTCCCCCTCCTCAACCCCAGCCCCTTCTCCCTGTGCCCCCTTATACTGAATTTGTGGCAGAGGACATGGGCAAGGAGGAACATGGGTTATCAGTTAAGATGCAGACTTTACCATTTGAGATGCATTATCATGGTCCCACTGACACCTCCTGAAACAGAAACTCTATCACATTGCAAATGAATTCAAAGTAGAAGATGAAAGAGGCAGAGAGGCACACAGGTTCAACATAGAATTCAATTAAAAAAAAAAAAAGCTGGGTGAAGGAAAAAAGCACGAAAGCAGAAACAGCAGAAAGAAACCTGCTCCACCTGTAACCGAACTTTACCCTCTGTCCTATAATTCTTCAGGATAGTCTGAACCATGACCTGGGTAAATAAACGGGGTTTTGTCAGTTTGAAGTACAATGAAAACATTTGCACACAAAGACACTTCTCTATTTTCTATTTAGCCTCCCCAAAAGGATTTCTCAGGCACAAAATGGATGGAATGAATGTGTATTTGTTTGCCACCTGTGGTCATTCCAGGCCAGCAAAGCACTTCACCATCAGTCAGGGGTGAGCACTGGGGAACTAATGGTATTCAGTGTACCATGTTTTCCATGGCCACGAGCCTCTGAAGTACAAAATGTTTACTCCTCTCCAAGGGGGCTGGTGCTTGTCAGTACTCATTGCCATGACTTTAGAGAAGGTAAATCTACTGCAGACTAAAAGCAAAGATGTAACTCTTGTTATTTTGGCAATTTTACAGAATTAGAGTAGATACTTTTACTGCCTTATTGCTTTAATTCTCATTACCCACTTGTCTCTCTTCAAAGGTTGAGATGAAGATCATTCCCACCCTGTCCAGCATTCCTCAAAAACCATGGCATAAAGAATAGAAAAAATTAGAAGAGATTTTAAATTATGCAAGGCCTTTTCTTCTCCTCTCTCAGGTTTTCTGCAATTATTCTGAAGTATTTGTATTTATGAGATCAATACCATAAAGGCATAAAGCTTTGAGATGAAAACAGAACTAATACAACTTAAAGCAGAACTATGCGTAAGTATGATCAATATGTAGGCCAATCCACAAATAAAGCCCCCAGATCACATTCCCATCTTTATCTTTGCACCCTGGGCTTGTCCTTAGCACACACCCAAATTCTGTGTGTGGAAATCAAAGGACATGTAAGATTGAAGGGAGGGAATGAAGCTGAGGTCATATTTTAGATCCATTTTTACCCACTCAGGCAAGGGCTTTGACTTTCACTCTAGAAAACCACTGTCTGCTAAAACCTGTCTGCCATTTCTAACTTTCTCAGTAAAAAGCATAAGGAGCAGTGGTGAGTCTGCTGAGGAACTACACTAATTACACAGCTGCCAGAAAAATATATGTACTCTTTCTTTAAAACTAAATTGTTATGTAAATCCCACCATTGGGAGCCTCCATGTGTCACAGTCTAGAGTGGCTGAGGTAGCAGAGGGAAAGATGACTGCTAGATTCACTCGCTTCCCATCTGTTTGCTCATGCAGAGCTGGTTAAGGAGCCCTTCCAGCAGAGACAGGAGACAGGCACACGTAGAAGGTAACAAGGACATGCTGTGGGTTCTTTATCAGCCATGGCTCGATTTGAGATTTATTTTAGTGCTGGAATTATTTTGATGCTCGTGAAAGGGACAGGCTGTCAGCACTGACAAAAGCCTGCCTGACAGCAGGAGGCAGTGAGTGGGTTTTCTGTATACAGCCTTTGCCAGGACTCCTGGTTGCTGGTGTGCAGCACCAGCTGCCCTAATCTTTGCCCCATTGCTATGCAGCCAGCATCAATCCTGGTCCTAAGTTTTTTCATGTCCTAATATTTTCAGTGAAGTATTTGCCTAACCTTTATTGACAGGCAGGGTAGAGGAGGGAGAAGAAAAAAGGAAAGGAAGGAATTATACAACCTGGAAATTAAAAGAAACAATTCTTCTGAGCTGCTATGGAAGTTCAGGAATCCCAGTGCCTTCACCTGGAGTCCCTGGTTTAGTGACATTGAGTTATCAGTCACTGTTGGCAGTGTAACACTATAACAAGAAATACGCTATTTTTCTGGAGCTCTCACTTAGAAAGTGGTACTGAATTCCTGGGATGATCTCTCCTGGAAGAAGGTGCTGAGGAAAATCTATGTATGTGCTGTCTGAACTATGAAATTGTTTCTGTTTTCTGTTTCTGCAGTAAGTATTTCTACTTTTGTCCTATGCAAGGCAAAACATTTTTGTTGACTTTTTGTAAAATTGCTTTTATAAAAAGTCAACAAAAATGTCTTGTAATTCTGTTTCAGAAAGCCTAAAATTCTTCAGCAGATAGCTCTGGTTTAACCATTTTAGAGTGGATTTAAAGGGCTTCCAAAGTAAACACAGTGCTCAAAATTAACCTGAAATGTTGTACTTAGTATAAACCACTCATTACTACATGAGTGGAAGGCTCACTCATTACTACAAATATGTCAAATATTCAGCCTCTGGAGGCATATAAAAAAATTTTAACAATGCACATCAATGTAATGACAAACTGCCATTTACAGAGACCTCAATCCAAATGTCAGTTCTTATTCCTTGCTAACATCCCCTCAAGTACTGAAGCCTGATTTTACTACCTCCACTTGTGGAGAAGGCAGAAAAGACTCTCCCAGTAATTACCTCCATCAGTAGTGACTTCTAGATTGTAAGGAAAGAGCAATTGTCCCGTTCCCTGTCCTCTCCCTGCCTTTCTTGTTCAGTCTGAGTAGGTTAAAAAAATGGAATATATAGTGACCTTGCACATTTTTCTGCTAAAGTTTCACAAATATTTCAGAAACATGGAAAATTGTCATGCACGGTGCTTCATTTTAAAAAAGGGAAGAATACTTTTATTCTGCCTCTGCAAAGGAGCAGAGAGGAAATCCTACTGCAAAAATCCAGACATAATCTATCTTTTTGCATCTGCAGTGATGCATCTGAAAAATAAGGGGCTAGCAAAGGATTTTCTTTAAAATAAGAGCAATTCATAAACTGGGCCAGACATAGCCCCAGTGTGGAGGCTTTCGCTGCATGGCAGTGCAATACCTCTCTTGTCTCACAATCAGAAGCACATTTATTTAATCAGGCAGCACTGGCAGGGAAAGAGAGAATCTACATCCCATTTTTATTCTACCCCTGTGAATCCGTTCCCAGGAATACTGATGACCCTTCATAAGAACCATCATCTGCCCAACAGAGAGGGGAAAAAACATATAGAAATGAAAAACCAAACACTTGAAAAGCAAAATTATAAGCTTGAAATACATCAGACTCTTGCCATGCTAGCACACAAGGACATCCTGAATGCAGATCTCTGTTTTTTCTGTGATGGAAACTGCAGAGCAAAGGAATTTGGGTTTCTACCTACTGCTGGGTGCATTTCCATTTCCAAAACAGTGCCCTCATACTTAATTTTGTTTTTTCAAGGAGGCCTTCACACACCTGAAATCCTTCTATCATCCCAAAACTGAGAGAGAAGAAAAGCTGAAAAGCACATACAGAAAAGATACCCATGTATTTCTTTATTTTCCTCTGCTCTTCTTTATACATTTGTCTCCTGCTAGTCCTTTATTGCATTCTGATGAAAGATATGTAATAAGGATCTTCCCTCATTGAAGTTTGTTGTATTACATTAAGATATTCCCCAATTTCAAAAACAATAACCCATGCTGGCTCAATGCATCATTCCCCTCCGCATGTAAATTTTTTTTTGTTTCTGGAATACCTCTGTATTATAAATTCAGAGACCTCCCAAAAAAAAAAAAAAGAAAGAAAATTTGTTGGAAATTCAAAACACTACACTGTATCGTAGTGGGATTTTGAGGAGAAAAGGTACCCAGAAGTAGGCCATTTGTCTCAGGAAGCTGGGAAAAATGCCAGCTGCATACCAAAAACACATGCATGTGTGTGGAAACGTCATACTGAGACATTCAGTAGCTCAGCTGTTTTGAAAAGCCTGCTTCTAATTTAATTTTGAACAGAAAATGCCTCAAACTAACTGACTTCTATAAAAAGCCAGAGCCACTGACACAGGATAATTACTTTTGCTTCACATATTTTAGGTATCAGTGGTCCTGCAGAGGTGACAGGGAGGTGTGCTGTGACAGATAGGTAAATAGCTGTGATGTCTTCACACCTCATTCTAACTGTTCCTTATCCTTCTGCTCTTTCTTCTTCAGTCTTTTGGCTTCCACACCCATGCCCTTTACTGTCTGACCTAAAAAGACCCTACTTTCAGAATCTGCTTGACCCCCACCTTGCTGTCAGACAAATCAAGGTAGCCATAATAACTAAAATTAGCTACCAGGGTCCCATTTCAGATAGAAGAAAAGAGTCACTTTAAAAAAAGCTATATTTATAAGATCATCAGAAACCACAATAGTGCCAAGCAACTTTAACACCTTAAAAGCCATTTGAATGGTCACTTCTCAAGCCTGAACTCTCTGGAATTCCTTTCTATCACATTTTAGATACATTTTTTTTTTGCTGATTGAGGAGTTCTAGAGAGCCGCTTACAAAGTCAGATGAACAGAAAATTTATCCATCCTATTTATATCTTGGCAGCACAGATCTGTTTTTATGAAAAAGGATCTACTCTTTCCCAGCTCCTCCTGCAAAGTTATCGCCATGGTTTGATACTCCCATCACAAAATAACATGACTTCCTGGCCTCAGCAGCCAGTCCAAAATATCAGAGTTTTGCAGGTTCTTGCTGTCAGGAAATGAAGCATTTGGATGATGAGGGTCTTTGGACGCACTCCTGTAACTACAGTGGGATGCATCTCAGTCCTGCTGTTTTAGAGGCAGGAGGAAGTGAGCAGTCAGAGTTTATCTGCTCTCCTGCTCCTGCCATTTGTGCACCGGCTCACAATGAACTCCCTCCCTCTTCCCTTTCATATTTTCTGGAGACACTTTTTGCCTGTTCTTTAGACACATTTTTTATACCAGCTGTTTGTACTTGATCAGTTCCCTGGAGTTTTCCTTAACTCTCTCTTCTTGAACTGTTCCTTTTAATTACAGGGGTGTACCTGTCCTCTCAGAAAAACCTTTCCAACAAAAAAAATCTTCAAAATTCCTCAGCTGCTTGGCATTTCTTCCCACTCCACATGACAACTGTGTGCTTGCCTTTCTGGTTTGGGGATTGCATCATTGCCAAAGCTCCCTGCTTTCACAAGATTTAGGGGATCCTCTCAAGCAAATAATTAACTGGTTACACAAAATTTTGGTAGATTTAACACTCAAACCATGATAATATTTTCCATTTTAAATTTCCCAAGGATTTAGTCAGGCTAAATAGGTTTCTAATCCCTGTGCCTTTCAGGAACCTAAACTGGGTACAATGTATATTTGTATGGGGAATTAACGAAACAAAAGAGCCAGCAATTGTATTCTGTTCAAAGCATAGAAGGAATAATACCCACTTACTGGGACTTTTAAAATTTCTTCACAGGCATTTTTTAGAAATAAAAAAAAACAAACAACCAAACCAAAAACTGAACATATAAACAAACAAACCCAAAACACAATTATTGGAGATCTCTACAGGAAAAAAAATATGCATTCAATTTTCAGAATTGAATAAGACCAAATAAATTTATAAAGAAACAGATATTTTATTGCCAGAATGTAATATCCATTTTTTTTCTTTGAAAAACAATAAAAATGTGTTATTATTATGTTTATTCAAAAAGAAAAATCCTTGTTTGGATAAAAAATCACTTTTCATTGGAAAAAGCTTCACAATGAAGACCCCCTAATCCCATATACATTTTAATACAAGTAATGTGAACAAAAATGGGTTATTAGTTATAGCAGACTTCCAGGACAAACCAGTTTTTAGGACCAAATTTAACCTGTTATGAGCATTAGAATTTAACAAACTGAACTAAAAATAAATGTGGAAGTTGTCTTTGTTTTGCATTTTTTTAGCAGTGAGACAAGTGCCATGAATTCATACCTGGCTGTCATTCAGAGATGCAATAAGACTGGAAGTGTTGAATTTCATTTTTACCTGTATTTTGTAATGAGGGGGAAAACATTCTATTTTTAGTCATAATTTCTCCCACAGCACCTCCTTTTTTTCCTATTTTAGCCAGGACTGACGTTTCCCAGGGTGGCCCTTCTAGCCAGGTATCTGCAGGACATTTCAGATCAGGAGTTCATACACGCTGCAGGCTGTGCAGTGACCAGCTGAATTAACTCACACCTCCCACAGAGCCAGTACCTTTAAAAGTACAAATGGAACTTCTGACAATTCAGTGTCTCAGACTGGACAGTTTCTTCAAGATTTGCAAGCCTGAGTCTGTTAAAGCATCTTTTCAAAGCTGACCTTTTCCCAGCTATTTCCCAGCTTCCCTGACACTGTGTGAAATAAAAGGTTTCCTTGTAGATTCTGCAGCCCCTGGCTCAGAGGGGGATTATAGAGCAGCAGCTCCTCTCAGGACATGGACCTGCTTGGTGCTGATGCACCAAAACAAGCTGTGATAATTTGTGGGTTTAGGGGCAGTGATTCCCTGGTTCAATTTACAGTGTGCCAGTCAAGAGGACAGTTGTCATGAGAGACAGGACATCCCCTGGTGACACACTGATTTCAGGCAGCAACAGGCACCCAGGGTGAGAGCTTTGTGATTCAGCCCCATAATGAAGACAGAATAAATAGCTTTTCTGGGCATGGATTTGGTTTTGTTCTAGCTTCAAACAGAGGCAGGCTTTGCAGCACCCTCTGCCTTTCTGTGCTTGGGGCTGCCCACTGGTGCCTATGACTAAGATGCCACTGGACCTTTGAACCTGTCAGCACAGGGCAGCAGTGTTGAAAGCATAGGGGTGCCTCCATTGAATGACAATGACTAGATACCTGCCAGCTGCAGTGCTTCCTTACAAAGTCTACTTTTCTTTATAATCTGTACTTAATAAAATAATTTTGCTTTGCTTTCCCCCCTCTCATGGGAAAACAGGTCACGTGAGTTATAGACAATAGAATTTCCACTGCCTTCAGAGTAGATATTTTGAAATGTTTAAGTCAACGACCTTTGTCCCAAGAAAAGGCTTCTGCCACTGAATTGCTGACAAAACAGTTGCTTTCACCAGGAAACAGCTGTCAAATAGAGATTTGTCTCACAGGTAGTAAAATAAATGATAATTTGCTAGGCGGCAGGAAGATATTGGAGACCAGGATTCACGGGCCTACCCTAGGCATGGGAGGGAAGTGTGGTGTAAAACTTACAGGCAACACTGAGAACATGACATTTGATTTGAAATGCATCAACCAACATCAGCTAAAGCAATTTACAAGGTGAAAGATCTACATTGAACCCCTAATGCAGCCTGAACTATCTTCATCCATAAAGGGACTTTGCAAGAGAAAAAAGCTTATAGGGCCTGTCTGGTGGGCAGTTTTGGAGATACAAGATTTTTGATCAACACAAAAGGCTGCAAAGGGCATGGAAATAAAAGGAGTGATCCATACAGGTATTATCCAGCCAGCACAAAACACTCTCATTATAGCATTCTGGATAGGAACTCTTACTCTGCTGTAATTCTAAAGCTCTGTCAGCCTTACTGACAAGTTCATTAGTCAGTCTGTGGTCCCCTGGGCAAAACTCAGACATATGTGGGGGGCTTTGTCATCCAGACAGTTTCCTAGCAGTTACAGAGACTTATAAAATCATTTGTTGCAGCTGACGCATTTCTGTATCTGCGTAACATGAATTCACATGCTCTAAGTTTAAATGTTTGCAATACACACTTGATTTTAGTAAGCCCCTTGAAGTCTAGAGAGTAATGGAATGATGCCCCTTTAGCCAGTTTGTTCTGTTTTCCCAGTGCCTTTGTTATATTTCATTCAAAAGCCAACAATCCATGGCTGTACACAGCCAGGCCTCATGCTGCTGAACACTGCTAACAGACTTGGGCATTTGACTCCTACTGGGCCCAAGGGGTTCACTCTTGCACTCTTTGAGGGAAAGAAACATCACTAATGTTATGTTTGCCCAATTATCTCCTCATAAAAAAACCAAACAATATTTGAGATAGCAACAATTTTAATTGAACAGTTTAGAAAATATGTAAATAAGGGATAATTTGGTTCTAATAATAGTGCATAAGCAAAAAATAACCGCGGGGTACGGAGTGCAGGGCTCTTGGACCCATGCCACCTCGTGTACGAGCTTGCCAAGTGAAGATTCCCCCCTTATATACCATGTGTTAATACCATATTCTCCTAGTTCCGGTTCGTCATCTACCTATCTCCGCCCTCATTAACACCTTTACTGCCATCACTCAGTTTGGTGGTCGCACAAGTCTTTGGGGGTCGTCTGATGAAGATTTCGTAGTCTTCCTCTTTGTCCTTTAATTCACCTTTGGGTTACACATGCGCACTAAGCCAGTACAATGCAAGCCAAGGATAACATATCACATCATCTACATATCAAAGCAATAAATCCCTTACAATTGGCATTTTCCCGGGACCCAACCAGGCTCTGGTTCTTTTTTTGTTCATTTTTAGCAACATTATCTTCAACTTCTGTCCTTGAGAACTTCTGCCGGAGGGGTAGAGCCCCTCCTCTCCCTCTCTTCTTTTTGGCATTACAACTTTTCCCAAATATTAATTATTATATGGTAGGCCCTGTCCTTGTGAACATCTGCCGGGGGCGGGGGGAGGTGGGGTGGAGTCCCTCCTCTCCCTCTCTTCTTTCAACATTACAACTTTTAACCATTTTATCTATTCTCAAATATTAATTACTGTACCAATATTGATTACTCTTTCAATTTTATCAGCACGAATCATACCTATTTATCACACTAACACTCAACTCACTGCCTGGAGAGAAGCAATTGTCTCTGGAAAAGCACTGAGGGATGTGGCAGGCTGGGGCTGCCTGGGTAGTGAGCCCCATCCACAGGCTGTGGGGAAGACCACTTCCATAAAATGCTGAAACGCTTTAGTCAAAAGAAAAGCCTCATGATGCAGTTTAGAAGTAATTTGGCTCCCTCAAAATGAGCATCCACTCCCCACACTGCTGTCCAAAGCCTTAGGAAAAGCAATCATAGGGAACTGAGTGCCACTTCTGGGCAATGGTCATAGCACTTTAGGGACCAGCTTCTGCCTAGAAGAGATGGTTCAGATTTCTTACACATTTTTCATTTTCTTCTCCCCACAATTATGACTTTATCAGTTGAACTTTTCAGCCTTTCAAATTACATGTAGTTTTCATTAATACTCTAAAAAAAAACTTTTTTTGCTACAGGTTCTAAATTATATTCAGAAATAACTCAATAAGCTACCACCTGTTGCAGAAGGGTTAAGCTTAATCTAGCAAAATCAAAAAGCCTCAAATAGAATTGTTCTTATTCTTGTTTTCTTATTTTTCTTAATTTTGAGCTACCTATATCTTTAGGGAAAAGGTATGTGTATTGTGAAGGAAGGTCTTATTTTCTCCAAATCAGTTATCATAAGGATTCAGGATGACTGGATATTGATTTAGTTGATGAATTCTACAGAATTTGTATGCTTATCATCAGCACAAAAGTCCTGATTTTTTAGGCATGCAATTCTTACTCCTACTGCCATTTAGCCATGGGCTAAGTTTCACTTCCATTAAGTTTTACCCATTAACCACCATTGGCCTAAAATATTTAGTTAACTATTCAACTGGTAGGCAGTTTGGACTAGAACTGCACACAGCCTTTCTTTTGTTTTAAGAGATTGATATTAAATACTTTAATCTGAGAAAAAATAACTTGTACATAATATCTGCAGTTGAGCTACCTACTCACAGAGCCCCATCAAATTCTTAAATATTTGCAATATCTAAACACAGGGAACAGAGAAACACAGTTTAGCTGATGATGAACAGGCAGTGAGTAAAGAAAGGCTGTTTCAGAGCCGAAGAGAGAAAAACACATCAGTGTTTCTTTAGTGTCACTGATTTTGAGCCCTGAGTAAAGGTGTCTTTAGCCCCTTCCTTGAATTTTCTACTTGCAAACAATATGTGTAACTTCCTGTGATCTTGCTGCTTTTCTATATGACCTTAGGAATCTCACTTCTGCAAGCTGTGTTCTACACTGCTGAAAGAAACAGGCTATGTCTTGTCGTAGCCTCCTCATTCTAATAGCCACTGTTACGGTTTCCAGGATTTCATCCTGAGCAGCAGTGGTAACAATCACTGTCTGCCTTTCATCTGCCAACAAACAGCTTTTAGGCTGCTTTCTGAAGTGAAGACAAGCATACCTGTGCAATTGCACTTGGCATATCAACTTTTTTATTCTCTCCATGCATCTTGCATTCCTAACTTGAACTCTGGCTAATTTTAGCTAAATTACCAGAGGAACAGTCACCTGAATTATTTTAAGTTCATTTAAACTGCTGTTGATAATCTTGAAGAGAACTATATTGTTGGAATCCATGAAAGGGGAGAAACGTGGAGGGTATAATTTCTAAAGAGTAAAAGTCAATTGACATTCACGCCTTTAAAGACCAGTCCAGAAAGTTTTATGAGTAACCAGACCCCCTTTGATCTGCCACTCACAGGAAGACTTGCTGAAGGCAGTCTCAGCTTTGATTACCTGTGGAGGTATGGAAAGAGTCTAAACAATTTAGCTTCTCCAGCCCCTTCTCTGCCCCTTACATTTGCATCCCTACTCTGTTGTGCCCATATAGCATCACTCTCAAATTGCTGATTAATGTACCCAGGCTAAAGATGAGTTTCCCTGTGGCAACTGCCTCACTTTCTACCTTTTCTGTCCTTGCACGCTTACAGGTGGTGCAAACTAGCTTTGCATATCTTGCTGCTTTAGCTTTTCTCCAAGCCTAATGGCTTCCAGAAAGGCTCCCTCTTTTCTAGTAAATTTAGGCTTTTTTTGAGCAGTTCTAGGCAGGAACTCTGGCTCTCTCTGAAGTTGCCAAAGGCCCTTGGCCATACTTTTCTGCTGTTTTTTCTCAGATCTAAATGTTATCAGTGTGGAACAGATTTTACTGGAGAGTATGTTTCCCAGGGAAATGCCCTGACTTCCCAGCACATGCCAACTGACAGTTTGCCAAAACCATACCCTAAGGCAAGAATTAAATTTAGGCAAATGTAAGTGCCCTGAGAAATTCCAGCCAGAAACAGAGCGGACACAGCAAGCAGACAAGAAAATATTTGATGTCAGCAAGAAAAAATATATCTAACTTGGGAAGTGTTTCCATTTTAATGGAAATTTGCTTCTTGTGCAGATGTAAATCCCAAAGAAGAGACTTACTCCTCCCTTGGCTAATGTGAATGTAGCCTTTCTGTCAGCAGTTTTGTTGACCTGAGTTTAAAACCCTTCCAGGCCTGTTTGGCTTTATAGGAGGAAAGAAAACAGCCTCAAGACCAATAGTGATGGGGAATTGGGGATCCTTCAACTCTAATCTGCACTCAGACAGAGCTTTGCAGTTCCCTAAAGACACCCCCACGTGTAACTACTGCCCTCCTGCTATTGCCAGTATGATTGTTAGTAGATAATCGTGATCTGGTATCTTAACAGGAGCATCATTAATTCCCAGAAACTGTAAAAATAGCTCTCTAACCCTGGATCCTCTTGAAATCTTTCACCTCTTTGTTGTATTTTTAGTAAAACCTACAGTTATCCATTTTATTTTTAATATGAGAAAATATACATCTTCATTATAGTTTAATAATTAGCCATCCCTTCTACTAAAATTTTAGAAGCAATAAATGTTGCAACAGACAGAATGTCAAAAATACAGCAACCATGTAAATTTTATCATCTTTTGCCCACCACTGCATGTAAAGCAGAGCAGAATTCAAACTTCTTGTGGCTTTCATGTACAATCTCAGTGGTTTAGCTCTGCAGTGGTTTTACCTGCTGCACTTCACAAAGAAGGACACTTCTTTGCTTTGTTTTAGATGTGGTATTCAGAAATCCCTTGGCACTAAGCCTTTGGACAGTTCTGCTACTGTTCCAGGAAAGCTCTGAAACCTGAGTAACTGTTTTTGAAGCTTAATATATCAGCATGTCCAAACCTAAGCTTCCTCTTAAATGCACTTTTTTCCCGCCAAGGTCCTTTTAAAGGCATGGTGTCCCCATCAGGGTGATCTTTAACCTTGCTCTTGCAAAATCTATGAAGCATGCCACATCAGCGATGCTGTTCAGCCTCTTTCCTTTCTTCAGTTTTTCAGCTACCTCAGTGGTGTTTAAACCCTGTATCTCAGCATTCCAAGTTCCAAGAATTAAGGGTTGTCATACTATCTTCCAAAGTAGCAAATAGGGAAACCTAAGGCCTCTGTCAGTTCAGGTCTGGGAGTAAAGGATGTTGTCTAGAGCAACTGAAGAATGCTTAATCACTCATTTTTCTGTCTCTCTGCACTACTTGTACCTTCCCCTTCAAATATTTATCCACAATCTTCTTGAATCCTTTCTGACAGTACTAATGAATAGCATCTCAGGGAGCTTTCCCTTTATCTTTTCCAAATTCTTGTGTGTTGTCTGTCCCATAGCTCTTCTAGCTTATAGCTATTCTTATAGCTATTCTATACTAGCCACAGTTCCTATCCCAATGTTCTCTTCCCCATGATTCCCATTCTCTAACCAAGCCCACAATCAGCAGCTGACAAGGCTGTCTTCCAAGGACAGTTTTCATTTTCCTCAACCCACCACCACCTAGTACCACCCTGTTTGTCTTCAAGGTCAGGGTCACTCTCAAACTAAGTATTTCTGATAATTTTCTCTATTTTCTTCACTGGACTGAATACCTAACTGAAGTTGGAATTCCCTCTATGTGTGGCCAGGTTATACCTGGCTTGTCACCATTAGCCTTGTGACAAGACTTTCACTCAGAATTCAGCTCCATAACTCACCTTACTATAGGCCTGCAAATATTGCTCCTTTTTTTTATCACTCCAAAAGTTCAAAAACACCCAGTCTAGCAGATGGACCTGTGTGTTGACATCAGTGAGCTGATCCTTGACCACCCTGCTACCAAAGCAATCATTCTGCCATTATTAGCATTGAGCTGTGAGGAGGCACCCCTAGTTAAACACTGAAAAACTAATATTGGGCTTGCAGAAATCATTCCTTAATGATCTTTCCCAACCCTCCAGAAAAATCTCATTAGCAGCAGCAGAAACCCTGAAGCTGTGCAGAACACATCCAGCATGTGTCGAAGGAGACCATTATTTTTGCTTCCTGATGAAAGAGGCCTGTGAGTCACAGTGTAGGAGTCACTTGGGGGCCAGCAGAGATTTTGAGAATAGTGAGAAAGGACATCTAAGCAATGTAAGTGGAAACCCAGCAGCAATAGAAAAGTCACACAAAGGGTAGCTGTAGACATTCTGAATGGAGAACAAACAAGCAGAGTGTCAGGTTCAATATTTTTCAGCTTTTGAGGCAGAATGCCAGTTTAAGTTAATTTGGAGAAAATATCAGCATGCAGTAAAAAATTATCTCTGCTACATGATATCTCTTCAAAGAGAAGGGTTCAGCACCTTTGGTATGAACTTGGCCAGGACTTGTTCAAAGTTATTCTTTCTCAATGGCAAAAGCAATGATTTTACTTTTCCAGTGAGTAAAGTTCAAGCAGGAATTATTCTGCCCTTATCCCCTCAGTGCAAAACTAAAACATCCAAATGCACAGATGTCAAAATATCTTCCGGATATTGTAAATACTTTTCAAATTCTTTTGTTTCAGACTATATCCAGTTAACGTAGCTAGAGATGCTGCACCAAAATCACACTTCAAGTTTTGACCTAGGCGTCTTTTACATTTACATTCCTTGGTCACCCTTATTTTTAATGATGCTCAGGAACATTTAAGAGATTCAGCTGCTTGCATCTTTTCATTCTCACCCTCTACTTCTCTGTCAGAGTCAGCCTTCATCTTTTTCAGGGAAGCAATACTTGCAAAGTGCCATGTATGCTCAGCTGACATTTAACTGAACAGAAATTGGGCTTCTCAGTCTCCTGAAATAACTGCACAGATCTTTTTAGGACTTTCCAGATATACTGACCTATGATGGACTAATTGGAATTGGGACAAACCCTTACATTGATTTGGCTTGAGCTAAGCAGGAACAAGAACAAAATTCTTCAGAGATGATGGCTATTCTGAGGGACATTGCTTCTTATCCTCCTACCTGACATAATTCTCCTATGATCTGGGTTTTGTTGAGTTTTTTTTTTTTGTTTGGGGTTTTTTGTTGGTTTTGGGTTTGGTTCTGATTTGGTTTGGTTTTGTTGGTTTTTTGGATTTTTTTCTTTTTTTTACATAAAACTACCTTGTCCCCAGTCAACAGAGTGACATTAAGGCTGAATATTGCACTGCCCAGTTTCAAGATTTTATAAGTCTCACACTCTGGTTTCTTGTAATCTTAGGTAGCTTTCAAACAAAAGATAAAAAATTTTCCTTATGAAATCTAAATGCCAGGAAGTCAAATAAAAGGCAACCTCACCTTATTTTAGTCCCAAAATTCAGCTGCAAGATATTCAGAGAAGGCTTAGGACTGATGATACCTGCTGACTTTCCATAGCTGTTTCTTTGCAGGATCTGTCTCCTGAAAGTGTGACACAGATTCACAGAGTTATCCTTGGTCATTGATATAATGGTGTTCACCTCCCAGACTCACCTGTTTGCAGATGTAGAAAGTAATAGGATATGTCTAACAGCAACAGAATGTTAAATAAATCACAGGTACCTTCGACAGTCCATGTCCTCTTTGTCTGAAGAGGAGAGTGTAGGATACAAACTTAGTGCATACCTTTTCCTGTTTTGAAAGTCCAAAGAAGGAGTTTAAACCTGCCAACAGCAATTAAATGTTTTCTCATCCAATTCTGTTTAATTTTCTGAAAATTACACATTTTCAGATGCATCTCTATCTATGCCTGGTGACAAATATTCCTTACCTTAGCATGATCTTGCATGTTAAGAGGTTGTTGCTACCATCAGCAGAGCTCTCCAGTTCATGGATACAATGAGGCCTTGACCTCTTTTGTTCTCCACTATGTCTTAGAATCATAGAAATGTTAAGGTTGGAAAAGACCTCCAAGATCATGAAGTCCAACCACCTTCACCACTAAATCATGTCCCCAGCTGCCACAACTAGGCACTTTTTGAACATTTCCAAGAAATGGTGATTTCATCACATCTCTGAGCATTCTCTTTCAATACTTGACCAACCTTTTAGTGAGAGAATTTTTCCTAATATCCAATTAAACTTCCCCTGGTGCAACATGAGGCAATTTTCTCATCCCTTGTTACCTGGAGAAGGTATCATCTACTGATTTGGCATGAGTGGGTCAGACTGCCTTGAATGCCACGACCATAGTTATGCACTTAACAGGCTGTCAAAGGAACAAAGGGATGACAGGGTAAATCATAATCTCTTCTTTTGCCAGGATTTTTAGATGCTTTGAATGGAAATTGTTTTACACCATGATGACATGTCTTCCATGTATTGGAAGGGACTGAATGGTGCACAATGGCACATTATATCAATTCTGGAAGACATTTTTCCCACACAGAATGAGGATTCTATTATTGAAATCTCCATGATCACTGGTGCTTTCTCCATAAACTCTTTCTATCTCTCTCCTTGTCACCTAATTTAGATTTCCAGAGTAAAGTTGATGGCAGGATCATTCTACCTGATTTATCACCTTGGTCTGATAAAACCCTGAAAAGGGATGGAGGCAAGCTAAGGGAGAGAAAGAAAGTAGCCAGCATCAGACTGTGAGATGTAATTTTTCCCACTCACACAGCATGTGCCTGAGGGAAAGCAGAGAATAATGAGCACGGCAGTCTTGTTTTAAGGTTTTTGCTTCTTTAAACAGAAATTAGAAAGCACAACAGAGCTCTGTTAAATGTTGTACATCCCTTTGCGTTTCTGTTTCAGAAAATCTGGAATATCCCTTTGGAGCTATTGTAGCTCCCTTGTAAGTGGGACAGAAAGGAAAAAGAAAAGAAAGCCACAGAAAACACAATACTCATGGAATTAGATGCCAGATACTCATAGAAAAACAGGGCACAGATACTTCTTTTTCTCGATCACCTGGAAGGTACCTATCAAATCAAGCATCTCTGTCACACCAAGTTCTGGAATATGTCCATGTTCCATCCTCTCCTTCATGAGTAGCACAAAACCAAGGACCTCTCTTTATGCATGGCATTCTGAATCAAGGCCACATGCCCAAGGATGGTACCACTAAACTATGAGTGGAAAAGTTACAAAACCTCTTCACTAAAAGCTTCCCATGTTGCTACTTCTTGCATTCTGTCTCACGTGAAACTGAATTATTGAACATATACAAAATCTTTGGCTAACTTCCTCCATGTGGCCTCTGTGTAAATAAATACTTGTTTTGTGCAGACAAGGGAAAATACATAAATGCTGAATAAGTGGGGATTGTATGAGCCAAAGAGAGAATGCAGTGCAAGTAGATGTGAGCATCTGAGTCCATGACTTCCGTGCAGTTACAGATTCTTGCAATAGAGGGGAAAAGCATAGGACCAAATAGTGATTAATGAGGGGACAGCCTGTGCAAGAGCATGAGACAGAGCTTGACACTAAGAAAAAGAGGCATGTTACCATAGAAGCTAAAGATGGAAAGCAAACCTTTCTGATGTGAAAGGGAGAGGGAGCACAGAGACAGAACATTACATGACTCTGCAGAAGTTTGCAGAGTCTGAGGCCATCCCTCTAAGTGCTCAAAACATGTAGATAGGTCACTAGGAGATACAGTTTAGTGGTAGCCTTGGTAGTGATCAGGTAATGATTAGACTCAGTGATCTTAGAGGTGTTTTCCAACCTAAACAATTCCATGATTCTTTGATTCTGTAATTCTGTGAAGTGGCAATGCCATTAGGGAATGTCCTGTTTGTTGAAAGGAAGTGGAGTCTGCATTCATTTGCATGACACATCATCTTCTGCTTCCTTATAGAGTTTAGGGTGGCTGTCTCCAACACAAAACTTCAGAGTACAGAATGATTTTTCCTCAGATGAAAGAACAGAATGAAAAGGAAATATGACAAATTGGATTATTCTAGAAAAAATAGAAGCAGTGTGTAACCAGTTTAGAAATATTTCATGAGACATACAGGAGGTCTGTGGCACACATTTAAGCAGACAAGGGGAAAAACCGTGTACACTAATGGCAACGTATATGAATATATATGTAAGCATCTTCCAAAACTTAAACCAGACAATCAGAATCAAAGAATGGAAATTACAGTCAGCACCAGGGAAAAGCATTGTGACCTAAGTATTACTTACATGCAGTTCTGAAAACACCCTTACCTAAGTATATGCTTAAGTGTTTCAGCAAAACAAGATTAAAACATTGCCATTGTCCAAAGAGATTCTGTAATTAGAACTGGACTCCCAGGATAGCATATAAGGATGAAAAATTCTCTACCTTTTCTTTTTGATCACATTTCTTTTAAAAAAAAAATGCTCAGAAGAGTTTTATTTACATGTCACAGACAGCTTGATCTATATTCAGAAAGAACATCATGTCCTCCTTAGATGTCAAAACAATTTTATCTCTTAAATCTGAGTTAGTAGTCAGACATCAAGGATGCAATGCATGTGGCTCCCATTAAAGTGTTAATCTGTAACACCTGCAATTCACAGAAGTTGCTATACTTTAAATAAACTAAAACTTTCCTATTCCACTGCTGTGCAGTGCTTAGTTGCAAATTGTTTTTCTCTACTCGACTTCCAACTTTAAAAATTGCAATTTATTCTTGCTACCTGTGAATCTTAATTCAATTTCCTGTTCCATCATAGATTCGCGCACAATACTCATGGAATTAGATGCCAGATACTCATAGAAAAACAGGGCACAGATACTTCTTTTTTCTCGATCACCTGGAAGGTACCTATCAAATCAAGCATCTCTGTCACACCAAGTTCTGGAATATGTCCATGTTCCATCCTCTCCTTCATGAGTAGCACAAAACCAAGGACCTCTCTTTATGCATGGCATTCTGAATCAAGGCCACATGCCCAAGGATGGTACCACTAAACTATGAGTGGAAAAGTTACAAAACCTCTTCACTAAAAGCTTCCCATGTTGCTACTTCTTGCATTCTGTCTCACGTGAAACTGAATTATTGAACATATACAAAATCTTTGGCTAACTTCCTCCATGTGGCCTCTGTGTAAATAAATACTTGTTTTGTGCAGACAAGGGAAAATACATAAATGCTGAATAAGTGGGGATTGTATGAGCCAAAGAGAGAATGCAGTGCAAGTAGATGTGAGCATCTGAGTCCATGACTTCCGTGCAGTTACAGATTCTTGCAATAGAGGGGAAAAGCATAGGACCAAATAGTGATTAATGAGGGGACAGCCTGTGCAAGAGCATGAGACAGAGCTTGACACTAAGAAAAAGAGGCATGTTACCATAGAAGCTAAAGATGGAAAGCAAACCTTTCTGATGTGAAAGGGAGAGGGAGCACAGAGACAGAACATTACATGACTCTGCAGAAGTTTGCAGAGTCTGAGGCCATCCCTCTAAGTGCTCAAAACATGTAGATAGGTCACTAGGAGATACAGTTTAGTGGTAGCCTTGGTAGTGATCAGGTAATGATTAGACTCAGTGATCTTAGAGGTGTTTTCCAACCTAAACAATTCCATGATTCTTTGATTCTGTAATTCTGTGAAGTGGCAATGCCATTAGGGAATGTCCTGTTTGTTGAAAGGAAGTGGAGTCTGCATTCATTTGCATGACACATCATCTTCTGCTTCCTTATAGAGTTTAGGGTGGCTGTCTCCAACACAAAACTTCAGAGTACAGAATGATTTTTCCTCAGATGAAAGAACAGAATGAAAAGGAAATATGACAAATTGGATTATTCTAGAAAAAATAGAAGCAGTGTGTAACCAGTTTAGAAATATTTCATGAGACATACAGGAGGTCTGTGGCACACATTTAAGCAGACAAGGGGAAAAACCGTGTACACTAATGGCAACGTATATGAATATATATGTAAGCATCTTCCAAAACTTAAACCAGACAATCAGAATCAAAGAATGGAAATTACAGTCAGCACCAGGGAAAAGCATTGTGACCTAAGTATTACTTACATGCAGTTCTGAAAACACCCTTACCTAAGTATATGCTTAAGTGTTTCAGCAAAACAAGATTAAAACATTGCCATTGTCCAAAGAGATTCTGTAATTAGAACTGGACTCCCAGGATAGCATATAAGGATGAAAAATTCTCTACCTTTTCTTTTTGATCACATTTCTTTTAAAAAAAAAATGCTCAGAAGAGTTTTATTTACATGTCACAGACAGCTTGATCTATATTCAGAAAGAACATCATGTCCTCCTTAGATGTCAAAACAATTTTATCTCTTAAATCTGAGTTAGTAGTCAGACATCAAGGATGCAATGCATGTGGCTCCCATTAAAGTGTTAATCTGTAACACCTGCAATTCACAGAAGTTGCTATACTTTAAATAAACTAAAACTTTCCTATTCCACTGCTGTGCAGTGCTTAGTTGCAAATTGTTTTTCTCTACTCGACTTCCAACTTTAAAAAAATTGCAATTTATTCTTGCTACCTGTGAATCTTAATTCAATTTCCTGTTCCATCATAGATTCCCTGTGTGTCTTTAAGGAAGCCACACAGGTTGTGATTTAAAAGATAAATTGGAGCTTTTCTTTACTTTAAAATACTTTGTAGTTCTGGCCTTAGTCTCTATGACTATCTATAATATATATATAATGATACAGATGTAAAATCCCATTGGATATATCTTGTAGTGGATTAAGATTTTTCTGCCTACTGGCTATCCATCATGAGCCTCTGCCTGTCTTTGTAGCCAACCCGCATCATGAGGTTGTATGGGTGTTTATAGCCTGCTTCAGTACAAAATCAGTTAGTTTAGCCTGAATTGTGACTGAAGGCAGTGTGGGCTATTGGCACAGCTCAGGGAGCTGAAGAGAAATAATGCCTGGAAGACAGTCAATTCAATAATAAACAGTGAGTACAAAGGATGGGGCAAGGAATAACCTGATCAGCTACACTTCTTCTTCAATACAGAGGACATCTCTGCCTTTAGGCACAGTCATGATCCTCAGTACCAGGCAGCCAAAATCAGGATGAGAGTAGACAGGTTGCAATTATGGTACACCAAAAAACTCCATCAACTCAGTTTGTCTTAAGACAAAGAATACATAGACAGCTGTACCAAGAAGGGGCACGGTCAGAAGTTTGTGTGTGCACAAGGGTAGTGGTTAAACACCAGCAGGAATTTAAATTCAAAATAAGCCACTCTGCTACCTTTACCCCTTCTGGTAAGGGACGGGCAAAAGCAGAAACTAAGGGTTGAGATAATAACTTACTGAAAGCACAAAGCAATGGAATAAGAAATGCAAAGTAACAACCGCAATATTAATAACTAGAGTGTTCAAAAGGAGAAGATGTTTTACCCACCAGAAGGCATTGACCACCAGGAACAAAAACAAAATGGCAGCTACGCCCCACAGGCCGCATCCCCGGAGAGAGGTGAGATGGCGACTGCTCCCACAGGCCACAGCACACGGCTGGCGGGGACAAAGATGAGATGGTGAGGGACTCCCACAGGCAGCATCCCCCCCAGCCCAGAACAAAGGACAGCAGTGACAAACAAACCCCTGGAAGGGAGGTTGGCCGAGCTGGGTTCCATGGCCGCTCCGCTGGGCTCAGCTTCTCTCAGGTGCCTGTGCTGCCATTTTGTCCACTCTACTGCACTTTGGGGGGAAAAACCCACAAATTACTGGGGAAAAGCTCCCTTCTACCCAGAGTCTGATAAACAAAGATTTTATGTCTGAGATCCTTCCTGAATATAAGCAGCTGACTCTCTTCCCAGGCTGCTGAGATATTTGGTAGATACGTGAGATTGGAGGATGGTGAAAAACACATCCTTTGTGGGATTTTATATCAACATATTAATTTTCAATCAAAGCAGCCACGGTTGCCTGGAATCAAAAGAAAAATCTTCCAAACAATATTAAAGTGGTATTTATAAAGAGCTGTTATTTAATGAAAGCTTTCGGGTGCACAAAAATAGCTATAAGCACGCATGGTATTGGACTTCTACAATTTTTATAAGGTTAAATAATTAGTCTATCTAGCAGGTACATCCAATAGGAGAGCAGTTGCCCTGGTGACCCTGCCTTTGGCCTGCCCCTTGGAGCGTCTCCAGGGAGTTTTTTTGCTTTATATCTTGTTTTGTCTCTCAAATGCTGGAGGAAAACAAGATGTCCTTGTTAGAAATTACTTTCTTGGAAATAACACTAAACAAAATTTCAAGAGTGTAACATAATCTGTTAGGGTTAGCTATAGTTCTACAGTATAAAAAAGGCCTAGAAGTTGGGAAAAGGGTAAAGTGTTAGAAACTATAAAACTATATATTAAATTCTACAAAGCTACAAATATATGAAAAAAATAAAAATCTTTAGGCATCACAGTTCCTCCAGAAGCGACATCCATGTTAGAAAAGAAAACAATCGATACTTCTAATTCTAAAACATTCTGCCCTAAGTATTTGGAAGCTAGGAACTCAATTTTGGGTTTATCTGAGATGCCTCTTGCAAATCACTGGCATTTTAGATTGTCCTTTCCCTCATCTCTGAAAGATAAGTTGTGTTTGTTTCACAGAATTACTAAAGTTGGCCAGTTTCTGCTGACAAATCTAACCTCCAATGAACCCTCTTATTAGTAAGCTGTGTTTTCTTTAATGAGGTCCTTACACCAAGCATAGAGACTGCTTATGAAAATTGCTTTTAATGAGTGAGCATTACCATTCAGCATTTGGTTGACCCTGTGGAAAGGTAAGAATGAGCTCTGGTGCTGCAATGTTAGCAGATCTAGCACAGCAATTGTTGTGAAACCTGGTGTCTGACTTTATTCTGCAGCTCCTGGATGTTTGTCACTATTTGGAATTCTAATTTGTGGTAAAAAATTAGAAACCAAACAACCAGTTATGGCAACAACAGAATTAATAATTACTGGATTTCTATCTACTTGCATCCTACATCTGTTCATCTTTCTGTCTGCCCCTACCACGATTACCTCAGCTAGTCCTCTGCCTACCCCAAGTCCCTCCCATGCAACCAAACTTCAGGTCTATAACTATATTTTTCATCTACTGTGGTTAGTTCAGCCCATGCTTGTGTTTGTGATGAAGCTTTTGCCTCAATGACAGTATTAATCTGAGGCTTCCATTTTTTCTCAGCTGTCAATTTTTGTGAAACTTGTCAGACCTTTGTAACTTCGAGATACTTTGCACTTTTGCTGAACCTGGTAGCACCAACCAGCTTGGTCAAGAGTGTGAGAGAGCAAAGAGCAAGCAAAGAGGTGAGTGGACATAGATTTCAGTCACATTTCCTTAAAAAGCCAACATTTCAACAAGTCATTATGGTCATCAAAGAATGCTCACACTAACCCTAAGGCTTAAAAGTTAAGTTGCCAAAAAAAGGCATCTCAAAACTGTTTTGTAATATCTAATAATTCTGTGCACAAGGTTCATTACATATTTCATCAGCAAGTCTGTGTAAGTTATATGTCTTTGTGACCTCCTCTAGCCTTTTAGATAGCTAGCTTTCTGCTAGAACATATCTTTTTTGGAGATAAGTAATTGATGTCACAAAGTCTCATTCTTGTTAATTTGTTTCAAAATCATTTTCTGAGACCTCAGAAGAAAGAAAGCACCTTTACTTCTGCTATACCATAGGCTGTACAGTGTATAAAGGCTGCCAGTCCCTAACTGTGCAGTGAAAACTGCATTGCAATTTTCCTTCTCTCAACAGAAGGTAAAATAAAATAGGTTTTCCACCATGAAATTACCCTTACTCTAATGATCTTAATCTTCCAGGTTTAAAGGTGCTCTCCACAGCTCCCTCTCTTATATGCAGCAGAGTGCATTGATGTTCAGTTTTGCTCTCCCCACCACTTCCTTTTCTGCATTAGTGCTTGCATTTAAAATTAAGAAAACCCTGGGAACCTCCCCTTGGAAAGGCAAGCTGACTTTTCCCACAGAAACAGCTCCTGCCATGTTACTCATTACCCTGACTGCCTCTCACATGCTGGCATGCACGTGAGAAGGGGGTCACAGCAGCTCATCCTGCCCTGGGGGGTGCTCACATCGATGCCAGGGGCTATCTGAACCAGAAACAAAGCATGAAAGTGCTTTATAACCACTCCACTGGGACAGCAGGAATCTGAGCCAAGGCATTTTGCTGACACTGGAAAACAAGCCATCAGTGCTGTCTTCACAGCTGCTGGCACTGCAAACCAGCTTGTAGCTGTTTGAGCCCAGCCCCCAAAAACCCACAAGGTTTAGTTAGGTGTCCTCACCTGCCCAAAGAAAACAGTGACTGTCTGTGCAGAGTCCTGCCAGGTACATACCAGCCAAACCCCAGAGACACCGGATTCTCCTGTGTCTGTGAAATCAGTCAGTCTGAGTCTCATATGCAAACTGTGTCTAACCCCAGCTGCCAGTCCCACAAATCAAAAAAACACACTAAAATGACGTGGTTATCTCATACATCCTGATATGCTCTTTACACCTCTTGAGTCATTTTAGGTTCTTGAAGCCTTTGGGGTACCCTGACATTATCTTTTCCAGCTTTGCTCCAGAAAGCAAAATGATGAGAAACTGTGTTTGTAATACTGGAGGGGCTGGCAAAGTTCCTGCTCTGGCTTGGCAGAGTGGACAGCTGAGCTTCTCCTTCCATTTGTAGGCACAGCCTTAAGCCTGACATTTTATTGCAGAGCAAAATCAAGCTGTAAACTGCAATGGCTCATGATAAGCTTCGTGAGCACTTCATCAGGAATGGGGGGTGTGAAAACATAATGCCAGCAGCAGCCTGAGGGGAAACTTTCCTATTCATTATCTCTTAGCTCACTAAAATCAGGGGAAATCAAGAAATTGCAAAATTCACAAGGTTGTGAGGAGATGAAATAGCTTCAGACAGTTAAATGGTTTTAAGATTCAAAATACTCTTTAGACTTGGAATCCCACTATACTTATGCTCTCGCCTGCCTGATGTCTCAGAAACACCTCCAGTCAGGAATCAGGATAGGATTATTCAGGGACCAGTGTTTGAAGTGTCATACAATTCTAGTGCCTGTTGAAGATTTTCCATATGGTGTCTATGCATCAATTTTCATCATTCATTTTGACCTCTGTATGTGATAGGTATGCCTTGAAAAACTCACAAAAAGAGAGGTAGGGTTATGTTGGCCAAAAACAAACATTTGAAGTCAGAAGGGGAAAGGAGAGTCTGTGACTTTTCCAAAGCATTACTGCAAAAAGAGAACAAAATTAGAAAGAATAATATCGCTGAAAAGCCGATAATAGGAATGTTACTCTTTGTTTTTTGTGTTCTGTCAATATATCTCAGTCTGAGCCATGAGGTTTGACAGGTGAAATCCAGAGCTGGTGAAGCTGGAATTGGGGCTTTTCAGACATAACAGATTCTTGTGCAAGTCGAGGATAGTGAAGTCCAGAAGATTTAGCACCTTCCTTAGGGTTTAAAGGACTGTTAAGACTTACACCTCCTGCAAATGGAATCTACTAAGCATCTCTCTAATAAATGAAGTAAGACCTGGTCATCTATAACAGTATAACATTCATAGCTGAGGACAGAAAAATGGGAAGATGCTGCATGTTGTTTTCATGTGAAGGCTGTCTTTTTCCACATTCAACAAAGACCTGTGTGATATATTTTCTTGTCAAGCTCAGACTTCAGAGGTAATTAGGAAATGACTGCTTTTTTCTGTAGTCTATAGGATACTTTTCTAAATTTTTATTTTTATTTATATTTTTATTTTGCTACTCTATACCATTGGTTGACAGTGACACCACAGCTGTCTCTAATTTGACTTCATATGCTAAGGACAGGTCTGACAGCAACTTAACCACAGTTAAGCAAGTACTTTACTGATCCCTTAGGAATCAGGTATTATAATGTTAAAGAAGAGAAAAAAAAGATGAATAAGTTCCTCTGTGATTTGAAGTTCCTTTGTTTCTTGGTCCCCTTCTGGAAATACTTAAGATAGACTTGATTGGGGATTTTTTGTTGTTGTTTGTTTGGGGTTTTTGGTTTTTTGGTGGGGTTTTTTTGTTTATTTATTTGTTTGTTTTCTGTTTTTGTTGTTTGTGTTGGGATTTTTTTGGGGGGTGGTTGGGTTTGGTTTTTTTTTTGAGAAGCTTCAAACCACCAGGCATTAATTAGCATGTAAGCAAATCCTCACAGTACTAGAATCCAAGTAAGTTGCATAGTAAAGAAATATTTTGTAGTAATTTAGACATGTTTCATAAAATGTAATGAGTGATTATCTAATATTCTATTGTGGCTTTCCTGCAACAGCTATTAGAATCTTTTGAATACAACAGAACATGAGATAACAGGTTAAAAAAAACTCAGATTGAACGATGGCAATGAAAACTGAACAGACAAATGTAATCTACCTGAGACAATGAGGCCAGATTTCTTGCTGATAGTAATTCTTCATAGGAAAAACCATATGTGAAGGAACTGCAGCAGGGCAGAGCTATTAGCAGGAGTGCAGCTGTTTCATATTCAAAGCAGTTATTGGGGTGATAGCTTCCAGTAACTATCTAGGCATTCTCAAAGGAAATAGAGCATGTAGACCCAAGATCAAGACTCAGCAATGAGAGTTTCCCTGCTGAAGGTCAAAAGCTCCATTACCATTACCTGCTGTTTTACAGAAAAACATTTTATCTTGCAGATGAGCAAAGGAGTGACTGCTCGTATTGTTGCCAGAGATATTTTTGTGTACTATGGAAACAGTCTCCTCATCCCTTGAAGACAAGAGCAGTGTTACAGTTCAGGCCAGGAACACTGGGCCTGATGTTAAAGCATGCCAGAGCCTGCTGGCATTCTTGTTCAGCAGACCTGGACAGAACACCAAAAAGTTATTCAAAACAAATAAATTGAGACTATTATTATAAATAATAACATTAATTGTGGCATTAGTATAATAATCAATGACACTATAAATATCCAATTGAGCTTTTGCAAATACCACATAAGCACTTGTCCAAGAAGGATGTTGATGAAAATTAATGTATTTGCACTGTCTTCAGTGTTCTTAGGAGTGTAAACTTCAAGCAAGTACCAGGAATTCAAAAATAAATTTTCATCAGGCAGAATCACAATGTGTGTCCCATTTAAGATGGTTCAAAGGGCCCAGTTTTCCAGAGGACCAGCACTCAGCTCTTTATCAGAAATGCTTTAAGATGCCTTACTTGTGAAAATACAATACCAGATTCCAAGAATTAGGCTTGTTTATTCAGGGATTAGAAAATATTTTAAAATACTTGCATTTCTCAAGTCTCAATACTTGTTAGTATTAGTATTTAATTATTAGTATTTCAAAATCTTAGTAAGTTTCCTAGTCCACAAATTTCTTGGTTCACAAAGTCTTCAAGTAGATCTGGGATGCTTCTTCCACTAAATGAACCCAGGAGATCATTCTAGAAATAAAAACCTTCCAGTTTCTCTGTATAATTCACGTGTGACTTTAAGAGGGCATTTCACAGATGCAAATATAAACAAAGATGTCTTTTCAACTTTATAAACTTCAATGCACATATTTGTTTTGTCTTCCTCCCTCCCTCCCTCTCATTTTTCAGGGTCTACTCTCAGTTGAAAAGTTGCTTTGTACTTTCTGAAATAATGATTTTTTTTTAAAGCAAAATACCAAGACCCTCAGGAATCTCTTAATGAATGAGACTTGAAACAGTATTTTGTCAGGCTAATTGCATGCTGTAAAAGATTCCAGGTTGAATCTGAAAATATATGTGGCTCAAGGTTGCAGTGTTATGGATGAAACACTAAGAATGTCCTTCTTCATTATTACCTGGCTTATTTCTTTGAGCAAATAATAATAGTATAATCATTGCCCTTGGATATACACTTGCAAGTCACTCTGAAGACAACAGGATTTTTGCTGCATGTCCCAGGGCAAGGTTTTGCCCTATATTTCCAGTGATAATTAGTATTTTAAGCCCATTTGTAATTAATAGTTCATCAAGAGTTCTTTTTTTTCCTTTCTTTCTTGTGGATAAACTGGTTTAAATGTCTAAAGTAATAATGGCATATGTCATTCTTGCTGGCAGAAAGGCCAGTGCAGCAAAAGTGACAGGCTTTGGTTTCCTTTCTTATTCATTATGAACATGACTGCATGCTGTTCATACATCCTTACCTGGATGGCACAGGCACAGTATGGTGATATCCTGTTGGGATTTAATTTGTTCTTTGCATGTATAACAAAACTGAAAGATTTAAATTGCATGTAATGAATCTATGCAACTTTTTCTTGCAATTCAAGCTATAATTTCATCATAATAAGAGATTGAAAACCCCTTTTATCCACTGCATTACCTATCTGTCTTTGGAGTGTTTACCACAGTGCATGTGCTGACGTTGTGATCAGCCTAATTTTAAATATCCCAGGTAATAGGACATCAAGACTTTTCTACTGCCATAATTCTCCTGTAAAAAATCCCAGTGTCAGGAACTTGCTTAGTTACAAAATAATGCATTTTTTTTATTTTCCATCATTTAACAATGTACAATCCTATTGCCTGTGTGGGTACTTTTTGAGTGCTTTTAGGCTACAACTGTACCAGAATCTACCCCCGAACATAGTTTTGTATCCCATTTGAGTGCCCACCCTTGCCCATGGCTCCTCCCTTGTCCCTGGCTGATGCCAAATGCCTGGGACCATCCCCAGTGTCCTGCTCCCTGGCTGGAGTTGTGGATGGGCCCTGGCAGCCAGGACTGTGCTGCCTTACGGCTGTGCTGTCCACAGGGTCTCACAGGTAAAACCCATCTCTGCATGTGCTTGTCCTGTTATTGATGCCCAGTGTAAGAGGATGGGATCAATACTATCTTGGGGATGAAGCTCTTACAACAGTTTATTGGCCTGTTTTGATTTTCACATGAGGAAATGAGAAGACAATTGCTGTTAAACAGAGTCCAGCTGGGGGTCAAAATCTGAAGAAAATCAGAAGCCCTAGATTGTCAACACTCTCAGGAAATGACACAGCACAGAGAGAGCCAGGCTGCAGTTACTGCAGCTCCATCACACTCTCAGCCCAGAGGGACATCTCCTCCTGGTGAGCAGAGCTGTTCCATGGCAGAGCTGCTCTGGATTTCATGAAGATAATGCAGGAGCAGTTCAATTAAGAGAAGAGATTAATTAGAGAATTGTCCCATAATCACACTTCCTGGGACAGCTGCATTCTCTTTGTGTGGCTACAGACATTCCTTCACTCTCTAGGGTGGCAGAAAAGATGAGTTTACTTCTTACAACATCTCCAAACTGGCCTTTGTATATCAGGTGTTGATCAGGGGATGAATCAATCCCACTGTGTAAATATTAAATAATATTAAATAATAGGAACAGAGTATGACCAAAGAGAGCTGGAGTATTGCCAAGAGGAATAAAGTCTTTCAGTGGAAATGAGGGGAGAAATTCTAAGATCGATCAAAATACAGAAATTTGCAACACAATAACAGATTTATTTTAAACAAGTGCAAGGTAACCAGCTCTGGAAGGAACCATTTAAAATACTGATATATACTGATGGATTCAGAATAAGCTGTTATTTCTTAGGAAAATAGTTCCAGGCATCATTACAGATCATTCAGTGAAGACATCTGCTGTGCATGAAGAAGTAGCAAATAAGATGTTTGGCTGCATGGGAACGGAGATGGTGAATAGGAAAGACAAAATTATATAAAATGCCACTGTGTACCACTGGTTCTACAGCATGTCCTTACTTTGAATACTACATTTACTTTTGGTCAATTCAATTAAAGAGACCGTGAGAAAAACAAAAAAATATTTTGAGAAAGGGAAGTGAAACTTATTAGAATCACAGCAGAGTATTCCAAATAGGAACGAAACAGAAAAGAGCTAGATCCATTAATTTGGTGAGGAGGAAGGTGATAATGCTGTGGTTTAACTCCAGCTGGCGCTCAGCCCCAAACAGCCAGTTGCTCATTCCTCCCCAATGGGATGGCAGGAGAGTAAAGGTGAAAAAGCTCATGGGCTGAGACGAAGACAGCTAAATAGGTGAAGCAAAAGGCTTACACACACACAAGGAAAGCAAAACAAGAAATTCATTCACCATTTCCCATGGGCAGCAAGGTGTACAGCCTTCCTCAGGAAAGCAAGGGTCCAGCATGCCTAGTGGTGATTTAGGAAGACAAACACCATCACTCACTCCAAATGCCTCTCTTCCTGTTTCCTTCAGCTTTATATGCTGAACATGGTGTCAGTGTGCTGTAGAATATCCCTTGGGTCAGTTGGGGTCAGCTGTCCTGGCTGTGTCCCCTCCTAACTTCTTGAGCACCCCCAGCCTCCTCCTCACTGGTGGGGTGAAGCAGAAAAGGCCTTGACTCTGTGTAAGCACTGCTCGGCAGTAACTAAAACATCCCTGAATTATCAACACTGTTTCCAGCACTACTGTGAAGAAAATTGTCTATCCCTGCCAACAATATCACAGATAGGAGAGAACTCTCCAAAATACTGAATAATTAGAAAATTAAGCATATTAAACTGTCTCAATTTTTCTCTAATGTAGGTATACTCAAAGAATTTTCTAAAAGAACACAATGAAATATCATTATATTGGATATCAGTAAAAAACTCTTCACTGAAAAAGTGACCAAACATTGAAATGGGCTGCCCAGTGTAGTGACATGATCACCATCCCAGGAAGCATTCAAAAGATGTGTAGATGTGGTAGTTAGGGACATGGTTTAGTGGTGGACTTGGAAGTACTGGCTTAATCTTTGGACTGAAAGATCTAAAAGATCTTTTCCAGCCTTAGTGATTCTATGATGCCATGATCATTCATAAAATAGCCTGCAATGCCCTGGGATGCAGGATGAAATTGCAACAAGAGTATTTAGGTTCTAATTATCAATTTATGATAATGACTGTCATTTACAGGAGGGTCTCAAAACAACTGCAGGAATGTTCTGTGTCTTTAGACATTATTAGAATAGGTGAAGAGGCCGATTGGGCTAAAATTTTCTGGAGTTCAGAGAAGATATTAAGGTTTACAATATCTGTCACTAACCCACTGCTGTTGACAAAATGAAAAGGATGACACACAGGATCTTAAAGTTTTGTTAATGTAAAATTTTAGTTTGCAGCACTGAGAATCAGCCCCACCTGCTAGACTAACTCCTGAATTTACACAGATATCCCCAAGAAGCCCATAGCACCTCTGCCCCTCCATAAACTGTGCTCTTTAATCTCTGTGGGACATTCTTCTGATCTCTGTGGGACATTCCTCACAGTTTTTAACCCACAACTGAATTTAGAAAGGTTTTTCACCCCTTTGCAAAAACTGGCAGTGAAGCTGAGGACAGAGGGAAATGAATGTCTGGGACCTCACAGAAATATAGAAGATGAAATTAAAGAGTAGACACATGCATGTGTTGGGAAAGGGACATGTTAAAGTAAAAAATCTTCAAATGAATGATGTAGGGAGAAAAAGATGAAACATCTGAGAGACAAGAGGGTACAACGAAACAATAGAAAGGGTGAAGACAAAATGGAATAGAAAGAGACTGGAAAGAAAAAGGAGTGGAAGGAAAAATTATAGCACAGATTATTCAGAGGCCACAAAGAGTAGGAAATAAAAAGGCATATAAATTTGAGGGAAAAGGAAGGTAGGCAAGTACAGAAGAAGAAGAGAGAAAAGGCAAAGGAAGGGAGACATAAAATTAAGAAAGAAAGAAAAAAATGTGAAAAGACAGCTTGAAATTTGCCACAGAATAAGTAAGAAAGACTGTTTCCATAGAAATAGAAGTATCAGCAAAGGTTGTGGAGAGCCCTCTGAATGGCAGAAAGCAGATAGACTGAATTGAGGATGCATGTAAGGTGGAATTTTAGAGAGAAAAACATGCACTGCCAATGCCTTCCAGTGTGGAACAGAGAATGAAACCTCCCCCAGCTGCCACCTCCAACTTGGAGTTTCTTCTGTGTAGGGTCAAAGTGAAAGATCCACAAAAATACAATATAATTAATATATCTTAGTGGCATAAATGTTTGACAATTCATAATACAGTGGATCGGAGAGAAAATTCTGCTAACCATCTTGGAAGAAATCATGTATTTTCTAAATATTGTTGCCAATCCCCAGGGAAAATATACATTCTGCTGAAGTGCTACAAAAATGGACCAGTTTTGTGTCCTTCCACAAAAATGTAAAGCTAATTCCATGTAAGTTCAAGTGCACTGTTATCTATGAAGTAAAATTCATACAAATTAATTTTAGATTACTTTCAAAATTCTTTTAAAAAGCTCTTCAATATCTAATTATTTTCTGATTTTAGAATATGACTGCTACTCAAGACATAGGAACAAATTCTACATTTCACTGACTTCCATTCCTTCTGACATGTGATTTTACAACGCAGTTCCAAAACTCTGTGTCATCCACTCTGGCTATTTCTTACTCATTAGGGCCTGAGATCCAAGAACAAGTAAGCCTGACATCTGTTCTTCTGCCACTTGCTTCAACAGGCAAGCAGGTTGGCAGGGAAACAGGTCTAAAGGAGTAGATCTTGAAATTTTGGCCACTTTCTTGGGAGATGTCACTGGCTTTTGTGACTTTTTACAGTTATCATTATCAGTGCTACCTCCCTTGCCTTTTGCCCATTTAGATGATTAGCAGTTTCATGCAAGGCATTCTACAGCATACCTGTGCTTAAACACATCTGGTCATGCTGCAGGGTAGGGAGAGTAATCCACTAAAGGCAGTTCCTGCACTGTCCTTGGCTGTTAATTGCAATCTGTTTAGGAATTCAGTGCTCTCACAACACTTCTTGTTCTGGTCCCATAAAAGCACAAACATCAGATGTTTGGCTTTTTTTTTCTATGTATTTAATCAAAATAATAAGCATTTGACTTTTTTTCCTGACCTCCTACTAAGCTTGAGATAGAGATTTATACTGTAATTAGGATGTAGTTAACAACTTCCTGTGAGCCTTTCAGCTTTTTCATTTTTGCAGGTTCAATCACTGTCACAACCCCACTTTCCAGAGATTATTTTTTGGTTCCTGAAGAGACTTCAGTCATCTCCATAATCTTTTTTTATTCTGCTTCATTTAAATTTTGCAATTAATTTTCAGACTGGAACAATGAATAAGGTTAGGACTGGGTGGGGATGGTAAAGGTTAAGAGACTTTTTTGTTTCTATCAGATGTCCTTTCTATTCTGATTGATTTTCAGAAGCAGCAACCTCTCTTTGGGTTTCCAGTGTTGATGAAAAGGTGAAAAAAATGATGGAAGAGACAAAAAGATGGAAAGAAGAGTTGGTTTAAAATGCATATTAAGAATTAATTACTATCTATAATTTAATATTACTTATTCTTTCTACTCGTGGATTTGAAAGAGTGATTTGGTGTAGGCAATTTCTACAGGTGTTTGCCAGTAAAGTCAGAGTCAGGATTTTGCTGCTGCTTGTCCATTTTATCTGTGGCTGTCTTTTACTTCCCTTTTTTTATCCTGAACAGTAGCTCTGCATCCCCCATTCTATCCCTACCCCTTGTCAGAGCAACGTTTAATGGAAACAGAAGTGAAAATGGGATTTACCTTCCCCACAATATTTAATTATCCATGAGACATACAGCCAGGCTCAACTCTCAGGACTTTTCCTTAGTTATACCTGACCATCCTGGTTAAACTCGTAGATTCCCATCCTAACAGCTCTGCATTCTGTACTCAGCTCAGAAAGGGATGGATTTCTGTTGCTGCTCTCAGCAGTGGGGTATCTGATGCCCTGTGAATCATTTGTACCAGTGGGAAAGGAAGTCCAGATTTAAGCAAATCCTCACAGACAATAAATTCATATCCACTGAATTTAGCAGCGCTGCATTAGTGTTTATAACTTCCTAGCCTTTATCTGCACTCCACTCACAGCATTAAAACAGCTAGTTTTGTGGCTCACTTTATATATGCTTGTTTATCATACCCAAGAGTAATTTGATTTTATTCTTTGTAGACCATTCTCCTGTGGCATTTTCCTGTTCAAATTCACCATTTAGCAGTTATGGCTTCAGTTCAGCAAAACACTTAAGAGCATGCTGAAGCAAATGCATTCTAAACGTGCAGAGACATATGTTGCTGATATATCATTAGGACTTAATATTTATATGGACACACTGCCTAGCAACCCAGCCCTGTTCCAGGAGTTCTGCTGCTGCTGTGTGTTGTGCTGCCACACAACAGAAAGACAAACACTGTTCCCAGAAGCTTCCAGACCTGAGCTTGATATACTCTACGTCCCTTGAATGTGTAATGAATATTAACCTGTGTACCCACTGCATTATGCTAAGGGTTGGAGAGCTAAGGTAGCTCCCCTTTGTTGATAGGAAAAAATTAAGCAGCAAAACAGTTGTCAGTGTCAGCCTTTTTGCACCAGCACTGCAGCTGAGCCCATTACCCCTCGTGGGCTCTATTTATTCTTCTGGATTTAGGTTTGGCAGTTATACCAAAGCACTGCTTCCAGGATTCAACATCAAAATTGAACATTTTGGTCATTGAGAAAAAAAAAGCATCAATGTGCTATATTGATTACATGATCATAGAGGATTTGCAAGATCTTAAATATGTGGTACAGCAGATGACAAATAGTATTACAAAGAAGACCAATCATGATATTAAAATATCAATTTGCATCGCAGCATAGTTTTGTTCTTGCATGGTTTATTCTGTTATGAATTTCTACTAACTTTTTGTCAGGTAATCAGTCTTTTCTGGTTTTGACAGTCACTCTGGAAAGCTTTATTTTAATTCTGTCACAAGATAGGTTGAAAAGGCCATATTTGTTTTTTAAGTCCTCACAAGCTGGGTTTTAGAAACTCAAATTTCTATCAGTGTGTTTTATATATATTTCATCTTGTACTCGCCTAACCCAGAGAAATAATTTTAGATGCAAAATGGAGAGTAAATTCCTCCTCCTGCTCCCCTTCCCAGCTTATAATTGTTAAATGGGAATGTCTCTGTAAGAAAATTATTCTGGAACAGCTCAGCTCCTAATTTATTGTGCCCAAGCTGCCTTGAACACTCCAGCATTAGATCTGTCTAGTCATTTGAATGTTAGGCTGGTACCAAGAAGATATTCCACCTGCTCTGGAGACCTGCACTCATCTCTCTCAGGTAATTTTTAGAGTCAGGTCAACAAATTAAAAAGCTCTTGTGTTTAATCCAGCATGTAAACCTCCTCAACCAGTTATGAGGATTTGATTGTGCCCAGTCTCATGTGATAATCACTGCTGGTCCATCTATTTAACACCCACTAGCTTTTACTGTGAAAAAGTGCTGGGACCCTCAGGCCTTTGGTCAAGTATGGTAGGGACCCTTCTGTGGTCCAGAGGCCAAGGCAAATCTCCTTTGTTTTAGTTTGACCTGCAGATGGTTTTCAGATCTATTAAAACATTGCCTATATCCTTGTGCACACTGGCACACACAACAAAAAGGATAATTAAGAAGATGTGCTCTTGTGCCTAACCAGGACGGTATTGCAGTCTCCTGGCTCCCATTCTGCTTCAGGTGGGCTTTAACCCTGCCAAGACGGTGCCTGCTCCCAAATCCCTGCTGCAGAACACCCAGCACGGCTTGCAGACACCACAGCCTTCCTGCACCAGCGCTGCACACAGAAGCCTCATTCACATGTGAATGGCAAGCAACTGCTTCTCTGTGACCTTCCAGGATGAATTCCCATCTGTACCTGCCTCTTTCCCCACTGGCACCATCGATGGAAGCCATTGCTTTTACATTCCACTTCCCAGCCCCATCTCCTTTGGGAGATTTTGATGTTTTTTAATCAAATGCTTAAACTCATAACATTTAAACTGAATATTCTTATCTTCCCAACACTGTTTTTCCTTTATATTCCAGGGTTTATTTCCTTTTTATTCTTTAAAAAAGGCACCAAAATTTTTAATAATGAGGCAAACAAAAGAAACTGATAAGCTGAGAAACAGAAGCAGCAAGGAATCCTGAGAACAGAATTTGGTCATCAACGCAAAAAGAATGTGCAACAAGAGCCTCCAGTTCACTAAAATGCTTATTCTTCCCTTTTTCTTTCATCCAGAAGTAGCCAGTAAAGGCAAAATAGCAAAGAAGGCACAGAGAAGCATACTGACTGCAGCAGCCAAGAATCCCAAGGAAAGATTTTTGTCATAAATAAACATGAATTTGGTGTCTCCTGTTTAGCTTTTCTTAACAAAGCCTGAGCCATACATATTTCTCAAATGGATAATTATTTGATAACTAAAATTGCAGTTTGAAAATTACTTACATTTTTTGCAAATCCAGGTTGGATTTGCAGACTGCTTTAGCCAAAATGAATAAAAGAAATATGTAAGGGGGAGAGTGGGTAAAATTGAAATGTTTCAATTCCATGTTTTTAACAAAAGTTTGATTTTTGTTTGTTTTAATCTTGAAGAGTGCTTTGAAATCAAGTGAACAAAATTTTTATTATTTCCCTATTTTCCATTTCAATGTTAAATAAAATCATCCTTATTGAATTTTTTGTCTTGGTGCAGAGGAAAATTTCAAGTATGTTTTGACAAGTATATTTTCTTTATTAGTTTCAAGCTATTATCCTTTGTAGTCTCCTCCTTTCAGTTACAGAATCAAAAGTTTCAAACACTAGAATAAATCACAAAATTGTTTTGTGCAATCAGCAACTTTGTTTGACAGAGACAGAAGATTAGAATAGCAAAGGGACAGATATTTATTAACAAGGTCTCTGGAGTACAGTTTTGTCTGGCACTTGAACTCGAGGAGCTTCAGAAACAGTGCTACACACAGAAGAGATGCCAGACTGGCATGGCATAAGCAACTTAATATCAGATAGGGAACAATATATTAAATTAGAGGCCAAACCAAATGAAGTTCTGGTAATTTGAATTAAGATGAACTGTCACAGCTGAACCAGATCAGCTGGTATAAAACCCAGAGAAAATTAAAGGTAGCTTGTGTGGTTAAAAAAATGAGCATGCCAAACGTAATATTACATCTTTCAGACTTTATCAAGGACTGTGCAAGCTTCATGTGGTGTCTGTGTGTGCCACTGCCACCAACTCGTGGTTCCCTGGTACTTCAGCAAGCTTGCTTGCTCCCTGGAGCCCTCTGAGGTGTTAATTGTTTGGCCCACAGCAGTAGCCTTGCTCCTTGTTTTCCAGTAATAACCAGCCCCTGTGTCATCAGCATTAGCTGTCAGTGTCATCAAACAGCAGTAAAATCTGAGTTTGAGAGTTGTTTCACAACAGCTGCTTGTGGCCTGGCAGGGAGGGAACCCCACACTCTCTCTAATGCATTTTGTATTTTGAGTCATGTTCTTCACCACCTAACTGGACATATTTCCAAAGCCTTTGGGCCCTTTTGCAGGGCTTGAGGAGAAAGATGAAAATGACAGAGGCAGCTACAGGAATTAGAAAAGAGGAAGAGAAACTCTGTAGAACAGCAGAGGTGGCTAGGCCCATATTTCCACACTTCCTGGCCGGTGGCCAGCAGAGGTAGGAACAGACTGTTTCTGTGAATGTGGTCAGTATATCCTGAGCAGTACTAAAACTTCATACAGTATTGGCAATTTCAGCAGATAACCTGTTCAGTGTCACTTTGTGTTCAATGCAGTTCTGGGATAACTGTAGAGCTGCCACTTCACACCTCAGTCTCTCTGTGTTCAGCACACAACTGACTCTCCCCAGACCTGCACCCAGGTTGGCATGTCCAGGGATAATTCTCAAGGAATTGGTAGGAAGAGTATCCTGTGAGTGAATGCACTGCATCATTGTGCTCAGGAGTCTCAAATCATTGTAGATTCCCCCCGACCCCTATCACTTTTCCAGATTAGGCAAAAAGAAACCTCTTACGGTTAAATATTCATACAGCTTGAGTGGGAAAATGTTGCTGCTCTTTGCATGCATTAGGCTCATCTTTTCAATTGAGAATGGAAAAACAATGTTCAATGTTCAAAATCCGTAAATGACTTGCATTAATACCTTTATCCCTTAACATTCAGAATATAAAATTCAAAGTTTTACTGAAACTTTTTCAAAATATGTAGAGGTTGTTCCCCAATTTTTGTTAGAAGGACCACTCCAGGGAAATTGTAATAATGACTCTGGTGGGAAGTCTGTATGCTTAAAGAAAAAGAAATAAGAAAGGATCCTTATATCTTCAGCTTAGCAGATTCACTGGCTTACCTCTGTGGTTGTGTTTAGAACTTTGATATAAAGCTTATATGTACATGTGGAAGTGAGGCTCTGTCCTACAGACCCTGTGTACTGTACATCCATTGCCCACTGAGTGCAGTTTTACTTTGGATTCTTGTTGTGACACTGAAGATGAAAGAGCAGGCTTTGCCTGAGGAAGAAAGAAAAGGGGAAAAGTAGAGTACAGATAGGGAAAGAAAGGATGGAAAAAACAGTAGGAATGAAAATGTTTGATGTTGTATTTGCTATCTTTAATTGGAAAAGGTAGAAAAGCTGTGCAAAATCACATTATCCTTTTCCTGAGGAATAGGGGTACTGATGATGTGGTTGCAGCTGGGTAGGGAGAATATGACTTCAGCACTCTGCAGGGTTCATGGAAAAAGAAGATGTGTGCCCCACACAATGCTAATAGGTCCTGGTGCTGCTCAGAGCACCTCTAGCAGCAGCTCCTCTGTGCAGTCAAGATAGTGCTGTATCCAACATAACCTGGGATACCAGCTCAGTGTGTTAACCTGGGCAGCTGAGCTGGTGCTATTCTGGTCCCTGGTCCTTCCAATCCTTCTAGGGACATCACACTAGAAGCAATGGATCTCTCATGTCAGCCAGTCTATGGATTTCTCTGATTAGAAAGAAAGGCATTCCATGAGAGGGAGACAGAGTGCCATATGAAATGTGTGTAGTTCAGGGTTTTTTTACTTACTATGAAGCCAGAGATATCCCTGCATGTTTGCTTAATGTTATTGTTTTGACTGCCCACTGACATTCAATTGCCAGAGTTTTATTTCAAATTTAGTAGGTTATGTTTCCTTTGCTGTTACCTTTTGTCTTGACAAAAATAGGTGCAAATCAACTTCTCATTGAGAAAACGGGTTCCAATATGTCACACCTTCTGTAATTGTTTCCCTTCCTTCCCTTTTTATCTCTATCTTTCTACAGCATTTTCACTCTTTTTCTTTTCCTTTTTTGTTTTCCTTTATGGCATATCCAGGAAAAATGAAGTAGGATAAAGGAGTGACCAAAAATAAATTAATGTGTGGTTATGGGCATGTCTGCATTTCATGATGGTGAGACACAGAGAAAATCATCTACATACAGCAAATCTGATAGCAGAAGTTAGCTAAGCTTTCCCAAAATGATTCACGTCCACATTTGACCTATCATCATTTGCTTTTGGCAAAGGAAGTGCATGTTTCCATTTACAAAATCAGAGAATCCCAGAATATGCTGAGTTGGAAGGGAGCCATAAAGATCACTGGGTCCAACTCCTGGCCCTGCACAGGACCATCCCCAAGAGTCACACCATGGGCATAAGAGTATTGTTCCAAATGCTTATTGAACTCTGTCAGGCTTGGTGCTGTGAACCCTTCCCTGGGGACCTGTTACAGAGCCCTATCACCTTCTAGGTGAGGAACGTTTTCCTAATATCCAACCTAAACCTCCCCTGACAGAATTTCAGGCTGTTCCCTCGGGTCCTCTCACTGGTCACCACAGAGAAGAGATCAGGGTGTGCCCCCTCCTCATCCCCTCACAAGGAAGGTGTAACTGCAGTGAGGTCTCCCCTCAGTCTCCTTTGCCCCAGGCTGATTAGACCAAGTGATTAAGCAGGTTGCAGGTTGGAATATGAGTGGTATTTATCTGCATCAGTGATGTTAAATCAGTCTCAGTGCTGGTTCATCCACAGGGGTGAAGCCCAATTTGTGCAATCTGGCAAATGACATCCAGGGACCTCTCTGTAAGATAAGGCAGGGATTCCTAGGGAGCAAATAGTGTTCAAATAGTCACTTAGCAGACTGGTCATGGGACAGATATAAGTTTATAAGCCCAGGCAGACATGGAAGTGTTAGTGCTCCCACAGGAGACAGCTGGTGCCTGCTGGATAAGTTTAGGAACAGCTCTGCAGTTCAAACTACAGTGTCATCCAGCCCGAGCTCAGCTTTGACTTTTTCCTTCCCACGTGTGATTTCCAGCAGCTCACTGCCAGGCTGACATTTCTTCTCATAGCTGCTTATGGATGGCTTCTTTGCTGTTTGGAAACTCCAGCGTTGTGACTGAGCCACGTCAGGGGGGTTGACAGGTTTGTACATACACTGGGTAGAGGCATCCAAGAAATATTGATGATATCTCACATGGGAAGGCAGAAGAGAGAATGAATTTGCTAGGCTGAGGAGCAACCAAAATAGGCTCCAGCCCATGAGCCTTGAGGAGGCAATCTGGCCAGTCAAGAGTTTGAATTTGGTGCATTTACTGAGATGCAGGAAGGGAAGGCAAAGAAAGATGAACATATTGAACAGCCATGGGCAAAGAGAGACATTAGATCAGCAGGAGAATTCAAGAAAGAAGAACAAAGAAAAACCACAGAAGAGTATCTTCCTCACCAAAGATGACTGCTATGAGCTTTGCACTTTCATTTCACTAGCATGCCCATAAGGAACAACAGCCTTTTGAGCTGGCACATTCAAAGAGCAGAGCAAGTGGCTCCATTAGGAGATTCTTATCACTCTTCCCAAACTATCTAACAGACCACTTCTTACATAGGTCTTATATTTACTGCAGGTCCTCCCTACAAGTTCAGTGATCCAAGTATCCACTGTCTTAACACTATCCCCACCAAGAGGATAACATGACTGACTCTGAATTTAAATCACTGTGCTGCTAATGCAGGAGGATAGGCTGAGTACCCAGGTCTGCTAAAAGTTGTGGAGTTTCCTTTGTTTGCCATCTGCCCACTGTAAAATGGAAAATAGAAACACTTCTTTCTTCCTTTATTCAATGGGAGTCTGTACATGGGTAGGCCCAAGAGATGCAATCACTTCTCCTCCAGCTTTGAACCTGTGGAACAGAAAGCAGAAATGCCAAAATATCTGTGCAAGGGTAGCCATGAGGGTAGCCTGGTCAAAAATTTCCTCTTGGTGGGAGGAAACACTGAAAGGGCAGTCCAGGATTGGTCGGTCTTATCTAGTTTGGCTGTAACCTTTTGGAGGAAGGTACTGGCTGCCAGTATGGGCTTTACATGTTAGGAATTATGATCTCAGTTTTCTCTCTTGTCCTTTCCTCCCTCATCATTCCCCAAGAGCATTGTGGATTTCAAAATACTTTCTTGGCAGCTTTGTTTTGATTTTTTTCTTTGTTGTCACAAATGTCTAAAGAATCATCTGGAGGTGTATATGCAACGTGAAATTTCTCACAGTTTGGGCTGTCTTATGTCTGTGTTTTTAGCAAGGTCAGCTCTGAGAAAGTATTTTTCTTCTCTTGTATGCAATCTTTGTCATTTTGCTATTTGTCTGTGCTGTACACCAAGTTTCACTGAAAAAGTCAAGCTCTCTTCTACTCCTTGCAAATCAGGGCAGCAGCCAAGGCACTGCACTGTGCCTGCATGAAATGCACGTGTCTCTGTGGGGAAGGGGAGCAGACGCCACTCCTTTATGGCTTGTGTTTGAGCCAGCCTTGCTCTACTTTGGACACCAGCTCTTCCTTCAGCAGGGTCTTGTATCAGGCAGTCTCCAAGAGTCACTTCTGACCTAGGTTGTTCCCTGATCCTGCCTCAGTGAGACAAGCTGTAACACACAGAATGCCAGATACCCTCATTTGTTCTGCCATACTTACAGGGAAAATCTACACCTTTCAAAAGCCAGTGACCAAATTTTAGCTCTTAATTCCAGTCACTCTAACAAAATAAATAGATCACATAGGAGAGAACATCTGGTAATGAAGAAGTGAATCAAGTCCACTTATATGTACATTTTTCACTTTAAGTAACCAGTTTGAAAATCTCAGCATCCTTGAATACAAGTATTGTCTGTTGACACAGCTGCTACTCTCTTGCCATTGTCTCTCAACCTTCTTTCAGCCTGATACATCACAACAACACAGCTGAAAGCATCTCTGGAGGCATTGTAAGAGGCTTCTCAGCTCCCCTCTTTCCTCCCATGCATAGCCCATGTAACCACCATGCATGGATTGATGACACTGTCTGCCTAAAAGCTGTTGTTTGAGAAGAGGTGGGTATATTCCCAAAGACTGCAACTTCTGCTTTAGGCTTCTTTATTTAAATATATACATGGACTGGAGGTAAATTTGATCCAAATCCAAAACTCAGTATGCATCTGGAAGATTTATTTGGACCTCTGGATCTCCATTTAAAGCCATTTGGATCAAAATTCTTCCAAGTTTCTAGATGTACACAGTGAATAGTGATGGAGCAGGTGTGGTAGGAGTCCAAGAAACCATAAGTCTGGAGGCAGCATTCTAGTTCCAAGTAGGATGTCTTTCAGTGTTTAGTATGGGACTCCTTCAGTGATAATAAAGTTCAGATTTGTGTGCTCAAGGAGAGCCATACCTTGCTATTACTGCCAGCAACGATCTCCTTCCTGCGTCCATACCCTGTGCAGCAAACCTTCATGGTAAGAGAGTGTGTTCTCCACCTGGAAAACTACTGCCAAACCTTCTGTATTAAGAAGAGAACACTGACTTGTCAGCTTCACTGACAGAGAAGCTGAGGGAAACAGAAAAGAAGGTGATTTCTATTTTGCAATAAAAGTAGAAAAAAACTAAAAAAAAACAATTATTTTTTCTTTTAAAAATTGGTTAAAAAGCACTAAGAAGTTTTTCTGTCTACTCCTTCACATTTCCCTGCTCTTCCAGGAATTCCTATTTAGCCTAATTAGGCTCTGATTCTCCTTCATTTGGGTTCCATAACTCATTAGCTTCCAGCTGGGCAACTCATGATTCTAGGATGTCTAATTACCTTCTTCTAGCAGATATCATGATTGCCTCAGGTCAAAAAATGCTGATCCAGTCCCCTCAGCTGATCTGAACTGATCTCAAAATGAGTTGTGTTATTAGCTCCTTCTAATTTCAGCCATTCTTTCTACTTATACCCCTTGGCCAAGATCAACATCTCATGTGACCTGATGTGGCAGAGGACCAAGAATATAACACAGCTGGTATTTTAAAGGGGAGCACTCACTAACTCTATGGGTCTGCATTCTTTTGAAAATATGAAGAGTTTGAGGTTACTGAGGCCCATAGATGGGTAAGTATCTTCATCTCTTTCAGCTAACCACAGAGGCCAGCTTTTATTATCTTCTTTTCAAGGGTGATATTAAATCCATTTTAATCAGGTATGAGACCCTAATTCAATTTTGACTCTTTTCTGGGACTGTATCCAAAGTTAATTTGTCACAGTCACATTCAAGTTTAGTTCAGTCAGATTCAAAGCAAAGTTTATAACATTCTTTTAAATTTGGATAACTATATCAATGTACATCTAGACTTTATTAACAGGTTCATTCCATTCTTTTTGTGGTTCAGTTTATTCAGATTTAATTGACCGATTTTCTCTAAAGACAACAATTCTCTTGTTGCAAGAACTAATCCTTATTTATCTACACAGATAGTAATTTTTGTTTGTAATAAATGCCCCAATCACAAGACATCTGTTGTAGCAGGGAAGAATTGCACAGTTTGAATTGTTAAGACAGATCAGGATGGAAGTGCTTTGTTGATTTATTAATGACAGGTACTTAAATGTCAGTCAGCAAAATAAACATTTGGGACATAATGTCAGCAATAAACCAGCTGATAAACCATACGACCAAACTCTTACACCCCAGAGCTTTGTACACCTACACATTTCTAAACATATTTTTAAACTACTCCAAAACTTCTAATTCCACCAATATACACACACAGAACCAATTTTCCAAAGGTGGGTTGTGTGGGTACCTCCACACCCAACTATTAGAGAGCTATACATTATCAGTAGCTGGGACTACATGAGTGAGTATCTACAACATGACCTCTTATGTTTGCTCTAAATGGCATTAAATTATGTTTTCTCTTTCCAGTGGCCTCTTCCTGTCTTGCTTTCCCAAGCTTTATATAACAATTTCACTTGGGCTGCAGAGAATTTTGAAGCCATTCCAGAGAATCATTTTCTTATTTCTCATTGCTGTAGAGTATTGTTTCCAGACTAAAGGCTGCAGCTAAAGTGTCATTTTCCTATGTGAAAAAAAAGAAACTTATCCTCTCCCTAGAACAAAAGTGTCTGCCTATTGTCTGTCACGAATAAAGGCAGCTTTATTCTAATATATCCTCACTAATAATAGAAAAGTTCTGCATTGATATTCTGCCACTCACCGTGCTCTGGTAATTCTGTCACCTGGAGGTGATGAAGGCTGTGCTTCAGCTGTAATTGAGACAGTCCTTCCAAATCATTGCTCAGCAGCTGGTCACTGAGTATGGGGCTGTTACCACTACCCTAAAATCCCTGCTGTCATCCAGGTGCTAACGGATACAAGTGACTTGAGGAAGTGGCTTGTGTTGTCATTTCCAGGGTAGCATCAGTATTTCAGGCAGAGCTCTGTATTTATGTGGCAATGATATCTGAAGTGAGCCAGGGACACTGCAGTGAATTCATACTTGTGGTGTCAATGCAAGCACATCAAATCTGCTTTTCAGGTGTGGAAATTGATACCCGGAAAGGTGACTCATTTAAGACCACACAAACTAAGTCAAATGGATTAGACTCTGGAAAATATGTTTAACCAAGTGACTATTACTTTCTTCCTGTCAGGATTCTGAGTTTCAAAACTGGGATACATTAAACAGATGATGTTCAAATTAAAGCAGTAGGGCTGATCTTAAGTCTTAAGAATTTCCACCCTAAGAACTGTGTATTGACTTCATTTTCTCATTACTTCACCAAATATTTTGATATCTAGTTGTGAGTTTAAGTTTCCCTTGAGTTGTTACATTTGCCCATTAAATCCAGGTGACCTTAAGTGGAAATTTTTCATCTGTCATTAAAAAGCATGTCCTAAAGACCCTGGCTATGGCATAGGAAGAAGATGCCTTTATGAGGATAATATATTTTTCTTTTGCAGCAACCATGTTGTCAGAAATAATGGGGTTTTTCCTTCAAACTACTTTGATGGAACATTATTTCCCTTATGCCTATTTATTATAACCTATGATTTGGTGGTTTTTGCTTTTAGTGGAGATAGTGAACTCCCTGGCTTAGGTGTGTTGACTGCTTCATCTAAGTTCACATGGGTTTGTCGAGTATGCAATTTATAAAGTCCTTTTGCTGACATAGATGAAAAGTGGTGTGTCCTTCCATAAGTGAAAAGACAGATTTTGCTGTTAAAAGGATCAGCTGATGCCACACATTTCACTATTTCAAAAGAATAATAACTTCCTAAAAGTAAATAACATCTCTCCAAGAAGTTACTGCTGCCTCTTTAGCTGCAGGTGAACGTACTCCCTCCCACTAACACTCCAAAAACTGGGTTAGCTGATATTTTGCCCTGATGTGCCAACAATAGTCTAATATGATAGATTAATCCAAGGTAGTTAAAATTAATTCCTAACCAGTTTTAATTTAATTTTCCTTTTTACATAAACCCAATTTACCTCTGTGGAGGTGTGACAAGTCTGATTACACACAGAGATGCTGGGAGCAGCCATGCTTGGAGAGGGAGAGAGAGGGAGAAAGAGACAAGAGTGAGCTCTGTGCACAATGTGATAAGACATCAAAGCTAACAGAGTTCTTCAATATTTCTATTAGCAATAATTCAAAGGAACCTGCATTCCAAATGTACCTCTGTAACTGCTTTAATTGCAGAGATAATGACTCTGAATCCTGGTAAAGAAAAAGAGTCAGGGGTCGGTTCTCTAAGCAGCAGAAATTATGGAAATTAGAGAGTCTAGTTAAGGTAAATAATCCTTGTAGCCTGCTGCTTCCTCCTGGCTTTAGAGTACTTGGGTTTCAGCTTGTGAGAGAGTAGCTGAGCAGTGAATGGTGATGTGCATTGGGCCTCTTGCAGGAATCAGAGGCAGGTTTTACAACGACCTTTAAGCTCTTCCACAGGCTTCCTGGTTTTCCTCCCATTCATGACCTTCTATACCAGCTCCAAGAACAAGCTTTTAAAGCTTTTTCAAATTTTCCTTTCCCTTGGTAGCATAGGCTTGGTTGAGCAAGTGTGTGAGTTGATGTGTGTGTGTGCATCCCTGTGAGAGCCCATGGCTTTGTAGTGATTTCTAATTCTTTAAAAGCTTATGGGCCACATTCCCAAAGCACAGTGTATTTAAATCATTTCATTCAACTGGAATTACATATTCCAGAAATTTGAACAGTTTAGCAGCAATGGTGGCTTTAAATATTTTAATATATTTGAAGACAAAACCTTTCATTGTGGCTAGGTTTAGCCCATGTGAATTTTAAGCAAGTGATAAAGCTTAAATCACAGGAGCTGTTGCTTGGCTGTTGTGACACTCCAAAGCAAAGGCTAGAAGGCAGGAGATTGACAGGGATTTTTAACTGTCCAACACACACAGGCAGCCCAAGGGTTTGTCATGGTGAGAGATATATTGCTGAAAGGGGAAAAGGCTTGCACAGGAAAATAATCATAAAAGTGACACCAAGCAGAGATATAAACATCCAAAATCAAGTGGAAATGTTCATCAGTGCCAGAATTGTGCTAGGTATTGGGGTACAAAGACATATTTCAAATATTGAATAGTTTAGATTCAAAAATCAGACTTTGCAGCCCAGAGCTGCACCTGCTTGCTCACTCAGAGATAAGTCCCTGTCACACTGCAGCCTGGTTCTCACCTGCACTGAATGGCTTTGACCTTCCAGATCTCAGGAATCTGAACACACTTCCTGACAAGTATCTTGAAGCTCACATGAAAGGGGGTTTGCCAGCCTGAGTGTCAGGGAATGAGGGTGGCCCACTGTGTGCTAAAGCTCTTCCCAATGTCTCATGATCTCTGTCCGGGAAGGCAAGGGCAGCCACAGATCTGCTCTATCACAGAGCAGAGCCTCAGGAAGACCTTCAGTAGTTTTACAGATACAGGGCACAGGAAATAATTTTGAAGCCATCCTTTCCATCTTTTTCCATCCTACACAACAGCAGGAAGGGAGAGCCCTGTCCTCTCGTATGTACCTGATTCCCATTGACATCAGAGGGATTGAGGCACTTAAATACCTTGGGGAATCAGGCAATGAGACTCTCATTGCTGGAATGCATCTGTGTGAAGCAGTCACCTCAAAGATGTGTGTTTATTTGGCAAGGTCATTTCTGACACCCACTACCAAAACTTGCTCAAGAAAGCTCAGCACTTGTCAGGATTGTAAACACCATGCAGAGAGTGTGTATGACATCCTCATCCCATTGGATTCCACGTGGTAGTCCATACCACAGGTTTTTCAATCTTGCTATCACCAGTCCAAAGTACAACGCTGTGAAAGGTGACAGGCAGCAACCCAGAAAACCTTCAAGAACTAATGGCTTTGGTCAGACCATGTAGTTCTACACTCAGGGCCACAGGAAGTGTTTTGCTAGCTTTGAATCTGATAATTTCTGAATCCAGAAGCTCCAAGTTTTAGTGGAGCTGAACTGAAACAGGTTGCCCAGAGCGAGGGATGGATACCCCACCCTGGAAACATTCAAGGTGAGGTTGGGTGGGGCTCTGAGAAACCTGGTCTAGTTGAAGATATCCCTGGTCATTGCAGGCTTGTTGGACTAGGTGACCTTTGATGGTCCCTTCCAAACCCAAGTATTCTATGAGTCCATGATTTAATTATTGCTTTTCTCCTGTGTCATTTATCTCTAAGCAGTAACCGGGACTACATGACGTTAATAATCAAGTTTTGGGTATGTTTAGCAAAGACTGAAAGCTACAGCTAAAGCTTTCTCTTTTGTTCTCTTTCCAGTTACTCTGTCAAGATTTCTAGCTGTTTTAGAGATGATTGCATTGATCCTCAACCTTCTCCATCCAGTTTTTTATAAATGCAGAGTTCAGACTATCTGGACAAATCTTTATCTCATTCATTTGATTTTGTCTACTCATGATCTAGCTTAGAACAATTTTATTAATAATACACCTGAAATTTTTGCAGTGCTTTCCAGGTGGATTGTGGAGGTTCAAGTGTTAATTTTCCTATTTTCTCACACACTTCACATTTTCAGAAACTAAGAAAAACCTACCTTAATTGCTTCTGTGTCAAGCACTCTGTACTTTCACCATGTTCATTCAGTTCCATCCTTTAAATGTGTGCTGGAAAGCTGAAGGTTGTGACATATTTAATGTAGCTTTTCATTGAAGTGGTGCATACGCACATTTTTTAAAGCCCACATACAAGAAGGATGCCAAAAGTTTTATTACATTTGGATTTGCTTCCCATTTACTATTTCTGTCGCTGTCTCTCTGTTCAGGGATGGCATTATTCCATACAGTTTCTGTGTCAGTAATGTCTATCTGCCATGCTTGACTGGCAATTACCACTCTTCTCTTTCAGCACCTTGCATTCTTCATATTATACTCCATCTTATACACCTTTTCAGTAAAGGAGAAGAGGATCATCCTGAGAAAAACAGAAAAGCAGTGAAAAACCAGAGAAATTAAAACTAAATACAGAGATCTCTACCTCATCTTACCTTTTTCTGGGCCATTTTGCAGTGCCTTGCAGATGTAGAAAAGAATCTTTTTGGGGATGATGATGGTGACCTGTAATCAAATAGGCATTTACCTTGCTTAGGTACCTGGATTTGCAGTCAGGACCTAGCAATTTGGTTCCAGAAGTCTTCTTCAGGTCATCTTTCAGCATCCTTGCTGACTTCATTAAAGGTTTAGAAATTCATTTGAACAGTGGAAATCGTGACCAAAAAGCAAACAGCCTCTTTCAGTATTGTGCTATTATGACATCCTGTCCTTCTCCTTTTATATAGAAGGCCAGGTTTTCTACTGGATACCTTTCTAAGGCATATCTATTTTAACCAATGTCATCTTTCCTAAATTCTACCAGAAATCATTCCATCATGAACATATTCAGGCACAAAATGGCAACTTAAATTATTGATCAAATATTTGGCTTTTCTTAATTCTGTGGAAAAACAAATCTGCAATTGCATTTGTAAGGGAATCCCAATGGCCTGTTCAGTTCTGTTTAGACCAATTATTATGTTTATGGCTCCAATCAATAGCATATGGCATTTAGTAGAAAGGAGATAAATTTAAAGTATATACACAGCATTTGCATCCAGAATTCTGAATGAGAAAACAACGAACTTCAAAGTAATTATTCGCAGAGTTCTACACTGCACTTTATCAAGCTTGACTTCATGCTTCTTAAACAAACTTTTCAAAAAGTTTAGAGGAAAAGTATTTGTGTTTCCCTCATGCTGCATAATGGGTAGAAGAACAAAGGGCAGATATTAATTGAGTATATGAGTTTACTTAGTAGCAAGACCATCCTGACTCTCAGGCTCAGAGGCTGACCTAGTGATAAGGTAACCAAACTGGTGATTGGATGCTTTAATTATAATAATTATATCCCCATTAGTTATAGGGATCCTGCTGCCTTCAGCACTACACATTAAGGCAGCAAGGTGACCCTTTGCTCAAAGAGCTCTCTAAGATGTTAAAAAGCAGCTGCAACATGCACAATAGGGAGCACAAGATCAAATCCAGGCTATGTGAGCAGGCATAAACACAGGACCTGCACTCAGCTTGCTGGTATTGCCCAGTGCTGCACTGGCAGGCTGCCTCTGCCCCCAGCTACTGAAAGTCGAGTGTGGAGAAGGAGTCTCAGCAATCTTCAGCACTGCTCAGCTCAGTTATTATGCTGATGTACACAAAGTTCTAAGAAACCTCAAAGAGGATGTGAGAGGTGGTGCTGCCCGTTGCAATACACTCAGTCTTCATCCTTCCCAATCTCCATGTATTTTTGCTCCATAGCAGCTGCATGATAAGATTTACCACTGGTACTGCAGCACTTCTTCCATTTCATATTGCTCCCACAGACCTAAGATGGTACAGGTGACTCTCATTTTCTATGAGAGCCTTAAAGGTTTTGACAGTCCTATGGAAGGAGCAGGAAGTTTTTAGGTGAGACAATTCTAGTATAAGTATAAAAGCAAGGAAAAAAATCTGTTTGAGACTTAAAAAGAAAACTTTTCACTTAAACAGATGATACTTAATGAACAAAACCCTAAGGCTGCTCCTGAACACAATGTTTTTTGCTCCCTCTGCTGGCTCTGACACGGCACCTCAGCAGCACCTCTTTGCCAAAGCAAGCTGCTGGTGGCTCTGGGCACAAGGCTCAGCACAGCTGCTGTCTCAGGGAATGGCTGCAGGAGTAGCTGCTGGCATCACTGACATTGTACCCACCCCTTCAGGGAGAAATAAAAAAGCCCAAAACCAACAAACCAGCAACCCTGAAAGCACAAATCTGGTACAAAAGTCACAAGAAATCATCATTACAGCATTTTAGAGCATGCATCAGGCTTGCAAATCCAATCACTTCTCACTTCAAGGCAAAATTAGTGAAAAAAAGGTGAAGAAAGTTTGCTCTCAACTCACACAGAAAATGTTCTTGTGTGACATAAAAACAGACATAAGATTCTCATGTAAATAAACATACTGCTAAAATAATTTCCTATTAGAAAGATAATCCCTCCCTTAGTTGAGAGATTGAATCTATTCAGATCTCACCATGGCCACTTCTTCACTGAGCAGTTACAGCCCTTATCCAAAATGAAGATTGAGTTAATTACATTCACAGGTGATACAAAACCAGGAATTGTTGCAAATCCCAAGGAGAACAGAGAACTAGCATGGATTGCATTTAATTCCGTGTAGCTTCTTGTACTTGCCCCATAACTGTCAAAGCTGAGAAAGAAATAGAGTTTGAAAATAAAACAAAATTAGATTCAGCCTGGGAAAATTCACACAGGGGAAAACTCTTCTGAAACTAATTTTTTTTTTTTTTTTTTGAGGAAAGGGAAATACTTGAAGAGCTGACTGGTAAGAGATGGATGGTGGGAATGAATAAATGAGTTACAAGTCTGCAATGCAATGCACTGAAGAGAAAAGCCAATGTGATTATAAGTTTCTTCCACCTGAGGTTATGCAAACATGTAGGAAAGATTAAAAGATCTAACTCGGCCCAAATCAGGTTGTTGCTTTTGATGGGTTTCATTTTGTCCCAAATGCATGCCCCAGCTTACAGAGTTTGATTAAACAGGGGGGAAAGCAGCATCCACCAAGCATGGTTAATTTTCCTGATCCTCTATTAAACATCACTCAAAGCTTCAGGGGGTCGCAGTCAGCAGCACATGTACCTTGCAGAGCACACAGTGGGGAAGTACTGAGAGTGGACCACACAAAGCTGGTGATAGGGTTTTCCCAGGGATCCTGTCGTGCCACTGCAAGACCAAAAATGAAAGTGGACCAGGCTCCCAGATCCAGAATGAGAGATAAATTTGAATTGCATAAAAGGTGTAGGTTTCTTGCCACCACATAGGTTGACTATCTATGACTAGTGTATCTCTAACCAAAAAATAATCAGCAAAAAGAGAGGGAGAACTGGATCTGTAGGGGGTATGACTTTAAAGAAATGACAGGTAAGTGAGCAGAGGATTTGAAGGACAATTTATATGTTGAAAATGTTCTCGTAATGAGCTCTAATAGACTGCTGAATAATCCCAGGGGAAATAACAGAAGCAGTTCATACATTAAAAAAGCCCCGGTCAAAGTACTAATGAACAGAAAAATAAAGGACAATCCTGCAATGGCTGCAGAGAGATGACAAGACAAGCTGATACAATCTTTAACTCACATTATTCTATATCAAAACATCACTGAGCACACAGGAACAGGAGTGAGGCCAAATATAGTCCTGGTAAAAGCAGATTAATCTCTTTAAAAGACAGGAGATGGTAGATTATGTGCACTAAGCTCCTGACAAATATTATCACCCAGTAATTCCTGAACCATACACATGCATTTTAGTTGTTTTCAGTATCGATGGAGAAATTCAGAGTGCAAGATGCCACTCAGCAGGTGGAAAATGTGTTATATCTTTTGATAAGCTAATTCAGCAGTTAATTATCCCGATTCTTTAAAACATGCTATTTGCTTCCAATTTGATTTTTTTACTCCTGTTTTCTAACGATTGGGCTTTATCATGCCTTTGCTAAAGAGCCTTCAAACACTTTCCTCCCTGCACAGGCAATGCAGCCTGCAAACTAATCTCCATGAAGTCAAATTAAGGCATTCAATCCCCAAGAGAGACGTGATTTAAAACTCATCCCTCCTGTTGTTTTCTCCTATTGGCTAATTTAAGTAGCTCTCTTCTCAGCATGCTGGCTCTAGTGAATTCTGTTCCTTAGCACCCAACTCTCCAAAGCACTGTTAAATCAGGAATGAAGGGTTTGAAAGCCAGGCACTGCAATGTTCAGTGTTTGCAGTGGAAATACTTTCATTGATCTGTGCCCCAGGCTTTGCAACCCTAAAAAAAGAAGACCCTAACTAAACAGACTTATCCTATATGGATCTTGACATTTCCACACCAATATTTCAGGAGTGCTGTATTACCTCTGCAATTCCTTTCCTCTAAATCTGAGACCTTGCTTTGTGGAATGTTCCATTTCAAGTTATAGAGAGGGTATTTAATGCCGCTGTTAACAGATCTTCTAATAGATTTTTAGATAGTGACCCACAGACAGGAGCTAGCGAATTATGAAGAGAAGAGGGTGAAGTAAATTCTGACATGTTATAAATGGATGCAGTGACATCAGGTCCATAGAAAGTCAGTTTTAAATCAGTCATAGGTTAGGCCTCTGCTTATTTTGTGGGTCATAGTAAAGAGCCACAATATGTAGAAAGATACCAAAAATTGGCAGGGCCTGCCAAGGATCTACCAGATGGGTCAAGAGTGAGTCATTTACCTAGTCAACTGGAAATACCTTAATAGAATTATTTGATTGAAACCTACTGGAGAACTAGTTCCTTCATGACTCTGCAGGTGGATGAGGCAGCTGGAAAACCTCAGCAGTAAAGAATCAGGAATTCATGGTGAGATATACGAACTCAAGTGCTTCACAGGCAGACCACTAAGCTTTGGGGGAGAGACAGAAAGGAGAAATGCAGGATTTTATAGGTGAAGTTTTGATAAACTGTGGGACTTACCAAGTTTCAAAGAAACCAGTCTGGAGGCAGTTCAGAGACACCATAGTTGGGAGACTTAGCCAGCTGGTCAGATTGATAGACAGCTGCAGGGAGTGATTCAGCCCAGCTACGGTCTGATTCACCCTCTAGAAGTGCCAAGCTTTTGATTTTGATCTTAGGTAAGACTGACTCACTCCCTGAAGGTGCCTTTCTCCAAAAGTGGTAGAGAGACCCTTCTGTCTTTTAGAAGGGGCTGAAAGACAGCTGGAAGGACTGGGTCTACCCACAACTGATTTTCACTGCAATCTGTCCCAAACAGCTGAGCCTGAGGATAAATTGCCTGCATGATGGGAGTCTGGGAAAGGGTTTGTGCAGGTGCTGAGCCACAGAATTTGGTGCTTTCCTGTGAGAGAAAGTCATGATAAGGGAAACTCCGGGAAGTTACATCTCAACAGAAGGAAGTGCATGATGTCAGTTTGCTTATACCTTAACAACGAGCCTGATGCTCCTCACTAGGAGCAGATTACAAGAATTGCATGAATGCCAAAATCGTGATGTACATTTGACAATTTTATAGCTATTACTAAGCATGTGTGTTCCAGCTGACTCTGAAGAACCAACTCAGAATAGGCCATACCTTTCTAATCCAAAACCAATAATCAGTATTTATTCTTTATTTAAGGAGGAACTATTTAGTTCTTTTAACTATTTAAGAGATCTGTATTTTTGCCTTTACACATCTTTCTCTCTTGATTCCATGTGGCTTTGAAAGCTATCAGGTGAAACATACACTGCAGGATGTGGAACGCTGATCTTCCTACATGGTCCTATCTTTGATGGTCATTAGTTGTTTCTTAATGCTATTGTGAAATTTTATTACTTTGTATGAGGTGCCACAAGACTCTTGGGTGGACAAGACAATGACCTTGTAAAAATTTGTGTTTGGATGGTGTATAAACTATACAGTTGACAGTCAAGTCCAGGGATTAAATACTGCCTTTTACCTGCTCCATGAAGAGAGGTACTACACAAAAATTATTTCCCAATCATTTCTGCAGATAAAACTCATTATGACTTTCTCAATTCTTAATCAATACTTTAAAGGCCCTCTGTTTTATAGAACATCTCATCAATATTTTATTTATTTTAATAATTTATCCTTTATTACAGAACCAGATGGAGCCTGCGGCACACTTGTCCTCAAGAAACCGAACAAGGAGGAGAAAGTGCCCAGAATCCACATCACCTGGGATGAAGACTCGCATTTGCCTCCCTTCTGTCCATATGTCAGCTAAGTCTTGGGTTCAGTCACAGGAACTAACCATTTCCAGTGGTCCTGCAGTCACACTGTCACCTTGGGATGGCAGGCTTGTTGAGAGGAGATTGTTCTGCTCTCCTTAACACTGACTAACTGTGGGAAATGCCATCTGTTCCTGCAGAATGGCTCACATCTCTCAGGAGACCTTAACATCATTTGCCAGGTTTCCCTGAGTGCTCTCTGGACTTGGGGGAAAGGAGTAAAGTGTTGTGATGAAAAGGTCCATCACATTTATTTCTCTGAAGCTGGGAAGCAGAGTGACAGTCATCTCAGCTGAAGGGTCTTGGGTGCATGATTTTGTAAAATTGCCCCTCACCCTTTCCTGCATGTATTTATAAACATGTATGATACCAATCAAGAAAGGGATTTTTTTTTTATTCGAGGTGTAGGTCTGAACTGAGGGGCAGGTGAAACTGGTGAAGTAGAGTAAACAAAGGGAATAGACAACAGAGCAGCAAAGGAGAGCTGGAAATAGAAAGTGCAGAAGACAACAAAAAATCAGCCCAATGAAGCAGGTTGCTAGATGTAAGATGTTGACACAAATGTGTTCAAACAGTATTGTATCACAGGGAAATCAGATTAAATACAAGAACAGTATAATATGAAAGAAATTTTATAGAATATAATGGCAACAGATATAAAGAACAGAAAAAAAGTAAGGGGAAGAAAAAGAAAGACCTAAAGCTATTGAGTCAGAAAAAGCACAACACTTTTTATTGTTTTGCAGTGCAGAACAACTAAAATTGGTTCCTTGTAAAACAGGCAAATTGGAAGACAAAAGGGTAAGACTGGACTGATGCTTTTCTTCCCTCCCAGGCACAGATTCATCCTGCTGGTAGTTAGATGCCTGACTGTGCTCCCTAAAGCCTGGAATATTATTGCCTTAAAATCACTCTGTGATCAATGACTAGCAAGACAGTTACCTCCAAGAGGGAATTCAGACAAATCTATCTCTTGCTTTTGACTGGAAGGACTCCAAGGTGACGAGAAGCCAAGTCTCAGTCCTGTGCCTACCTCTCAAACAAGCTTCCTTACTACCCCACAAGCTTTAATCTCTGTGTCCCTTAACTTACCTATGTATAGAGCCCTAATCTGCACACTCACAGCCATTTCTCATCCTCAGAGCAAAGGCTGCTGCAGAGTCCTTTGCCAGGGTACAGGGGAGCTGTGCATGCTGCCACTGCCTCTGTTGAACCTCTTTTGTGAAGAAATATAACATTTCAGTGGGTGGATCTGCCGATACATGTCAGTCACAACCTGTGGCAGTGCATCCCCCACACTACACTATGATCTCAGAAATTTCCTTAGACCTCAGCCTTGAATAACAGCACTTGGGCCAGCTCCTTTTGAGCTTATCAGAAACAGTGTCTGCTCCCAGGAATGTGTGCTATTACACAAGCTTGTTTTTTAACAGCCTTGGAAACTTACTTTTCTTGCCTGAGTAACAATCCAAGTGGAACAACAATTTTGAACTTCTAAAGAAAGTTACTGACCTGAGTTGTGACCAGGATGGAAAATTACTTTAACTAAAGCCAATTCTCTTGCAAACCTATAAACAGCAGTCCTAAGTGAGACCCTTGGAACTCAAACCAAGACAACTTTCTTGTGTTTTAACTTTCATATTAAACCTGCTTTTGCTGATACCTTTGGTGGTGATTCTCTGAGCAACCTAAATCACCAATTCATGATGCATCCTAAGACACTCTCCAGGTAAAACCACTCGAGGCTTCCCTAGAGCCAGAGAAGGCCACATACACCCAACTCTGCTGTGGCAGGAGAGCTGCAATTGGAGCTAGGAGAAAGCAAGTCAGTCCCCTGTGCTTTCTGAACTTGCTTAGGATTTAAGCACTTTTCCAGCTGTGAAGAAATTGGTAGCTGCTACCAATCCCACTAAGTTTGGGTATTGCGCATCTTCATATTTCCCCTTCAACAGCTCCATCCCTTTCAACAAAATGCTTCATTAGAGTCACTAAGCTTAGTGGAGCAGCAAAGTTATTCTTTCACTTGTCCTTTCCCTATCCACTGCCCAAGCCTCAGAGCATTTCAAGTCACAACACATGAGCCCAGTCAGATGCTGACATGGTGTGACAAGCTTTGCTTCTGTGTCGTCTCTTTTGTTTAAAACCCTGTCGATTACATTTTCTTCTAAAACACAGGCTGATTTCCAACTTTACGCCCACAGAATGATTCATTTGACTTCTGAGATGTCTGAAAGCTTATGTAGATACCCTTCCAGCATCGCCTCAAAGGGAGGAGGGTAAAAAAGGGGTGAACATAGTTATTTCTTTAGCTTCCAGAAGTTAAGGGCATACTCAAGCTTGATAAAGGCTCTCCTTGTGCTTAGTGGAGGGTTTATTAAGATGAAGCAATTGAAGTCAATGTTTAATTTAGTCCTAATAATGCAGACTCTTCCAGTTCCCTTGAAACCTGCCGTACTAGAGGCAGATGATAGCAGTGGTTTTCACAGCACCAATGGTAAATGTATGCAAATCCCTACATCATTCAGATTAGACTTTTGCTAAGTGGATGCAAAATGGTTTCTTCTGGACCTAATTCTCACAGAAGCAAAGAAAAGATCCATGCAGACAAAGGCTCTGTTCTTCCAATAAGAGAAGGGACAGGTGAAAAAGCAAAGATGCAAAGCTAACCCCCTGTTTATCCATTACATATAGAAAGGATTCATTTACCTTAGAGAAAAAGAAACTCAAAGCATAGAAGATATTAAAATCCATGAAAAAGCTTGTAAAACAGATCTACCTATAGAATATCTATTGTTTGTAATATGTCTGGCAAAGGACAATACACAGACAGAAAGGAATTCCCTGCCCAAAGAACCTACAGTCTAATATTGGTACTTTCATGGCTAAATATTTTTTAAAAAATCTCTATGGTAACAGAAGTTCACAGCTTTAAGGAACACAGTGAAAGTGTAGTGCCTAAATCTATTTATAGAGATGTGTAGGAAACACAGTTAAGGAGAGAGACAGTATATTAATGGGAATGGCTTGGCTATTGAATTTCTAGAATTCAGCACCAAGGTGAAAGAGCTTCAAGGGAGAAAATTCAATAAGGGCTGAAGAGTTCAGAGGGGCATGCAAATAGTACCTTTTACTCAAAGACAGATTTCATCTGTACCACAACTCATCCATCTGAGACCTTTCCTGTCCAAAATTTCCTTCCTTAACCTTACAGTTCAAAGAGCTGCTGGGCAGTATCAGTCAAGTGTGGTGAATTGGTTTACCTTGAGCAATGTGCTGTTCACAAGTAGTTCAAACAGGTCATGGGCAGGGATACATGACATGACTTACAGGGAGAGGTAGAAGGGAGAACCATGGAGCCTGCCTAGTGGATTATCTGAAAGGAGCACAGGAAAATGAAGCCACTATCACTGGTCTACCTGGAATCCAGTTCACAACCCACAAAGAAATGGAGAGATGCCCTGTGAACCACCCACCTCTGAGCTTCTTTTGATGTACCCTTCTGCACCCCTGGCCCTCTGTGAGCCGTAATGTGTGTCAGGACTTAACAAAATTCTGCAGTACAGTTTGCAAGATTAATGGAACTGACCCATCTCTCATGGGCTGCTTAACAGAACAGCCACAGAGACTATCCCTTCTGTTCCCCTGGACATTTTGCTCTTTTACTTGACAAAAGGAATCAAAATTAGGAGGATTTTAAGGAAAAGGGTGAGCTGCACACAAGCAAACACAACTTTAGGGGTCAAAAAAAACCCCAAAAACAAACAAACAACCTAAAAGGTTAAGAAAAACAGGACTTTGAGAGTTTAAGAAAGAAATGAGCATCTGTGGGGTGGAAATGGAAAAAGCTGCTATTGCATAGAGCTCACCCCAAACCCTCCTTGGGGTCTGGCTTTTTTGGCTCAGGCATAGTTTTGCTAAAGCCACTAATCTCTGGCCTTGAAGTTAAGACAGAACTCTTTGAGAAGCTTTTGGGGGAGCCTTCCATTACCCATTATCATGTTGTTTGTGGCCAGAAACTTACTAACAGTTAGAAAAGATATTTTGACCCTTCTCCAATAAAATGAGCTAAATAGTTTATTTAATGATGTAATGACATATACCAGTCTGGTAAAAAATGGGCTGTAAGTAGTAGGTACATATAGAGAAGGGTAACTTTATAATTGAAAAATTTTGATGGAAAGCACTATTTTCACTGCAGTCAGAATATTTGCCAAGAGAATCACTGTTAATCAAATCCTCTTAACAAGAAATACAAGTTAGCAAGCTAATTTCTTTCATATTAACTATCTTGTCCAGAGAAAAATATGTTCCTTTTTCTTTAATGAAAATCTTTTATTTTAGATTGCCTTTAGTGCATTGTTTCCAACTGACAAACTCCTCTCTGAAGCAGCAATTCTTATTAGTCCCCAGGCTCATGATGGTGTAGTTTAAGGTAGTGACTGTCATTCTATTCCTGTTATTTCAGTCCTTAGCATTGGCCACTTGTCCCTGTAGCATTGCTTTCTCCTCCTGTACATTGACAGCATTTCCCAACTTAGTATAATTGAGGAATATCTCCTATGAGGTAGAAATGCATCACTTGGGAACAATGGCAAATGACAGACCTATGTGATAAATCAGTCACAGGGTAACCATACCTAATAAATGTGATTGTGTGATACATCCCCAGCAAGGAGACAAAAATACTTCTGCCACTGTATAAAAAGGTGGTGAGGCTGTTTATCACCCTCACTGTTTTGCAGTGAGCTGCTGGAAGAACGTAAGAGAGAATAGAATGGCTGCACCATTAAAAGATGTAGCACTCACACTTCCTTGTACAAAACACCAGGACTGTAGGAAAGATGGCCAGGAAAAGAAAAAGAAAAAAAGCAGATACAGAGGGGAAGAGAGAAGGAAAGTGTTATTGCAACGTGTGAAAAAAATGTATGTAGGTAGAAAATAGATGCAGTGGAATAAAAATCAGTGAAAAGGGACAGATAGAAAGAAAACAGTAAGACCTATGGTGGTTTAGGATTGTATCTACTCTAAAATTTTGCCCCAAGAAAGGCATTTGAGAGCAGCAGGGAAAGGCAACATGGCACCTTAGGAGTAAAACACTTGGAGTGAGCTGGGCCTGCTGGGGAAACTGCTGTCTGCCCCAAGGTAAGTTTATAGGTAGAAAATATCTTCTTATATTTGGAGCAGAAAAGAGATATTTTTCATTTGTACTGTCTCTTATTTTTCCCTGTTGATTTGATCCAGTTGACTCACTGCCCACCAAATAACTTGAGAAAATGAACAGAAAGTGGAAAGTTGAAGCAGTCTGTTTTGGCAATTTGTGAATCAAACTCTTGACTTCCACCCCCTCCCCCCCGCAAAAAATCCTCTTGTTTGGAAAGGTCCTAGCTTTTTTTTTTTTTTTAAGATATAGATTTAACTCCACAATGTAACATTCTGCTTGATCTGAGATGAAACTTTCATTCTTGAAAAGAAAAAAAATGTTTGGTGGTGGTTTTGTCACCAGTGGTGAGCCCATAATCTGCTCCATCTCAGATGCACATTTGGTGTGGATGGCAACATGGCACTGAGTGCTTGCAGGGCTGCATGTCTGCAGAAGTGATCACACATTTAGTGAAGAGGTATGGTAGCAGCAGGCAAGCCATCCCCTTGGTGCCAGGAATATGGTCCTTCTACATGGAAGCACAGGACAGAATTCTTAATAAGCCACTCTCACCAGTTTCCTTATTTATAACCTCCTTCCATCTCAGTGCTGTCTCAAGACACTTGGATGCTTGTCTTCCTGGGTAATTTTTTCATGCCAACCCATCTGACAGTGTGATTTTCTATACTTCCCTAACAAGTGTCTTCTGAGCCTGAAAAAGTGTACTGAAAAACAAGGAAATCATTTGGATGGAATGGTCAGAGTGGGTGAGAGGCCTCTAACCCTTTCCAGTGTTCCTCAGAAAAGTTTAAGGTTGAGGGGCTGTTGGGGGATTTATTTTATTTTCTTTTTTTTCTCCCTAGTGATTTCTATTGTGGTAGCAGATCTGTCTAGTGGGCAGGTAAATTACAAAACTATCAGGTTAAAAAGGCACCAGAAATGGCCAGATCAGATTTGCAGATCTCTGGACCTGCTAACACAAACAGAGAGGCCACAGGCAATAGCCATTGTTGTCTGTGGCAGGAAACCACCTCATGCCTTGACTCTGCCCACATCACACGTGAACAAAGATATCTTTCTGATTCTTTCTATCCTGAGCCTCTTCTGTGGACTTTCTTAAGAGCCATATGTAGTCCAATCCTGACAATAAAGGAAGACATCTCTTCTCTCCTGATCTCACTTCTGCCCAGTTAGACAGTCTATTTTTAGGGCAGGAGGAGGAAAATAATTTGATGATGCCTGAGAACTCCACAGTTCTTCACAGTATCCTGATGCATTTTGCTAGGAAGGTACAGTATGCAATAGATCAGCGAACACATGGCAAAATCACAAATGAACAAGAACAGGATATGAGTGAGGAAACCACATGAAAGTGAACAGCCATGTGTGAAGTATGAATGACTACAGAGAAATCCAACAACTCTGTAGGAAAGGATGTGGGAGTTACAGCAGATCACGAACTGAACATGAATCCACAGTGCCCTGCTGTTGTGGAGAAAGCAAATATCCTGCTGAGCTGTATAAACAGACGAATCATTTGCCAAGTCCACAAAATAATCCTGCCACTTCACTCAGAGGTGTCCATAAGCCAGCCTCAAGAGCTGCAGCTATGTGTTCCACCCTTGGTGCCAAATTCCAAAAGTGCTTTTAGAAAATCTCCAGGACCATAGACTTTGTTTAGATTTGACAACCTTCACTGAATGGCAGCTTAGAAGTAGTAATTTTGTTCCTAATACAAACAGCCTCCCCACTAACAATAAATATATTTTTGTGCTATAATACTTTACATAAGCATTATGTATTTATTAGCCAAAATATGAGTTTAATGCAAGGCATCTAACAAATTATGCACCCCGTTCAAATGTATCATAATCATGGAACATAATATTTTCTCTTTGTTAAAACATATGCATGCTTTAAAAACTTTGAATCCATATTTCAAGCAATACATTAATTCTCCTCTTCTTACTTCACATCTTTCCTGAAATGATGATGAATATTTTTCTCTTCTTCATCAGCTGTTTGACTAGATCAGGTTCAAAGCTAGAACATCTCTCAGACACTGCATTCAAGCATACTTCCCTGCTTACCAGAAGGCTGAAACTGAATGACATTTCTAAAGCCCCAAGATTACTGGGGTTGTTGTTGACAAAGTCATCCAGCCCACAGGCAGTACTATCAGCTGCTCACCCCTGAGCACAAGTTCACAGTGCAGAGCTCCTCACCAAAACCTTCCCTGAAGGTTTGCAGACAGCTCATACTGCATGTCTCTTGTATAGTGAGAGCTGATTTGCCTCCGCTCCATCCCTTTTGACAAGATCAGTCTGATAATGATACTCTTGGAATCAGACACTGGTTTTTAGTCAGCAAGGTTCAGCTTTTGAAGAAACTGGGAATGAGCTCCCACTTTTCTGTAGTCTCAGGGCAAAAAAATTAAATCCATTCCTTATCTTTGTTCCCTTTACAAAAAATATTAGGTCTTGCAGGCTCACCCTACTTGCAAGTTTACCAGAAGTGTTGCTGTCTGGTTGGGCATGCAGGCCAGCCTAAAGGATCAATAGTGTTCTAACTCTACCACTGAGTCTCACTCAGTCTGCATTTCAGTTTTCTGCTGGACTTTTTGAGGGACATTGTTGTTAACCCAAGCCGGTGAAGAGGACATCCATCTTCAACAACCATTATAACTGATTTGTTTCCATCATCTGATGAACAGATAAGGTGAAAAAGTTAAATTTCTTCAAGGATATATTGCAACAATTGGATTTATGTATTGTAAAGAAGAGAGAAATGAACAAAAATACAACTGTCTCTAGAAATAAATATGAAACTGCTGCAAAGGAAAGAATCAAGTTTTGTTCATGTCCATGGTGGTTAAGGTGGGAAATAATGAGGAAAAACTGAAAGCAGGGTAGTGTTAGAGAAGTTGTAGCAGTAAGGATAGCAAAGCGTTGCAACAGATTTCCTCCTTTACTGCAAGTTGTCACAGAACTATTCTGTTCTCCAAGAGATTTGGAGAGAACTCTCCAATAACTTTACTGAGGGCTGAGTAACTCATAGTTAAAGTTCTTTCTTAACAACAGACTGAAGTTGGAAGACACAGTTTGTCTGATTTGGAAGCCTCTGTCTCCTTTGAGAAAGCTAAGTTTCATATTAATATACTATTTGAAATTCACCTCCTAACCCATATCAGACAACACTGAGGATCTTGGAATTCTCTGTGCCTTTGAAAATTTTTTCCTTGGACAAGTGGTCCTGAGGCCCTTAGCAGAGCTGAAGCACTTCCCTTGCTTCAGTCTCAGTGAATGTGGCCTGCAGGCCTGCAGTCTCATCCAGTGTCAAGAGACATTCATTTCCCAAGGCTCAGATTCATAAAGCCATTTAGGCTCTCCAATAGTCTTACACAATCCAAATGATTGAGGAACCTAAAACTTAATTATAAAACTAATTTAAACCTAAAGATTTAAAACTAAAGTACTTTGAAAGGCCACAAGACCTTTATAGACCCAGGCCCCCCAAGACAAGAAGTATTTAGTCTTCAGTGTTTTCACTAGAATGAGATGCTAAATCCTGATAATATTCAGTACCTAGGTGTCTTTCAAAATAAGGCTTTATTTTCCAAATCACATATGAGCTTTCAAGAAATTGTCCATCGACCTTTATTTCAATATCTTCAAAAAATGCTTGTAGTCCTTTATTTTTATCAGTCATCTCTGTGTGAAAAACCCTGGAGCTCAAAATAGTCCCTGTGTAGTAATTCAGAGCACAACTCAAGATGTTTAGCATTAGCTAGAGGTTTGGGGTTTTTTCTTAAGCTTTGTTTGTTCTCCAGCTTTTATGGAATTTATCAGAATTTATGTTCTTGTATGTGTAAATAAACACCCTGCTGCCATGGCAGTAGATGGTCTATAAATCAGGGGAATAAATAAACAAACAGACTGGGCCTGATTCACCAGGATGAAGGCATCATATGAAGCTCCCAAGTGTTTCCTCTTGTTTTAGCATTTCTTTTGGGATCATGACTTGAAACAGCTTACTTTGCCTTACAAAGTGAGTATAGCTTTATTTTTTAAAATTTGTTGTTGTCGTTGTTGGGGTTTTGTTTGTTTTGTTTGTGTTTTGGTTTTGTTTGGCTGCTTTTTTGGTTTTTGATTTTGGTAGTAGTCTATCTTTGGAGCATCCTGTTGGGATCAGTTGGAAGCACTAAGACTCCAAGTGTCTTCTAAGCATCAGCGAGGACCTTCCATTGTCAACTGCTTCTCCAGCTTAGGAAGCATCCATGGCCAGGAGCACAAGCATAGAAGAAGAGCAAAGGATCTCATAAGTCTGTTGTTGCAGAGCAATGTCCAGCACAGGGTGTCTAATGGTATTTCCATGCATGATCAAATAAATTACCATAGTGTCCATTTCAAAAAGGTCAGGATTGACTTTACCCATTGTGTTACTATTTTGCTGTTTATTCTTCACGTTGTTTTGAATGGAGGCTTGCTGCTGTCTCCCAGCAGATATTTGTTCCAATCTGCTCCCTTGAACCTTAGCATTCTTTTCAAATTTGGGAAAGCATCCGTGGATTGCACGCATGCAGCTGTGAAGTAAAAACCTCGTGAAGCTTTGTTTTTCTTTGCTGGTTTTTGCTTTGTTTTTCTTTTTAACAAAGATGACTATTAATTGTTGGGGAGGGCAGATCTCATAACTTGAGTGTGGGAAGTGGTTTACAGGTTCCATCTACTTATTACTGTGAAATGCTGACCTGCAAATTTTGCAGGCATTCCCACAACCTCTGAAGTAGTATTCCAGCAGGATATAAATACAGCCCTTCTGCTGCCTGCAGTATCAGAGTAACTTCTCAGCTTATCAGCAAGGAAAGCAGAGTACATGTTGGGGCACTGGGAGCCCAGAGAGCTAATATCTTCAAAATTAAACACACTTGCATGAAAATTACCTAGAGCATGACTACACTTCCTAGTTACACGTCATCTGTATAATCCAAGGGTTTAACTGGGATTTTGCTGAGCCTGTGCTGACTCTCTGATGTAGAGAAAGCTTCAGCTGTTACTACTAGTAGTGATTTTGACCGCTAGATATTGAGATTTATCTTATCCATACTGGTTCAGATAATGTGTCAGACTCATAATGTGCTGATGTTGCATCCTCATGGAGACTCTTGCAATAATTACAACATGCCAGAGCTAAGCAGAGGAACAACATTTCCTTCAGCAGTAGCACAGTTAAAGTGAAACAAGCAGCATGGTAACAGTCCCTGCTATTTCAATGACACTGGGCTTTTTCTGCTTATGTTGCTATTTCTGATAAACACCTTTGCAGTTTTTACTCTGCATGGCACCTTCACATTTCAATAGGTTCCCATTAAAACCCACAATTACTTTTGCATTGTTTTCCTCCAAAGTCACATTAAGGCCATTAAAGGTGTTGACACCCCCCCCCAAAACCTTGAGTCTGGCCGAGCAGCTGCTGCATGTGCTCTGGCCATGGTTACTGAGCTCCTCATCACTGTGTCACAACCCTGCATGCTCAGGGAAAGAGCCATGGGTTTCTTTTGTGTTTGTATAACACTTAGCACAGCAGGGTCCTGGTTCAGAATTAGGTAGGATGGATAGATCCTCCCACATTTCAAAAAAAAACCAAATAATAATGACATTGGAAAGAAGGAAAAAGTACAGGAGAAATAGCTGCATTGCCAATCGATGCAAGTCAGAGGGATGGTATTAAATTTAACCTCCTACAACACTCCAGAGTTAATTTGAGGTCCGTGGGATTCTTAAGAAGAAACACGGCCTACTTTTCTGAATAGTTAGACAAAAGGGTTTTTGTTAAAATGTACTAAACTTGCATTAAGAACAAAATAAATTTAAAGATTAAAATTTCCTCAAATTAAAAGCTTGAATAAGCATTTGGGGGGAAGGAAGAGAATCTCTGCTCCTGGATTTGCATAAAACCTTTTAATGGAGGGTTTTATTTAAAGCCCCAGGTAACTCCTGGGGAGCTAATATTTTATTTGGGAGAATGGAAGAAGTCAAATGCTGAAGTTTGCTTCTGTGACCATTTTTGCTCAAATTAATTCTGGGGGTTTGTGACAAAGACAGTGTGCACATTTTTATGGTTGAGCATAAGGACTGATGATTGCTCCTATATATGGGCTTTTTTAATGCTTTTCAGGCTTATACTCTGTTTTGTGCTTTCTCTTTCTCACCTGAGCTTTGTGTAAAAACTCACTGAAGCAGAAACCAAAACTCCAATTGCTCCTGGCTTCCACAACAGAGAGTTATCTTTCTCTAGTGAATATTTAAATGTGTATCCTAGTAAAGGAAGCAAATCAAGAGGAGGTTTTGAGGGATTATAATTCTTGAGTATCCTGTAACCCAGGGATAAGGGCTGGGCTGAACCTCCTCATCTGAGGAGGGGGTGGAGAAGGTTCTGTGATTAATTTCCTTTAGAAATGCCCTTCTATGAAAGATAAGAAACTAAAAAGAAGAATCTGAGCATGCAGGAAGAGGAATTGTTACTCAAATGAAGCTTTTGCTATAGCAGAGACATCAGTAACAACTTTGTCCTGAAGATTTGTTAGTGGTGAATAAGACAGGATAGAAGAGCCAGCACAGCTGCCTTTGCATGGCAAAAAAGACAGTCAAGCTCTTGATAGAGGGAATGGGCACTGGAGATAGGGGAATGGAGGCTGGAGCTAGGTTGTGGTTACCTCATGCTCATAAACCCTTTGGCTTGCAGGAAAATTGCTGGCCAGGGGTGCAGTGTGAGCTGTAAGCAGCACCACTCCAGCAGAGCAGCATCATTAAAAATTCAGGTGCTGAAACATAGCTACTGTTGCTCTACGTACATATCCTGGGCTTTATGAGACTCAACAGCTTCAGGGATGTGTTTCTGAGTTTAATCCAGTGTACGGATTTCTGATTTGCTCACCAAACAATGTGGGGAAATAGCTTATAATGCTTTGCCCTAAGATCCCAGCAGTGAGGTGGATCCCCACAGTAGTTTGCATGGAGGTGGGTGAGGCAGAGCCATGGGTTTTTCCTGCTGAGCACTACATTACTGCAGCAGCATCATCTGACAGATATTTTAAAGAGATGCTCTTCTGCTACAGCAAAGAGGGAGTGGATAATTGCACCATAGGGACACCCCTGGCATCCAGCCATTCATAGTTAATCAGAATTATTTGTCTGTTTGGTAAACTTTTATTTCTTTTATTTCAAGTGGAAAAATTGACTAGGGATGCAACAAAGAGTTACAGTAAACACACCAGCCTGGGATGCCTGTGGAGACAAGGTAAGGAGCACGCAAAGGAATCATTTACCAAGCTTGTATTCAGGTGGAAGTGCTGAGCGCAGGAAGTCTGCTCCTATTCTTTATGTTGCAACTGGTCAATGCATCTCCACTATATCCCTGAGAGGGGTTGTATTTTAATAGGCCTGGCTTCCACAGAGAGCAGCTTAATGCTCCACCTGACAGATGATGCTTTGCTGGAAGGCTGGCAGCTCCTGCCAGGGCAGCATCTTGCTGAGGTAGAAGTGTGGTATCAGCAGCAGGGAAGAGTCCAGTTCAAGGTGTCCATCTCTCTTGTACACACACACACACACACACACACACACACACACACACACACACAGAGCCTGTCTTCTGAAAGGGTTAGCAGAAGAGAGGAGGAAAGCAGCAAGACCTATGTAACAGGCACAGGTGGCTGATGCTATAACTTTAGCCCTTCACAGCCTATTTGCTACAGTCTGAGTTTCAGCTATAATGAGCATCATGGTGAAAACTGATCATCTCTGTCCACACAGGCATTCACAGGGGTGGATGAAACCAGGAAAAAGCTAAAAACAGAAGGGGCCAAAAGCAGGGTATCCATCTGCCCAGCTGGACACCACACCTGCTTACCCATGTAGGCCCATTCTCACCTGTAGCACTTTCTCTAAACCAATGGTGGAGTTTGCTCAGCAGAAATCTGCTGTATTACTCCAGGAATAATATTTCCTCATTATCAGCCAAGAGGGTCTGATGGACCAAAGGGAATAAGTCTCTGCTGAGAAAGAGAGATCATTGATCCAGCATGTGGCATTCATGACCCACACTGTGAATCACAGGTGTGTGAAAGACCATTGACCTTTCCACCCTGCTGGACACACATACCCTGTTTATTTCCCCTCTCCAGAACTAAGCTTCCTTGCTACATGAAGGAGGAAAGAACACAGAAATAGCAAGCAGAAATCCAAGAGTTGCCAGGATAACTCCCTATTCTTATGATAGACAGATTTATTAAATACTTCTAGCCATCTGAGAAGCCCAGACCAAGGGTCTTACAATGAGTACTACTATGGGGGAAAATAAATATATTAAGCTTTCTGCCATTTTCACCAATACCTGCAGCTTGACTCTTGACTATTTATTTGTTACCCTCATTTCCTGAGGAAGCAAGCCTCATTAAATCAGTCTTCTGCCTGCTGCTTTCCTACATCCTAAAGTCATTGCCTGTTTTCAACCAACCTTTCAGGAGGTTTCAGAGATTTGAAACACCTGTGCCTTGTAAGAATTGGGTCTGGATAGAGGAAAGAGATCCAAATCAACGTCATCATAGGAGGATAGGTTTCAGAGCGAGCTCTGTGGTTGCCTGCTTTGCTCAGCCTGCCCATGCAGGTCTGTTGCCCAACAATTTTCTCTCCTGAATTAGGGGCACAGGAGGAGGATGCAAGTCTCATGAGGCAGCCAAGGAAGTGGGCAGGCTATGAACAGTCCTGTAAGCAATAACATTGTAGAGGAATTGGGGAACAGAGAGTTGGGGGCTTGTGTAGAAGCAGGGGTATTAAGGCAGGCATTACTAATCCTGCTACTCCCAGAGCATGGTATTTGTGGTGGTATCAGCAGCACTAGCTACACCCCAACCCCAGCTATAGGAGCTGGTCATCATAGGACTGACTAAAAGACAGTCCCTTCCCCAAAGGACTGCTCACTAAAAGCTTCCTGGCCATTTTTGTGGAGTCATTAAGGTCTTCTTTCAATGCATTTAAGCCTTCTTTCATTTCAGCTTATCACCCATCAAAATCATTTAAAGAAAACCCTTGGCTTCATCTGGGCTGTTTTCCAAATCAGGTCCCAGGCTGTGTGTATGGTTGTACAAAAGACCTGTGCAGAGAAGTGAGGAGTGAGGTGGTATTGTGGTAAATACCCCACACAGGTCTGAGTGGTGTGCCCTGAGTATCAAAGCATGCCTGTGCAGTTAAACAGTGTGTTGAAATTTCCAGTAACAATTTAGGAAAGTACAGGGCAATATTTCAGATAATGAGGCAAACTTATCTACTTGTCAAAAGCCAAACCTGTACATTTAAAGGACCCTATTCTATTTTGCCTGAAAGGAGAAAGGAGTTAGGAGAAATTTTATTGAGGTATTCATAATTACATGAGAAACAGTGAAAACTAATCAGTCTGTGCTTTTCATATTGTCACATAGTGCAAGAACAAAGGGACTCTTAAAATGTAAATTAATAAGCAGTACATTTAGCGCTCAAATGTATTTAGCGAATCATGTTACAATTATAGTATATATAAATAATCCACCAATTTCCATAAAACTATCTGATAAAATTCACCCATTACAATAGTTCATTTCCCAATTCACTTTTCATTATTCAAAATCCTTTAGAAACCCAAGGGAAGCTGTTGGCCAGGGATTGTAAAAGGCTGTATATTTAGAACAAATCTGAGGAGTGGACTGACTTGTGCAGCACGTCGCAAATTCACAGTCCTAGGAAGCTAAGGACATTAATGCAAAGACTGTCTAAAAGGAAGGGGGAAAAAGAGCCCACACTGGACGATTTCATGACCATTAGTAACATTTGTATCTATACATGCTAAGATAATTATAATGGTAATCATATCTCATGCTTCAGAGCCTAAAGTGATTGCCTACTGAGGCCAGGGAAGCCTTGGAGAGTTTCCATTGAAAGGAAGATTAGAAATGCTTAAGATTATTTAATTTGGTCATATTGGACATAGCAGAAAGAAGCCACTTATTTCCCTTTTTAAATGCTTTTCCTTTCTTTTTTCTGAATTAGTTTCTTCCCTGTTCGCTTGATCTGTAACCTGGTATCCCCACTGGCATCTACACTTTTCCTTGCCCATCTGTGTCATGCCTGGTTCTTCAAGTTGTTTCCCCAGACCTGTCTCCCAGTATCTCAGCCCATTCCTCTCTTTGGCTTATTCACTAGACAGCACCCCTTGAATGTGAAGAGGCTTTTCATGCATCCAGTGACCTTGACCAGACTTCATTAGCAATCCCTGCTCTGACCCAGCTCCTCCCCAAGCTGCACCAGCCTGTCTCCTTTCTTTGTGTGTGAGTAGCTCCTTCCAGCACAGAAGCCTTTTCAAAGCAAGCTCTCCAGCTGTTGGTATTTCTCTGACCCAATCATTCCCCTAAGAGCCACAGTCTCTATTATCACAATACTGGCATCAAACAGAACAGTCTCATTTTACTGTTTTAAAAACTAAAGGAGGTGAGTAAAGAATTGGAAATGCCTCGTGTTGCCTTTTAGCCATTTCAAAAGTTATTGCGGGATCTGATAATCTGATTTTTTCCTTACCTATCCTTCTGTCTTTTTGTACCTTCACGACATGATGAACCCATATGGGGCCAGATCCAGAAAACCTTTCACAGAGAATTTTAGATGCTTCCACAAGATGAGATCTCCACTGACTTCAGTGAACCTACATGTGTAATAACACGTGAGAGAATGTCAGGAATCAGCCTCAGGCAAAGACGTGGTCGTTCTCCACACTTACCAAAAAAATGAGACAGGAAAGAAATAGTATCCTTTTATTACTCTGTGCCACCTGCTCACAAGAACATGGAATAATTGAAAGGCCTGCTATTTTCCTCCCCATGCATTGCTGCTGAGCTGGAGTTTATGCCAAACATGTGACTGTAAGGTAGTTCACTTTAAGACTTTTCAGAAGAAGAAATGTAATAACTTGAGAACTGAAGACAGCTACGATAAAGGTATGGAGAATTATAAATGATAAAAGGAAGGCAAAGAAAGTACTACTAGTCAGCCTTTTTGATAATAAAAAATAAATTGGTGGCCATTGAATGAATTTACAAAGCAACACTTTGTGAGTGGATGAAAGGTGATGTTTACAAAAGGTATAATTAACCATAATATTCACTGGTCTAGATATTGAGAATGATCACTCCCCATGTTCAAGTGGTTCAGCATTTATATAAATAAAAAGAACATCTGCAAGGACACCAGCTAAATACAATTACAAGGGCTATCAATTCTCATGCTTCAGGGCATGGTTACCTGCTGAGGTCAGGAAGAAATTTCTTCATGGTATAGCACTAAAAAGTAAAATGCATTATTGAGCATTGATGAGCATTGGACACCTTATTAGAAGGACCTTTAATCTGCTCCTCTATGCAATTCTTTTGTTCCCCCATATAAAAAATCAGTGAAGCATTTAGGTGTGTGCTTAAATTCCATTTTAAAATCAATAGGACTTAAATGTGCATAAATGTAAGTGCTCAATTAAGTGCTTTCCAGAATAGATATATTAAGCAACTACTTAGATTTTTAGAGGTATTGAAGCAGTTTTTGGTTCTGGTCTGACGTTTGGTGTCCTAATCACAGATGCAAAAACAGTAGAACTTACTGTATCTCTTATATTATCAACTCACTTTGCAGAAACCACAAACAACAACATGCTGTCAGTTCTAAAAAACTTAAAACTTTCATCTCAAAAACTCAAAAATTTGTGACTGTAGCTCTACAATTCATTTGTAAAGGTAGTCCAATATGTATACAGACATAATCACACAGGTCTAAAATAGGGTATTCATCTCTGGGCTTTCTTTTATGGGAATAAAATGAGCTTTGATATCTGCTATTGTCTCCTCCCTCATGTTTGTATCCCACTGGTTTGTCTTGCAGTTCTAGGCAAGGTGTTGGCCAGGCATGGAAGACATTTGAAGATTTAATCTGGCCTTTAAGCTTTGAAGCCCATCCCTTTCTACCCTTCTTTCTTCTTAGAGGAGATATCATTCAACCCTCACAATTTTTTTTGAGTTAGTAGGTGGGCCCTGAATACAGAGGAAGCACAGCGTTGATCTGGTCTCCTACAGAGCCAGGACATAGCAGATACTCCCAGTGGGAAGAGCTTTGATCTGGAGAAGGTCACAGAGAAGTGCAAACAGAGGCTTAGGCGTTATTCACAGTTATTCCTTCTCAAATGTTGCTGACAGGTGGTTAAAGGGTTTGATAGATGAAGGAGACAGGGGTAACTGAAGAAGCTGAAAAATAGATGTTACCAAAAAAACAGGATCTATAGATTTACTCTGTGAAAAGACAACTTAAAATATGGCCATAATGGCTGGAGAGAGTCCTCCCCTATGGGTCTGTCTCCTCCGTTTTCCTCACTGGACCAATTGCTCCGTTTGGAGAGGCTGTGGCAGGTCACTGGGGTGGCTGGGAGAGCTCCAGCCATGCACAGCAGGCAGTAATTCTTCCTTCCAGAGGCTGAACGTTCAGCCTGAGCAGCACTCAGAGGGACCTACACACTGAGATCAAGGGAACATTTCCAATGACTTATGGAGTAGCTGAAACTAGGCCTTTATGGAATACTAAATAATTAAATCAGACCTCATGGAGACCGCTAACACTTAAAAATCAGCACTTAATAGCACACAGAAAGGCATAATTTTCAGATCTGTGCTAATAAGAAAAAACATAAATTGAGGGATTTTTGTTAAACAGTTCCTTTCTTCCCCTGATTGTTAAACATAACAGTAAAGATGTTGCCTGCAGTAGTCAGGCATACATCTTGAATTGCTATTTTCTTCCAGCTCCATTTAAGATAAAATTTAAACTGCTTAATTTAAATGCGCAATCTTAGATGCCTATAAAAGACTGACTTGCAGGAAGTATTAAGCAGATGCTTTCTGCAAATCTGTTCTACTTTAGTCATTTCTAGTTCAGTGTTCAAAACATCTCCAACCTGGTACCAAAATGAATACTTCTGTGATGAAAGAACTGTCTTGGTAGATGAGAGGAAAGCAGTGGGCATTGTCTACCTGGACTTTCCTAAGGCTATCAAGGAAGGCTTAATCCTGTAAAATCCTCATAGACAAGCTGTTGCAGTACGGGCTGGATGAGCAGACAGTGAGCTGGATCAAAAGCTGTCTGAACAGTGAGGCCCAAAGGGTGGTGATCCTCTGGCAAAAAGTCTACGTGGAGGCCAGTAAGTAGCAGTGTGCCCCAGAGGGCAATACTGAGTCTGATTCTGATTAACATCTTCATTAATGATTTGGGGATGATGAGGCAGAGTGTACCGTCTGCAGGTTTGCCAATGACACAAAACTGGGCCTAGGGGCTGATTCTCCAGAGGGCTGTGCTCCCGTCCCAGAGGGACCTTGGCAGGCTGGAGACTTGGCAGAAACCTCATAAAATTCTACAGGGGAGCCCAGGCACCAGTAAATGCTGAACATTGTCTTGCTGGAAAACAGCACAACAGAAAAGCCCCTGGGAACCTGTTGGACATTGTGTTGAGAACATGCCAGAAGCATGTCCCTGCAGCAAAGAAGGCCAGTGACATCCTGGGCTGCATTAGGAGCAATGTTGCCAGCAGGTCGAGGGAGGAGATCATTCCCCTCTACTCACCACTGGGGAGACCACATCTGGAGTGCTGGGTCCAGTTTTGGGCTCCCCAATAGAAGAGAGACATGGACACATTGGAGAGAGTCCAGTGAAGTCCACTGAGATGATGAAGGGACTGGAGTGCCACACATATAAGGCTGGGAGAGTTGAGACTGCTCAGCACAGGAAAGAGAAGGCTTGGAGGGAGATCTTACTATTTTATATAAATTTCTATAAGGACGGTGCAAAGAAGATAGAGCCAAGCACTCTTCAAGGGTTTTTAGTGACAGGACAAGGGACAATGGGCACAAACTGAAATACAGGAGGTTCTCTGTAAACATCAGAAAATACTTTTTTGTTATGAGGGTGACCAAGTGCTGGCACAGATTGTCCAGGGAGACTGTGGAGTCTCCACCCTTGGAGATACTTGAAACTCATCTGGAGATGGTCCTGAAGAACTTGATGTACGTGGCCCTGTTTGAACCAGAGTAGAGACAAGATGACCTCCAGAGGCCACTTCCAATCTCACCCATTCTGTAATTCTCAGATAACCAAAAGTCAAAGGCACAATGTGCATGTCTGGCATGTCTTAGCCTAGACTCTTCTGTTTAAGCCAAGAGAGAGTTAAAAACTTTCTGAAGAAGTTTCCATATATTAGATTTCCTTTATCCTTTAGAAAGGTCTAATATGCTGAGAACTCCCTTGTACATGAAATGTTCTCCATAGTCCTAGTAATGTAGGAAAACATAATTGGCTGAGAATTTCCTAGTCTTCTAAACCATTAGCATTTACCATAGAATAGTATATTCACTTATGATTTCCTTTTAATATGGGATTTATAAAGACATTATCAAAATGTGTACAGCACTTCTAAAGAGTTCATGTTTCTGTATCTCCACTCTGCTGTCATCAGAGAGAGCTCTACATCCCTTTCCTCGGCAGGTCTCATTTTCTGTGAGGGCTGCAGGAGTTCAGCACTCTCTGGGTTAACACTCAACAGAAGTGAAAATCTTTATCTCACAGTGTGTGGACAAATTGGTTTTGAAACAGCTACAGAGGGTCATCAATTCTTCAAACAGACATGGCGTGAGTATCCCATAAACTGAAACAGCCGGTGCTGCACGGATTCATCTGGAGAGGTTATTATTAGGGAACTGGGGGTGCTTTCAAATGCAGAGATGTAATTTATCATGACCAGGTTTTGTTAGCAAGGAATTTAGACAGTTTTTGTTACTGCAACCTAATAAGTCATTTTATCAGCATATTTGTTTCCTTGACTGCTGACACCTCGGCAACTTTCATACCTTCTTAGTATCACACGGCAGGAAAACAACTGACAAATAAAGAGAAATCACTGGTTGTGAACTCACTGAAATTGCAAATTCCAACTGGGAAGTTTGGATAATGCAGTTCAGTTATAAAGCAGAGTCCATTGAAGGTACACAGGTCTCATGCTCTCTCTCTGTGTCTCATCTTTTACAGTACAAAGAAGGAAGACTCTGTAACTAAGGGGATATGTCATGGAATCCTTCCCAGATGCTTAGCTACAGGGGAAACTGGCAGATGCGTTCCTCAATACAGAATAGGCAAGGGTCCTAAGAGGAAGCCCAGAGTAAATGACAGCACAGCTGGGCCTCCCTGCTTTACTCCTTCACCAAATATTGGAAGACTTACAGAAGTATCTGCCTTACCCTAGTTAGATCTCTGGACCTCTGCATAACCTAGGGTCACAAACAAGTGTTTGTTCCCCTTAGAAAAATCAGCTCCAGTTATGTCCTGCAAGATCAATTTCTCCTCATTTAGTTCATCTCTGCTATTGCTGAATAATTAACCACTTATTTGACAAGTACTTTGTATCCTCCCATGCCCCTGAATGCCCAACCACACACACAAACAGAAGGCCAATTAAAAGTTCATTTACCTGTGACCCTCTGGGATGGCCACATGCTGTGAGAGTCAATATATTTTTCTTCTATTAGGGTAGCAGAGGAGCAATTTCTGAGGTTTAGGAGCATCGAGGAAAAGTATCATGCAGACAGAATAGACAGATCTCCCGTGTGAAGATTAAATGGAGAAAAGCACCAGCTTTTTTTCAATTGCTGTAATGAACAAAAACAGCCTTAGGAAGGGAAACCACAGCCTGCAGCTGGAAGGGCTTTGTAAATCAGACACCTTCTCAAAGTGTTCCTAAAAGCTGTGACAACACTGCAAAAGTACAGAAGGGATTTTCCATTTCCTCAGACAACAGAGTTAGCAGGCAGCCATAATCAGTGACACAGGGTCTAATTGTAGCCTGTCACTAGTCTTGTCCCACAAGGTCCAGAACTGAGCCCAGTATTGTTTGACTTGTTCATCAATGACTTGGATGAAGTGCACTGATGACCCTAAGCTGGGAGGAGTGGCCAACACCCCAGAGGGCTGTGCAGTCCTTCAGAAAGACCTTGAGAGGTTAGAGAGATGGGCAGAGAGGAACTGTCTGAAATTCTGCAAAAATAAATGTAGGGTCCTGCACCAGTACAGGCTGGGGTCCCACCTGCTGGAAAGCAGCTCCATGGAGAAGGACCTGGAGGTCCTGCTGGACAACAAGCTGTCCATGAGCCAGCAGTGAGCCCTGGGCCATGGAGGTCTGTGGTGTCCTGGGGTGCATTAGGAAGGGAATTTCCAGCAGGTCAAGGGAGATGAGCCTGCCCCTCCGTTAACCCTAGAGAGGCACATCTGGAGTGCTGTGGACAGTTCTGTGCTCTGTCCAGTACGAGAGAGACGAGGCACAGGGAAGCTGGACCAGATCGCTGACGGTGATCCCTTCCAACCTGACCCATTCTCTCATTCTGTGACTTAAGTGAAGTTAGTTCTGGTTTTACACCAGCAAAAGTGGAGTTGGAGGCAGCATGAAAGAAATCACCAGTGAGAAGGGACAGCTCAATCCACCATCAGTGGACTTCTGCCCACCAATGGCAGTTGTGTACACAGGAAAGAATGCTCCACTATAGTTAATGAAACCATTTATTATGAGCATACATATGCTCTTTTATTTAAGTATTCATAAATAAGTAATTATTTCTTGCTATACTTTGCAAAAAGCCTCTTGCTTTTCCTTCCAGGCTGAAAGTTTCTGGTCAGTTCTGTAAAGTTGACTGGTCAGAAATCCTTTTTGCTTATCTGTAAGCTCTATTTGATACCCCTGGTGTCATTTCAGTTTTAAGGAAAGCACCTGTGTTGAGCTACACACTGCTGGAGCTACAGGATTGTCAAAGAGAAGAGCAGGAAACAAGTGGACTGTGCAGGTTATGTCCACCTGCCAATGTAAAAATAAACCCTGAGCCAGCCTTATTTGTCTTTTCAAACCACTTCATGTCAGAGAGCAGGAGTCGTGCCAGAGCACAAGACCCCTGCCATGAACAAACAGAGGAATTAATGTTCTTTGTGAGGCAGGGATGGAAACAGGTGATGTGGCATTTGTGACAGCTTCCCTCATCCCTGGGAATTCACACCACAGTTTTATGTCAGTTCAAAGTGAAAACTAAGAACAGTAGGAGAGGCAGAGCTAGAAAGAAGCCTTGGCTTTGGGTGCCTATATCTGAAGTCAGGATATTATCATTGCAGAATATTTACCATGTACATAATTAAACCCCTAAGTGCTAACTGAACTGGAAATCATGCTGTGTGGTGCCTCTCCTACCATCTGAATGACTGTTAGACAGTTGGCTCTCTTTTGACACAAAAAATGCAGTCCATCATAGGCCCATTCATCTGTCATCTGTTGCCTGCTTGTCTCTTTTCCCATTTAGTTGTGTACAAGATGAAATATTTTCCTCCTGATGCTTGTCTGGTTTTTCTACACTTCATTTTCTTTGCAGTTTTTTACATACCCGCAAAGAAATAGCCTCGGAAAGTCACACTGCCAGCCATAGTCATGGATTGACATTATATTGGCTTAAGTAATAAACAGCCATCCTCATATTTTTCCTTTCTCTTTCTCATTACAAAGCTGAAATGAACAAATTATTAATTAGATGCCAGCCTCTGTCCCTCCTCCCTTCACTTTAAATAACTTGGAAACAAGCAGGGGAAAAGTTACCAGGCATTGTTATGCATTCATTACTGTGACATATTAAGCAGAGAGCCAAAGTAATGATAGAGTATTGCAGCCAAAGAAAATTATCTGTATTGTTATAGGCAATTGAGGCACAGTCAGTTACATGTACACAAACCACAGGTATTATTTAAAGAGCAAGTAGTTATGGGGCTAAGGGACAAGGAGTTCAAGATAAATACTCTCATGAATTATTTACGGAAAGACTGTGGAAGATTTTTTTCCCAGAAAATAATTGCAAAAAGTAGGCACAAATCAGGCTATTTGCTGAGTTGGTCTAAAGGAATACATAAGTATGTTGTGTTTCTGTGCTGAACTGTGCCAGAGCTGTCTGACCCACTCTGGCAAGGGCAGAAGTTCTCATTTTGTCTATTTTTAGTCCTCAGCGATGAAGAAAATAAGATAAATGTTTATCCAAGAATTTAAGCTCTACACAACCCTTTTGATTTGCAAGGACAAAAATTGCCCAAACTTTGGAATATTGCCTTCTGGCCTCCTGATGTGTTTTTACATACCACACAGACAGCTCCTGAAGCCCACTTCTTCCTAAAAAGCATTTTCCTTTTCGGTCTATGAAAAGGATGAAGAAACTTTTGAGAACCAGTGTACACATGATTCATCATGAGTCACGATGCCTCAGTTTTGGAGCACACTAAACATGAAAGTTAAACTTATCTTTCCCTTCTTTAAGGAAAGAACTGAGAATGGATTTGCAAATATTTTAGTCATCAGAAGATTCAAGAAAATGCTTTACAGCACCTTGATGGGCACCTCCTGCTCCCAATAGGCACAGATGGACATAATTTGTGCCGTGCTCATCACAACACCTTCTCCCTTCCCCCAGTCTATCTGCCAGTGGAATCATACTTCTGCAAAATAACCAGAGTGTCCTCTGAACAAACAAAAATTAAATAACTCAGTAAAATGACAAATAGTTAGGATTGGGCACTAGCAACTGCTGCATGCTCCTTGTGCTATGGGCGCTGATTTTCTGGAGGAATCTGTGTGTAAAGATGAAGATGCTATCTCTTAGAGATACTCTGACACAAGGTTCATCAAAGCTTGAAAAGCCACTATATTGCTAGCAAAATTTATCAGACCACATGCCAGAGTCCCACTGGCTCTCACCCAGATTCCAAGCTATCTGAGGAATTATTAGCTTAAAAGCTTCTTTAGATCTTGTCAGCAGCATCTAGCTCACCATGGATGTAGATAAGATTCACAGCTCCTGACAAAGGAGATGGGATCTGACTCCAGGGCTCCCTGTCCTATTTTAAGAATGCAAATTCTAAATGGCTGTAATGAGGGATGAGGGTGTTACAATTAAACATATTGAACTGATAATTTTCAGATTTTTTTTCTTTTTGAAACAAAAGTGCTGCAAGTTAAAAAGAGTTTTATGAAATTCTCAGTGAAGGAGAAGGATCAAAATATCAGGGATACATAAGAGATAGGCAGCAAAAATCAAATAAAAATATTTTTAAATTATTGAAATGAAATAAATCTCTCTTACTTGAACTAGTTTTTGTGTCTGGGGAGGGTTTCTCACAGTTAACATTTTTAAGAGATTGATTTTTTTATTTTTGCCTTGGTTAGGAATAAACCTAAAATTTAAAAAAAACAGTTTGGGACTTGAAGTGTCTCCCACTCAACATAATTAAAAACAGCAAAGTAGAACTGCTTGCCTCATATGTAGTTGGGGCAACATAAACTTTCAATACCTCTGCTTGCCCTGACTAGACTAGCAACATGGTGATTCTACTTATTCCATTTACTGTCACACAGTTAAATTTACTCAAACTGATATTTAACACTCTACATGGGACCTTGCTAATGGTCTTGATTAACCATCCTCTGAGAGTTTCTTGCATTCACACTGGAACTACTGGTGATTTCAGGCAGTCAAAATATGCATTTATGAAACAGTGAGAAGAAAAATGTTTGACTGTGTGGAAGAATACAAGCTTTTAACTTTCACAGATTATGAAAAAGGAAAAAAAAAACTCCAACCAAATCTCTCTGGGGTTTGTCTAACAAGCTTAATTCAACAGATGAAACAAGATCTTTGCAAGGGGAGCTGCGTTCACTGCCATGTGAGTTCATCAGAGGTGAGGCGGTGATGCTGCTGCCACATGCAGCCTCCTGGATCCCAGGCGATGCTGCACCCACCTGCCTCTCTGCTGAGTGGAGATGCTGCCATTTGGGCCTGAGCTGCCATTTGGGCCTGAGCTGCCACTGACACAGAGCAGGACAGCTCTGCTCCTCTCCAGGGTGCTTGGCCTCCCTGCAGGCTGGCTCCCGTTGCCATCCTGCTCCTCCCTGCACAGCCTGGGCAGCCACACTGGATCATCCAGCTCCTGTGCTTCTGTCCTGACTCCAACTCGGTCCCCCATGGTCCGCACCCTCCTGGGCCCTGTCACAGAGCATCCGAGCTGCTTAGGCACTCTCTACTCCACTAGGGAGACTGGAAGCACAGGCTCACATTCCTGTTTCTTTCCCAATTACTGATCTTTTGCAAGCACCTTTAGAAATGTCAGTTACCTGGGTTTCCTGTCACTTCCCTTTGTAGGTCTTTATTTTCAACATCTATTCATTTCAACTGCACTGATGTTTCCTGTGTGGGATTTTTATCTCAGAATAAGCATATACATTTTTTTAAGTTTTGACATAAATGGTTGAAAAACCAATGAGGCTAAGGGGTGAAACCACTATTTTGCCATGACAGCAAGTAGGTAAAACTTTATTGTCAAAACTGTGGTGGCCCCATTCTTTGGAGGATGGACACAGTACCTGGTAGAGGTGGCCTTTCCCCCTTCTACTGTTCCTACAGAAAACTGCTTTTATTTTTTTTATTTATATTCAAGGTTGAGCATTTGAGACATTTGTGCTCATTACAGCCTTGTTAGAGCTTGGCTGCTAAATGTTTGAGATGTTTTTGTGGCCGGCCCTGTTGTGCAAGCATTGCCCTTGAGGAGGGCCTGGGTGATCTCTCTCCAGGGCAGGAGAGGCCAAGCAGCACTCCAGGCGGGCAGACAGGAAAGCAGAGGGCTGAAACCTGGTTTTCCTGCCATTCTCAGCATGGAGATTCCTCCAACAGGGAGAAGGAAGGACAGTGCAGCACTTTGTGCTGGTAGGAGTTTATAGGGCTCTTGGTGAGAACAAATGCACAGAGAAGTCCAAAAGACAAAGAGAAGAGAAGGAATTGGAGAAAGAGGAAAGATGAGAAAACTCTCCAGCCCAGTTCTGGCTGCTGAGCATGCAGTCTTTTTAAATTTGCTTTTCTTTAGGTTGTGGAGGAAAATTTCCAAAGTAGCAGGAGATAAGTTCAAACACTTGCTCCAGGATAACAGTAATATCAAAAAGCATACACTGTATTGTGTTATCACCAATTAGCAATTGCTTCCACTGTGATAAATGATCTTTGAATTACTAAACTTTCAGGGCAAGGAACTCCTAGAGAGTAATTGAGAGCTGCATACATCTGAAGTGTTTATGTAAATGCTTATTGTTAATAATAACAACAACAATAATGACAAAAGAAAATCCCCTGGTTTGTACGGTTGTGGTTGCTCAGAACAGCTGTTTTGATGAGACATCTGCCAGTGAAACAATTTAGCCTGAGGATAATGAATAACTGTTACTTAACTGAGATAGTATTAGCATATACTCTATTTAATGGGGACACATTTGGCCAGTGAATAGTGATTTCCTGGTACTTATCTAGGTGTTTAATAGTGAAAATTACAAGCTTGTGGCAAAAAGAAGTGAATTAATGAATAGTCATACTGGATATACTGTGATTTTTTTTTGGTTGCTTTAGTTTAAAATACCTTAAAGGGATCATGGCAGAGAGTGAAATTATTCAAACTTAGAGAACCTTTGTGATGGGTGTTAGAAATGGTGAAACACTGATGATCATTGAGAATCAGTGAGAGAGACCATTGGTGTTTATCTTCTCCTCCAGAAACTATTAAATTATGGAGATATGATCATTTGTACCCCTGTTTCATGGCATTGTTTTCTCTCATCTGAATATTTTCAGATATCCATATCCATTATGTACGTGTATATATATATATATAAAAATATATATACATACACACACACACATATGTGTGTGTGTGTGTGTGTGTGTGTGCGCGCCATACATGTTTTACCCACTTGACTCTGGATTGTTTCCAAGTTGGATAACTGAAGCATCCAGAATGGAATTCCAGGTAGAGAATTCTGTTCTGATAGACTCTGCTCAGCAGAATTCACAAATTATTCTAGTTCCTACATAGATGTGTTTCAGAGTGCTGAGGAAATGGCATAAAAACTTGTGGGCAAGAACAGGGGTATGTTGGGATCAATGTTATATCTGTGATTTTTGTAGACTATGATAGTCCATGCAAGGAGTAAAACCTTGCTTGTAAGTGATAATGCAATTTTCTTTCAAGGGAGATGGACTCTGCATGTGTATGTTGGCTGTTATTCCCTGGCTTTAAAAGAATGCTAGCAAAGACTGTGTTCTTTATGAAATAAGCTAAAATAATGAGGTAGAATGAGAGACCAGTGCAGTGTGATTCAATTTGTTGAGCCTATGAATGAAGTTAGTATGAACCATAGGACCTTTGAACAATGTGAAAAGCTAACTGCTATTTCTCTTGAGGAAACTGAATTAATTCTTTCTCTCATAAGAAAAAGAGGCTGTTACCCTATTAGTGACAGAATTTACTAGATTTAGAAGACACCCAGATAGTTCCTCCTCTCATTTATTTTAATTGTCTTTTCCTGGATATAAATAATGCATCTCCTGTCATGGTGAATATAAAGGTAGAAGAGAGGTCTTGGGATTTGGAAGACAGAGTGGTCTTTGTTGACCTGTGACTGATGTTTGGAGCTTTTTAGAGAAATATTCACCATTTGGTCAGTAAGCCTAACATTCCTGCCTTTACTCTGGAGCCCAGAAATTATGAAATTATCATTTGGGTAATATTAATAAAATAATTACAATTATTTCAAATGCATTGAAATATGTAATTTCATTATACTGATTACTTGATTATGTCAATATAGCTGAACATACATGTACCATTCCTATTGTGGTTCGAGTGTCAGAATTGTCTGTGAGAATCATTTGGAATGAAAACATGTATCTGAGCAAGGCAAGTAGACTGTCTTTTAAGCAGGAATTTTAGGCTGTGATTCATTTGACCTATTTTAGACACCTACACTAAGACAAGATGAATCTGGAGAAGTGAATCATACCCATCGTTTCTATATCGCTCAGGACTGCTGTTGAAACTGAAGCAGAGTTTCTGGGAGCTGCTCTAATTTCCTCAAGATAGAGCACCCCCAGGAAAGTTCTCCAGCAAACAACAAGAATCAGAGGCGTCTTTGGAGTTTCTAGCATAGCTATGTTACTTAGAAATAAGGGAGTCTTTCTGCTGCTGGCTTTTCTGACAGAAGCCCTAAAATCAGTTCCAAAGGCAGTTTGGTGGGACAACAATACTGATTTTGGAAAGTAAGACAAGATCTAGAGCCAAAAGACTTCTTTCACAAAAACAAGCCTTTCTTGTATACACTTAGAGTCTGTCATGAGCAGAGAACTGCTAATCCTTTCAGCACCTGAGGTAGGACTGAGGAAACTTTGAAATCTACAGGAAGGAGATGCTTTTGTTTGTCTGAATGTGGGTGACTGCTGCTTGCTCTAGAGCTGAGATCAGCACTCACAGTTAGTGGCCTAGCTCCATAGCACTCCACCTTTCACCAAACATCTGTGTGAGTGAGCTGGGATGACTTTTGTTGGTGACCTGGTCACTTCTATACCAGCTCTAGTGAATCAGGGCTGTCTGATTTTAATTCCACTTCACATCATACTCCATGTCATGCCTGGCTTCTGTGAAAAACCACAGAACACTTTAGATGGGAAGGGGTCTCAGCTGGACATCAAGTTCAACCTTCATGCTTTTAACTGACTTGAAATTGATACTAAGTTCATTAAAGCCTCGCCTAGTCAGGCTTTCACTATGTCTGTGGATGGATATTTCAAGGTACAGCTGTATTCACTATAGACACTGCAAATTTTGCTTACCTCTGTGCAGCCAGAGGCTGATTTTAAGTAAAATGTTGCATCGTGGCCTGGTGCAAAACCACAGGTGAAATGTGCCACCATACCTTTAGCATGTTACAAAGCACTGTCAAAAGGATATGAGACTAAAAGGTCCAAGGTCAAAAGGAGAGATGTTGGCCTGTAAAGAAAGGGCCTTAGTTTTAGGGAAATTTGTATAGTATAGCAATTTGGGGAACCAGTACTGAGCTGAGCTGAGCTCTTACTTGCTCCAACTTCACAGATTTACTCTTGGCCAGATATCTAAACCATTTGGCTCAGTATCATTCCAGAAGCAGCCACATTTTCAAAGTGATGCAACAAGGAAATAAATCACCTTTATTATATGAAAAGCAATCACTGTGCAGTCTCTGAGGAAAAGAAATGTTGTAAACAGGAGGATGCATTTGTCTTGAAAAACTCAGATTCCAGTAAATACAGGTGATTGCGCATGACTAATTATATATACTGTCTTGTGCACAAACTTATGTACAGAAAACGTGAGTATTTTATTATGGTTTGAGGACTTGTTGTACAGCTTTGAATTTCTTGCTGGAATTTAAAAACTAGTGCTGTGGCTGGCTGTCTCAAAGGACAACAAGTCAGATATAAGCTGTCAGGTTTGGTAGGAAATATTTTAGCCTCAGTTATTTTAAGAACTAACTAAAAAACTTCGTTTTCTTGTTTCTTCTTTTGTCTATCCTCACCCTCCCTGCACCCCCCAGATACACACAGGTCCTCTGCACCCTTTAGAAACATTGAAAACACCTGATGTCATGCAAGATGTGCTTGTTACTCTGTCATGTCCTAAGGTACCTGTGCTTGAATCAAAGGGTTCACACTAACTGCTTCCCATGTCCTTCCTTTGGAAGAACATCAAGCTTTTGTGTTCACTTGTGTACATGAAGGCTCTGCTGTGCTCTCACAAGCCTCTTGCTCCAGTCACAGAAAGATCACACAGCTGGTGAAATTGCTTTAGCCCTCCCAACCTCTGGCTGATACAAGGTTCATGTACTTTGACCACGGAGGCTTCTGAAGTCCATTAATTGCCTGCTTTTTATTATATTTGTCCCCATCCACAGAAGTAATTACCAGGGACCTGTGCTGTCCCTGTGACTCCAAGCAGTTGAGCTCTGCCCAGAGCCAGAGGACAGTGCATATTCATAGTGAGGAAATAAGATCAATTCCTCATTCTCACATGGCATTTTCACTGGCATTTTTGGAGATAACAGGGAGGGACCTTCTGAAGAAAGGAAAAGGAAAAGGAAAAGGAAAAGGAAAAGGAAAAGGAAAAGGAAAAGGGAAAGGAAAAGGAAAAGGAAAAAGGAAAAGAAAAGGAAAAGGAAAAGGAAAAGGAAAAGGAAAAGGAAAAGGAAAAGGAAAAGGAAAGGAAAGGAAAAGGAAAAGGAAAAGGAAAAGGAAAAGGAAAAGGAAAAGGAAAAGGAAAGGAAAGGAAAGGAAAGGAAAGGAAAGGAAAGGAAAGGAAAGGAAAGGAAAGGAAAGGAAAGGAAAGGAAAGGAAAGGAAAGGAAAGGAAAGGAAAGGAAAGGAAAGGAAAGGAAAGGAAAGGAAAGGAAAGGAAAGGAAAGGAAAGGAAAGGAAAGGAAAGGAAAGGAAAGGAAAGGAAAGGAAAGGAAAGGAAAGGAAAGGAAAGGAAAAAGAAAAGTCCAAACAAATAATTTGGTAAGGGGTTAATAGTTTCTTATTCTGTGTCTAGTCAAGGAATATGCTTATTTATTGACTTTTTTGTAAACTAAAACCAAGTTTTTTGGCCTGATAATTGCTCTTTATAGTCTCCTGAAGAGTTGTAAGATCTCCCACAAAGGGAAAGTGTGTAATTATTTGTACAATTGCTAACAAAATGTGTTCTGACTTAGGAGTGGAGCTCTCAAGTGTGCTCATGTTAATACTAAAAACAGTAAGAAATGTCATCTGGAATGATTGCTGGAAGTACCATAAAGGAGCTCTCTTCTGACACCTCTGTTTAAAAGTAGAAGAGCTTTCTTTCCCAGATGCACACACACAATTTGGGGAGCATTTCATCTTGGTTTTGACTATTTTCCCCTCTGATTGAAGTAACCTTTCCACTGTGAATGTATAGGTCAAAAATCCTTCCTTCTGCTACAGGAACTCAATTCATTGCTGAAGGGAAGAATAAAAAAAGAAACACATTCTGGCTCTAAAGGGAACAAGACTGTAGGTCTGAGCAAGACTTGCCCTTGGCATTTCCTCTTGCCCTGCTCCTGCAGGCAAGCAAGACTACAGGGGCCCTCTGTCACTCTTATGGAAATACATTTCATTTGAAGTAAATGTTACCCTAGTCCACTGATGCCATAAAGAAAAATGTTGGTCTAAAGTTTAAAGGAGTGATCTCAATTGTGGAAAGGGCCGTGACAAATTTGGGGAGGCATTGCTTTGACCTCTCTTGATCTGGACTTGTTTGATTAATGCACATAGAGTGGCCCAAGAAACAATCCAATAATAAAGTGATTAAGAATGCGGAACCCAAGAGTCCCCATGACTGGCCAAATGTGTGTGAAACAGAGGTACTCCTGCTCACATTGCGGGTGAATGTAAAACAAGATTTTGGGGACTTAGGCTTCCCTTTTGGCAAACAAGAAGTTCCTGACAAGAGTTGTGGTCATTGTAAAGTTAGTGCTTCACTCAAAGGAGTCCATTTCAGGGATAAGTTTTAAACATGTCAACAAATCATAGCACTGACATTAGATTTTCTAGCATTTCTCACCAGTTTTTCCCCATACTATACATTGTCATTAAAGAGTGTTTCATGATAATGGCAAATCAGAATTGAATGCACAGTGCTCTTTCTCCAGAAAGTTGGGCTCCAGCTCTCTCAGGTAAAGGGAAACATTTAACATACACGTGATCTGCCTGCTATCCAGGATTATTGGAAGTTCCCTGGTTTAGCCCACTCTATGTGCAAAAGCAAATTGATGACAGGAGTTCTCATGCTAAAGTTTACAGTTTAAAAGTACTTTTAATCCAAACACCTTTTTTTTTGTTTAATCTTTTTTTTTCCCTCTCAAAGATATGTGCTCTGGCAAAGAAACATCATAAAATCTCTTCTGAATCTTCATGATTACCCTAATCTGGGTATTAGTGAACCAAAATTCCTTGGGTGTGGGATGCTGACACCTTGCAGACTTTTCTGAAAGGATAAGAGAGACATAAAGAATAAGGACAACTCTGAAAACCCTCTCCTGGCTATCTTCACGCAACAGAAAAAGTGAAAAGAAAAAATTTTCACAGGAAATTTCTGTTGCTTTTCTTCTACTCTCCCACCAATCATCACTATGTGGGAAGGCTCTCCTATTCCAGAAGCAAATAATCTTGGGAGGTTGAATATTGCAGAAATTCCAGGTTTTAATGGATTGAGGGATTCTTGCTGTCATTCTTGCTTCCCCATGGTTCCATGGCACGGGAAGAGAAGAGCAAGCTCTGCTTGCCAGAGATGTTTACAGAAGCAATAGAGGCTTGCTGGCTTCCAAGGAGATGTTTAATGCAGTATCATCATCACTATCCTGGGAATGCAACAGGAACTGTTAGCAAGATCTCTCCATAGGTGGAGGGATCAGTGCATAAAAACAAGTGGCAGTGTGCAAGTATGTCAGATTTCATTTGAAAAAGTAATTTATTATGTGGTTTCCAAGATCCTATTACTATTCCAGCTAAAGGAAGGAAAACCCTGAATTGATAGTATCCCATATCTTAATTGCTTGAGCAAGTACCCCAGTATAGAGAAGGGCAAGAGTCTTTTAGAGTAATAATGAAATTACCTGCCCCTACTGCACATTCCATGAGTAGATCTCAAAATACTTCACAAGAGGAAGTCAACTTCACTATTTCTATTCCATAGAAATGGTTTATGCAGTTGATATTACACTCTCTTTTTATGCCTCCATACACTAGGAAAGGATTTTGTAATGGAACAAAGTATTTTGTAATGGGTAAATCACTACTATTTAATTAAGATAGCAATGGGTGATGCTCATCAGCAGTTTTAAAACATTCCTGACTCCACACCTTTGGGAATATCACTTTATAGTCAAATAAGAAAATACACAAAACATAAGATTTGCATGGGAGCTTTATTATCTCTTTTATTTCCATAACTACCACTAAAGTCATTCCTCCTGGACAAGGAAGAATAAATATCCTCAATGCAGAAAGTTCAGTGAAGTGGCAGAATTATCTAATGGCTAATTTAAAGATGCACATAACCAGAGCAAAGAGGTGATAGTTCTACATAGTAGCTGAACTTGCATTTCCTGAATTCCTCTTCAGAAGAATGGTGGGTGTCTTTGATCACAGCACTTCTCTGAATCTCTGATTCTGTTGGGGCAATGATCTGTTAAAAGTTTGACATTTTAAAGAACAGAAGAAAAGCATCTTCTTTCCAGCATTCCAAGTATTAGCTGCATTTGATAATGCAAGCTTGATATTTTATGTGTGATTGATACTGTATGGTATGCATGTGCACTCAGAGAATTTACTGATTTTGAGGTGCAATTTCTTGCTTCTAAGAGTGTAATTTTATAAGGAATATCTGGTATCTTGAATAGGTATCTCTACTTTTGTAGGATGGCAGCAGCTTTCTCTTTCTGCTCATCTTGTTCAACATTAAAAACAAAAAAACATACCACACCAAAACCCTAAATAAATATCTACAGAAACCATCCCCACATTATTGTGAAAACCTCTTCTTCAACATTTTTAACATGTAAATATTTTAATTAAGAAACATCTTGTCATGCAGTTTTACAGAAACTGTGGGTGAAAGTACCCTGAAGGTGATCCCACAAGTAGTCAGTGTCATTCACTGCTTTGCTGAGCAGGCGTTCCAAACCCAGCATAAGATCTTGTGTTCTTTCCCTAAATCCCAGGATTAATTAAATATAGCAGGAGAAAAAAGAGAAGAGCTTGCTTCCTTAGTTTAGAGTGTTATTAAATAAAGCATTTAAAACAATCAAAATTTAGTTTTCTCTTCTGTTGAATGCTCTATTTTTCCCACTTTGTGAAACCTGTTGTCTCAGAGCACAGTTTGTTCCACTGCTTTAGTAGGATTTCCCATAGACAGATCCATGCTAACTTTGGACCTTCCTTCTCTAATGCCAATGGCATTCAGCCCAGAATGAGGAGTGTTAACTCAGACCAGTTTTACTTTCTGCTCTAAACTTAGTGCTACTATTGCTATGCTGATACAAATTTCAATGAGCTGTAGTTAGAGCTATGACAATGACTTTGTAAACCCTAATTTTTTCCCCTCAAAGCTTGTTTCCATCCAGATATCTATTTTCTTTTGATCACGTTTTTAGTAAATTTTTTTCTCCTGCAATTTTGGGGAAGGAACAGAGAATAACTGCACTAGAAACCTACATGGCATATCTTCTGGAACAGTGTATTCCATAATTGCTGGTGCCATTGGATTTTAGAAATTGCATGTAGTCATCAGTAAGGCCACTGGTGAAGAAACTCGAGAAGAGGGTGGCAGGGAGAGGAGCTGGGGAGGATAGGCCAAGGGGGGTTGCAGTGAGGTAGCCCTCTTATTTCTCTGCCATACCTGCTAAGCTAATGCCAGAAAATAATCCTTTGTCATGGACAGTAACCTCCCAAATCCTAAGACAGCACACAGGAGCTGCTCCACAGCACCCTGTGCCTGCCAGCCCAGACAAATATACGATGGGATAGGAGATCATGAGTCCAGGTTGAGAAACCACAAGGATGTATCATTCATTAACACCACCCACAGCCTGCCTGCAGATGTGGGACCTGAGAACAGTGTGCTCATGTGGAGAATGTCAGGAAGCAGAAGTGTGGTAGGCTGCCTGTGTTGGCAAGCGCGAGATTACCTAACCCATGGTTAGCATGCAGTGTGGGCAGGTTCTATTAGCAAAGTTCAGACCATGATGTGCTAATTAAAGAAGAGGTTGTCCTAGTTGCTAAGGCAATGAATGCTTTCAGTATTGCTGCTTCTACCTCTACAAAGCATGTTCTCAGCTGTCCCTTCAGTTGTGTTTGTCAGATAAAGGGCTCAGGACTTGTTGCTTCAGTCATTACAGTGCTCCTGAGAGTTGATTTACAGGTCAAGAGTAATAGGTGAAAAGAATGCCAGGGAAAAGTGGTTTAAAATGCTGCTTTATCAGGTACCTGTCTGGGGACAAGTAACTCTTAAAACTATGGGTTTAGGTTACATGGTTTTGGTTTTTTAAGCTCAGTTCTGCTTCTTTTGGGAAAGATGAAGGCAAGAGTAGGAGATTTGTATGCTTTAAAATTGGTCTAAATGTCAGCTTCCTGTGAGGAAGAGGCTGACTGAGTGCTGGAGCCAGCCCTAGAGTGAAGGAGATGTAATGGTTTGAATTTTTTATTAGTAAAGAAGCTGGCTACCACCAGACAGGCATCTTGCTTAGCTCAGTCTCACGAGAAAGCAATCTCTGATTCATTATTCCTCTACCACAATACATACTGTGCACAGGCAGCTGCTAGAAACAGAAGGATGCATCAACATCAACAGGACTGAAAACTGCATATTGTGAAGTTAATGTGGAAGTGAAAAACAGTCTTCATGGGGTGGTCCACAGCTGGCTGCAAGTCCCACAGCAGCTCTGTCATCCTTCTTTCTCTGTGTGAGATTTACATCGGTTCCAGCTTGAAACTTTACATGTTTGTGTACAACATCTTCAAAGCAGTTTTTTTCTCTTTTAGAAACTCTCTTACCAGTGCTACAAATCTTTTTCCTCTGTCACTTTCTGGGGAAATGATTGGCTGTAACTTTGTGAGATTCCAGAGCCATGATCCTCCTGTGTCTTGGAGATGGGCATGAACAATAAAATTCTCAATAAGAGGAAATTATGTCTGTCTTTCGGAGACAATAGAGATCTACATTCACCTCCAGTTTCCAGTATGTTGGGCCACTGTATTTTTTCTCCTTATGCTTTTAATTCCTGAAATAATTTTCCTCTAGCTACCTATTAGACTGGAGAAAATTCCCTTTACTTCATCTTCTCCCCCCTACCTCAATGCACACCTTGCAGCATCTGGCATCATCCCTCCCTACCAGCTGGTTTGTTACTGCATTCTCCAAGGAATAAGCTACCATTTTCCAGAGACCCTTGAAGCCACTGAATTTCACTTCTAACTTCCTGAGGACCCTAGCCCCAATGTGACATTTGCTTATCTTTCTCTTAAAAATGCTTCCTCTACAATTTTATCTGGTCTAATTTTGCATTGCAAACTCTGGATTGTCATTTTGCGAACTCAAATGTTTCATCTGCACTGCATTCTTCTAAAAGGGGCTGTGAAACCCTCACAACACAAAAACCTTAACTGTACCTCAAATTGTACTTTACAAATGAGCAGAAACCTCTTGCTGCCCCAGACTCATAACTGAATCTGCCAGAATCTCCTGCTGTCTGCTGGAGGCAGATGTGGACTGTTAGATTTTGAATATTTGGGATAAAGTTCTGATAAAAGGCATTCTGTCCATCAACAGCTGAGTCTTAAGTTCTTACCCTGAGTTAGTTTGCCTTGGTGGTTTGGTCATTGATGTACTTAGGGTTTTTGGTTCTTTTTTAACAATCTTTCTGTTAAAACTGGAATCAGAAACAATGAGACCTTGGTGGTACGACTAAAGCAGCATTTTCATTTGCATTTTGGTGGGGGCTTCACCAGTTTACAGGGAGAGACAAAAGCTGCTGCAAATATTCTCACAGTCTTGGTCTGTAATGAAGCCTGGTGTGTCAGTCCTTGCCAAATTAACAGGAAACTAAGGAAAACAGATATTGCTAAAGACTTTTGCTGCATATAAAATGTAATAACCATTGTAAAACCACTTGGAACAATCTGCATAGGTAAGATGCTAATGCATTTATTTGATTTGCTGACATTTAACAGAGGAATTTACTTTGACTAAAAGGGACAGGAGGCCTTGCAAGAAGCCAAGAACTCCAGGAAATTGGGGATTGTTTTCTATACTGTGTTTATAAATCAAATATATCAGTCCCTGTTTATATTCTGTGTTCATTTACACTTGAAGCTGATATTCCTAAACTGTCCTCTCCTTTTCATGAGAGATCAGATCAGGGAGAGGCTCAAATCTTTTACCTTGACTTCACTCTTGTATGTAACATTTGGAGACTGACTGACTTCAGATACTGCACAAGCTCAGAGTGGGCAAGAGCCAGCATAGATGTTTTGCCATTTCCATTTAACTTCTACAGGAAGGATCACTGTTTTACTCACTAATGTTCCACTGCCATCACATTTACTGGTCTTCCTTTTCAAGTTGGTTACTGATGGGACAGTTGGGCTCAACAGTTAATAACTTGTCAAATTAACCACTACTTCCACTTGTGAGGCACATCTTTAGTGGTATAAAAAAGTGTACTGCATTTCCAGGGAGGAGGTTACAAAATTAACTAATGGTATTTTGAATATTTCACAAGTTGGATGAGATTGTTGAGTTAGTCATTCAGCACACTGGGAAAGCTGTGAGCTGCAATGAGGTTTGTAACCTTCTGTGTTTATTCTCTGTGATTTTCTCCCAGATTTCATCTTATTTACTTCCTTCAGCTCTGTGAAACATCAACTAATGTTTTTCCTTCATTCTTTTAATTTATTTTTGCATAGGTCTCTGGCTCCATTGTTCACCTCCACCTTTTCTTTTATCACACTGCAATTTCTTCTTCCTGACCTATTCCTCTCTCCACCCCCTCCTTTTTTTTCCCCCCCTTCAGGTGTTTTTAATACTTTTTTTCATTCAGTTTTGGAGATCTGCATTCAAGGACCATCTTCTCACTCAGACATTCTCAGCCTCTTCCAGAGTCCAAGTATCTGTCACTGCTCCTTAATCCTCCACCAACCCTGTCCTGCTTATGGCTGGAGCATTGGCTTCTTGTCTTAGCTGAAGAAGAAAGAGCAACAGTGACTTTTAGTGTTGGCAGCCATCCTTCTTTTCCTCACATGTGTTTCTTTTCATCTAGCAATTGCCATCAGTTCTGGGCAAACCATGAAAAAGTCACCAGACTGGCAGTTTTCCATTTTCCAGAACCTTAGGGTCTGAGTTCTGCATTAAATACCAAAGATATATTAAGATTATGCAATGTTCTAATCAGATTGTGTCTTTTTGCTAAAGGAAAAGATCCTCTTATGGGCATTCCCTATGCTTTTTATAGAATAGCACTGTTAAAAAAAGGCTTGCTAAATTTCAGTGCCTACAACAGTATGAGCATTTAAATGTGTCTATTCCCAGATGAGAACCAGCATTAACAATGAGTTAGCTCTTAGACTGTAAATCCCACCAACGCAAGCCATAAAAGGAAAAAAAAAAAGAAGAAGAAATCAAAAAATAAGCAGCAAAGTTCTTCAGTGATTTGTCTGTGCTCCAGACAACTGTTCTTTATTCTGGGTACCTTTTACTCCCTCCCACTGACCAGATGTTTGCACTTGCAGCCATGAATAACTGCTTTTCAGAAATCAAGGGAATATGGAAATATATGAATAGATGAGAAATTTGGAAAAGGGATTCCTGTAACTACAGGAGTACAGAAGTCAGGCTGATTTTCTTCCCCTCTGAAAAAACATGTGTCAAGTGGAAAATTACCTTTGTATCATGTAGAGATTACTACCTCAGAACTTATTTTCCAAATCAATATTTTCATAACAGCAGTAGTAGATTTGACCTAACTGCACCTTTTGATTGTCTCTGGAACAATTTCTTATGCAATAATTGTTTCAGACTGTTTAATACTCTTCATCCTGGCTGTTTTCTCAGTGGTGATTGCTGCAATCACAGCTGGTTTTCCATGGCCCTGGTATAGAGAAAGCAGCCTGCTGGGCCACGGCTCACCTGGTCCACACATGGTGCTGCTCTGTTGCAAAGGTTTATATAATCCTATAAAAGCCTTCTTGATTTCCCTGTGAAAACTGACAATATGCAGTGCTCAGCATATCTGTATATCTTTTCCACAGCTGTGGTCTCAGTACCCATAGCCTTTGGTGACTCACTGAGGCTGGAGATGGGATCTTCAGTCTTGTCCCAAAGAGTCTCAGACCTCCACTGTGTCACAGCATTTGCAACAAGCTCTGGAAAATTTCTGAACTCTTACAGCTTGACATCACAAAAATATAAAAGTATAAAGAATCTGTTTGAGATTATTTGCAGTGACTGGTAAAATTGTTTCACCAGCAAGTTCCTTTCCTCTGAGTTCTGCTCCCCAGGACTTATTTTACACAGCCTGTTCAGAATCCTATCTGATTTCCATTTGTTTGGGGCACAGCTTTTAACATGCATACCAATTAGAAGCCATGTAATTTTTCTCATTAACAGCCTTAAACAATCAAAAAGACCTTTGTGACCACATTTCCAGCAACTACATTCCAGCCTGGTGTACTATTGTGTTCATTCACGTAAACTTTGTAAACGCATGATGCAACTCTTTGATTCCATCCTTTTTTCTCACTGCCCACTCCAAGTCCACACTGCAGTGTTATTTCTGGTGTCTGGTTTGCTTTGAGATGGTCATCCCCCAGTTTTAAATAGCAAATGTACTGCTGATGTGCTTCATTAGGAGCTAGTGTCTAGGTCTCAGGAAAGCAGTATGTTTTAGCAGCAGTACTAGAGGCAGAGCTGGGAACAGTCAGGAAGAGGCTAAGGAATGAATTGTACATTATACCCAACTGTAAAATGCTCTATTCTACTACCCAGCTTAGCCTAGTCAGGCTGACAATATTGTGTGAGATCCCCAGGCAATTGTTGTTTGGCCTCAAGTACTGCTGAGGTCATATGGAATTTAGACACTCAAGTTGGCAGTCTGGTGTTGAAGAATGGATCTGCCAGAAGCATGGTAAGGTTTCAGCACTACCAGCTGAAGATCTGGTGCTCAGTACTCAAGAGACAAATGGAGTTTCAAAAGCTGCAGATGAAAATTTCTTTTTTCTCTTACCGACTCAGAGGAGTAGGTGTGAATTTAAACTGGTGGGGACAGGATATTTTTAGCATTGGAGTTTAGTGATTTCTACTAACTACTTGTCCTCCCGCATTTGCTCTTCCTACTTCATCCATATCTTTCTGTCCCTGGTGAAATGACACACACAAAATGGAAAGCATATTGCTGCTATCAGACTCTTAAAAGGAACAGCCCTGCTAATAAAAAATCCAAACCAAACCAAACAAAAAAAAAAGAAAAAAGTATCTACGTGTTTCCACCAAAATTACTGGCAAGTACAGAGTTGTGGGGCTACTGATTTTGTTGTGCAATCCTGTCATTCAAAGAATGTTGATCAATCCAATATATGTTAAGGTTCTAACATAGAAAGTATCATTTTTTCACTAAACATGGTGTGGATCTGCACAACTACCCTGTGGACAGGCTGGAGATTGGGTCTACTGAAATTTTCTTGAAAGGATGCCTTTGAAACAGCATGTTAAGCATCAGTTATATCAGGGATGTACACTATGCTGAAACTCCATTGCACTGCATATTTGAGGCATATTTGTGAAGTCTCAAGCTCTCTGGCCAACCTAAACATTTTGTGACAAATAGCTTCAAGCATGTCCTTCTTCTGAAACTATTCTTTGCAGCAGAGGAAACAAAAAATTGATATTTTCCGAAAGGCTGCCTCCTTTCCCAGCAGAAGGAATAGGTCTAGAAAATCAACTGGAACACAACATCAATTCAGCTGGTATAATTCCTCTTTAAAATCAGCCTTCTAATGTCTTAAGACAGTATTCTCTGGTTGCACCTCTGCTGGATTTCACATTTTCTGACCTGACTTAATTATTTAGAGATTTTTCCAGCCTAAATGGTTCTGTGATTGTGTGTCACAGACATTCTGCTATCAGTTACAGGATAGGCAGGCCACAACTTTCTTTGTTCTGAGCCTAAATTTGTTCAACAGTAGAAAGAGAGTTTATCAAATTAATAATTGTGTGCACCTGGTTACTAGCACATATAACAACTGATCTACTGAGGTAGTGGGGCAGATGGATGGAAGTTAAGCAGTAACAGCTTTATCTTCCAGCATCCAGTTTGTCATGCAGGTGTCACTGGCATGTAAGCCTTTACCATGTGAATGCTGGTTGCTAGGACTGTCTTTCTGCTCATGCCCTGTTACACCAATGTGTCAAAATATTCTTCAAAAACTGTCATTTATTAATGAGCTGATTTTTTTAAAAATGCTTAGAAAGGAAAACATCTGTTGTATTATTTCAGGGATCAAATCCCAAATCTGATGGCAGAATTCTATTCCAACTGTAGCCCACAACAAATACAAACAGTTTGGACTATCATAATATTCTGAGACCTTCAATGGTATCTTGGCATCTGATCTTTACTTGTGCCTATTAGTAGGTTTTGTGGATTTTTTACCATTGGTACCATCATTAGAAAGAAGCTATGAAAAAAATCTTCCTGTTGATATAGGCACTGGTGAGTAATGCAGTCAGTACAAGCTTGAAGCAACAAAATCTTTATTAAGACTCCATCTTTTCTATTCCTGCAATATCCAGCCTTACACAGCAAAGCTACCTTAACAGAACATTGCTGCAGTTGCAAACTCAAGTATACAAAATTAGATAACTTAGACAACTAAGTTCTCACATGCAAACAGACTTTTTTTCAGACTATAACATTATTATTAATTACATGATGACAGAGTGATTTCCACCAGACCCTTACTTTATTTGATGTGCAAAAGGATCAGGTGCCAACTTCACAGAGCTCTTAAGATATCCTTTTCTATCTTAGCAACATGTGATTTCTTCACCCAGACAATCCTGCTTTTCATTTTGTATCCCAACACCCCATCAAATCTTTTTTATTCTCTTTCTCTCTCCTATTGAAGAAATAAACTCACCATTGTTAATTCCAGTATCCATCCCTACCCAGGCTTGATTAGAGAGAGATATCCAGTTTAGAAAAAACTCAGTTTATCTCTTGCAGTGGTGAAGAGAATACTTTTTTTAAAATCATTCGCTGTCAGGGATCAGCAGATGTAAAGCCTGGTAATGATTCTAAGGAGAGTGAGCTTTATTAGCTGCTGTGTTAGTCAAGAAAGATGCAGAGGTCTGAGCTTACTTTATGGGTATAGATTCCTTAAGGATGCAGCGGTTCCCTTTTATCAACTTTCTACTAAGCACATACAGATTTCTAAAGGGTCAGTTAATTTTTTTTCCTTTAATGTCCCCAGACATTGTTCCCTAGCAGAATTCGGAAAGGATTTATAAACCATCACTAGTTCTGAGAATCCAGCTGCCAATCACCCAGTAGTAAATATTCCAACACCTCTCAAACTTATCACAGATTATAGTGCAGAAAGAGGACTTGCCCTAATCCTTCCTTTCAATCAGCTAATTGATAAAAATGAGGTTCATAATGAAGCTGAGTGATTGCCCTAACAAAGCTACCACTGCACTTGGCATAAAGCCCACTCCCAAGGAGTGGCTGCTTTTTCACCTACATCTGGGAGAAGGCAAGGAAAAACAGTTCCTCCTGCTGATGAACACTTGTCTTGGCTGCAACTATTTTGCACCTGGTTATGCTGAGTGGAAGAAGGTGGGCAAAAGTTTCAAAAGGCCATTGGCAGCAAGTGTGGTACTGGAGAAATCTCTCAAGTTACAACCTCTTACTGGAACTGTTGTAATATCAAGCTGATATACGAACAATAAAGTATTGAAAATATTGGAAATATTTTCAAAATGGGCAAAGGGCACAGTGGCAGGATAGTTTTTTGATTCCAGTACTGAGCTCTTGTATGTTGGTTGGAAAAGTGCTGTTCAAAATTATTTTCTCTGTAGATGAAATTCTTCCCTTAACGGACTTAAGCATGTGGTGATTTCACTGGAAAATTTGCTTGGTCTGGTCATTTCTTTTAGGTGATGCAGGAACTGTGAATTCTGACACCATCCATGGTGTAAGTATAAGCTTACGCCTTTCCTCAGTACACAATCTGATAGAGACTGCAATTTCAGAGGAAGTAGCAATGCTAGCACCCCTGTGGCTGCCAAGTTCTGAAAGACAAGTACATGCACAGAGTGTAAAATATCTTAAATTTCTTGGAAATTTTTTGTGCCTGATGTTGGATTCCTTCAATGTCACCTTCAGACTCTAAAGGTCTGTCCTGTTTCTGGCCTTGTCTGCTTGGCCTCTAGTAGGTCCGACAGCTTTAGCTTCACCCAAATGAAAGGAAAACCCCCTACCATGTCAAGACACAGTCTGAAGCACAGACCATTGAAGCGTTGAAGTACTACTCTGAAAAAGAGGTGTTTAATGTTGACAGGTTCATTGGCACTAGTATTGGTCTTGCCTTGTTGCCTGACCTTAGCATCAACTTCCCTGTACCTGCTGTTGAGACTGAGGATTATCCTTGTTACTGACAGTTTCACTGCTGAGATGGCGTGACCTGTCCTATTCTTTTGCTAATGTAGCAAGTCCAGATCGTAGCTCACAACTTCTGAAATGTCAGCAAGAACACAGAAACTTTCTTCAGCACTGACAGTCCTGCACGGAGAGCAGGATGAAGCTCACAGTCACACCTCATGCCCAGAAAAAGAACATTTTAGTTTATTCACAGTACATTTCTAAGATATGCAACCAGTTGTGACCACTTAAATAAGTCCATGTTAGCTGCTCAGAGTATACTCACTGTTTATATTCAGAACCATGTACATACATTTTCAGTATGCTTTTGTCTGACAAGGACATGAAAGTGGACTTTCTTCTACAAATTTTGTTAAACTGCCAGAAAACTTTCATACTGGGCATGCCTATTGTTGCAATGGCCAAAAAGCAAATAAGCCTGAGTCATTAGTCAGGATCTGGGGTTTATTTTACTCTCTGTTCACTGGAAAGTAGCAGCTATAATGCACTTCTGCTTTCTAGAGAAATCCTCCTAAAATATTTAAAACACAACCTTCATGGGAAAAAATATGGAAGTTCCAGGGTTTGACTGATAGTTACTGTCTTTTATTCTTGGCCAGAAACTTTCCTATTTGATACATTAGGCAGTGATCCTTATAAAAAAAGTTGGGGGTAGTTTCTTTTCCCTTAGTACCTATTTTCAATCCAGGTACTTTTTTCATACAGATTCTAAAGGCCCGACCATCAATACAAAACTTCAAATTATTTTAACAAGTCTTGATATCATGCTTTAACTTGTAATAGGATCCGTGTTTTTATTATTCATCCATCTATTTTAATCTAGTTTACATTTTCTATTTACACTCACTCTTTAGTCCTGTATAGATTTTTTTTTGGTCAGACTTAAAGCATGTTTAATATAAAATCAGTGTAAATGTGACAAAGGCCAGATTACTACTGACAATCTGGGTACCTGAGGAAGCAATCCAAGCACTCATAAGGCAACCTCCAAACATGCCCAAGCCACTGAGGCAGGGACCTTGGAGCTGACACAGAGTGTTGGTTGTAAAGGACATTGCTTGAACTGCACAGACCTTGAATGCACATCTTAACATTATTTACATAATCATTATTAGGCTTACTATTTTTGGTTGTCTGAAGAGGTTGTTTTATTGTGGGAATAATTTGTTTCTCACAGGTATTTTCTGAGTTCATACAACTGGCAGTTATTCCTATATTCTGGAAGAAACACTCTGTCAATGATGGAATGAGCTTTCCTGCTCTCTTTAAAAAAAAAAGACACCACTCTTCAAACTAATGTAAGGCCAGTTTTCTTTCTAATTAGTACCCTGGCTCTGGGGATGCCTGTATTGGTAACACTTTCACAAGTTAATGAAGCTGTTCTGGAAACAATTAAACCTTCCATGTATAAAACAGGTATTGCTAATGGGAAAAAAGGTCTTCTTGTGATCAGGTAGAGTATCCTCTTTTTCACCAAATAGTGAAAGGTATCCTCAGATGAATTAAAATCTAAATGTAAAAGGCTAAGACTGGAGGAATAATACATACTGTGCTTTAATATTTCTAGAAAGGCTGGCAGATATTAATTATACATGTCTACAATTCAGTTAAGGCTTTTCACAGTGCAGGGTAATAAATTCTCAGCATTCACAGCGCAGGGTAATAAATGGCCAAGTGTAACAAAGGAAACACAGTAACAAGAAAGAGACACTAGATCCACTGTTTGCTTGGTAGTGAGGTGAAGCAGTCAAATAGAAACAATTATTTTAAAAAAAACCTCATAAAAGTGTGTGTGTACATATGTTTTCCCAGAACACAGACAAGGACATCAAGGATATTTCAGCTCAAATAGCAGTGAAATCAATGCAGCTGCTCCATGGACCTTGACATACCTTGATTTAGGCTTAAGAGTGCGTGGGTCACCGTCCCCTTCCTAGCCAGTGAAATTTGAAATTATTTTAAAGTTTTTCCAGTGCTACTTTTCTTTCCCAGAGGACTCTGTAAAGGCAATTATACGTGTTAGCACAGAACAATTAAGGTACTGCAAATTACCTAAAATTTTGCTGCAAATAGCATAGGGGTTAAGATTCCTTGGCTTAAAAAAAAAATTGTGAAAAAATAAATAGTGTATGAAATGAAGTTTTTTTCTAAGTTATGTACGTCGTATTATCAAAATAGTAACAATTATTTCTGTAATTGAAGATAGTCTTCATCATGGTAGCTCAAAATTTATAAAGTACTATCAACCTGAAATCAGATTATCTTCATAAAATTAAAGCTGCATCATATTTATTCTGCATATCTTCATTAATTTTTATTAGTTTAAAATCACTAATCCTTAAAAAAGACCAACCAAAAGAACAAAACCCCCCAACTCTTCTCTAAATGACTGAATCACAACAAATGGAAAGTAGTAAATGGCAACAATAAAAGAAAAGTACACAGAGAGTTCTGTCAGAAATATGAAGCAATATATTTCCTTCACAATATTTTTCTTATAAGGCATAACGCTAGGTAAGCCTCTAGTTATGGGTGTTTACCTTTTTACAACTAGAAGTACAATTGAAATCTGGGAGAAACCAACATGAAATGAAATCTGATGTAACAGCAGCTGATGTAATGAGAGAAACACAGAACAATCTGTGTTAACTATTTCTAATCTAAACTATTATCTAAATTCTATTTTGGTATAAGAGAAGTAATTTCTGAATTAATAAGTAAATTTCCTTTGCATTCTTGAAGTTTTAAGTTTTTATGGTGTTTTCTGGCTATTTAAAGGCATTCAGTTTACCAGTGTTTATTTTTCTCCAGTTCCTATAATCCCAGGCAATCTGAATCTCACTCTTTCTTGGCTTTTGTTGTTTCTGGTGGGTTTTTTTTTTCTGTAACAGGAAAATCTCCATTAAATTTTAATTTACTGCCCATTGTGGACAGCATATTTAACAGAGCTTCTATTTCATGCTCAAGAACTGGGAATTTATTTTTCCGGAGTAGATTAACTTTCACTTATTTTTTGTCTAAATGCCTTTTCCTACTATAAGACATGCCAGGCAGCCTGTTCTGCAGTAGTGCTGTACTCATTGCAGCAGCAGATGGTAACAAGCATCTCAAGGGTTAGGACTTGCTTCAGACTTTTGGTCTTGCTCTCCAAGCTCTGATACGATCAACAAGATGCACAATTTAGCATTTAGAAGAAAAGCAATTAACAAACAAAGAGTCACAACCTTCTGTGGATCAGTTAGCACAATCTAACTAGCCTGCTAAATCAGATTTGACTTTCTGTTTGCCGTGACAAGACCCTGAATGGTTGATTTTATGAAAAGTAGCTATTGCATCAACTCCACATAAAAGAAGGCAATGGAGAACTTGGCTTTGTCCGTGCATATCCCATATCTTGAATGTGACACAGCAGCATCTACCTCATTAGGTATTCAAAATGCTGATCAGCCACAAAAGTGTGTGCGTGTAGGAATGGGGACAAAATAACCTCCTAGTTTTCAGGAATATTTTAGCTTCTATTTCAACTGGCACAAATTGCACTATTTAAAGTAGTAATGCACTTTTCAGTCGCCTTCTGAACAAAGCACTGTCTTTTTTTCTCAAAAGACCTCATAGTGGTTGAATTCAGCTAGAACAATGAAGCAACTGTAAGAATGTAAAAAGGACTTCATTGGTGTTAGATGGGAGATGAACTTCATGCACTTTTATAAGTTTGAATACTTGTGGGCCTAACACCTCTCTTTCACGAGAAATGGTAAAATGGAAAGTAATTTTATTCTTTTAACCAATAAACAGATAATCTGTAAGTGTGCAGGGTCTTACAATCAGACTTATTATAATTTTATTTACTGATGTTCTGGTGTAGTAACATCATAATCTGTTTGATCTTCTGAACTGTTGTGCCTTATCTCTTGTTCCAGTAAATAAAAAATGAGACCAAATACTCACATTTCAATTTTACATCATTATAAATCAATCCTTTAACACCATTACAAAATTGACACATTTCTATTAAAAAAATAAACATCTGGTTTACAAAATTTTTAAATAATAGGACTATTGAAGCTTTGAGGTTTTTTACCTAATGAAACGATCATTTAAAAAGAAAAGCTGTATGCTTGACATTACTATAGGTTTTGCTTTTTTGTTTGTTTGTTTTCTTTAACATGCAAATAGACATCTCACTCCAGAACCTGTGTAGTTTCTAGAGAAACCTTCCTCCTGGCTGAATGACATCTGAAGTGCAAATATTTGCATCTAATTTCTTCTACATGTCCTTGGCATAAGTATCCTTCTGCACTGCTTGTTTACTCAATGTCCAAAACAATTGCCACTTCAGGATTTTCAAGGACAAAGACTGATAGAGCAATTTTATTGTGACTATGAAAAAGACTACTGGCTTATAAACACAATTTCTGAAAAACTCTATCTTCATAGGTAGTCATTCCTCCTGTGCCTGTTAGGTTTTGTAACCTCAAGGTAACCATTCTCAGGTGGAGCCTCTGACAAACATTGCTCTGGGTTTGGACAACTGTTGTCCTTTTGTGAGTAGGTCACCAACCTGACACATACAGAGCAATTTGAAGTAAGACATTTTGTCCCAGTATGATGTTCTATCATTTGTCATGTATGGTAGCATATTAGATAATCCTAATAATCAATGCTGCTCTTAAACCCTAAGAATTCTTGTGGGTTCTGAGAGTTCCCTGTTCTAAACAGAAGGTAAGAACTCTAAGAACCTCCAGAAATTGCTCAATATTACGTAGGATCCGACTCTGACAAGTTAGTATACATAGCAAGTTAGTTTTGAATACATAGCATGAGGCTGGAAACTATGGAACTGCTGAAAATTATAGCAACAGAGAGTGGACAGCCTGGTTTTCTTAATAATGAAGCTGTACACACAGCCCTGCTTCGTCCTCCCTACATCTCCAGAAATTCATTCATTGTGACTTTCACCAAAGCAGTTACAATCCTTCCACAGTGCGAGACAACATTATTACTTTATGGCTGATCCTTTAGCTTCACATAGGAGAAAGGAGAAAATTAGTCAGTTCAGTAGAATGGTTGATTTTATGAAAAGTAGCTATTGCATCAACTCCACATAAAAGAAGGCAATGGAGAACTTGGCTTTGTCCGTGCATATCCCATATCTTGAATGTGACACAGCAGCATCTACCTCATTAGGTATTCAAAATGCTGATCAGCCACAAAAGTGTGTGCGTGTAGGAATGGGGACAAAATAACCTCCTGGTTTTCAGGAATATTTTAGCTTCTATTTCAACTGGCACAAATTGCACTATTTAAAGTAGTAATGCACTTTTCAGTCGCCTTCTGAACAAAGCACTGTCTTTTTTCTCAAAAGACCTCATAGTGGTTGAATTCAGCTAGAACAATGAAGCAACTGTAAGAATGTAAGGACTTCATTGGTGTTAGATGGGAGATGAACTTCATGCACTTTTATAAGTTTGAATACTTGTGGGCCTAACACCTCTCTTTCACGAGAAATGGTAAAATGGAAAGTAATTTTATTCTTTTAACCAATAAACAGATAATCTGTAAGTGTGCAGGGTCTTACAATCAGACTTATTATAATTTTATTTACTGATGTTCTGGTGTAGTAACATCATAATCTGTTTGATCTTCTGAACTGTTGTGCCTTATCTCTTGTTCCAGTAAATAAAAAATGAGACCAAATACTCACATTTCAATTTTACATCATTATAAATCAATCCTTTAACACCATTACAAAATTGACACATTTCTATTAAAAAAATAAACATCTGGTTTACAAAATTTTTAAATAATAGGACTATTGAAGCTTTGAGGTTTTTTACCTAATGAAACGATCATTTAAAAAGAAAAGCTGTATGCTTGACATTACTATAGGTTTTGCTTTTTTGTTTGTTTGTTTTCTTTAACATGCAAATAGACATCTCACTCCAGAACCTGTGTAGTTTCTAGAGAAACCTTCCTCCTGGCTGAATGACATCTGAAGTGCAAATATTTGCATCTAATTTCTTCTACATGTCCTTGGCATAAGTATCCTTCTGCACTGCTTGTTTACTCAATGTCCAAAACAATTGCCACTTCAGGATTTTCAAGGACAAAGACTGATAGAGCAATTTTATTGTGACTATGAAAAAGACTACTGGCTTATAAACACAATTTCTGAAAAACTCTATCTTCATAGGTAGTCATTCCTCCTGTGCCTGTTAGGTTTTGTAACCTCAAGGTAACCATTCTCAGGTGGAGCCTCTGACAAACATTGCTCTGGGTTTGGACAACTGTTGTCCTTTGGTGAGTAGGTCACCAACCTGACACATACAGAGCAATTTGAAGTAAGACATTTTGTCCCAGTATGATGTTCTATCATTTGTCATGTATGGTAGCATATTAGATAATCCTAATAATCAATGCTGCTCTTAAACCCTAAGAATTCTTGTGGGTTCTGAGAGTTCCCTGTTCTAAACAGAAGGTAAGAACTCTAAGAACCTCCAGAAATTGCTCAATATTACGTAGGATCCGACTCTGACAAGTTAGTATACATAGCAAGTTAGTTTTGAATACATAGCATGAGGCTGGAAACTATGGAACTGCTGAAAATTATAGCAACAGAGAGTGGACAGCCTGGTTTTCTTAATAATGAAGCTGTACACACAGCCCTGCTTCGTCCTCCCTACATCTCCAGAAATTCATTCATTGTGACTTTCACCAAAGCAGTTACAATCCTTCCACAGTGCGAGACAACATTATTACTTTATGGCTGATCCTTTAGCTTCACATAGGAGAAAGGAGAAAATTAGTCAGTTCAGTACAGCTCATTTCTGGCTTTGATTTGCTCATGAAAATAAGCACATAGACACCAATCTGTATGCAACCACAGCTATTCCAGAAAATCCTTCCTAACAGAACTAAATTATTTTTACAGATAAGCAGAGTTGGGTTTTTTCCCCCTGCAAAATGCTCTCCTAGTTACCACAGTATGTCGAAATTTTCAGTTAGTAAGACTTATGTGATATCAGTGGCATGTCCAACATCATTATTTACTTCAGTTCATCTGATATCACACTTGACTAAAGCATCAGGAAAAGGATGCTTTAGTGGTGGTAGAATAATAAGCTTGATGAACCAATACCTTAAGTCTGCCAAATACTATATTGCTATGAATGACCTGTTACAGAGTTCACAATACTTTGGTACGGTGTACGCAAAACAAAATTTTTGCCCAATAAAAAACTTCTTCATGAGTTACAGCATTCAAGTAGCTGATGTAATGAGAGAAATTAGCATTCACGGTATCTTTTCGAGAACACTAAACTATTCCCTTATCTTTCTAGAAGAAAGCAGTTAAGTCCTGATTACTAACCCAATTACTCATACTTTTGATTATTTACATTGCTACTCAAAGCACATGTATACTTTGCTTCATCTTCCATTCTAAGAATGGATCAATGCCTTTCTAAAATGAGATTGTATGCACATTTGTTCATTTCTGTTCTCCTTGTTTATTCCTACTGGAATTTCAGGCACACTCTACAGCCATACACGCAGCTTATCATACAGTCCTTTCAGAATGCTGATGTATTGCAAAAACCCACTTTACACTGCTAATGAAGTATAATTATGAATTTAAAAAAAAAGGCGTTGATGGTTGCTCTATGCTCACGGGGAATAAAAAAAGAAATAACAACAAAAGGTGCGCTTATCACTCGACTCTCAGCAGCTGCCAGCACGAAAGGACACATCGCAGGGACACGCTCCTTACAAGCACACATGTAAGCCAGAAGCCGTCATATTTATGCATTCCTGACGCGGTACCGGCGCTCGGAGTTGGGTCTTCCACCGCCGCCGGCGCCCGAGGCGGGGGCCGGGCCGGGCCGCTCCGTGCCCTCTCCGCACTTACCCGCGCAGGGCGGCGCTCGGAACCGCCGGCCAGGCGGCACCCCGGGCTGGCTGTCACGGCGGCGGGGCCCCTCCGCGCTGCCCAGGTGTAGCGGCCCGGGGCGCCCCGCTGCGCGGGCGGACGCTGCGCGGCGGCGGTAGCCGCCGCTGGTTGGGCGCTCGGCGCCTGTCGCTGGGCGGCGTGAGAGCGGGCTGGCCCCGCCTCGGCCCGCGCCTCCGCCCGCCCAGGCACAGACATGACACAGACACACAGGCGCTGCAGCCGCTACAGCCGCTGCTGAGCCAGCCCGGGCCAGCGCGGCGGCGGGCGTGCGGCTCCCGGCACCCGCCGAGTGGCAGCGGCGGCCGCTCCCGGCTCCGCCTCGGCCCCGACACCCGCAGGGGGCAGCCTGGCACCGGGTGCCGGAGGGAGCCGGCGGGGGAAGGCTGACAGCGGGGAAGGGGCGGGAGGCGAGGAAGGAAGGAAGGAAGGAAGGGGAAGGGGGCAGCCTGGCACTCAGACTCGGAGGCGGTCTCCAGGCTTGGGCACGGTACGAGCCCGGTCGGAGCGCGGCACCCAGCGGTCGCTGACTCCGGGCCGGCAGCAATAGCAGCGACCGCGGCGGTGCCGGAGGGAGCCTCTCCGTGCTCGGCTCCGCCGTGCCGGTGACCTTCCCGGAGCTGATCGCCAGGCCGGGGCAGGGCTTCCTCTCCCCGCGGAGAGTGTGCACCAGGCCCCGGGGAGCGGGCAGGAGGCTGGGCCGGAATCCCCCGTTGTCCCCGGGTCCTCCTGGCCGCCGCCGGGGCCTGTGCGCCGCGCGGTTCGCCGCCGGGGACAGGGGCGGGGGAAGGAGAGCAGGACGGACGGACGGACGTGGCCGGGCTGCACCTTTGGGACAGCGCGGGGCGGGCAGGCCCTAGAGACAGCTGAGCTGGGCGGCGGAGGAGGCGGCCACCTCGGCGGCGCATCCCGGGAAGAGTCGGGACCTCGCCACCGCCCTCCTCCTCCTCCCACCGTTAGCGGCTCCTCGTCCCGCGGAGAGTGGAGCTGCCACTGCCGCCCCAGTTGGGACCCGCTGGCTGCCATCTCCGGAGCGCTGGGCTGCGGGGACGGAGCTGGAGCTGCCCGCCTGGAGCGCAGGAGGGGGAAGGAGCGCTTGCTTGCGCGGAGCGGCTGGCGCTGAGCGCCCGGCCCGGGAGCCACCCGGGGAAGGTAAGCACCTTCTCGTCGAGTCTCTGCTGCTTTTGGAGGCGAGGGGCGGGGGAGGGCAAGAAACAATCGGTGAGTGTCTCCCTTCCAGCAACCCGGGGAGGGGGCACCCGAGTCCGGAGGGCCGGGCTGGCAGCTTTATGTGCTGGATTTTAATCCCCATCAGATCCGGAATTGAAGAGATGCTCAGGCGGAGGCGCGCTGTCGCTTCCCGGCACAAAGGGGCACGTCCCCCCGGGCGAGGGAGGTTTCTCCGCTCCGCTCGCTGGCTCGGCGCCGCGCGCCCTCTGCTCCGGCCGGGCCCCGCTCCGGTCCTGGCCCCGCCGAGTGCCGCCGCTCCGCGGCCGGGAGAGCCGGGGCTGGCGGCCGCGCCTGGGACGGAGGGAGTCGAGCCGCGGGGTGTGAGCGCTCACCCGCCCCGACGGGACCCGGGGGCAGAGCCGGTGTTCGGCTGGGACGCTGAGCCGAGCCGGGTGACTTCCCCATCACCCGCCAGCCTCCCCTGCAAGCCTCCAACCCGGGAAGCGCTCCTTTGGGAAAGCTTCTGCTATTAGCTCCTATCCGAGAAGTGTGTCATTTAGATCATTAATCCCTGCGCACCGGGGGATGGGGGGAAAATAGCAACTTGCGGCCCTGTGGAGGTGACGTGAAGTTTGACAATGCCTTATGTAACACTTTTTGGAGAGATTCCTAATTTTTCTCTTATGCCCAGTTTTAGCAAGCAAGTGGTTTTTCTTCTTTGTAGAACATCAGACAAGCGATTTTTGTGTTTTCACCTGAGTAGTGTCTCCTGCTTTGTTCAACTTAGAACAGGGGTACTACTACACAGCATATAAAGCCTACTTTTTCCCTACATGCATTTTTAAATGAAAATTAGCCAGTGGAGGCATTTGAACAGTTGTTAGAAGGTCTTACCTTTTTCTATATGTATTTCACATAGCACTCAAAAATACGACAGGAAACATTTTCATAGCACTGATTGTCATGCATGTATTCTGGAAGGTATGGATGCCAGGTTGGAAATGGCAATAAATCAAATGTCTTTTAAATATACTTAGCCTCTTTTTAGACAGCATCAGTGCTGGAAATGCTGGAAAGACTAGAAAGCACGAGGCTAAACAAAGTGCTATGTTAAAATCAGACCTGGCAATTGCCAACAGGTCAGCATATTTTATTTAATGGTATCTGCTGCATACAGATTTAATTTTCTGTGTAAAAAATATTTTTAAACTTGTTCAGAAGTAGAAGAAGAGGGAAATTTGATAAATGGGTTAAAATGTTGCCTAGTTTCCGTAAGGGGTTATGTCTTCTACCAGGGAAAAAACCCCAAAGCAAAAATAGAAAGCTAGCCTCACATATGAAAAGACAGAGTAGTGATTTGCCACATCTCTTCAGACTCCCACTGAGTCGCTAGGGGGACTGGTTTGGATGGGCTTCTTCCCCTTATTCAGTGGTGAAAATGCATAGACGGTTGTGATGATACCTATGAAATGTTCTTTTTTCTAGCCTTGTGGAGCTCCATCGTAATACTGTAAGCTTAGAGGAGAAATCATATATAGGCACTTGGGTGATGAGTTAAGGGCAGGGGTCTTCTAACAAAGTCGTTTTGCACCCTGCTGCAAAGGAGATAAACAATCAGAGATTAGTTTACTTAAAGGAATAGGACAAGCTAACAAAAAAACCTTATGTTGAATGTCTTCACTGTGTTTCAGTATTTTAAAATGGAGAAAAGTGGAAGAGGTATCCCTGTACTTCTTGAAAACTGGCAGTTGCTGGTAGGTATTCTGAGTTTGTAATGTGAAATTCTCACCACTTAGGTGTCCTGTGACGGCCCTTGATCAGAAAGGCTGCAAGTCATGTAAGAGCCGCAGTAGCTGCAGAGTGCAGAGTCTCTGATGGATAATTGGATTGGTAGGTTGGTTTTGATTTTTTTTTCTTTTAATTGCCTGCAGTAGTAGCTGGTGCCTATTTTCCATCCTGTTGATATTTAATTCTCATGATTTTTGGGTTATGCTGTGTGTGGCTTCTTTCGTGTTCGAAGTATATACCTTCTTCTCAGTTGCTGGTAGGTAAAGCATAGCTTGGAGATATTTGATTGGCAGTATGGAGCAAGATACTTTTTTTTAAATGTCTGAAATATACATGACTACTTTCTTTGTTGTTTGGATGACGTGAGAAGATTGTAAGTTTTCTCAGGTCTGAAGAAATATGCACTGGTTTTCTATAAAGGAGCACTGAAAATAGTATTACTTATATCTTGAATTCTCTATGCCAGCTACTCAATCTGCAGAAATTCTGGAGTACAGTCCTCAGAAAGCCAAAGTGCAGAGCAGGGATGAATGACTGCGTGCCTGTTGGAAACATTAAGATGTGTCAGAGACTTGATCTGAAATTTCAGTGCGTAGGACTTTAATATTAGTAAAAGTAGTATTGCTTCTGAATTAATAATTTTAGAAAACTGTAAAATTAGGTATCTCCCAAGTGCACTTAACTCACTGAACTGAAGTGTTCTTAAAAACAATGATTTTGAACTCGTGAGACTACTTCCTACTCAATTGTGTGGCTTTTGTTTTTACCTGGGATAAACAAACAGTTGTTAATAGACCCTTACTGGAATACTCTTCTCTTTTATCCTTTGATTATTTTAAAGTTTTTATGTGGCCTTATAAGAGCAATCTTAAAAAAACAAACACAGACACAAACCCAACAAATACCAAGCTTTTTTTTTTTCCCTGATGTTTATAAAGACTAATAATTGGTAAAATTCATAGTTGGACTACAGAGTCTTTGCACTGTATACTAAACTCTCTCTATGTGCAAACTCCTATTGATATTGATGGAAGTGTTTATCTAGACCCTGAACAGCAATTAATTTTTTTTAAAATGTCTGTCTATCCTTTTTCCCTGTCTTGTATGAAAGCCTATGTTAATGAGCTCTTGTGAGCTTTGAAGACTTTTCATCATCTTTATTAGAATAAATCAACAAAATTTGTTCATGATGTCTGTTTTAAGGATATGAGATTTCTGGTGTATCTTTTTTTCCTGTATTGTGTCTGTGCTAATAACATTAAGATTCGTCTCAGAAGAGAACATGGTGCAAATTTGCAGTTGGTTTTCTTCATAAGTTTGTCTCCATTCTCTTCAGAGTTGGCTCTGTTGGTTATTTGTCTAATGCTGTGACTAAAGAACTTTGTCAAAAGTAGTTTTGTGTGAGGAAGTGTACACACGTGTCCATTGCAGGGAAATGTACACACATGTCCATTGCACTATTTTTGCTCTGTTGTCTGGGTTGGCTCATCTTCCTTTTGGTAGTGAATGCTAGCTTTAAAAAACAACCATTGTTGATTAATGCTGGCCTTAAAAACAGTCATTGTTCATTATGCCACACTTGGCATAATTTAAGAGCTGGAGAGTCAGAACTACCTCAAGGAAGATATTTTACTTTTTTAAAATTTCCTTTTCATTGAATCACTAATTTTTCTCTTTCTTGTGATACACCTACCTGAAGATAAAGGTTAAGAAATGAAGGTTGTGTCTTGTAGGAATTCATTACTCTTTTGGTGTTGCTTGATCCAGTATTTGAAGGTCTTGTATTTGTCAGAGCTTGTTCAGTGCATGGCTATAGAAAGGGAGCAGCAGATAAGAAATTCTATTTTATTTGGAAGTCGGTAGCTCAGAAATCAAGGAGAAAATTGCTAGAAAGGATTATCCTGGCCTTGGCACTGACTTTGAAGAAATCTGCCAAGTCTGGAATCCTTGTTTAAGTGCCATCTGTGTCAGAATTAGAAGCAAACTGTGCAAAATAGTTCCATTACTCATTCTAATTTGCAGATCTGACAATGTATATAGTAGTATCTACATCACCTTCTTTCTTGGCTGTAGCTACTGTTTCCACAACATGGGGTTAACTGGGTAGAAGCTACACTTAAAATTATCAAAAAGAGCCCCAGCAATGTCCAGCCTGTACTGTAGCAAAAAGTCAGATCTGATCATGTAACCCTAGTGGTGGAAGAAGTTGGAAATCTCAGCTGATGCAGGCAGAGTGCAGCCTTCATCTCTAATCCCCATGTAAGATAGGTATGCCTGAGAATAATAAAAAGAAATAGATTGTCTTTTAAGGCTGGAGTTCCCTGTCCTCATGGCCCTGGTTGCTTGACTAGTGAATGCTAGAAGATAGGTGCTATCACCACTCTACTCTTCCATGCATTTTTGTGTATTGATGAGTCATTTCTGTTACTCCACGTCTATACCAGTTTTTAATCCTCAGGGAATAGTTGCACATGATGACCAAGACTATATGTGCTGGCTGAGAGGCAGCTTGTCAAGGGTCAGATCAAGGAAGAGTGGCTTGATTTTCTGTTTTCCCAGAAATCTCTGAAAATTAGAGAAATCATAGCAATTTCTCATCTGCTGTTGTTTGGCCACCAGCAGTGGTAACACCAGAACCAGAGCTTTCTTAAATAAGGACACCACCCATGTCAGTGTTAACCTGCTTTCACTCACCTGTGCTGAGAGTTACAAGAAAACATGTGTTAAGGAAAAAAAATGAAATTTAAGCAACCCTCTGCTTCCTTCACAAGAAATGTTCTGCTGCTTAAAACTTTCAGGGAAGTTGTTGAGTTGCATCTCTCAATAGCTCCTCTACAGTTTATCCCAGAATGAAATATTAACATACAGAGTATCAACATTTCATTTCTACCATTAGCTTTTAGATTTTATCTACTGATAGGCATTTGGCAGCTAAGACTTAAGACTGGGAGAAAACTAGAAATTGTTACTGAGGAATCTTCATTTAAATACAAAGAAGAATGAAGGATTTTGTTTTAGCAGGACACAAGAAAAAGGGGAGAGAAATGAAGGGAAGGAGTTGTAGAGCTTTATTTATTAACTGAAATATGAAGTTGCTTACAATTTATAGATGGATTTGAGAATGAATTTAAGTTGTTAGCTTGGAGAACTGAGTATTTCTCATTGTGGAATGTCAAGTGTCACTGAATGGTGGAGTGGGGTGAGCAAGAAGAATTGAGAACTAGTCAAGTGGGGTGATGTTTTCAGTTGATACTTAGATTTCTCAGTCCATCTTCTTCTGGTGAGGTTTCATTGTCTCCCTCTTTCTGATTTCCCTGCTGTGCCCCTGAACCCCTCAGTACTAAATTCTCTTGGTGATTGTTTTCCCTTCTGCCTTCAGTTAATGCTGCTTCTAATCAGTACTGCAAATGGGAGTTTATGTTTAAAAATTATTGGACTTCACTGTATGAATCTGCTTAATTCAATATTTTTCACATCAAGGGTTCTAGAAAGGTGTATGCCATTGGATAGAAATAAGAAATGAAACCCTATAATTTTAGCATTATTAAATACCCAAATGTATGTTCTTTGGATGATGTTGTTCTTAATAATACTAGCTTTCATGGTTTTGTTAGCAGAAGGGGTGTATGAGGCTTCCTGGTATTTTTATATAAAATGAACTGACATTCACCTTAAACTCTTCAAGAAGTAGCTAAATTCTGTATTTCTGTAGTCTCATCGTTTTTCAGTCTTAAGACTGGTTCTAGAATGTGACTCAGATTTAAACCTGTAGGTTGTCATTCATATAAGACAAATTTTCAAAGATAAAACATTGGCTGGCATGCTTGGGAATTCTGAAATGAAATGAAATAAAGATGGTTCCTACTGCTTTGAAAGGGTGCAATTGTCTGTATTTTTGGATTCTTCCATATTGAGCATACTGTACAATTAGATGCTGTTTTATCAAAGTAGAGAATTGGAGCATTGAAGAGTGAGGTGTCTGTAAAGGTGGACATGTTTTTGTTGCTATTATTGCAATATTATAACTTACATTCTTGATCTTGATCTTCCAGAACTCTTTAATAACAACTGCATTTTGAGAAATCCGTTCCTCTTCAGAGGAACTATTCCAAGTAGTAGAAATCAGTAGGTGATGATGATGTGAATCGTTTTTAGTACTAGAAGAGCTGCATGTTGGCATTAACTTCCACAAGCAAAAATGATCAGTTTAAGAAATGGTAGAAGCTTTTAGTTGGTGATGTCTTCCTCCTTGAGATTTGTGCTGTCAAGATGGGGGTGTTACAAATGAAGAAAGAAAGGGAAAAAATCAGTGCTGATAGTGAGTGTACTGGGCTATGGGATGTGCTAGTGATTAAGCCAAACCATTTGGTGATGAGCAGGAACTCTGAGAAAGAAACAATGTGTATGGGAATAAATTCTCATCCTTCCATAGCTTGCTCTCAAACCTCAGATGTGAAGAAAGGACTATAGCCGCAGTGGCTTAAATTCCTACTTTTCCTTCCAAACACTGCGGTCTGCCTGCCTTTTCCCTTGTTCCCACTATAATGCTACTGCAGCTTAAAGGCTGCTAGATTAAAATAGTAGCTTCTAGCAAACTTCTGGGATCATTCAGTCTTACACTGTTCAGGTTAGCCATGTAATCCTTCATTGTTAGAACACCTCCTTTCCACCTGAAGGCTTTGCTTTGGGAATGATTCCTGCACAGCCAAAATCAGGATACTTTCCATCTGGTTTGGAGAGTGGAGAACCATGCATAGAAATGTCTTGCAATGTGTTTATCAGTTTTGGGATTTACATCTCGACTGTTGTTATCCAGAGTCTTGCCCCTTGCTTTTGTGTGCTGTGCTGGGGAAGTTGGACTTAAAATCTCAACTTAGTCATACTGCCAGTTTCCACTACTCTCAGCCTGGCACCTGAGGTATATCCAACTGCATCGTATAATAAAAAGCATCTGAGATGCTGTTTAGTAAGCTTAGATCTTGATTTATATTGCTGTTGCAATGTGAATTAACTGTGCACAGTTGGTGAATGTGTTGAGAAGAAATATGTTCCTAACATTTATTCTTTATTAAGATGAGCAAAAATAGTAATATTGTGCCAGTAGTATGTAAGGAACGGAAACTGACGACAGTATTTTTCATATGCAGAATAACTTTGCCAATTTCCTAGTCTTAGATGTGTTATGGAAATAAATCAGTAGGTTCCTGAATGCTTTACAGAGCTGCTTAGAGTGAGGAAAATGACAGTGTAGAAAGATAAACCCATTCTGTGACAACAAACTGATGCACTGCAGGTGAAGTGATTTGAGCAAAGTTGCCTAAGTGGTTAATCAAAAAAGCAAAGAGAAGAACTCTGGTTTCCTGAAAGAGTCACTGTCCTATGCCTTAAATATGTGAACTATGTGAGTAGTTCTTGTCTTTGGCAAGAGCTACTGCTTAATATAGTTGTGCCTTAGATGATGAAACCAGGTCCCTAATGATACTTGGCATATAATAATTATATTGTGTAAATATTCAGAATTTATGTGCATCTTAAAACAAACAAGTGAAAGTTAATTGACAAATGGAAAACAGACAAAAATAAATGGATCAAAGTGGAATTTACAAATACTCTTTGTTGATATAGAGGCAATGCTGTGACCAGGGGAAGAAAGGAGTGTGTTTTACATCTGGAAAATGGAAAAGAAGGAAATAGGAAAATGCTTAAAGGAGTAAATTAATATATGTCTTGGTATTTAAAAGTTGTAGGTTATTGTTCTTTAAATATATGGAGTTTGTTTATGGTCAGGTGGTGCTAACAACCTAGAGAGTGTAATTGGAAAAGGCCACTGCCATTTAGAAGAAAAGCTGCCATAAATGAACAATAAGGAAGCCAGACTTTCCACTGAATTATTGACATATGTTAACTGGATTAAAAATATGGCAGTTTTATTGATTGCATAATTTTATATCCTCTTTGACCCATGATGAGCAGGGGCAGACACAGCATTTGTCTGAACAGAAAGCTAGTGCCATGTTGCTGGGCACGTTTGTTAAGGGTGCAGGAATGGGGTGGAGAGAATGAGAGAAACAGCATTGAGGTAAATCCACGTTAGCCAGGTGTCTGAAGGTGGTGAAATTTGATAGAGAATAATTTTTTCAAACATCCTAAAGCTCTTAAAATTTTTCACGGTGAGTTTTTTCCCTTTCTGTTCTCAGTTTAAAAAATGCTGTATTACACATCAGCAGTAAAGGTTGCTGGATCTGAGGTTAGCATCAAGATTTTTTTTTAATAATTAATTTTACAACGTATTTTATTCAGTGTGTTTGAGTTTTGTTCCTCAGTTTCATCTGTCCCGCTATTGGACACTGATATAATTAAGAAAGGCCCAAGTTTTGTTTTGGTTAAGATTTATTTTCCTTTTGTCCTTAACTGCATACTTTAAGTTGATATATATAAAAATAATATCATCTGAGAAGTTGACGTTCTGGTTGAATTAGTGGAATTGTGAATGTAATACAGAAAGCATTTGTTTACTAATTTTATTAAAATGCCTAGAGGCTCTGGTTGAGAGAGGGCTCATTGCATGCTGGGTGAAGCACAAGTACACTGAGTGTGCCTGAGGGATACTCTATGATCAGGAAGTCTGGTCTAGACCAGCAGCAAAACACTGATTTGTGGCTGGAAGTTTTCTGTAACAGCAGTGCTTCGAAAGAGTCAGGTGATGGTTGAGGTTGGAAGGGGCTGCTGGAGACCATCTGGTCCATCACCCTTCCTTAAGCAGGGCCACCTAGAGCCAGTTGCCTAGCAAGTCCAGATACTTTTGAGTATTTTCAAGGATCGAGACTCCACAATCTCTCTGGGCAACCTGTGCCAGGGCTCAGTTACCCTCACAGTTAAAAAGTGTTTCCTGATTTTCAAGGGACTCCTGTGTTTCAGTTTGTGCATGTTGCTTCTTTTGCTGTCACTGAACAGGATCACTGATCTGACTCTACTATCTTTATACCCTCCATTCAGATACTTATTCTTGACATTCCTCACTAGTTTTAGCTCCAGGTGGGCTCTGGCTTTCCTGACTGCATTTCTGCAGGCTCAGACAGTGTCTCTGTACTCCTTTCAGTCTGCCTCTTCCTGCTTCCTCATTTTGTATGCTTGCTTTTTGTGTTTGAGTTTTGCCAGGATCTCCTTTTTCATCTCTGTAGGCCTCCTGGCATTTTTGTGTGACTCTCTGCTCTTTGGGATGAATGTTTCTTCAGTTTGCATCCTTGAGTATCAAGTAGCTTTCTCTGATCCCTCTTTCCTTCCATGTTCCATGGGCTATTTTCAAGCAGGTCCCCAGAGAGACCAAAGTCTGCTATCCTGAATGCCAGGACTGTGATCCTGTTTTTTTGCCCTTCTCCCTCCTATTGGTGTTGTGAATACCACCAGGGTCACTGCAGCTTAAGGCTGCCTGTGACCTTCATGTCTCCGAGGAGCCCTTCCTTTTTAGTAAGTGTGAGGTCCAGCACAGAGAGTCTCGTTGGCTCCTCTATCATCACTTGGGTCAGGAATCTATCAGCGCTCTCCAGGAATGCTCTAGATGCCTATCCCTGATGGGTTGTTCTTCCTGCAGACACCAGAGTGGTTTAAGTCCTCCCCCATGAGGACAGGGCCTGTGATTGTGAGGTTGCTGGGCCTCATCCACCTGATTTCCTGGCCAGGTGCCCTGTAGCAGATGTTCTCTCACTGCAGTGTCACCCATACTGATCTGCTCTCCAGTCAGTGCCTGTAAGCTCTCACTTAGCTCATCATCCATGCCAGACTAAGCTCCATGCATTCTGATGCCTCTCTCATGAGGTGTCTCCACCTCCAGGTCCTTCTGACATGCCCTTCCCAATGAGCTTGTATCTCTCCTTTGCAGCACTCCACTCATGCAAGCTATTGCAATGTGTCTCCATTCATCCCAGCAAAATTATAACCATGAAACTGCATATAGATCTTGAATTCCTTGTGTTTACAATATTGATGTTTATTCATGCAAAAAATAAGTTCCGCAATGGAGGGAATCAATTCAACTGAAAGCACTGTTTTTGCTAGTATAACTGTAACTAGTGTGGCAGCTTCTGCTAGCCAAGTGACATCAATCAGCAGTCACTCTTCACACCATCAACCAACATAGCTGGAGTGTCAGAAATTCCTAACACAAGAAAGCATTCCTGCCTTAGTGCTTAGAAAATACAGTAGAGTATGCTGAAGTGTTTGAAGACTGGTGAGTTTGTACTTTCCCCTTTTTCAGATTTCTTGAACTGTACTTAATATCAGTAATTGTTGTTTGAGTAATGCATGTTTATTTGTTGGTGGTTTAGTTTGTTAAATGGCTTTGGAAAAAATACAGTTTGTATTCCTGTGTTGAGATCTATTGAAAGCAGCAACATGGGATGATTCTGAAAAAAATCACTTTAGTTCTAGGACACAACTGATTTTTACTGTTAGACTGCATTTTTTTACACTGATATGGTATTTTAAGTATATTTTTATATTCTGTTTGAAAGTGCTAAAATAAAATAGTACAGTAGTATTTAATACCATTTTTGTATTATCTAAACAAAAAACCTTTAACAGGATTGAGACAGATCCTACTGCACCTGCCATGTGATAGTAATTTATGAAGATGAAATGCATCTAACATGGCAGGAACTGAGTCATTCATCACAGATAGAAAGAAATGTAAGTCTCCTTGTATTTTTGTGTCTTTACCTATATTCACCATGCATCACTGTGTTTGTGATACAACTGTACTGATCACCACAAACTCATTCCATTTGGTCTCTTTTGAGTCAGGTACTGAGATAATTTTTAGGACTTGGTGTCTTTGATTAATCAGAACAAAGTGGTATTTCTGGTGGAGTTTTAGTGAATTGAGCACTGGTTTTACAGCAGGTCAGAGATAATAATATTAAGATAGAAGCATTTTTAGGATCTGTTTGTAATATTAATTTCCATCTTTCTAGTGAGAAATGGCTCTAATTGTTCTGATTTTCTCAGATCCATTTTCAAATCCTCATTACTTCTACCCAAGGAGATTGCTACATGATACTCTAGGATGTTTTCAGTTAGATAGTCCTGTCAAATGCTAATCTGGAGCCAACTTCCATGCTTTTTCTGCTGACTGGATCTTTCATCTGAGTTGGCTGAGGTAACCCAGTGCAAATTCCCACTAGTAATCAAGCCTGCTGAACTGGGCTGAACAGTGAGAGGACGTGAAACCTGTGCCCCTTGCTCTATGCTAGCTTCCATTCCTTTCTCAGTATCAGGTTCCAGCTCTGAATTTTTCAAAGCCCTCCTCAAAACCTGAGTGGGAATGTTTCTGCCAGGTTCACAAGGCTTCAGGCTGTGCCCTTAATGAGCTGGTCATTAAATACTGAAGTGAAAAACTTGGCCATTCTTGCCTTACTTTTTCTATGATCCGTCTCCCTTAAATCAGTGCTGCTGATGTTGGAGTGAGGTACTAACCAATGCAAATGAGGACCTGTCTGAGTCCTGGTGTTTGGGATTAACTGGCTGTCCATCATCTCCCAGTGTTTTCTGTGGGGAATACTGGCATGCATGCAATGATGCTTTGGAATGGCATGGGGTTCTCTGAAGAGATCCCAACAGTGATCTACATTAGTAGTGTGTGACACCCCATATTAATATAAATGTAGCAGATGATGCTTTGTGATGAATCTTTTTGCATAAGTCTTTCCTATTAGAGGCTAAAGAGCTACACACACCCTATAAAAAGGAAATGGAATTCAGAGCATGCACTGAGCAAACTTTAACAAATTACATCTTTGTATCTATCATCTTGACTCTACTGGGCAGGTGTGCCTTTGGAAAGGCAGTAATGGGAACTGCCGAGGAAGAACACGGTTCTTAATAAGATTGTAAAAGCTTTTTTCATGGTGGTATAGAATAAAAAAAAAGGTGTTGCAGGTTTAATTTGAGAAAAGCAACAGGAATTTCAGTGGAAAAAGTATTAGAATTGAAATAAAATCAGGTCTGCCAGAATCTCTCAATATTCAGTAAAATAGTACGTCTTTGTTCTAGTAGTGGAGAACGTGTTTCAATGCATCACTATGATGGAAATGAAACCACAGTTTACAAAATTAACATAGCAGCCATCTATCCATTTTGCTACCAACTTCTGCATCCTCTCTTCTTGCTGCCTTTGACTGAATCAATGGTGCTTTTATATCTTGGCATGTTAATATTTGCAAAGTGTTTTTGAAAGCTGAAATGCACAAGAAAGGTGCTAAGTATTCTTACTTTCATTTAAAACTAATTTTCCTTCGAGGTGTTCTTGTCATGGCTTATACTTTGTGTGAAAACTGGAGAGGATGCAGTGGTTCTAAAAATCTTGGGCTTATGGAGACCAGAGCTTTTGCTCTAACACTGTGGCTCAGGAGTATCTTTTTGATGCAGGCGAAGATCTGTATTGTAGAAGGTGCTTTGCTAAGGGCTGGCATAGGAGTGTATCTGAGATTGTTATATCAGAATGCAGAATGGGCTGTACTCGATGCATTAAATTCATCTCATTAAGCATCACTAGATGTCCAAGGTGCTGTTTTGCTTGGTAGGGCTTTTTCTTTTCTCTCCCTGCATGTCTGTAGCTAACAGGTAGACTGAAGTTTTGGTTTTATGGGTATTAATTTCTTTAAAAAATGGAACATTCAAATAAAGTAGAGAATCTATAACCAGACTTGGAACAGTTACTGTAAAATTTGTTGCCATTGTGAAACTACATATGGGAGGAAGAAGTTCTACAGAAATGGAATTAGAATGCTGACATGTCGAACTGCCTGTCCCATGTTTATATATTAAACTGAAAATTAGTGAATGCTCTGGGTCTTTTAGGAATATCTTCCTTTGAGGTGAAGATTAGTATGGAGCGTTACATAGTCAAAATTCTTATCTGTAAGGTCATTAACTCCAATGAAATGATTTAGAATGAATGGTGATCTGTAGGCAATTTTCAAGTTGTTCTCAATTGGCTAGGAAATGCAGACTCATCTATGTTATTTTTATCTGCATGTGCATCTAAAACATTCAGGAATTGACAAACTGAAATGACTGACTTTTAAACAAAGTGTAAACTGATACAGGTCTAATTTCTGTAAATACAACTTAAAAATTTTTATTAGGTGTATTGCAAAGCCATTGAGGCTTGCTCCAGCTATGTAGAAATGTAACAGCATGATGTCTGTCAATTTAAATTTTGGAGCAGGACTTGAATACATGTTTCTCAAAAGTTGCAATAATTGCTCTCTTTGAGTGTTTTCATTACCTCTTAAATTTTGCTTTCAGTAGTTGTCTTTATTCAAGTGTGTTTTGGTTTAGAAATGGTATTCCCCAATGAAGTGTTCTCACTAAAACACTCCAAACCACACACTGCTTGCTCACTTTGCCTTTTCTTGTCCCCATCTGGAGGGCTGGGGAGGACAACTGGAGGCACAAAAGAGGTTGGGATATGAACGATTTATTGGAAACAGCAATGAACTAGAAATGAACAGTAACAATCCTAATGATGGAGTGTCCAAGGAAGAGGTGAATGTACCCAACTGTTCCCTCTGCCATGCTGTGATACCCTGGGAAGGACCCTTTCCTCTATCCCCAGAAAATGACCTGAGGTGGTACAGAGTAACAACCTCCAGTCACAGTCATACCCCTCCTGGCTGTTGCAAAAATTAGCCCTGTCCTGGCTGAAACCAGGACAGAGTGCATATTTATTTACCAAAGGAGGTGATGGAATATTTCACAGGACAAATGCAAGGCTTAGATGGTGTTATATCTCCATGTGTTTTATAGGAAATTTCATGTTGTAAGAAGCACATTGCCTCCTGTACAAATGTGAAATTGTGTTGTAAATGGAATTTCTTAATTACTGCTAAGCATTTTACTTTAGTCAACAACTGCCTTGCTGAAAAGTACCATAATTTTGAAGCAGGAATTTAGTACTGAAGATTTCCAACCAATTTCTTTCTTCCTCATTGTTATAAGAATAGTGGCTTAGTAGTCAGGATGAAGAGCATTGTGGTTTTGTAAATAGTATTTGAGTTTTCCCATATTAGTAGATTAGAACAGCATGCTTGTATTTCTTCTTCACCTCCTCACTGGCACTCTCACTTCTGATTTTGCTTCTAGTTTTTGTACCCCAACTTTCGCTATACTGCTTCATGTTTTTACTGATCAGGTTTTGATCCACATTTTGGATCACTTGTGTGTATGTGTCTGTAGGAAAGAGGGCTTGCCTTTACACCAACTTTTCATTTTCTTACTAGGGGAAAAAAAAAGAGGTTGATGGTAATATAAGTGTTTGGGATGTTTTTATGTATGTATTCTGAAAAGTATTCTTAAAAATTGAGAAGTGTATGTGTCTGTAGTGATGTCTGTAATTTTAACGAGGTGAGGTGGTATGATGACCTGTATAAGGTTTGTAGGCTAATTGGTGAAATCTTTTAATTGTCTGCTTAGGGTTGCACAGAGCATTGATTTCTCATTGTATCTGGAGTTCCAGGTTAAAATCTGAATTTGTATGCTGTATAATTCCAGCATATTTTCTTAAGTCTTCATTTTGTCTCAGACTGTGAGAAGTTTACACATGGCAGTGTGTAATGAATATTCTAAATATTGTCAATGACAGCGGTGGTCTTGTTTGAGAGGTGATTACTCCCTTGTTGCATGCCCAAGTGTGTGGTGGCTGCTGATTGCTGTACTTGCCTGTTTAGTCTACAGATACATATTTCCCTGGTTTAGCCACTTGTTTGGATTTGGATACCTTTGGATTTTGTGAACATCTTTTGAACAAGCATAGCTTCTTCATTAGATGTTTGCACCATGGTGAGCACAGGAGCCATGGGTCTTTGGTGGTGCCTGGCAACCACAGTCTGTGGTGCTGAGCATGGTGCTCTGTAATTGAAGCATACACAGTTGGACAAGACTGGAAGAGCTCATTAAAAGCACACTACTAGATCAAGTTTACTGAGTGTACCTTTAAATCTTACCCTAGACTCTATCTTAACCTGTGAGAGGGTTTTTTCTGTTTGCCGTTCATAACTATAGGGGACTCTAGCCTTCAGATAGCAGTGGTAGTAACAGCTACAATATGAAAACAGAGATGGAGGTACTAAAAGCAAAGAGGGACAATGCAAAAACCAGCCTGTAATCCTCTGGGATAATGGCCTTAAGCCACATATCCCTGTGATTTATGCACTTGCTTTATTTGTTATCTTGGACAGAAAGCTTTGTCACTGAAGAGATTTGATAATTGCCTGTTCACAATGATTGTAGTCTCTTGAATTCATGTAATAAACCAAATAATTTTGGACCACTTATGGGTTTAGTCATCCTTGCTGTATGCATTTCACCTCTGATTTCACTTTCAATAGCTTAGATCAAGCTAGATAAGGCCTTTCTGCTCACTTAGCTCTGTTCCATGGTGGTACTACATAGAAATGTCTTCCATTTTGTGCTTTGATATATTGGAACTTTTGTAAGATACACATGTGCTGTACTTGCAGTATGTGTTATGTGTAGTTGGCATATGTGAATATAGGTTGGTAAAACTTGAAGCTTTGTGTATTTTGACAAATATTGCAACCACTAAATGCCTATATTAAGATAGGCAATCAAAAGCAGAAGAAAAAAAAAGAAAAATTTCTTTGTTTGCCAACTTTACTGCAGCTGCAGTTTTACAGTAGTAAATGATGCATTAGTAGAATCTATAGGGGATGGAAGTGAGTTTCAGATCTTAGACACCCAGCTTATTCCAAGAGATGCACACTTATAAGTAGCTGAGGAAAATGTATGTGGAAGAAAGGTTACATGCTGGAGCAGGGAACCAGGGGATTGTAGTGCTGTTTTTGAGGTGGGAAATCTGTCTGAGAGAAATTTTTCTGGGAAGGAATTTATTCTGGAAAGAAGTACAAATGACGCTTTTACCTTGCTTTTTCTCTGACTGTGCATCTTCTCACTACATTAAAACATTGCCTTTGTTTTTAATCCATAACCTTGTGATGAAAAAGGTTGTTCTAGTATTAGTCTTTTATGTCCTCTAAACTGAGTTGGCTTCCCTGCGGTGACTTCAATAATGCATCATTTTCTAAGTTCAGAGGATTTGATGCGTTTAGGGTGAATTTGTGACTTGCTGTTAGATGGTTAAAAGGAAAATAGCTGTAATGGGTTGGATGCAAAGCTGCTTCTCTGCCATCCCACCCACTACCATGTAGAAGCATTTGTCTCTCATTTCCTCTTTGCCTTGTGCTATGTGGAAGTGCATTTTGACAAAGATTTTATGAGTAGAAATCTTTGAAAAACCTCTGAGACAAACTAGCAGTGGTGAGAAGGGCAAATACTTCTGCCTTACTATATAGCTACTTGTGCAATAGAGGGTGATGCTATGGCAAATAAAAATATTTCTGTAGTAAATGTTACTACAGCAAATGAAAACTGTCTTCTCTAGCTCTACTGAAATACAGCATCTCTCTGTTTGTAACTGTTACAACTTAAAGAACAATGCAGGAAATTTTGGCTGATATCCCTCATGTAGGTTAGAAGATGCTTTTCTTTTTATGTCGTTTCATGAATGTGTTCTGTCTTTTGAACTATCTGAATGCCATGTAAGGGAGGATGTTTTAAACAGAGATGGAGGTACTAAAAAGCAAAGAGGACAATGCAAAAACCAGCCTGTAATCCTCTGGGATAATGGCCTTAAGCCACATATCCCTGTGATTTATGCACTTGCTTTATTTGTTATCTTGGACAGAAAGCTTTGTCACTGAAGAGATTTGATAATTGCCTGTTCACAATGATTGTAGTCTCTTGAATTCATGTAATAAACCAAATAATTTTGGACCACTTATGGGTTTAGTCATCCTTGCTGTATGCATTTCACCTCTGATTTCACTTTCAATAGCTTAGATCAAGCTAGATAAGGCCTTTCTGCTCACTTAGCTCTGTTCCATGGTGGTACTACATAGAAATGTCTTCCATTTTGTGCTTTGATATATTGGAACTTTTGTAAGATACACATGTGCTGTACTTGCAGTATGTGTTATGTGTAGTTGGCATATGTGAATATAGGTTGGTAAAACTTGAAGCTTTGTGTATTTTGACAAATATTGCAACCACTAAATGCCTATATTAAGATAGGCAATCAAAAGCAGAAGAAAAAAAAAGAAAAATTTCTTTGTTTGCCAACTTTACTGCAGCTGCAGTTTTACAGTAGTAAATGATGCATTAGTAGAATCTATAGGGGATGGAAGTGAGTTTCAGATCTTAGACACCCAGCTTATTCCAAGAGATGCACACTTATAAGTAGCTGAGGAAAATGTATGTGGAAGAAAGGTTACATGCTGGAGCAGGGAACCAGGGGATTGTAGTGCTGTTTTTGAGGTGGGAAATCTGTCTGAGAGAAATTTTTCTGGGAAGGAATTTATTCTGGAAAGAAGTACAAATGACGCTTTTACCTTGCTTTTTCTCTGACTGTGCATCTTCTCACTACATTAAAACATTGCCTTTGTTTTTAATCCATAACCTTGTGATGAAAAAGGTTGTTCTAGTATTAGTCTTTTATGTCCTCTAAACTGAGTTGGCTTCCCTGCGGTGACTTCAATAATGCATCATTTTCTAAGTTCAGAGGATTTGATGCGTTTAGGGTGAATTTGTGACTTGCTGTTAGATGGTTAAAAGGAAAATAGCTGTAATGGGTTGGATGCAAAGCTGCTTCTCTGCCATCCCACCCACTACCATGTAGAAGCATTTGTCTCTCATTTCCTCTTTGCCTTGTGCTATGTGGAAGTGCATTTTGACAAAGATTTTATGAGTAGAAATCTTTGAAAAACCTCTGAGACAAACTAGCAGTGGTGAGAAGGGCAAATACTTCTGCCTTACTATATAGCTACTTGTGCAATAGAGGGTGATGCTATGGCAAATAAAAATATTTCTGTAGTAAATGTTACTACAGCAAATGAAAACTGTCTTCTCTAGCTCTACTGAAATACAGCATCTCTCTGTTTGTAACTGTTACAACTTAAAGAACAATGCAGGAAATTTTGGCTGATATCCCTCATGTAGGTTAGAAGATGCTTTTCTTTTTATGTCGTTTCATGAATGTGTTCTGTCTTTTGAACTATCTGAATGCCATGTAAGGGAGGATGTTTTTCAGTTGAAGATTATAACTGTGTTGTGCTTTCTTTTTAAAATGGCATACTTTTTATATTTGCAGATGGAAATGATGACTGAAATATTTTCTGTGTCCTGAAGAAAGACTGATGGTGGGCAGACATTCATAGTAATTTTAGGAGTTGTTTTCTTATGTGCAGGATACATGTATTTCTTTATTATTTGGAACATGTGTGTCTGGTGCTTTCAGCTTGGGATCATAAAGGTGTGTAAACCCCTACTTTTACTTTTTTTATGTGAACTTTCTGCAGTGATTTTAATTGTTACTTGCTGATATGAGGAGGTTTTTTAGATAACACACCTGGAAAGAATGAAATAGCATGTTCTCAAAACACCCCCAAATCTTTTGCAAGTAATGCTACAGAGAATGGCAGCAGTGTCAAACCAAATACTTTTTCTGGTTCCTCACTGTGTGTCTCTTTGCACTGATATGCCAGAAGTTTGTTACTACTCTGTTTGTAATTGGAATCAGCTCTTTGCTTGCTTGTACTGTTGCACCTTGAGTCAGAAAGAGGTATTATGTAAATTCAATCACACTTAAAAGCAATCCAGCAAAAGAAAATCAGAGCAATAAAACACATCCTTTTTTAGCTACCTGAGATATTTATTTTTTGTGAGTACTTTGTCAGCTCCTTGTGGAAGTACTTTCTGCATGGGAATGCCCTATTCAGTGTGTTCCAATCACTCACAATGGGCTGTAGAGCTTCTGGCCGCAGAAACTCCAGTGGTATCAAAAGTAGTCCAAATAGAGTCAAAGCCCAAATATTTATGTATCTGACTAGGAAGTGTCACTTTCAGATTTAAAGCACTTGATTTCAAACTCCCTGTAACTGAATAAAATGCCTCTTCCTTGCTCCACTGACAGGCTTATGAGATTCTTTAGGGTACAGATGATTTCTGTGAGAGGAAACCTTTTCATCCTACAAAAGCCTGGGGAGAACATTTTGTGGACTTCTCCAAAGTGCTGTAGTAGTAGTTTAGTTTAACTGACTTCATGCTTCTAGGTTAAAAAAAAGAAGAAAGTTGTATAAAGGTTTGGCCATAGACATGTGATTTGACTCTGATTGTTTGAGGAGAAGAGATAGGTAGGCTTCCTAATTTATTTAGGATTTTTATTCTTTGCATATGCACTTACTGTTGTGTTGCTGTAAGATGCTTTTTTGCTTTTATTAATGTGCTTTGATACCAGGTTTGTATTCAATTTTATTTCAATTTGATCCAGTTCTGCTCCTGTAGTTGTAATATTGACACTGACTGTTGTCCAGGATCTATTTCCCTGTATATTGTCAAATTTGAAAACAACAGCATGACAATAAATTGTGTAGTGTTTTGTTTTCCCCCTAGGGGTAGTTTCAGAGATTAGCAGGACCATGAAATAGTAGGGGAAAGTATCTGGAAGGTAAGACTTTCCAGATGGATATCCTGTTGAGATATAATAGGGGACATGCTTGGTATTTTTGTTTTGTTTCATTGTTTAGGAGTGTAGGGTGCTGTGCATTTCTTAGTCCTTTCCTTTTTCATGTTTTTCTTCTTTCTGGTTTTTTGGGTTTTTTTTTGGGGGGGGGGGGGTGTTTTCCATAATGAGATGTTTGCTAATGTCAGAAAAATCAATCTGATTATCTGGCCTGATGATTCAGGCTGTAGAATTCCAACAGCTATTCCCCATTACAGGAATTTAGGAGTCCATAAATAAAGGTTAAGCTAAATCTAATGCTGTGTTTTTCATCTTTTTAAGATTTTGAGTCAAAGAAGGTCTCACATTTTATGGTTTGATAAAAACTGATGGTTTTGTCTTGTGTTACCAGTTGTGTTTCCTGTTTTTTTCCCCAGGTATTTCTGTAGGAAGCCAATTGAGCAGTATTGGCTAGAAGCACAGATCATTCAGAAAACATTGCACAAGTGCCAAACTGCCCTAGAGAAAATACTTAAAGGGCATTAATCTAATAAAAAACTATGGAAGCTCAAAACATTGGAGGGACAGCTGTACCTGTTCTGAGGTTAGTAGTAGCAAATACTGAATGGCACGAATGATCACGATTTTTCAAAGAAGCTTAAGAATATGGCAGCACATTTTATTAGTAGCTCTTGGAATAAAATAGGTCAGTTGGAATAAGAAAAGACTTCACATTTCTCAACAAAACAAAAGGTAACTATATCCAGCAGATATTGGGATAATGGGAGCCAGCTAAAGTTTCAAATTAACTTCTCTAGCAAGATTAAATGCTGTACAGTACATGAAATTCCTCTTTCCCACCACCCTTCTAAAATTCCTTTTTGGAATTTTAGCTTTCTGGCTGGCCCAAGACTTAGTATTACCAGTAAAAGAACATTATCATCCCACATGATGACTTAAAATTGAAGAAAAAGCACAGTTAATGTTTCAGTAAGAGTTCTTAAAATCCATTTATTGAGATTTAAATGAACCTGTCCTGTATCTAGAAAGAAGCAAATTCTTTTTCCCTGTAAGGCTTACCCTTTATTCTCTAATCCAAGCATTAGCCTGATATTTTTCTGAAAAAAGTAAAATCAATAACTGAACTTGGACATTCTGCTCCCTTTATAACCACATAGTCTGCTGTTACTCTCCTGCATTTATAGCATTAAGTTGCAACACAGGTCCTTTTCTGGTTACAGTAGAAAATCCTTTATAATTTGAGTTTTCCTCAAAAAAAACTTCCTTTATACCGTGAGTTTTCTCAGATGCTTTGTGATAATTGGTTTCTTTGTATGGATTTTTAGTATGGTTGCCTAAGTAATCTTTAGAAGAGCATGAGAGAAATGAGAGGAGGAGAAGAAAAAGGAAGGCTACAAGACTGGCTAAATCCCAAAGCAACTCAGATTTAAATGTTCTGTTATTGGGGTAGGCATCTGACTAGAGCCACCCCCAGTTGATATCTAGGGAGGGTGTAATCAGCTTTCAGCCATCCCTGAAATACACTGTGGAAGCAGAGGTCACGGTCAGTATCAGGTTCAAAAGATCAATGCTGCTCTGTGTTACCCTCAAGAGGTTTATTAGTAGGTAAAACTTTACTAAGGCACATTTGTGTGGAATTCCCTTCAGATCCACATCAGCTACTTCTTAGCACTGTTAAAAAATTCAGAGTGGATTAAAAATCATACAGGTTCCTCCCTGAGCTTTTCATTCAGTGGTCTGTTATGGAAATCTTTTCCTTTTCTGTCCTGGGAGCACACACGTGACTTTTGGTTGTATTTGTGAGATGTTTTTCCTAGGAATGACAGTGGATCTCTAATGAAGAATTTTTTCTTTTTCTTCAAAATTGATCTTCTGCTCTAAACAATTGCACTGTTCATGTTCTAAAAATTCGTGTTTAGTTTCATCTGCATGTGAAAAATACTGAGCTGGTTTATGCTTTGTGTTTAAAACTTCAGAGGGCTGATGAAGAAAGAAGTTTGTTTCATAGATGTAGGTAACTCCTGGACCAAGCCAGAATTACTCTTTGACATGTATTTTGTGCTCATATGTTGTGTGCTAGAGCCATTCCATTTATTACCTCTGTTGCAGGAGGTGGTTCACTAACTTACAGAACAAGGATTGCTTTGCATCTTTCTATTAAATTTGCAAACACAAACAGGGAGCAGGGTAGATTAGTTGCTTCTCCTTAAAAGCTTCACATTAAAAGAAGCTGAGAACCTCAGTGGTTGCAAATACTGAATTTTTTCTTCTTTTTTTTTTTTTGTCATTCTTTTCACCTCATAGAGGCTTAAAAGTATTTACTTAGTCCAGACTTGGGAATTCAAGAACAGACTGCTGCATTAGCATGTTTGGCCATGTTTTGCTTTCTTTTGCCAAGAATTGTTTTTGTATTTATTAATTGGAGCTGTCGCTGTCCATGCCAAAGTAACAGCAATTTTTACATGCAGAACCAGCTTAACAATTGCTAATAAGCCCCAAGTTCATCAGCCCACTCCCTGGTGTATTGGTAAAGGTTCACAACTAAAGTACTGCCTTCATCTCATGGATTCTGTTTGTTTCTAGTTGATATTAGAAGCCAGTAGTGACAGTAGTTCCCTTGTGAGTGAGTGTTAGAACCAAGTTAATAAGCACCATAGTTTAAAGAAGGGTGGTCTGTTGGGGTGACACTGGCCTGGCCACTGAGTTTGTAAATATTCCTTATGTTCCTACATGGAAACTTGTAAAAGATTCTTGTAGAACACAAAAGAAAGTGTATGTTTAGTTAATGGTGCATTTTTCAACTACTGATAATAGAAGTTTCATAAAGTTGATAGCTGTGCTGTCAAATTTCAGGCTGTAAATTTTATGATCCTGCTTGAATGACTGAGGTGTTGTCCTCTTGGATAAACTGTCCTTACTAATTTACACAAAATACCAGGATTACTGCAGGGGAAAAAGCAAGAGTTTGCAGATATATTTTCATGCCCAGTGGAGGACAAAATGAAGTGATTATTGTCTTCTTACTCTTCAGATTATATTATTTTGAAGTCATGGCCAGACTGCCTTTATGATGATTTCAGGCTCTTTAAAACCTGAGATCCCTCTATCAAGCCTGGTGTAAGTGCACATCAAGAAAGCAGTAGAGCTCTGTTAGATGGTACTAGACCACTGCTGGCATACAAGTAGAGATTTGTAAAAGAAATACTAACATTTTATGAGTTTGGTATGAGTGATAATGTGTGTGTGCAGAAGCACTATCTGGACCAAGCAAAGGAGTTAAAAGCATGGAAATAATCAATTTCCGTATGTAGTGTTGTCTTGAGATTGACTTTGGAACCTCTTGCTGATTTCATCAGAAAATAAAATTCTTTTCCTTTTAGACATTTAAGTTTTCTTTGTTTTCTTGATCTTTGTAATCAATCCAGCTGTTTGTGAACTCTCCACCATCCATAGTATGCAAGCCAGAAGTCTGGCAGACCGGGCCTTGCTTTGTTGAATAGCTTCCTTTTGTGCATTTTGTTTGTGTCACTCAAGGTATTTAACTAATTCTTGGACTCTTTGTACTTCCAGTCACTGTCATATGTGGCCATTCTTGAGGGTGACGCATCTGTGTGAAGTCCTCAAGAGCCTGTCTAGAATTTTGTGCCTTTATCCTACATTGGTTGGGGGAAAGATTTTTTGTTTGGACTTTATGGCTCTTGGGTATGTTACTGCACATTTGCAATTCCTTTTTTGGTCATCTTGTCAGGTGTTATAAATGTTGTGGTTCCTAATGATGTGGAATAAAGGCAAAATCAGAGCTATCTCCTTCATATGGCTAGTACACAGCAGATACCCATGAATGGTGTCTGGCTGTTCCTGACTGTTCTTATCTATGGCCTTTTTTGAAATTGCTAGTGGCTGGGAGAAATTTTTTTTTTTAAAATTTCTTTAGAAATTTCTACTTTTCCAGAACACGGTACCCATTGCTGTAGAAAGCAAGGGATTTTTGGTAAATGTCTTTATACTTTGCAGTATTTTCAGCATGTACTTTATCAAAATTTTTGTAGTTTATTCCTTTGGAAATGCAGACATAGATGATGGAGAAATAAACCTATAGTAGTTATTCTTTCCTTTAGGTATTGCAAGAAAAGGCCCTGGTTGGGCCATGGGGCTAAAAGCAGCTCCCGGATCTCTACTCCCTCAAATTTCATGTTCTGTTGCTTACCCACCTGCATGTTGAAGGAGAAAGTGTGTGCTTCTCAGCTTGTTTCTCTCCAGATTTCCACATAGGGGACACTACTTCAGAGATAATCTGGGTCAATGTTATGGACGCCTGAGATCCCAAGTTTGTGGCTGACAGTCTGTGCCAGAAACATGCTCTACTGCTAAAAACTGCTGTTGAAAAAACATACCAGTGTCAAGTTATGTGAGAGGAAAAATCACTTAGATGAAAGAGGGTAATCAGTGTTGAAATTTCTTGGATGTTATTCTCTCTTTTTTCAGAGGTTTTTAAAATTAATATGTGCAGAAATTTATACAAAATTGAGAGAAAAATTACATTACCCCTGGAGTGTTTATGTTTAGTTTAGAATGGTTAAGTTCTCTTCTTTTTAATATTTTGGTGCCACTAAAGGAAGAATAATGGAACAATAAACATTGGTATTTGGGAATCCAGTAGCAATAGAGGTACTGCATCTTAACTGTTGAACTGTCAAGTTGCTCAAAGATATGTCACATTAAAAAACGTGAAAGACTAAAAAATCAAAACTAAAGCACTTTAAGACATGTCAGAATTAAAATTGCCTGCGTGCCTGCTGGTTAAACATGTTGTGCAGCCATTTTCTGGAGGAGATTGTAAGCAGATATTTTACCTTACAATATGATTTGACTTGACAGCTTGGAACTTTAATGAGCATATTGTTCTTCAGAAAATTTTGACCCAATCAACTTCTGTGGTAGTTCACAGTCAGAAATTAAATTTTCTGTTTTACAGGCTGAAGTATTTTGTTTGTGGCATTTGGGTGGCTGTGACTAATTCATGTCTTTTCCTTTAGCACCTGAAAGGTTGGCATGTTGATGGAGCTCACTGGTTGGACTGCACATTGTCTGGGCAGTGGTCATACAAACACTTGTTGCTTTGTGATTCAGGAGAGACAATGTATAAAACTTAATCAGCAGTGATGAAATTGTACGAGTGATCTCCTTATGCCAGATTTAAAATTGCAAAGCATGGTGTAACAATGTGAACAAACTCAGAAGGTGGGGAGACAGGTAGCATTGAAAACCCCTCAGATTTGGGATTTTGGCAGAGCTAGAAATGAATGGAAACCGGATCTTGTGTTAATGGTTGTATTTATTTTCCAACCTGAGTTATTACCACATGTGCTCTCTAATACTGGATAAGCAAACCTTTATTGCTCTCTTTTGCAGAAAAAAAGTTATTATATTTGTTATACTTTCTCCTCTTTCGTACAGTTTCAAAATGGTTTAAATACAGAATTGGAATACTGGCTGGTCCTGACTAATCACTCCAGACTCATGCCTCTTTGTTGGTCTGTTATAACAGGAGAATTTCTCATTCTGCTTGTTATCCTGAGCCACTTAAATGAAATATAAGTATGCAGAATATATTACTAACACTGGGAAGAGCTGAGTAGCCATCATGGTAATTTGTACATACAATTTTCTTTTCTACTATGAGAGATACATAAACCTTGTTCCCTATTAGATTGAAGTGGTGGGTTTTTTGGTGATAGTGGGGATGGCGTCAGTGGGAAAAGAAGTAGTGGAAGTGGTAAAATGAAAGAAGCTCTTTAAGAAGGGCTGAGGTTTGTCATTGTCTTGATTTACAAGGCTGCAGTGAAGAGCTGAGCTGTTCTGCAGTATTAAATGCACTGTAACATTTTGAGTTCTTCTGGAGGAGGCTTGGTTAGCAGTGGAGTGCATTTAGAGAGAAAAAGTTGAATTCCACTTGGTCCCTGTATTCATGCCTTACAAAAATATGAATGTAAATGCTTTCAAGTCCCACCTTCAAAATTCATTTTTCCATGTAAAAATTGTCTAGATATTTTTTGGGGGGGGGCAGAAGTCTGGGATGATATCTTACTCTAGAGATATGTTTGAAGATTTTGTTTATAATTAAAGACTGCAAAGCTGAAGTGCACAGGTTGGAAAAAGTAGGCCCTGCAGATCTACAAGAACTCAAGTTCTTTGGGGTCTGTATACCAGGTTTTCTGTCAGCTATGCCAGTATCTTAAGTGGATGATGCCAAAAAGTGGACTTTGCCAGCATTTGTACTTTTCCCATTCATAAGAATCAGTAGGCATCATGCCATCTTTATTTTTTTCCTGGGCAGTCTTAACTGGAATTATTTGCAGCTTTTGACAGTGTTTCTCGTAATAAAGCACCAAAAGGTTTTAACTTTACTTCCTGGAGCAAGGAGGAGTGCCCCTTTCATCTCCAGCAGGCTGGTAAGGAATTAGTGTCATCATTCCTGCCAGTTTGCCCATTTACTGGTGGGTGATGACTTTGTTTAGTGAATAATGAACACTGTAAATTGTGGGTTTTTTTACTGCCCCTAACTCTCTCAGTGGACAGCTGCCAACTTCATCTATCCTTAAAGTAAGCCACGAGAAATATGTAAGCTTTAAAATGAGCCTCTGTGTAAGTGCTGGAAAAGAAGCTGTTTTCCTTAAAATAAGAAGTATCCACAGAGTTGTAAATGTGCTAGTAATAAACTTATTTTAGAGGATGACAAAATTCTTATTGTCTGAAACCCAAATACTGCCACACTGCCACTATGAAATTTAGTCTGACTTGACTGATTTTCATTATCTGTCTCTTCTTCAGAGATGAGCAGAAAACAAGAAATGGATTTCTAGGGTACTTAAAGTATTCTTAATTTGCCTTATGTTAATGAATTTCTTTGGAACAGATAAGTCAACCTCATCATTTTAGTTAGAGAGACATGTCAGTAGTAACGCTGATTATTTTAAGCCCTTATGACTTCCTGAATATAAGCACAGCAATGCTGTTTGTAAAAAAAAAGAAAAAAGAAACTATATACCAGAGTTTTGTATTGTATTTTAATATACTTACTGTAGCCCACATTTCCACTGTCCTTCCTGAAAGCTGGATTTCATGGCGTGGGGGACATACATACCCTTTATTATCTCAAAGATTCAATGCAATGTCTTTACCAATGGTGGAATTTCAGAATCCTAAGTCCTGGCTGCAGTGCGTTTAACCAGTCACTGGGTTTAGCTAAATTCTTGTACTTTGATTATTTTCTCTTTTAGAAATACATGTCCAGTGTATAATGTCATCTTTAACAGTTTTAAGAGTAGAACAAAAATAGAAGGCAAAAAGTATTTTTAGAGCAGCAAATTGTCTACAAGCTCCTTTATTGTTCCTAAGCATCATGTCTAGATTGATACAACTGTATCTACCAAGCTGTATGGATCTTCATCAATCTGGTGTGACTCCTGCAAGAGCTTCCCCAAAACTCTCAAGCCTTCTCTTCCTTCTGCAGTGCCATTTTGAAGTTGTCATGGAAATGTTGATTGTCTTGTACTCCCAGGTCTCTAGATGTCCAACAGCAATCTTAAGACTCCCTTAATGTTTTTTGTGGATTTATCAAATAATTTGGGTGGAAGGAACCTTAGGAAATAATCTAGTTCTAATCTCTTGCTCATGGTTCAACTTAGATTAAGCAAGTCAGATCAGCTTTTTTGCTAATTAACTATTTAGACAGTATTAGACTTAAGGAATATTTTTACAGCAAAATCTCTGTAAATGCCTAAAACACATTTTATAGATGTTTTACTTTTCCTTGGTTGTATTTTATGAGCCTCTTAATTTTCTCTCCTTTCAAGCAGTACTTTCCTGAGTGTTCTGTTTGTAGCAATGGAAATACATGCTTTTGCCTAATGACTTTTATTAAGTTGCAGGCAGCTGGAACCGTGGCTGCCTTGCTCTGCCAGTGTGGCAAAACACTGGGAGGGGAGTGGGAGGAGAGACTCAGTGTGGAGAATGAAACAGAGAAAGGAGACAGGAGATATGGAACTCGTGTTCAGTGTCATTGCAGTGTGTTAGGGTGCCTTTTCAAAATGTGTTTGGAAGAATCACACTCAAGGGTGTTTGCTGGCAGCATGCAAAGAGCCTGTAAGATTAGAGATTTGGACATGCAGCACCACAGCTTGAAGAGGGTAACTTCATCAGTGAGGGAAAGGGAAGTACTATCAGCTATGGGATGCCTGGCCATTCTCTAACAAGATGGGTTTTTGTTGTTGTTGGGGAATGAAAGTTGCTAACAATTTTAAGTGTCTATGAGCAAGTTGGCCTGATCTCTTAGTGTACTTAGGTTTTTCAGTACTGCTGCTTGTTTTATGAGCACTAAAACTTGGTTGTGCTTTAGAGAAAACTAAGCAAGATGTTGTACTATTTAATTACTAGACAAAGCAAACTAGCCAGTGTTCATGGGAAAGAAACTGCTTCTACAGAAGCTTAAAAGGAAAAACAAGGAACTTGGCTTATCTTGTGTGTACCATTGAGGTGATGTTTGTCAGTGAAATAGTTTCAGAATTTGATCAACTAAGCTGAAGGGAAATTATTACCTGTATATACATAGCATTCTGTGAAGCTTTATAGTAAAGCAAACATAACAGAAATAATTGCTAGTCTTGGAGCAGTATGTGACACCTAAAGGGAAGGTTTAGCTGGTATTGTATGTATGATTCATGGGAGGAGCAAAAGATAGGAAACAAAGGCGGTAGTTCTGGGAAGCTTTCTGATATATATGGATTCTAAAAGTAGTGTTCCATTTGTTTAAACAAAAAAGAAAAGAAACAGTGTTTTTTTTCCTCTGTTGGGGATGCTGTGCAACCTCCCTTCTCTCAGGGGCCAGGAGACATGAAATATTGATGCAATGGGAGATACTTCTGTAGCATTTTTGACAGAGTACTGTGGGGTAGGTCCTTTCATCGCTTTTATGTTTGATGTGAGTTCTGAAATTGTTCTTTAGCCAGCCAAGTTGAGCTCCCTTAGGAAGTGGAAACTTCATCAAGTACTGGTGGTCATTCTGTTAAATACTCTAATTCAGGAGATAAAAAGGGGAGTTGTAGTTTCTGGAAGGAGGCCTGTGTCTGATTTTGAGAAGACAAAGTTAGGCTGCTTCAAAAAGAAGAAATAATCCCTCACACCCCTTTCTGTTGTCTCAGGCTGCCTTTTTCGCTCCAGGGAGTGACAGTCCTACAGCAGGGCTTTGATTACTGTTGCAACCCCATGACATATGTAGATATGTATGTAAATGAAAATCTAAGATTTGCAGAAGGCAATAAATCTTGTGTCCATTTGCCTTGCAGAGTTTCTTATCCACAGTTGGTGAGTGGGTGAGTATATTTGTTACTGGCAGAGCCTGTCGAATCTATAATATACAATTGTTTTAAAGAAAGTGATATTGTAATCCAACTTTCTAGAATGTTTTCCAGCACTATAAGTTTTAAAAGAAATGCACTTAGTTTAGGCTGGAGATTTTGCCAAGATTGGTTTCCCTGTCTGGGAGTTGGCATGGTTATAGCTGTTATTAGATACTCATTTTACTGATGGTGCAATAAATTGGTCTTTCCATCACTGAAATTATTTATCCTGATCCCTTTATGTGAAAGATTTTGATCTGCCTTTCTATCTTGCCTTGTCTTAGCAGTTCATGATGTAACCTTTTTTATTCAGATCAAAGACAACTTTCTGGAGCTTTTATTTTTAGATATTTAATATATGTATTTATTATTATTTTCATATTCAGTGCCAAATTAATTTTGGGAATGTGCAATGATCCTTGTTTTCAGGATGAGCTGTTATTCTTCCCTCCTACCTCACGCCTCCAGTATGTATGACTTATGAGTAAGCTTCCATTTCTGCCCTCTCATCTTTGAAGCTGGCAACCTTATCTTTTCTTTGTCCTATGCATATGTGCATAGCTGCAGTCTGCCTGTGCTGTAGAAGCTGTTTACCATAACTTCTTTCAGGGGAAATTATTTATAAAGATGGTATATAATGCCAAGGAATTGCCTCATAAACCAGAATATCCTATCTTGTATTCCTATCAAATATGATTGTCTGCAGATAATCAGACAGTCACATATTGCAATTCTTTTTCATTAACATGAAGATTTTGTGTTTATTCCTTGCTGCAGGAGGGCATCAGAGTATTTGAAATGATAAAATTTAACTCTGTGCTGTCCAGACAGCAATGATTAGGAATTATTTTAGTATGTTGTTTTACCATGCCATAGGTGTCAAAAGCAAGGGGTATTTGATCTTTTGATCTGTGATATCTTGGTGAGCTTCCTTACTCACATGAGTAGACACAGTAGTCAGCAAGTAGATTGGCTCATTCTGAGCTACTCCAGAAGAGGAAAATCTAATCTGTAATTTTACCTAATTTACGATTAGAGAGGTGCCTAAGAAAATGGTGTTTTGTACCTGTGCCTAGGTGTTTTGTACCTCAGAATACTTATGTGCCTTCATTAATGGTCTTATATTGTGGTCTCGGCTACTCTGCTGTGCTACTATTCCTTATCCTACTGTAAAAAGGAGGTTTTAGATTAACTGTATTTTGGTCTAACAGTTCACTTGAGCTTACTGTCCAGTTTGTACAGGCAGTATTGATATGGAGGTTTGTTACAGAATTTTCTTTTGATAGTGGTTTATTCCACATGAATATGACTATTAAGTCTTTGTTAGTGAATCCAAGTTATCCCATACTGACCTTTTCCCTTCTTTTCCTCGAAAGTATGCCTTCATTATAGAAGGGCTGGAGACTGCTGGGGGGAAGATAGAAATTTGGTCTTTTTCTGATAATACTCTGAAAGTCTGAATTCAGTGGAACAGGAAGAGCAGGAAGAAATATAAATGCCTTTCCTCAGCCACAGATGAATTTTTGAAGAAGAGCAACTGTTGCGCATAGGAATTGATGGATGCACCCTTAATAATGTGTCCCTTCTAGAGATGCATGTAAGTGCCATGTTTTTAGTAGAATGTTAATAGGAGAATGGTACTAGGACTGTTACGATTTTGGGGGAGTTTTCAGCATACATTTTATGTGTTACTCAAAACCTTTACTGTGCCGATGGTGAGGCACTGGAACAGGTTGCCCAGAGAAGCAGTGGATGCTCCATCCCTGGAAGTGTTCAAGGCTGGGTTGGATGGGGCTCTGAACAACCTGGTATAGTGGAAGGTGTCCCTGTCCATGGCAGGGGAATGGAACTAGATGTCATCTTCAAGGTCCCTTCCAACCCAGGCGCTCTCATGATTCTGTGATCTACAACAGGTATGTCTGAACAGAAACTCCAAAACTGGTTTAGATGGGGAGGATCTTTTCAGAAGAATGGTGATATATGACTTCTTAAATAAGTCAGATTCAAATGTGTCTTCTTGTGTAGCAAAAATTTTTGCAGGTCTGAGTTTCTTCGCCCTGCGTGGAAGGCTTGCATTTCATACATGGGAGATCTGTGTTTAAACTGAGGAGATACCTTTGCTTCTCTCACTGATTGCTTAAGCCATGACCTGACAGCACTGGACAGTGAGTGCCTGAGCCCCAGCTCCTTTCTTCAGGGGCAATGCTAAAGCAGTAATTACAGCTAGGTCAGCAAGTGCAGTCAGTGCTCCAGGTATGACCTTTCATGCCTAGGCTAATGCTGTCTAAGCTAGAGTAGTGCTCAGGCTGATGTTGTCTTAGGTTCTTGTTGAAACATCTTGACTGAAGATGCAGGCCCCAGACAGTAGGCTTAGTTCCAGTGGCTTTCAGAAGGAATTTAATTCCTGATTTATATCTGTTCATTTGAAAATCCCCCCCTTCAATCTTAGTAGTTCAGTGCTTCATCTATGAAGTTTTTCTAAACTATTGAGTTGAATTAAAAAACATGATAAATCACTAAAACAGACATTCTTTAAGACAATGAAGGAGGATAATGAATAATCGAATAGGCAGCTGTCATTCTGGTTGTTGGAAATAAGGTATTCCTTGTCCTTTTATTACCATAGTGGAAGAAAAATCCAAGTTGTTGGAAGGCAAATTTGGTTAAATCCACATTTTTACCCTCTGCTCCTCTGTAATTGGCATTGCATATGAGTCTCAAAGCTGTAGGTATATTTGAGAGAAATACAGGGTTCATTTGTCACCTAGACTCCATATTGTGAGGCTTCTCTCTGAGAAGAAAGATTCAACTGGAGGTGTCACTGTGGTGCTATGCCTTTAATTATGTGCATATCCTCACAAGCTGACATACATCTATAAATAGATAAAACTGAAGTATGTACAGTCTTTCACATCCAAGTCAACATGTGAGGACATAATTTGACTCTTCTGACTTGATATGGAAGTTGCTGTGCAGAGCCAGGGAATCTGAAACCCATGTAAGTAATTGCATGTGTGAAATTATGCAAAGCTATGGCAGATAAAAGCCACAGTTAGGAGGTGTGATCACAGCTTCTGTGAATAAACACACCCCAGATTTAGTGAGTGTAGGAGCAAGCAGAGGGTGGTCTGCAGGTTTCATCAGCAATGGCAATGGCTTGTCCAGGGCACCTGATTGTAGTGTACTTGGCCTCTGAAACCTGAATGTGCATATACCAGTGCATGTCAGATGTGTTCTACAGGTGTGTTACATCTGTTTGCAGGATGGTTCAGGACTGTTGCAACCCACAGAGAGATTTTGGGTACATTTTTTTTCTTCTGGAAGGACAAGCCTTGCTGGTGTAGTCTAGCTGAGCACAGTGACTGATTGTTACTTGTATGACCAGGTGACCTACCAAGTGGATGAGGGAAAGTCTGTGGATGTATTCTGCTTGGACTTTGATACTGTCTCCCACAGCATTCTGGAGAAGCTGGCAGTCCATAGCTTAGGCAGATATGCTCTTCCCTGGGTTGAAAACTGGATGGCCAGGCCTAGAGAGGGGGGATGGATGATGTCACATCCATTTGGCTTCTGGTCACTCATGCTGTTCCCCAGAGCTCAGTATTGGGTCCAGTCCTGCTCAATATCTTTATCAGTGATTGGGATGAGAGGATTGAGTGTACTCTCACCAAATTCACAGATGATACTAAGTTGGGCAGGAGTGTTGATCTGCTGGGGGCTGGAAGCTCTGCAAAGGGATCTGGACAGGCTGCATCCATGGGCCAAGGACCAATAGTATGAGGCTCAATAAGGCCAAGTTCTGGGTCCTGTACTCTGAGCAACCTGCTCTACTTCACAGTGTCTCTGCCCACAGCAGGGAGGTTGGAACTAGATGATTTTCAAGGTCCCATTCCAATCCAGACCAGTCTATGATCATAACAGCCCCAGGCAGTGCTACGAGCTGGAGGAAGAGTGGCTGGAAAGCAGCCCAGATAGAAAAGGACCTGGGGGTGCTGGTCAACAGCAGCTGAACATGAGTCAGGTGTGCTCAGGTGGCCAAGAAGGCCAGTGGCATCCTGGCCTGTGTCAGCTGTAGTGTGGCCAGGAGAACCAGGGCAGTGATTTCCCTCCTGTCCTAAGCGGTGGGGAGGCTATGCCTCCAATTCTTTGTTCAGTTCTGGACCCCTCACTGCAAGGAGGACGTTGAGGTGATAGAGTGTGTGCAGAGAAGGGCAGTGGGGCTGGGGAAGGGTTTGGAGCATGAGTTATATGAGACATAGCCGAGGGAGCTGGAGGTGTTTAGTCTGGAGAAGAGCAGGCTCAGGGGTAACCTTACTGCTTTACAGCTGCCTGAAAGACTGTATCCGGGTGAGGATTGGCCTCTTTTCCCAGGCAGACAGTGAAAAGAGGAAATGGCCTCAAACTGCACCAGGGAAGGTTCAGTTTGGAAATCAAAAAGAATTTCTTCACCAAAAGGCTGTCAAGCAGTGGAACAGGCTGCCCGGGGAGGTCATGTAGTCACCATCTCTGGAAGTGTTCAAGAAACGACTGAACATGGCACTTAGTAGCGTGGTAATGTCTGGTCAGAGCTTGGACTTCATGATCTTGAAGGTCTTTTCCAACTTTTAATGATTCTGTGATGTGAATTTTGCCCTTATTCCATGAGTTCCAATTCCATGTCCTAAAGCAGTGAGCAGTAAAGGATAGGCAGTCCTTGAACCAAGGCTTCTGTAAAAATTTTATATGTGAAGTCAAGGATTGCACACATGGCAACTCTGGAAAAAAGAGCTCTATTATTAAACATGTCACTTTCTAAGAAGTTACTTTAACTAGATTAAATCTATTCTGTGGGTACTTTCTTTTTCCAGTTGAATTGTTTCAAACCAAGCAGAGCTTGTGATTCTGAGCAAGCATGTTCACACAGTCCCTAAATGTAGTCCAGTTAATCTACTCAAATTCCACACGTGTAGTTAACATGAATTGATTGATTTTTCTCCATGTCCCCAGGTAGACAAACCAGTCTCACTGATTTTTATCTGTTTACTGCTAGGACTGATTTCTGAAAGCCTGTCTAACTCATACTGAGGAAAGTCAGTGTTTCTTCTGTGCTCTGTACCAACTTTTGTCCACAGAAGTTAACCAAGTGAAAATGAGTTACCCTTTATCTTCTTACAGCTGTCAATTTTATCTTTATTGTGATGCTCAGCTGAATACCAAATTTGCTCCTATGCTCACTGACCTTTCCTCATCAGCTTACCAGGATAAAAATGGGTGGTGAAGGGCGAAATGGAAGATGCAAAGTAAAAATAACTCCAAAGTAGATGCACCTATTGAGTAACAATCTCCTTAATAAACTTTATGTACGTGCAGGCACATGCTTTAAAGATAAACAACATGAATGTGAGAGAATCTTTGAAGCATAAAGGGAAACAAAATCATATTTGTATTTACAGAAGTATGATTTGCAGCCCACTCAGTATCTGATTGCTCTGGGACTGAAGACCTCCTGTATGGAAGCAGGGGGTAAGAACAGCCCAGGCTATTTTTGCAAATACTGCATTGTGTTTTTTACTGTTAAGCTTCTTCTATTCCCAATATGGGAATTTTCTTCTGTGGTAGTTCTAAAGTCATGCTTCATTCTGTACTTCATCAGGTCATCTTTGCAGTTGTTTCTTAAACTGACAATTGGTTTTATTTTTAAATATAAAATGTAAAGGATATTATTTCTCTTCATACAGTGGGGTCAGAACAGAAATTTAGAATCAGAATTGCGTAAAATTGTAAAATGTGCATCCATTTATACTAAGTTTTCTAAAATAACAGTGATGAGATGCTGAAGCCAGAACTTTGCAGCAATGAATGTTGATTGTATAGAATTGACAAGAGAACCATGAACAGTGGCAGAAACATGTAATTGACACTGTCCTTACTGGGCTTCATTTGTAATGTCTTTTCAATAGTGTAAAATTTCCTCACTCGTTTCAGCTCATATTGTGTCTTTTCACCATTCATTTGACTGTGTTGATGTCCCCTAATGGTTTTATCAGGAATGGAACTTAATGTGGCATACAATGTGTTGATGTTTGTTTCTTTTATTTGCACGTGATAATCACCAACTATCTCAGCAAAGATCTGGGAATAGTTTCTTAGCTGCAGCTGCAGAGGAAGTAAAAAATAAATGTATTTGCGTGTGTCCTATGTAAACGGGCTTTTTAAAAAAATCATTTCTCAGCATCTGTTACAACATATGAGAATTATTTTATCTTGGAAGCAGATTTCTCAAGACTAGAAATTTTTTCTTGCTGCCACTTCTTTACAGCTATTATTTGTGCCATTTAGAAGGCAGTATTTTAACCAGTGCTTGCTGTATTAATTGTGAAAGGGAAAACTTCATCAGTGACTGCCATAACAAGCAGTGCTATCAAATAAAGGCACCTGAGAAAGTTCCCAGTACTGCAAATTTGGAGCAGAATGAGTTGGATTTGCTGTAATTGAAGCACTGTGCATGCTTTAATTGTCATCTTGGTAGATTAGTGGTGGAAATGTAATAATTTTGGTAGTTAAGAAAATAAAGGCTTATAGTACAGTGTTTTCCTGAGGCAGATGCTGTTCTTTGAGCTATTTCATGGTGTGAATTCTAGGTAAGGTTAGTAGAGGGTGCTACAGCAAGGCAGCTGATGCATTGATACAAATACTATTCTCCATATACTGCTAATTGAACTTAAGAGTCTCAGTGCCTTGCATTCCTCTAAGGACTGCATTCTCTTCATCCTTCTGATATAGTAGTATTGGAATTGCCTTGCTGTGGAATTTTTTTTTCTCATATGTAGATGTTGATATCTGGCTTTAGTCAGAATTTGATATGTCCTTTGAATTGCTGTTGAAAGCATAACAGAATACTTTTTGGTCTTCTAAAAATAAGTACATTATTTAATCAGACACAGTTATATATATAGTAATATATACAATATATAGTATAAAACCATGGTGATCTCAAGGTAGCTTGTGGAAACTCTTTATTAGAGTTTCTCTGACTCTTTTTGTTGAGGCAAAGTGTCTCAAAACAAAATCCCATTTAAGCAATGCTTTGCTATGTGCCTCTCACCTTATTTTTAGACTTGGCTCTCCTGAAAATAGAAAGGGAAAGAGGGAGTGAACAAAAAAAGCCCCTCGAAATAGTAATAGCACAGATTATTTCTCAGCTTTCCCAGTTATAAGCAGTTTGTGGACAGGTGGTCACTGTTCTCTGTCTAACACAGATGAAGCTTAGCAATGAAAAGCAGTTGTGATTATATGTTGTCACCTTTTTCTCTCGGTGCTGTTCTAAATGTTATTTAGATTATTGCAGTCACAGATTGTTTTGGATCATTAGGGCCACAGTAAATGCTTAATTTGACTACAAGTTTTTTAGCTGTGATACACATTTTGAAACCTGCAGGTCATAACAGTCAGAAATCCCAACCAAAAATCTGTGCCCTGTGCCTCTGTAACCATGTCATGAGAACAGTTCTTCTTGGAAAAGTTAATGATCTAACAAAAAGGAAAGTTGGACATAGGGTTAGGGAAAAGATGGTGTTATCTCATGGTGTAGATGAGAAATGCAAACAACTGTAATATGACCAAATTGTGCAGGTCTTGATCCAGAGTTATAGGTAGAACTCTTACCTCTTAAGTTGCAGCCCACTGTATTTTTCTAGAAAATCATAATTGTTTTTGATCTTAATCTGTCAGTTAAGAAAGTTAATGAGGAGTTTCTGTGACACAGAAAACTGCACTGAAGTGTAATTGTAAACTCTATGGAAGATCAAGCAGAGGAGGAAGTGCTATTTTTCAGCTCTTTTATTTGAATTCATTGCTTGATCATCATAAGAATTTCTATACTTCAGTGCCCAAATCTGTGCTTTTTCACTTACCTGGTCAAGGAAGCATTTCTACACTCATTGTTGTCCTTTATAAGTACCAGGTCAAACAGTCATGTTTAAACCTTAGAGTGTTATATTTGAAATTATCTTTTTTGTCAGTAATCCCTCCTGATTGATTACACATTTCTGTCTGTTTTAAAGCCATGTACTAACTTGTCTGTATGAATACTTCCCATTAGAAATTGCTTTAAAAGTTCTGAACTATGATTGTTGCCATAGCAATACTCAAAGATTCGTAGAATGGGTTTTTATTTTCTTCCTGTCACAGGGGAATTCAAAAAGTAGATTCTAAATCTATTTCATATACAGGGGCTTCAGTAGTACTGTGTGCAGGGGAGATTGCTGGGAGGAAGGGAAGGGAAAAGTTGTCCAGAGTTTAAATGTGTTTCTGGAGCATTGATGGTGTCTGCAGTGATGGGAAGGCTTATGGTGTGTGGTACTGTCTATTTGGGTTTCAGGGGACCATGTCTTAAAGCTGTAACTGATATGGAAAAAAGCACCTACAGAAGAAATCAGGGTTCTTTGCCCATTCTTGTCTTCCCACCTAAAATATGATGTGCATTTGTATTTCTTTCTTTGGAGTTCAAGAATTTGAAATGGTGCCATTCTTCTGTGGATTGCAAATGTAGGCTGGGCAAAAACTAGGCACCAAAATCGTCATTCATTCTTAATATCTTTAAAAATCTGTTTTGAGTAGTACCCCTGTCAATATTAAAGTTTTTATCAGAGCATTAGCAACTGCAACCTTAGTAAACAGCTGAAACTCCACACAGTGCTAAATTTTGAATACCTTTGATTAAGTATAATCTGAATTCTAGTTATAAGACTAGTAGGAGGCCTTGGGAGAATTTGCCTTGAATGAGTTCACACTCTTGCTGACTTTTTCTAGGCTTAAGTGGTCAAAAAATGCTGTACAAAAACAGTCTAGATTAACTGTATGTGATACTTTGTTACTGAATACTTGATTTGATGAGTGTGGTAATTTACAGTGAGATCTCAGTACTTTTATTTCTTCTGTGGAGGATTCCAACTCTTAAAGTCTGAAAGCTGTTTGAATTGCATATGGTGTCATGAGCATTTGTTGTTTCCACATGCCCAAAGAGCTGTGGGAATGTAAAAAAAGTGGGAACAGTGTTGGAGTGAAGGAGAAAAAGAAAAATTAATATTTTGTCTGTATCTATTGATAACAGAAGTGAAAAATAGTTTAATATCTATGTTTTATTATTTTTTCTTTTCTTTTTTGATTGGAAAATGTAAAGTTTGAAGAAATACTATTGTAATCCACACTGGCCTTGCTTCTGTTCAAGCAGGGTATCTTTTTTCCCTTCTTTAATTGAAAAAAACCCTCAGCTTCCCATTGTCCTAGGAAATTCTGCTCAAGGTTTTGTTATGTTGCATGTATTTCAAGGTTTATTGGGAGTTGGGGGAAATTATTCAATGCTGCACTTCATGGAAGTTCCCCAGCTGCTATCAGAATCCATGTGCAAACTGAGAAATGAGATCAGTCCTTGCAGCGCACTCATGTAATTTTTAAAATCAGAAGGTTGCTAAAAAAACCATAGCATTTTTAAGTAGATTCTTCTTATTTACATCTGGGTTTTTCAGCTGTTATGGTTCAATTCTTCAAGCTCTTAAACTCTTGTGATTTGGAAGAAGAAAAACAAGTATCAGGCAACTTGTAGTAATTGCAAGAGCTGCAACACTGAGATAACAAAATATTCAGAATGCAGTCCCTCTTCACTAAGGCCCTAATTTTGTAAGTACATGAACCATGCATTCACTTCAGTAAATCAAGCAATGCTGTAGAGAGTGGACAATTCTTGATGTTGAAGTTAAACATCTGAAAAGATGTTGCCAGGATCAAAGCTGTAGCTTTCTTGGTTTCAAGGTGTTTCTTTAAGATACTGCCAATTTAGTTTACTCTGAACTTATAGCAGACCTATTGTCGTTTAAGAAGTATGTGAGGTCCAATATTTGGCTTGTTTGTAGAAAGTCCAGCAGAACTGTTAAACAATAATCTTATTACAGAATGTGTAAATCTAGAGGAGGAAATGTGAATGGGAGATGTTGCAAACTGCAGACACAAGTCCTGATGATGATCTCTTCTCTGCTCACCAGTGACAGGACCCCAGGGTACAGCAAGAAGCCAGGTCGGGAGAGATTTTGGAAAAGACATTAGGAAAAGGTTCTTCCAATGTTTGGGTTGTGAAATGGGCTCCCCAGGGAAGTGGTCACAGCAGCAAGCCTGACAGAGTTCTAGAAGCATTTGAGTAAGGCTCTCAGGCACATGGTGTGACTCTTGGGGCTCTCCTGGGCAGAGCCAAAAGTTGGACTTGATGATCCTTATGGATCCCTTCCAGCTCAAGATGTTCTGTGATTTAGTTTTCTTGAGCTTGGAGGTTAGCCAGTGTAAACACAGCAAAATTGCAGGTGGGATCTCCATACTCAGGTTGTGTTCTTCCTGGTTCATATGTAACTAGGAATTATTTTTACTTTTATGATTTTATTTTTCCCTGCTGTCATTAAAACTGAAAGTTACTTCTTAATAAAAGTATATCTCTTCATTCAGTGGTTTTGTGCAGTCTGTGTGATTGATGGAAACTGGGGGGCAGGGTTAAAAGTCTCCATCACCTAGAAGACTTCTGATTCAGGCTCGTGGTTTGAGTCCAAGAGAGGTTGAAAGGGGGAGGGGGAAGGGGAATAAAGACTCCTGGATTTTTGATGTTTCTGAGCTGGAATAAATGAAGTGTTGATACTTCTCAGGAGTGAGAAGACACTGTTGGTATTAAATACTTCTAGCAGGGTTGTTTATGTAGTCACAGAAGGACTCAGGGAGACCATAAAAAACCAAAGATGTAATGAGAGAGGGAAAGAAGATGATGAAAAAGTAGACTAGGCAGCAAAAGAAAGCAGGAAGGGAGAAGGACAGAAAAGGGCAAAGAGAAGGCATTTTTAAGTTAACAAATCACCATGCTTCTTTCTGCCACCTATAAATTATTTTTGAGAAAAATGTCTGATGTGCAGACCTCTCTTGTTCTTTATTCCTTTAGCGCTTGGTGCAGCTGTCATTCATTTTTCCTACATTCAGCCAGTTTAGAGGTCCAACTGTTATATTGTGCTAGGATAGGTGAATTCTTCATCAGTCATTCTTTGTGCAGTACATCAGTAAAGAACAGGGTGAATTGAAGACTGGCATATTCAAATTGTTTTAAGAAAATTTCTGCATCAGCACAACTTGTGAGTTTGTGGTTTGTTTTAATGAGGTAAATAAAACATGATGCTGGAAGGGGATCCTATGTTTTAGGAATCGCCTTGTTTTGAATAGTAAAGGGTTGCCGAGTCATAGGTGGTGGTCATAATAAAATGTTACGCAGAAATGAAATTGCATGAATATAAATAGCCACTTCTATATTAAAAATGGCGGAATTAAAACAACATAATTTTAATAGAATGAAACAAGGTATGCAGTGTCATGGAACCTGCTTTGAAAGTATAAGAAGAGCAAGAGATATTTATCAGTTCTTAAAAAATTTTAAAAGGCTGCTAAATACTTTCAGTGGCTATTACTGATTAATTATTATGAATCCAGATACTCTTTGAATTCCATATCAGATGTTCAGGTGCACATTCATGTGCGTGTATGTGTAGAAATAATGTATATATGTTTTTCTTTACTAGGTATCCGCTGTTGAAAAATATTTTTATTGACTAACAGTAAAGAAAGCTTGCTGTAGCATTCACACAATATGTTCTTTCTGCTGGCACATTTAACAAATGGGAATTGTAGAGCAGTATTGCTCATAGGAAAATATAGACATTTATAGTCCTGTATTTGATACAAGGATTTTGGTAAAATGTGAATGAGGAACTACATAAAAATTAGCTGTGTTAATTTCAATTTTTATTACAGGTACTAGGGAGAAAAGTAACTGTGTCAAAAATAAGACAATAAAAGTGGTAGGAGAAATAACCACTTGTATTTGAGCTTTACACCTGATCCATGAATAGCTGAAAATTTGGGTTCTTTTATTTTTCAAGTTTGTCATAGTATCCTGGTAGGTGGTAAGTGTGGAAAGGAGTTTTGACCTATTTGCCTTGATACTCACATGATTAAATTCCAGCTTCCACAGCTGGTGGCTGAGGCAGCAGTTTATTGGCAGTTTTGGATTCAACTTTGTCAATGAAACCAGGACCATTTGTCTCTGTCATGGCACTTTTTTTGAGATGCACTGTGCTGAAATCCCAGCTGCAAGAGTTACCTCCCATCTTGGACAACCGAGTGCCCTTGCAGGCAGCAGTGAGTGTTTCTAGTAAAAGAGGCCCAGCTACATGATAGACCAATTGTCAGCCATCCTCTGTACAAAGCTGGGAGAACTACCAGCAATCCCAGAGGGAAGTGCAAGGGGCCTTGCTATGATTGAAATAGCTGAAAAATTTGGAGCAGGCAGAGGTGTGACAAGTGGTACAGCTCATGGAGTGTCCAAGCTTTAATTACTGTTAGTCAGAAATGTGTTTTGTTTTTCACATTTTAACCTTGTATGATTTGTAACCCTAGAAGGAACAGACTCAGAACTTCAAAAACTTCAGAAATGTTGTGGAAATACAAGCACCTAGGGGGTTTATTTAATTACCTAAACCATTTCTTGTGTTTCAGCCCAAAGGAACTTTCGTAGTTAGGATTTTATAGTTGTGGTAGAAAACAGCTGGATCATTAAGTGTTGGTCTTGCACATCTCTTTCTGATGTGTTACCTGTTACCTTGCAGAGCAAAACTGCCTGGAAGGCTGGCGCGTTTATTTCCTTACTTCACCAGCATGACCCGTTCATTCCTATTTATGCAGTGATTGCATTCTCTTCTTGCCTTGTCATTCTCAAGGGAAAGTTTCTGGTTGACTAATTATGCCCAGAAGCATATGGTAGCAGGGTAGCTTCATGCACATTTCCAGTATCCTTGCCTTTGAAAAAGTTAAACAGCACCATTCCCGTCTCCTCTTGAGGAATGTGTATTTTTTCAGTGCATGAGAATATTGTGTTGTGATTAGTCAGGTGGCAGGCTCCCATGGCATTTTTAAATTTTTTTTTTGATGGGGCAGAAAAAAAGGAAGTGAATACTTCTACTTGTCCATTGATTACAAACACAAGAAAAACGCTATGTTGAGAGCAAAAGAGATGAATAGCAAAATGAATGTTTGTTCACTGAAGGCTTTCTGGAAGAACTGGACAAATGGGAAAAATCTAAATTTTCTCTTGTGCCTGGATGATTTTCTGTAGGTTTTCACAGTTTGTGGTGGTTGGGAGTGGGGCTGTGGCTGAGCCTCATCCCCAGTGGGCTGCAGCTGTGGGAAGCAGGTGAGCAGCACTGACAGCAATGAGCCATGGAGTGCCCAGGGGCACTGACCCATCACCAAAGGGAACAGAGGGCACACAGGTGCAATGCATGGACATGAGGGGTATGGAAGGTTGGGCTGAAGAACAACAGGAGCAGATGCTAGCAGCCTTATGGAGTGATATGCTTTCATTCTGGATGGGCAGGCACCTGAAGCCTTCTGATGTGGTGTGGTCTTACTCTGTCTGGGCAAATGCTTAAAGCTTTCTGAAATCGTATGGTGATCCTCTGTGTATTGTGGCTGTCACAGTTGCGACGTATGCTGTGACAATTTTCCATTCAGAAAGTTGTATTTCAGGATAGAAATTGGATCTGGGAAACTGCATGATTCTGGATAGCAAGGTGAGAAGATAATGAACTGAGCTATGTAAAGTCTTCATTACTTAACTTGCTACTTGGTTATAACACAGCTTGGTATGTTCAGTCCGTCCAGGATTCCTGGGGAAATTTGCCATTTCTCCTAATGCAGGTACGGTTTTTATTTTGACCTTGGGAGAAGTAGCAATCTCTAGAAAGTCCAGCTGTTTTGATACCCACAAAACTAAATAGTACATAGCTATTAAAAGAGGCTATAATGCACAACAGCAGCTAGGATCTCAGCTCTGTCTTGGAGTGAGAAGCAGAATGATTCTGGAAAAAGATCTGTGGACAAGCAAAGGACTTCTCTGCTCATAAAATGGTAATCAACGTAGTCAGTGAAGTGTGTAAACCACTGCAGGACATGCCTGCAGTACTTTACTTTGCATTTGATAATTTGCAAAACAGAGCTTACTTATTTATCACCAATTCTATCATATTGCATTTACCAATTTGACTTTCTCTTGTGGCTTGGCTTTCCCTGCCAGATTCTGGATCTAGGAGTCCTACATTCCTTTCAGAGGGATTTTCTAGTGTGCACTCAATTTGTTTGAAACCATCCAGTCAATTACTACTGTTGCTGTTTTTTACATCTGCTGTTTGTGTTTTTAATGAGGATAGTCAATGTAGCACATTCCCCATGTTTAGCACATTATCCAAATTCTTTTATAATGGAGATTTATTTTTAGGCAAAAAACTGGGCATGGAGATTTCTTGTTACTGCTGATTTATGTGGTAATACATTGTGATATTTAGGTTTATGCTGTATTACTATATAAAGTCTCTAATAATTTGGTTTCTAAGTACTATTGCATCCATTATAGCATTATCAGTAAAGCATGAGATAACGAGGTAATTTACTTATGCATTTTCAGGAAAATGTGTTTTGTTCTTCATCGCTTCTTGTTGGGTTCTTAAAATGTTCCAGTTATGTGACTGTTCTACGTACTAGATTACTTTATGTGGAAAGAACAATATATTCTCGTATTTTCTGTGTGAGTAACAAAGAGAGGATAGACATTGGCATGAAGTTGGTCCTGGTTGAAGTCTGTGTATATGACTCATTATAACCATTCTTGCAAAGAAAGGGTATAATGAGAAAAGATAAAAAATGGGTTTGTTTATTTGTAGGTTTTAGTTTTTGTAGTTTGAGAGACTTCACTTCTATGCCTTCTAGTGTGTAAAACTTCATTACCTGCATAACTTGCCTGAAAAATGGAATGAATTATTAAATAAAACAATAAATACAGACTACTTCAGAAGTACCAATTTGGGGTTGATTTTTTTTGTTTTCATTTATCCATGAAGCAGAAGTACAGGCTACCCAAACTGAGTCAGTAGCCTCCTCCAGCTCAAAATTGTTAAGGTATTGGGTTTGAGACCCCATTTTAACCTTCTTTAAGAGCATGGTTTTTGCACAGACTAACTCAACATGTTCCTGCTCTGTGGATTCTACACTAAGAATTTTAGAAGAAAAGTTAGCTTTCTAGCAAGTGTTCATGTTGGACCATGAGATCTGTGAAAATGGGAAAGAAAATCCCAAAGGATGGAAAAGAAATCCCCTTAAGGTGAATATTGTGTATATGTAACCTGTCTTGTGTGGTTGAAGTGCTCTTTAGTATAGAAGTCTAATTGTCTAGAGCTTTGTTTTCCACCATCAGTGGGCAGGAGGAATATGTTAAACATGGTCAGTGCCAAAATTTCCATCTTGTCTGTGAGTCTGTTCTATGTGATTTACAGCAGCTTGATCCAAATTACAGTTCATGGGCCAGTCTGGCCTGTAGCATGATTCCTTCCATTCATCCCACACCTTTTCCTCAGAGAAGATGGGCAGTGACTCTTCTGGGCTGGAAAGTCAAATGATTCTATTTATATAAAGGCAGCTCCTTGGAGCCAAACCTGCTACCACAGCAAGACTGAAGAAAAAGTGATGGGGATTAAACAGTGGCATGCCTCACTGTCCATGTCTTGTGTGTTCCAGTCAGTGTTTCCCCTAGAGCAGCTCACAGCTAGGTGTAGGAGTCTCATAGTTGTGATCTGGAAGTTAAGTTACACAAATGGAGTCATGCAGATTTAGGTTATGATTCTCTGAAGACATATACCCTAATCTGAAAGAAACAGTGCTATAGATAAGGGTAGGAGGGTCTTTACCTGAATAAAGAATAACATCTGGCTTTACATGGAGACAGTTTGTGCAAGACTTTGACAGATTTTTGCTTTGTTTTTGGCTGAACCCCTGTAGGGGTTGTGTTAACTCAGTTGAATAATTACTTGCAATGTTTTCCAATTGGTTTCCATCTCATTCATATATCATTTATTCTGTTATTAACACTATGTCCTTAGTCCCACTGAGGTACAAAGAACAACTGTTGTGTGTTGAAGTACCTTTACTATTGAACTAATTTTTTGGCCATGCCCAGAGCTACCCAACAGCCATCAGGACATTTGACAGCCAGGACGCTGGAAGTCTTTGCCTGTACCATTAGTCCCCCTTCTTCCCTCTCTGCCTGCCTTGCTGCCTTATTGTCACAGTTCTTCTTGCTTATCCTCTTTTCTCACATTGACTTTTAGGCTCTCTGCATCAGAAAGCTGTTCTTACTTTGTATGTATTTGTAAAGCCTGGTTTTCTTGACTGAATTCTGCAACCCAATCATTGTGTGCATGAAAGAAAAGAATAATGTTAATATATATATAAACTAAAATCTATCAGTTTCACTGCCTGTTCTGTACTGAGTACCTATTTAATGTTCCCTCTTTGTTGCATATTTTAAGTTTGTTTGGGCAGAGGTAATCTCTTTCAGTGGGTTGGAAAGTGTTATGTTAGTTGACCATAGTAATAGGATCCTATTAAAATTTAGCTTTTGCCTTTGATGCTGTAACTGTCTTACAGAAGGGATCAATACCACAGTATTCACCTCCAAGTGAAAGAGTTAGTTGTTCTTATTCTGCTGGACAACTTTTCTCAACTCTAATCTGTCTGCCATAATCTAGAACCCCCTTTCAAGGGAGATCAGTAACTGAAATGAAGAGTTATTGGAGATCAAGAGAGAGGTGGCTTGGCAAAGCTGTGTGAGATTGTCATACTGCAGGCTTTTCTTCTGTCAATGCTGCAGTTTCCTCATTTTGTGAAACTTACAAATCAATGTAAGGATAAATAAATAAAATTGTAAGTATTAGCAATTACAGGATTGTGTTTGAAATAATTGTGATGAGTATTTACTGGGGATTTTGTACTGCTTTTGACCTAGCTTACTAATATTGTGTTATTCTGTATTCCTCACTGACAGTACTTTTCCTCCCCAGAAAAGTAATCTGAAACGAGCAAATTTAAGTCTGTTGATAACATATCCATTCTTCTGAGTTACCTCCTTTGAACTGCTTCAAATTAGTCCACGTGTTCCTGGGGTGTTGCTACAGGGTGTTTGGATGACTGAGAAGGACATAAGAATTTTGCATAATTGTACTTTTTAGACTGAAAGTATTTAGGGAATGGGGAAAAAAGTTGTGTTGTACTGATTTTATATAGGTTTTCTCTTGTGTTATCAGATCCCTTGAGTAATTATCCTGATAAATAGGGCACCATTTTTTTATTTGCCAACTGTAGAGGTCCGAAGATGACATGATTAGTGTATAAAGCTATTATGTAAATCCTCTTTGCCCCAGTTTAAGTTAATGCTCTACATATGGCATGCCTGGTAGGATGAGAATTCTCTCCTAACTCAATGCATAACTGTTCTGCTCTTGGTGTGTTGCTAGAATAGGAGAGCTGGTCAAGGAGTTTGTAAGTACTGAAGCAATCATTTTAGTTTTTCATGTACAGGATATAGATGACTCACTCCTTCTGTGTTTTAGCACTGACATGAGACTGTTCTGTAAATAGCACGTGTTCAGAAATAGGACATCTCCCACCCCCAATAGCTATGAAATCAAGGTAATGTAGCTATTTAGTTTGGAAACAAAAAGCAGGAGGAAATTTCAGCACTTGTGGCAATCTGGAATGGCAGTCTGAGATAAAGGAAAAATATATTTCCATTTCTCGTCAAGAAGTTAGATTGCTAGCTATCATCTGGTAGATAAAGAAAAAAGAAATAAGGGTGACTTAAGTTCCAAAAGGACTGGTAGGAGAGGAACACAGGGTTTTCTTTTTTTTTTCTTTTGAAACAGCAAGATTTTGCAGTAAAGTCTGAGAGTTTCTGAAAGGAAGAATGTATGATTGGTGAAAGTGGTTTACAGGGTAATGTGCTGGAGAGTTTGAAAGGCGTTGTGTTACGCTTTCTTTACGTTGTGTTATGCTTTTTTTTTTGGTATAGAATAGTCATGATGTGACTAAGAATTCCTGTATTACTCAGCTACAGCTGAGAAAGAAGAGTGTCACACCTTGATCTCTCTCTTGGAGAAATTCTGGATTCCTATCACATTTACCTGTGTCTCTCAACTTGGATACAGAGGGGGAATAAGAAAGAGCCCAAATCAAAGAAGGGAATGGAAGGCAAGCATGAAGTCCTGCACCTGACATGGAATTAACTCAGCAGTAACTACAGGATGGGAGCAGACTGGGTGGAAAGTAGTTGTGCACAAGATGACCTGGGAACCCTGCTTGATAACAAATTGGACGTCAGTCAGCTGACGTCCTCAAAGCAAAGAAGGCCAGTTACATGCTGGGTTGTATTAGCAAGAGTGTAGCCAGCAAGGTGAGGTAGATGATGATTCCCCTCTGTTCAGTGTTCCTGAGTCTGTGTGTACAGTATTGGGCCCAAGCTGGGGCTCCACAGCACAGAAAACACCTTTCCAGACTTGCATGTGTGTAGTGGTGAGCTACTGATAACCTTTGAGTAGATTTGGAGGATTCTGATACTTAAGCAGATTAATATGAATAACAAGATTCTGTATCCCAGCTACCTGTGCTGATTGTGTACATGTTTACCCTGACTCCAGAAGAGTGTCTGGGTGGCAGCTTCTTTGTCAGCTGAGGACTGAAGTGCCTCACACCTACTGTGTTTCAGTCTAGGGTACAAATGTGGATACTTGTTGTTTCTCAGCAGCTGGTAAAAGTTAACTGCCTGCCTCCTGGTAACCTGTGCACACATCACAGGCAAGAATTAACCTATTTAGTTGCACCTCACAGCAGCACAGCTACTTTCTGAATCATTCCGAATCAAGTTCACGTTAGTATTTACCTCGTGTGTTCACTGCTGTGAAAGAATGACCAAAATCTACTCAAAGACAGAAGATCTAGTTTTATTTATGAAAATATACAGTATTTATGTATATAAATATACATAAATATATTTAAATGCTCCACAGCTGCTACCTGGACATCTCTTTTACTTCTTTACATATACTTTTGCTCAGCCTCCATAGCCCAGTTTTCAGGTTAAAGGGTGTACCAATTTCAGGAGTTCTTAAACTTTCTTCTCTTTTTTGGGATTAATTCAGTGATTCCCATGGTGAATGAGATTGTTCCTATTTATAGAATAGCCTTCAACACACATTCAGTGCTGAAGTTTGTCGCCAATGCAGAAGGGTAGATCTTTTTTTAAAGAAAGTGAAAATATAGAGTAGACAGCTTTGTAACTCTTAATGTAATGAGAGAATGAGAAAGGAAACATGAAAACACCACACAGAAATGATTGGGTGGTGATTAAAGTGTAATCTACATCTGGCCTGAAACCTTAATGAATGCTCTGCTGTTGTTTACAGTACAGATGATAATGCAGGGTGTGTAGGGAAGGCAGGCTAGCTCTTGGGAAGGGGTGTATGTATAGACATGAAAATTACCATTTTTGAGGTGAAAGCAAACTGCAGAGACTTTAATGTGTTGGAACTGAACAGACCTGAAAATCCTTACCTCAGAATATTGAAGTAACGAGCCCATGAAATTGTAAATCTGCTGGTTAGGATTTTTTTAGAATTGCCAGGAAAGAGGTTGTTTTATGTGGCTAGAAAAGGGTAGCTGTGGTGTCTGTCTTTAAAACCAGAGCACGGATATTCCCTTGACTGCATTCCACTTTTTAGTTTGATCTCAATGCATTAGTTTAGAACATACTTTGAGGAAGGGAGTGCTTACAGACATGGAGGTGAACAGCAAATGATAAAAAATGCATCCGGAGTTCAGCAAGAGAGGTGCTAATACCACACTAATTTGCTATCTAAAATGGCAACTAATTTTTTAAAAAAGGAGCAGGAGTCTTTATTTGGATTTCAAAATGTAATGCCCTGCTACGTGGGTAAATGCTACTGAAGATGAAAAAATTCAAGTTTAAAATAAAGAGTGAAAGGTGGTGAGAGAAATGACTGATGATGTGGAACACTGGAATAGTAGACAGAAGTGCTGGATAGGAAAAGAGATTAATTATATGGATGGCATGCAAATGTGAAGCTCCCATTTATGTGTTGAAAATGCTGTTGTTTGAAAATGACCAATGAAGGGAAAGAATGGAATGGGGTTGTCAGCTGCAAGGAGGTTATGAACTGTGTATGTGATGCAATCCTAAAGGAGAGCAAATATCATCTTAAAAAGAATCAGGAAAGGTAAGGTGTTTTTGCAAAGTTGGGAAATATTGAAAATATTGTGCTTCTGTAGCTTCCCTGCGATGGTGCACATCCAGAACACTACATACTGTGTTCGGAAAAGGTGATTGCAATGTGGAAAATGAGCAGAGGCAGGTATTGCTTTGGCTTGTCTGGTTATTGAGGTAGTGGCAGAGGGGGGGTGTGCTGCCTTCTGTAACTGCCTTGTGGAAAGAGCAGCACAGCTGGGAAGAGCTGTGTCTGCTGAAAGGAGGTACAGTGCCATCCTTGAGGCCTAAAACACATTGCCAAAAATAATTTTCTGGATTATGAGAAGATATAATTTCATATATTATTATATTTCTATTATATTTATTTTTATACAGTATATCTTATATGTTATTATATCTATATTAATAAATAAAATATTTAGATGTTTTATGTAAATTTTTGTTAAGATTGAAGATAATATTTTTTAAATGTGTTAAAAAGACTACTGTGTTAGGAGAGTCCCTGATAAGTTTGCATGTTTTCTTAGAATGGACAGCATTGTTGCTCTTGGAGAACAGGGTGTTTCTACTTTTTCTCATTTGACCTGGTGGCAGGAAAAATTACAGTTGAAAAGTTAGAATGTTACTTGGCTTGAAATCCACAAAGTTGAGGGCATTATCTGGATACTTGCATTATTTATTGAAGGAACCTCTTTTAAACTCTGAACTATAAACAGAACTGAGAGCGTTCTTGAATCCCTTCTTCCTTACATTCTAATTTGGTGTTCATTCAGGATGGCAGGGAAGCTCAGATCTCTGCTTTCATGACACCCTTAACTAGTTGCTTTTCAGACTTCTGTTTGATACCTCTTTACAGATCTTCTGGGTTTTATATCAGTAAAGAGTTGTCATAACTCTGACTAAATTTCCCCCTCTTTTTTTGATGGTTCAGTTTTCAATCTCTTCTAATGTCAAAACACTATTTGTTCTGCTCACCACAGTGCTCAATAGTACACTGAGTGTGGAATTTAAATGTAAAACAGGATGCTTCATAAACAGCTGAACTAATGAGGACTGATTTTCTATTGAAATGTATCCTGTTATCCTAATTTACCTCTCTACAAAACATTCACAGATCCCACTCATATCACCTACTTACTTGGAGAATTAACAACAGACAGGGTGGTTAGTGCAAACCCATTTACATGCTAAAGTGTTGGATAAAGATTGAGGTGTAATTACCTTCCTTCACTGGGAGTGCTCACTTTCTTCTTCTTTTTGTGCTCTCTTAGTTGCCAATTTTCAGAAAACTAGCAAGAATTTCATCTATTGAAGATGTTGACACTGTCAAATTTAGATGAAATTATCCAGAAGTTATGAATAGGAAATACCTAGAGAGACAAGCATTCCTTTTCACAAGAAAAGAAGTTGAAGACCTTCAGAGGAAACAAATCTGCAGTCATTTCACATCTCAATCATACCTAATAGAAGAGGTGAAAGTCTCTATATGTTTTCCTTCACAAATGATTTAAAAAATAAAGCTCAGAAAAGTCATGTGAGGGGAAAAAAAGGTGATGCAGAAAGTTGTGCGGTGCAGGAGAGAAGTTCTAATTATGTCTCTCAATCCTATGTGCTAGATACTTCCAGGCAACAAAAGCATTTCTTTGTAGACATTGAGGTATGCAGCTTATTTGAAATCTGATTTCAGACAATAGAAGTAAAGGACTGGTAGCCTTGTAGGTACTTCTAAATGATTGGTAAAAGCAGAGGAGATCCTGGAGAATCATAAAGGACTTGTTCTTTTTCCCTAAGTCTGAATTATACAGGCAGGATCTGGATCTTTTCTTACTGACATTGTTGCTGTATAAGACTGAGTTGACAGATTCCACTGGATCTATTCTCTATTTGCTTAAAATGATCTGATTGTTAGTTCTCACCATTGTGGTCAACAGACTGTATATCAACTGACCCATCTTTCTCTAAGCTAACTAAATGATAAAACTGAATGAAAGTGGACACATTTTGAGATAATTTGGCTCAGGAAGCTTGCTCTCTCCTTTTTACCATCAAAGTGGACAAGCTGTTGATGTTCTCTTAAAAGTCCTTATGATACATGAAATATCTGATTTTTTTAAGAAATATATTTCTTGCTTCTAAAAATACTGCATTTATAGTGTGTGTATTCTAAAATGTCATTCTATTTATTGACGCAAATGTGAACACTGTAGATTTTAACAGGTTGTGTATGTTCTGTTTAATGCAAATGCAAACTGTGTATATACAGAGTAAGATGTGTGTATGTTTTTCTCTCATGTCTGTGCATAATTCCGTGAGTCCATAGGTGGGTTGGATTGCAGAAGATTAATTTTCAAAAATTCATTTCCTTTTAAGGACCAGGCAAGATCATCAGTCTTGAGTGTAAGTACCTCTAGAATAGTACCATTGTTTACAATTTAGACTTAAGATTTTTCTTCTGTTTACTTTGCTGAAATGTGTAAAAAGGAATAGGCATAGGCTTTAACTCAGGCTACTTTTTATTTGGAAGGCTTCATTTTCATGAAAGGATTAAATTAAATTATATAACCATAAAAGATGCATATACATGCATTTTGGTTCTTACAGGCTTTTTCATCCTTTCCCTTTGCTCTGTATGAATGATTCTTGGAAGAAGAACAGTTAAGTGGTAAAGGTGCTTTTCTCCATAGGATTGCTGAAAATGGTTGTTCAACTATGATTCTACTTCATGTTCTAATAGAAAACTTCAATTGAACATTAAGATTAGAATTCAGATACCCCTCAGAATAAAGCTGAGAGCAAAATGTTGTTTTCAGAACAATGATTTTTGAGAGTGCTTGTTTTGTTTTCCTCTAGGTCAGTAGAGGAAAACAAAAAACTTTTATCCTATTTAGCGAGAGTATAGCTGGGCTTTTACTGAGCATTTCTAGAGATCTCAATTTTATATGTTGTCTAAAGAAATACTGGGTGGAAATGGAAGATATTCACACAGGGATTAAACAAACCAACTCCGTCTTTTTGTCTTTGGGAAACTGGCCAAATACAATGAAGGTGACTTGAATAACCTTTACTCTGTCAGTGTGGTGCTGCCAGCTTCTCACATCATGCTTAGCTGATCCTGGGCACCTTGTTTTGGATGTCAGGTTTTCGGTGAACTGGTTTACAAAGTCTCAGATAAGTTTTTTAAGACTGCAGATGTCTAAAATTGGAAAAGTTACAGTAGGTTTTGTGCACTGTAAGCAAGGATTTGTACAAAGTATGTGTTGGCCATATCCAGTTTTGGTTTTGGTGTTCTTCGCTACCTGCTTCACAGTGCTATTCAATCTTTGTACCCTGAGAAGTGTGTGCCAACTACAGAGGTACAGCACAAAACCTTCCCTAGTAACATCTCCTTAAAATCATGGGGTAGATGGTCCAAAAATTAAAAAACTCGTGGCCTACAGAACCTTTGAACAGACAATTTCAGAGGCAGGTTGCAGGGACATGTGCTTTCTTGATGGTTCTTGCTTTTGAATGGTGATACAACAATGAAGGAAGGATTTCAAATTGATGCAAGATGCCCAACAGGTACTGAAGTTATTACTGACAACAAAGTAATTGCACAAGCTTTGTTCCCCTAGGAACTTAATTAAACACACAGGTGAGGTTTGGCTTTAACAAGGTAGTAGCGTGCATTTTGCTCATGGCATGTGTTTTCTAAGAACGAGAACATTGTAATACTTTTGTAACAGTGTTACTCTAGCTCCGTTTTGTGTTCTGGAAGCATTCTTTCTCTGTTTATTGAACGTACTCCACCACAGGGTTTTTAGGTTTTTTTCCCTTATAATTCTTTTCCATTTTTATCAATTAGCTAAAACTGGCTGCATTTGTTCTATTCCATCTTCTGTTGTCCCTGTGGCCTGAAATGTGTGTTGAGCTTATAAACCCCTTGGACTGCCCAGAGACCTAACTGTTTGTGCAACCAGACTTTTTAATCATGACGCTCGGTTGGAAGAATATTTAAAAATGCACATCATCTATACCCTAATGCCAGAGGCGAGCTCATGCTCACATTGTAATGTGAGAGGTGTTTAATACAAAAATTATATATGTGCAACTATATGTACAAGGGTTTGTTCTCCTACTTAATATTGATGCTCATTCTTTTGTGCTCTTAAACTGGTTAAAATTCTTATCTGTTGATAGACTACAAGCATAAAGAGCAAATCAAATGGCTGTGAAATTACTTTCTCTCAGAAATTGTCAACAAAGAGCTATTCTCTCACTAGATCATGTATATCAATTTTCTTGCAAGCATGATAAGAAAATATGAATTTTTTAGGGTTTTTAAAAATGTTTTTCAAAATGTTGAGTATCGTTGCAGTGGAATAGGAGATTTTAAGTAGACATTGATTGTTTATTTTGATTAGATGTAAATAATACTATTGGATTTCCCACTAACTTCAGACATTGCAGACATGTGTGCATAATTCAGTAGTGATCAGAAAAATGTAAATAGTTTACTTGATTTCTTTCTTTTTTTTTTAAGAAGAAAGGTAGTAGGAATATGGATTGCATCCTCCTAGCTTCTACAGTAGCTATTATACTACTGGAGTTAGGGTTGGCAGTTAAGTATGCAGCCCTTTCATTCTCCTCTTAGGCCTTAATATTTGGGTAACCAGGGCAGAGGACTGGACTGAGAAGAGAGTAACTACACAGACTGTCTTCTAAACCTTATGGTATATCATCTTCCAAGTACAACAGCATTTCAAAGGAATCCTGGTGCTTTATATACATTATCAGTTTGGCTGCACCTTACTTGATTAGAGCTTTTTGAGTTACTAGTATTCAGACTACTGTGATAGCAACTGGTAAGAGCTATGATGAGTGATTTGTTGGAAACATGGTAATAATGAGACCTTTGAAAGCAGGTGACTGAAAGGGCACTGGGATGGTCTTTATCGGGTCTCCACATATGGTAAACAATCTCGGTTAACCCCCAAAATAACTCTTGGGCAGCTGCTGCTCTTTCAGCTGTTCATTAGCTGCTACAGGAGAAGCCCCTGGACTCTCAAGAAATGTTACTGTAGCCTGCAGCTGTGGGTACCTCTTGCTTAAGCCAGAGCTGCTGAATTTCTGTTCTGGCATGATATTTACAGGCCCCAAATGTGACTGCAGTGTAGAACATTTGATGAAAATCAAAGCTCTCTGTCATTAGGACAAGGTGCAGAAGCGACAGGAGTAGGAGTGAGCTGAAGGTGGCTGCTTTACACCTCTTCTTCTGTTAGCAGTGGAGTATCATTTGAATTAGAAAAGTTGCTATTTTTTCCTCCCCTGTCCTTGATGTTACCCCTTTGAAGGAGGTTGCTCCTTCCCCATCCCCAGTAGTGTCCTGGCATTTGGATGTGGGAAGGAATTGTTCTATTACAAACAAAAGAACATCTATTAATGGTAAATTAATGTCAATAAATTTCAATGTATGTATTATATATTTTTTATTTTAAAAGGTTCTGTAGAAATAATTTTAATCAGGTAAATCGTAGTCCTGATTTAGATTTTTGTCATGCAAAGGATTTTATCAATATGAATCCATGTTTCCTGACTGGAAAAAAAGAATTCACAAAAAGAAAACCTGAAAAATTATCTTGTTCTCTCAGGGGTCTTCTGTTTTCCCATCTCTGTTAGTTGTGCCTTGGTAACAGCATGGGTTTGGGACCTTACAAAACCCTGTGCCAAGCAAAGTGGTTTTTAGTCTTTCCAGACTGAATTCCCATGTGAATGGCTTCACAACTTAATTACCAATATCTTTAATCCTGTTTGATCTGGTTGTCAGATATGGAGACAACTGCAGCATTCATTCATATGACCAATCTTGTGGCCACATATCAATAGTTACGATACATGATTTATATTAAGTAAATCAGTTTTGTCTTAGAAGTGCATGAGGCTTCTTTCTACTTTATTGAAGATGGAAACAAATACATTTCATGAGCTCTAGGTGGGTTTTATATATGTGCTGACAATCTGGTTAAGCCATCAGCAATTTGTCTCTTAGTTTCAGTGGATTGAAAATGGGATAGAATTGTGATTTTATTCTTAAAAATGTTGTTTCTTAGTATCAGAATTGATAAGACCTTGTAGAAAATGAAGAAAATAAAATTCTGGTACCTGTTGCTATTGCAAGATTCTGAAGGAGTCACCCAGCTCATGATCTTTCTACCTGATGCTTAGAGATACTGGGTTGGGTGTATCTCCTTCTAACTGCTGTTCTGGGATTGATAGCTTTCTTAGCAAGGCTAAAATTGAGGTTTGAAACCATAAGGAAAAAAGTGAATTTTAAATTCTACTACAGCATGGTTGTAAAAAAACATATATAATGTTAGAGTGGTTTGGGGATAAACCACAACATGATTTGGGTTTAGCATTGTCTTTTCCCCCAAGTTGTTCTCACACGGTCTCTCCTCCCTGCTCATTCTCCCCTGCCCTATTTTTAACTTTGCTTTACTAAAGGAGTGAAATTGCCTCAGTGGTAAAAACCATTTTCTCAAGTACTGGCTTCAGCCTGTACTTGCATTACTGGAAGGTAGAGATGTGTAAAGCCAGATCTAATGTATTTGCAGGCTTGTTTTGCTTATCCTTGGCAAATTCTGCTCTCCTCTTCTTTCAGAGACGATGAAAAGGACTGCACTGACAGTAGGTAATACTGAGCCTATTATTTAACTAGGAGATGCAGAAAGCACATGCAGTTTTATTTGCAGGTTCAAGGCCAATACTGTGAACTGTGTTGACAGCATCTATGAGGTAGTTGCTTTTCTTCCCCTAAAAGGTAGAAATGGCCATAGCAGACAAACTGGAACATTTTGAAAATGCAAGGTTAAGGACCTCATATGGGAGATACACCATTTAGTAGAACAGTGTGGTATTTAGGCAGTATTTAGATTAAATACATTAAAGATATTAAATACAAATGTCTCTGCTGTAACAGCCTGTGTTCTTGCATGTTGTAATATCAGCCCCATTAATCACACCAGTAATAGAACAACTTGGATTATGCACTTCATTGTTCATACTTCGTGTCTCATCATGGAATACACAAACAAGGTTTTTCAGTGCTCAGAGGGGCTTGTTTCAAATGTTGTTCTATTCCCTTGACAAAGAAGGACAGACTGCTTCATCCAGGCCTGAAGTACTTTGTTTAATATATCATCTCTGCAAGGCACGTTTTGAAAGGGTGCAGCCTTAAATACGGTGCTGTCAAGGAGAGTTATGACTACAACTTTTATTACTGCTACTTGCAAGAGCAAAGAGATAAAGCATGGGAAACATGGAATAACGATGGACATATTGTTCTGATGCACACTGCTGTAGCTGCAGTCACTGAGCTTCTGTTAGTGAAGATGCTTCCCAGAATATAATGGCATATCACAGAATGCTCATGGGAGGAATTATACCATTGGAAAGTTTTGTTAAAGAGAAAAGAAAACCCCCAACATCTTAGCAGCTGTTGGAATTATGGCCTTCCAGCAGTTACTGAACTGAGATGGAAATGAGCCAAAAACTAGACCTAAAAAGCAGTTACCAGCATTTTTTTTTTTAAATCATAGGGATCTGACTTCAGTAGTTAATGAGTGTTTCGGTATCTCCATGGTAGTTGCACTGTCTGCCATCCCACACAAAGCAGCAGTCAATTTCTTCCAGAAACTGCCAGCTGCAGAATGCAGCATCTTCTCAGCACACAGAGCTTGTGCAGAGAACAGGAGTGAAGGGTATCCTCAGTGTAGAAAGCTTCCTGGTGGTCCCACTGCACTTGGTATAAGGGGAGAGATGGTACAGCAAGTGTGAACAACCACTTGTATCATACCTTTCTCTTCCCATCACTTAAAAAGGCACTTGGAATGAATTGAAAATAACTGTCTGGAATTCTGTAGTACTAGCTGGGACTGCTCTGATGTCCATGATGCAGCTAGCTTTCTAAAAATACAGATCTTGCAAGTGAAACCCATAGTGTAGAAATGCAATGGATGCTATTAGACATGAATTTCTGCAATTTAATATTAAGACTGTTATAGATGATCAAATCTGTAGCCAAATTTGTAAAAAATTCGACAAGGATTTATTAAGTCAATTAACAAAAATAGAAAATTTGAAATCCCACCACAGCCAAGACAGTGTCAGCCCTGGGTGCAGCCGCTGGGTGCCCCTGGGTTCCTGCTGACAGAGAGACAGCGTTTCCCTGAATGTACACCCCGAGTGTTTCCAGCAACCAGCTTATATACAGTTTATTCTGCCTGAGGCAGAGATGACCACATAATTCTTTGTGTCTCTTTGCATGTAAAGTTGGATCCATACATGTGTAGAAACAGACAAAGACAATGTCCAAGGCCTAGACGAATGTCTGAGTGCCCAAGAGGAAGAGCCATTCACATGTAGTAGATGATGCCATCTCTTGAGTAGCAGAGATTTCATCAAGTCCAGGTGTATGATCTCATGGGCTTCCTTGAGATGTCCCATAGATCATCACCCAGGAAATTCCAGATGATATCTTCCAGGTGCTGGTGTCAGAGGAAATCTTCTCTGAAGGCTCCAGCCTGTCTCCTACATCTGATAATGGGTCTGGTATAGCCCCAGAGCTTGTCCGGGAACTGGTTACCATGTGAATACCTCTAGTCCTGACCAGGGACGTCATGGCTCAGGGCTACTCTGTTTTGATTTTATCTCAGCTTTGTCTGGTTATAATGTGAATAGGATTCTGCTCCAGGACAGGGTGGTTTCACCAACATGGGTTTAGACTTTACTAATATTTTATACATATATATACCTATTTCTATAGCAAGAAATTATCTCTACTACATATAACAAGACTCCTGCCACCACCACAGCATAAGTTTAGTTGCCCTTTGAGATTGTTACAGTCTTGTGTCAGCATCCTACAAATGCTGAACATCACTGTGAGCACTATGGAAGAGTATGATACTTCTTCCTTTGCTTAGGCTGGAAAGAGAGGAAGTTTGAGTAAGAAATGCGGAAGCTATGTGTGGATGGCTGAGAGATACTGTTCTGTAATTTCTATAACATTAAAGAAGTTTTTTGCATGCCACTGTTGCAAAGGTTTCACCAATGATAGGAGGAACAGTTAATCCTTTAAGTCGGTGTATAAGAGTAAGAAATACCCTGGTCTGTTGCACTGTGTTCTTCCACTGTGCAGTGTGGCAATGGCAAATGCCTATATGCTATTGCCATAAAGGCAGCTAGAATGGGATCCTTATGGCTCTGGTGTCTCAGTGCTTCTCTGTTCCTAGGGAGCTGAGCTGCCTTTGATAACAATCTCTCATTTGCTGAGCGCTTACAGGAGGCTGACTGTTGCAAGAGTCACTCTGTCAATGCTCTGGCTGGCTGCAGTGCTCGTGTGTTGCGCCTAGGGTGTCCTGACCGCTCAGTCTCTGCACTTGAGTGGAAGTCCTGACAAAGGGCTGGAGCATCTATCAAGTAAGCTTCTCAATGTCCTGCTTCTCTTCAGTTCTGCTCCATTTTCCTTTACTGGTTTCTCACCTTCCACTTCTTTGCACCACAGTAGCTAGGAGACTCTGAGAATGCTTGATTATGTTAAATTATATTTGATTATGGGGGAGAAGGTTGTGGATAAAGTTGTTCTCAAGCAAATGATCAGATGGCTGCAGCTTTTTTAGTCACTTCCTAACCTTTCAATTACCTGACTGCTTGCTAGAGTACCTAATGTTCCTTTGAGTTTTCATGCTGATTTCTCAGTGATGCTTTGTAAAGAAACTTGCACTCTGTTGTTATGTTTTAATACTTACACGTATGAAGCTTTCCAATAAATTAAATTTTGATTCAAAAGGAAGGATGCAGAGGTCGAAGAAGGTACATGATGTACAAACTCAGTTACTATGGATAGGGCTTAGACTCAACATTTCATGACCACAGTTGAGGCTTGGTGGCATAACATGTTTCAGGGGCCAGTTTTCTTCTGACAGCAGTGATGCAAGAGTTTTCCTTTGCAGAAAACTCTGATTTTCTTGCACTTATTTAGTTAAACTCAGGCATGTGAGTTTAACTAAAAGGATCCTGATTTTCATGGAATACTGAATTCTCTTTTATGAAAGTGGGACCTCCCACTAGGATGTCTTAAATTAGATTTTCAAAAGCAATGATTCAAAACGCTTTGCCACCTTAGGAACTGTGTGTCCCTATTATGGAATAAAGTGGCAGACAATATAGAAGGTTCATCAGAGGTATGCCAGTTAAGGTATAACACTTGAAGAAATATGTACAATTCCTGCTTACAGAGGGTCTGTGCAGCACCTTTCATCACTACACAGACATTTTAAGGATGTTAAAAATCTAACCATTATTTGAGACAAAGACAAAACAAACAGGCTTAAACCCACAAGTAATATGAATACGTAGAAGTTTTAGAAAATGAATAGTATTTGAAATGACTCAATAAGTGCTATCAGGAGGACTCTGGAATAATCGCAGCATAAGAAGCAAAGAGAAATTAGTTTTATTCATAGGCACTGCTGCTGTATAATTATCAAAAGGCTGAGTCAAAACCAAGCAAGTCTGTCAAAAATTCAGCATGTGTCAGGAATTATTTCCTAGCTAATAAATAACATGGCAAAAATCTTCCCCTGAAGAAATTACCAGCTCCTTTGCATATCTGAATGGTATGTAATGGGAATAGGTGAATACAGAGTCAGCAATTGTGTGAGGAAAGAAGCCACATTACTCCTTTTATTTTTGGCTGTGCCTGAGGTCAGAAGTTTCTTTGTTCTTTCTTTACCTCCCATTAGAGCAAACATAGTCTGCTTCTTTTCTCTTAAGGCTCTTCTTTCCCCTATCCAACTTCTTTTTGTTTTGTTTAAATAAAGTAAAAATGTCTGTGTTGTGAACTATGACTGTGTGAGCTCATTATTTTCAACACTTGCATGTTAATGAAATGTTGCCTTATCCTATGTTGTAATAGATTTCAAAGGAAAAAACCTTATTTTACAGACAGAGTAGTGGAGCTGTAATTTATTGAGTTAAAACTTCAAACAATAATACTTAATGTGCATGTTGTTAAAGCACTAACCACACCAAGTGTTTACAGTATATAAGGTTACTTGTGTAGTAACATGCTTTACTTACCAATGCTTCCACAATTTTGCATACTAGAGCTTTGTGGGAAATTGACTCCCTTTGTTTTGCCTTTCAGCTTTTAAACTCTTTGTGGCCCATGCTATTGTTTGCTTGAAAGTTCTTACTTCTCCATCAAATGTAATGGGGAGTCCATTCATTTGCTTACAGCTGCAAGAAGTTAAATAATATAATTGATTGTATATGTGATGCCATGCTTGTAGGCATGGTTCCATCTGTGGAACTGGAAGGGGGAGCAAAAATGTTTCTTGGATCATTGTTAACCAGTGTCTGAACTGTAACAAATGTGTAGCTGCTTCGTGGTTGTCACTGTCTTTACCATGGCCTGTGGAATTTCACAGTAACAGCAGGGACAGGACTTGGATCTGCACACATCACAGATCTTGGCCTGTTGCTGCTGGAAGAAGGGCTCTGCCTGGTTTGGTATTCATGAGTGGAGCTCCATTAGAGGAAGCTGCCATGTGTGAGAAGAGGGAATTAATTACTGCATTAGTACAAGTAATAACAGTAGCTGCTACTAGCTTTTATTGACTGTACAACATTTAGTTGCTGTATCTTTTCCTGGTCATTCATTTTATAAAAGACAGCAAGGAAAGGCTTGCATGACAAGGGTGTTTATACTTGAGTGACACATAGCTCGTTTTCCTGTTTATGAACAGATTTGTCTAATTATTAAAATCCCAGCATGTAAGATGCTTAGGGATAGTTATTTGATTTTGTGACATATGTTTTCACATGAGACCATGCAGTAAGCATGCATTTGTGAATGGGATCCTATGATTCAGCATCCCCAAGCATGTTGGCTTCTGCAGCGAGTAGGAAGTTTCCTGCTGTGAACAAGGCATGGTATGGCTTTTTTCAGTGCCCTGGCCTGGGAGCACAAGTGATCACAGATTTAGCAACTAGTGTGACAAAATATAACAGGGGAAGCCCTATAGAAAGGACAGGTGATTTTACTTCAACAAAACACATTTTTCCTTCTCATACCTAATCTTTCACTGATTTCACTTTCTTATCGTATATTCAGAAGCACCTAAATGTGTGATCAGGTAGGTGATGGGGCTGGGGTTACTTACAGGCAAGGATAGAAGAAGATGCTGGCTATTAAGTCCTCATCATATCTTCTGCATTTTTCTTCTTGATTGGCAATCACATGGGGTTTTTTGACTGTACCTTTTGTACTCTTTAGGAGTTGACAGTGATTGCAATCTTGGCCCTTTCATTCTGTAGCATTGCTGTAAGTCAGTAGGCAATGCTGCTGATTTCTGTACTGTCCTTGTCTGGGTGGTTTATATCTCTAATCCTGTTCTTCCTGTCACCGTCTCTTAATGATTTGATTTTGTCCTTTATTTTCTAAAACCAGACTTCTTGAGAAGCTGCATATGGAAGTGCAGTTGATAACTGGTGTATTTAGGTGCGCCCATCAACATGTGATATCTCTTACTGATTCATTGAATGTTTCTTTTGGTCCTTTCACAATGTTTCCATTCATACTTCATCCAAACTCTTTTTCATACTCCTGCTCTCTCCACATTTAATTGATTGATGGGAAGAAAAAACAACTCACTGTGTGCAAGTGAGTTCTGTAATACCTTTAAACTCTCTAGTTCTGGAAAGGATAGGATACATTGTAAAAGCTGTAGGTATATCCTCTGTTTTATTCTCTCACAGCCATGAGCAGGGACATCTTTCACTAGACCAGGTTGCTCAAAGCCCCATCCAACCTAGCCATGAACCCTTCCATGGATGGAGCACCCACAACTTTTCTGGGCAACCGGTTTCAGTGACTAAGCACCCTCACAGTAAAGAATTTCTTCCTAATATTTCATCTAAACCTGATCTCAGTTTGAAGCCATTCTCCCTTGTCTTATCACCACATGTCCTTTTAAAAAAATCCCTCTCCATCTTTCTTGTAGGCTCCCTTCAGGTACCAAAAGGCTTTTATTAGCTCACTCTGAGGCCTTCTCCAGGCAGAACAAACCCAATTGTCTCAGCCTTTCCATGTAGAAGAGGTGTTCCATCCCTCTAATCATCATCTATGGATGGACTCACTCCAGGTCAATGTCCTTCCTGTGCTGGGCACTTCCCTCACCCTACCCACGGTATGATTGGCTTTCTGAGCTTTTTCTGGTCCTTTATTAATTGAAATCTTTGCCTGAAAAATGAGACTTTTATGCTCCCTATGAAAGCATCCTGGGCTAAGAAAAAGATAGAAGATACTGAATTCATTAGCTTATATTGTAAACAAATGATCTGAAAGAGAGGAGGAGTGTGCATACATTACATACACAATAACCAGAAGAGATAATGTATTTTATGGGAGAAATTGCTTCTGTGAAGAGGTTGGGAAATGTTTCTTTATTTTCCTTAGAGGTATTATCAGTGATAGAAACGTGAGTCAGAATACCTATTCTGCAATAACAGCTAATCTTTTATAGAAGATTTTTGTTTCTTGCTAATATATAGGAGTGATAGCAGATTATGTGTCTTTCCTTTTTACAGATTCTTGTATATTATGATTAGCTCTTGCTTTTCTCAGGCTAAGATCACAGCTAGTGAGTGATGAAGCAACCTTGCTTTCATTTGAGCTCAGATGGTGAAAAGGTCTTTCATTTCCTTTCCAAAATCTTGGTATTTGCCAAACAATATGAAGATGATTCAAAGTGATGTGTAAAAAAACCCACTAAAATTAAAATAAAATGGTAAAAGATATTTTTAATACTTCTACAAGCCCTGTCTTCTTTTTATCATGAGAAGGGGTGACTCGACCTTTCCATTCTGGGGCCTATTTTTGCATTATAATGTAGGTCATAACTTCTTAAAACCTACATATTCAAAGCTAGTTGCTAATTCTATCTGTATTAATTTTACTTCTGATTTTGAGGCTTTGTAAGACCTTGTTTTGAGTGCATATAACTTCTGTGAAAGTCTCTAAATCTAGAACTTTTGACCTTCAGTAGAAAATGAGCATTTCTTTCATAAAATCAGAGAAGAGCCCAGGTTAGGAAGGGCTTAAAAGGTCATTTGCTCCAACGTTTTATGGAAAAGGGAGCCTAGATTTGGATATCTTGTACTCTGTGCAGTTGTATCTTCTTCAGTCTTTACAGAAATGGATTTATTAAAAGGTAGACTTCCCACAATGGCAAAGCATATTTTTAGAAATATTTCTTTTTGGACTTCCTACAGTATTGGCCTCTAGATCCCCAAAAAAGCCTTTGTAAAAATAGTTAATTTTTTTCCTAAACTATGATTGTTACCTTCAGTTTCTGCAAAGCTAAAGCATGACAAATAAGTCAATGGGCCTTTTTTAAGGTATTGTCTTTTAGGGATTTGATAAAGGTTAAAGAGAAGATTGTCTTCAATAAATAACTAATAGTCTGTCGTCCATTATTTGGGTCTAGACTTCTATCTTCTATTTCTTTATTTTGCATTTTAATTTTTCTGCTGCCTTCCTAAAAAGTAGGGATATCTCTCAGACACTGCTTTCCATCTGTGAAGAATTTGGAGGACAACGATGCTCCCACAGGTTCTGATAAGATTTTCATGCTGTCTAAATGTGAGAATTGTGGAGGTCTAGACTAATAATTGTAGTGTCAGACTTTAGTGTGAGTGTGGGAAAAGTATGAACTGAGCATGTGTGGAAGGATGTGTCTCTGTTTTGCAGTTGCCAGGTATCAAGGGAGGCAATGATTGTTGACAAAATGTGAGCATTACAGAAATTTATTTTTTTTTTTTTACTTGGCAGCAGCTTGTAAGGCCATTCCTGTCAGCTTTCAGCTTTGTTAGTGTCCTTTTTTTTTTTTTTTTTTTGCTGTCATCCTATTTGGGTATGGAAATATAGTGCTAAGCCTTTTCTAGTGTTTTATTTGCAAAACACCTATTTAGGCTGTAACCTCCCTTTTCTGATTCTCTGCAGAGCAAAGTCAAATGCTGTCTCAGGAAAAGTGATGTTAGCTCAAGTGTTTATTATTGTGCATAGCTCCCCTATGAGACTGCTTTTTAAAACCCTCTGTGACCACAGTTCCATGTCACAGCTCTGGTGCTGTGCCCTAAAACCATGATACTGTTAACTAAACAAGGAAATTCACGTGTGTTTTTTCCTAAAGTTTAGATTATGAAAATCAGCCCCACTACTCACACAAAGGAGCATCCACTTCCCTGTCTATAAAGCAGAAATGTAAACCCAAAGTGTTTCAGGTTAGTTCTCTAAATTCTTCATGCACGTAACACGAGACACCTGCTTGTGTTCCTGTTCATGTGGACAAGGTGGCCAGTGTTAAATTAAAACAACCCACGTAAGCTTGGAATGAAAGAACAAGATGATTATTGTGATGCCAGTTTTTTAAATACAATAAGAATGTGCATTGTCAATGGAAAGGGTATGACTAGGCAGGCAAAATCTAGGTCTGCATTGGGTTCTTAGGTAACACTGAGTAGGGATGGACAGGAAAAGGTCAGACCTTCGTGATCCCTAGGCTAGATGGTGTCTGACCAGTGGCCCTGAGCCCTTTCTGTCCCCAGCACAGGAAGAACATACTTTCTTTGCTTTTTGAGTAGCATCACACAGAGCTGTTTTGCAAGTGTTTTCTGTCTTTTTTTTTCCTTTTCTTTTTTAAAGATTGTGTTGGAGTTTCCTGTGTGAGATCAGTTCTGACTGGTTTGTTAAAAATGGAATTTATCTCTCAATACATTTATAAACTGCTCTGAAAAATGCCATTTCTTTTGGAAATGATGTTTCATTTATTTCCCAGAGCTGTAATTCAACACTAAATACTGGGCACATGTCAAGTTATAGGACTGCAAAACCAAGGATTTTTGCAAACAATCCTTAGAATGTCTTTTGTTTTAAAATGATTGAGGGAAAAAAAAAAACAACTAGTGACTGTTTAAGTGTGACACTGAGAGTTTCCTAAAAAAATTCATCCCCAAATAATCATGTCTTTAAAAAAAAAATAGATTCAAAAAGCCCTAAAGGAGAATTGAGGGTGCTTTCTTAGTTGTTAATTTTAGACTGTGTGTAATGTCCAACTGCGTTGCTTAGTAATTTGTTGATGAGTGAGAGAGTCTGAGCTGGTAGTGAAATGGAAAAGAGCACACATGGTATGCGTGGCTCTGTGGTAATAATGCTTTTAAAGAAGAATAATTTGCAGTGGTGGTGGTGAACTTCGTCTTCGGAATCCATTTCTAAGGTCACGTTTCAGGCTTAGTCTGATAACAGATAAGGCACCTCAATCTGCCTTGTTACGCTGCACTGTGGAAGAACAGAGTATTTTTTTGTCTGGATGCTTTTAGACTGAAGGTCTGTAGGGACAAGAACTTGCTCTGTTTGCACATCACTTATTAGATGCTGAGCTCCATAGGCTTAGTCGCACGAGAAGGAGTTTCTGCACTGGAAGAGGAAAAATGTAAAAATTTTGCCATTTTGACTGTAACTAAGTTTATGTTTGCACAGTATTACTGTTATTTGCACTGCGTGGGTAAGCCAGCCGCTCGCTTCTGGCATTCGGTGGGCCATTTTCCCCACTGCCTGGCTGCTGTGTGTTTTCCGCAGCTGTGCCATCACCCGTGGTGCGTGCTCCCGGCGGGGATGGATTGTCGCTCCTGTCCCGCAGCGCATCCCGCGCCACCTGCTGCCGGCCGGCGGCGCGCCGGGAATCACACGGCCGGCTTCCCAGTCTGCTCCCTCCTGCTGCAACTCGGTTGCACGCTTAAAAACGACTAGGAGGGCAGCATCGGGGTGTGTCACTTGGGTGTGTCACCCTCCTACCTGGAACTCGGTTATTTGCTTGGAAGCGTTTAGGACGGCAACAGCAGCCTGAGTAATTTCTGTATGTCTCAGTTATAAAGTTTCTTTGAAGTACTGGGAGTTATAATGTGTCTCATTCGTTGCTACCTTTCAGGAATTAACTGGTCTAGAATTTTAGATTTGAAGTGAAAAAGTGTTGATGCTAAGTTAGTAATTTGCCTCCTTTGCCTGCTGTAAATGCAAACGCAGGAAAATGCCCCAAATAAGCTACATTTATCAAGTATCTAATTAGCTGAGCTGTTCTGTTTCAGCACAAGACAGGTTATGACTGGGATGATAAAAAAGGGAATTCTTTTATAGCCTAATTTTTAGATGAAGAAAAAACTTGCATTTGATCACAGCTGTTGATTTTTCTGACAGCTCCACAGCCTGTGACTTGTTCCTCATTAATACAGCCATATGAAACTGTTCTTTTCCACTTTACCTCTTATTTGGTGTGGCTTCAGCATTTTCTGCAGATTGACGGGGTAAAGCTTTGTCCATGTTAACAATTACTGAGGCTCAGCAGGAGTTGAAGAAGTGGATGAAGGAGTGAAATAGTCAGTGCAGAGGACCAGATACATAGACTGCATTCATTCAAGGTTTTTACAGAAGTCTAGTTGCAGTCTTGTCCCAGCAGCTGAGCATCCTTTAGCATACCCTCTGGAATGTATCTTCTGGTTTTTTTCCATCCTAAGGGTATCCAGTTTGTCATGTAGCTCAGTCTAGAATAAGAAGGAATGCTTGGGGAGGTTGTGTCAAAAGGGATGAAAGTGTTCCTCCTATGAATTAGAATGCTGATGTAAAATCACTTATTGAATTATTTCTCAGTTGTAGCTGAAACTGCCTGCTTCCCTGTGTTTTTCCACATTGATTCACCAAAAGGAATAGAGGTTGAATTTGTGAGACATATGTCATGGTAGCTGTAGGGTTTCAATTGATAATATTACTGCTATTAGCATGCAGATTGAACTTTTTTCCCCATAAACTTCAGAATTTTTTTACCTTCAAGTCATTTATATTCCTCATGTAGCAAAACAACTTTAGATGTTCTTATCCAATATCTCTAACCTCACAGATGGCAATAAAACCTAAACAGAAAATCTAGCATGTTATAAGAAGAAAAGACCTAAAAAAAATACACAAAATGTGTAGATCTGATTCATTAATCTTTGTTAGTGGCACTTAGACAATATTATTGAGCTACTGTGGTAAAATATTAATGAGGATTGAGGTATTGCTTAGATGAGATTTTCACTGCAGTTGGCCTCTTTGGCTTCTTTTCTTAACTTTACCATTGATTTGCCAGGTAATAAATTTGCCTTAAACTCCTAATTTTTTTACCTTAAAGACCCAAGGAAGCCCAAAAATATTTAAATATTATGACATTTAATTTAAAGATCCTTTAAGTCTTTATGTTAAGATATGTTACAGGAATGTTGGAAATGCTAAAAAATTTGAGACCCTCAAAGGAGGGATGAGAACAGCTAAAACAATTCTGTTTATACTGCTAAAGTATTTTACCATCAAAAGTAGTAAAATATTATCCCAAAGAACTGTTGCAGTGTTTCAGAGTTTTTCAGCTGATAAACCCCTGTGTTTGTTTCTGTTCAAAAGGCAGTTTTCCCCCCAAATTCTTTCATGTAATTATTTGCTAGCATCACTTTAAGTATTAGAAGAATTACACATACAGTGTTTGACCACATCATGGAATATAGCTTTGAAGATGACAAAAAAAAAAAACCGCATATTGTGTTGCACATGCAACATTGCTTCTTCCAAGGCGTTTTTAGACACTAAAAAGACATGAGTCAGCCTTTACCATTTTGCTTTACTTCATAGAACTGGTTTATAATATTCATCTGTAAATGTCTTAACATGTATTCTTATCTGTATGTGTATAATTGGTAAGGTCTTCTCAATAGTTAAAATATTCAAGAACCTCTACCTTGATTGGTTACAAACTACTCCAGGCATCTGTTTGTTGGAGTTTATAAATATTTTGTCAGCATAGTATGTGTGTTTGGAAGTCAGTTAAATACAGCAGATGCATTCTCCCCGAATCAGACTCAGAAATTCCAAAAGCTGCATGGTAAGAGCCTGAAATGAGATCAGCAGCAAGTAATGGTTGGCACTTGCGTCCAACAGATCTGTGCATTTCTGGTAATGCCCCCAACAGTAGTGCTAACCCCTGTGATTTTCTCAGAAGCCATGAGGAGGTGACATTTTATTTCAAGATTAGTTCTTGAAGTTCTAATAAAACTATAGCGTTTTCCTAAAAAAGGAAAAGTTCATGTTTTTGTAGTTGCAGACATGATTTGAGATACAAGCTTTCAAAGCTTTCCAATCTGAAGGTACTGTTTAAGAAAATGTTAAGAGCAGTCCCTTCTTCCCCTCCACAGCTGGTGGGAACTCTGTTCAGTTCTGAGACACCCAAGGTTGTCAGGCTGCTAATGCATGTTGTTGAAATGGCCACTCAGGCAGAAAGAAGATATATTACCTTAGTTTAGGGGACATTTTACAGGAACACCATTTTCTTTAGCATATTTTTCACTGTACTGTACATTTTAGTAGTCATTAACCCTGCTATCCAGTAATCTGCAGCTTCATTTTCTTATTTATAATGGTGCTCATTGTTGCTTTCCATATAATTAACCGTCTCTCAAAATCAGTTTGTAAGAGTCTTTGGCTGTAGAGATGCTGTAATTTTAAGGTCAGCCATATCAATAAATATTAATGGGTTTCTTTAATCTCTCAAAGTCTGTTTAAAAAAGTAAAGTATTCTTCCAACTGCTGTATGTGAGCTAGAAAATGATATATATTACAAGTTTGCAAATGTGAGACTTTATTCGATAAGAGAGTACATAAACTGTACAAAATATTAACAATGAACATCCATATTAGTATTTAATCAAGTTGAACCTTTCAGGAGGAAATTTGTTTTCCTTTTAAAAGAATATTTCCTTTTAGAGAAATTGAATCAAATGTAGATGATTTTGCTTTATGCCATTGAAATACAAAGCCAATGGGTATGCATGCATTTTGGAGGTAATGCCTATTACTGGCACAAGCATTTTTCTTTTTTTTTTCTCCTGCCTTTACGGAGTTTTTTTTGTTAGATAAATAATTTTAAAAGTTGTGCCCAAAGAATCAACCACTCAGAACATAATTTACCCTTTAACTACAAAATTATGTCTAAATGCCAATAAATGTCTGAAGACTGCACAGGGCATTTTTAGCATGTTGTAGAAGAGGTATTTCAGCAGTCTTACTGTTGAAATTCCCAGCCTTGTCATACTTAACACACTCAAAGCTCACATTTGGGCTGGCTTCACTTTATGTACCAGAGCACCTTCTAAAAACTAAATACATTTTAAGTGTCGCTCAGTAGCACAATATAAGAAATGTAGTCACCACAAGGTATACCTTGACATTTCTGTAAAACAAGGCAAACAAAATGAGTCTTACAATTATGAATCTTTTGTGACAAATAAGGAGAAATAATTGAAAGTTTAACTTCAGGACTTCCAAGACCAAATTCTAAGTTGCCTGTAAAATATGTGCAGCTCACATTTTCCCAGGAATTAGTGGTGAAAAAAATACTCTAGTTTTCTATTAACTTGTATATCCCAGAGTTAACATTAGTACTGTGTTCTGCAAATGATGACATCTTTTAAGAATTTGGACCATTTAATTTGTGCATATTCTCTAAATTTTCAAATATTATCAAAGTAGTTTTATTGTTACATCAGAAATAAAGGATTTACCTTCTCTTTCAGCTCTGCAATAAAATATATAATCACTGCATGTATTTTGTACAGCCATAAGTCTCATTCCACAGCATCCAAAAAACCAAAGGCATCCAAGCCCTTTTTAGTCTTTTTTAAAAAATCTTTTTCATCAATTGAAAAAGCAATTAATAGAAGCTTGGCAATAAACAAAAATTGTCCTACCAATCTGTGTCCTCATAGCTGTGGGTGAATTTGGGAAAAACAATATTATGTAATTTGTTGTCAAAATCAGTCTGTCTGTCTCAATCACATTAGCTAATAATAATAATAAAAAAACTCTGGATTACTTTTCTTGCCCTTCAAATAACTGCATTGTTATGCCCTATATTTTTGCATCTCCTAGCAACAAAAAAAGTTTCAAAAAGTTTTATTTTTAGAAGTGTGCTAGAATTGTTTTCCCAACCATTATATTTTCATGCTATCTCACTGACAGGTTCCCTTGAGCAAGTGAGAAAGCTCCTCTGCTGAAAGTGCAGTCAGTGATCTATAGTGGTTACTGCTCTCTGTTGCAGTACATATTGAGGTATAGCTCATCTTGATGGTGAAGCATTGGCCTTGGGGTCAGTATTGTGATCCCAGTCTCTGTGCAGTTATAACTGAATTGACCTCATTTAGTTTATGATCGTTTAATCTGCAGTTTACATGGCCCATAGATTCAAAATATTGTGTCCCTGTGTCCCATAGGGTTATGACAACAGATAATGTGATGCTCATGATACAAGAATAGAGTAGACCATCTGTAGGTAACAAAACTGACATTATAACCATGAGAGTGGGACTACAAAAGGCAGGCCAAGAGGTTGAAGGGCTTGGTCCCTGTGGAACAGACTGCCTGCATCTGTGTTGTGTAACATCCTCTGCTTGGATCCCAAGGGAGCGCTATTTTTATGTCTTTGTATGATCGACAAAAACTGCCACAGTTCACCTAAGTCATGTCATGATACAGAGGGGTGTGTGTTGTATTTCTTGAGGCATTGCATTGTTGCCTGAAGGCAGCAAACCTGCTGAGGCAGTACTGGGGGAGTGTTACAGTGCACAGGGAGCAGTCTTATCTATGCTGTCTGTAGGGAATAGCCCCTGTGGGAAATATTGTTCAAAAATTCTCCTGCTTTTGTGTCAGAAGAACCTACCTCTCTCACCCTGAAAGGAAGCCCAGGAACTAAGGGATATGTGGAGAACCTTAGCAAATCACAGATCTGGAACGAGCAGGGGAGCCAAGCTATTAAAATATTGGTACTCATGGGATTATTTTAATTGCAGCTCCATTGCTTAGACTAACTTCTTAAAAAATGTACTTCAAATGTTTTGTTTTGGCTTTGGTATCAGTTTAAGTAATATTTATACATGTGTGTTGTAAAGTTTTTTTTTTATAAAAGACATATTTAAGGATTTCTTGGTTTTAAACTATAAAGATCTAACATGGGGAATGTTCCAGGAATCAAACTTCAGTGTAGAAAGCTGAAGAGTCTTTCAGCATTTCCTTTGCAGCTGTGAATATTCATAATAAAACTTTCAGTCATTTCTGCTTGACTGTTTCACTTGGGTGAAACACTTTCATCCAGTTGACAACAATCTTTGACTTGAAAATTAAGATCTCTTTCACCTAAATTCTTCTCTGAGACTCTTACCCAGCCTTTGTCCTGCTCTCATGAGACTTGCTATTGAAGTCCTACAGGGTAGCTTGATTTCTGCTCTCTTAATGATTGCCAGATGCATAAAGAGTCAAATTGTCTTAAAAGATACTAGAATACAGAAGCAGTTAGGAGAGAGAATAAGAGGTGTTCATTCTCTGTCTCTCTCCTTATCTCCACCAGCCAGTGCAAAGCATGCTTTTGTTTTATGTAACATGGCCATGCCTTTACCTTCCTCTACATCCTTTCATGATCCTCAACATCATCATTATCCACTTTTTCTTTCATTTGAAAAGGTCTGGCAACCTCCCCTTTGCCCTGAAAATTATGAATTATAATCAGATTTAATGTGGAATTGTTAATAATGTGCATTTGAATAAGGTAATTCTTTTCACTGTATTAATTTTCTTTTTAAGAGACTTGCTAAATGTTTTATATTTATTATTTCTGTACCTTCATCTAATTGCAGAATTATAGGAACTTCTGAAAACAATGGTGATGATAATGAGATCAGTAGAAATTACAAACAGTGAAGTTTTCACACAGAGATATAATGACATGTTTAGTGAAAATCATTACCATTTCTGGAAATGGAGAGAACATAGGAGCACAGAGTCCACTGCCCTTTTTTCCAGGCAAACCACCCTCCCTCAGACAGTAGTTTTTAAATGAAGAGTAAAGGGCTCTGCAAATGATACATTGGTTTGAAGGAGCATTATTCAACCTGCTTTGTAGAGGATTGGACTAAATAACCTCTAGAGGTCCCTTCCAACCTGAACTTTTCTATGGTTCTATTGAAATGCTAACTTCACACATGGAAAATTTGGATTCTTTAGAAAGCATTTTTGCCAGCATCTCCTCTTGAGGCTGGTTTCTACAGCTTTGTTTAGCTTTGATAACACCTTTCATAGTCCTTTTGTAATTAAAACTCCTGTGTCATTGTCTAATACCCATATAAATCTGTGTAGTACTGAATACAAAGCCGTGGGACATCAGTGTTTATAAATTCCAATTCATCAAGTTGTGTTCCAGTATTCAAGAACGTGTCTTATGTGAAATAAACTAAATCCACAGCTGCCTTTCCTACTTGAAGTGTCTGACACCAAATTATTCTGCAAGAGCTTTGCTTTCCTGTCAGGTAAAATGGAGTGTGGGGTGTAAGCACCTTTCCCATTAATTTGCAGAGAACCCACTCAGCCTTCAGAAAGCCTACAGAAATAAAAAATCCTTATAGCCCACTTGGATGGTATAATATTTAAGAAGTAGTAAATATAGGACCTTCAAACACAGGGATTTCTGCAGGAATCTTAGAAACAATGGGTTGCTCACAGTTCTTGCTGCTATTTGATGTTCTATAGTAGCATCAAAGAGCTATTGAGACTGTATAGTGTTCTTGGTAAAGCAGCATTGTGACTGCAGCAAAAGATTTGTCTCCTGCTTTTGGTTATGGTCACATATTTCCATACACTACACTTCATTACCTATTTGGTGATTCTTGATTATTCAAATAGGAAATTACCAGCAGTTCTTGGAATTTTCATTTTATATAAATATGAAAAAATATTTATGGGTTTGGTAATATTTAGGCAATAGTAATGAGGTGAGAACGTTGTTGCTTATATAAAAAATGCAACTTCTCATCAAGTTTTGGAGACTTAGTCCATAGTTTTTGTGAATTGATGCTAGTTGAATTGATCTTACTAAAGCTATATTGATTTGTACTAGCTAAAAGTTTAACCTGGGATTCTCTGTGTGTTTCAAAATAATTGTTTATATGCTTGTTCATTCATGCATAGCAGAATAACTATTAGTCTGAATTTTGAAGATTTACAATAAATGGCCACTATTTGTTTTGTGACTGGGTACAAAATTGTGGCATCAGGAATTACAGAGTTGCATTTGGAAGGGACCTCTGGAGATTGCCTAGTTCAACGCCTTGCTTAAAGCAAGCTCAGCTAAAGGAGGTTGCTGGAGGCCAGTTGGGTGTTGAATGTCTCTAAGGATGGAGGCTCTGCAGCCTCTTTGGCTGTGTCACTGGGGAGCACAGGCCTGGACACAGCATTCCAGTTGTTTCTCATCCTGCTGAGTAGAGGGGGATGATCTTAAGGAGAGCTTCAGGTATTTCAGCTGTTCTCACATACAGAACAATTCCTCCTCCTGATCTTCTTGGCTAGTCCTTCTTAAAACACCTGTATTCATCCATTACCTGATTGCTGCAGCCAGGTGTCTCCTGTCACTCAGTACCAGCTGCGCAACTGACTTCTGACCCATGGGATCTATGCACTCCTCAGCTCCTTCTTTTTTACTGTCAGGATTGAGGAGAGAGCCACCTGGGCCCATTTCTCTCTTTCTTTATTTTTTAAAAACTTAAATTTTCCTGATTTAATACAAATATTTAATAAAGATAAATTTATAAGTATGATGCCAGCTTTTATTTCCATCCACCAAGTAAATAGCTGCTGTAAACATGCTATGAGTATGTAAGCATGTTATAAATTCTCATGTATAACAAACTTGTAGTTTGAGATCTGTGCAGTAAAATAAAAGTTGGGGGGGTTGTCATGCTTTTTAGAATTTTTTATAGTAGGACTTCACTTCATAGAGAGATGAATTTTTTTTTGTAGGTGAGGAACAGTTCAAGAAATAATTGTTCTCTCCTGAGCAAAACTTTCTAATGAATCTTTAATCAGTTTCTTTGTTAGAGCAGCTTTATACATAGTGGATTCTAATGGAGATAAACACTGCTTTTGAACAAGCATCCAAGAACTTCAGCTGAGAAGCAAAGTATTAGCTTAAAAATTGTAGAGAAGGGTTATGTCTAATGCACATCATGCCCTACTCCTGTTTTAAAGAGCATTTTCTTTTTGATGTGGTTGTATGTGCTCAAGGTGAATGGACAAACCCATGGCTTGTCTCTCTTTGATTATGCAGTAGAAGGAGGCTCCGGTGTAGAGGTTGGCACAGCAGTGGTGCACCAGCAAACTGATGTTTTCTTTGAGGTTAAAATGGACATTGCCTATTTTTTGGTTTTTTTTTAAATTGCCTTCTTCCACTACTTTAGGTGGAAATGCTTGGATTTGGAAAGCTGTGTCCTTTTTATAAGTCTGGAATTCATACATGTAATAATGCTGTGGCCTGACTCTAGACTGTGATTGAAGGAGAGCTGCTTTTCTGTTGCAAGGTCCTGTATCACTGGTATATGATACTGATGGCTGGTCATGGTCTCCGGTATATTCATAATTCAGTGGCACTGGGATCTCAAATTCAAAGGTACGTAGGGCCTTGTTAGAATTCTGCCATACATAAACCAAGCCAGGCTCTGTTTGACTTTCTTTGAGTTGTGCTGACTACTTAGATAAGATGAGGAGTCAGGAAACACTGATGCTGTATGCCCATAGAGCTGAGAAAGTGGAATAAAGATGGGGTTTGGAGAACTCCTTGAGAGAAAAGAGGTCAGTAGCTGCTTTAAAAGTAAGTATAATTCTTTGGTTGCAAATGAAATGTTACAGGCAAGATAAATCTTTCTGTCATGATTGTGTTTTGTTGCTTCTCTTTTCTCAACTGATTGCATTTTTCCCCCCTCATATTAACAGCGACATTTGATTGGAGACTTAGGAAAATATTCTTGTCCTGCTGGTCTTAGATTGTTTTATTCCTTAATAATAATTTCGGAAGTTGCAGGCTTTCATTCTTTTCAATGAAAGGGTAGGCTTGAAAGGAAACAGAATACCATTAGAAGTGTATATATAAATATAGATATGTACATGCATAAAGGGGTACATGGACATGAAAACAGAAAAATGTGAAAGCATGTTATTTATTTGCTTCTTTCTGTCTGTGACTACTGTCAAGAGAGATTCCATTCCTGTGGTGGTGTTTCTTACAGCTGGAACCTTCTGGAAAACTTTGATTAACAAGGCACTAATAGAATTTTCCTTAAGCTACAGCATGTACTGAGTGAAGATATAAAAGATGTCAATCCTATGTGCCCTCAGAGCAGTTAGCACAGTTCCAAGGCAGAGCTCATTCGTGCTGTCAACTTACTGGCTATTTTCTCTTTTACAGATAGGACTGCTTTCTTGTAACTAGTTGAGAAAGAGTGCATTTGGTAGCATTTGGAACTCTGCTGTAATCTTTTACTTTAAAGTGGCTTCACTTCTTTAAAGTCATGGTACTGTAGGATTAAGAAGTCTGCTTTTGGGGTTGTCCAATGCCAAGGAAATTTGGAGTGTGGGAATAAAAGGGGCCTTAGATTTGTTTCTGTATTAATTTCTTCTGGGTGGAAGAAGAAGAGATTGATGAGAGAAGAGATGGCATTTTCTTTCACGATGCTGTTTCTCTTCTAAAACCTGGAGACGTGGAATATATTCACTATCCTGGTTTTGACTGGAAATGAGTTAATTTTCTTCTTAGTAGCTGGAACAGTGCTGTGTTTTGGATATGAGAATAATATGATATTACCCTGATATTTTGACTGTTGCTAAGTCATACTTACTCAAATAAAATGATTTTTCAGTTTCTCATGCTCTGCCAATGAGAGCTGCACAAGAAGCCAGGAGGAAGCATGGCCAGGACAGCTGACCCAAAGGCCAGAGATACTCCATACATATGACAACATGCCCAGTATACAAACTGGGAGAGTTATCTGGAAGGGGCTGGCTGCTGCTCGGGAATGGGCTGGGCATTGTTCAGCAGGCAGTGAGCAACTGTATTGGGCATCACTTGCTTTTCCTTGGGTTTTATTCCTTTCTCTATCTCCTTTTCATTACAGTTACTGTTGTTGTTGTTGTTATAATAATAATGGTGATTGCAATAATAATGTTTTACCTCATTTGAATTATTAGGCTGTTCTTGTCTCATCCCATGTCTTTTCCCCTTTTTTGATTCTCCTCCCCAGTCCTCTGGAAGGATGAGTGGGGAGCAAGTGGCTGTGTTGTACTTAATTGCTGTCTGGGCTTAGACCACGAAAATTAACAGAGAAATGTTTAATTAAATAAAGATTTATCATTTAATTTTTTCATATTGAGTTTACTCTACACCCTGCCTTTATGGTACCAAACTTTTCTTTAATATTACAATGTCACATGACAACCTGCTCCCATAATGGGAAGACTGCAAAGCTGCTAGATAAAATCTGTCAAGGAGTAAACTCATTATAAACCCTCATTACCAGCATGTAAAAAAACCCAGAAAAATACTGCATAAGATACTGCTTTTTTACTTTATGTTATTTAGGTTTTTGAAAAATCTCCCATAAGGGATGAATGCCACATTGATACAGAGCCAAGGGAAAAGCTTTGCAGCAGAAATTGTTCATTGACTCTGTGACTGCAAGTGTGCAGAAAGAGAGCAGAGAGACTGCAAGAGCAAAAAGAATTAGATAACATTAATTTAAAAAAACACAACAAACCCAAGGCACAGGATTGCTGTTTAAACAGCTTTAACTGTATGTATTTATTTCCAGTGGCTCTGAAAACAAATGGAAGATTACTGGGAAAAGATTAACTGTAACAAATGCAAGGAAATGTTTGAAGCAGTTAGAAAAGCTTCTTATAGTAGAGCAGTTAAATCTAGTTAATTGTGTTTGATTTTTGTTTTCATAATTACTTCCATTGTTTCACAGAACTCCTGCTGAATGTCTGACATAGTTGAGTTCTCATGCCATAACTAAAAGAAAGAAATATATAGAAACTGAATACCAACGTGATTAGTGTTGTGTTACATACTTTAATATATGTGCTGCTCATACTGGTTAGCTGCTTCATGCTTAGCTGAGGAGATAATCCACAATTTAAAAAAAAGAAACCACTCTGTTAAGTTAGTGTAGTTAATGGAAGTACTTGACTATATGTGAAGGTAATAAAGGTCATTCTGGTCTGGTGGGTAAGTCATGGGTAAGTCTTAGTAATGAGAACCCCAAATTATTTTAATTCCCACTGTGACCCTGCACACTGGCATTGTCCAAGCCTTTTGGAGCACAGTTAGCAGCAGTCTGGGAGGGGTGAGCTGACCCACGATCGCAGCACAATCTGTGGAGCTGTTTCTGTGCAGTAGGTTTTATAAATCCTGAACTGGTGTGTCCTAGAACTATAGAGCACCTGACACACTGACAGCAAGGCATAATGCATATGATGTACATGCAGCTAGCTTTTATTGTATTTACTGAATCATATTTCTAAAATATGATTATATGATGCTCTTGGAGCACAATTAAAGAGCAAGGTAGAACAATATCTTGCAATGCATGCACTTTTTAGTATCTGTGGCACAAGAAGAAAATCTGATTGTGTCTGGAGGGGTGTAGCTGAGACTGTGTTTGAAACTGCAAGCATAAATGCTCCCTTTCTCTGGGTCTAATTTTCGTCTCCCTTGCTTTGAGATAAACCCAATAGAGACTGAGGAAGTTGCAGATGCTCTTTGTGGCTAAGATCTAAAAATGCTAACATTGGGCAACAGGAAAGGAGCAACCACTGGCTGTTTATTCATCAGAATACCACACCTGGATGCTGTGGTTAAATTGGCTGGGTTATTCCTTCATCCTTTGTTTTAGAGTTTCTGATATGTTTCATGCTGTGTATTTCTGGGTACAGGTGTTTAGTTAGCATAGCTGTTGAGACTGAAAACTGTGAGAAGGAACACTGCATGGCTTTATGCAAATGAAGTGAACCATTTTACTGAAAAGCTGAATGCGCCTAGCAATGTCACATCTGAAGTAGCTTCAGTTTTAGCTTGTACCATGAAACTGCTTTTTAAGAGCTTTTAGGCAGGTGACAGTCTGATTCAGTAGGACTGTGGCAGTCCTACTGAGGAGTAGTGGAGACTGTAGGAGAATTCTGAAAGGTATTTGCAGATTCGTATGGCAGAAATGTGCAACTGTGTTTTGTGCTCAGCCCTGGGTCCAGCCAGTGTCAAATCCCTTTCCTTCCTTGGTGGACATCAATCTGGCACTGTTGAAAAGAAAATCAAGTCAAAAGAGCTGCAATATCTTCTTTCAATTTATTTGACAGTGGTATATTAGATAACATTGTTTCTGAGTAAAGCCAGTAGTGAATACATGATTGAGTCCAAATCTCTTCCTGTAAGCCAAAGGATCTTCATTACCATTCATGGACCTTTTATGTAATCGCTTGTGTAAGGGTTGCATATGATGCATCGTCTACTTTGGAAAAAAGTACTCAGCAGGAGCTGTGATTTTATACACTAAAAATGAATATTTAGGACCCAAGGGAAGCTATTCATAACTTTGGGAAGGTGGGGATATGGTAGAAGCATAATTTAAAGTGGCTATATGGCTCTTTTAAAGCACTGTTAAAAGATGTATCTTAACATTTCCTAGGGTGATCCATCACAAGCTGACTTGTCTGTTAAGGATTTTCCCAAATGTTTTTCTAGTTAGATGAAAGATACGCATGAATGTGCAAAATGTTTTGGCTGTTTTGTCTGAAAGATGACAATATGTAGAAAACTGAATTTGCCACATTTCTGTCTTTCCTTTGCAGCTGAACTGGTGTTGTGCCTTATACCTTTTTGATTTGTTAGAGTAATTTACATTCATAGGGCAGAAAAGCTGGATTCCATCCTCCATATCAACCTGTTTAGAAACTTACCTTGCATGGATATTTAAAAGTATATATAGTAAAAATCAAGTTATTTCTTAAATATGCCACCCCAGGATGAATTAATCCACTAACAGCACTGTAACTCAGAGTCTGTATGTCATTGCCCTGGAAATTTGTATCAGCACACTTGTAACAGTTTGATTTCAGAAACTGTGGTGTTGACTCTTACTTTGTTACCTGTTAAGTTTTACAGGTGTCATTGATAGGGGCAGCATCCAGCCAGTGTGTGTTTCAGGGCAAGATGTGGCTATTTGCCAGTGACTGTGCCTTGGGGTTTATATTTTCAGAGGCGTATTTTTCTTTGCACAGACTGATGTCAGTGGCGCATGCCAGTACATTTAAGGAAAAAAAGGAATTCCTACTTAAAATAAGTGATTCTGTGCATTTTATAATACACATGCTTATAAACGCAGAAGCCTGGGAAATTATCAGTGTTTGTCAAGTAGGCATGTAAAGGACTCTTTTCAGAGTTGTACAAGCTATGTGCTATAAGGAAAAGAAATGAAATGAAATCATTATCCAAATACAGTGAGTAAAGATAAGAGCTCTCCACAATTTATCTGCTAAATGTGTGTCTCCGTTGAACACAGAGTGACTCTAATACCACAGTTGTAATATTAAGTCTGCCCACATATTTTGTGCAAAATCTCAGTGGTGAGGCATTCATTGCCTTGAAAAGCTGACACAATGGAATGCTTTCTCTGCTGGCTCTGGACATATTATAGTCCATTTTATCAGTTCCAAGGTCAGAGTACTATCATGGCTCTTAAACTGTAGTGTAGTAAAGTGGGCTCTATTGAATGTTCAAGGAACAGCTGTAAGTTTGCCTGATTACTGCAGCCAGGTATCTCCAGCACAAGAGACTTTTTGTCTGAATCTATTTCTCTTGTCTACATTCTCATTTTTGCTGTAATTTAATTTCAGAATTGATTTTTGCTGCAATATATATGGAGTTGTAGAGCTAAGACACTCTCAAGACACACAGCAGCCATTGTTAACATGTCACTGTAGAAATGATACATTGCTTGGATCAGCTCTAGTGCTGGTTGAAGCATAAGTCAAAGGGCACTGTTATTAAACACCTTGTACTACCAGAGTCCCTTTCTTTCCCTACCATTCTTGTAGTCTACTTCTATTATTAGAATTTAAAAACCTAAGCCCTTTCACACAAAACCTGAAGGAGATTTGCATGGACTGAATACTTCTCTGTCCTCTTCTAACTTGTCTGCTACTAGACTTTCCTTACCTTTCAAAAAATCCTGCTATCAATATGAAACATTATTTTTATGCTCTTCATGCCTGCACTGGTGTGGGAGTATTTGTTTTCCTGTGAATAAAAATCATGATATATTTTTTCTTGGCCGCTCTGAAATGCAGAACAATTATTTCAAATTAGGATCAGAATTTTTTTTTCCTAATAAAAACTGCGTTATTCAGTAGAATCAATTTTTCTCATGGCATACAGTCTAAATCTCCTGATATACCCCATGTGGATATGAATATTTCCTTGCCCATTTTGCACTTTCTCTTCTCCCCTTTTACACAGCAGCTCATCAGCACAGCTTTTTGGTGTGCAAAGTGGGTAATTTCAGTAACATCTCTCTACCCCCAAACTTCAGCTTTCCTTTTTTTGGTTCACTTTTCTTGAGTTCATGACCAATTGCAATGCATCACTGATTCAGTGGTGTGACTTCTGCTGTTTGAGAGCAGGTGAAGGAATGTGGGTGGCTTTCTCTTATCTGCCATGGGACCCCAGCACACATGGGCATCAAAGATCTCAGAGTTCCTGTAAAGTAAAATGAGGACAAAATATAAATAAAGCTGGCATCTCTTGGTAAGATGGAGCTTAGTGTGTACTTAGGTGATATGATGTGCTTTATTGATTTACTGTCTTAATTTGACTTCTAAAACTTGCTTTATTATTAAGTAGTTGTGGATAATTTTGAAATGGGTACCACCTTGCAATTGCAGCAGCCCTTTTTTAGCCCTGTTTTTTAACTCTTTTGGAACACTGGCATAGTCTATAACTTTCTGTAGAGTGATAAGCTGTTGAAATATTTTTTCCTTTCTTTTTCAGGGAGTAATATGTGGGAGGCTGTGGACTATTTGCTTCCAACATAGGAACAGCCTTGGGTTGGGATTCTGCACTCCTGAGAGAATGCTGGGAATCTGCAGAGGGCGACGGAAATTCCTGGCTGCCTCTCTGACCATCCTTTTTGTCCCAGCTATTACGTGGATTTATCTGTTTGCTGGGAGTTTTGAAGGTAGGAGAGGAATAATGGCTGAGGAGAGGGTGGTGGGGTATTGGATGATTTGTAGCTGGGCAGACAAATGTAGATCAGTCATCATTGGTTTTATTTAAATAAATCTCGTTTGGCTTGCATATGAAATAGTTCCCAAGGTGCAGATTTCAACAAAGGGCCTTCCTTACCATATTCTCGCTACTGAGGATGCTCAGTTAATTACTGGCCACAATTACTTGGTTTTCCACTCATCTTTGAACTTTGAAAATGTGCAACAACTCCCCCCCTGCCCAGTCTACAAATCTTTTCTCTGTATTCTCTAATTTTTAAAAGTTGGTTTATCCTATGCCCTGTAAGATTTTTAACATCTCATTTCAGATATGCTGAACACAGAAAATCAATGCATATCTATATAAGGTTTCTCTACATAAAAGTAGTTTGGATCCACATCTACCTGACTGTCAATGGATTGTTTTATTTGGAATATCTTTCTGTCCCCTTCTTTTTTTAGATGGAAATCCTCCAGTTTATAGGTACGTTGACTTGCAGCTATGTAATGAGCACTTTTTATAACGAGACAGGGAATAATCCCTACTTTGTCTTTTAAATTACCTGTCTGATGAAGTTTTTTTTCCTGGCCTTACAGATGTTCAGCAGTAATACTTCAGTTAGGAGAGGGTCTAGGATTCTGGCTCTCCTGCTCTTTGCTACTTAGTAGCTTTTTTAATTTGTTTGTTTTGTTTATTGTGGAGGTGAAGCATTTTATATTGGACAATAGGTCTGTTATTTGGCAAGAGTAAAAAAAACTCATTCAGCCTTTTCTAGTTGCATTAGCATGAGGAAAGGTGTTCCAACCTTGTAAAAACTGTTCAGTCACTAGTTTACAGTCTGATAATTTTAAAAAGGCATTGTTTAAAATGTCAAGCTTCTTTCATGTATCCTTGGCTGACAAATCTGTGCTATGTTTGGAAACAAAAGAGGTTTCCATGTTAAATCACAAGTAAGAGCATGTAAAGATTTTCTCTGTGTGTTGCATATGATTCTGAATTAGTTATATTCCATGTACAAATATTTGTTTATGCAAATTTATTCAAGTATTTAAAATTCTACCTTAATGTGCAGTAACTCCATGAGCTCTTTCTAGAACGAAACACTTGTGGGATTCATGTTAAATTGGAAATACGAGGGGTGCTAGCTGCATACTTAAAATAATGATCTGGCAGGCAGAACAGTACTGATTTTGTTTGATTTTTAAAAGCTGAGCAAATGCAGGCCTCACCTTTTTCCTTTTAGAAGAATATTATGCTGCTTTGTCGTAATGACTGTTTTAATTGTGTCCACAATTGATAATGCCACGGTGTTTTAAATTCCTCTGTGAGTAGAATCCTTTGTTTTTACAGAGAACTCAATACAAATCTTGAAATTTGCTGCTACAGGGTATTTGAAGTGACTTAAAGCTCTCACTGTGAATTAATCTTAAATGCAAGCTAGGGAATAAAGCCCATTACCTATTACAAAGCCTTGCACCGGAAAAGGACTGGAAATTAGGTATAGTTAGTAACTACCGGTTATTTTTCTGTATCCGTTTTCTTTTTTTTTTTCTTAATTTTGGATGGGGATTATTTAATGCTTCTTGGTTAAAAAACTAAGATTGGTTATTTATTTAGCCAAATAACAGCTTGCATTTTCCTTAACATGTAGGTATTAAGACAAAAAGTGAATGCCATTTTGTTATTCTACATGACCTCTTGATTTTTTTTTTCTCCACAGTGGTTCCCTCAATTTAATCATGTTTGAGCTCTCTGTGGAGGTTGTAGTGAGGTGGGAGTGGCTTTCTTCTCCCAAGTAACAAGCAGTAGAACAAGAGGAAATGACCTCAAGTTGCACCACAGGAGGTTTAGATTGGATATTGGGAAAAATTTCTTCATGGAAAGGGTTGACAGACGTTGGAGCAGGCTACCCAGGAAAGTGTTTGGACCACCCCTGGAGATGTTTAAAATATGTGTATATGTGGCACTTAGGAACATGGTTTTGTGGTGGACATGGCAGTGCTGGGCTAATGGATGGACTCAATGATCTTAAAAGCCTTTTCCATCATAAACAATTGCATCATTGTGTGATTCTCTAACTGGCTAGAAAATGCCTCACAACGGCATTGTGCCTTGATTTGAAAGCATCATGAATGTAGAATCCTCTCTGCCTCCTGGCACTTGTTTCTTTTGTTAATCACAGGGCTAGAAATTTTCTTTTCAGTACATCTGGTTTTAGTTTTGAGTAAGTGGTTCTTGTTAGACTTTTCTCCACCAAATTAAAGAAATCATCAGTACCTGGTATCGTCATAGATTCATTTAATTATTCAGTGTGGGAGGGACCTCAGGAGTTCTCTAATTAAACTCTTGCTCAAATGAGTGTGGATTTTGGAATCAGGCAACATTTTTTAGGCCTGTATTCAGCAGTGTCTTGAAAACATCCAAGGACAGGGAAGACATGGACTTGCGGACACGCCATGAATGAGTGCCCCCTCTATTTGAGCCCAACATTCTGGATAGTTTTTCATACATCTAGTAGTCCACCCATATACAGGGTAAAATCCTAGCTTGGATACAGGAATACTGTGCTTAAATTTCAAGGGAGATTGCATCTACTGGTCATGTGTTCATAGTCATTTCATCACAGCAAGCAGTCAGGTTGGTCAAGAGTGATTTACTCTTGATGAATCCAATTGCTATGCTAGGCCTGGGAATGTTTCTGTTTGGAGATACCTAAATACAGTAGTAAAATCACTGTGGGCTTTTATTCACTAAGTAAAAAGAATGACCTAGCTGAGTCGCCATAGCAAGAATTTTGTGGGGATTTTTTGTTCTTCTGCAGTTTTTTCTTTGTTTGTATGTTTCAGGGCTCTAGACTCAAATCTCTGATATGAAATCTGTAGTGCTGTGTGTGCCTCATAAGTTCTTGATGTAGTTAGGAATTACATTACTCATCCACGTGTTTATATCTAAGAACTTAAGTTATTCATTTGCCATAGCATGGGAGTGGGATCACATTAGAAACCCTTAAAAAACCTTGTTAGTCAATCTGTAATATAAAATGTGCCTTACTGCGGTCTGTTCCCATGTCCTGCTTTGTGAATAGTTTCAAATTCCTTAAGACAGTTTTGTTTTATTTTGGATTTTGTTCTCTTGTCAGAAAGTACATGGCAGCCTGCTGCTTCACAGTTGTCACTCGACACTTGCAGTAAGACCCTTCCCTTAGGATATTCATTGGAGGTGGTGTTACCCAAGCTGTGACAGCAGTAGCTACTAAAAGCCTCATTAATCATGTATAAATGTCTATTAATGTTACGAAGAAGAATATTAAAGATGATACTGAATATTCTATGGCCTTTGAATATACCTGATTACTGTTGTTTTTAATAATGCACAAGGACAGCATAATTTCAGTTATCTGTTACTTTGAATGAAAAACCTAATTGTTCCAACATTCTTAGAATTTATTTAAATGACAAAGTAATAGAGTAGGAAGGGTGGAGTGCATTTAAAACAGGGAAGAGAAAATAATCAAATAATACTTGATGAATTTTCATTAGAAAGAAAATAGCAGTTTCACTAACTAGTGGTAGCTCAATAAATAGCTTAATTTTCCAAGCCATATGAAGCAGTTTTCTCTCCCCCTTACCACGAAGGTCATGTAAAATGGAGATTTGGAACTGTAATTTGACCATGCTTTCTTTTGACCATGCTTTCTGGATTACTGATTCTTCAAAAAAAAAAAAAAGAAAAGGAAATAAAAGTTCACTGTGGCTGTGTGACCTCAGCAGATTTACAGCCACCTCTGTTTCATCAAGATGAAAATACACCTGTGTTACCAGTCCCTATTTGGTGGATCCACTTGAGGCTGAAGTCCTGAAGTATGTGTTTAGGGCTCCTGTGTAGAATATATTTCCCAGGAAAGACAGAGCCAATAATGTAACCTTAAGATGGAAAATTGAAAGTTGTGTGAGATCCTGTAGGGGCTCTGTAAAGAAATAGTTGTCTTTGGTTTCTTTCAACTGCTCGGTTAGCATTTTAAAAAATAGAGCCTGCCTTCTTTCCAGGGACTTGCTTTCCTTGGTTGTTCTCTTTTCACTCCAGTGTTGGGCACCTATCATTCCCTGACAATTCATTTCAGTCAAAGTCATCTGTAGAGATATGATTGAAGCCAGAGTTGGGCAAACACCTCATAAAATACAATAAAATAAATTGAAGGATGGCTGCAAATATTCATCTTTGTATTTAAATGGATTCACTTTAACGCTCTTCACACTCTTTTTGTGTATGTTTCCATAAATATCCTAGTGAATATGTTAATTGAGAAGACTGTCTATGGGAACAATGAATATCCAGTTTTAATATTCATGGGAAGTAGATTTTGAAATAATATTTGTGAATACTTGAATCAAAAAACTGATTCTGGGGGTTCAGCTTTTTTCAGTTAAGTGCCAAAAGTTTATCACAGGATCTGTGTGCATGATGAAAACTGCCCAGACTTTTAATGCTTGCATTAAGTGGCTCATAGAAAGAGGCAAACAAATAAATAATTACTAAAATGTCTATCAGACACTTGCAACTGATGAACAAACATCAGAAAATAATTCCCTCACAGACAATGTAATCAAAAAGACACAAAACATACAATTGCTTTTTTTACTATGTTTCCTTCAGTTGACCTGAATTTTATCGTATATGTCTCAACAGAATTAAACATAAAAACTTAATCCAATGTCCATTTAAAACAGAAGCTTCCACCTTTGTATTGATCCTGTCTTTTTAATAAAGTTCTGAGAGGAGAGGTCCTGAAAGGGCGCCTCTGCATTTAAGTAAGGGTGCTTCTGTGATGAGTGCCTGAACAGGTGTACAGGAGGTGGGTCCAGTGAATATTGGCTCTCCTTAGTCAAAAAGCCTCCCCTTCCTTTCCTTTCTGGAGTAAATAGTGCTGGCTTACTCCTCTCTTGTTACATTTATTCCAGGTGATAGAGAATTACCACTTAAGCACCTCTGTCTCTACTGCAGTCACTATACCTTCTTAAATATATTTGGGGATCCTACCAAATTAACATCACTTATGATAACAAAGACCTCAGGCTTATGAGAAGTTTTATTGCTTCTGGAAAACTTGTCCTTCTATGAAGCCCTTGTGATTTGGCTATACAGAATGCTGATAAAGGACCAGAAGGTCCATGCTGTGAAAGCTGGAGAGCTCCTTCACTGCTCATCAACTTTAACTGAGGAGTCAGTGATCCTATGTTTTGTTTTTTTTTTTTTTGCAGACTTGAGAAGCCTTATATTTCCATCACTAAGAAAATAAAACTAAGTGAATATTGAAAGAATTTGACTCCCCATTTTATAAATAAATAGCCTTCTTGTGAGCAATGACAAGAAATTTGAAGTAGTTCCTGTACCAAAAGAAGAATGGCCTTGCACCAGGAGTGTCAGCCAAAATACACCATGGCCATGAGAAGCTTTTGGAGGTCAAATGGTGGAGTTAGTGAGGAACATGGACTTTTTGTTTTTTTCTCAACCTTTTTTTTGATTAAACTTAGAATTCTGCAATACAGTTTTATCCTTAGCTAGTAATGTCCATTCCCACTGGAACACTGAAGTTGAATGTTGAAGTCAATGCTGGTTTTTTTTCAGCTTTCCAGGAGTTCACATTCTTAAACCAATAGCCTGTCATCTCAGGAGAAGCCTTGAATCTTGCAATGGCCACTTCTTCTGTCAGTGTGCTGTGCCAAGGGAAAGCAAGCCTGGATTTCTTTTTGGAATTCCAGTAGAGAGGGCGCACGTTTTCTTTTGATGCTCATATTTTTAAGTACATGCTTTCAGAAAAGCAAAGTAAGCTGTGGACTTACCTTCTTTGTTCTCTGTACAATCTCATGGTTGGATGGAATGTTTCTTTGCTTCTAAACACCAGTTTTCTCTTGGCTTTCTTTACCTTGACAGCTCTTAATTTGTCATTTCTGGCAGAAACATAAAGGTCAGAATGAAAGGGAATTCTTTGACAGGTGTGAGGGGCCAGCTTCTTTGGAACAGCAGCTAAATGAATATAATCTGTGGGATTTCTCAAGGGGTTTGTTTCATCTTGGTCTTTCTCCTTCTTTGAACAAACTTTTGGGAAAAATGTAATCTATAAAAGTTGCATTACACAAATGGGAGCAAATTTCTCCCAAGAAGAAGGGACATCTGGATGCTCAAATTCTCTTAGGGCTGTGTGGAAGACTTAAAAGTAGGACTGCTATTTCCTGATCATTCCTTCTCTATTTCAAAGATGGATAGTTACTCACTTCATCGTCAAAACATGTTTTTTAGTATAAAAAGAGAAAAGCAAGGTGAGCTTAAATGTCTTGTTGGAAATAAACAGAAAAATAAACCCCAAGAACCAACACTTGGCTTTCTGAAAAAAGTGTGCAATTTTAAGTACACCAAAACTCCTTTGTGTGCTGGAACTAATGTAGCCTGATTTGCTTTGATTGATACCATGCAGCTGATTGATGTTGAAGTTGCTTTTCCTACCATTTATATAATCTAGCTCCCATATGGATCTCTTGGTGTCTAAATAAATCTTGAGCTCCTGCTGCAGTATATTTCTCAATGGTAAAATGTTTGGCATCTGTCTGTCTGTCTGTCTCTCTCTCTCTCTCTGTGTTCGTGGCAATTGTAGAAGCTTTGTAACCTCTTGTCCTGGTTTGAGAGAAGTGGGTTTCTGGGAGTGAGTGTGTCAGTCCAATTGAAGATGTAGATTTGCGATTGACACCTGTTTTGACCACTGAGAGTTGGATACGCCTCTGAGAACACACAGGAGTTAAAAGCAGAGCTCTGCCCCTGGGAAGCCCTCTTGGGACTTCGGCGTGGAAGAGGAAGGACCTCTCCCCTGCTCCAGCTGTCCCGGCTGGGCAGGGGAGGCAGCTCATGTGGTAGGCCCGGGCCTGGATCGAAATGGGGGTAAGCCTGGCCTGGGTCCCAGGGTGGAGGAGAGAGAGACACCGGGAGAGACACCCAGGGTGGAAGGGTGGAGGAGAGAGAGAGACTGAGAGCTACTGGGCAGCCCCCCCTCCCCTGGGGAGACAGAGAGAGAGAGAGAGGCTGTGTCTGTGCTCGCTGCTTGAGACTGAGCTTTGGCCTTGAAGCTCGATATCGTGGGCTGCCAGCCTGCCCGGCCTGTGGAGAGGAGGGGGGTTGAACCAGAAGGAGTCCGGCTGCTTGTGGGTTGTGAGCTGTGGAGTTTTAACCCTTTTCTTGGACAATGAAAGCTTTTGCAGAGTACTGACCCTTCCGGGAGAGGAAATGAAGAAAGATTTAAGCAAGTATTTTAAAGGACCGAGCAGGGGAGAGACTGTGAGAAGAACCTAGGGTGGAAGAGATGTGGAGTGGCATTCTTTGCTGGACACTTTTTGTAGAGCCATGGACTGTTCCTGAATACAGAGACTATTTTCAGGGGGAGCCACCGTCTTCCAGAGTTAAGAGGGCAGTGTGGGAGCCTCCCGGCCCAGGAGGTGAAATAATGGGGGGACAGATGTCCCAAAATGGAGACTGTGCCTTTGTTTTGGAGTGGGACGATGGAATCCTTAAAAAGACAACCCTAAAAGTAGCTCTGGTCCATGTTCAGTGGTGAGAGCACTGGACATGGGAGGAGGGGGTCACGATCTCCAATCTGGGTGGGGATATGTGACCAAAAGCCCAGGGCATACAAGAAGGACTCCTCCTCTTAAAGAATTGAAGATTGAGTATTTTTAAGAGTGGTTTTTGTTGGACCGGAAGATGTAATTGTATTGGGAATTTGGTGGGGGGAGGAGGAGGAGCTGTATTCTGTAGAGTTTTCATTTTCCTTGAGATTGTCTTTTCTTTTCTTTTCTATACCTATGTAGTGTGTAGTTAATAAAGTTCTGTTTTCTGTATTTTTAAGTAGAGGACTGCTTTGCTTATTCCTAGGCACATCTCACAGCAAGTACCAGAGAGTAAGTATTTTCATGGGGGCACTGGCATTTTGCCAGGCTCAAACCATGACACCTCTGACTTCTTTCCCTCTAACAAAGTTAGAAATTAATCAATGTGCTTTTGGGGGCAAACAGGCAAGCAGGTCAACAAATGTATAAGCATAAGATGAAAAAAAATCTGAAAAAGAGATGCTTTAAAAGATTGAAATGAAAAATTTATTTTTGATTCTCAGAACAATTTATCTGGGCTGTTCAATTTTTCTGAATTTTTTGTATTTAAAATTTGTGAGGTATTTTTCAGATCAGGAAAAAGTTTGAAATCAAAATCTGTCTTGTTACACAGCAAATCGTATCTGAAGTGCCTTCCAGTAGTTTTAAAACTCATATTTTGAATATTTATTTAAATGTATATAATACTAGAAGGAGGAGGAGTCTGGTTAAAAAATACTCAAATAATTACTTCATACATTGTGTATGGTCATTCTTATGTTCTGCAGATTATGCTCTGGAATGGTTTAAAAGCAGCTAAGTGGGAAGCTTGATACCCTGTTTTTGGGTGCATCTGTTTTAGGGATGCTTAGCTTAACAATACCAGATCTTCAACACATTTCTTTTATTTAAGCCTTCTGTACCCTTTTCAAATGTTTTTCAGACATGAAAGCCATTGAATTGTTCAGCTGATTAATTTTTTCTTTCCCTTTAAGTTTTACTTCTCTTGTGTTGCTTTGCAATTCTTGTTTCTAGACTTGAAAGAGACTTTTTAAAAAATCTATCTAGATATCCTTGGACTACTGAGTGACATGCACAACTAACTTCAAAAACATAGCCTGACAGCAGTCATCCTGGTTCACTCAGCTTTGTAGATACCAACAGAAAGAGGAAAATTTGGTGACCTGGAGACTGATACGTTTTTAGCCTGAGATTCTCTTCCAGTTTAACCCTGTTCAAGCTATTTGAGCCATCCTGTGACAATGATTCTTTCTAACCTGTGGTATGACTGACATTCTCTATAATTCTGTGAAATGGTCAGAGTCCAGGATGTAAGCATCAAGGTTTTAAACCTTTTTTTTTAAATTTTTATAATTCTGTTTGTCTTTCAAATTGCTGAATATCAAGAGTTTGCAGAGATGAGGAATTGGGGCAGAGAGCTGAAAGTAGTGAAGTTACAATTACAAAAAGAAAATTATAGAATCGTCACATTTTCCTAAATTAAATTCACAATACAAAGGAGGCTGTGCTTGTTTAGTATATATTTACTTAAAAAAGTAATTATAGACCCAGTTAAAATATTTTACTGTATAAATGAAGTGTTTCTCAATGAGATACTTTTCCAATGAACTTGTAATAATGTCTGTATCTATTACAGAAAAGAGGTGTGTGGTTTGCTCTTCGTATAGTGCTTCCCAAACTTCTGAAATGCCCAGTGAAATCACCACCACCTATAAAAGCTTTTAAACACCTGGAGCAGCTTACAAGCTTGAAGTTAGTAACACACCAGGGTCCTGATTAGAAATCCAAAAATGTGTATCCACAAAATGAACTGAAAGTGTGATTCTAGCACAGTCAGTCCTGCTTGTGTTGGCTGTTGTTGAGCAAGTACAGGCCCTGTCAGGGGTAGAGATGCACCACCATGAGCAGCAGGGGAAGCCTGGGCAGCCTGTGGACTCTTATCTGGCCACTGAAGCCTGGGCCCCTACATCTTCCAAGTGATTATTGTTCTTCCTAAGCAGTTTAAACTCAGTGCAGTTATAGCTGTTGGTGCTACACTAGGATCTTCATTTGGCTCATAGACAGAGGATTGGGGTTGTCATAATGTAGTTTAAAATCAAAGAATGTTGCATACCATTTCTGTAATATGTAGATTATTTCTGGAGCTGAAAAAAGCCATAGCTAATAAGATGGTATTATTCTTATATGTTGAAAAGCACTTGGGGGAATTGCTGGAATAAAGAAGTGTGAAAGTTACCAGTTTCTTATGTGATTAGGTAGAGTGAAAAAAAAAATACCCAAAGTTGTTGTGTTTCTCCCCAACATTTTCTTTCCCTACAATTTTTCCTACTTTATAATTCACCTTTCCATATTTATGTGTCATTGCATCTCTCCTAGACTAGTTACAACAGTCTTTGTTAAATTTGTTTCAAAATGGACCCGACAGATAAATTTGTAGATTCTTCTCAAAATTACACAGAACAGTGACCGATTGAAAATTTGTAGATTTTTACCATCATAGTGATAGTTAACAGTCAATGTCTCTCGCATTTTGCATGGCACAGGCTGTATTATAGTGTAGAATTGATAGAATAATGCTGGCTGGTAATTCCTGCATCCGACCCATGCGTTCTAGATACACCAGAGCTGTTCTTCTAGCCAGATTTCTGAAATTGATTTTAAAGCTGGTGGAGGATTCTAGCACTTTTCTGAATAAATTATTCTGTCTTGTTAAAAAATACATGCTTTAATCTCTGTCCAGGTATTTCTGGCTTCAAGGTAAGACGTGAAAGACAAGAAGTAGATGATAGGGAAAAAAAACAGAAAAGGACGATGGGGAAAAAAAAACAGAAAAAGATCATTTTAACAGTTTCAGTTTCATGTAAAGTGAATAATCATGATTATGAGATACAGCAGTACATAAAGTGTGCTGCAAAAATATTGCCTTGAGGACTATAGATGAGAGTGCTACAGTGCTACAGCTCTCACAGCTTATAGCTGTTCAAAAAAAGAGATAAATTCATAGGATAATTGCTAATCTTCCCATAGCTAGTAGAAGCTAGTTATCAAGGTGATCAGTTGCCATCCCAGTCCAGAAAAACTAATTTCCCAAAGCAAAATATTTGTTTTGGGATCCAGGTTAGTGTACTTTTTCAGTTGTGAAAAATAACCCTTCAGAAAGGATCAAATCACAGTTTCAATTGCAGGTTAAGCATGGTTATTAAATTTAAGAAGAAAGATGTATTTCAGCACTAATTTGGCAACCAATTATTCATGGGATCAAGGCTTATAAACTTAAAATCTATCAGTATTGTATTCTCAATTTTTCAAATAAAACATAAAATCACTGTAGTATTTACAATTTACTTTTAGAGCATTAAAACATGGAAGATTTCTCATCCATTTCTTTCCCAATGTTAAGGCATTCAGCATTCTAGAATTGTATTGGAATCATATCGCCACTTTAATATTTCACCATCACTGTATTTCCTGCCTGTCATTGGATTTCATTTAACCCAACTCTGTGATTTTGCTTGTTAACTTTAGCAGGAATAATGTTTTCGGATGAATGAATGCTATAAAAGTCTGCTTTTTATTCTCTACTAATCAAACTGTTGTAATGTGTATCTCAAGGGGTCCACACTGACTTTAACAAAGGATTCTTTTGGTCTGAAATGTGATACGCACAGAATATTTTCTAGCAGCATTAACTATAATGGATTTAGCTATTTCACCTCTTGCTTCAGTGCGTTGCAAACCCAGGGGTTTAAGGTAAAAATCTCAACAGTGAGGTTACATTTTCTATAATATTCCTATAGGAACCAAGTTTACAAATCCATCTGCACAGCTACACATAATTACTGGTTTCCAGGGAACTCCAGCTAACTTTTCTCAAAGCTTTGCCAATATACACAGAGGTAAGTAAGTTTGAAAATAACAATTATCTGACTTATTTGAGTTGGGCAAAGGCATTAGTTGCTTGTTCATGTACACTTGAGTGGAGATGTGATGAATTAAGTGATCTTTCCTGTAGAATGTAAATGCAGTCATTTAACCAAACGACTGAAACGTACTATTTATCTGCTTTAAATTGCATGACTTTGTTTGCCCATGAGCTGCCTCATAGTAACCTGACTTCGAGGTTGGTGATGGTGACACTCTGCTTCATACTGTTTCTTGCTTTTAAGAGACTTAACAGCAGAATGTCCCCCTGTTGTTATTTGTGGCCTTTATTTCCTCTCCCCAGTTTTAACTGTTTGCGTATGCTCCCTTTCAGCTGCCATACGGGTACCTCAGTGATGTGATATTAATAGTAAAGATTAAGCAGTTTCAGCTCACCAGAGAAAAGATATTAATCATCATCCGGCCCAATGAGAAGTTTAATTTTCTGCTCTCTTTTTTCCACTAAGCTCCGATGGCTGCCACTCGCACCAATGTCTGTGGGACATTTAATAACCTGCTTCTGAAGATGCATTTCAGTGGTTTCTCTCCTTTTATTTCCTCTGTCAGTCTCAGAGAATTTCATCATTTTAGGCTTTAATTGAAGACCACTGTGAGGAGATGGAGGGAAGAAAGGTGTTTCTTGAACAAAGCTACTTAAGGGACTCATGGATTTTAGTGTATTCAGGAGGAAGATGGGTTAAATCAAGATACTGAAAACTATGGGAATTGTTGTTTTGGTATGTGACTACCTACTCCCCTTAAAAAGTTCCATGTCCTCCTTGTCCTCAGCTATTGTAAATAAATAAATGCATTTATTTATTTGTGCCTGAGAAGTGGAGTTAGATTTGTGGTGCAGTATGGATGATGTGGAGCACACTGAATCAGGGAATGACAAGAAAGTCCACATTGAAAACTTGATAAAACAGCTTCCAAAATGACATCTGTACTGATAAAAGCACTCATGTGGGGTAGTTGACTAGTTGACATAGCAGTTGCTGTTCAAGATGGTGCATCTCAGACTGGCACAAACTTACCTTACAGAGAAGCCCTAAACTTAATAAAATTCTTCTCTGCTTCTCTAGGAGGTGATGCTACTCCTGTCACCTGTTAACTACAACCAGACAGTGAAGTATTGATAGGTGATAACGTGCAATCTACATACCCCCCTATTTCTGGGGTTTTACCAGCTTCTAAGAGGCTTTAAAAGCAGAGGGTCTCCATTAGGAGCAGCAGGAAATTACAGTTTTCTAAGTCAGAGAAGGGCAGATCAGACTAAGATAAAGCAACACACAGAGCTCAAAAGAAAAATGGTTAGTGTTTTCTATGGTCTTCAGATAGACCTCATGTATGAGGTTTGGATGTGTGGACGTGTGGATTTGTTGGCTGAACAGTGAGGTTGCAGATTAGTTTGAACAGCACATGATGTGAAATCACTCAAGTAGCATTTTAAGCAGGTCATAATTGCGGATGCTGCCATTCTTGCATTGCTGGCTCTGGCTGCCTGGATTTGAGTCAGTGTTTCTCCTGTTTGAAAAACGGGTCCCTTCAAACTCGAAGAGGCTCAGGTTGAGCACCTGAGATCTTTAATCCAGAATCTCTCATTGTCTTTTAAAAATCCCTTAGAAAATCTGACTTCCCAGCCTGGTACTTTTCTGTACTGGAGGGATTGATTTATTCTATCTTGCCAGGAAGACTCTTGCATAGCTGCACTATTTTAGCTTCCTAAAAGGCCTTTAGCTACATTGGTCACTTGGAATGAACCTTGGAACTTCAGCAGGCCTCTTAAGTTTTCAAGTCACAGAAACTTGCTGAGCTGTATTAGAAATGGTCTTTTTTAAAACAAGTTTTTTGCTCTTAGTAGCCACTTTTTCATCTTGGAGACTACACACACAATAGGCCGGTAAGTCTAGATATTAGCTTAGAAAAAAATAATATTACACATTGCAACTGCTACCACCAAAGAAAGGACAGAACCCTTTCCACCAACAAATCTACAACCATAGTACTGTTTTTCTTCAATTTAATTTGCAGGTTGATTCAGGGGAGGCAGATCTAGAATGGTATTGTCAACCTGAAGCAAAGCATAATGATAATTTTGTGGGGAAAAAAATATTTGCACCATACGGCAATCTGTGAACACATCTCATGTGTAGAAGAGGATGAGACTCATAATTTCTTTAATTGTTTTATTAAGGGCAAGGTATTGGTCTTGCAAACAAATTGTTTGGAAAAACATTTGCATATTTAAATAGACTTATATATTCAATAGCTAATAGTTGTTTACCGTGCATATCTATCTAGATTACAACAAATAGAAAGACCTTATATTATTTGAATCTTGTTTAGAAATACTCCGCTAAGGTCCTGACACATTGTTTGACTGCATGTAAGAATGGAATAATCTGAACCATTCCTGGACAGGGGTTGTTTTCCTGCTAATTACTGTTTGATTGCACTAAAGTAAGGCGCTTGATCTAGGAGCTGTGGTGAAATAGCCTCTGGTTAGAGGCAGACAAGTAATGGAAGACTTCCACTGGTGGAAAAATTATCTGTGGTAATTTCATGTGGTGCTTGTTGGAAGAATCATTTGCAGTAAGTGAGAGTAGGAATCACAAACAGATTTGTTGAGAGTTGGAACCTGTTTTTAGTGGATCTCACAGAAAAGAAGTTCTAATGGTATGGTGAAAACTGAGAAAGTGAGACCCTTAATTAGGAATAGAGGAGATAATGAATGAGAGTGAGGAGGGAACAGTTCTCAGGTGTTACTGTCACTTGTCATAAACTCCAAGCTGAATGGAGTACTTGCAAGCTGGCTTTTTTAGTAATAATCCAGGCAGGAAGACAAGACAAAGGACAAGATATGCATGCATTGCAAGTAGTGGGATTAAGTAAAAAAGTGGATTCATATGGAAAAGAGAAGGTATTACCTTGAGGAGTCAGGAAGACATGGGTTCTGTTCTGAAAGCACCATTTGCAGTATCACTAAAAGCAGCCTCACTGGGCTGCACACTGTTCTTGTATGTGAGCATCATGTATGTGTGAAAAGATTCCATGAAAATGTGTACATTCCAAATTATTCAATAGGTTTGTATCTTTAGAAATTACAGGAAATTTTTCAATGTGAAACCTATTCAGAACATAAAAGCTACCAGTCAAACTTGCAAATCGATGATTAATATCTGGTAGCCATCAAATGTTTATGGATTTAACTGAACCAGTGTTTTAAAACTGTAGGAAATCATTAATAACTATTAAGAAAGAATTTGATGTTACAAGGAATATGGATAACCAGCTTATTTGGCCCTCTCAAGAGCAAATACGATATTAGATGAGCAATATATTAAAGAAAAAAGAGAAAAATTATCCTGTAAGTGAGACATTTTTGGTGGTGGCTGATGGTGGAAGGACTATTTAAGGCTAATTTAAGTCTCTTTAGACCTCCTAGTACTTTCTATTATTAGTCTAACTTAAGAGCAGAGGCTATACATCATCAACCCTCTAGTAAGGCTACTGATGGATTAAAAATAGTATGAATACTAGAATAACGAAAAGACGACTGCAACTTCATAAGGAGTTCATATTCTGCCTGTGTATTCTAATGAACAGTTCCAGTGTACTACAAAAAAACTGAAGAAGTAACTGTAACACTAAAGTTTTGGTTAATTATTTTCTATTCATATAAAAGGAAAAGTACATTTCTGGATACTGAAACAGAAAAAAAGGAAAAAAAGAGACAGAACTGAGAGAGTCAATATTGTTTCAGGATAGCCTGTTGAATGAAATAATGGCTTTGAGATTCCAGAATATGGGAAAAACGACATTCCTATTTAATACTATAGATGATTTGTGTCTAAAGAAAACAGCAGAATGTTGTTACCAATTTGATGGCAATGCTAGATTACGGGTATGGGAGAAAAAAAAAGTGAGAAGATCTTTGTTTATTCAGATAGCCAAAGTAGGCTAAAACAGATCAGAGCTTCACATAAGCAGTAATGCAAGATGCTTGAATTAATATTTCTCAGGATGTTTGTTGAGAAAGATCTTAGTACAGTCCTAAAGCATATGGTAGAAGGTCAGTCTTCTTCTCTAGCTGTTTAAAGAGAGAAAGGTTGATAAATAGTGAAATTCTCAGGAAGACGAGGACTGCACATTTGTATTCAATGCTGCAAGCTGACTAGACTTTTCATTGCATACAAAAGTGGATTTGATCAGAACATAGGAAGTTACAGCTGAAATTGTAGCAATGGGAGATTTAGGTGGAGTTTGACAAGAGAAGTAGCTCTAAACAGAAGAGAGTTCTGTGTCCTGATAGATTGTGAACAGGAGTTGTGGAATCTCCACCACACATTTTTTTAGAGCAGAGCAGTACAGTGGCAAATTAAAATCAGTGTTGGTAAGTGTAATGTAAGGTACCTTGGAAAAGAGTAGTCTTAATACACTATAGTGGGTTCTTATGTGATCATCCCTGCTCTGGAACTTAATTTTGGACTTTGAATAAATATTTCTCGTAAAGTTGGATTTGATACTGGGGGATAGTTGGTGTGTATATATGTCAATAGCCACAGGCACAACTTGAAAGGCTTTGCTAGATATTAGGATGGGGGACTTAATTGTTTTTTCCTTTCCTTTACCAGGTTGAGAACTTTCTAAATACGCGAGACAGGGCAGAGCTTTTCACATTAGCGGATACTGTTAATACCAAGACAAATATGTTTTATCAGATCAGTAATGCATTTAGGAATGCAAATAGGAAGAAAATATCTGTTCATCAGATAAGTGTATTTCTGACACAGTCTCTCTGTGGTATTAATGAAAAATAACTCTCACTATTTTTAATGTAAAACTCAAGCTGTTTAAGAAAGGGCTTATATGATATTTCAGCCTGGGACAACTGGGCCTGAGCTCAATAACTGCAAAGGTCCCTTCTAATCCTATGTGATATCTTTGCAAATATATTCACTGTTTGCTTCATGGAGCTCTCTTGGGTTCCACTGAACAGGAAATAAATAATCTCCTTTGCTAGAGAAAGTGTATTATTTGGAGATTATGTTTTGGCTTCTTCATGATTTTAAAACACCATTTTTAAGGATTAAAGCAGCAGCAGAGCTGATTATTTAGCCGTTATTACTTGATGAGGTAATGACACTTGGCTTATTTCCTAAACACTTTTTGATCTACTGATGAAAAACGCTCCATAGGATAGGTAATATTATTGTTAACAATAGTGGAGTGTTGGGAACTAATTAGTCTCACCAGCCTTTTTAGGCAAAGGCAAAGTGTTGATGGAGAAAAATGAATGCTGTTAAGCTTTGGGAATGCTTATTTTGAGTGACAGTCTCACTGTGTAACATGAACTACTCAAAGCTCTTGGGGGTACTTGTGTGAGAAAATAGATTTCTCTCGAAGTGGGTGGTTCAGGGTTTATTTGGGGAGTGTGTGTGATCAGGTTTTGGTAGTGTGGGGAGTTACAGGGGTGAGTGACTTCCCTGAGAAGTTCCCCTTACAACAGAGCCAGTGCCAGCCAGCTCCAGGAAGAACCCGCCCCTGGCCAAGGCCGAGCCCATCAGCCACAGTGGTAGCACCTCTGGGGTAACAGAATTAAAAATTAAGAAGGGAAAAAACCCAAACTGCCACAGAAAGAGCAGCTGGAGGACAGAGATATGTGAGAGGAAGACAGATGGGGAGGAGAATGAACCCTTCATAACCCCAGAGGAAATCATTAGCAACCCGCTATGCTACATATTATTTATAATATATTCTGTATGTTGTTTTTGAGAAAGCTTGATATTGATGAAACCTGGTTCATGAAATCCAAATTTGAGACTAGATAAGCACTAATGAGTTATTTGTTCACCATGTAGACCTTCAGTAACCTTCGAGATATAAATGAATTCATGGAAATCTTTTATTACAGTTTTTTGTGAATATGACAAATTACATCTATTGTATAAAATAAATATGACTGTCAAAAGGATAAATGAAACAACTTTTTTTGAGAGTTTGAGTGCCCATGGGGAAGTCATCCAGCCTCTTGGCTTTAATACGCTAAAAATCTAATGAACTTGAGACTGTCTTCAAAAAACCATGACAAGCAGTTTCTCTGCCATTAACCCCATGAAATGAAATAGCTTCCTCTTTTTTCTACTTCTCATCTTACATAGGTGGGAATTTTCTTGAAACTCTTGGAAATAGTACCAGTTTAAAAAAGGTATCCTGTAGTCTGTATGATAAAGAGGGAAAGAAAGAGGTGGTGCATCAAGACTGTTACCAGAAACAGCAGAGTAATTTGACCACCATAACTGTTGTTATCCAGATAAGCACTGGAATACCTCTGTTTCTTTAAAGTTTCTTTTGAAACTTGAATTCTTTTGAATGGGGAAATATTTCCTGGTTTCATAGTTTTATGTAACTGCAGCTGTGTTGTTGTGGTGGGTTAACCTTCACTGACTGCCAGGTGCCACTGAAGTCACTCTCACTCTACTCCTCAGCTGAACAGGGAAAAGAAAAGGTATCAAAAGGCTTGTGAGTCACCCCACTACCAAAACCTTGTCATGCAAACCCAATACAGTGGTAGACCTGTTATTTAGTCATGCCTTACAGTGTTGTACCTGATGTCTGTAGTCCCTAATTTCTCTGCTCCTGATTCCTTGCTGAAGACTTTATTGTGATTCTGTACATATGTTTGGCTTTATAGTAGAGTGTGACAAGAACAGTTCATCAGAGAAGGGAGAATTAAGTGCTCAGTTTTTCTTTTGAAGTTACTTGTTGCCCTTTCTTCCACTCTGCTCTTTTCCAGAGAACACACTGAATGGTCATACTGACTTACTCAGCTTACTGGACACAATTGAAAGCAATTTCCCAGTGCCTTGTTTATTGATAATTCTTAGTGATCACTGTGGCTTTTGTTTCTTTTTTACAGGGTTGTCTGGAGTGTTTTCATGTAAAACTCTCTTTTCTGATCAATGATGAGAGTAAAAGCAGCAACAAAAAAGAAATTAATTGGAACTGTTTTCAGTTTTCCTACTTTCACCATTTCTTACTGCATCACAGCCTGTCACTGCTGTGCTCTGTTGCTCAATGGCATGCTCACCTGCACCCCTGTTTTCTCTTTCACATTTGTGCTTGCTTGCTCTCTATCACTTTCAGCCTTGCTTACTCAAAATTCTGTATTGTATAGGCAGGGAAGGCAGGAATGATGACTCTGACTCCATGTTCTCAGAAGGCTAATTTATTATTTTATAATACTGTATTATATTAAATAATTATATTAAAGAATATTATACTATAGTAAAGAATACAGAAAGGATATTTACTGAATGCTAGAAAGATAATAATGAAAACTCGTGACTCTTTCCAGGGTCTCGACACAGCTTGGCGTTGATTGGCCAATGAGTCAAAACAACTCCCACCAGAAGCCAATGAAACAATCACCTGTGGGTAAACCATCTCCAAATACATTCCACATGAGCAAAACAGAGGAGAAGCAAATGAGATAAGAATTGTTTTCCTTTTCTCTGAGGCTTCTCAGCTTCCCAGGAGAAAAATCCTGGGTGAAGGGGTTTTTTCAGGGAATGTGAATGCTACAGTCCTGTTCCTGTTTTCCATTTGCACTTACGCTGTTTCACACATCCTTTACGCTCTGACTTCTTCCTCAGTGTTTCACACCTTGAAGCCTTTTAAGCCTTTTGTGTGGCACTTCTTTTTTGTGCTTCATTTCACTCTCTCTCAGTCACGCATGTTCAGTTTTCTCTGTTCCATTACTGGATTCCTGGGGACATATCTGCAGCGCTGCCTAGCTGGGAGGAGGGGCTGCTATTCTAGTAGTATATCTCTGATAGTGTTTATGTTCCTTGTTCAGCACCAATGATGATGTGACCAGAAAATCTTAACCACTGCTAGTTTCCCTCCACATGTACATCATTACTTTTTGTTCTCTCTCTTTAAAAAAAAGCATTATTTGCTTTCTTTGTTAAAAATTGATTTTCACTAGAAAAAAAAAGGGTTATTTTTGAGATGTAAAACCAAGCAATATTGTTCAGCAAAGTTATAATGTGTTCTGTCTGAAGGACCCAAGGAGCCTATAAATGAAACTAAAAGAGTGTTGCATCCCCCCAGTTAAAACTGAAAAGATCCAATATGGTTCAGATTTTCCTTTCTATATAAGGAAGACATTTCAGACTTGAGAATTCATGCAAGTCAGATGGGCATAGTTCAACCTGTCTAATGCTTTCCTATGCTGCATATTCTGCTCTCTAAATACCTGCTTAGCTATGCTTAACATTAAAAACAAAACTAGAGAAAACCCAAAAAACCAAAACCACTGACTGCATTTTATGTTTTTGTTTTGGGACTCTTTCTTGTCATTAATTATCCCCTTTATGGATAAACTTCTCCTGACCAATGTAGCTTTCTGTTCTTTTTTTCCTACTACTCATCTATATGGGGTTTTTGCATCTGTTTTATTTGCACAAACTTACATGCTTGTATTTAGGGCTTTCACTGAAGAAAATGTGATGAGAAATCATACAGCCAGCCAAGAGAAACAAGGAAACAAGATTTTCAGACAGTTAAAAATTTCTTCACAAATCTATGTCCTGCTTCTCTCTGCTTACTTTTGTCTTTTTCCTGCTGGAACAGGTTGCCCAGAGAAGTTGTGCATGCCCCATATTCAGAAGCATTCAGGGTCAGGTTGGATAGGGCGTTGGAGCAACCTGAACCTAGTGATTGATATCCCAGCCCACTGCAGGGGTATGGGACTAGATGACCTTTAAAGGTCTCTTCTAACTCAAATCGTTGTCTGATTCTCTGATTCTGTGTTGAACTATTCACTAGTGGAGAGTGATTGTCCTTAGTTTTAGCTAGTTGCCAGATTGTTTTGGTGTTATTTCACTGCAGCTAAGAATAAATAAAAGGTAATACATAATTTTCCTTTACAGAGAGAAAAAGCTATCTCTTTTTCAGTCATTTATGATAAAAGGGATGCTAGGAGGGAGATTTTCAGATGTTTCATAGAAATAAAGCAATTCATTGTGACAGGATATCAAAACTCAATGTATATCTACATTACATTTAGAAGTTCAGTTGAAGAATTGCTGTCACATATGCAGTTATCCACTGCTGTAGTTAATGTGGAATATGAACATTTTGGTAGCCTGAGGTGATCCAGCATCACTCGTGTGTGTCTGAATTAGTTAATGGAAACATCTCTCGTGTCTCTGCATTCAAAGCTGCAATTACCCATCAACAAAGTTACAGAGGTAATGGTCAGCCTGATAGAAGCAGAGGCAAGAAGGGAACCCTAAGAGTAGAGGGACTGAAAAAGCACTGGAGGAGACCAGAGCCCTTTCCAAGTGATCTGCGTGACTGGTCCATCCTGTTCTGTCTTGTCTCTCAGCCAGCACCTGCTTGCTTCCTGGGAGGGTTTGTATCTGCCACTGGTAGGCACAGAGGGCAATTTCTCTCGTACTTCCCCCTATCAGAAGTTCACAAAACCTTGGGGCAAAATAATCATCAAAACTCCCAAATTATTAATTAGTTGTTATTGAAACAACCACTGTTAGTAATTATGGGATATTATTTTAATATATCTTTGTAGTCAAAGTAGAACTTTCACTGTCTGAAATGCAACTTGATTTAGAAGGTATTTAAAGGACTATTATGAGTGGCATACCTAAAGGCATGTCCATTTTTCTACAGTGACAAAAGAATATATTTTTGCATAATGAAGGTATAAATAGATCGTTAAACTTTGAAGTGCATTTTACTTTGGAAGCAGAGTTTGAAAGGGAAACAAATGTTACTCCCTGTCTCTAATGCTTTCCTTGACTCCTGGGTTGTTTGAATTTCCAGTAAATTTGAATTTGCCTGTGTGACAAAAGTCTAGAACAGAAGCCCATATTGCCAGAGGAATGAACAGCAGTAATGAAGAGCAGTTTGGGCTTGCTAAATGGCAAAACTGTGCTTGTGTTATGCCACAGCTGCAAATGGGGAGATACTGCATACAGGTAGGAAACGTAAACGTGCTTTTCCTTGTTGTGGCCAATACAGGGTGGGATTTTGTGGTGGCCAAGAGAGGGCATGAGCAGTTTATTCTGTACTACCTCATGTCATTGCTGGGGGCAGAGAAAGGGACTCTCCAGGAGAAGAGCTTCCTTCCTGGTTGAGAAAACGTGGAAGGAGCCGTCTGGTGTTGTCAATTATGGGGGAATTTTTCTCTGTGAATAATTTGTTGTCATTTTTAAAATCAATGTTGTTATTGTTACTGTTTGTTTTCTTATCTCATTGCCATTTTCAGTAAATTGTTTTTGTCACAACACATGATCTTTGCCTTTTGTGCCTCCAGTTGGAGGTGGGTGGAAGAAATAAACTGGGGAATACCATTCCTAAACCATGACAGCACTGTATATGAAATGGCAGGAGATAGTGTGCTCCTTGCTTGGTTTGGTTATAGTGGGAGTTCCTCCTGCCAGCTGCACCCTGGGATGTGAAATGCAGGTACTTTACTGCAGAGCATGACATGGGCTGCCCATCCTTCCCTCTGAACCCTCCCTGATGGCTTTTTTCTGGCTTTTTGAGATATTGAAAGAAAAACAGACATGTAGTGAGACAGCAGCTTGTGGGGAGAGATGCCTGATATCTCTGTATTTGCAACTAAGTTTTCACAAGTCACTATCTGTAAAAATGTAGTGTGGTTTGTTGTTCATTTCAAAGTCTGTACCATCAAATGAGTATAAAACTGAAATGAGTGTTAAGGAAGGGAATGAGTTATCAGCTCATTGGAGACAAGGAAGGGAGGACACTAAGATACATTCTAGCAGATAAATCAAAGTGGACCTCTCAATTTTCTTGAAATTGATCAAAAAAGAAAACTCGGTGCTTTTTTTTTTAAATTCCATTCTTTCTTTAAATGAGTATTTGAAAATCTTTAACCTTCAAGAGTAATTATTCTCTAAGTCTTATCCATTCTTTCTGTTGTGTAGATATTTTTCTTCCTTAAAAAAAAAGAAACTAACGGATTAATTATAAGAAGATGGATACTTAACTCAGCTTCAGGCTTCTTGGTGAGTCCTAGCCTGTAGCTAATAAATGTTATCTCTGGCAATTTAAACATTTTTTCTTTTAATTAAGTTTTTTAAAAAGTGGGGATATGTTAAAAAATTGCACAACAAGGTGATATATAACTGTCATGAATGAATTAAATTCACCCATAGTAAAGCTTCATTATGTACCTATTTTCAATGTCAGAAAAATACAATAAAGATTATATCTATCGTGGTATGAACAGAAAATCCTTCTCTTTTCTTAGTCTGTGAAACAAGAAAATGTAGTAGCAAAATCACAAAAATAGGCAAAAGGAGAAAAGAATTTATATAATTCCTCAAAACTTTAGATATTTTAAACACTCTCAGTTTTTAAATATTTAACAGAATTTAATTTGACTGATGGTGTCTCTTTGGCTAGAAAAAATATCCCATACAGTCTTGTCAATCCCAAATATCTTAATATCCTGCATTCTGAATCACAAAAATCATGACATTGAATTTGTAGTTTTGTTTCTAAAGTGACTCTGCATCTGTTCTCCTAAAAATAAATCCTCATTAGCTACCATTTAGGTTATGAATTATTAGATCAGAATTTATAACTAGATAACAATTTCAAGTTTTTCTTTGGCATTCTAAGGAACAAAAAAATCTTGTTGCTATAGAAAAGAAACTTTGAGTAGCAGTTCACATGTGCATTCACATTAATTAAAACTGTAAAAGCTAAGCTGTACGTGTAAGGCAGGTACATGGGATTTTCATCTCTGTGAATTCTGCGTTAATTTCTTTTATCTGTCATAAAGTTCTAAGGAAGATTTGTTGAAGAATTATGATATCTCAAGTAGTACTTAGGAGATGCATCTTATTTTCCTGTTCTCTGTCTTTACTACTTGCAGTGTGGGTGTGCTGAGTGCTGTTTCTCTCTAACTTCAAGAGACAGGGATCATTAGTTTTCAGAAGAACAGCCGAGGGCACAGCAGCTTTTGGGAAATTCTGTGATAATCCAAAGCAGTTTGCACTGTAATATGCAGCTGCCAATGGTCATGCTGCCTCTGGGCAGCTCAGAAGGATTCATGGAACTTGGCCACCCATGCTTGTGGCAATTTCCTGTGTGCTTACTTAGGAAGAGAGTTGGGAGATGTCTGCTTCCTCTTTGATGGGTTGCCTTCCAGGTAAAATATGGCAAGAAGGACCCTTGTGGATGAAGAGCTGGGAATATGTTTATTTAGACCTTGTGTGCAGAAGTGGGATAGGTAGTGTGGGGCATGCAGTTTCAATGAACTCTGTCAGTGTGCAGTTCTCAGGACAAGTTCTGAACTTTGATGGAAGTCATAGGTTAATTGAGTTCAAAGCCATTAAGGACATCCCAGTTGTCTGAACTGGTCTTTGATGGGAAGCTTGTGTAATCATTAGTCATTTTCAACTACTAAAATGTGTACCCCATTTCTCATTCAAAATTTGTCTTCAAGTTGGTGGTTCTTGTTAAGTCATTTTCCATAAGATTAAAGGGCTCTTCCATTCCTGCTCTTTTCTTCATGTGGAGGAACTAACATAGTTCAGTCAACTCGCTTCTCAGTTTTCTTCTTGCAAGCTGAACAGTTTGATCTCTTTCACTTGTGGGGCATTATCTCTAGTTTTAACTTTTTTGCTGGCTCTCTTCTAAACCCTCTCAAGATTTTCAACAGACTTTAAAAAATGCACATGACAGAAGTCATGGTGGTATGAAATAGCATTCTCATCACCACTACATAAAGAGGTACTACTTATATTTATCACTTCCTGCTCTTTACTCCCCAGTTATACTTCCAAGTACCAAATGGCTTACACTCCCGGTTCTTAAAACTTTTAAATTATCTTCTTACCTATCCTGATTTTAAGTTCCTTTCATGATCAATATCTTCCAAAATACATGGTTCTATTTTATAGGTATAGTCTGCATTGTTTGTTCTCAAAAATATTCCTTTGCAGTTGGACATAATGAACTGCATTTTGTCTGAGTAGGCAGGTCTGCCCTGTCTTTAGCATAATTTTCACTATTAACTTGGTGCTGTGTGTAAAGTTTTTGGGGTTTTATTTGTTTGGTTTTGGTTTTTTTGTTTTGTTTTGTTTTTTTATTTCCAAAACATCAGTAAATATTAAATAGGAACCACTATATTACTGAGTACTTTGAGATCCCAGCAGGTATTCCTGTTTCAGTAAACTTGGTGCTTGCAGTTAGGTTTTAGTTCTTAATGTAGAATGTCCTGGTATTGTATCTTTTTAACAAGAAAATATGTTACTTGAAGAGACACATTGCAATGCCTTAATATGGTAATTTGTACATCTGTGCATAATATTTAGTTGCCAATTTAAAATCAGATGTAAAGATAAAATCAGTCTTTCCAAATTGATATTTATAAAAAAAAGACTGTCTATCTTTAATTATATTCCTATCAATTAGTTTTCTATCTTCTGACTTCTGGTTGAACTTTTTCATTACTTTAAGTGCACTTAGTGCATTTGGCATCAGTGCAACAGGCCCAAGAAGCATCATGATCATTTTGTTTCTCCTTTTTGAGTACTGACACAGAATAAATACTCAAATCAATAAAACAGCCTGTCCTTTCTGATAGGTATTAGGTAGTGCTTTTGGCTGTTCCTGGCACAAATTCCTTCCTTTATTTTTGAGCACACTGTCTTCCTGTGGTTATTTAGTATGGACCACTGGATAGGAGATATCCTGGTTTATGTTCCTGTTAACAAAAGTCAAGTCTTAAAGTTGTCTGCAGTGCAACTAATCATATTATGTTAAATCACAGTACTTATTGTATTCAAGAATGACAGACTTTCTAAAGTCTCTAAATAAGAGAGAAGGTCCCATTCAGTTCATTTAGTCTGCCAAACTTGCACTGTTTTCCATGATGTAGGAATGTGCTGAGTAGACATATTTCTGATCTTTTTTGTCAACATATTAGCTTCCTTCATTTTTTTAGTCAAGTATCAAAAGCTTTTCTTGAGGGACTACCCTTCTAGCTTGAATCATCTGGCTCCAAGACGCTTTTTGAAATTTTTCTGATGCAACATTTTAAGCCTGTGTTGGAGCATCATGGATTGAGTTTACACAAAGGGGCACTGCAGTCCAAAGAACTGAATGTGTGTATCCTTGCACAATAGCTCTACCTCAGTGTGACTAAAATGGCTCTTCCAACTATTCACCACAATGAGGCTTCACAAGGGAAAAACTATGAACTTTCCAATCTCCTCCGTCTTTCTAATTCTCTGTTTGTCTATTTTGTTAGTGCAGATATCAATTGAGAGATCAATGGCCGATTTATAATTTTCATATCTCTTAAATAAACCACACAAATTTAAAAAGGGAAACTGAAAAATGTTCAACCTACCATACACAAACTTTCTTTAGTAATGTTGGAGTATATACACCTGACTCCCCTTTAAAAATTAAATGGAATACGTTTATAAGCAATTGCTGCTACTTACTGCAGTTTAATCACTGTTTCAACACCTCCAAAAGTAGCTCTATCTTAGTTTTCCTTGCGACTTGGATTTTTTCCCTGGAATTTAACTTGTAAAGCCTCTTGTTCTTCTTGTTCCCCACAGACAGGACCATCTGGACATTGTTATGTTGTAATTGTGGAGAGCCTAATATTTTTGTTTGTTAGGATTATGGGATTAGTCTGGCTTTTAAATAGAGTGAAACAGACATCATCTCATTAACATTTATATTACTTCTTTTTTACTTTGTTTGCAGCCAGTAATACTCAAGTCTAAGTTCTGTGTGATTTTGTAGATTTTGGTGCCATGAGATATGGCAGCAGATTAATGAAGTTTGGCTTTGGCTGGCTTCACACTGGAAGTGTGGTAGTACTTCATTAGTTCACATACCTTAAACATTTGGATTCCTGCACTTCCAAATTCCTCTTTGAAATTTCAGAAATGTAGTTCTCCGGGCAGGGGCTATCACTGAGCTCTGGGATGCACATTTTTTAGCTTATCCACTTTTTTTTTTTCTTGTCTGATTGTGCTCTCTTAGTCCTTCACCAAAATCATTGACATTAAGGAAATTTCTAGTGTGCCAGGTAAAAAGATGGATTTGGAGTCTTCTGCATGACATCAGCCACAGGATTTTTTTATTGCCTTTTACAAAAACTTGTTCTTGATTTTAAAATACTCAGAGACAGAAAATTATTGGTGATTTTTGGTGAGTTATGTCAATGCTTAATTACTTTATTTGCTCAAAATTTGGACTGTGTTTGTGTCGTGTGTTTCTGTTTTTTATTTTTGAAAATTCAATTGTCAATCTCTGGTTCCCGTACTGTTCTCTTAAAATTGGAAGTCTTGTTGGAGTGAACTTTACTATTTCCCTAAAGGATATGAGCAAATTGCCTATTAGCCATACTTCTGTTTATCTGAGTAGATTTCTGTCCTTCAACAGTTCAATCTGAAATAGGTTTTCCAGTGCTTAGGCCATTCTGTAGGTCTTTGCATAATTCACCTTACTGAGTTCCTTGTTAAATAAAGATCACCAGAACAGAGCAGTATTCCATATTCTTCAGTTATCTATATTGTACAAATACACACACGACAATATTGAAATGTTTTTATAAAGAATTGAGATTGACAAATGTTTCCATTCTAAATGTCCTTTTTAAGAGGCTTACAGTTTGTTCACAGACTGTGACTGTTCAGGATAGAATTTTACATTTTGATGAAAAAACACTATGCAAGACTTTTTAGTTATTTGAGAAAATTGCTTACTTTCCGGGAGAAAATAATTTTCCTTGCAAATATTATTCAATTACTGTTTAACTGTAACAGGAAATAATTTCATTCTTTGTCCCCATTTTTGCCAATTCTGACTTTCAAGAAAGTTACCCATTGAGATGAGGTATCTAGCACTTTGCTTAGAAGTTCATTTACTACATGATGAGGAGGGACAGGTACAAAGATATTTATTTAAATGCTGTAGAGATTTACAAAGGATGGGGGATGAAACAATGTTATCTGTCTTGTTTGGATTTTTTTTTCTGTGAGTGAGTGATTTCAACAAGACTTAACTGGAAAACTTCATGGGTGTTATGAATAGGACCTTTCACAAGGGCAGGTATCCATAATGTTGAAAAAAACCCCATGATTTTGAGAAAATTATAGGTATGGAGATGAGATGCTGTGCAGGACTAGCAGTAAGTGACCTGCCACTGCTATTTCAGAATGTTTTGAGAAGGTAAGCTATTTGAGCAAGAAATCAGTGTATTTTGGTTATATACTGTAAAACAATTACCTAGAATTGAATTTCAGTGCAAGAAGAAGCTTTGGTATATTGCTATGACTGTTAATTTAAAAGCACAGAAGCCAAGAACTTTAGAGTTACAGCAGCTGTGGGAAGCATAAGTTGGTAATGTTTACATACACTTCAGAGCATATTTTTTTTACCATAAACAGGAATGCAAAACACTACATATGTGCAAGTGGAGAGAGCAATGGATACTGTGAGAACCATGGATGAATTTGAATTTCTGGACTTTAAATATGGAACCCCAAGCCTGCACTCACAGCTTGTTTCCCACTGAATATGTAAGATACAAAATGAGTTACATCCTGTTCTAAAATACAAGACCCTGATTCTGCATAAACTTAAGTGTTTACATAAATTCAGTCATCTAAGTAACCACACCGCCTGCTGGAACTTCTTTGTAGTGGTTCACATCCATGTACACGTTTAATGGGTTTGGTTACTGCCATCCTAGAAACAATGCAAACCAAGAAATGAAAACGAACATGAAATGTTACACAAAGTGCGTTTTCTGAGGCAGGGCACCTAGGTTAAGATACTTGCTGGTTTGTCAGTTTGGCTTCAGCTTCCTGAATTCCCCACCTTCAGCAGCAGAGATCAAGGATTCTCCTTGACTGGATACTTTTGCTTTTAGGTAGTGATTAATACTGGCTGAGAATCAACTTAATTCATTTAATGCTGTCTAAGTGTCTTTATGGCCTGTAAATCATGTAGGACTGGTGTCTCTGCTATTAGTGGTTGTTGGCTCTATTCATAGTAGTTGGTAATAAAAGAAAATACGTTTTCAGTTTTTTGCTCTCTCCTTAACCCACTATTCATCCCTTGGTTGCTCAGGGAATTTGTGTAGTAAAATTATGTGTGTCCACTTAGATTGATGTATTCTCTGTTAAGTATTGGGTCTACATATTGTGTTTCATTTCTGACATGTTTTAGGGTGCTACTTTGTAAATACACTGACTGATTTTCTTCTAATCCATCAAATCAGACTAATCAGTAAGAAATCATTTCTCTGTTTTGAAACAAGCTTATTTCGAGAACATATCAGTATTTTCATTGCGTATTTTTAGGCCTTTCTTCTGATTCTTGTTTTGATCTGAAACCTCTAAAAACACACCAGATCAGCAAAAATTAGGGAACTTAGTCTGGCCTCTTTGCCTATATTTGCCTATATTATGGTATTTTAAGAAATAGCTGTGACAGCATGTTGCCTTTTTAAAAAATATTAATATTTTAATTATATAAAAATATATATATTTATAATTATTTTTGTGATTTAACAAGAGGCTGAAAGAGACCGTATCAGAAAATATGAGGTTTTACCATTGGTATCAGTGGGCTTGTTTCAGAAGATCTGGGTGGGTGGTGAGGTGGAAGGTTGATTTACTCTTTTATTTTTAAACCCTTAGGGAACTACTTGTCACTTTTTCTCTACCATTAGCAGGACTAAGTATATTTTTGCTCTCACGCATTACCTGAGATCTTCCATAACTGCACTATGGCAGCTGTGAGAGCCTGGAGAATATCACCAATTATTTGAAACTGATGATGTGAGTACTAGTGATGTCTAGGTACCATTGTTTGCTGTTAAGAGTGTTCATTATTATCTGCTTCTCCTGAATGGTTGGCAGTGGTTGACACAAGGACTGGGTATTGTATCTTTGTGCTCTCAACTCCGCTGCAAGTTAAAATTTCATCAGTGTGTTCTTGGAGAAGCGTTCAAGGCTGTTCTCAGCATGCTTCACAATACAGTGATCAAAATCGTCCTTCAAAACATGAGCTAAGTTTACATGAGCTGCCTAGGACCCTAAATGGCAACCCCTAGGTTAAAGGGGGAGATGAACAACTCAGGCTATCTTCTGTCTGGCAGCCTGACCTCAGTTCCTGTGAGCTTCTAGGAGGAGGAGGAGGATGGCTTAGCTGAAACCAGTGCATTGCCATTGGCAATCTGAACCAGCCCATGGCTACCAGCAGCCTTTCTAAGCACATCACAAGTAGTTAAGTACCAGAAGGGAGGCTGTGTCTACTGGACACAGTCAGTTTTTCTCAGTCTTCACAGTGGCCAAGAGGGAGGGACGAAGCCAGGAGAGAGATGCTCCCTGCTCCCCAGTACAGACAGGATTCTGGATGAGGTCTCCCATCTTTGCCATGCCAGTGGTACTTTGGCCATGTTCAGCCTTCAGGGATTTGGGAGGAGGAAGCAATGCAGAGGAGCTCTGAAGCTTGCTGGTTTATAGCAGCTCTAACAGATGTATGGCAATGTGCTGTGCTTTGGCAGCAGCCAGCAGCAATGCTGCCCCTTGCCAAGACAATTGGCAGCAGATGGCTTTGTCCAATTCTGCCATGAAATTCATTTAAACTAAAAAAGATAGAGTATGGTACGTGGAGCTGATTCATTGCAAGAAAGTGAAATTCCTTGTATTTTGATTTTATAAGTTGTGAATTTCACAAGAATGATGAGAATCCAGATTATTACATAGCCTCCTCTCCACAGCCCAGCACCATGGTCATGCAAAAGGGAGAAAATTGGATCCTTCAGTGATATCAAAGGCAGATTTTCTATATTTGCCATAGCTCCTAGGGTAACTTTTTTAAGTGGATCACTGCTGAGGAAATTTTGGACCCACAGTTCCTAATCTGGTTTTTGTAGAACTGTGTGTCCAAATCTTTATTTTGGCAGCTGACCCCATGATGAAAACAATACCACATTGCAGGAGTACATGCCATCTGTGATAACTTTTTAAATATAATTTTTGCTGCAAAATAGCAAGTGCTTAATGTAGTCTCTCCTCTAGCTTCTCTTCTGTATTGATAACTAGAATTCTCATGAGTTTGAACTGCTGGTCTTCATGGAACTTACTGAGAAAAAAAGTAAAAGAAGGGCAGTATAGAAGATGTCCAATTTATACTTTTTGTAGTGCTAACCTGAGCCTTACAGAATTTTCCATCTCTGTAATGTTTGTAGTATTGTTTATAAAATATGTTCATATAAGTAATAGCAATAAATGCCAGAAAGCCATGCTGTTTTCTGATGAGAAGGATCTTTGCATCTACCATTCTTACCACTGCCTAAATCCAGGCAGTCTCTACCTATTTCTTTATGACAGTTGCTCTTAAAAAGAAAAAAAAAAAAAAAAAACAGACCTTCATAAATTAATATCGTTGTTGGCCAGTGTAATTTTAACTTTGGTGAAAAATTGTCCTTATGCTTTCAAAAACTTGGGAAAAAATCTACAAACTCAACAAAATGTTTTGGAAAATACATAGTTTGAAGAAAAAAGCAAATCTGTGATTTTGGGTATGCAGTAGTTCGTGTGCTTGGATTAAATGCTCTTAATATCAAAAATAAATCTGTTATTCTGAAAAACACTTAGAAAGCTAAACTTGCTGAACAATTTGGAATAACTATCTAATTTGTGTTAGAATTTAAATATTAATTTAAAAGGCTCAATCCTGACCATCCTATTTTGAAAGTCTTTAAAAATGTTTATTTTGACTAAGAATGTGCTTTTCAGTTGTACCCAGGTCATTTAGGAGCTGGGGAAATAGGCCCACATTACAGGTTCAAAAGTATCTGAGATGTTTAGGAAGATGAGCACAGCCTATTTGTTCTTGTAACTGATGACTGCCATTTTAAAAATCCCACTCCATCTCCCAAGCTTTATTTATATGTAAATTACTGGTGATTAAAAAATGCTATTTATAGAAATCCAAAGGAAGGAAAGTGTAAGATACTGCAGTGGTCTACAGAGTGTTTTCTCAGAGCACCTCCCCAGCAGACAATCATTTGTATCTTGTACTGGTGAAGCATTTCCAGCACTGAGGCAACTGCACCGTTGTGCAGAAAAATACCTCTCTGTATTGATATAATAAGCTGCTTCCCCACAATGGAATGTACTGCTGGTGAACATGAATTTTTTTCTGGTGTAATTGTATGTACTCACAGTGCTTCCACAAGGATAGCAGTTCAGTCAGGGATTAAACATTTTCATACCCCATTTCATGGCTCACAGTCTCTCTGGAAGCTCAGGTAGGCTGCCTGAAAGCCTGAAAAATCCCTTGAACAAGGATTTGGTTGTTAGCTTGTTACCAAATAAGAGGACTTTTAATATAATAATATAAAATGAGTACAGATTGTTATTTTGTTTTTAATTTTCCTGAACTCTGCTGGGAAAAAAAGGTACTCTAAGGACCTCCTCTTTTATTTGGAGCTAGTGAAGTGAACGGGGAATGTTTTCATTTTAATCAGTAGTCTTACTTAAAAAGAAATTAATGAACTGTTTTTCCAAAAATCTTTTTGTTAGTATTTCATATTCACAGTGCACCACCACATAAAGTTGTTCCATTTGTGAGGCTGTTTGTTATTCTTCTCTAAAATATGACTTAACTGCTGCATGGTAGCACAAGAAGTTTCTGTTCTGATTCTGAGATTTCTGAGCATGGGCAGCCTTAGAGCCACTGTGATGAATGGAGCAGCCTAAAACTAGGCTACATTTATCAAGACTCACACTTAAGAGCTGACCAAAATGCTTTGGTCAGTTACCTGCACAAAGCAAATGATCACTGGTAGGACAGGGCACTAGCCTGTCTCATTTATTAAAATAGGAAAGAGTGTTCAAATTTGAATTTTGGCATGATTTTCATTATCAGTATAATAGATGTAAGGCAGAAGTTAACATCCTCCAAGTCAAATTGTTACAGTACACACCAAAATAAAAACTGGATATGGTCAAACCCTTCAGTAGCAGCCATGGGCATAAAAACCTTGTTTCAGGTTTGTGGGTTTTCTCCTGCTCCGTTCAGCAGCCCTTGCATTTCCTGAGGCTTGAATGCTTACAGAGCATTGGCAGGTGCTTGCCCATCAGAATGGATTTGTAATAAGTCCTGGGATAGCACGTTCAAAAGAACATTAAATCTCACGTTCAAGAACAAAGTTAGGCTGTTATGACTTTATTTTTAAAGCCATTTAAGCAATTTGAATAAGGATAGATTCCTAAAAGTGCACCTACCTGCAATCTGTGCCTCTCAGGCTCCTCAGTGACTATTAATTTTAATGGAATGTGATTCTAAATCATCTACATGATCTTCAAGACCTTATTTTTTTACAAAATGGTAGAAAGGCATTAAAAAAATTCCAGATAATATAATTTCATTGTAAAGTACCAATATGGGGCATTTTAAAAATTAAATAATATTCATCTTCTCTATCACCAAAAGGAAAACAATAATTATGAGTGCTTTTCTATCTCATCATTCTTCCTTCTTCCAGTCTACTGGAATTAGGAATGAGAAACAAGAAAAAAAATTAAAAAGTTTTTGGTTGCTAGACTTTTCTGGATAGCTGGGGAATAAATTAATTCCAAAAAAAGATAAAAATATAGGTTTGGCAGAGCAAGCTGTTCTGGGAAAGAGTTCTCAATCACTGTCTTAATAATTTTGGCCTACTAGATGCGTGGTAGGATTCTCCCTCATCTGAATTATAAAGGGAGTCACCACTGTTTTTACTGATGTTAGTAATTTTCTTCTTCTCTCAAAGAAAGTGCTGATGAGAATGTCACTGCCTATGGAGAATTGCTCCTCTATAAATATATCCATTGGTTTAGATTTATTTCTTATTTTCTTATGCCTCTGAGTGAGTCAGCATTACAGAAGCTTGAGGTACTAGTTTTCTAGGATTTCACTGTCCCCTGAAACTAGGATAGGTGAGTTTAATAATATATTGCTCTTTAGGTTTCCCTAAAATTTCAAATTGAGAAGTCTAAAGAGTTCGTGTGATCTTTTTTTTTTTTTTCCTTTTTCCAACAAAAAAATTAACCAGAAGTCTATCAGATGCTTTTCCTTAGTAAATTTGAAATTAGGGTCAGCATCTGCCAGCATATGCTATGCTTATCTCAGACCCAATAGGTGTTTTTGACATCTTTGTCGTAACGGCTCCATCTCTGGGTTTTCATTATGTTTTTTTTTATTTTTCTGGTTCATGTTCTCTATTTTAAATTGGATTTGTGCCTCCTTCTTGCTATTTCCATTTTACAAAGCCAGATATGAAATGTGACCTCAAGTTACTGATTTTCATGTTTCTTGGAGCAGCGCTTCAGTGCTCTCTGCATACTCCATTGCACTAATAGTTTAAGCTCTTTTTCCTGAAGACATGTATAAGCCCATCACTGTACTGTGCCCTGGGTTCAAAATTTTCCAAGCACTGAAATTCAGTTGGCAAAATACACTCATTGTGATGTATTGGTAGCTTGATTGGGGGTCAGAGAGGGAACAATTTGCAGAGTGCCCTTTATGCTACCTTTGTGGCACAGGAGGAAAGTTCTCATACACCACTTGGAAGTGCCATTGCTGTAGCTGTGCTAACCTGCAGTGCTCATGAAGTCATCATGCTACTGCATTTCCAGAAATGTTGCAGCTGAACTGATAGCAATTCCAGATGGATATTTTTATTTCCATCTAGAAGCCTTCAATAGACATGAATATACCATACATGCAGCAGTCCCATATGCTCCATAGTGTCCTGTTTTGACCCTGATGAATCAGTTCCTGAGAGAGACAAAAGTCTCCAGTCGTGAATTTTTCTCCATTTCTTCCTGATCCATTTTTTCTTGTTCCCAGTGGCATAAATCAGCTTTACTTGTTATGGATCATATTTTCTAAGACTTGCAAGTGGCAGCTCTACTTAACAAAAGTGTGTGCCACTGTTGTTGAAAGGATGTAACTGAAGGCAGATTCCCTTAGGCTGTGCCCCAGCTCGTTTAGGAAGTTCATACACATTGCCTGTGCTTCTACTCTTCCTTCTAAGGAGCTGCTGCAGTCCCTTCCTACAGAGGTTTGTAACCTTTGTGAGGTTGTGCTAAGACCAACATTTAAGTAGCCTACATTAAAAATAGTTCTTTCTTTATGGTGGTGGGAAAAGAGCTTTCTTAAACACATGTATCATGGCACTGCAGTTTGCCAGGTCAGTGCCCTGCAAACTGGAACCATTGTTAGGGCTTGCATCTCTCCTGGTAGTACGTGCAGGAGTGCTTAGTGCTTTTATTTCTGCTGTACACATGGGAGCTAAATGAAGGCAGAAGTACTTCTGGTATTCTGTAATTTACACTTGCTTATCCTTGAAATTCTTGTATTCATTCTACATTGTACTTTTAGGTATGGCTTGGCATCATGTGGTATTGCTATGTTATGGTGTGTGGAGGAACAAGAGATACAAGCATTATTAGGATTTAACTTATTTCCTTTCTGGACAGGAATTTTACCTGTGGCAGTAGCACCATCTACATCCCCGTTCTCTAAAGCACTCTATGTTCCTCTTCTTTCAGCTATGCAGCTCCAATTCTGAGCATTCCAGAACAAAACATTATTTTCCTTACCATCCTTCACCTGCACTTATCTTGAGAATTTGGTTATATTTCTATCTGTTAAAGAGAAAATGAGTGAACAGCCTGCAGAGCACTAGCAAATAATCCTGATTAATGTTATCCATGAACAGGATTCTTGTCAGTTGAAGCTATGCAGAAGTGACTGTTGGTAAGTAAAAAAGATTTGTTTTCATTGAGTTTTCTTACATATTTCCCCTATAAGTAGACCATCGTCAGTAGGTTAAAAGTAATTTTTGGCTGCTTCATCTTAAAACCTGTAGCCACAGTTCTTGGTCATACCTGTAGCTCAGTGACAACTTTTGATTTGATTCATGGAAGGAAAAGCAAACAGGGAAAGAAAAATGAAATGTAAAGTGTTAACAGTACCTCTGCAGTGTCTACTTCACAGGTTTTATGGTAAAATATATTTGCTGTAATTGGTTTTTTGCTGTGGTAAGTACAAACCAGCCAGGATTAAGAGAGGAAACAAGCATTCCTGAGTTGACAAAACAGCCTGAAAAGCTATTCCACGACAGATAGAGAAGCATTTTGAGATGTAACTGTTTCAGAGTGTTTTTGGTGACTGCGACTAATAGGCTCTCCAAAAGAAAAAAAATTTCTCCCACCTTCTACAGCCACTGTGTCACTGGGATTTGTGCCCACTTGAGCAAGTACTGAATTTTGCACAATGTCTTAGAATATTTAAAAGTGAAGGCTCAAGCTGTTCTGTTTTAGGTTGCATTTATAGATGAATTTCAATCTAATTTAGAGAGTCATCACCCATATTAGATGCTTTATATCTTGAATATTTCTGTCACTTCACCCCCTTCTTAATTACTTTAATTCTTCCCTAATTGAGTTTAGGGTAATAACTTTGATAACTCAGACACCATCTGGCATGGGAATACAGATTTCACAAGAAGAAAGCAGCAAAATTGCACTTGAAGTTCAGCAATATTTCTTCCCTTTCTCTTTTTAAGAGAAATAATCAAAACCAGGCATGAAAATATTGTCATTTCACAGTTTTCAAAGAATCTTGAGCCATACCAAATCTAGAGATGTATAACTACAGAGTGTACCTTAGAATTCCTCACAAGTGCTCATTCTGTTAAATACAAAAAATAATAACACGGTTGTGGCTATGTGACTGAGGCTTGAAATTAAGCTTATTTTCACATCTCTTGTGTGCAGCTGATAAAAGCCAGTTGGTTAGATTAGATATACCTGGGCTGCTCAGTTTGGAAGGTATGAATTCATTACATAGGCATTTTACACCGCTTAATCCACAGAGCAGGATCAGCATCAGCCTATTACGAGGGATTACACTCTGCACAGCCACACAGAGGATGGAGATAGAATTTGCAGAAATTTCAAAATGGAGAAAGGAATTGGGGGAATGCTGGGCTGAAATCAAGGCATTAAGGATCATCAGGACCTGATTATGAACCAGATGCAAAAGGCTTCACAAGAGAAGCAGAAAAAGGTGGCGGTGCTGAATCAAAAAGGGAAAAGGCACAGCTGTGAAATTAAATACATGGTAATTGCTGTCTAACAGATTTGGAGGTTTATATGCTTGGCAGAGTTAAATTTCAGCTTTTTAAGTACTATAGTGGGACAGAGTAGAAATGATGGCATTTTACCTTTATTTGAGCATTCTTTCCTGCAATCTGGACATCTTTTGAATGCTTCTCCTTTGGAGAAGGAGAGAACCCCATAACATGTACTGGGGAGAGATCAGTGAAAATAACATTTTTCAGTACAAAATTTTGCCTGCAGAGCCCTCTCAAGGATAGTTCCAACCAAAACAAACAAACCCTCAGTAATTCAAATTCATGATAAATACTTGTTAATTTTGTGTATTATTTTATCAGGTATAATTCTGTAGTCTTTGAAGTTCTACTGAAGATTACTAAAGGCTATTTAGATTCCTTTAAATGCCTGACAACTCTCTGGATTCTCTTAATTCTCTTTAGGCTGAATTGATGGATTCCCCATAGCTGTCACAGGTGCTGGCCCTTCCATTAACCCAGCCTACCTGACATACCTGCTGTCATGGTAAAGCATAAGGCGTTTGAGTAATCCTAAGAAAAATTTTGCATTGCTAGTTCAAAGGGCATAATTTACTGTATCTAAAATTATAAGTTTTTAAAAGCTTTGTCTTCTGATTTTTTTCATCATGATAGGTGATGTTTTTTCAGCTTCTGCTGCAGGGATAAAAGCGAGATCTTAATGCAGAAGAAACAAGCAAATAGCACTGATATTTTCTCATGTAGCTCCAAAATTTGACTTTCCAATAAATCTAAAATTTTGCAAGACTTTAAATACAGTTTTAATACAACTTTCCCTGTTGATTTGATGCAGTCAGATTATTCAAGAAAAGAAAGAAAAGCATTGTCTGATGGAATTCATAATATTTATGCTCATCAAATAAGAAAACAAATAATTTCCATAGAAGGTGGTAGGGTAAGGTGCTAGTGTGAATTTTAAATGTGTACGTGCTGAAGTTGCAATTTCTCAAGAGAGGAAAGACTGTCTGTCAAAACAGGAGAAGTCACACTGGAATGTCTTGTCTATTGGAATTTTATCATAAGGGACAGGATACATATTATATAATGTTAGACATACAGGATCTTCTTCAGAGGAAAGCATAATGTCAGGAATGGTATAACTCAATATCTGTGCTGTTTTAATGATAGTTAAAACCAGAAGAAGGCATAATTTAGAAAGTAAACTTGGTAGTAATAGGACCATAAAGTGTTCTTAGTCTGTTGTCTGCTTCAGTTTTTCCTGGGTCGTAATTTAGAAGGGAGAAGTCCTTGTCATAGATGGAGATTCCTTATTTTCTGTAAGGGTATGTTTAAGAGAAAATATAGGTGATGGAAGCAATGTTCTTTAGCTTTCAGTTCTCAGCTTTATCCAATGTCACTTCTTAATAGCTGACTTCCATGTCTAGATTAGCTCAAATTTATATGGAATATATAATTTAAAATACTAAGGTCCTTCCCTTTTCCTGAAACAAGATGGGAGCAGGTGAGAAAGGAAGCCACCTTTTCTCTGTTCTTTTTTTCCAATCATGTTTCTTCTTTTGCTTGACCTTTAAAGGACTTTAGGGTTACAATGTTTTTGTTATGTAGCTGATCTATTGGTTTTTTCCATGTCTGATTGTTCTTTTTAGGCATAAGGTGTGCTAATTTGTGTTTTTTCAATATGCAACAATTTTGGTCAAGTGTCTGTCTATTCCACAAATATGTTAAGATGAAAGGTATTTCAAATGGTAGAAGTGAATAAACCTATAATTATACTAACAAAGGAAGATGGAGAAATACATTTAGTGAAAATCTGTCAACAGAATAAAGAACAATTGCAGGACTATAGTTGACCTCTAGACACAACACAATACAGTAGTTTTCGTAAATGCCTCTGCCTTCATCTTCCCATTACTCCAACACAGAGACTTGTCATAGCCATCAATTAGTTTGTAGTATATATCAGTGTAGAAAGGCAATGGCCATTGGCCCTGTATCCAGTCTCACCTCACAAGAGCTTCCTTAAAAATCCTACGTTGTCTGTACTTACTAAAGAGGTGTCATACTGCATATTCTTCTTTTGAGGGGAACACCTGGAGCTAATGAAAACTTGGGAAACTAGACATCTATTTGAGAAAAAAGAAAAAAGGAAATGTTTACTTAAAAGCATGCAAATCCTGTCAATATTGAGCACTACTGCTCTGAGTAAAGCAACTTTCTTTTATATTAGTAAATAAGTGTGTCAGTAGGGCTTAACCTCAGTGTTGCCATACACAAGAGTAGGCATATTCTTCAGAAGTCTAGTTGAGGATCCTAAATGTGCATTAAGATGTTTCTGTGCAGCACAGCAGAAATGTGAATTAGTCTCAAAGATCCCCCTCATCTGTTACAAGACAAACCCTTAGTAAGCAGAACAGCTAAGTCTTGCTCCCAGTTCGCTGGTTTAACCTTAATAAACTTTTGGCTGCTTGAAAATGAAAAATCTCCTTTGCTTGCTTCACAGGAAGCTCAGCAGGTTTGTGATGGGGCACAGGGGACAGAGCCCACATTCTAACCTAAAACAATACAGCACTGGGTGTATTTGTGGTGCAGGATAAAAATGAGTAACACCACCGTGCTGTATGCATGCACATATCATGCAGTGTTAGACCTATGCTTGTTTTCATCAGTCACCAAGTTTTGCCTTTTTCTTACTTGAAACAGGATTATGTTTCTTTTACACTGTCTTCACTTTTGCAACAAAATAACAATATAATAAAAAAGAGTATTCATGTATTATTGGAAATTTAAATCACTGATCAAAATGAAATCTGTTTATCTGATACAGCAATCAGATACATCTGATAAAAAATCAGTTTTAGAATCTTAATATATCTTTGTAGAAGGAGCATTTCCAATATATTAAAGCTAAATACTTTTAAAAAGGTAAATGATGAGTAAGTTTGTGTAAAAAGGAGGTTCCATATTACATGTCAATAGAGTCTGATCACCAAAAATTTGTTGTAGCCCTTGGATAGATATTTGGCCATACTGAAGCTAATTCTGAAAGCGCTGTTGACTTCAATGAACAACTCATAGCTATTTAACACAACTTTAACTTTTTGCAAATAACTAGCTGCCCTTAGCTAATTTATGTACTGTTGTTGCAGGGATATTTCTTCTGCCATGACTGATTTTTATATCTACTGTTTTAAAATGATGTGTGTTTCATTTCTGATGTCATAGCCATGACATGTAACCTACCATCTGTATCACTGCTGAGATGTTTCTTTCCTCTGCAAAGTGTGTTAGCAATATTGCTGTATATAGTACATGATGATCTGGTATGACATTTTTCTTCATGAGGAGGACAGGAAACTACCTCCAGAGTTATTTTATCTCTTGTCATAAGTGAAGATAAATGTCATAACACTGATCAGCCTTCATGTGTCCTGAATGTACAGTTATTTGCATTTTCCCTTCACTTTTCTTTGGGACTGAAGTGGCTGAAATGACAGTCGCAGCAAATGAAGTGCTGAGAATGTGTGGGGAGAAAAGACTCAATACTGAAAGATACTAATAACTTTTGCAGTGTTACATCATCGGAGGAATAACACTGTTTGCTTGTGTAATCTTCAGATATATTTATAAAGAAGAGCAATCACTGATCTGAAAATTTTTTCTTTGCTGCTTGACTTCATGTATGTATGCTCATATCTGTTGTGGTTGGCTTGTGCTCTATAAGATTTGAAGGTTTTTACAGATCTTGGTACTACTAAGGAAGAAATGCTGTGGTGGAGAATTTGGATTTTTTTACTTATTTATCCTTGAACAATCCTTGATGCTCAGTGAGTGTTCAGTCTCCTTTTTCAGCAGCCTCAATCAAAATACCAGCACATGGTTCTTTGATGGCATCTCTGTGCCAAGGGAGATTAAGGGATATAACAAGCTTTTGAGCAGGTTTCAGCATCACCAACCAGCCTGAACTAATACTGCAGCATTTCTGTTTATGTGCTGAAAGTCTGTTTTTGAGATAGTGTGTAACACTGCTACCAGGTGACTTCCAGCAAGGCACACAAATTTTACTAAGTTTTAAACCATTACTTAAAAGAGAGTGGCTTTCCTAGAGGCTGACCACCTGCATTGCCTTAGACCTCCCTTTTTCAACCCATCTCCCATGTTTACCTAAAGCCAAACTTTTGGTTTACTTTTGCTTTATATTTTTTATCATCAAATAAATAGATCTTTTGCTTTACTATTCTTTATTGTCTGATAAAAAACCATTCAGGTCTGTTAATAGTAAGCCTACAATCGACTCAAACCAAAGTGATAGGGTAGCTACATGGAGGCACAGGGAGTTTTCTTATAGATTCCACAAAAGTCTTCCCAATTCCTTTTCATGTTTCCTTATCCCTAAGGGGACTGTGCCTCTGAACTCCTTGGGTATTAAGCAGATCCGGGCATGCGTTGTCAGTAATGGAATTACGAAAATGTGGAGAACTGAAGAGATAAATGTAATCCAGGCATGGTGTGTGTTTATCTGTGATCTTGACACTGCAGTTAATCAGGGGGGCATGGCTGTTACTGGTGACCAAGTATCACATTCAGGAAATGAAATTCTGACCTGCAGGAAGTAATGTGAGAAAAAGCTTAACAGATAATCACATAATGTTGCTGAATTTTCCACCGCATCTGGAGGTCACTGGGAGCTAATGGACCAAATCTGGAGTTACTGTGTGTCTTTTAAGGTGACCAGGCTACCTTGTCACAGAAAAGTTGTTGCATGTTTTTTAGGTTGTAAGGAAGTTAAGGTAAATCTTTAGAGGAATGTGCAGAACTGTCTTTTGTATTATTCTGATTGAAATGAATTTTTCCCTCTTGTGCAGGGTTAGGATTGTTTGCCACTGTAGCTTGTAGATGCCAGTGTGTGCAAGTGCATTTCTTCTGAATGGTTGGCCTGATGAGGGTGAGGAAGGATATGCAAAGCAGACTCTCTTGCCCAGGTTCCCCAAATCCAAGAGCTGTACAATCAGGAAATGCATTATAGCATCCATTGTTGCTTCAGCAGGGAAAGCGTGTTTTACATATGCAAATACTGCTCAGAAGTTTAACTTAATAATTATCAGCTGGAGCCTCTATTGATGAGCAGCTGAGGCTAATCACCAGCCACAGAATTGGAATTAACTGCTACTAGGCTTGCATTGAGTATGCTTGTCTCTAGCTTGTGGTTACTGTGGCAATTGTAAAAACATAGATATATATATTTTCTAAGCTTACATGTACTTATTTTTTGTACTTTCTGTCCTCTTAAGAAGCACTGTAAAATGATGCATTTTAGGCTTTTCCCCTTCCTATCTCTTCCACAGTTTATTTCTGAGCAGGAGCCAACAGAATAGCTCCAGTCTTTTACATCCCATGCCATGAATGATAGTCACAGTAGTGTGTACAGCTGCAGTGACACATTTGGGCACATGCTTTACCTCAGAGAGCTGTAATGGCTGCCTGCTGCTGATTATACATTCTGCTATATCAGGACCAGTAGCCACCTTAACACAAAACTCACACCGGAGCAGGGAATACCTGGGTGTAAGAAATCCAAATGGTTAATGGGAAAAGAGATGCTGCTTCTCCATAGGAAATTTTCAGATTAACGAATCCCATTGTTTTCTCTCCCACTTGTGTTGTACACCAGGGAAATTCAGCTGGCTACAAATACTTACCCTGCAGATATCATTCATATGCCTTTTCCTAAGTGTGCTTTATTATTCACATCACACTCCTACAGGCCCTCCACAGCTTCCCTTCTAATTATTCCCTGCTTGCCCATTCCTATGAATAACCTGTGGCATTCACCCACATTCTGCCATTTAAGGCGTTTAGTCGTCCATCCTACTATGAATTGGATTTCTCGTTTTCCAGGAGGTGCCACCATTTATTTAAATTCATCTAGATTGAAACTCTTAAAGATTTATAATTGAGTTGCAGGAGGTTTCAGCTTCAGGGCACAGGCATCCACCAGGCAGTGGTTGTTGTGAGGTGGTAGAGGGGAATGCTTTAGGGCAGAGACAATTGGGCTGGCTCAGACCAGCTTAAGCTGAGTTGGATGTGTTGCACTGCAGGAGGTGAGAAGCTCTGTGTGACCCTCTGGGTCAGCTTAAGCTGTGGGAATGGTAACCTCTAACTAAACGGGGATTTATGTCTGTAACTGACCTAAAAGAGCTCATTTATTTGTACCCCACGTGTATACTGCTAATTGTGTTGGGGTTGTTTATGACAAAAATTCACTGCTAAGGGATAGCCGGTCATTGCTTCTGCAGAGAAGTGTGTTTGCCAAAAACCTTACAGGCAACACCTCAGGGCCTGGTAGTGTGGTCAGAGGACAGAAGGGGCATTGACCCTCTCCTCCTGTCACAGGTTGCTCTGTAGTGTGCTTGCTGAGTGTTGGTGTAGGGGATTTCCCTGCAATATGCCTTCAGGGTCCCCACGTGTGAGTCTTGACCTGCCTGCAAAGCTTTTGAGCAGAAAGAGAATACCCCTCTACCTTTTGGAAGGTGGAGCTTCCTTTTCTGCTCTTTCTCTCCCACTTCCCAACTGCTAAAGAAGTGGTTTGCCAAAAAATCAACATCTTTACAGGAATGGGACTTGGAGAAAATAACAATTTGTCAAGAGCACAGATGGCTTATTTAGAATCTAATAGGTATTAAGACATTATTTTCCCCAGGCTTTACTCCTGATATTGATAATGTGTTATCTTTGCCAAGTTCCCCTCTTGATAACATGTTATCTTTGTCAAGCCAAGTCCCTGATAAAATCTTATTTTCCCTCAGTGCTTACTCTGATAAGATATTATTTTCTTACATCTCTGCTGCCAGTGGAAAGGAGAGAAATGTTATTTTTAGTCCCTTTTTGAAGAGGCATATATATTGCCAAGGCAATGCAAAACAGGGAAAGAAAGGATGAGAAGAACAAACAAAAAAAAAAGTTACTTTATTCTAGACAAGGAAATGAGCAAATATTTTAAGACTTATGGGCCCTTGTTTTGATTATGCTAATAAGCCACCATTCATAACTAGCTAATGAGCCTATATTTCTTTTGAAAAAACAAACTATTTTTAAAAAGTCACATCTGTTTCCAAGAAGGATGTTTATGTTTAGATTTTCTTTCCTTATTTTTTTCCTGCATTCTGTTGCTTCATGCTTTTTCTTTACCTGGTATCTTTTTACCATCCCTGTTAGAAAATCCTTATCAGAATTTCGTTTGCTCAGCCAGCACATAAACAGCTCTCTGCAGTTCTGCAGCACGATGCCATCCATCATTGATGGTACAACTGCAAACCCTTCTGAAATACAACCCCTTCCCCACTGTACTATATGGTAGAGATAATTCATGCTATTAATGTATAAAATATTGTAAGATCCAAGCTATGTCCTTTGACCACCCCAGCGGGGAGCAGAGTCTTATTCTTATTCAACCAGTTCCCAGACCACCTTAAGATAATATCAGGTCTTTAAACGTATGAATGGAGCCTTCCTGAGTGATGATCACTGATTTCCCTGGAATGCCAGGACCACTCAAGAGCACCACCCTGTTACATGTGAATGCTGACTTCTCTGGAGTTCTCTGACAACATCTAGACACCTGGATTGGTCTTTTGTCTAACTCTGCACATGTGTAGTCCCAGTTCTGCATGTGAAGGGACACAAAGGAACATTTGATCATCTCTGCCTCAGGCAGAATAAACTGTATAAGAACTCGCTGTGCAAAGCAGCATGTGTGAACAGGGGAGACTCTGACATTTGGGGGTCAGGTCCGTGTGTTCACCCAGCGCCGATCCCGGGCTCGGTGCTGACCTTGGCTGTGGTGGTTTTTGCCGATCGAAATTCTGTTTCGCTGACAATTTACTAAATCATTGCTAAATTTTCTTATAAATTTGGCTCTCGATTTGATCATTTATAACACCCATTTTGCATGCAGAGCAAATGCAGCAATGCAGAGAAAGTGGTTCTTGAACCTCTCCATTTAGTTAATTTAAGAGACTGGAAGTCATGTCATGAACAAGGCTTCTGTCTCTACCACCGAGTTCATTACATTGCGTTCATAAAACAATGATATTGCAAGTGGCTGCTAAGTACTTTTCCCCACATTTCCTGGATTCCCAACTTGCAGACTCCTGCATTACAGAAGTGTTACACTTATACCTGTTGCATATGTAGATGTCCTCTGAAAAATTGGAGTGCAGAAAAGGTGATTATTTGTTGAAAAACTGTATCAGACCCATCTCAGCTGTGCATCCGAAAATAGTATTTTCTGTGAGTGTTAAGGACTCCACAACTTCTTGCTTGACTGTAAAAGAGGGACTGACAGTACCACTGTTCCTTTAAAAAACTTTTAAAAAGACATGATTGATCCCTGTGCTGTGTTAAGATGGATAGTAATGAACATCATAGGCCAGTGAGGGAATAAATAAGTCTTTTTTTCATAACAGGATAGGTATGTGTGGTCACAAACAGAATGATGAGCTGAAACAACCTGCTAAATAGCTGTGGTCACCATCCATCCTCTGCACACAGTGATGCTGGTATTCTTTGGAAATAAAGTGGTGATCATGCAGGATCCTGTCAGCAGACACAAAGGAATGACAGCAAAGATTGAACAGGAGACCATCATTCTCACATTTCCAAACTTTTAAGTGCTTGACTTCAGTGGAGGTTTGACCCTAGCTGGACACCAAATACCCACCAAAGCTGCATTATCATTTTCCCTCTTCAGCTTCACAGAGAGAGAAAATATAATGAAGAGCTCATGGGTCAAGACAAGAACAGAAAGAGGTCAGTCACCAATTACTGTCACAGGCAAAACAGAACTCAACTCGGAAATTAATTTTATTTATTACCAATCAAATGAGAGTAGGATAATGAGAAATAAAACTCAATCTAAAAAGCCCACTTTATTTTCCACCTTCTTCCCAAATTAAATTTACTCCTGATTTTCTCTCCCTTTTTCCTTGTAATGGTGCAGGAAAACATGGAATGGGGGTTGTGGTCAGTTTATGACATGTGATCTCCTTGCTCCTCACACTCTTCCCCTACTTCAATGTGGAGTCCCTCCCATGGGAGATAGCCCTCCACAAAGTTCTTCCAAGAGAGTCCTTCCCATAGGCTGCAGTTGTTCATAAATTGCTGCAGCATGGGTCCCTCCCATGGGATACAGTCCTTCAGAAACACACTGCTCCAGGGTGACACCCCAACAAATGGGGTCACAAATCCCACCAGCAAGTGTGCTCCGGGGTGGGCTTCCCCACAAGGTTACAGCCTCCCTTGGGTATCCACTTGCTCTGGCATATGGTCCTCCACATGGAACTGTGGACTTCCAGGTGGACCTCCATGGACTGCAGTGGCACATCACCTCTGCACGGTCTTCCCACAGCTGCAGGGAAATCTTAGCTCTGGTACCTAGAGCACCTCCCTTCTGCACTGACCTTGGTACCTGCAAAGTTGTTCCTGTCCTGTATTCTCACGTCTCTTCTCTCTGGCTACAGTTGCTTCTGTGTAGTGACTTCTTACCCCTTCTTTGTGGTCAGCCCTTAGGCAACCACTGCTTGTGATGGGCTGAGCCTTGGCCAGCAGCAGATCCATGTTGGAGCCATCCAGCATTGGCTCTTTAGGACATCCAGGAGCTTCACACAGAGGCTGCCCCTGGAGCCCCTCTGCTGCCAAAACTGGCCAAGCAAAGTCAATGCACTTGGCAAGTCTGGTGTTCTGTGGGTGAAGGTTTTTTTTTTGTATGATATGTTCAATTTCTGAATCAACTGCTTGTAGAGGGCTATTTTGTTCAAGGAAAGGACACGGAGAAAGTCATTCCCTGTATATGAATAGCAGGCAATAACGTGATTCTTTAAGTAAGGCTGACCTTCAGTGGAATTGAATGGTTCAGGTTTGGGTTCAATAAACCATGTTAATGTGCTCTTAAGTACCCTTAACAGCAGTGGAATTGAACACAAATTTAGTACGTAAAGAATTGCTGAAGTTCTTAAGTGCAATTAGTATTGACTGAGTCCAAGCCTGATGGTTGATTGGCATCTCCAGTGCAATCAGCCTCTCTTAACTAAATAATATGGAACTCAACACATGTGTTGTCCATGCCAAATCCTGAGAAGGACTTAATAGTGATGGGGAGAAGTTCTTCTGTTGGAGCTGAGGAAACTTCTTTGGGCTGTATGAAAAGGCTTAATTGTTACTTCTTGTGCTGTCTCTGCCAAGTGAACATCAGCCTTCAGTGCACTTACTGTGACATCTTTCGGTGTTACAAGTTTCTGCCTCTGACACGTGAAAACAGGAGCTTTTAATTGTCTCATATCATGTTAGGATGAAGAAGTTCTGTACTAACAGACCTGAAGTAAATTGCTTGGACTATGTTTCCCTGTTAAAATAGTTATTCAGGCAAGGTTTTTTACTTCCAGCTGAGATCACACTGCAGTGTGCCACAAAAAGTTGTTGGAGAAAAAAAATTGATAAGTGTGAGAATAGGCACTTTGGGATGCCTTAGCACCTACTCATGGAGGCACATATCTAAAGTACCAAAGTGTCAGCAGAAAGAACTTCATTCATAGCTGCCCAGATAGCCAGGACCTACCAGAGCAGCCAGCTGAGCAGCAGTGCATGGAGTACTAAGGTGTTGGGTGATTAAAGCTGAGCTAGAACTTCAGAATAGAAAGGATAATTTATCTGCTTACACACCAGGCTTTTATGTCTCTGTAGCCTGACTGCAGTCTTATTTTTTTTCTCTTAGGGTCCATGGAGTTCTCTACAATGGTCTTGATGTGGGGGGAAAATAATTGTGCAATGAACTTGAAATGATTTTGAGCCCTTATCAGGGGAAGAATAATGAGTGTGGTTGCCTACTATCCCATTTCTTTCTGCAAAATACTGGCTTTTGGTTAAAATTCTTATGCTGCTAGTCTTCAGAGTGGGCAGAGATAATGTGAATTTTCAAATGTTGACAAATGTGAAATGGAAGCATATCTTGTATCTGTAGTCAGACTGAAACACTGTCTCTGGGCAGCATAACTTCCTCTAACCTAAGAAGCAGCCTAGAGTTCACTGCCATTAGTTAGTTTGTTTTAAAGGCATTGCATGCTATTAGGCAGGGGATTAGTAATGGCTGAAACACATAGAAACTTCTAGACTTGTCAAGATGCCAAAACACAAGTAGTTTGTGCCTTCTAACAAATGAAATGTAAAAAGTTTTTAAAAACCCTCTCAAAACATGCTCCATAGTTTTATGGGCCTCAGTTCCTAACATAATTGAAGCATTTTAATTCAGATCAGGGTTGTCTGGAAAACTTGGGATGCCTGCTTCTGCATTTTTCTTCTCTGAATCAGAGAAAATTTTACTTTCCTATACTCTGCTTCTTTCTCCCTTACCCAGTTAACCTTTAGATAAATGTTCTTTTTTCTCTGTGCCTCTTTCCTCGGCAACTTTCCAATGCTACTGGGTCCTTTTCACGACTATCACCTCTCCCAAGTCTGGTAACTACAAAATAAGGAACTATCCTTTAAGTTCTGTATGTAAGAAAGAAAATGCTGCCGGTTCAGTCCTTTTCCTTTCAAATTAATTTTGCTGGATTGCTTTCTGATTGCTTTATTTTGTCCCGAGTCCTAGGCATTCTGCTTAAGTTAGTATTAAATGAAATCTGTTACCTTACATTCAAGTGATTTCCTATATGCAGAAACATTCAATAATCCATAGAATTCATAACTTACATATTGTCAAGTTTTCTGAATTATTGGACCTAGTGTGAGAATAAGTAATTGACTGCTGTCAGCCATGAAATAATTATTCAGCTTTGTGTTTGGGTTTTGTTTTGTGGACAGTGGAATTTTGCAGGTCTTTGTAGGTACTGTTGCATTAGCACAAGTCTGAAGTAAAAGGCTTGACACAGAAAAAAAAAAACCTAAAGCTGAAAACTGAAAGTGCCAAAGTTCAAATATAAAGCAATACCCCCAAATGAATAATAAAAATAATAGCTTCATTATTATTTATTACACCATTCAAAAGTACACTTCTTCCTTCAGAGCACAGTAATGTTCCTTGTAGTGCTTCCTGGGACATCTTCAGTCCCAAAGTCACACAGACCTCGTTATGTGTTATGTTATTTTATTTTGATTTAGATTAGATAAAAAGTGCCTAGACACCAGCTCAGAGCATTCTGCCAGTTACTAAAAACTATAAAATTCAAGTGCAGTGCAATCAGTTTAACTCTTCTACCAAGCAACACACACAATCAAACGTCAGTGGTCCCTAACAATAATCCACTTACTCCTTTTTCAGAGATGAGATGAAACACACAGAACTAAATCAAATAGTATCTTGCCACCAGCTTTGCCAGCCTCAGATGTGCAAAAATTATGAGTTATGCAATCTCTGAATTTTTTAAAAATATTACTTTATTTCTGAGTATTAAGATCAACTCTGTTCACTTTTGATTTTATAATTTTATTTAACATAGGTTCTGGAATTGTCATGTTATCATTTGCAGCAGAAAGCTGGGATGTGAAAGTATACCAAGTACATGATACACCTGAGAATAGTGAGCCGTATTAATAACAAAACATGACCTGTCCAGCTGTACAAACTCAGAAGAGATCATTTCAGAAAATATCTTGGACTTAGCAACTTGTAATAAAACATAGTTAATTTCTGTACTAAATCAGTGCATTTCAACTAGTTGTACATTTCAGATGAAGAGCCTAGCTAGCTAATTCCTGAGAGGATTTCCTTACTCCTTTTACATACTAGCAGAAATATTTGCTACTGAGAGAACAGTAATGAAGCTACTGGCACTTAAAGCCAAGGCTGCATAAACACTGGGCTGGTCTCATAGTTGCTGCAACTCCAGTCTGAGGCAGTCAGGTGATATTTTCTTTCAGTCCCTTTCTCAGACTATGCTGTTTCTTCTAAATACTGTGTAGAAACAGTTGAACTTTTCTGATCAGTATATCTGCAATTGTTTAGATGTACAAAATGGTATCCTTTTCTAAAAGATAAGAAAAACTTTAAAAGTTTGAATTTTGGAAAAGCAGCATTTATGATCTATTGATTTATGTCTGTAGAATAGGTAAAGATATGTTTAATTTCTTTTCATATTTTGAAATGTTGATGAATATTGTTCTGAGATTCACTTCCATATCTTGCTGCCTTTTCTGGTAATTACTTGAAGCTAGCAGAATTCAGTGACAGGCAGAAGCAATGAGTTAACATCTATGTCGGCTGGATATTCACCAAGTGAGGAGTTAAGATAGCCAGTGAAGTCTTTGGCTAGATTTGCAGTGTAATTGTGTATCTGATGATAACAGAAGTTAGCTGTTCTGTGGGTGAGAAAAGGTGCTGTTTTTCTTTTTATCTGAGTGTGTCTACACAGTACACTTTTGCTGTCCAGTAATTGGGATGCAACAGAATCACAACCAAATGAGTCTTAGTTTCCTTAACTTGAGTATCAGCAGCTGAGAAATAACACAACTTCAGTTCCAGGCCCTCCAAGCTTGCTGGAGAAAGATAACTCAGTATTCTATTGCATGCCTAATTGTAGCATGGCTCTGTCCTTTATGTTTACATTTCTCTGTTGATGCACCCATTATTTTCAGGCTTATCAAATATCTCATTAAATTTTGAATAACTATTTGCTGGAGCATTCAAGTTTCAAGATGTAAATGGCCAAACTCCAGAATTTATCTTGAGAAGTTTTTCAGTCTCAGATTTATCCATAACCTTTGCTAATGATAAACTAATAAATTACAGTATTTTTGTAGAAGATAGCCTGCAAGAAATGCAAGATATTATATCCAAATGATGATAAAAATCAAGATAATGATTTATATACATAACAGGAAGTGTGTATACCTGTATAACTCAACAATGTGAATTAGAATTGAGGATTTGATTCCCATACCAGTTTTTGTCGTGAAGTCAGTTTAGAGAACTGCTCATCATCCATGTTAATGTGAAACAATGAAAAAGAACAAGCAATGAACAGGTCTTTATAGCAGGGAGATAGTTTTGAGTCGGTAGATGAAAAATGTACTTTTTAGGGAGAACTTCTAAACAATAACTGCATGGTTTCCATTTTATACAGCACTCAGGCTGTTACTTGTTTGATAAAACCAATGGGACCGTCTGCACTGGAAAAATAGCAAAGATGTCCCTGTGCTTGGCACTGATGAAGTCACATCTTGAAACCTGCTTTCAGTTCTGGATATTGAGGTGCTGGAGCATATCCAGAGAAGAGCTGTGTAGCTGGGGAAGGGTCTGGAGCACAAGTCCCATGAAGAGAAACTGAGGGAGCTGGAGGGGCTTACCCTGGAGAAATGGAGGCTTAGGGGAGACCTTATTGCTCTCTATAACTGCCTTAAATGAGAGTGTAGCAGGTGAGAGTTGTCCTTACAGGCAGCAAGTGACAGGATGAGATTAAATGACTTCAAGTTGTGCCACAGGAGGTTTTGTTGAATATTAGGAAAAAATGACCTAATGGTCAGGCATTGGAATAGGCTGTTCAGGCAAATGGTAAAAGCACAATCCCTGGAAGTGTTCAAAAAATGTGGATGTGGATATGCATGTGGTTTAATGGTGAACATGTTGGACTCAATGACCTTAGAGGTTTTTTCAACCTTACAGTTCTATAATTTTGTGATTTCATACATACAAGTAGAAAGTTACATCAGAGAGATACTTTAGTATAAGATACTGCAATGTCATCATTACGAAGGAATTTCTTGCTAATTATGACACTGTGAATAACTCTCACTGTCTTTTGCTTTGCTTCAATTTGATTTTCATTAAACACTTTTGAGATGCTTTACTTGAAGGTGTTGAATTGAACCTTTTTACTTTTTTTGAAAATTCCACTGAGTCTTTTTAAGCCAAAATACTTTCCAGAATTTGGCCCACATGTGTATTGAACATTTCTGCCCTGAACTTCTTATTTTTGAGCAAGCATATAATACTGTGTTGCTGAATAAAACCCATCTGTTCCACACATGTGAATCAGCTGGGGCTACTGTTTGGCACAAAATGGTTGCCAAAATGCTGTCATTTGACTGTGAAGGAAGTGGGAATAGCAAAATTATTTCATCTTTCATACATTTCTAAAATATATTTAACTGTATATTAATTGTCTTTGAATTAAATCCTAATGTTCTTGACTGTCTTCCCAGACTAGAGACTGGCAGGCAGCCCTGTGAGAACAAAGAAACACATGCTTATCTTTTGGTGTGGTTTGAAAATTAGTAGGATCTGTAGCTCGTAGAATTCAGCATTTGTCCAAGTTTACCGTGCACTTAAGCATGGCTTGGGAGTGCCAAGTCTGCATAAAACATGGCTGTGTGTGAAGCGCATCTCTGCCTCACAACACCAACATTAAAGGAAACTGCAGCTGGTGTGTTCTGACAGAATTGCTCTGTTTCCTTGTGGTGCAGATGGGAAGCCGGTGTCGCTGTCCCCGCTGGAGTCGCAGCCGCACAGCCCTCGGTACACAGCGTCGAGCCAGCGGGAGCGCGAGAGCCTGGAGGTGCGCGTGCGGGAGGTGGAGGAGGAGAACCGCGCACTGCGCAAGCAGCTCAGCCTGGCCCAGGCCCGGGGCCCCGCGCACCACCGCGCCAACCACTCCAAAACCTACTCCATGGAGGAGGGCACGGGCGACAGCGAGAGCCTGCGGGCTGGCATCGTGGCGGGGAACAGCTCCGAGTGCGGCCAGCAGCCCGTGGTGGAGAAGTGTGAGGTAAATATGCCAAAGGAACATGCCAGAAACAAAGCTTGGTAGATGGGGTCCCTCAAGGACATTGCAGATCCCTGTTTCCTTCCTCTGAAACCGTTTCCTCCAAAACCAGCATCTTAAAGGTCTGCTGCGTGCAACTTTTCAAATATTTTTTTTATTATTCTTTTTAAAAAAACCTTTAACACATTTGTCATTGGAATATCTTCTGAGTTATTATTTCAGCACAGCTTTTTGTCTTTTTCATTCTTGTGTCCCCAAACCTAATATAAAAATCAAAGCCTTGCTTCTAGCTGACTTCACTTCAGCTCTGCAGATAAAGACCTGTGGTGAACTGACCCCGTGTATTTCAAATAATAATGACTCCGGAGTGCTTAGAAAAGCCTTATTTCTTTGTTTCTGAGTCTACATTGAAACAGTTCAGAGTTCATGATTAATTAAATCATCGTTCATGGAGCCAGCCTGTGCTTTTGACTCACTTTGAGGAGTGTATCTGGATGTTGCTGTGGGAGCAGGTGCTTTGTGTGAGCCGTGCACTAGCGGGGTGTGCTTGGCTGCAGGAACAGGCAGTCTGCTTCTGAGACTGTTTTGGTGTGGTTGGTTTGGTTTTCTCCATTTTATGTCAGTACTTCTTGTGGATGTCATCCAGATACTTAGTTGTGAGATGTCTGAATGATGACAGGTCCAAATATTAATAGATCCAAAACAGAAAGTCTCACTTAAAGGCCTTGTGCCAATCTCAGTTGATAAAGTTATCAAAAATAAATTCCTCCATTTATTTCTACAAAGAGGGTAATACCATATCACCTTTTATCTTGCTTGCTGCCACTTGGAAGATAAAAGTTGAAAGAAAATTGGTGCGAGACGAAAAAGAAATCCTAACTATCTCTTAATATAAATTCTATTCAATGAGAAAATATCAAATAGAGTTTGAAAATGAACTGCTGCTTTCCAGTTGGATATCTTTGTCCAACAATGTAGAAAAAAGGAAGCAATCTTATTGTAAGGAGAGGGAAGAGGAGGTTTTTGTTTTTCATTTTCCCTCCTCCAGATAATGAGGGCCTGATTTTCCTCAGTGTGAAGATTTTTGACATTTCTTTTAATCAGGCCATCAATCAGCATACCTCACTTTCCCCTTATTATTATATTAAGGAGTGATGAGCTGAATCTCAGTTCTTGGTTGTTCAATGTACCAACCAATCTAGGACACAAAAATAGTAGCTTAAAGTAGAGATAGTTTAAGTGGCCTTACAGTTTGTAATGTGTTTTGCCAATGAGTTTGCTTGCTCAGTGGGGTTTAGCACTCTGCTGGAGGCAATGTTTGTATAAAATATGAAATCTCACATTATTTGCCGTCCCCTATTTCACTGCATGCTATTTTAATCTCAACTTCTTACTCTTCTCTTAAGGAATTCAATCAGTAACTCAGTTACAGCAATGGAAGTGAAAATGAAACTTCCCTATTACCAGATTTGCCAAGGGTCGCATCATTTATCCTGTTAGTGTAGATTCTCATCCTGTGTTTGTGTGAGGGGCATCTTGATGCCTTTCATTCTGTGGTTCTTTTCTGTGTTTTAGATGTGTAAACAAAGTATTTTTAGCTGACCCTGGAATATATCACAGCAAGAGTTGACAAATTGGGTAGTGAGAAACAAGGGCTCTTAGGAAGAAGACTCTTGCTCTGGTGGAGACTAAGAGTGTCGGAAATGGGTTGTTCATTTCATTGAGTCTGTTCTTAGAGATTTACTGGTGATAACATTTCACAATCTAATTTGGGAAGGTCTTTAATGGTGATTAAAACATTTGAAAATGCAGTTACAATGAATGAACATTAAATCTCTGATAAAGCATAATCTATGTGATGTTAATTGTGATCTATATCAAATAGCTGTGGGTTTGTTGCATTCCAGTCACAGCTTTCTACTCTTGCATCACAGGAGAGCTCTTCTGATACTTTAAAATGGACCAGCATTATACTGCAAGAAAAAAATTAGACACCCAGACAAGGGGCTTCTCCCTTGAGCGAGCAGATGCCCATCATGCCTTCCCAGAAATAGACCATTTGAACACAAACCTTGGAAATATAAGTAAACATAGTCCTTACACAGATGTCAGCACTAACAACAGGCTTCAGAAGGAGAGCATAATGCCAGTGAAAGTTAACAAAATTGTATGCCTTTTTCTTACAGTGTTATCCCAGTATCTTTCCAGCTTGTGCCTCCCTAAACTGAGCATTTACTTGAATTAAGTTGTATTTATAAATATTTTTGAAAGATATTATATATTAGGAAATTGATAATTAGCAGTATAGCATTTAGTGGCTTACCAAGATACTTAACATTTGAAGCATTTTTAGAGGCATATTTGTATTGTTCCTGTTCTCAACAGTGTTGTTCAGTAGGTTTAAGTGGGTAGTGCTCCACAGCCATCAAGGACAGATCCTCACCAACATCAGCAGTGTAACACATGTAAAGCAGATTTTATCTGCCACTGGGGAAAAAAACCCCTGGAAACAAATACAAGTATTTTCTAACATACTTGTAATATCTCTTAATCACAATCAACAATTATTTATGAAGGATTAAATATCTACAATGGAAAGCCTACTGGAAAATTACTGAGGTATGAAACATCTTACGAAAGATTATTTTTAACTCTAAGGACTAATACAGGTTTTTAAAACTCATTATTTCATCATTCCAAAAAGTAGCCCAAGGAGAAAAAATTGTTATGCATGCTCATCTAGGCACTGTATATTCCTCATCAGTATGAATCTGTGGCCCAGTTCTTCATGTAGAAGAACTGGGTTTTGGATATTTTCTTCACATTAGTATTATGCCAGAACATGGAATAGTGCTTTTAGAGACAGGTTTTTCCCTGGTGTCTAGTGGCTGAGGTAAGAGTTTTGAGCTACGCTGGCATACACCTTGGTATGACTTAAACTCCCTTTCCTAAAGAAGCTTAGCTTCCTTAAGTACCTTGAAGCACCTACACCTGAGTGCTTCCTAAACTATTTACAATTAAAAATAGTTCAGTTGGTATTCCTGATCCTCAACCTGTAGGGATAATGTTGTGATGAAGTTCCACAGTGTTTTGATTACCTCTTCATATCTCTGTGTATAAACAGAGGAAGAATTCATTGACTCTGTATCATCAGGCGTATTGTCATTTCATTTGTTGCTGCAGTGAGTTACATTATCCAAAAGCATCTCCATTGAATGACCTGAGTCCAAACTGCTGCAGCAAATGGTGAACACATCCATCACTCAATTTGAAGAGAGCATTGTAGGAAGATGGACACTTTGAATGCTCAGTTTGGTCCTGCAGCAATTTCAAAATATCCAGGCTAGAGTGTGAGTAGTGTTATCTTAAACTATCATGGAATGCCAACAGTAAAGGGGCAAGTGTAGCATGCAGAGCCTTGTGTGAGAAGTTTGGTGGGACATGTTGAGCCAAATAGGCAGGCTGACACTTGTAGTAGAAGTTGGAGCATTCATTGGTCATCTGGCTTTAGTCCTTGGTGTTAGTCGTTGGGTCTGGAGGTTGTGTGAATCACAGTGGCCAGTTCTGGTGGGATGGGGGATACACTCTTCCAGCCATCTGCAGATGGAAAAAAGGAGTTTGGGAGAAGTGTCAATTTTCAAAATCTGAGAGGTGATGCTTACAGTAGTATGCTCAGGAGGGTGCAAGTTCTTTCAAGTGCTTATTCCAGCCATATCTTGCCAGAATCTGGGTACAGCCAGCTGCTCTCAATCCAAACATGCATTTGGAACAAGAGTGGAGAAAACTGGAAATAATGTTTTTCACCTTGGGATGCAAACATCTGCAGGCAGTTCAGGCTGATAACTTCATTTGGTTTATCTGTTTTTCCACTGACTTTGTTTAACAGTTAAACAACAAGGGAGAGGAAAGTTGATCAAGGAAAGGAGAGGAATAGACTGAGCCTTGAAGCATGCTTCAGGAAAAAACTTGGAAAGAAAAGGTCTTGATTTCTGTTCTCTTTGAGGATTATTGCTCTGTTGTTTAACTGATTGCAGGCAGGAATAGAAGTGATATGTAATATCAAACACCACAGAGAGGCTGAACAGAAGGTACATGGATGCCTGTGTCTCTGAGCTGGAAGAGAGCTTTCAGAAGTGTAGTAAGTGCTGCTCTCACTGTGGCCTGGCTGAAGCAGCATCCAAGGCAACAGCAGCTACTAGAAGACAGCAAAGGAATGCATGCTTTCAATTCTGAAACAAACTGATTTAGTGAAAGGAGAACAGATGTGGGCAAGAACTTGACAGAATAAACTCTGATTTGGAGGGAAGTTGTAAGGTAGAGAGAGTGGCTTTGAGGAGAGCGTTTCTGGCAAGTGTAGGTGGTATAAAACAATGCTGACTGTATATGACAGTGCTATTCTGTGGAAACCCCTAAAATGTTTGTTTCTGGTCTAGTGCCTTCAGGTGAAATGTTTAAAACAAGGGTGAAACTGTTCTCAGTTAATTTAATTTTAATTGGCACTGAGGGGAAGGATTTTAGGTCTTCCAGAAGCCTGGGAGGGGGACCAGGTGACAATGAGAGAGAGGAGGCAGTACATGTAGGATCAGGAATGAGTGCACCCACAGCAACCCATGCCAGTGAGTACAGTACAGATTCCTGCTGTAATAAAAGTCATTAATAAGCAGTCTCTGTTCTCCCTTCTTATCACAAGAGAAAAACATAATCAATTTTTCCAAGTGTTGAGCATGTTCGGCTCCCATTGACTTTAACATAAATTTAAAGTGCTAATACCTCACAGAGCTGCTGCCAAAATGTACTACAGTATCTTTTCTTTTCACACCTTTCTGGACAGACAGTTATCTTATTAATTCAAGTCCTTCTAAAACATCGGATCTTAAATATGCCTGAGCTTGTGAAGCACAGCAGGGCTGGAGGCAGCTGTGATGTTCATGTGGATGTTCCACTGTGGCACAGCCATTTGGCACTTGTATGATGCAAATTGTGCCTTGTACCAGGGGATCTTAATGGATGGGGCTGTGGGCTCTTCAGATGTGCCCAACACATGGCACTTCTTGTGTAAATGTGCTTCTGTTACAAGCCAGCCTTTGGGAATCTGTGGCTATGTGAGGAGACAGAATTCCTCATTTGTTCTCAGCATAGTGGGCATTCTGTGGAAAATGAGAGCTGTGTGTGTGAGAAACCAGCTAACCAAGCTTCAAATGGAAGCCAAATGAGGCTTCCCTGCAGTTTCACAGCTGTGTCCCCAATGGCAGCTTTGTGCTGACAGCATGGTGAACTCTGCTTCATTTCTGTGACCACTAAGAAACGGAAGATCACAGAACCTGGAGTCAAAACTTGATAGGATTTTTTTTTTGTCCCTAGGGAGCAGAAATGGCTACTTTTTAAAAGCAGAGCAGAGTAACGTGATAGCATTTTTCAGATTAGTACTTACTGCTAAATAATGACTCATAGCTCCTTTTCAATTTTCCCTTTCCTCCTGAAGAGATGAGGAAACCTCTGCCTCATGTTAAAAGGGAGGTAAAAAGGCACAGAATAAGTGATAATTTACCTGTGTCATGAGGTGGAGAGAATGTGTTTGTGGGGGTTGTGTTTAACTTCACATTAATGCTGCCAGAACAGCCCATGCTAGTAGTCACAGGCAGGGAGGTGATCTCTTGCCATCACAGCCTGTATCCCATCACATCACTGGAATACATCCAGCCCTGGCAAACCAATAGTCACAGTCATGTTCATCCATGAGAGCTTGCTCACCCTCTCCATAGGGGCTGTGCATAAGACAGAAATAATGCAAAATTTCTGAGATTATATCTGCTTCTAATTATCAGACACAATTTTAAACTTTAGTTCAGAAGATTAAAAATATCTGTATGTTTGCACACTCAGGATTTTGTGTGCTGCTTACTTGGGGAGGGTTAGTGTACATACATGCATATGTGTGTCTTAGCTAATAAATGCAATTCTACTCAAACATCTGTTGTAATGTAGTGGTAGTAATGACTTTGGAATGATGATGGTGCGCTATAACTCAGTTAAGATGTTTTTATCAAACTGCCTCAAGTGGGTTGCAAACAGCTGCAAAACACCCACTCAAATCCCTAACAATTGCAGCACTAAACAACAGCAGTGTCATGTGTATGCTCTCCTTAACAAGTGACAGCAGGCTTTAGTTTTGTTCTTTTTGTTCCTTTTCTCCCACAGACTATCCACGTTGCCATTGTCTGTGCTGGGTACAATGCCAGTCGGGATGTTGTCACACTCGTCAAGTCTGTCTTATTTCACAGGTAAAGGAAGTTTTCTTTTCCTGTATATTGTATATCTGATTATTGCTAAGTGAGCTTTTTCTAGGTTTACCGTGTTACTTCAGAAGAAGGTCAGATTCCCTTCCCTGGTTCCTTTCTTTTTTTAAGGAATGACGCGTTTAATTCATGGTCATCTTAAATAGATTTCACCTGTGTGATTTTCTACAGTGAATGAGAGGGATCAGAGATCCACCTGCTACTCTTGTTGCACTGTGGGAATAGGGACAGTATCTATCTTCACTGTAAAGCATCTACACACTCCTGAACACTGTAAAATAATGATAATGGTAATAACAGTGTTGTATTCATTTAGCCTATTTCTGGTATCAGTTTATGGCACAGGTGTAGAAGATAAATTCACAGTGGTTCCTTGACTGTCCCAGATTCCAATTTTGACATTTGTTTTTGAAGTAAACCTGCTGTTACAGTCAGTATATACACTATTTCATTAAATTCAGGTGCTTTATGCTGGCTTTGGAATGGCTGCTGACAGCCCCTCAGAAGGTTTTGCAACCTGATTTTAGCACAGTTAGCTCCCAAAGTTGAGATGCATAAATGTACAATGAAAACAAAATAACCAATTCCCTTAATAGACAGCAACTCCAGAAAAAGAGAATTCACATTAAACTCTGTGTGGGCGTATGTGTGTATCCATTGTCCAGTTTAGAAATTCTCTCGGAAATGCTTTCCATGATGTTGCCCAAAGTGGATTAAAATTAGGGAAGTGATCAGACTGACTCGAACAGGATAAATAGACTAGTACAATATGCTTACAGTACAAACAACTTATTAAGGGAGGTAGTTTCAATATGCTGCTTTTTTTTGAAAGACAGTTTTGTGCAAGAGTGAATTACTTCTGTTCGTGTCATGTGGTAATATCTTCTTGTGTCTAGCATGAGTGGGGCATTCCAGTCCCACATTTTGCTCCTTATGTTTGCCTCCAGTCTCCTGCTGGAAGCCTTAGTAGTCACTCCCTGACACTGGTTTTAGTACACCATTTTATAATTTTTGGTAAGCTTCCCAAAATAATATAAATGCTCACCTTATCAGTATGAAAAAATACTCCATAGGTATTGTTTAATCAAAATAGGAGAGCAGCTTCCATTATCAACACACAGACTTTGCAAGTCTTTTGAGAAGTATATTCATGTTAGATGGGGGTAGGACCAGAAGAACAATGCTAAAAAAACATAACAAAAGCCAAAATACAGTAAATACCCATGTCGTTCTCTTTGGAGGATTTTACTAAACATTAAAATTCTGATAAATGGTAAAACTATATCTATTTCCAATTAGAAGTTTGAATTGTTCAGTGTAAACTGGGTTTACATTGCAAGGATGTGGGGAAGTTTTGTATTTTTTTTTGTTGTTTCTAAGGGATTTAATGGAAAATCATATTTTTGTGGTGACACGAGTTATCATAGTGGTAAGCTTCTCCCTGTTTGTCTATCCTAATATTTGCATCCATTTTGAGAAGACTTTAATCTCTCTGTTTCCAACTTCTGTTCTGTAAATAATAGGCATCTCACAGCTCAAAGGTTTAAACAACCTCTCTCAATTTCTTTAAAGGAAATGTCCCTGTTTTACTTAAGGCAATCCTCTGAGCAATTAGCAAATTTATAAATAATACTGCCATGTAATTAAATTATTAAATAATAATAAATTTAAATGTTAAAACAGAAAAAGGTAATTAATATTGGTATTTCTAAGTCTGATGGATTCTGCCTCTGTCAAGAACATACTGAGTTTTGGCCTGCACTGCTGCTCCTGTCAAAGGATTTGTTGAACTCAGCAGAGGTGGTCAAGATAAAGTCCAGTATAGCTAATGAAACCTGAGCACATTCCAGATAACCTATCTCCCTTGTTTGCTCAGAACATACTTAAATACAAGTCTAAGTCCATTCCTGCCTAGAACTAGGGTGGTTTCTCACTAGGTATTAAATTGTTTGCTAGAAAGAGAAGATATTCTCAGAAAAGAGACAGAGACAGACATTTCTTTGTTATCTTCTAGAAAACACAGGCTTCTTAAGCATCAGTTGATGCTATGACTCCATGGCCATGCTTCAGTAGCACTCCTTTTTTGGATCTTTATCTTTGGAATGGCAGTTCTGTAGAAGGATGCAGAATAAGTGAAAAGAAACAACAAACTAAGGTGAATATTGATTTAGAACTAAGTTTCTTTGCATTGGTTGCCATGTGCAAGCAATGTTATTTTGGAGACCACTCTGCCATTCAGAAATGATGATGATTGGAAAGGCTTCTTTTAGTTGCTATGATCTATTTAATTATAGGAATGAAGAATGGAGACAGGCCATGATAGTGCATTTAGGAGGATTGAATTAGGAGAGTTGAAGTGGTTGTTTCAGATAGTGTTTCATGATGTCAGTATCAAGTTTACCTCTGACTTGAGGGTTGTCAGTGAGAATGGGCATGGAGATGTCACTTCTTCTAACCCTAAATATGCACCAGGGGGTGCATCCTAGCTGGCATTGTCCAAAAAGCCATTGTTTGAAATGTCTGTATGCTTCCAATGGAGAAGTTAGCTTAACAGGAAGTTTGTTATCCTAATCTCTAAGCTAGGCTGCTGGTCCTTCATTTCCAGTATCACCACATTCAATCTTAAATATAAATACAAGTTTTGCAAGAACAGAAAAAATATGCTGCCAAACTTATTGTCACGGAGATTTTGTTTTTCCTTTGACACACCCTGAATTAAATCTACTGATTAAATGACTGACCCCTCAAAGCAACCAGGCTTCATGTCCTCACCTATCTTCCTGCACCTCAGTTGGTGTTTGTTGTAAGACACTGATGTCAGTGAACCTATCTGGAATTCATGAAGATGTCATGTCCTTCTATTGGCATTTCTGTACAGGTTAGTAATTAAGGCATGTTTTAGCATGCATTTTGATACAAAACTATATACCTAAATTCCCTACTTCCATAGGAAGTCTCTACTTCTCTAATAGAAAAGCTTTGAGAAAAGGAGGCCATGTCAGTCCAATCCCAGGGCACATTAACATATTTGTTATACCCCCAACTTCAGCTAGAGTACTAGATAGAGACACAAAACAGCAGGAGTGCTGGGTCATTAAGGATAAAAGCTACAGGATTTTCTATAGATGGAGTGTGCTGTCTCTTCTCTCTTGCAAGAATGTACAGTAAATCTTGCATATTGAACATTTCAGCTCTCCACAGGCCTAAAACACCAAGATTTGAGTCATACCATATATATTATGCGACTTAGGCAAGCTGCTTGTTCAGACCATTTGAGAAACCACATCTATCTTCAGATTCCGGAGAGTGGGAAAAGGGGTAGTGTGATTGATTTCACATAAGAATACCATAGTTCAGAAATGTTTCGTTCCCAGTGATAAAGGAGCTTGATACCAGTTTTGTCTTTCAAAAACGTATGCTCCAGCCACAAAATCCAGCAGCTTTTAACACCCAGTTTGACATAACTGACAGTCTGTTCTCAGGAGACTCAGCAGAGCTGGGATAGTGCAGGGTTTGCAGTCTGATAAATATGCATTGGCAGCACTGCACAGGGGGAGGCTGGTAGAATGAATACTCAGTCCTACTCTGCAACTTTGCTACTTTCCTTTCTTGCGCATCGAGTTCCCAATTATGACAGATTTTATAAAGCCATTGCAGGGGTAAAAAAAATATCTGAGTTTAACACAAGCATATCACCGTGTCCTTAGAGCAGCCTCACTTCAGCTGTTCCAAACCAAAAGACTAAACAGTAAAAATGTATTATATTGGGTCAGATAGGCAGAATGAAGTGCAAATACTTTTGGAAACAGTGATTATAGTGGTAAGCTAAAAAGCACCTGCATTTCTTCTTCAAAATTGAAGCAGTTTTCTGTGGTTGATAATGTTTCTTGAATCTTTTGCAATTATTGGTCCAAGTTACATTGGTGATTTTTCAATGTTTTGCTCCTTTTCTGAAAATTGCAAACCTTAGAGTGCTGCAGAAACAGCCTACAATCCTAGTTACATATTAAAAGATAATTTCTCGGTTCGGATCAGTCTTAGCTTGAGTAAGAGCTAAAATGGTTTTTAATGTGCCCTTTTTCAAAGACATGCCTAATGCTATGTTTCATTTGGAAACAAAATAAAAAGCAAAAATACACAATTATAGCATGTTTCTTGCAGTTGGGTCAGCCTGACAATCTGTAAACAATTAACTTCTCTTTTGTGCCAGCAAGTACTGTGTTGGTTTTTTGTGCCTTTCGTTTTTTTCCCCACTGTGTCAGTCCCTCTTCTTCACAGGAGACGCTGCATTTACTTCTTTGGCTGAACTCTCCATTTATACTATAGCAATAGTGGCATAGGAGTGTGGGGGCTTTGGAAGAAATGTAAACAAAACCAGACAAATGCTTTTTAATATGGAGTTGCTTCTTTCCTTTGAGAAGGCTGCTTGTAACCTTAAAGTTGAGTGTATGTCTGAGCATTTTTAAGAACAGGATATGAAGCTGTGTTACAGAATGCTGTATGAATAATGAACTTTTTTTTTTCCTCAGAACAAGTAGAATAAGGCAAAGCAAATGAAAATCTAAATTAAATTAAAAGGATGACATGTAATTTCCAAGTAAAAGTCACAAGTCAACATTGGCTGGTAATTAAAGCTTATGTAATCTAATGGCTATATTCCACTGAGACCACTTTGCCTTAATGGAGTTAATTTGAGAATTCAAAACCTCTGACAGTATTTCCAACTTTTCTAATGTGTCAGTCTATTTTGTGTGAGGTTATTCTGGCAAAACACATAAAGTGTGACCTGGTTTCTCTGATCCATAGGAATGCATCAACAATGCACACTTTTTGTTTTTTCTACCTGTCCTAACGATAGAGGCATAATGGAGAAAGCAATGTTTAAAAAAATCTGCTCGTCATTTATTCTTAGTACTTCCCAAAGAAATTCTGTAAATAAATGCAAAACAAGAAGATCCATGAGTGATGCAGCAAGTGTGCATTTAGTCTCTCTCCAATAGTTTGGGGAGCATTTTCGTCAATACTGGGTGTGAAATGGTATAAAAACATCTTGAAAATTTTCACATTAAAATTTTTCTCATATGAGAGAGGGATTGTCATATGGGCGTTAGGAGAAAAAGTTTCCCAAACTGCCTTATATATTTCCTGTTTGAAGTTCTTGTAACCATTTGTTACAGATATAAAAGGTACTACCTTGTTGTGCTTCCCTTAATAAAGTATAGGTTTTGGAAATAAACCCCCTGGGCTACTGACCTTTTTGTATTCTTAGAAAATAAAATTTCTCTGTTGCAGAGAGAGAACTGTGTAACCAAGCAGCCAAGGAGCTGCCTTTTGAATTACTAACAATTGAGCTATGGAATAGTGCAGAAGGGAAGAGTGAGTCTTGGTTCACTACTCCCTTTTTCAATTGTAGATTTCTGTATTTAACTCTGTGGCAGTGGCTATTTGAAAAGAAAGGTCCACAAATGCTTGAGCAAGCAGATCATAAATCTGATGAAGAATAAGAGGTTTTGAAATGCAAGAATAAGACATCATAAGAAAAAATGTAGAGAAATGGGTACCTTGGAATAGACTTCTAAATTCATTGCCTGACTTTTAAAAAATTGACGTCTTTTCATTTTCCGAACTTTATGGGACCTCAGCAATTTTGAAAATGAGGGCATTCATTCAAACTCCTATATTTAGGTCTAAGAATCTATTCTTAGGCATCCATGCTTGAAAATCTTAGCTAGAATCTCCCTTTGTTCACTTTTGAGGAAAGTAATTTAGAAAAATAAATGTGTGCTCTTTACATATGGTTTACTTTGTCAGATGGTGTTCTGATCTTAAGATAAGTGGAAATAAGTTAATATAGGAAGATTTGCAGTTTTCTGAACAGAGTATTAGAACCTTACGTTTCCACTTGATGGGAAATAGCTGTATTTTAGAACTACATTTTACCAAATTAAGACATTATTGCATCAGCATTTTCCATGTTGCAGAAACTGTGAAAAGTTGTAGTTGGTAGAAATTCAAATGTTCAAAATCATTGAAGTAAATAAGATTAAGTATTTCTGGACCTTGGGAGAAATTCTGTGGCTGTTTCAATGCCTGCTTCTGCAGTAAGGAATCTGGAAGACCTGGGGCTCATTGTTCTGAAACCTGGGATACTAGAAACATTTATTCCTACACAGATTAATTCACGTGAATACTGGGGATTTTCCAAAATCTGTTAGTTTTGTGTTAGAAGTTTATCACAGTTGCCATATATTGACCCATGTTATTCCATAGCTGAATATACTGTCCCAGTACAGTATAGTGATTTCTATCAGTATAAGATACAACCAGCTTTTATGTGTGTTTTTTTTTTTTTATTTCTCTTGATGTGCCCAGTGGAAAATGAGCAAAATGTCCCAGTTTAATGAAATTCAGCTTTAAGTGGAATCCTTCACAATATCCTGATTGTCATCCCCAATTCTTAGGGCCACTGATTCAATCATGTTGTCAGGTAATCATGACATCCCTTTCATACATCTGTTGAGAAAGGTTTCTCATCTTGCATAATTTCTTCTGTATCTTTTATAATGAATGTTGGTTGATCTTCAAGCTTCTAAACTTGTTTCTTAAACACTTTGAAACAATCCATATCTTTTAGGCTTCACATACTGCAGACAGCAGAAGAGGTGAAAGATGTCATCTGTGTGTATGCTAGTATGGTTACCTTCAGAAGGTCTTCCAGCTTTGAGGCTGTGCACTGTTGGCTTCCAGCACTGTGCTAAACCTCACATTTCACAGAACTGAAATCTCGTCTGGAATAAAATTTTCTGTGGCTGATGCACATTTAGTTGTAGATGTCATCAGGTCACTATACTGTTTTGGGGATATATTTCTGTAAGTGATAATCTTTTGCTTTGCCTCTGACACACACTTTCCTTCCAACTGAATCTTTACCATAAGGCTAACAACTTGAAAGAGATTTCTGTGTGGGAGTACAGCTATTCGTTTTTCTTTCTCCCAGCAGGAGATGAACTAAAGTAAATGTCACCCACTTGTTCCCATATAAGTTTCATACACTCTGGGTCATTCAGATAAGTATAAACTGCTACTGAACATCTGAGTTTCTTTGTGTCACATTTTTTCTTTTCAACTAGTGTGTTTCATCTTGAAGTATTTTATATAAATTCCATTTAACTAAATTATCATTTGAGAGAAGACAGAGCTTTCTTTTTAACTGATTTTTTACTCTTCTTATTCTACTTTAGAATATAAGATAGATAACCCAGAATAAAAAAGGGAAGGAAAGTATTGAAGAGCACCAGCTGGGAAATAGTCCTACTAGAATCCAGACTAAGCCCCTCCTTCGCAGAGGGAGCTATATGGGATGTGTATGTTGATATTGAACATTTCTTTGTCTTGAGATGCTGCTCTGCCAGTACCCAAAGCCACCGGTGTTGTACTTTGTTTTTCTTGGCCTTGTCTCTACTAATGAGATGTATCTCCTGATCACTGCTATTTCCTGATTTTTTCTTGGCAAGGTGCCTGGTTACTGCGGAATCTGCATGAGCCAGGATGTCCTCTTCTACTCTCCTGCTGGGCTGGTGAAGCAAATGTAATTGCTGTGATCCCTTTAGCTTGGTAATGGGACACTCAGCAGCTGGCAGCTTGTGCCTTTCCCTCTCCCCTCCTCCCTCCAGGACAAGCTGGAGATTGAAACACTTTTGTCTTCTGAAAAGGGTGTTGTGACTTAGTGTTTTGGATATTGTTTAAGGCAGATCTGCTGTGGGTTTATTCTGCAGTCATGTTTATCTCATATATAAGGCTTCTACCCAGCCCTTTTCTGCTTTTCCTGTAAGCACATAATGTGATCCCCAGTGTCCTTGAAGCCAATACAGCAGCTTCACTGGCAGCCCTGAGTGCTGGGTTGGATCGGCAAAATCCAGTCATACACTGCTTCTCACTACAATCTCCTCTTTCTGCTGAGGGGTCTGTTAAAATACTATGAGCAAATATATGTATTTGTACATTTTCCTGTGGACTTTGTTCAGTGGGAAGCAGTATTACTCATCAAAGCAAGAAGAGAAACATTAAAAAGAAGGCACACATTTTTTATTAATGTAGAAAATGGAGAAAAAATAACTTTCATTTTTTGGGCTAAGCCCAAAAATGTAATGGAAGTATATTGGCCTGAGCTAACATAATTTTCCTCACTTTTCATTCACACTGAAGAATGTAGTAGCATCACTCATCTTCTGCTTTAATCAACATCTGAAACTAAATACTTCTCTTGTTAGATGAAAAATACCAATTAACAAGTACACTCATTTAGCTTTACAAATTCCATAGAAATGAGAATCCACTATTCCACTCTAGGGATCAAAGAAAGGTTGATCCCAAGCTGAAGTCTAAACAAGCCTATTTTCCTCTTAGCAGTTCTTTCAAAGTCTGTCCTTTTTTGCTGACAGAGAAAGTTGCTAAGCTAGGGCTAAACATGGAAGACTACAATTTGTGAGTAATTTCCACTGGTAGGTTTCCTGCCACAGAAGTTAAGATCAAATTTTTTTGCCTATTTTCCCCCCAAAAGGGAGGGAGGTTAAGGGAATTAAATGAGGTATTTATAATGTCTAAGTTCACATTAATATAGAAAGACCCATACACTTTGTCAGAGCTTGCCAGTCTTGCTGATACTGGTTTCACCCATCTTGTTTTGAAGCTTTTCAGTTAGCCTAAGTCGTGTAATTCCAGAGATGGACACAGATCTGGTGTTTTGAGGTAAAAGGCACTCTGGTGAGTGCCTTTCTTTAACCATTAGAAAAAAAGGATATGGTAAGATATGCAATTTCCATTCTGTTCACTATGCCAGTGAATAGCTAGAAGGCACTCACCTGAAAAATCTAATTTTGGGCTCCTATGGGACAGCTGTTGGTTCCCCAAGATTGCTTTGTAGAAAAGTTCTATGTAAACTCAAGGGTCCCAGAGTTTCACCTCATTCAAATTCTTATATTTAACCTAAGACAGTCTTCTTACCACAAAGATAAATTACCAGGTTGACCTAGAAACTGAAATAATCATTTCCAAAGCTCAAGTCCCCAGAGGGATATTAACTCGGCCTTTTTTTAAGGAGCTGGTGCATGGGACAAGACTCTTAGGTGGTATAAATCATCATATTCTGCTGGAGTCAAAGGATCTGTGTGTTTATAGCCACCCAGAAACTGAGTGAGTATTGTGTTGTGGTCATGTGTATTCAAATTGTGTCTCAGCGTTTTGGCCACAGAGCAGGACTCCACCAGACATGCTTGTTATATATAGTAGAGATGATTCATGCTATAGAAAATAGGTATATGTATGTATAAAATATTAGTAGAGCCTAAACCTATGTTTGTGTATAAAATGTTGGTGAAGGTTAAACATAGGCTTGTGAAACGACCTTGTCCAGGAGCAGAGGCTGTTCATATTGTTATTAGTTCCCCGGACAGAGTTAAGATAAAATCAAACCCTGTTCACATATGAACAGAGTGGCTCTGAGCCACAGTGCCTGCAATTGTCTTTGTCAGGGCTAGAGGTATTCACATGTTAACGAGTTCCCAGACTGGCTCTGGGGGACAGGCTGGAGCCGATTTACTCTGCACCTGGAAGATATCATCTGGAATTTCCTGGGTGATGATCAACGGGACATCTCAGGAAGCCCACGAGGTCTTGCACCTGGACTTGAGATGGCATCACCTACTACATGTGAATAGTTCTTCCTCTGGAATACTCAGACATTTGTCTGGGCTTTGGACACTTTCTTTGTCTGATTCTACACATGTATGGACCCAACTTTACATGCCAAGAGAGACAAAAAATTATGTGGTCATCTCTGCCTCAGGCAGAATAAACTGTATATAAGCAGGCTTCTGGAAGTATTCAGGGTGTACCTCTCAGGGGAACGCTGCCACTCTGTCAGCCAGATCCCAAAGGGCACCCAGCGGCTGCTCTCGGGGCTGACTCTGTCTTGGTTGTGGGAAGGTTTTCAAATTTTCTATTTTTAATTGACCTAATAAATCTTTGTCAAATTTTTACAAATTTGGCTCTCAATTTGATCATTTATAACATGCTGCACACTCAAAACTTGACATGGTAGACACAGATAAAACCTTTAAATTCTGATGTTATCCTTTAAGAACAGGAATTGGAAACCTTTGAACTAACGCGTTCTTCTCCCTCCTCATATCAGGCGGAACCCACTCCACTTCCACCTCATCGCAGATGCAATTGCCAAACAGATCCTGGCAACTCTGTTCCAGACGTGGATGGTCCCTGCAGTGCGCATAGACTTCTATGATGCAGATGAGCTCAAGGTAAAGACACACAGACGCAGGTGTCAGTCATATACTTGTGATTTCATGTCACCCCTTTGTTCCTCATTCCCTTGACTGGTGAATTGCAGGGGAGCTACTGCCTAAAACTATTCTCCCTGATGACAACTAATTCTAGCTGACATGGTTGTAACCCTGATTACACGTAACTGGAAGATGCTAGATGGCTAAAATCAGTGCAGTTCTCTAGAATGAGAGCAGCTAATGAAATGTTTTGTGTAGCAGCTTAGAATTTTACTTGCTAGCAAGAGAATTCTGGCTGTCCATCTGATTACACTATGTTTTTTTAAGGATACTTCTTCCTAGTAGCAATGGTGAAATCTTAAGAATATTGCTCAATAAGCCCAAGTCTGTTACTGGAAACACTTAATTGCCCTGCATTCCTCAAGCACAGGTGTGTGAAACCCTAAGTACACACACTTCCACAAGGTAGCATTAGTACAATAGCTACCTTTTTTGTCTGGATGCCCTTCCAAAAGGAATGATTATGAAAACAGTTCAATCAGCCAGCAGGGGGGGGGTGGGGGGGGATGGGGGGTGGGGTGGGAATCACTTACTCAAAGTAATTATCTTTTTATACTTAAAAAGTTTAAATCAGAACATGGAGGCACAGCATTGATTTGGAACTGTATGGGGTTTTTTTACCTGTGGAGGTAGAATGAAGTATTCAGACTTCAGCATTTGAAGTTGGTGGCAGTAATTTGTATGACTTACCAGACTGTTCTGAACAAGACCCTGAAACAAGGAAAAAACCCTAAATTTAGCAAATTGCTGTACTTATTAAGGGGGAAATTCAAAGCACACCATGTTGTGAAATATTAAATAAGAAAGCTTTAGAAAGAGATGGAAAAGGGAAAAAGTGATTCTTGAGAAAAATACTTTGTTTCTGTTTTTATTTTTAATTGGTTCTTTTACATGAAGCCATAAGCTGATACTAACCTAATTAGGCAGAGATCTTCCTTCTGTTCTTTATAGCTTCGTAGCAAGGAGGAGGTTTTTTCCTATCAATCTTGTACGTGTCTATGTTACATGTGCTTTTCTGCAAATTGTAGGGTTTTTAATTAGCCTCTCAGCTGGGGAAGACAGACCTCTTAGTCTTTTCCTTCTGGTCATTTGGGTATGGTCCAATCTAGTTAAGTAAATAATAAACAAGAGAGCTTACTTCAGTGATCCCCAATTCCTGATTTATAGGCAAAGCACTGAGTAGATATGAGGCTACAGAGCAAAACTGTTTTGTCCCTCCCTCTTCACTCAGCCTTTATTTTTTATATGACCGGTGACCTACACCCACACTAGATTATTTTGCATGTAACCCATAGGTTTTAGGTTGAGGACCAGTTTCTAGCTGGATGCAGGTATTGATGCATAAATAGGTCTTTCCAGGTTTGCCCCTCATATTCAGAGCTCATCATTTTCCATGCTAAGGAATTTCCCTGATTTCAGTGGCCAAAAAAATCACAGTGTATACTACTGAGCATAGGAGAATATGACAGACGCTGGCCAAGGAGAGAAAAGAGTTATAAATATAAACAGAGTTTTAAAAAACCAGGAATGATGCTGGCTCATATCCAGATCATTCTGCAGGTTTTAGCAAAGACGACAGAGGAGCTGTTTACAGACAGCTGTAGAAGTTCATCTCATTTGTTTCTCATGTAGCCCCTAGAGAGGATTTAATGATTGGTTTGGGTTCATGTATTTCACCTGCACTCTTGGGAGCTGTATTTTGCTGCCTGGTGTTAAGAAAACATAGAGCTGATGCTCGATGTTTACTAGAAAGCCTGTCTTTCTCTGAAGTGATCTATGGATTCACTGTTACAGTGTATGCTATGTTTCAGTTTAAATGACCCTCCATAGTTCTTTTTTGAGCCTGAAATCAATACCAATTTCTGACTTTTAAAGGGTTTAAACTGAGTAATGGCATGAGAACTTTCTGCTTAGCTTTCATTCACTGATGTTCAGTTGTTTTGGAACACATTTTAGCTGCTGCAGAAAACATTTCATTTCATGTTTGTTTTTTCCCATTGGATATGTATGAGCTTCCAGCCTCTTCCTTCTAATGCAGCAGGAGCTGGCATGTTAGATTAAGCCCTTAAGTCCTGGGAAAAGTCCTGCTTCTGCTCCTATTCCTGCTCAAGCAGTGGAAGAGAGCACATAATATTAGATCCTCCATAAATAATGTGGATGCTTTTTTGTTTTCAAGTAGCTATTTAGAATTCAGGCAACAGTTTCCAGTAGCATATTAATTTTTTAAAAGGCAGAATTTGGAGACTAAAGTATTTGGTATTTGGCAGTGTTTCTTAACATATCCTGCAGGTCTTAAAATACATGCTGTTTAGCTTAGAGTTAGAGAAACCAGTGTCCTGAAGAAAGGCACAGAAAATTAGTCTTGGCTGTGGCTGTTGTTTTCTCTCAGGTTTTAGGGGAAGACTGGACACTTCACTGCAAGAAAGGGAAGACAAGGTATCATGGATTATATCAGAATTTCTAGGGCCAGCAAACCAATATATCTACTTTGCTGCTGTGAATTAAGCATGTCAGATGTTCCTTTTAAAACTTAGAGAAGACTTATTTTTCCTTTTGCAAGGTGACACAGCTGTTCACATTCCTGTTGCACCACAAAGAGCCTAGGTTCATTCTCTCCCTAGAAGCAGATGCTGCCAAACTACCAGCAGCCTGCTTGGAAGAGAGATGGAGCACAGGAAAGAATGGCCAAGAACAGGTCTATCTTTGCTTGGGGTACATGATAAGGGATGGGATAGAAGAGGAGGAGACTTAACTGTGGAGCTGAGCCAAAATAACAGCATTTCCAGGAACAGGGTCAGACACAGTCGAGATGGCAGCTTGCTGGATGTATTTCTTTAAACCAGTTAGTTTGAAGATTTTAACAGCCAGTTGTACTAAGATGCTTATAACCTTCCCCAACATAACTTGGCCTGTCTCCTCACTGCCTTGCCAATAAGCTCAAGGAAGATGGATGGGTGCTTAAAAGCTCTCCCTCAACTCACTAGCTGTTAGGATTTGGAACTCTCTCCCATTAACCAAACTTGCTACGTGCAGTCAGAAATCAGCAATAAGCGTCCTTGAAGTGTAGGCTGCTGCTAATGGTGCCAGTAATTGAACTATTCCACAGCTAGGTACTTCATTCTTGCACTACTCAGTATGGCCCACACAAAACTCTTCCAAATGTATGTGGCCACATATGGCTGTGACTGCAAACTGGAAAGTTACTTGGCAGTGTAAATTCACTTTATATGGTCACTTTAGTTGTGTTAGTCAGCTTTGGTCCTAATGCATAGATGTATCTATTACAGCAATGCATCCCACAAAATAACTGGAAGCTGAAAATGGTCTTTAAGCATTAAATAAAAGAATAAAAATACTTGTAAAACATTCATCTATAACAGCTGTGATTTGCATATATGAGGCTGCAGGGTATTGTGGTTTTTCAGTTCAGTCCTACATGAAGAAGCTCCAGAACAAACTATTGAAGGTGTGCAGCTTGGGGACTTGGTTTCTGCACTTCATTGTTAAACATGGAATCTCGTGTCAGTTTACTCCCAGGGAAATACAGGCATTAAATCCATTATGATCTGCACTGTCCCAGAGCAGAAGGAACAGCTGATAAGGCAGTACTGTATGTGATGGGTGGAATACAGATGAGGTTGTTTTCCCAGATGTTGCCTGACACACTGGTGACAACATCAGGTGAACTGAAGAAGGCAGAATGTAGAATGAGCAGTTACCTGCTCTGCTGTGAGTAAATGGCCCAGATACACAGTCTTTTAATCACTGGTAGAGCAGAAAAGCCATCTCCTTTAAATAGTTTAGCTCACATGTGCTGCAATTGATTTATGAACCTGAAGGGCTGGTGAATAGGTTTTTGTAATAGATGAACATTTGATCTGAAAGAGAAATGTGAAAAGCTCCATTCTTTGCTATATATATGGACAATATTCCAGCTTTTACTGTTCCCAGAAACAACAGACCACAAATCTGAGTACCAGTGCTGCATTAGGTGATTTCCTATCAGAAATGTTGACATCTGCCCACTCAGTCAAAATCAGTAGTCTGATCAGCACAACCAAACTCAGGTAATGCATGGCATAAAGATCACCTGTCATTGCGCATTTGTTGCAGTATGAGGTGAGTTACTTCTTAGCCACTTTCATCAACTTTGAAGCCAGTTCACTAAGTCAGATATTGACATCATTTAGACATCACAAAATACTCTGAGTTAGAAGGGACTCACAAGGATCATTGAGTCCAGCTCTTAAGTGAAGGGTCCATAGAGAGATTGAACCCATGACCTTTGTGTCATTAGCACTATGCTCTAGCCAGCTGAGCTAATGGGCAAGGGCTATGAGACTTAAGCAGCAAAATAAAGTTTAATTCTTTAATTATGATTGTAGCATAGTTGGTTCTCAGGGCTGTGCCTGTGTGCACCCCTAGTGCACTTAAATTCCCGCAGTGGTCCAGGAACTCCCAGGCTTGTTGTCTGCACAGATGAGATAAGGTCTGGTTTGAGACAGCAGCCCAGGTTGAAGCTAGGTGATTGATGGAACTGCTGGCACAAGAAGTATTTGACAGCTTGTTACAGGAGTTGTCCTGGTGGGAATTTCAGACAGCTCTTGAGATTCCCCAGGCAGACCCTGCTGTGCCTAGACCAATTTGTATGCTTAAGCATGTCGATTAACATCCTGGGCAAAGAATCTGGCTGTCCCAGATATTCACAGACAGTTCCTGCTGCAAAGTTAATCAATTGTACAAGAGTAAAAAAATCAATAGGAACAGTTCCTGTGTGTGTAGAAATTATCGTGTAGGACAGTCTATTGTACGTACTTAAGATAGTTAGGAAATGTTTTGTACATAAGTTAAGGTGATCTATAGTGACACATAATACATATCTTGCAGTGGTCAGGTAGGACCATAGGTCAGCTGGGTTACAAAAATTATACAAAAATACGTTTTAGGGAGTCTCACCCAATCCAACTAAGATGACCCTGTAAGAACCCTTGCTATGGAGGCTCCCTTTACCATCTAGACAGCAAGCAAGTGTCCTGTCTGGCACATTGTGTTGTCCATGCAAACATTACTGTAGGTCAAAATCCCAATAATATTAGTTGTTTTAAAGTATGCTCAGTATGTGAATGTCTTTGCAGCAAATTGCATCAAAAGCAACTCAAATGCCATGAAATCTTTGGATACCAGCAGAAGCTCTTCCAATGTGTGATAGTAGTGATAAGGCTGTATGTTTTGCAGTATTGCAATACACCAATTTTGGAAGCACGATCAAGCAAATACTTTCAACAGAATGGCAGCTACCACCTTCTGAGCCTGGGATAGAGGGATTCTGATTGGCACTTGGGAAGATATGAGAGTGTATTTGATGAACAGATTATTAGCTTGGTGGCTTTCACATAAGTTTAAGAGGGTGACAATGATAGCAGTGTTGATAAAGCCTTGAACAATAAAATTGGTCAGCATTCTTCTGCCTTCCATCATATTCCTAGTCAAGAAGTTCCACTGGGTGTTGCAGCCACCTATAACAATCTATCTCACAGTAAAAGTGACTGACCCCTAAACTATCATGGGCTGTAAGGGTTTGACTGTATTTGCATTGCACTGCATGCAGATTATATATTGTTAAGGGCAGCACAGGATTGTTTATCTGTTAAGTAGTTCACTGTGTGCCTCAGAGGCAAACACACAAAGTTATAAAGGAGAAGTATGCTACTTCCCTTCGTTTCTTTTCCACTTCAGATGCAGGATCTAATTGCTGTTAATGCAACTCAGAAAGAGAAACCCAGCATCTGTTTATGTTTACATTCATTCACGCAGCAGTAAGTATTCAGTTAAAGTGTTTCTATGGCACTGAGGATTTGATCTAAAACTCTCACGTGTTATGGGGGGCTTGCAGTGCTCCTGCATTTCACCAGCCTTTTGTCTTCCTGTAAACTGGCCCATTGCACATGTCAGTGAAATGATAAGCATTGACTGCTGCTGCTTCCTGGCGTTTCCCCTTCTCTTTAATATGCAAATCCAAAATGCTGGAAAATGAAGTCTCTAATCAAAACATTTTACAGATTTGTATAACTTTTATGACTTATTTTTAGATTTGAATTTCTACTTTATAATTGAGATTTTGTGTATTTGCTAATGGACATTGAATACTAGAGGCCTGAAGTCTCAGGTGATAAAAGATGCTTGTGGTTGTGACCGATGCAGTGTTACCGTCTTAAAAACAGAGTCTTTTATCCATAATTTTCAGTAAAGATGACTGGAAATTAACAGACCTGGTTTTGTAAGCCAAGATATTTTCCTTCAGACTGTTTGGGAGGAAATAAGTATCCACCAAGAAACAGATAGCAATTCAAACTCCCCAGCACAGTGGAACCTTTGTGAAGTCTGCCTCCTGTGTTACATTGTGCAGTGCTTCCACTACTATTCAAGAAGAAAGACTCATGTCTGACTTTGTAAACCCCTTGTACTTTCCTACTGCTGCTGGTGTTTGAAAAAACATTGGAGTTCTTTGTTAGTTTTATAATTTAGTTCTAATTGCTGTGGGCCTCTCTGTAGCTCCACCTTTTTCTTGATTCTAGGGAAGAGCAGTACAGTTGTTCTGTTCTGTGTCCACCAGGAAGATGGGGTAGCTGCTCTGTGTTACATATGTGGAGTGAGGACTAAGGAGCCAGCTCTCTTCCTCTTAAAATCACCCGCATTTGTATCATAGTAGCTGACTGTGACATTTCAACAGCAAGGATTTTTGCTTGGCATTCAGCTTCCTCAACATTGCTCATTGCAGCAAAATGTGCTGCACCTCCAGGAAAGGCAATTTTAGCAGAGAATGAGAAAAAGAAGAATAACTTCACATGAGATTTTCCAAAAATTATTCAATTTGACAGAAATTAAAAAGCATGCCCTGGAAAAGCCTAAAAAAGACACATCTCAAACTAACTTGGGCAGCTGTCATCTGTTCCATGCATCCCCATTACAGCAGCTGCTTTCTCAGGGCATTATCATTCACCTATGAGAAATGAGAGCATTTTGCTGACCTAACCTTGGATATACAGAAGTTATTTGAACACTTTGATCTGCATGACGGGTGTAGGTTGTATATCCCTTGGAGAGGTAATGGTCATCCTGTGCTCCAGCACAATTTCTTTCTTTGGCACCTGCAGGTAGAAAGCTGGGAAGATATATAATGGCTATAGTTAGCTGGTCTTAGCTCTTAATGGCTCTTCACTTGCTCACAGGGCCACCTCCCTGTCAAAGGGCATTCAATTACTCACAGAAGAGCAACAGTGACTGCTCAAGGCATTCCTAGTGAGGATCAGTATTGATGTGAGCATTTTATCAAAATGTTTAATAAGCCTTGCTTCTAGATTTACAAAGAACTGAAGTATATGTATTTCCATGTCTGATTGATAAGCTGAAAAATATAGGAGGCTGCAAGGACTCCAAGAATATTCTTGATTCAAACTAGGGAGCTGAAATGGTTATATTTCCTCATTTGTAAATGATGTTGGCTTATTTGTGGTGTTGGCTTATTTCTGAGAAACAACTGAGATTCAGTGAAGTGTTGGGCAACAGATCAGATGTGAGCTACTTCCCATGGAGCAGTTCAGCAGGCAGTGTAGGAACCAATCTGAAGGACTGGGGCTGAACTAGTCATTCTTGTGGACAAAAATAATGTTCACCTTGTGAGGCGCACCTTTTTGTGTGACAAGTTTTCACAGCAGTGAAAATGACAAAGTCATGCTGTGTGCCTGGGACAAGCACATGCTGAAGTCCCTCTTCTCTTAGATCTGAAACCATCTCAGTCCAGGTAAGGGTATACAGGCTGATTTTAGTCTCAATACTTGCTTTAAAGGGTAAATAGGTAATAACATTGTTAATGAAATGCCATTGACATCGCCTCTTCTGAATCGACTTAGTATGAGAACATTTGGACTTGTAAACTGAGAAATTTTGTTTCTTTTAGTGAAGCTATCACTTTCAGGTCAATCTGCAGTCCTACAAAGTTTGGTTTTATGAGATACATAGTAAGGTTATTAATGAGATGCCACTGATAGTAATTTGGCTTGAGTCATTTCTCTTAGTAGAGCTACCTCTTTTCCAATCAATTTTTTTAAATCCTGTGGAAGTTTCATTCTTTGAGCTTAAGTTGGTGGTGTCTAGGTCTCACCCTTTCAGAAAAAAAGATGAAAACTGAGTAGTATTTTGATCCCCTGTTAATTTTCCCATATTCCCCTCCATTATTTGAGATTTGACTCCTTTCACAGCTGAATGGATTCCATAGTTTTTAGTTGACACAGATGAAAGCCTTCAAAATAGTTCCATCTGTATTGTTTTAATGAGACATTTGGGACCTATGTTCACCTGTCTGATTGCAGTTTTATCTGATGGTCTTTAGAGTGAAACTCCCAAGATTACATGGAATTAGCGTGCCACCGGTGGATTTAGCCCTCAGATGTTTCAAGAAGATGTAAGAGTTACATGCCTGCTACGTGGACACTTAATTTAAACACTACTCATGCAAACTCACTGTTATCTGAAGTATTTGATGATATTTAACCAGAAGCAGGGCAGTTAACTAGACTGATGCCATGAACTTCAGTGTTTCTTGTTTTTGAAGGAGCCCAGTTTTCCCAATGTCTTTATTTTCTTCAGATTGTTTCTCTAGTTAGTGCTGCATTGTTTGAGAGACAATGTAGCTCTTTCTAATAACAAAGAAAAAGAACACTTTTTCACTCTATCATATTCACTGCTTCTTGCACTAGGTTATTGTTAGTTTTGCTTGTTCATAATTGTAATACCTTTTATACTTTATTATTCTTTTTATTCTAGATATATTCCTGGAGCATTTTAGTCCCTAGGAGTTTTGATATATTGTAATACTTAGCACTGGAGAAAAGAACACTGTTTTATGTAATTTTTATTCCCATGAAGCAATAATCGCTATATAGGAAGTTGCACTCACCTGCCCTCCAACTCTGCAGGGTGGAGGTTGATTTGTTTTCCTGGAAATTCTTTGCTTTTGGTGAAAAAAAGAGACATAAGGGTTCTTTATGTGATATAGCATTTATTCCACTAGTTGGATGTGTGTTCCACCACTAATGGCCTTTTTTTGGTGCAGCATTTTCAGCTGTTGAAGTTCTACTACTTCAATTCTTACTCTTTAGGCAGAAACAGTGTAAGTTTAGGTCTAGAGGAAGGTGAGTTTACTGGTGAGATGCCCAATAGTAAGTAGGGATTTTCTTCTGAATAGAAGAATGGATCCTTTTTCTCATAAGCATTTGCTATGTTTTGACTTTGTGTTAAGATATCAGATATCTGGTGGAAGCTGCATTCCCACATCCTTTCCACAAACCATCCTAGGACATCAGGAAAGTTCTTCACTGAGAGGATGGTCAGTCACTGGAACAGGCTCCCCAGGGTCATGTCACCAAGCTCATGAACTCTGGTCTTGGCTCCAAGGCTGACCAAGGATGAACCTGTTAGTCATAGTGATTAGTTTTAGGTAGTCCTGTGAGGAAAAGAGAGTTGCACTCAATGATTCTTATGGGTCCCATCTAACTTGATATATTCTATGATTCTTTATTTTGCAACTCTGGCTGTCAAACGCTGTTTTGTATGGATACAAACTGGATGGGAATCTTTCAGACTTAAAAGGGTGGGAAGTCAGTCCCTCAACATTCCTGGTGTCTGGTTCGGAATGTTTTTGTGCATGATAACGAGTATTTTACACCTGCAATCTCCTTTCTCAGGTATTACTTGGTTAGCAATAGTCACTGTAACTGTTCTGCAACCTTCTTTAATAATCCTTACAAAAGGATTTTTCAGTAGGAAGAGAATCCCACTTCAGATAAGTTTTTGTCACTGTGTTGGAGCTTTTGTCCATCCATCAAAACGTGTTTATGCAGGATATGCTGTTGCATTTTATCCTGGATAGTGCATCTTGATGACACCTGTTTGTTATCCTGACATCATGCAAAATGCAGGTAGTGTGCTGCTGGGCTTTGACCCCAGGAGCTGCATGGAGATGTGCTAGAACATGGAATGGCTGCAGCTAGTGGGTATGCACTGGCATAGTTACTGAAGTGGAAAAGCTTCAGTACATCAGACAGTGATAATATTTTCATGGATTAGTATCTTCCCTGATGAATTAGCACAAAGAGCTTGTTGATTGAGTTCACTGGCAATTAAAGCGGGCAATTGATCTTTCTTATCTTTCCATACAGATGAAGTGAGAAGGGCAGCCCTGAGTTTTCACCACTGGGCGAGTTCTGGCCAGATCTACCTGTCAGTCAGCTTTTAGCAGAAAGCTCTGGCTTCCTGCCATTTTATCCACTTCAGCTTGTTTGTCTCTTTTCACTCATTCACTGACAGCAAGACAGAAAAAAAGGCTTTATCTTATCTTCTAGGGAAGATTTGTTCTTTTGCATTTTCTGGAGAGGTGGGGCTGGAGGCTGATGTTTGGCTGGTTCTCACTGACCTCTCTTGGGATGCTCAGACTTTTAGGTCCTCCACCCTTGACTGCTGCACTGAAAAACAGCTGTGGTTGAGGATAGGGACCTCAAAGGAGCAAGAAACAAAGAAACAGCACTAACTGAGACTGGCCAGACTTTTTCATTCTGCAGTCTCATTTTGCACAAATGAAGAAAGGAAAACAAAGAGAGCATTCAGTATTTTGGAGATAGCAAGAAACAATGAAAAAATTAGAAAGTCTCAAATGAGAGTAAAGAAAAGGACTCAAATAGAAACAGGCCATTTGAGTTTTATGGGGTGAAATAAAGTGGGAGAAAAGCCAGCTAAATACTTAAGGGGAGGGAGATAGTCCTTAAAGATCCCAGCTGGTGAATTACCTTTTGGTCCTTTGTTTTCTGAAGAAGCTGTATGGCTGAATGTTTTGTTGCCTAGGTGGCAGAGACCAAAAACAAAAAAAAAAAACCCTACATCAGTTTTAGTTTATGTCTGCAGTTGTATCTGTATAAAACATGGATAAGCTCTTGGCACCCTCATTTAATTTTGTTATTAAGGAAGTTATTTTGAAGAAGCATCCTTGAATCAGGTTTTTCCCACTTGTCTGCCCTTTGTGTGCATGTGTGTATTGGTGAGAGATTTGGAAGGAAAATATAAAAAAAAGAAAAGAAAATAAGTCCTCATCATCAGTCAGACTGTGTTATGGACTTTGCTACAGAGATGAAAATTAATTTGCAGTTATTTTCCTTTGCTGTATGCTGATGCTGATTTTGGAGGTTTTGTTTGTTCTGCCTTTTTAATATCTAATCTTCCTTTCCAGTTGTGGCTTGCTCCACGGTTTCTGCATTTGCTCTACATTATCCAGGACCCAGAGGTTCAAATAATCATCCATTTCTATCTCAACCTTTTTGCTCACTGTTATTTGTATCCAGACTTGTTGCATACATGTGTAGAAGATACCATCTGTTTCTTAAAGTGAGAGATGAGGCAGAATCCTATTAAAGTCAGCAGTGCTTCTGTGATGAGCAAGAACAGCCTCAAAAGCCAGCAGAAGTAGAAAAAATATTTTAGCAAAGATGTATAAATTCCTTTCTCCTTACAATTGTTTCTTAGAGCAAGTTATTATTTCTTAAAATACTCAGAAACCAGAAATTCTGAATCTAGAAGAGTTACCCAACTTTGCTGGATTTTTGGTTTCCTTGACAACCATTCCTATAAATAGTAAGGACTTGTTATGGGGGGAATATCAGTATAATCAAAACATGTGAATCACCCAGGAAAAACCTAAATTCAATGTGGAAGTTACAAGTTATCCAGCAAACATTAATAGAAGAGTCTGGTTTTGTTCAAATAAGGCCCTTCTGTTAATGTTTGCTGATGGAGCAAATGCAGTGATTTTCTGAAGGTAAGAAGCAAGGAGATTCCTTTTGGCTTTCCTTCTAGGAAAACTACTGGTGGTGACAGCAATCTTCCTCCTCTCAGGATCTGTGAGGATTTACAATTTCTCAATCTGTGTTCTTTCTTTTATTATTATTATTGTTATGGTTATGTATTAAAAAAATGTGCTAAAGACAGGCATGAATGTTTACCCAAATTTAAATGGTAACCTACTTGTCTCCTTCCTCAATAATTCTCAGTTAACCCAGTCTCTGCAACAAGGTGTTGATACTGCTCCCTTGGCAGCAAGAGAGTGAGAAAGGGGGTCAGTCACATGTCCCAGCAAAGAGGTTAGATATTGTGAGGTGTAGTCAATATAAAATGGGAAGGATTATCCTGGAACTAATCCTGAGCCCTGCTAGTGCTGCTGGAATTGTGACTCAAGTTTCAGGAATGTGGGAAGAGGTATGGCATATATTCACAGCAGGATGAAGTTCTCCCTGTGTGAAAAACAGTGATGAGAAAAACCATGCATAAAGAAAACTTCCTGTCCTCTGCCAGCAAATCAATATTGTTTTTTACCCCCTCTTTTTATGCTTTATGTTACAAATCACAGAATATGATCATCATTAAAGTGGTGACAGTATTTTCCTCCAGTTTAGAAGTGACATGAAAGCCCCAGTTCTGTTAGCTTTGTCTTAAATGAAGGCACATGACTTAAAAACCAATGTCTTGCTACTTGTAGTATTCATAGTAGCAGCAAAGCACTAAGCAAGTAATGGAAATGCTGTGAGAAACAAGTTGTCAGCTGTGTCTAGAAAGTTATTTATCCAGTCAGAGGAAATAACAATTTTTATTGTTACCTGATTCACACATCGGAATTTCAGGATTGTTCCCCATGCCTAGGATATTTGTAAGGGCTGCCTGAAGCCAGCAGCTACAAAAGACTTTGGCTGGTTTTGCTTCACAGAGATCCCTCCTGCTGGAATTTCTTTCGCCATGTAGATTGCGCTGCTTTTCAGGTCAGTGTCAGGTACAATTCAGCTACAACTTGTGCAGATTTAAAATACTCAGTGATTTTGCTGTGGCCTGGAAGTTTTGCTCTGTTTGCCTTGTTTTAACATTTCAAATTTAGTTTATCATCTGACTGAAGCAGTTTTCAAGGAAGATAGTGCCTGTGTTGAAGTTGTTTAGGAGCAAGTAGATGCCAATTACTTTTGGATATCCATGTTTCCATTGAGTCATTTATTACAATACCTCATTCACATTTCTCTTTATTTTAATCAGTTTGTTCTAGATGCTGGGTATTTTTAATGGTAAAACCTGGCATGAAGGCTCTGGAGAGGCAAAATCTACAGACTGTATTCTGTATTTTCTACTTCCCTCTGCCTTTTCTGTTTTCTTAGTCCTTCTATTTGCTGCTGGCTGTTTTCCCAGCACAGGGAATCTGCAGCCATTAGTCTGGATGGTGATGGAATTGGGTTCTGTTAGATCCCATGTATGAGCCCACCTCTGAGGTGGGGAGGAGGCATGCAGGTGGCACCGTGTGCCTCAGGGCTGCTGATTCTCAGCCTGGTGCCTCACCCCAGCCAGCCTGACCTACAGGCTCCAGCAGGGCACTGACCTGGTGGTGCTTTTGTGGAGTCAGCCGAGCAGCACGGGTGTCTTTGGTTTGGAGTGGGCAAGGGGATACTGTGTCATAGCTCTGCATTATTTTGATCGATTTTTTTCCCCCCAAGCATACCTAGGAAGAGGCAGTGAATGCAGTGACAAAATCAATATGATATTGGAGGTTGCATTTTTCCAGGATAAAGTGTTTAAGGACATGCTGCCAGGGAAAACACTTTATCAGCCAAAATTCCATCACACCACGCTGAACAAGGAGCACTTTTTGTTGCTCAGAGGGTTCTGTAGTGCTATATATTCTGTGGGACAGTGAGGAATTTCATTAAGTAAATGGAAAAAAAATACTATTTAATAGAGAAGGGGGTCTGACAGGCACCTCATAAAGTTCAACAAAAAGTGCAAAATTTTGCATATGGGAACAAACCCATGTACCATGACATGCCGAGGGTTGCCCTGCTGGAAAGCAGCTTGGTAGAAAATACTCTGGGGGACACTAGGTCAAACAAGAACCAGGAATTTGCCTTTGCAACAATGACAGCATTAGATACAACGTTGACACCAGGTCAAGGGATGTGACCCTTTTCTCCTCAGGACCGCTGGGGAACACCTGGAGGGCTGGGTCCTGGCTGAGTTCTGGGCACCTCAGCACAAGAGAGACAGGAAAATAATGGAGAACCCAGCCAAGGGCTACTAAGATGATGAAGGGATTGAACCACCTCACGTGCAAGAGAAGGTGGGAGAGCTGGGACTGCTCATCTGGAAAAGAGAAGGCTTGGAGGGGGATCTTATCATTGTACATAAATACTTGGAGGGAGGGTGTGGAAAGGACAGAGCCAAGCTCTTGTCAGAGTGCCTAGAGACGGAACAAGGGGCAGTAGGCACAAACTGAAATACAGGAGGAGCCCTCTGAACATCGAGAAACATTATTTTACTGTGAGGGTAACCAAGCATTGGCTGAGGGTGCCCATTGAGATTGTAGAGTCCCTATCCTCGGGCATAGTCAAAAGCCATTGGGACATGGCCACTGGCTCTGGGTGGCTGTCCTTGTCAGGGGGAAGTTGGACCAAATGACTCGCAGAGGTACCTTCCAAGCTTGTTCTGTGATTTTGTGATGCTGTATTGAGTACAACCCATTCATCAGGAAAAGTCAGGATAGAATTTTCTTCTGGTAGGGAAGTAATCAGAAGTCTTTAATGGGGGAAATGGTTTTAGAATGGAAACTTCTATTTATAGAAAGGAAATGCAGTCTTAAGTTTATGCAGTTGCAAGCTAAAAGTTTTGAGAGCTTTTTTTAATGGTACTATTATGTATCACCTTCCAATCCAAGAAGCATGCAGCAAATCAGGCTATTAGGCTTTCTGTCAACCTCTAGTGCTTCAGAGAAGATGGTAAATGATAAGAGAAACATATACAGTCCTACAATCCTATATAGCCTTAGTTTATTTTTCCTCTAGCTACTGTTTTGATGCTTCATTTTGTGTACATGTAAGCATGCACTAAGGTAGGACAGCAAATACATAATCTCTTTTCTTGTGCTTCATTTCACTGCTCTGTTTATCATGATTTTAGTAAAGTGGAAAAGAGAAGGGTGAGTGCAGCAAAGTCATATTTGCAAACAAAGTGTCTTGGTATGCAAGACTGATAGCCTTTAAAAGCATAAGGTTTAAACAGAAACGTAATAATAATGGAATATAATGAATTGGACTTTTACCAAATATGGAAGTGTAACCTAATTTGATCTAATTCAGAGATGAAAAATCCACCAGAATTTATTAATCAACAATAATGCCACCAGTAGCTCCTAAATTTGGTGCAACTGCAGGATGAGAATATGTATGGGGAGCAGTATTGGTGTAGAATTACCCTGGGTTTTTATTCTTCAGTAGGCACCTGCCACCATCTACTGTATGATGCCAGCTACTGAGCTCAGTGGGTGATTGATCTGACACAATACAGACACTCCAAAGTTTTTTGTCCTTCTGTGTTGGTTACTATCATTCTGTTCATGCTGGTACTGTTTTCTGGACTTGTTTCATGCTAAGTGTACAAGTCCAAGCCTCTGTCCCTTTCAAAGAGGCTCAGGTGACCTGTCCTTGTACAGACACTTCACTTACATCTGTGGAGCAGTCAGTATTCACCTGGGAAGCCTGGGCAAGTTGCCCCATCATCTGTTTGTGGGAAAAAAGAACATATTAAAAACGTCGTGCAGTTCCGTAAAGAAGTACAGTGTAAGAGTCAAAGTCTGGCTCCGTATATTTGTGATGACTTGCTGCAAGAGTTGTGCTTGGTGATCATAATGTGTGAGCAACCAGACTGAAGTGTTTTAAAAAATGAAAATATCTAAATGCTTGGGAACATAGTCACTATACAATTCATTCACAGAGAATGAGCCGCTGTTCCCCCCTCTCTCAGTCAAGGAAACATTTTAAGCTCTATGTATGAGACTTCTCTGTTAAAAATGACACTTTTACTAACTTAATGAGCATTTATACACTGGTAGCAACTGTGAGAAAGCTGAGTCAGGCAGTGCACAGCAACTGTGATTTGGTCAGCTTTTCCCAGAGATTCAGCACAATTAGGGAAGAGAACTTACTGGTGAGGTATACCTGAAGGTAGACACCGTTGCTCCCGCCTCTCTGGCATTTACCAGGTGATCAGTTACGTGCTGCATGCAGACTCATGGGCTTGTGATTTTTACATTCAAATAATTTAGATATTTTAGTTTGTTTTCAGTCTTCAATAACGAAAATAATAAAGATGATTCTGATTAAAGACCTTTAGTGAGTAGACTATTTCACTTAAAAGAACCAGTGTCAGTACCAGCTAAATGCTTTTTTTACTCTTCTCTCATGAACAAAAACACAGATCTTGAGAGCTAGAGATCCAAGGTGTGCTGTTTCTGCTGAACTAGGAATTACACAAATGGCAAAGTATGTCACACTGTTTTGTTTCACTCTCTTTTACTAACTCTATTTTTTAATGTTGCTGATGTATCTTCTAGGAATATTTGTTCTCTGAAGGCACCTCTAATCTAGCTTGTTAGCAGATGATTCGCAAACATGCCATATATGGGCCATTTTAACTGTGCTAGGCAAATAAAATTGTATTAAAACTTAAAGAAACTATTTAGACAAAATTTAGAAAAATGGATTTTTGACCAGAAGCCACACACTTCTTCTCAGAAGGCAGGGTCCCTTCCCCCTGCTCCCTGCAATGTTTTGACATGATACAGAATAACCTCCAGGTTGTGGCCAAAAGCAGGGCAAGGACGAAGCAGTTGCTCCAACGCTGTGGCTGTGCATTTCCTCACGCAATGTGGTGAGCCAGAGGGTGAGCCTTCGCAGCGCTCTTGTGTAGCGTAAGGAGTTTTTCTCACCGTGAATTTGGAACTGTTACATTATTCTTGAATAGCAAAGCCATGAAGAAATTATGCTGGGGGCTAATTAGGATCTCTGTGTCTTAGTCAACTCTGTATCACAGGAGGGGAAACTGGGGATAAATTGGACTGATTCAGAGTCCAAGCTTCAACATATGCTCAAATCCAACACATGCTAGCCAGCTGTGATGGGCCATTTGGAACAGGCTCTGCCCCTTTCATTTTTAAAAGTGGTGCCTTCAGACATCAGGATTCAGGATAGCAGGCTTTTGCCTTCTGTGTGCCAGATCAGAAGGAACTGCCAGACATGGTTTCTCTTCCCTGCGGTGATACATGGAGAGCAATCCTTTGCTCTCAGGATTCCCAATTTCTAACACCAGATACATGGTGTTAAAAATTGGGAATCCTGAGAGCAAAGAAAATAACTGCACTTGGAAGGTGATTTGCTTTTCCAGCCACCCTTTACCTTCCCTGCTTGTGTCAGGCTATTCATGCAACATATGAGCCCCTACCTTATTAAACTTATTTGCATAAGCACAGTGGGTGTTTTTCTGGAGAAATATTTCAGCTAATAAAATGAAGGACATGCCATCCAAAATTAATAACATAGCAATGGGTAAAAGCAAGCTCAAGTCTGTAAAATGTCTAACATGTCAAGTATGACTGGTCTAGCACAAGGATATCAAGTGGCAGATTCAGAACAGTATGGTTTGCAGAAGCAAAGTAGATACTGTTTTGTATAAATTAAATACAACATGATGTGATGGTCCATTCCAAAAGCCATGATGTGGGAAAGCAGGGACCACAAATAAGTAGAGTTGTGAGGGTGTGAATTTGAAATTATCTCTGTTACACACAGAAGATATTTCTGGGGAGCATTGAGTTTTCAATAAACCAACCAAAACATCATGCTTCAGTTTGCACTTTCTGGTTTTATTCTATGAGAATCTGCTTTTCCTGCCTTTCCCCTGGAATTGTTGTCTTTCTCCTTAAAGGTTTGTTCTACTTCCCTTTGTCTTTTTAATGAACTTTGTAGTGGGAGAGAGCTCTGCCCTGGTACAGGAGTCCTGAGAATACAGTGAAAAGTTGTGTGCCATTTAGAAGGGAATAGGGGAGGTCAGCTTACATCATCAGAGGCCTTCTTACTTTATATTCAAAAAGAAATGTGCTCTAAGCACCTATTATTAGCCTTTCTTCAACCATGTTTCCAACTTTGAAATGTAGGAACTCAGGAACTCACTCTCTTACAGAAGGTTTTATCTAAGGATTTTGGGGGATTTTTTTTTTTTTTGTGTGCAAATGTTATATCATAGAATAAAATTTACAATGGCAGTGAATAGATATAAGATAGTTGAGCAACAGAATAAATCTCCTCAGTTTTATGAATACACTGAGTTTCTGCGTACTTTCTCCAAAGCGTAACACGCCAGGACAAATCCTGAAACAAATCCTGAACAAATCTGTTTCACTCAAGATTTTGTAGACAAAATACTAATTTAAGTTATTGAGAGCACTACTCCAGGGAAAACATAAAATCTGGGAATTGTAGTGCATTCCCCTTAAAACAAATGAGGAGTTTCAGGCAGGGAACTAGGAACTTCTCAAAAACTTCTAATATCCCACTTTAAGCAGAAACTTTTGAAATTTGAGGACTTGAGTCTCACAGAAGGAAAACTAAACACAGCTCATGGAATATCCCAGTGTCAAGAGTACAATGCATTGTGGAATTTAGCCTCCCAACTTTTATTTTACAAGCTGTACAAATTTTTCTTAGCTCTTACTGAAGAAATGAACGTGTTTGAGTTTGCCACATTCAATACATAAAACCAAAAAATGTGGCTGACAATTTTCTGTCAATTTCTCTACTTTTGAGCATGTCTGTGGGACCTCAGTAGTTTTAAGTTAAAGATGTAAGGCTCAAGGAAAATTTGCATTCGTAAGAATCAGTTAGCAGTTTTCTGGCCCATTATTTCGAATGATTGGCCTTTTGAAATTCTGACCACCAAATCTATAAAAAATATAAGGAAAATTATATGCTTTTTACTTCTGCATCAGAGAAAATTTTGAGATGACAACTTCTTTTTTGGTTGAAATTAAAGTAATGCATGAAACACCTGAAGTTTTAGACTAAAAATGTAGTTCAGTTTTATAAGGACACGTGGATGTCTAAGAATGAATTCTACCAGACCAGAAAGGCTCAGCTAATTTTAGTTACATTCTGTGAAGACATTGCCTTTTTTTCCCCAAGCTTTCAGAAACTAGTGTATTTCAGCACTTCTGAAGTAAATTTAAATACAGGCTTTTAGATGACTTTCCATCTCAGAGATCTTCCACTATGACAAGAAACTAATTTCAGGAAAATTTTCTCTTTCTAACAAAGATTATTTTTTCTTCCTCTTTCCGACTTCCCATTTCCTGTCAAGTCTGAAGTGTCTTGGATCCCCAACAAACACTACTCTGGGATTTACGGGCTGATGAAGTTGGTTCTGACTAAGACTCTACCTTCCAATCTTGAGCGAGTCATTGTCCTCGACACAGACATTACATTTGCCACTGACATTGCTGAGTTATGGGCCGTCTTTCACAAGTTCAAAGGTATTTTAATTATTTTTTTACTGTCCTTATTTGAGGGGCGGGAGGGGGTGGAGAACGATGAGGAAAGCAATACAGTGTGGGTGAAAGGGTTAGCTGAGGTTTTGTTAAATGCTTTCACTCTTTCAGTTTTTGGTGTTTGAATGTGATTGTTCTCTTTGTGATCTCTTTTCTCAATGATGTTCTGTATAGATTAATTGGCAACACTGATTATCTTGGTTTATTGGTCTGATTATTTGGGGCAGGTGAGAGCCTGACAATACGGTAGGTGATAAAGAATTATGAGCATGCTGTAGTTATGTACTGTTCAATACCTTTCGGAAGAACTTGGGTTTTATTATTTTTTTAATTAATAAAACTTAGTTATTACTTTCAACTTAACTGTTCCATGTAACCACTGAAGATGCATGAAGTTGGGATCATTCTTGAACCAGCGGGGAAAAAGAAGGGAGCAGAATTACACATGTGAATAGAAATAAGTTGCTGTTTGGCCCTCTTAATAAGTTGATAAAGGAGTCTGGATTCTAAGCACCTGAAATAGCTTTCCCTACCTCTTCCCATTTCCCACAACTCATTGAAAATGTATTTCATAGTCAGTCTGAAAAAGGACACTTTTAGAGTAACTCTATAAGGAGATGATTACAAAAAAAGTTCCCCTACTACCCTGTCACAGAGCAGAGCATTTTCTGGCTAGCACACCACTAAAACCATTTAATTCTCCCAGGTTCCAGTGTTGCCAGCTGTTCAGAGTCAGAGACATACCCTATTGTTCTCCTCTTGCCCTCAGCATATGTATTGCAGTGCTGGTAAGTGCAGAGACAATCCAGGGTCCTGCTTTAAAGGTTTACAACCCTGTAAAAGTGTAGCCTTAATGTGTTTCATCATCTCTCTCAAAATCATCTCAAGCCAAGTCAGCCTAAGCAAATGGGAGTATTTATTTAGAGAAGCCAAAATACACCACTGCATTAGGAGGGAGCCAGGAAAGAGCACGTTTACTGTACTTATCCCCTGCTGAAATCCACAAGGCCTGCTTTTCTCAGTACCCAGCTCTGGGACAGGACCTATTATCTTCAGCTCTGTAACAAGGACTGGGTTCTAGTGCTCACTTCTCCATGCATTTGCTTCCATTCCCTTCTGTCAATACACTGTTGTCTTTTCAGCAAGCCAGAAGCAGTCACCTTTTTGCTTAATTAAATTATTTGCAACCTTTTTTCATTAAGGAATGTACAATTTTTCCTCCTCTTCACGTATTGTTCAGACCTCTTCACCAAGCCTTTCCCTCCACTGAACCTTGAGTTTCATGTAAACAAACATATACCCTGACAACCAAAAGTAATATAAATGTATGCATAGGAAGTAAAGCTGCGCTATTGTACTGTTTCACTGTGTGCAGCTGTCCCATTAATAGTGATATTAGACTGACTGCGGTGAATAGCATGTCATAGCAGGAAAAGAAATGTGGATACACAGAACTTGGGCATAGAGGACTACATGGTCAAAGAGAGCAAAATCTGAGTTGAGGCAATGAGGGGGATTGTCTCCTTGCTTATAATTTCTGTCATAATTTTAATGAAGATCCCTTGCTTTTATACAGGGGGGATAAAACCAAGCATATAAAACTGCTTGTAAAAAGAGGAATGTGTAGCAGAGGCAAATGTAAGATTGAAAGAAAATACAGGCAGAAAATATGGAAATATGGAGAAGAATAATTAATGGAAGTAAAATGTATCTGTAAATCAGTCTCCATAGAGCTAGGCAAGAATGTTCATCTGATTAGAGCTGTGAAAAGCTCTAACTTACACACGGAGACAGAATTCCTGTACTGCTGCCCTCTTAACATACATAGCACAACTCCCAAATGGTAAGCTGTCCCGTGTGTCTTTTTAATTCCAGCTGACCACCTGCTTCTCCACAGTTTTTTAGTCCTGGCAATAAATTGATCAGTGTCTCCATCTGCTCATCTCCCAGGCAGTTGTGCACAAAGAACGAGTAGATGAGACAATGCCGTAGCTCCAGGTGTTGGGATAGGAGAAGACTTTGGATCCTAAATGCTGCGGAGGAGAGAGGAAGTGTCCAAGCACAGGCTTGTTCTCCAGCCCGTGTCATAGGCTGCAGTTCCATTAGCAAAGGTGACCTTGATGATGGTGACATCAGAGTTGAGTGTTTCGGGTAAGAATCAGAGGGAAAGCCAACAAAGCAAATACCATGGTGAGAGTCTGTTGTAGGCCACTCAACTGCAATGAGGAGGCAGAAGAAATATTCTGTAAGCAGCTGGGAAGTCTCACAGTTGCTAGCCCTTGTACTTGTGGGCTTGAAGTTACCAGAGAGGTAAGCTGCACTTAGCAGAGGTCTGCTGGAAATACAACAGGGGGGAGAGGAAATGGTCCAGAAAGTTCCTGGGGTGTGTGGAAGATTATTTCCTGACCCAGGAGCCAGCCAGGGGGAGTGCCTGGCTGAATCTGTCAGCAGATCTTGCTAGCCAGGGAGGTCCCACTGGGCTGGAGATGAATAAATGTGATGCCAATTCACAGATGCGAAAGGAGCATCTGGGAAATTACAGGCCTGTTGGCCTGACCTCGGGGCCAGGGAAGGTCATGGAACAGGTCACCTTGAGTGCTGTCCTGCAGCATGTGCAGGATAACCAGGAGATTGAGCCCTGTCAGCATGGGTTTGTGAAAGGCAGATCCTGCTTGACCCACCTGAACTCCTTCTGTGACAAAGGTGGCTCTCCTTAGTGGATGAGGGAAAGGCTGTGGATGTTGTCTACCTAAACTTTAATAAAGCTTTTGACATGGTTTCCCACAGCATTCTCACAGAAACTGGCTTCCCATGGCTTAGACGTGTTCTCTGGATAAAAAACTGGCTGGATGGCTGGGCCCAGAGAGTGGTGGTGAATGGAGTTAAATACATTTCTCAGCCAGTCACTGGTGGTGTCTCCCAGGGCTCAGTATTGGGGCCAGTTTGATTAATTATCTTTGTCAATTATGTGGATGAGGGGATTGGGTGCACACTTGATCAACACCAAGTTGAGTGGGAGTGTTGATCTATTGGAGGGCAGGAAAGGTCGGAACAGGAAGGATCTGGACAGGCTGAATCGATGGGCTAAGGCCAGTTCTGTGAGTTTCAATGAGGCAAAGTGCCAGGTCCTGCACTCACTTGTGTCACAACAACCCTATGCAGCGCTACAGTTTTGGGGCCGAATGGCTGGAAGGCTGCCCAGTGGGAAAGGATCTTCAGGTGCTTGTCAGCAGCAGCGCAACATGAGCCAGTGTGGGCCCAGGTGGCCTAAGAAGGCCAGTGGCATCCTGGCCTGTGTTGGCAATAGCGTGTCCAGCAGGACCAGGGTGGGGATTGTCCCTCTCTTCTCAGCACTGGTGAGGCCACACCTCAAGTCCCGTGTTCATTTCTGAGCCCTTCACTGCAAGAATGACATTGAGGTGCTGAAGCATGTCCAGAGAAGGGCAGCAGAAAATTTCTTAACAGAAAGGATTGACAAGCATTGGAACAGACTACCCAGGAAGTTGTCACCATCCCTGGCTGCATTTCAAATCTGTGTAGATTTGGCACGTAGGGACAAGGTTGAGTGGAATGGACTTGGTAGTGTTACTTTGATCGTAGGATGTAAAGGTCTTTTTCAACCTAAGTGATTGTATTGTTCTATCATTCAATGGAAATGGAAGGAAGGGCAAGTAATTTGGAGAGATATGATATTCTTTTACTATTTGTAAGAGTTTGGCTTAATTCTGTGGTGATTCTCAATTTTTCTGAAGTGTCTTTTTATTTCTCCTGCCTGCATTACAAAAGATTGAAGGATTGTCTCATGTCATGAGCCCCAAATATTCCTCCAAAGGATATTTTACTAAACTAATGTTTTAATCTCTTCCTTGTTTCTTTCACAGAAGTCCCTGGTAAGTTTATGAAGATTTCTTGGGGGCAATCTAGAATGTTTGTTGAAATAGTACATAAACAGGAGTACAATAAAACTCCAATGAAGGGAAATGCTAGTCTCCAAAGGAACCTCTCATTACACCCAACCCCAGTTAGGAGAGCAGCTTTAGACCCACTGGGTTTCCTTCTAGAAATGCTCCAACAACCAGTTGCTGGAGCACCATTATAAACCTGCCTACACCAGGATGCTTTTTTGTCCAAATTAAAGAATTTTTCACATCAGTGCAGGAAAGGCAAGAACTTCTGTCTCCAGGTTGCTGCAACATAACTGATGAGGCAGTCCAGAATAGCCTTTTCCAAATTGCAGCCGTGCACAGAGGGAAGGTACTAGAGTCTGTTCTTTCTGTGCCTGGGAAGACTTTTCTTCCCAGCAAAAACAGTGATAAAGGGAGAACAGTAGCTCAGATTCCTTTTTTCTCAGATACCATGCCTGGAAGAAACTCAGATTCAGGACTTTCTTGTAATCTAACCAGGTCTGATTTGCTGTGTAGGAGGGCCCACAGTATGTTTTAAACAGCACCTGCAATACCCAAAATCCTTGTTCTGCAAAGGTTCTTATTCCAGTTATCTTAAGAGTTGCTGAAAAGATCAGACCCTTACATAGTTATTTAATATTTTAGGTGGTAAAGGTCCTACTCCATTTGCTCTGTAGATGTAAAAAAGGCAGTAGGATTTTTTTGTAAATTATTGCTCTTCTTCCCTTTGCTGATAAGCGCTTTGCATATGCCCTTACAATAAGAGATCCAACCATTCTGTAGCAGAGTGCAGAAATTTAAAAATCTCTTCTTTGAAGTGTTGACCTTAGGCTTTGGGAGAAATTCACACCTCTCTTTGGTAGCCTGAAACAGTGTCTCAAGCAATGTAATGTTTAACAGTGTCTCTTAGGAGCCAGCTGGGGGTTGTGTAATTATTCATCGTTTTATATACAAGCTTCAATCTCTATGCATAAATATGTCTTTGGGAACCCACAACTTAAATTTCAAGAGTCATATTCAGCTTTTCAGCTGGGATTTGGGCATTTTTGCTTTAGCCTCATTCTCCATTGCTCTGTAGATAGGTAGAATATTTTCCTTTAGGATTGAGATGTACCTCCAAAATACTGACTTCAAAGGTTTGAGTCCGCAGCCAGTCTGAAGATACCCTGTCATGCATGTTTTCTGTGACTTAGTTGACACTGATTATGTCTCCTATTCATCTTTCACTAGATTTTGACAGTTCTAAACTTGAGAAAGTAACTAGCCTTAGGGTAAAAGTGTGGGACTGTGGATCATAATGTATTCTTGGATGAAGTGCTGCAGAGTGTTTCAGACAACAAGGATTAGTAACCAATATGTTTTTATTGCAGAAACTGTGCAAATTCTTCTGAGAAAAAAAATTAGTCCAAAGCTGTGTTCTGTACCATCAATCTTAAAGTTCTTTTAAAGGCCACATCTGCTATTTGTTTCATTATTCTTACTCACCCAAACTTTTGGTCCTGCAGTGTGGATCCTTTTTTTCCAAGATTTTGATTTTTAATTTTATTGGATGTTAAATATGGATTCTCAGGACTGAATTTATTTGCGACCTGACTACAACAGTCATCATAATTATATGTCTTACAAGTTGCAGTTTCAGTCTCTGTGTGCTGGGTGCTCCACATGTAAGTAGCAAGAGACTCTCTTCCTGCTTTACATTGTTGGGTGACAATTCCTGTGTCTGCCTTGTTCCTTTAGGATATTGCTTTGCATGAGTCACAGCTGGGACTCACAAATGAGACCGAATAATCCCTGTAGAGATCAGTGTTGAGGAGCTCTGCGTTAAATTGAATGCTACATCAAAGGGCATTATGATATTTCTAAGTACATGTCAAAACTCAGAGGCTTTATTGAACAGTGATGTCTTACTACTACTGCATGTTAGCCTCACAATCCAGCCAGCTGATACAATGAATATTTTAAGTACTTTTGAACAACAGAGATTGGGTAATACCCCATCTAGTGCATTTCAAATAACTACTCATAAGTCACCCAGAGAATATAAGCTACCATTGGTGGTCATCTGTTCAAGTAAGTCTTCCCTGGGAAGGTGACCTCCATTAACCGAGCATACAAGGAGAAATGGCAAACTTGACCGGAATACTGAGATTCACATGTTCATACTTTGCATGAATAAAATCATGTTATAGAAGCTGTTTGCTTTATGTCAGAAGCTCAAATAATGATAAAAATCCATACTGACATCATAGATACCAGAAAAGGTCAGCAGCAATTTTGGTGAAGGATCAAGTGCCCAGAGCTGAAGAGGGACTGGCACATAGTCAATCCCGAACTTAAAAGTTGCGGACACTCAGCATGTGGCTGCTTTGGCATATTGCTCTGCAGAAAGCCTGAGCTGACAGTCTAGGTTCATATTATTTTTGCAGCTTCTTCAGGAAAAAGCGCAAACAAACAAACAAGAAAAAAAAAGAAAAATCATAACCCTTACAAATTTAAGCATCTTGTGTAGGGATTTTAGTAATTATATTCCTACAAGAAGTATTATATATAAGGTTGTAATGTTAAGTGCATGCAGAACTTTTCATTTGTATGTGAATTTAGCATGCCAGAAAGTGAGATGCTGATGGCACTGGTGAGAGGCAGGCAGAGTCAGCAGGTGCTGTATAAATTTCCCTGAATTTGGCTCTATCAGTGATGCCCTGTCTTAATAAACTGTACCTGTCATAGCCCTTGACTCTCCTGCAATGATTGTGCTTTTTATAGGTGTGCTGTTCTTGCGATGATGTAAAATACTCGGTTGTTGCCAAGATTAAAATTTAAAATTCATTGACACCTATGGCTCAAGGCAGGATTTGAGCCACAGAATTGATTCTGGGCAGGTTCTGTACTTAAGTCTGTCAGTTTACACTGAGTAAATCATTAAAGCTTTCCAGATGATTTTGAGACAGGATCTCTGCAGGCTGACACATTCTCATGTTAAATCCTGCAGAGATCTTTCTGTTTGTTCTGGTCAGTAAAACAGGCTTTCTTTTCTTACTAATCAAGAGGAAGGCATTAGCAACATGCACCTTAGTGTGTATAAAATCCATGGTATGAGTCAGTCTTTTTGTGAAGGAAACAGGATCATATTGTAGCAGAGTGCATTAACAAAATTGTCAGGTAGCTATTGAAATAGCTTAGAATTATCTGAATTTTTAGAAGTGTCGAAAAAGGCCAAATGGCACTTGTCTCTGCTCATAAAAGAAACATCTGTTAGCTTCTGAAAGATTTGTGTAAGTATTTATTGGTTAGACTACAGTGCATAGCTCATCCTAGGGTTATTAGACAAATGAAATAGAGTTTCTCTTTGAAAAGGTCCCTGTGGAGGCTCTATCTGCTTAAGAATTTCTACTCTTGATTCTTATATTGTGGTGCATTCTTCTTTTTTGCTACAGAATCTTTGAAGCTTTATTGATAGCGAATTCTATTAGTTAGCTATAGCTGATAGAAATATTGAGGGGTGTTGTGCTCCAGTGTCTCACCATGCTGTCATCATCTGTGTGTGAAACTAGGAGAATGCTGATTTATTTTGGTAAAGAGAAAGTAAGGAGTAAGGATATTTGGGGGGAAAGACAAGTTTCTAACTGTTGGGGGTTAATTTTGGTGACTGTCATTAGGAGGGGGTCAAACAAAGAGGTGGGACTTGCTGATTCTGTGGGTCTAGGGAGGAACACTTCTCTCTCTCCGCACTTGTCAAATAAGCTGAGTGGATGGAAGTTCTTTTTTTGTTCTTTTTTTTTCCCCCTAATTGCAGTTTGCTTTGCTGTGATATTCCTTTATTGGGAAGCCAGTATGTGAGAAGGTTGACCTCAGTAAATGAGCTCCAAGGGAGAGAGTTTATTATATGGATCAGCATGTGCGCATTCTAGTTTATGGATTTTAATGTGACAAGGGACATAACCAGAAAATTCTGATTATGAATTGCTGCCAAAATAGAATGGCTGCAGTTTCTGAAACATCTGTAGTTCTATTTTAGCTGAATGGTTCTTTGTCTGTTTCTGCCATCAGGCAGAAATATTTAGAGGTGAAAGGCCAGCCGTGCATAGAAATAGGGTATAACTCATGGTGGGGTAAATTGTAAAATAAAATAAAATATTTGAGTTCTTTATTTTTCCATTCTGATTTCCAAGGGATACCCTTTGGTCATGTTTTCAGGTTTTTTCCCATATGGGATAGAGATGTTTTAATTATAAATGAAAACTGATATTTTCTGTCCTCTTTTGATACCACAGCTGGAGATTTTAGAATAAAAACTCTCCATATGCTACAAGATTTGTAATAAAATTTTGTTGGTAACATTGTAATTTTGAGGACTTTTTTCTACCTTCTCAACCTCAGTCTAGTGCTTTTTCTACATTATTGTTCTCCAGTCTTTGTTAACCTGCCACTCATTCTACAGCTGTCTTTTTGACTTAGATGCTGTGATGTATCAAACACCCAAACTAAACATTGTATGACTCACACAGTGTTAAAGCAAAAAAACTGTTTCTCTTCTGAGCTCTTTCTTTGGGATTTAAAGAGACTTTAATTCTATTAATCTCCAGTACTCCAGCTGTGGAGAATGGACCTAGAGCTTTTTTGAACTGCCTTCCAAATATTTATTAAGAGAAATCAGGGCAGACCATGGCATCAAAGGAGCAAAGTGCATATCCCCATCTCCCTTGACTAGCAAAAGCTGTGCCTCCTCAGAAGCTAGAAAATCCAGCTCCCACAGGGTGCAGACTTGGAGAAGGAGCATTTCCGCTTTGCATGTTTGTTATTGGCAGAGGAAAATGTATTTCTGGGAATGTGATGCCAGTAGGCTGTGCTAAAGGGAAAATATATGAGAACAAGGGATGGGAAGAAACCAAGGAGGAAAATAATAACTCCCCCATCCAAACTAAAAATGAGACATCAATCAAGAGTTGCTGTCCACCACTAAATGTTTTAGGCTGATTGCTTTCTCCTTTAGTCTGTTCACATTCTTCTGCTTCCTTTCAAGTGCATTCAGTACCCCTGCCCTGTCAATTTACAACTTATTTAATTACATTGTGTTTAGAGTGCTATTAAAAAAAACCCAAACATTAATGTTTGCTTGTCTTGTTGGGTGGAGCACACAAATTAAGCCTATATACTAATCCCTCTGCATTCCCTGGGTGACAGTAAAGCAGAGCAAGTGCATGAGCAGGCAGTGAATATGAAGGGAGTAGCAGCCTGTCCAGGAGTTATTAATGTCAATGATAAGTAACTTCTGCATGTGGGAAAAAGCCAGGCGGAAGAGACACATGGGTCATTCACCTAACAAATGAAGTTTTCTCTAGAGTTTGATAGTTGTATTAATAGGACTAAAGAAAGAATGATATTTAATAGCTAGATTTCCCTGCCTAAGGCCCTCATTCTAATCACGTGCAATCTATCAAGCACATACACTTTTCACTGCTCTCTGTGACATGCATTGTAATAACTTGATATTCTGTTTTCTCCCTCTCTAAACCAGGCACATTCTCTGAACCTACCTTGTTCTGCATTAGCAATCCATATTTTTAAGGACCTCAGGCCCCATTTCCAATTACAAAGCTCTCATTCAAGGTTTCACCTTTTTGGTTTTCTGCTGCAAATTATGCCTGTAATATTGTCCTTGGCAGCACAGGGATTTGCATAGGGTAAAGTGGTGTAGAGAATATCTGTCTCTCAGGTTCAAGCTGTAAGGTAGCACATATTGCCCAGAGGTCAATGGCATGATTATCCCATCAGCAGGGTGAGTGTGTGCGTATTGCTCTCTGCACAGCCAGGGAAGAGGGAAATGCATGTACAAAATTAAACCAATTTATTACATAACTGCATTAAGACTGAGTACAAATGTACCATGAGCAAAACCTGTGAAAAGCTACATGATCTAGAAGTCAGACATGTAAATGAAATCAGTAAGCAGTCCAATTTAGTGGGAAAAGTAGAACCTCCACATGCTTCTTTTTTCCAATTTATCTAGAGAATTGGGGTGTTTTGAACCCCTTATTTTAATCCTAGCAAGCTAAAAGGAACAAAATTAACTTGGTCTGTAATGGGCCACTTCACTCTTCATCTCTCAAGTGTCTTTATTTTATTTGAATTTGAAACTGGCTCCACTCCATGTTCTTTGCAGTAATCTCTAGCTGCATTTAGCATGGGCCAAGCAGTTCAATTAAACAGAGGAGCATTACTCCCTCTGACTCCTCAAGGTAAATATTTTTTGTCCTTTGAGATACTGCTAACAACAAAAAGAATTCTGTCCTAGTCCTTCTAGATGCATACCAAAAGGTGATTGATAAACATACAGTATGCCTTGGGGACAAAATGTTTTTTGTCCCCACAGCTTTTCTGTATTGATATTTTATTCCCTACATTTAGTCACAGTGAAATTCATAGTCCTGAAAAGAATTTGGACCTTTAGTGCAAAATCCATAGTTGCAGTAAATTTTGCTCAAGTTCATGTCAGTAAAAGAGATGCACATTAGACATTTTCTGGTGAAAAGCCAGGCCAGTTCATTTTTCCTTTGCACTGCCTAAATACTTAAAAGGGTCTCAAAATCTAAGCTGATGGTATTCCTGCTTTGGTGTAACAGTAACCCTTGTCAGCTGTTTCTGATGTGTGTGGTTCTGGGATTCATTCTGGAGCTGGGACTGAACATGTCAGCAGAACAGATTCTTGAAAACCATTAACTGCTGACACAACACAGTGAAATTCTGAAGCCACTTAGGTCTGTGTTTGGGGATGCAGTGGTTTTTTCCTCTCTGCTTAAGGACTGGGAGAGTTGTAAAGTAAGTGCTGTTCTGACACACCAAGGGAATTTGTGTGGTGGGAGAAGAGGTGGAGGTGGATAGCAGAGGAGGCGATGCAGCGTTCAGTGTTGATGTTCACAAATGTGTCAGAGCATGAACCATCTGAGGATCTAGCACATGCTTACTGCTTCTGCCCTGCTGAGATGTGTGACTTGGAGCAGGACTGAAGCCCCACAGCAAAGTGAGCCATCATACTTTTTTTTTTCAAAATTGTCCTTGGCTGACTCAGTGCCACCAGTCTTCTGTCATCAGCACTAAATGTCTGCCAGTTTATGTTCACAGCAACTTACTGAAATGCACATCGCCTCTGAAAGTGGCACAGGGTTTCCTGAATTTCATTAATTCATTGCATTGTCTTCCTGCACATGTTCTGCTTAATAGACAGTAATGCTTTTTCTTTCTGTGTGCTTCAGGATACCATTATTGCAGGTGCAAAGTGACTTCTCTAGGGCTTTGCCAACCTGCTGTAGAGTCATATTGGCACCAATGTTTGGCAGTCCTTGGAGGTTCATGCTCATTCCCATACTACTAAGAAATGATGATCTGAATGTTGTCGCACTGGTGTTCTAAAATCCTGAAAAGTGCATCTCATCTGATAAGAACTACCTTTATAAAACATTGGAGTGAATAGGATGCTGCTGACTTGCTATCAGTAAAGTCTAGTTCCTGTATTCCCTGATTTGTGTAAACATTCCTGCTTTGGACTTACAGATTTTTTTTTTTTTGACTAACTAAATAAAGATATGAATAGTTGGAAGAGCAATCTTTAAATATGTTTCAACTCTAACCCCCTGTAATGGGTCACAAGTAAAAAGTTGGGTGACCTCAGACAGGTCTGCTGTGCACAAGAGCTGAAGTGGTAAGCAGGGCAGCAAAGGGATGCTCTTCTGGGGTATCAGTTTTGAGGCACCTCATCAGATTTAGAAGAGAATGTTCACACACAGACAATTCTACTGTTGTGTTCATTTAATTCTTTCAAATGTAGTAATGGGAAATGGATAAAACTTGATAGATAAAGGAGAAAGCAATGTGGAGATTGAATAAAGCGAGGATACTGAGCAGGAAGAAGGAATAGGAAAAGGGAGAGGTGGCAACATATCCCTAGTTAGTCGAGATGGTATGTCTTGAAACCTATGGTTATTTAAGAACACCATATATCACAGTAAATTTCTGTGAAGCTATATAGAGGCAAGCACACATATCTAGAATTTTTCTGCATTTTCTTGGCAGTGACATCTGGCTATAAAAAAACCACTTGCCAAGGAGATAATGAAGTACATAGTAGCATTAAAGAGTTAACATAGCATTTAATTCAACGTAATTTTGGCCTGTCCCTTCTACCGTCCCCTCTTAGCTGCAGTCAGCAATTAGTCTCCTGTCACTGCCATCACCTTTTTATTTGTGTTGTCTATGGTGCCAGAGGTTTGTTTATGTACAAGCACCTCTAGTCATAGTTTTATTTAAAAGAGTGGTAAGATTCTCCCCACACCCATTGCTGTGAAGCCAAGTGGTTTTCTTTATCTTCCTAAAGTGTTTTGATCACTGTAACATTCAATCTAGGTTTTGTGGGGGGAAGGACAACTGACAATTATTTATAAAATTGAGAAGAGTAGTGATTAAGCTCTGTTTCTGGGCCTTTTTTTGCTTTGGTTTTATGCTATTGCTTTTAAAGGTTTAGTTGCCATAACAACCCAAAGCAGTCCTGTATTACCATAGAAACGTGTTGTTGTGGGTGACAGTTTTTATGAGAATCCTGGTTTTTTCTTCACGTAATGTATTTAACGCTGGCCTTTTGCAGGTATATCGCAATACGCTACAGAGGTTTCAGAAAGTGTCAGAATGACATAATAAGCAACAAAAATGAAGCATATGCTTAAATCCAGGAAGAAAATCTGATGTCGTGGTTGACTGAGAACAGAAAAAGAGTAAAAACCAAATTCCTGTTGCTTAACTTGGAGGTCAGAAGTATTAAGCTTAAAGCAGGGCTGGCTAATCAGTCTACATGAGTAAATACTCAAAAACCCCTAACAAAACAGGAGGTAGGGCTTTGATTGTGTACCAGGGAATTAGTGTAAAAACAACTTGCCATGATAGTTGTCGATGTGAAATTATGGGGCTTCTTTAAAGTTCTCTGCATGGGGCTGCTCTGTGAGACTGTTGGGAGGCTGAAGTGAGAATTGCAGAATGAGGCAGCCTCTCACAAAGCTGAGAGGGATTCCTGCTGAGAGCTGCCTCCAGCTGCATACTGATAGCCTGCAAGCCTCGGGTGCTGGCTGGGACCTGGCAAGTCCCTAAATTGTTTGTGATCTCTCTATATTGAGGACTTTTGCCTCTTCCTATGTGATACCTTTAATGGCTGTGCTCTTCAGAGCCTCTTGGCTTTGAAAGGAATAGTAATGGAGCTTTTCCTTCCACTAATCTGCATCTTCATCTGCTCCTTGTATAACTGTCCAGAGCAGTGGACCACTGGAGGATATCAGCTTTCCTAAGGTCTGATAGATTACTGGGCATCTTTGCTATCAAATTTCAAATTGAAGTTACAGACCCATTGCAGACCATGTACTCTGCCCCAGCAAACAGAGTGCACAGTAAAGGTTCATTGTCTTATGACAAGCAACACAACTTCTTTGAAAAGAGGATAGAGAAGTATAGTCAGACATCTGTGGAGATTGTTGTTGATCATTATTTTTATGGGGAAGTACAGGTCTATCAGTTTCCTGTAATCAGTTGCATGAATGATGAAAAAAAATTTCATTCCTGATATGCATGTTTTAAAGAACAGAAAAGCTTCCAGCTGGGATGTTGCAAGAATTCCTCTTGCCAAGGTCAAAGGAGACAGCAGGAATTGCTTTACACTTACGCTTTATGGTTTCTGACCCCTCTGTAAGCCTAGACAAGTCTGCTATTACTTCCACTCATCTGACCCTCAATTCTCCAGTACTCATTCTGAATTACTCAGCCCTGGGAGTAGTAATTAGTTGGAAAGAAGATATCCTTCCTGCTTTCTGAATGCCGCCCTCTAACATATTCAGAGAAATGATACCCTAGAATGGTTCTTACCCTTAATTTTCATTGTATTGGAAAGCCCCTCCATGATCTTGAAGTTTCCAGATCAGATGTCTTCCATCTAATCTAAACAGGATTTACTAGACATTATTTCCTCCTAGTTCTTCTTCAACTCCTTTTTCCAGTCAGAAATTTTCAAATTAATAAATCAACGCTTAAATGTTGTAAATACTTACTTCTTTTCCTTTATCTCCTTATAACATTGATGTTGACTTCTCCATGAAAAAAATGTAGCCAGACTTCAGAGGGACTTCTGTACCACCTTGAAATTAGTACCTGTTTCAGTTAAATTACTGAATACTTGCCACTATGCAATACGATTTCTACTCTTTTTTTTTCCTCACTTGTTTGAGATTGCTCTATGAGATAAACTCAGGTAAAGAAGCAAGATTGCAGTGTCAGGAATCATGTTAGGGGGGAATCTAGATCTGGATCTGGAATATGTACCTGTGCAGAGGGAGAATTTGGGGAGATTTCCTTTTAAAGTGAAGCAAAGGTAAGGAGGGGCTGCAGGTTGCAGTATGCTCTTTGCAAACCCTGTAACGAAACAGATGTTGGCTTAACCCATTGTATTCTCCTGGGAGTGTCAGGATATTGGCAATAAAGAACATAGAATCAGCACCACCTTGCCCTAGCCAGTACAGTTGGTACCAGGTAAGCATGGGCAGCAAAAATGACACTTAAATATCAGTGTGCTTGAGTAACAAGAGTTCTTCATGTGCTCCAGAGCTGTTTTGTCATTGGGAGTGTGACGCCAGTGTTTGAGCTGCCTTGTTTTTCACCTTTCTTACAGTTTATGACCTGTTTCATGTCTTCCCATCACCATGTGTTTTTAACAGAGCACTGAGGTCCATCTGCAGTTTCTTGCTCAAACACACTCTCTGAAATGGCAAGGCACACTTCACCAGAGAGTCAGTTCTGTACATTCCCCAAAAGGTAGAAAACCTTTCCCCAAAAGGTAGAAAATTATGAAGTACAAACTTACTAATGAAGGTCACTGTTTATTCATACAATAAATAAAAGACTAGAGATGGAAATGACATAGCTGCCTAGCACTAAGTGGTATCTGATATAAAGTCACTGATTCTTTTTTTTCTAAGATACTAATGGATTAACTATTGTGAGAAACCTTACCATGGATCAGACACCATCTGTCTTTCCATAGTAAGCCTAAAGTCAGCCCTAGCTCCAAATCATGTGTTCTGGCTAATGCAGTAGAAATGTCATCCGTGCCCACATTTGACTGTGCGTGAGGTTTGCTCTGCTGGGTGATTCAGTCATGCATAGAACCTGTGTACTAATGAGCATGGAGCCATGGCTGGACTGAGGCTTGGACTAACTTGGTTGGAATATATTGTCCTAAGGTACCTTGCTATGTAGCTCTGGCTTTCACACTGAAGGCAGATGGGAATGCAAATTTCTTGTCATGAAGTTTGGAAGGCAGATTCTAAAGTAGAAGACATTTGATTTTCATTATCCAAAGCTGTGATTAGTCTTAATTTATCCCTTGGTAGAATAGGAAGTTGTTTAATAATTTCTCTAACAATATGTAAGGTTTCCAGGTTGTCAAAATTAAGAACTAAAGATTAGTTTAGTAATCTCTGGAAAGTGTGTTGAGACCTGGAGACCACCTTTCATTATATTTTTGTCCCCTTGTGACCAGTACTTGACAAAGCAGTGATAAACTCTGAAGGAAGTTGCAACTAGAGTTGAAAGCAGAGATAGGAGAGCTGTCATTTAAGGCTGAGGGCTTTTCAGGGGAAAAAAATAAAAATCATGCTTACATGTCCACCTCTGCAAAAATGCACTGGGGATATGCTTCTTTAGATGTCCAAAATAGCTGATACTTTTTGTTCCTCTCTCCAGAGACTGCCTCTTTCTGGCCTAGCTGTCAGGCAAAACATGAGCTTGCTCCAAGGAGCTTTGTAGCTCTGATGTCTTGTTCATAGTCCATTGTGAAAGGGCAAAGAGTAGGCCAACTCCTTCAGATGAGTCAGGATAAAGAAATGTCACAAGTGTTTTATTAGCCTGAAAGCTTGAAGCACCCTTAGCAATCCCAATGACCATTTCTGGCCCTGCAAGTGGGATTAGTATCTCTTAGCAATGTATTGAAATCAACTGAACCCAGCAATTGCCATGAGTGAAATTGTAAAAATTAGTACTAATGATACTTGAGAAGGAAGACAGGTGTAGTTGCATCACAGTTTTCCCTTATAGGCTTAGAATATATACAAACTGAAGCAAGTTACTGAATTATATGTTACAGTTGTATTTCTAGTGCTGTTGCTGAGGAGGTGTATTGAGATAGCAGGGTGTTGTAACTATTTTGCCTTAGATCTCACCAAAATTTTACAGCAACTCTGTAGAATTGATGTATTAAAAAATACCATTTTTTCCTTCAGGGGATCTTGGAAGAATGTGGTGCATTTTTCACTTAAAAAAACAGTGTTACTAATGGAGATCTCGAGGGAGACATTCATGAGATTAGGCTAAGATCCTTGTCTCATTTGCCATAGACTGAATCTAGAGCAATTTCATTACTTTCATTTAAGCTGTCCTTGGATTTATATTGGGGAAAATTAGATGAGAATCCAGCTTTTAATTAGAAAACAGTGCATGTGTGGGATGTACAGTGGGATTACTTTTCTAAGACAAGAGACTTCAGTGACCACCAGAGGTCTCCTAGAAGTACTCCTACCATCTATGCTCAACAGATTAATTTTTCCTGAAAAATAAAAATGCATGAAATTGTTAAAAATCAAGAAAAAATGAAGGAACCATAATTTTGGAAACTGTGAAATGTGGATAAATTTGGTGATTGTGAAAGAGAAGTTGTGATAGCTTTCATTTAGCTTGGAATAGCTTGGGGTTTGTGTACTTATATCTGAGCTATAGTTTAAGGATCTCCTGTTTTTATTTCACACACTGTAGCCCATGTTAGAGTGGCACAGTCCTGTTCCTGAAATGCCATTGCATCTGTCAGTGGCAGGTTAATAATTGCTTACTTTCAAGCTGATGTGATTTCATGTGGGGAATCACAAGGCGATTTAACAATGGAGTGCAGGAGAAATAGCTAAATTTGTCTGAGTGTACAGCTCTGTAACAAGGGCATTTTAGAAATCTGGTGCTACCCAGATGTGGTGTGCCTGTCTGCTGTCAGCAAGGACCAGCACTTTTTCTTTCCATGTTACTTTCCACCTTACAAGTTCAGGCAAGACTCAGCATTCGAGGCAGGAGGGTCTAACTTGAGCAGGGGCTGAGTGCCAGGCAACCTCACAAGTGAAACGAGAACCAAGAATTTCCTGTCTATTAGTTCCTTGTGAAAAGCACAGCAGATTGTAGCTCTCTATTGTCTAATATACTGCTTTCCGCCTGTTTTCACCTCATTCAGTATTTCTCTCTGGGTTTCTGTTCCTCAAGCTTATTAACTTGTAACTTTTGTGTGATGATTTTTTTTTTAATTTCCCCATCTGCGCTGTTGTCCCTGTATAACAGGTCTCCTGGTCTGGTGGTGTCTGCAATAGCTCTCAATGTAATTGCATTTACACTGGTAAACAGGGTGCTTTTTACCCCACTGGTCAGCCTCAGCTGTAGAGAGTAGAGGCATTTCAACAGCCCAGTGTATTGCAGGTCAGGTTTTGTGGACCTGGCCAGAGGTCAGAATGAGGAGCATGTATGGCATCAGCACACACCTTTTGTAGCTGTGAAATAACTACAGGAATCTGTTTTTATTTAATATGCCATTCTTCCCTTCTCTCTCTTTATTTTTGGGTTTAATCCTCTCTTTAAAATTTTCCAAAGTCATGGGTTATTATTTTCATAGCCAGTTCAGCCATTCCATTATAAATGCTTCTCCTTTTATGCTCAGTGTCAGTGGAAAGGATGTATCTGACCCATCTCCACTGCTCTGTTATTTAGCTGCCTTTGAAGTACGTGTAATAAACTTTCTCTGATGGCAAAAAGAAAAGTCTTATTAGTTCCAGCCTGTATTTGGGACGCACCTCTAATGCACACTTGTTCTGCTTCATTCTTTTTAGTGTTTAATTATTGATACACCTTACATGACTCAGGCAGTCTTATACTGGCAAGATACTTCGCTGCATTTTCCCACCCCCTTTAACATTTTCACTTCCTTACTCAAAAGCTGGGTTGCATTTACCCGAGGGTGTGTGAAATATGTGGCAAAAGCAAAAGAAACCCATGTACAGTAGGTTGTGATGGCTGAACAGGGCAGTAAATCCCTCCTAGCAGATTCTCAGGCGGAGAAAGGTGACAGAGCTCCAAGACAGGCAGCTGCTTGCAAGGAGGTACTGTGTCCATGGAACACTGGCAGGTCTCCTGAAGAGGTCATGGTGCAGCAAAACCCAAATAAAGACAAAATGTCCAGGACAAGGTAACTCTGAAGCTCACTCACATCTGTTTAAATGTTTAAAAGCATGCTAAAATATTTAGCGTAGCTTGGGCTCCTTTGTTTACCAGTCTCATTTAATCTGTGCTGTGTATGCAGGTAACAGCAGGGAAGCTCCTTGAAAGCCTGGAATAATTGTCTTCATAGCAGTTTATATGGTGTTGGGGTTTAGATTTTGGCAACAAAACAGTGCTGGTGGCACACTCATGTTCTGCCTTTTGCTGAGCTGTGGTTGCACAGCATCAACGCCTTCCCTGGTTCCCACTCTGCCCCCACAGTGCCTGCTTTGGTGGGCACTCAATAGGCTGGGGCAAGACACAGCCAGGCAGGTGACTCTCACCAACAAAAGAGTTATTATTCCATGGCATTCAGCATCATGCTCTTCTAAAAGGGAAGAGAGGCAGCTTTTGGGGACTAGACATCTTTTGATTAGGATCTGACTGGGCATCAGTTACCAATAGGAATAACTGTGTGACATCACTTGTTTTGATTTGTTTCCTTCCCTTCCCTCTTACTCTACTTCACTTATCAAACAATTGCTTGCTGGTTTGGGGTTTTTTTCCAATCTGGACCCCCATGTTTTCTTGCTTTTAATCTACCTTTCCTCCTTCCCAGTCCCAGTGAGGGAGAGGAGAAGTGAGTGATGGACTGTGTGGGGCTTTTTTGCCCACTGGTGTTAACACAAAATATAGGTACAAAAAGTGCTGCCAGTTAGCTCTCAGTATGGGACCAGTATTTCTTCATCTCTGTGGTATCCTGGTGAGCTGCATGAACATTTGATGGCTACCAAAGTGATATCACATTTGTTGCAAAACTCTGGCATTGAAAAATATGCAGGTAGTTGTGCCAAAGAAAGTAAAGGTATCATCATAGCCTTCTGCACACAGGAGAAAAAACACTTGTGTAAGAAGGGATAAGTGAACCTGAAATACTGACTTTGAGAGGTTAATTCCTGAAACCTGCTGTAAATGGAATAGTCTACCATGGTAAAACCCTCAAAGATCAGGAGACCTAATTAAAAATGATGATGTCAAGAAAAAAGAAAGTATCCAGTTCTTGTTTGTTGTCTGGTTCATTGATATTACACTTCTTTGTTTTTCGTAGCAGTCAGAAGAGCAGAAAGCCTACTCTTTAAAAAAAAGCAGTAATCACCAACTTTTCCCTGTTACTAGATACTTCTAGAATGTGCAATACTAATAAACACTCCCAAGGTATTTTCAGGGCTCCTGGTGCCTAACCCCACAGAGGAAGGAAGATACTGTACTGGGGAAACATAATTAATTGTCGGAAATTAATTTCTTCAATGCTTAGGAGTGTTTCCAACCCCTGCCACAAAGCACAGTGTGTTCAAGAAATTTCACAGTGGGGACATTTTGAGTCCTCTAAACCCATTTCCATTTGGCAGGAGCAGTAGATTCTGCAGATCTTAAAATATTAGGCAACATTAAAAACAAATAACAGGAGTCAGGGGTTTATTAACATATGAAAGTATGTTAATAATCTACTTTTAATTGGTAGTGCTCCAGAATCCTACCTGAAACACACATTATCAGAATAGAAGCTGTCATTTTAGTGTACAGGAATTAAGTGATAACATAACTAAGTGATGATGATAACATTAAGTGATAACATAACTAAGTGATGATGATAACATTAAGTGATAACATACTTCTGTGAACAGAACGAGCTCAAAAACAGTGTAGCAAATATCTGGCATAATCAAGCCTCTGCTGCTGTGCTTTTGAAAGCTTTTGTTCTGCATTCAACACTTCTTTCCCATTTTTTAGCATTCCATAGTAAAACCCATCCACCAATGTTGACAACTGATGTCTCTGCTCATTTGAAAGTCTTTTATTAGGGTAAACCTTGGAGTTTGGCATTACCACAGTGAGGTGAAACTAAGGTAAAAAACCCTGCCTCCTTGCAAGAAGTTTGTTGATTCAAATCCTCCACTAGGATTAAACTTGAAGCCCATTCTGTTAGGCCCCTTTAGTTTTGGCATCTTGTCTCTTCCAATTAATTTTTAGAGTCTTTTTGAGAGTGTCTTCTGCATCTGCTGTTGAAGGAAACTACCTCTGCTGGAACCACCTTTTCCAGCCTGCTTCTGGAGTCAAAAGAAACCAAAAATGTATGTGCCACTGGGAAGCCATGATGCAGAGGCATGTGGCATCAGAAGGGTTAAAGAGCCAGATATGTTCAGCAGGTAGCTTTGTTCACCTGGCTGTTGCCTAGCAGGTAACCTGTTGATTTTTCTGGAAAGGGCTTGGAAAATTACTGGGAAAGCTGCACATGTACAAATAAGAAGTGGTGCAAAGGGGGCATCTCTTTTTTTTACAGTATTTTCTTTAAAATTTACCTGCTATGCTTTTAAACTGGTAAGATCATCACTGGGTCTGGGGCCCTAGGAAGATAACGCCTCTTTCTGATACTCTGTCAAATCCCTAAATAAAGACCCCTTGCAAGGGAGAAGGAGACAATTTGGCCAGTTTTTCAGAAGTGCTGTTACTAAAATTTGTGTGAGCTGTGGGTGTTTTGGCTCCTTTGAGAATCCAGGCTCTCTGGAGAGCATTCACACTCTTTTTTTTGGTAGCAGGTCTCTTATTTTTATTCTCTATTCTCTCACCGTCTTTTCCCAACAATGTAACCCTCACAGGTCATGTACACCCAAGGAAGAGGAGAAAGGGCAGAAGGTTTAAGGCAACTCCCTTTCCCAGTCACTAGGATCAGGTAGAAAGAAGCCTTCCATTACTGACCTGCTAAATCTGTAACTCCTGATTCAAGACTGGATTGTGCTATGATTAATGAAACATGTTTAGTAGTCTCATTTGAGCTTTTAATGGTCTGTTATCTGCATTATGGCTTTAGCACACCTTTCATTGTGATTGATAGCCTGTTTGGAAATAGGAAGCAGGGTAGAGGGCTGCTTTGAGGTGTGCACACTGAATAGAGAAAAGTGAAAATAGCTTGTTAGTGTTTGAAGTGCCATGTTAATCCTTTAGGAATCCTTTAGGATATATGTCTGTGAGGGCCAGTGCATGCCCATGTACCTGAGCTAGTTAACTGCACTGGCAAAATATTGTGTTGCACTGATAGTTCCTGCTGAGAAATGGCAAAACTACACAGTGGCAAAACACTGCATTAACACAGTTGTAAGGCTTTTGCTACTTCAGCCAGCTACAGTATCTCTGCCAGACACTGCAGTATGCCAGGTTCATCTGCCTTTCCTTTCCGGTGTGTTTCAATCTTTTCTACAAGCCATAACATGCTTCTGTTCTTTCCTACATCAGCAGTAGGGTAAACACAGCTCCCTCTTGAATCAATCAATTTCCTGTGTCTCAAGTTTAGTGGGAGGATTGCTGACATGCAGATTTGGATATTATTTAGCCACTTGTTTTGCCAGCCATGAGCCTGCAGGGATTATGTTGCAGGTGAGAGAACAACCTTCAGGAGTACCTAGCAAGCATCTACAATTTAAATTTAATGACCTTATTTAGTGAAGTACTTAATCATAGGCTGAAGTGTTAAAGCTCATGAGTAGTCTCATTGACTTAAGCAAGATTGAAAATGATGATGCACTGAGATACAGCATTGAGTTGGGGCAGATAGCATCAGAGCCTGTCCTGGCTAATAGATTCAGGGCCAAGTGTTGCTCTCCACCAGCACCCTCTTTATCCCCCTCATTGAACAGTGTCTGCCAAATGTGGTCTTTCCAGCTGCAGAGGATATTTAAAGTACTAACTTCCTCTTAGGCCTTTTATGCTGAAATTTAGGCTGAAGTTTAAGATCATTGAGTTCAGAATTGGGAAAATAATGGAGCAGTCAGCAAAATGTCACAGTTGACCATGACGAACTGCTGCTGCTCCCCACTGGCACATGCTGTGGCAGATGTTGCATGCCTGAGGCTACAGAGCTCAATGATCCCTAGTAAAAGAGCTCCTGCCCACAACTTGGAAATTCTTAACACTAAAACAGTTTCATAACTAAACTTCAGCAGGTTAAAAGTGTTTGCAGCAAGAAAGGGAAACTAACTGGAAACCTCCAGTTTCTCTATAAAACTAGTTTTGGTCTCTTTTGCTTGAATTTTTGGCTCTTGTATGTCATAAACTGTTAGTATAACCGTATTGATCAATTTTTTATAAATATTAGGAATACATCATCTCTCTGTCCATCTGAACATGCACCTGTCAGTTTGCTTGTGACTATTGTATTATTGCATGGAAGATGTGAATTTTGTCGTCCATTTCTTCATCCTCTTTATTCACGTTCATGAATTATTCTGGTCATTTAATGCATCCTAGCTCTGCATTTTGTGGATATCTGTTCTTGGTAGCAGCAAATCTGTCAGTTTAATTGCTTTCTCTTTAGACTCAAACTTTTTCTCATTAAGTCGGTCAGTAATCATCTTATGTTATTGAGGATACTAGGGTGGAAAAGTTGTTTCTGGTTCTCTTTGAATTCTTTTATTTAATAAAATGAACTACCTAAATAATAATCCCTCCCCTCTGTTTCTGAGATGCTATTACTTCCTTTTAGGCACATGGGAGCTTCAGGCTGTTTGCTTTTTAATTAAAAGTAAGTTTTCAGCTGTGTCTTTTCATCATCAGAATTTTCTGTCACCTTGAAGTGAAGGCTCTGGAATTGTCTTTTAAATTATGGAGCACTGACCGATGAGGGGAATTCAGTTTAAAGTATACATTAATCTTCCTAACTACTGTCATCAACGTGACTGTCCAGTTTGCTGTGGTTTCAGTATTCCTGTTTGCTGTCCCTCCTCTGTCTACCCACCAATCTGTATAAAACATCAATATAATCTCTCCATGCTTGCTAATTACTGAATTCTCTATTCTTTGTGTTCTGACATGTTACAAAACACTTCCCAAGGTCGTGTCTGACATTAACAAGTTGGTGCAGAGAGCTCTTTCTTCGCCATTTTGTTACCAGAACCTGGAGTTGAAAGCAGCTTTGCTGGGGGAGTGGCTTTTCTCCCTCTGGGAAAGCATTGTGCATCTTTTTTTTTCTTTTAACTTCACTGATATGCAAAAGATCTAAAAAGTTAATCCTTTAAGCAGAGATGAACTAATTTGCAATCTTAGCAACTATATAGACTCTTCTGTTGAAACGAGGAAAAAGGTTCATGATTTATACACATTAACATTGTCACAGTGTATTGGCAAACTTTGTTGCTCATGAAATAAGTTGATAAAAATCCATAGAGGGATTGAGAAGGAGAAGAGCAGTTCCACCAAGTGGAACAGCAGGGATCTGAGCTCTGCTTCCTAGCTCTGCCACAGACATAAGTGGGCACTTTGCTGCCTCTGCAGTCCTGGGGTTCTGTTTGTGGGTTCCTTTCTCCATCACATTCTGTCTTGCATAGTCATTATAAGGGGGTAGTGTGTGTGTAGAGGCCCGAGGTCTGGATAAGCTCCCCCTGTCCAAATAAATTCCTCACAGGAATAAGTATTTTCCTCACTGAGCCCTTTTTACACTGGGAATTGATAGGTCCCTCTGATTTATCTCATGTTTAGCCTCAGTGGAATAATTGCTGAAGATTTACTGTGAATACGTGAAGTCATAGCTGTCTGGTTTCATTGTGGTTTCTGAGGTGCCATTTTCACTACACCTGAATGATTGCTGTCAGACACTTTTAGAGGGCAAGTACTACCATTTTCTGTGAAATTAACATCTAGGGCTGCACATTATTCTGGTACTTTCTACTTGCAGAGTTTCTCCCCATGAAACCATCCCATTAGAGGTACTCTCAGTGATCAAACAGCAATACACACATCCTGCTATGCCATGCTGGTAGCATTTCCGAAATCATTGTTGGGTTCATTTTCACTTGAAAAGTGAAAGTTGTTAGTTTTAGTTTAGCTTGCTCTTCTAAGGAGCTAAACTTGGGCTATTCTGGATTAGAATTCATGAGGCCCAGTTTCCCAAATGGCAAAGCCTCTCCTACACAGCATGTTCTCCATGGAGCGTGCCTTGGCCAGAGGGTGCCTTGCCAGCAATTCTGTTCTTGGTCTGACAACTTTCCTCACCAGCTTGCCTGGAATGGGAAAGTGGGAGGTTGCTAATCAGCAGCAAAGACTAGCAGCTGGTGTTTTTATGAGAAAATACATAAACCCTAGAAAATACATGAAAAACACTTCATTCTTCTGTAGTATAAATTTACTGAGCCAAATTCTAACCTGCTACAAGTTGGAATGGCTCCACTTGAGATAAAAGAGTCATACCTGCTTGCTGTGTCTGAATATTTACTCCTTCAAGTCAATTTGTGAGGGTCAAATGGAGGGTCTTCATTCCCTGTCACACAGAGTCCCACCACTGAATCACTTTATCAGAACTCACAGCAGGTGCTATTGCTGATGTATAAGACCACCCTGTTAAGTATTTTTTATTCAGTTGCCCTTTAAAGCCAGAAGTGCTGGCAAGTTTTGAGGACTTGACAGTACTGGTGTTCACTGGAGCACCCTTGACAGATATCATCCAAGGACGTACATGCCTGTGCAGCAAAACACATCAAATTTTTATGCAGACCCAGAGACATAAGATACAGTTCCATTGCTCAAGTATGGTCTACAGTGCAAATTGAAGCTGATAAATGGAAATAAATCTGAGAAGAGAGCAAATTCCTTGGGCAAAGAGACAGGGACCAGAGATTTTCTAGTGTCAAGTCCAGATTGAACTTAATGTTCAGAGCTACTGCAACATGTCTGTAAAGTGGCATATTCTTTAGAAATGTCCACTAAAAAAAAATTAAAAATCAGTGAACTAAGTTATGTACTGAACTAAGCCTGAAGTTATGAATCAAATTAGTTAATCTTCAAAAAGTGATTGACGTAAAGTCTTTATTGCCCACAATAACCTTAAAAACTTTCTCACAAGCCTCTGTGATTATCAGCTCCCCAGCAAATTAACTGTACCACAGTTGTGTCTTCCTGTAGTTACTGATTAGCCTAATCAAAGCAAACATATATAAAGGAAGGTTGGAATTTTTCTCCCCTTCCCAGTAAAAAATGACCCACTTACCATTCTTATTCAGGAATATGTCTCAATCTGTCACCATGGAAATCATTTGATGTCACAAATATGAGATTTTAGAATCAGGTAATATGTCAGGCAGGTAGACCAAGACTAATTACAAAGGAGAAAAATTAATTTTAACACACATGCATTTATTGATAGTAAGTAATGATGGGAAAGGAAATTAGGCAACAGCTCATGATTGTTAAGTGGTCCAGAAGAAGTACATCAAACTTTTTATGAAAGCTGCCGTAAGTATTTAAATCACTTTTGGATTATACTGTGGAAACATTTTAAAATGTGCAGTATCATACACCTTGGAGCTTATGAGAGACCTTCACTCTATAATACTTAGGTAGAATTATATTATTATTCCATTAGCAGTTTCATATGGTTGTTTCCATATTTCCCCCCCCCCCGCCCCTTAGATGTTATTGTTACAGGCATATTTATAGTGTTAATTTCTCTCTCATTCACAGTGACTTACTAATAGAGTACATCCAGAAATTACTAGAATTATTAAAAGAGACTCCATGTTTGTTAACATTGTTAGCAGAGTTGATCTAGTTTCTGCTGCATATGGACATATGCATGTGTATAGTTGTTTGAGCAAAAACTCACTGAAATTACTGAGTGTTAGGTCTTGATTTTTATTGCGCATATATTCACACAGACTGTTCATTTAATGACTATTCACATAGAACATTTATTAACTGGTTTTGCTGTTTTTGAGAGCAAAGAATCCAGAGGCTGTTTCTCAAACAGTAGAGTTGAAAAGAAATTATTATAAAAAGTTATAATATTTGTTTTATCTAACTTTCATTCTTTTTCCCTTTGGAAAATTCTTTATTTTACCATCCATGTAGCACAAGGAATAATAAAGTTTAGCTGTAGGTAGATTTTTCATCTTTGTTGTCATTTGAAGAGATTATGACAAGGTTTCTTAGAACTAAAAATCAATTCACAATACTTTATTCTTTGATGCATATGTAATGGTTTTGTAAATTTTTTTTTTTGTTATGGCTTGCAATTAAAAGGAAAAAAAAAAGGATTGATTTGCTTTCTGCTGTAAGAAGTAGACATCCAGTATGGAAAATGACAACACCTTTCTCTTCTGAAGGGAGATAGTAAGGATTTGCATTAATAATCAACACAGTTCTTCCCCACTGGAATTTCTTCCAGCCAAGATACTAGTCCAAATAGAAAGAAATAGCTGGAAGTCATTCCATCCTAGTTGACAGTGGCTAGAGAATTAAGTCCAAATCTTTGCATTTTATCCACCAGTAGATTATTCCATTCAATTCTGCAGCCAAATGAAGTCCAACCAAGTTCAGGTCTTCATTACTCAAAACAGTTTTCGAAGTGTGGTTTTAAAAAACATTTTCATGGAAACATCAAAATTTCTCTCCCAGCTCAACCATGATTTCAGATGTTCTTCAGTGCAGTCCATAAAAACACTAGGTACCTGTCTCTCAGTTCTCTCTCCTAAGTTTGCTGTGTCTCATAATTGTTGATGGGGGCAATGAGAGACACAGAATATTTTGGACCTACTGGCCTTAACTGAGCAACCCCACAATGTTAGTTCTCCCTTCTGGTACTGCAGAAAATACATCTCAGGAAGAAGTTATGCCTTAAATTTGGTGTGTTTTCCCCTTGTTGGTTTCAGGGGTCAAAAAATTCTTTGTTCTACACAAACTTAGTCTTTTCTTAAGAAGCAAGGTTTCCTTATTTTCCATTGTTTCTGTGAAACAAGAACATTACAATCCCTTTTCTCCCTCAGAGTCCTCTAGCAGAATGCTACTGTTGAGTAAGAGCTCATTGAAGTGACTGGCAGCTTTACTTTGAGAAGAATTCCTGTGTGTAAACCTCTCATATCATGGAGGGACACTACCTTTCTGGTCTGGAAGCTTTCTTTTCCTCCAGTCATGCATTTGCCTGATGTTGCAACCATCTTGGCTGGAGGAGAAAAGTATGCAAGGAGATAACTTTCAAGGTAGTTCGATTTATCCTAATGCTCTTGCCAGTGAGTCACTGCTGTTTTGATCATTTTTGGTTTTGAACTACAGACTCAATAGATTGTAAGAAGCAAACGAAGGGAAGTGTTTTTCTCTCTTGCAGCAATTTAGAAAATGATTTTCATGTTTCATCTACACAAAGATGATTTAATTAAATACTTTAATCCTGGCCACAAATAATTTGTGTAGTGGTTCAGTGAGAGAAGTTCAGCATTGTCTTGTCATAGAGTGTTTACTTAATCCTGTCGTACCTGCTCGATAATTACTCTCTCAGATCTGTCCTTGCATTAGCTACAAAATTAGCTTAGAGGACTTGGAGGAAAAGAGGAGGGAAAAAATCCATCAAATTAGTTATAATTTATAATTGCTCTTGAGTCAGCCCTCCTTCAATCTTTCTGAGGGGTGAACCTCCCCATCTGTCATGAAATGAAATAACATCAGTACTTTTCAGTTTCTAGAGCTGGTCAGAATCTGATAATGATATATAAGTCTTTTCTCCAAAACAGATAATGACCTCCTTTTAATACCTTTGTGTCTTAAGTCACATCTCACATAAATATTTTTTTCTTTTCGTACAGACAAATTTCCTGCAATTCACTTCATTGCAGCATTGATCTTGTAAGCTTAAATAGAAAATTGTTTATTTTTCTTTCATGGAAAAGACAGGAGCTCAGTTGCTCTTCATGTGATGATAAAAACTGGAAGGTTGTCCCAGAATCTGATCTATGCCTTGGAGTTTGTTTCCTCATGCAATTAATGGTCTAAGTGACAGAATTAAGAGCTTTGGATTCAATCAGAAGGTCACGTCTTACTCTAGAGGGACAGAAACTAGCATTTCATATGTTAAAGAGGGGGTCTTGCTTTCTGCACTTTTTTGTTACTTTGAGTTAGTAAGTGCCACTGAAAATGATCTTTACATTTCTTATTTCAGTTTGCAAAGCACAATTGACTATCCATATCTTACAGCATCGAACACAGAGAGAAAAATCTTACAAATTAGACAGAAAACAGACTTGTCAAGAAGAAGTTTGTTTCTGGAAACACTTAGGGTGTGACAGGAAGCAAGTGTAAGTCCAAGCTAAAAGTAATGCTAATGAAATATGGAGTTAAGAAATGACCCAGGGGGTCTCTTATGACACTGTAATAAAAGATGACTGAAGCTGGATGGATTAAAATATGAGTTAATTAGGATAGACTTAAAAAAAATAAATGTGTGCACAGATGATACTGCAAGAGTTATTCAGAACCACCTACATTATCTTTTGTTTGTGAAGAGTACATCCTAGGCAGGTCTGTCTGGGACTACACAATTGGATTTTATAAGTTAGTACAATGTTTGTGCACCTCCAGAAAAGAATCACAGAGAAGGAAGATCAGTTCTGCCTTCTAAAAGGGGCAGAGGTAGAAACTGAAGTGAGATACTTAAGGGAGCCTTGCACAAATCTGCCCTCAGTGCTCCCAAAGGATTTACCTTTTTTAGAGATTAGAACAGATTATCTGTGAATGTCCCATTTACTGGATGCTTTTGTAGCCATAAACTGATGTCCTGACAGTTTTGTTTGGAGTGATTTAAGAAATTATTGCTATCATCTTTTCAGTATTTTTCCATGAGCTAAATGGGCAGCCTTTATGGGGACTTACTGTCCCTCTCACTCTCCATACAGCCATTGTGGAGAAGCAGTGGAGAGGGCTGCAGCTAACCCAGATAGCTGGACACTGAGATGAACTTGGTGGGCAGTAACTCCTGCCATGGGATGGTGATTTCTCAAATTAGAGTGCTTGCTTCTGCAGCATTTATGTGACTTAGGTCTGAATTCTCACAGTATAAAATCCAATGGAAGTAAAGATTTCATCACTGCATTTAACTGGGTTTTACTGATCTTCCTAATATGCAGCCAAAGTTGTCTTCTATGTCGCTCTATCATTTTTGTTTTACTTACTGCCTTTCTAATCTGCAAATGCATATATTAACTTCTTGCTGGTTTTTAGTACTTGAAAGGCAATCCATTTTTAATCTGCTAAAATATTAAATATGTTTCTATTGTAATTTGTATTTATTATGGTGCTTAATGGCTATGCAGCATGACTGACAAAAGGTGACATCAGTTTCCACTACATGGAACTATGAACCAATAAAGGGTCTGGTCTGGCATGTGATTATCTGATGAGTGAGGGATTTCATTTTTTCCTACCCAAGAAAGACTGAGAGGGATGCCCTTTGTTTTGTAATTTATTTCTTCTTTAACACAGAAGTGGCTTATGACACAGGCTGTGAATAATTTTCTCATACTTACCTCATGGATTTATTCCCTTTTTTAAGAGCAGGTACAGTGTGCTATCTGACATTTGTGCTTATGAGGGAGTGAGTTAGCTAGGTCCATTTTAGAGATTTCAGTTTTAATTTTGTTTTCCATCTCATCCTTAAACAGGTGAAGAGGAAAATGAGTAAGTAGAAATTTACTGCTATTTGATTTGATGTTTTTACCCTTTTGATTGCAAAATTTATTGAGATGCAAGATAGATTCAAAATTCATAACAGCATTTTACTACTTCATAAAGCAGACATTGCTTACACTTCATGCATTAGTAGGGATTAAGGGGATTAGCAGATACCAGAGCTCCCTGCCCTTTGCATGCTTTCCTGCTGCAGTTGCACACTTGGCTTCCTGCTTCTTGATGTCCTCAGAATTCTTAATTCTTTCATGCATCTCTCTCATTTTACCATGGAAATATGAAGGTTTTTCAATATTTGAGATGGCAATTTTGATTCTTTAGTATTTTTGAATGAACACTTGAGTGCTAAACCTTGCTATAAAAGTCACTTTAAAATAAGCAGTAGAAGTAGGCTGGAATTAAAAAAGGGATACTGTTGTTTAAATTTAAATCTGGGTGGAGTTTCTATACATAATTAATAAAGAAGTTCACAAAGGTTTTTCCAAGATGCTGGTAGGCACCTTATTTTTAACCACTCTGGCATATAAAGTTCTGCTGCTGTGCCTGCCTACAGATGCTGTTGTTTTGCTGAAGCCCAGCAAATGCTAGTTATTTTCAGCCTAAATCCATTTTATGTCTTGCTTCTCCTGCAGATAACCTTTTAGAAGGTCCACACAAGTTGAACATTACAGGGGATGAGTTTGTGGGGTTTGTGGAGTGCTAGTGTGCTGTTTTCCATACTAATGTAGGGGAAGGAGGATTCAGCCAGAAGAGGGAGGGAGGGCCTGTGTGAGAAGTTGGAGTGATGCATTTTCATAGATGCAGATGACATGTGAGGCAGTCTGCAGTCTCACCAGGTGCAAAGCCCTTCAGCTTCCAGAAGGAGAACCAGAAAGGCCTTTCTAAACATTATGACTGGTAGACTTCTGCCCTCTTCTTGCTTTTTATCATATAATGTCAACGTTATCCAGTGAATAAACTCTGGGTCTCTCCCCATCTGTCTCACTAAATGCCATTTGGAGCAAGCACCTTTTCATTTGACAGTAAAATCAATGAATGAAATATTGGAGGCTTGAACGATATGATGTGCCGAATACATTATGGGACTTGTTGTGTTTCAGTGGACAGCAAGTCTTGCCCTTTTCTCCTGTTACCACCAACAGATCCACTTAGTGAAACTGGTGCCTTCTGCTAATCTCTCACCTCTTTGCCTTTGGACTTCAACTCTTTTGCAACACTTCAAAGACTCTCTGAGTCAGGGCTGTGTGATAAAATTCTTTATTTCCTGTGCTCTATTGGCCTCACATTTTTCAACTGTTTGTCTTAATTAAAGCCTGACCTGCACTAACTAAATAATTAAACAACAGAGAGGGAGAGGAAACTTAAGCTGATTTTCATAACACTTATTTTTATCCCTTTACTTAGTTGAGATAGCCTTCTTCCTCTTTGCTCGAAGATTCTTCAGAACAGCAGGAATCACTCATTACTAAGCCAATAAACAGAGACAATAAAAGGAAATATCAGTGCTGAGACAGACTAGAGTTAAACATCTGAAAACCACTGGTACTATCCAGAGTGATCTGCAAAAGACGGAAGAATGGGGTGTTTATTGCTTTTTCCGAGCCTTGCTGGATTCTGCATCAGGAATATTAACCATTTTGTAATCATGCAAGCAAAATGTATCATATGTGTAGTAAACAGCCATAAACTCGGAAAGTAAACTAGCTAATGTTTTCTAGCAATCTACAAGGCATCCTGCACAATTTATTCTTGGAGCTGAAGGTACTGAGCTCAGTGTGAGCTCAAGATGGCTTCGTAATTTTACCTTTGCACCTGTCATGACTGTGGTATTGGATGTCCTGGCAAAGCTGAGCCAATGCAATGTATGGTTTCAAGTTGGGTTCACAAGTAAACATATTTTCAGCAAGAGAATATCTCAACCACTTTACCCTTTAAATCCAGACCTCTCCAGAGTACAGATTGAGAGACAGAGAAGAACGAAGAGAAAGGATGGTTGTTTTCAAATTTAAGGCCAATTCTCTGCACATTTATTAGGTATTTGCAGTGGTCCATCTCTTGCTGAGAAAATAACTTACAACACTTCTGTTTTCCAAGTTGTTTTCTTCTTTTCCACTGCCTGAGTACAGAATCCTATTTAGGGAGGCTGCAGCTCACTGAAGAAGTGACCTGTCTCTTGATTGCACAGCCGGTCAACATAAGAACTAGGAGCAGATCCCAAGACTCTTGAGCTCATCACTAAAGCATGAAATGTCTGATACAGCCAGTGTTTCGTAGCATCTGGCAGAAGCATCTCTTACTCTGTAGGCTCAAGATGCAAAACAGCAAGTTGATGTTTGGTATCAGAGCCCTGTCCTATTTCTTGATACACGTTTAATTGTGCTTAATCATTAGGTGTGAACAAATATTTGTTGTGTCACCTTACTGTCTCATACTCCTGATGCATAAATAATTCCTAGCAGTAGTGTTTGTGAGCTCTAACCTGTCTTTAAGCCAGTAATTAAAAGGATAAAGTGAGCTGTTTACACAAACCAATTGTCAGTGTAGTAAGTGCCCTTAATATCATTGGCAAGAAGTGCTAGGCAGGTAGCATCATCTTATTTTTGCAGTCTGTGCCTACTGAAGAGACAACTCCTGAATTTTCATCTAGAAGAATTTTAAGAGGTTGGTAAAGCCACATAGCCAAAGGGAAGTGCAAAGCTTGTTTATTTTTTTAACAGAACTGAACCCAGCAGAGGGGAAAAATAATGTCAACATTGTTGGATTTCAACACAACATACTATAACTTGGCAACCTTTTTCACATTAAGCAGATAGCTACAGCCCTTTTCTATATTTTTTTTTCTGATTTGTTTTGATTTTTTAAATTGTCACTAGAAAACCAACCCTTTTCATATTGTTCATCTTGGGCAGAGGGGGTTCTGCCTCTGCTTCTGCATTTTGGATTTTCTCTGATTCTTTGGGAAGTACTTATGATACATACACTGATTTCTTGCTTAAAAACATTCTTGGTGTGTTAATCAATTTGAACAATGACATGTAACTATAGTCAAACGTGATTCATATATTTTTCACTGACTAGGCCTTCACAGCATTAAGTTGCTGTGCTGTAACACAGCAATGATTAGTGTTAGCAAGAGTAGGCCTTGAGCAGATAGTAAGCAAAAATGTTATAGTAGAGCCATGAAACACAAGTAGTGGACGACACAGTTATGAGGGTTTCTTTTTGAGTCAACAGAGAGGGGGAATTGTAGGAATCCTTCAAGCCAGAGGATTTTAGAAAATGGTGAAAAAGACAGGCCTTCGACAGCAGATTTGGGAATAGTGCTAAAACAGCAGAACATGTTTTCTAGGCCATGGCAAAATCATGAAAGCTATAACAATAAGCCTCTGTAGCTTAGCTACAGTTGCAAAAAATACATATTAAGTATATATTAGAAGGCCGTACATGAATAGAGCTCTGTGCTGTGTCTCTTCTGAACAAACCATTGTGTTAAGGAATAGAACGCTATTGTTTTAATCTCAGCTACATGTTCTTTAGGTGATTAGACAGAACCACTGTCAATATGCTTTTACTTTGTATGATTGGATGAATCTTAGGCCGAAACTGTCTTATGTTATACTGTCATACTAGAATTCTTTGGCATGCTCTTGAACCAGTGAGCTGCTAGCATCTCTCCTGTCTCCATTGTAAACAATGTATTGAGACTGATGCTGGAAAAATAAAAGCTCTAGATGCTGATTCTGCGTGTCCCATCCTGTTCGTGTTGTATATAGTTTGCTGTGCCATCCTGCAGCCCACTTATCAAAGTATTTACCAGCTGGAAACAGTTTGTGTGAAGTCTCCTATTGCTTGTCAGATATCTGTTGTTAATTAGATGGCAGTTCTACTGCTGGGACTATTTGTACTATAAACAGTAACATAAAAACAGAGGTAAGGAAGGACTGGCTCAGCAGCCCATGTAGCTGGTATGGGCCTCTCTTCTGCTCAAGCTTACAATTGCACAACAATTTCATTCTTCTCCAGACTCCATTCCAGAGCACATTTCATGGCAATGAGTTGGGCATGTCACAGAATGGGTCCAGGTTGGAAGCAACCACAGAAAACCACAAAAAAGTTTTGTTGCAAAATGAAAGGCTTTTTTCCTATGCTTACCCTCTTGTACTCAGCAGCTGAGAATCCATTTCACTGAAATTCTGCAGATGAAAGTGCTGCAAACATTAATGATAGATTTACTAGCTTTGCTGGGGTTTGCTGGACTTCTCACTGTCCTCTTAATTTTTGTAACAAGCTCCTTGGAGGACACTAGAAGATGAATGAAAACCCAATATATTTTCTTCTCTTGATTGATTTTATTCTTTCATCTTTCCTTATGAAGATGAATCAGATCTAGGTCTTCACCCCAACCTTTCTCAATCCGGTTCTGTATGCTTCATCCTCTTGATCACCTTTTATGTATGCCTTTTGAATCCTCCCTCCTACCACATACAAAATATTTGTCATGTTTCTCTCTGTATAGACTCCTGCCAAGTTATCTTTCTTCTCCAGTCTGATTTGCTTTACCTTCTTTTGTCCTTGTCACCTCACCATCTCTGAGTACATCCCAGAAGTCAGCTGATAACATTGCTTTACATCCTTGATTCAGCCTTGCCAGAGTTTGCCTTTATTCCTTTCACTTGCTCTTTTCTCTTCCATTGAATCAACCTGCCTCATCTTGACTTTCTCTACCCTTGATTTGTTGTATCTACCTCTGCCTTATTTGTCTACCATCCATTCTTAGCAGGTATTCACTGCCTATATCCTCTCTTCTTCTCCTGGCACCAGTGTACTATGCACATGATGCTCCTGTGGAGCCATCCTCTCCTCTTCTGAGCCAGTCCTGCTGTACCTTCAGTGAGCTTCTCCTTGGCCACCTTCTCATCCAACCTGGGCCTTAATAACTGTCTGTGCAGTTTCTCTCCATGAGTATTTAGTCCACTAAGAAGGAGAAATGGTTGCTGGGGGACAGCAATGTACTAAATGCAAATGAAATATCAAGCAAAAAAGTTTAACTTTTGCAGGAGGCATTTTTCCATGAAACTTCATATTTCCATATGTAATAAAGAAGTTCTTCACAGCAGAGACTATATATTTGCACACACTTATCTGTACATATTTATGCATGTATTTATGTATGTGCACGTGAATATGTGCATACAAATGTAACTCATATATCTGTCACATGTTTGCACACCTGTGAAATAAATGCACGACAGAGGTTAAAGCATTCAATTCTGCTGAACACGGTGTATCCTGTACCATACAAGTGTATGAGACCGTGTCAGACTGTATTTTTAGGGTCTGGCACACTTGTGTTATAGAGCACCCACAAAATTTTATCTGTGTGTTATGCATTGAATTCATGCTTGAAATGAATTTTCAGAGGTAAGTCAGGGCATTTGTTGCATGAGAAGACAGAGTCTCTTTTAGGAATGAGAGAGGACATGGCAGTGGAAGAGAGAAATAATCCTGGGAGCAGGAAAAAACATGCATTTATATAGACAGTGCAAGAATTGCAAAGGGCAGTGATAGTGAGGATGAAGAACTTGAACTTGACAGTGATCTGAAGAGGTGGATGAGAGATGTGGCAGCAGAAGTGAAATATTGTGGAAGTCACTTATTTTGTATGAACCAATATATGGTCCAGGCTAGGAAGGCCATCAAGAAAGGGTCAGTCACTCAGACAAGATTTAATATGAAGTGCAACACATTTAGCTGATATCAGTCAGCTTAAGTACACTAATGTCATTGAAATTATGCTGATTTATACCAGCTAAGGATGTGGCCTCACACATTTCAGAAAGGAAGGGTGTGTTATGCAGGTGTTTAAAGGCTAAAGAAAAAGAAATCGGGAGAAGCAGAAAAGAGGCAAAGGGCATTAATCAAAGATTTTAACTCTGAATCATGCAGAAAATAACTCTGCTTCATTGCACCAGTATAGATTCAACCAGTATAGATTCAACTAGTCCTGACAGTGTTCATCAGGCTTGGTACTGGCCAATTTAGAATATTTCCAGCATTGAGAATATGTACATTTTCCCCTCTTCCCTTCTGTCAGTTTTTTATTCTCTATTTCTTTGTCTCATTTTGGGAGCAGAATGCTGCAGTTCTGAATCCTGCCAAGCTTAAATCTTAATTTTTTGTTGAGTCCTTCTCCTCTCTTTCAGCTGACACTGAAGACCTGCACTGCTCTGGCAGTATTTGGCTGTAGCTCCAGCATTCATGTCTATATTAAATTCCTAATTATCTAAACCATGGCTGTTAGAGTAGTTAGAAGTAGCAGGACAGAGTTCTGCTCTGATCTACTTTAGGAGTCTCCACAGTATAGAAATTTCTTACCTATTATGTTTTTAGAGGCTGAAAACTACTTTGCACTTGATTTTAACTTTGAAGGCTTCTGCCAAATACAACTAAACCTGCAAATCCAACAACCAGGAGAAATGAGCTGAAACAGATCTTCTCAGTGATACCAGCTCACCCTTTGGCCATGGGCAATCAGGTGACACCCCAGCCCTTCCTTCCCCAGTAATATGCCTTCTTATTTTCCCTTTCTGGAAACATTCTGATGTCCTGAGAGAGTGCAATTCACGCAAAGTATTAGGAGTGGGTCCAGTGCTCTCACTTTAATTGCAGTGGAGTCATGTATAAACCAGTATAGGTTTAAAAGAAAAAAAAAAATACTTCCACTAAAGAAGATGTTGAAAGTACCTGTAGTAACTGTAATTTTTTACTACTATTTTTATTGTTTTTTATAGCAAAATATATCAAGGCAAGAGCTGAGGTTAAGGTCCTGCATACCATAGACTGTAGAGAACATGAAATCCTCTAAAAATGGGAAAAAGTAGGGCAGAATAGGAAAATACTATTCACAGGCACCGAGACTGGCACCAAGAAAAAGCAGCAGATACCAGACCCAACATGAAAAATAGCTGATACTCCTTCAGATGTGTCATGTGCCATGAGTCACTGTATCCAGAGGACCCCTGTTAAGAAGAGGCACCATACAGCTGCACTGTTGCGCTCAGTGTTCCGCAGTTGCTCCTCCCTGCTGCTGGAGACAACTCCATGCTGGATGGAGCTTCAGCCTGGCCACATGCTGCTGCTCTTACCCTTCCAGTAGAAAGTAGCGCACACTCACTAGCTCTGAGGACTTATATTTGCAACATGTGAGACAGGCTAAATGGAAGAGTGGTAAAATTTTTTTTCAGGGAGAATTGAGCAAGAGGCTGTTCAGTGTCTCCCAAGAAATCGGTGTCACAGCTGGGAGCTGAGTTAGGGTCTGGAGTCCCCTTCAGTGTGTGAGTTACGGCATAATGCTTTCCCCTCCATTAGCCACCAAAAATCTGTGAAGCAAAAGCAGAATTAATGGCACTGAGTTGTCAGCTTCAGAAGTGTCTGTTTTTCCATGGAAACCCCTTCCCAGCAACAGCCAAGCTTCTCATCATGAGGGAGCTGTCAGGCAGCTGTTCTGTGCAAAATGCTGTAGCTGCAGCTGCTTTCTGGAGAAGTCTCAACCCACAGCCAGGCAGCACACAGCCCCATTCCCAGCAATCAGCTGTAATTCTTCCTGCCTGGTAATTTTTCACAGTGGTCATGCCAGAATCATAGCCTTGTTTTCTCTTGTCTGGCTGTTAGTGGTGATGTATGAAGAAGTAAGAAAGACAGCTTAATTTTCATAAGCTAACTTGTGCCTGGAGTAACCGAGAGTGAGAGGAGTGCACTTAATCATAACTGCAGGACCAGAACAGAAAATGATAGAGCTTTTGCTGTTAGTTGTGGTACTTTATTATAATAACTCTTAGGAAGAAGAAACCGGCAGCTCAGAATGCTGAAAGGTTCAAATCCATTACAGCAGGCACCGTGTTCTCATCTGCTGGAAGAATAGCTCACATAACTCTTTTATGCTTGCCTTTTCCAAAACGCCGAGCTGGGAGGGAAGTCTAGTCTATGCTGCCCAGAAAACCTGAATTCAGACTGATGTATGATCAGAGGTGAAGTGAACCTGGTGATATTCCCTGCAGAACTGTGAGCACCTTGCAGGGGAGGCACAAAGGGTGGGAGAGGGACAGGCTGGTCGTGGTCAGAGAGCTGTTCAACGTGCCTGCTTCACACCGTGCATCCAGTGCCTCATGTCTGTAACTTTGTGATGCATTTGAAAAAGTAAATAACTAAATGAAATAGCTGGTACTGGACAGATATTCTCAAAATGATTCTTTAAAGAACAAAAATGCATTAAAGCACTGACTGAAAGCTTTTGAGTGAATTTATAGTTGGTTGCAATTGGAAGGACACAACTTGGGATTTTTTTGTTTGAACTTTGAGATACATGGAACATACATGGAATAATGTGGTCTATAGGGTATATATTTTCCGTCTGTATTATGTGTCGCATTGTTTTATATTATTTAACATGAGGATGGTTGTACATTCTTAATGTTATTTTGGTATCTTCAGATCAAAATATTTGGGGAGTGTCTTCCAGAAAATATTTCTGATTTTCTTTTTTCTGTATTGATTCAGAATGAAAACCTTTTTGGAAACATTAATATTTGCTCTGCAGCTGAAGTTCTGTTTTCTGGATTACTTCTGCCTTAAGTCAAGATCACAGAGACAATGTAAAGGGAAATAAAATATATTCTTTAGCAAGACAGCAACACTATTCCAGCCTAGAGAAAATAGAAATATAACTAGAGAAGATGGAAAGCATATCTCCATAATTTTCTCCAAGGTGGCTTGGGAGACAAGCTATCACATCTGCCTAATAGGCTTTTATGCACCAGTAAGAGTTACAACAGCCTGACAAGTTGCATAATGCTCTACCCTAGGACAGTGTGCGAACGTGTGCACATTCCCAGGCCATTGCCAGAGCAAACCAGAGCATGTTAGCTCATACATTTTACTGTGTGTTTGTGACAAGCTAAGAGGGCATGTACAGGCAGTTTTTCCAGCTCAGTTGATACACAGTAAGTCACATTATCTGATCCATGTAGCTGAGCCTTAAAGCTTACATGATGTTTATTTCTGCCTTCGTCTGTGTCCCACATGAAACCTCAAGGAATACTGGTGAAAGTAAGGTTTTTTTCTGGTGTCATCAAAAATAAAGGGGAAATACAGAAAGAAATTATACAACTACAGTAAATACATGCCAACATAATTTCCTGAACCTTTTTTAGTTTATCTTGGCATGAGAAATAATGGAGAAAAAAGTATTTAAGGGGTAAGTTACTGGAACTGAGATTTTGGACTGGTACGTGGGAAATGAAAACCATTGACAAGCATTAAGGATTGTTCATTTTTCCTTATCCATTTGTTTAAAGGCTGAAGTCTGTAGCATGTTGGGAAATCCATGAGGCTAAAATAATGAAAGCAGATTGATGCTCCGTGGTAAAGAAGTTTGGTATCTGCTTCTTGCAAATAGAATTCTGACATTTCTTTTGATGGTAGCTGTACTATCCTGAGAAGGATCTGTGGACTGCTGAGTTGTGAAATGTGCTATTAGATTATGGGCAGGGTCCTTCCTACCAACTATGGCAACCCATTCCAGCCCAGCTGCACCTGCATTTTCTATTTGTTTGGGTTTTTTTTCTCCTCATCCCTTATTAGCCAGCGTTTCTTATCTTGATTTATTCTACTTCAGCTGTAAGGGAGTGGCTATAAACAGGCAGACTTGCAGCTGGGAGTCAACAAGTGTTGGTTTAAATTGTGTCCTTTGGCCTCTTTTTGCCTTCAGCTCCTTTCAGCCAGTTGAGATCCCTTTCATATTTCCTCACAGTATATGGCTTGTGAAGTCTGATGTGCTCTCCAGTGTGTCCCATGTGTCTCACAGGTTAAGAGATGCTGTCATTTGTCTGTATGAACAGAGCTGCTTAGGATGTGTTTGCCTCTGGCTTGTAATTTCCTTCACTTGCTTGTGCATTGCACTCTGTTAGCATTACTAGTTTTCAGTAGCACCAATGGGTTTGATATGATCCTTTTGCTCTCTCCCAACTTTTCCACCCTCCTAAAAATATTTATGGGATCTAACATGAAAAATTGTATATACTGTATAATAAATATGTAAGGGAATAGGAGATAGATCACTGGAAAATAAGGTGAGGAGTGTCATGTTGTCATTAGGATAGCGTAGGATGATGCTGGAGTGGTGTGGAGTGGATTTGTTAATCTCTCAAAGTTATTTTTAGATTGATTTCCATTCACTCCTTGAAAAATTTCCTAGTGTTCTGGCTTTTTTTTTTATATGCATGGCCAATCACTGCTGCTCGCACTCTTTGAAACAGCTTTCAAGACACATTGAGGTTACTGACATTCCACTGAATGGCAGATACCACAGGAAAGTGTATTGCAATCACCTTTCGAACCAATTATAAAATTGAGTTAATCATATCTGTCATTGTGTCTTGTTCTCAGCCCAGCCTTGTATTGGACCATACTGAAATAGCTGTGGTTTTATGTAAGCAGCATACAGTGGTCATTTCAGGCTTGCAGTGCACTGCTGTGACCATACACAATTTTACAAGCATAGCTGGGATTTGAAAATGAGCCTTCAAAGCATGATGCTTAATTGCTTTCTCAAAAGATTGCAAAATAATTTCCAATACTAGTCTCAGTGCCTTCACTGAGCATGTCCCTCTTTCAAAGCACCATTCCTTTTACTTTCTCTGACTAGATCCAAATGCAGTTCTCCCCTTCCCTCCATCCTCCGTTACCACAGCATCCTTTTAATCACTTCTCTTCTTTACATTTTATACACCACATTTTAGGATGCATAATTAAGTCCTTATCTATACAAACATTCATTTCTTGGTTGATTTTTAAGCAGTGCAAACCTTCTAGACACATTTGATTTAAAATACATTTTACTCTAGCTGAAGCCAGCTGCTAATCAATGCAAGATAAACTGAAAGAAAACTGAAGTCATAATTTCTATGCAGCATTCTACACAGGCTCACCTAAATGACTTCTAAATTACTCTCTTAAAACAGTGCAACTTTCTTAAATTAAAACAGTACAACTTTTATGTAGGTAAACATTTCAAATCCAGTATTTTTTGAAGCAAAAGGGATGTGTCACTCTTTTTTCTCAGTCACTCTTTGTGACATTGAGCCTTGTCCTTCAATTATGTTATCTCCATCAGAGTATGAACAGATCTTCATATTAGATGATCATTTTACCAACACTTAATTCTCACTAGGAGGATTCTCCATCATTATATTCCAAAATCAAGCAGCATTCTGATTTGTCTGGATGACATATTTCTGTCAGCGTGACAAAAGTTCCCACAGTGTTTAATTACTCAGGCTAGCCAGGGAAGAAATGAGCCATGCTGAATTTGCTGTTCCAGGCCTGCTTGTCTGTTACATAAGCTGGCTTCTCCTGAAGGTATGGAAGGAAGGCAGCACCCCATCTTCTGCCCTCTCCTTCCGCTGGTTGTCCCTCTCCAGATTTCCTGTGTTTTTCCATTTACTTACTGTCTTATATCTTACGATATTCTTGCAATTTGCTCATTTTCCAGGGCAGCAAGTTCTTGGCTTGGTGGAGAACCAGAGTGATTGGTATTTGGGCAATCTCTGGAAGAACCATCGGCCCTGGCCAGCGCTTGGGAGGGGCTACAACACAGGTAGGACCCGAGGGTTTCCTTTGAATTAACACTGCAGTCAGTCTCCTGGTACAGAGAGTATGAGATGTGGTAATTGGCACCTCCCTTCCTAAGCTACAGCTAAATTTATCTTTCTAAAAAGGAAAAATGATGCAATGTAATGTATTTTGGAATTTCTGGTCTTCTCTAAAATGGTGTTAGAAAAGATTGTGTGACATTCTTGGGGAGGAACAGAGCTTTTCAGCAACCTGACAGGTCCTCAGCACATCTACAAGATTTCCGTCCACGATGGCTTGTGACCTGTATATAGGCTCAGCAAGAGGGAATGAATACGGGTTGATAGTTTTCTGTAGAGAAATAAATGGTATCACAAAATGTTAGCCAAATAAAGATAATAACCCCTGCAGCACACCAACCGGGTCATAATTGTCCTAATAAAATGCAAGCTACTGGCCATCAGTTTCTGCTGCCATGAGAAAGGAATAAAGGCACTAGATCAGAGAATTTATTAGGTTACAAGAGATAGGTCTTCCCGCTGATTTGTGTTTGGTATGTGAGAGAACATACCAGGTGCATACAGAACACGCACATACACCTAAATCATTTAATTGCAGGCCTTTAAATGCTGATGCAGTGAGTTCGGTTCTCTCTGTCTTTGTAATAAAAGGGCAGAACAGATGGTGAAGCCTCCATTTGGAACAGATGAGTCCATTTAAGTATCCCTGAACTATCAGGAAATTACTCACCATAAAAGTGATTTTGCTTCACAGAAATATATTGGATTAAATTAAACAGACTAACTAGAAAAAGGATTGAACAAGTTGTGTGGTTGGGTCATCTGTATTTCTATATTCCTATGTATATTTGTGGGAATCCCACTAATTTTTTTGAATTTGTAGTTTAGCCTCTGCAGAGCATCTCTTTTCTCTGGAAATGTTCAAAAGAATAGCCTAACAGAACACAGCTTGGTGTGGAAACAAGATCTTGGCAGAATAGGTTTGTTTCCTAACTCTTCTTTGCCAGAATTGCAAATAGAAAGGCTAGGTCTGCTCACCCCTGTTCCCCAGCCCCCTCAAAGCATGAGACTGAGATAAATTTCATGGATTTTTCCTGAAATCTGAAAGTTTATGTTATATGCAGTTCAACTTGTTGGTGTCAATTCAGTTCACTGTTACATCACAAAGCAGTATCTTTTGTTCTACTGAGAAACGACCACCTTCTATAGCTACCTTCTTTCTGCTGTATTTTTGCTTTTTCCTTTCTGCCATTTTAATGCTGGCAGAGAGAAATCTGGCACAACCACATAAGATCAGAATAATGCAGTAATGTATGGTGGGTAATATAAAATACATATATTTATATCTAAAATGCTAACATTAAAAAAAATCTTTAAGGCTTTAACTTACGTTGTCTTAACTTACTCATCCAAATGGTTTATAGGAATACCAAATTTTAGTATATCACATAAACCTAACACTGAAAGCAAAAATAATCAAATATCTGCAGTCCTTCACACACACTGCATGTGTTTATTCTTGTATTAATACGTACCTATCAAGCCATGCAAAATCCCATAATCTTGCACAAGATTTTATTTTCCTCACAGTTTCTTTCTTCACACACTTTACCTTGTAGTTATAAAAACTCTTTTTTTAGAAAGAAAACCAGAAGATAGATAATGTATGGAAGATTGACAAGTGATCATAAGAAGTGGAATGTTGTTTTTTCAAGGATGTGGAACAAGAGGTCACTGAGTGAAACAGTGCAACCTCTGAGAAGCAGGAAACGAGGTTATTGACAGAATCAGCACCCATTAATATAAATTCCTTGATTGAATTAGTTGTTTGCCTCAGTAATCTAGCAGAGACTGGAGGTATACATTTCTCAGGGAAGATGAGACTGGGTCTTGTGTAATGTGTTCACTAAATAAAAATAATTGACACTGAACACAACAGTGTGGCCAAGGAGGATTCAGAAAACTTAAGCAGGGAGACACCGAAAAGAGGGGCAATATCTCTAAGCAAAACACTCATGAAAGGCAGAAGTCCAGGAGAGGGAAGGCATGGAAATCAGTGCCTAGAGCTGTACTTAGGAACTCCAAAAGGGCCCCCAAACCCCTGAAATTTTAATGAGCTAAACAGACCTGGATCAGGGGGAGGCTCTCAGACAGACTTTGCTCTTGCTCTTGGGAGAGTATTTACTACAGACCTAGGATACAATCCTAAGAAAAGGGATTTTTATGTGAGCCTCTTCAGCCAGACCTAACCCTGGCAGATTTGATTTTGAAGCACCTCTCAAAGTCAAAAGTGTTCTACTGCTCCTCACAGTTTCTGAAGATAATTTCTCTTTCACTCTTATCTTTCTATGCCTGAGCCTCTCTGGACAACATATAGGTTGGGAGAGTCCCAGAAGGCAGGTGTATTAAAGGCAGGGATGTGTTTGTTCCTTCTTCACTGGTTCTTTAAACGCAGCAAGCATTTGCACTCTTCTCTTCCTTGTATGCCCAGGACAGATCCCCTGACAGCCAGTACAGATTTTCAAGGAAAGATTTTATTTGGTTGTTTTTCATTCTTCTTCATTTGCACAGGCAGATAATCCAAGTCATACTTTAGTCGATGATAATATAATTATTGAAAAACCAGACCAAACCCAAAGTCAGATGATTTAATTAGTGTTTAAGGTGTTCTTAGTTAGAACCATTCTTTATTTGTGATAACATTCTCTTCCTCAAGCATTTTAAACACAATCCTTCTGTACCACAAAGGTTTCCAAGTTTTTTTCTGTACTCTACTGGCAAACACTCAGTAAGCTGCTTAATCAAATGCCCTTTTTATGTATCATCCACTCCATGCTGATTGTCTGCACTGAGTTAACTCTTCCAGATTCCTCATACACTAATTCAAGCACAATTTCTTGCTATGTAACTATATTATTTTTCACTGACTAAACTGTGCTTTTGAAAGTATTGCTACAGTATGATTTTTCTTTTTACAGATGTTAAACTGACAGCTTCAGAGTTGCACGGTATAGTTTGACATTCATTTCGGGAGTAACAGTCATCTTAGTCCTCAGAAAAGTATCTTATAAAAGAAATTCTAAACATAAAAGCTTTTAGATTTTTTTTTACTTTTTGTCTGCCTTATACTTTCCATCATGGTGGAGAATAGTTTTTAAAAGCAGTCTCTGGTGACTGTTAAGGCTTCTGACCAGTTCTTCAGGGGGGTGATTCACCCCAGGCTTCTCTGGCTTTAGTGCAGCAGAGCCAACTTCCATCAGCTGAGAATGGACCCCATGCCTGCCAAATGGAGCTTTGGAATAAATCTATAATTTGGGTGCTGGGGGTAATTTTAAAAAACTTTGGCCCTGGGGATTTCAGACTCCTAGACTACAGAAGCCCATACTGAAGATTTGAGGCTCAACTGAAATGCACTGCCTCAGTGGAGCCACCAGAAGCTATAAGGAGGTGTCTCAACAGCTTGAGCTGAGAATTCATACTCCCACACTGGGAAATGTGACATTACCAGATTTGTGGATTGGGAACAGAAGGGAATGGCTAGCACCTAACGATTACTAGGCTACATGTGTACTGTGCTTTATTACTCCTGTGTTTGTAATGACTGGAAGATTGCTAGAATTAATCTCTCTCTTTTATTGTTTCCCTGAAAAAAAGGACCTGTGGAAGTGGAATTGGAAATTGAAAGCGTGTGTTACGTCATTTTTGCATAATATTTAACAAATTTGAATGATGAAAGACAAGCATAGAACAGACTGTTTATATGAAATAAGCCTGGATCACATCTTGTGCTCCTTCATGATGATGCTGTGTATCTTCAGTGCAGAAAACAAATGCCTGGTGAAGCAGTGCAGAGTGGGCTGTTGGTAGTCATGGCACTGCTTGTGGTCCTTCTCCAGAAACCTGGTAACAGCTTTCCACCGAGCTCCACAGGCTTTTGCTCATGACATTGTGGTAATTGCACTCATGTATGTTGGCTGCTTGAGAGAGGAGGATGTTGTCAAATTGTCTCAGTGAATGAAGTCAGAAAAGTCATGGTTTATAGAACCTTTTAAACCCGCCATGGTGGCCTGACCAAGCTTGGCCATGCCCCCTCTAAAGCCTGTCTGCCATAAATTCGAACATAAATCGTGTTTGGTAATAGAAGAGCTGTCATTAGGGTTGGGTCAAAGTACCTTTGGAGCCTTTGCAAACAGATGAAAAATGCATTTTAATGATTAAAAAACCAATGTCCAACACTCAAGACAAGTCAAAAAGCAGCACTTTCTTCATCTACTTAGGTTCACACTGTGCCAGTTTTTTGGATTAGATTCTTCTTCCTTTAAGACACTGAGAATAGTGTTTACCGAGTTTACTCAGTGCAAAGCATGGTGATACACATGAGCTTTTTACATGTAGAGGTGCCTTTGAAGTACAAATACTGTGCACATTGTCCAGGTAGGAATGCCAGCCTATGGTTGCTTTTAATCTCAACAGGAAACATCAGTCTGTGTCAAAGGTGGGAAGCTAAAGACACAATTCAGCTTTTTGATGACCACATCCCCATCTTTGTTGTCTGCAATCTGTAGCTTGCACTTAAAAATAAGCTATCTTAAAGCTGACTATCCTCAAAGAATACCTTCATTTCAGGTCTTTCTCATGCACTTCCTAAAGCATATGATGTACTGAGAACTTGTTTACAGCATGTTTGACATTTCTGAAATGAGGGTCAATATGTATTTGATTTTGAAAATGATGTCTCTAGTTTGAGAGGCCTATCCATGTAGTAAAGGCATTACTGTGGCTGAGTTAGTCTACTGTTCATGCCATTCTCTCAGATACCTCCTCTACTCCTTAGCAATTGAATCTCTCAGCCCCTGCAAAAACTGTTTTTAAAAAACACCACCAGACTTGCTTTGAAACACTGAAAACATTTATCTTGTAGGAAACCTGTGATTAAAAAAGATGACGTTTAGACAGTCTATACCAGATTCTAGTTGTATTGGAGTAAATAAAACTTATTTCTTTTTAGTTGATTAAATTGTCTTCGTTTTGGGAGTTTTATTGATCTGACCTGAGCCCATACTGTAAAGTTCTCCATGTAATGTACATAAATCAGACATTTAGATGTAGCATTCCAATGTAATTATTTTAAAAATCATTTTGAAGTGTTTTATTTTTAGCTTGATCAAGGCAGTTCTTTATGTGAACATACATACCTTGATCAGTAATTATGCTGTCCAGCAGTCTGAAGTGCCCTCTTTATTGTAGAGGGACAATCATTAGCAGGTTAAATTTGGATGAAAGACTTGCACATAAAAGCTTAGTGAAGGCATTGAGGTGTCTACACTGAGAACAAAACCTTCTATTATGTGATGGGAGAAGCCCAGACAAATGCATAGTGATAGTAAAACCAGTACGTTTTCTTCTGAAGTGCAAGTTCACTTTCCAGGTTCTCATTGTGCTCATAAAAGTGACTGTGGAAAGACAGTTCCTTTTTGTAGAGACAGAGACAGCAGTTTTAGCCACAGTCCCGAAACAAAGAAAAGAGGCATCACAGTTGCACTCCATCTTTGGACTCTTAATAGGGAGCTTGGTGCCTGTCACAGAATGTAGCAGAGTGACTAAGATGTCTTTCTACCCCGTGTCAAAGTCATTCCACTAATAGAGTGCCAACAAAACCAGTTGGATTTGGTCATAGTCAGATCACTCTCATAGGTGCTAGGGCAACCTAGCATTTTGTGTCAGGACAAACCTTTCCCCTTTAAAAAAAATACCAAGAGACTTTGAGAGAGAAGAATCTGCAAAACTGAGTGGACAGAAATCTCAGAAGTAGCTCATTTCTTGCCTTTCCTCATTGTCTTGTCTTCATGTTCAGCTATGTCCTGGCTTTAATTGTTCATGCTGTAGCTCCTCTGCCTTCCCTTCTCCACAAATCTTTGTCAAAGTGAGCTCACGGGAGGACAGGAGTGCTGCAGTACACTGCATATGCAGATCACCTCTATACAGTTGTACTCAAGAAAGTCACAGAGAGTGAAAAGAGAAGTTTTCCCCAAGTAGAACTGTTGAATTACAGGCAATTTAGGTCAGAAAAGATCTCCCAAGGTCTTTTGGCCCTCTTCCCATTGAAAGTCAGCTCAGGTTGCTCAGGGCCTTTTCCAGCTGAGTTTCAAGTGTCTTCATGGATACCTCTCAGAGCAGCCTGTTCCTGCATTCAGCTACTATTTTTCCATTCAGTGAAAAATAATAGTAAAAATTCATATTATGTAATTAGATTTTCCTTTGCTGCAGTATGTGACTGTTATCTTTCATTCTGTCTCTGTGCATCTGATAGAAAAGTATTGCTCCATTAAGTAGTTTTAGAAAGCAACAACAGATCCCTCAGTCTTCTCTTCCCCTGGCTGAAGAAGGCCAGTTCTCCCAGCTTATCCTTATGAGTGCCAGGCCGATGACCATATGAGTTGCTCTCTGATGGTTTTACTTCAGCGTATCAGGATATTTATTTGACTGAGGAATCCAAAACAGTGCTTCAGATGGGGTCTTAAAAGTGCTGAGCCAAGAGTGGTATCACCTCCCATGACCTGAGGGCTAATATAGCCCGACAAGTGGAATACTGCCCCAAGGTCGCACTGCTGGCTCATGTTCAACTTGCTGTCCACCCAGTCCCGTAGAACTTATCCTGGAAATCACCTTTCTATCCACCTGTCCTCCAGCATGTACTCTCCATTCAGGAATAGTCCCATTCAGGACTTTATGTTTAATTTTAGGAGCTTTCTCTTACCCACTTGTCCAGTGAAGGACCCTGTGTAGCTGCCCATCCCCAGGGAATTAGGCCACAGCCCACCATGTGGTGTCCTGTGTTAACATGGCCTAGGACACATTCTATTCCATTTCCAGATCATGAATCTGAACACTTGACAGTATCAGGCTCAGTACTAACTCCTGTGGAATACCCCTTGTAACTGACCACCATCTGGGTGTTTTATTGCTGAACACAACCCTCCAAGCTTGGCAGTCCAACTTTGCAATCTCCTTACCCAAATTGTACCCCACTTCGGTTATATGAGCATGATAAACAGCTCCTTAAGCAAATTCCTGTATTTCTGTTGTGAACCTAATCCTTCTCTCTGTTACTAGAAAATAAGTGGTTGTGCAGGAAGGATTATGTTTCCTGGGCTTTTTTTAAAATGCTGTAGTTAATTTCCAGGCTTGTTCAATGTGTGCTGCTGCCTTATTCCCCTAATCCATTTCTTAGAATTTTCTATTCCTCCTGAATCTCACTTAGTCAATAAACTGCCCATTAAGGGGGGGAAGGCCAGGGGGAAGTTTTCTGCTTTTTCCTGAATACAAAACTCCAAACCCCTTTGTCATCCAAATAAAAGAAATACCTTTCAGGTCTTTCAGCCCTGAATCACATCTCCTCCTTTGTTGGTGAGGTGTTGAGTGAATGCCAGACCCAGAAAAGCTGACGGGTTCTTGCTCACTGTGCCCATTGTTACAATTAGCCTTGTGGACTACACTTTAATATTAGAAACTGCTTTTGAAAGCTCTTCTCCACCGTGATGGAAAGTATAAGGCAGACGCTGTTAAGATTAAAAGCCAGCCAAAATAATTAGCACCTGTGCAGGGTGCATTTTTATTCTTCACATAGCCCCAAGTGGAAACCTTGTAAAATTGTTGGTATTTTGACCCCTATTGAATATGATGCCTTTGAGAGGATCAAAACCAAAAAGCCAAACATAATTTAAAGCAGTGGTGCCTCTTACCATTCACTTTTTGCTGCTTTCTGTGGAAGAATAAAACATAGATAAGTATCATAGATAAGGTCCAGATCTGAGATACGAATGCCTGACTCTTGCATTAAAGAGACTTGAGCTGATTTGCAAGAGCCAAGGATTAAGAAACAGATAATTTTTTCTTTTAAAGGTGGGTGGTTCTTTGGTGGAGAGTCTAAGATAAAGTATTTTTGGAAGATGTACTTGCTTTCAATGGGGTAAATAGCCAGCAAATTTCAATAAACCTCCTCAGTTTTTATCCATAAAAACCAGTTTTGTGTGATCCCTTTTCCCAAACATGCCTGCACACAGAGATGCAATGACTGGACCTCCTGCACAGTAACCCTGTACAGTCTGTATTATTCTGTGATTCCTCTTCAGCACAGCTCACCCAAAATCCAGTTCCTCTGGCTTTTTGGAGAGTTGTGACTGTCACTCACTCACTCACTCCCAGTTCTGTGTTTTGAGGCACTGACATGAAGAATTCTATGTTCAGGAAGAATTAAGCAATGCATGACAATCAGTCCAGGATGGGTAATTGGATGAACTCCAGGTTTGTTATGATTGATAAAATACTTCGTGTGATCATTGGATGTACAAATAGAGTCATTTCAATTATGAGTACAGGAGATGCATTTGTTTTGTATGGGATGGAGGCTTTTTACTCCTGTCACGCCTGATGTCTACACTGCCAGGTAACTTAGCTGCCCAGCTCATTCTTCACTCTTGGCTCCCTGTTTATCCACAGGACACAGAAATTAGTTGGTGCCCTGTCTTTCTCAGGAACCAAACTGTCTTTCATTAAAAAAAAGTGTAATTTTTTAATTGTTCACTTCAGGAAGTATTTCTGGAAGGTAGCATGGATAAGACTACACTCCATTTGGCACCTCTTTCTAATCTCAAGTGTGGCCACAGAAGATTAATATTCCACATGCCTTGATGGCATTCTCCAGTGCACACAACACAGACCCTCTGTTCCTTGCTAAAAACACTCCAGTCTAGAAAACTGTGACATGGCTCTCTCATAATGTCATCCACACTGAGAAATGCAAACAGGATAATCATTCTGTCTGACAACAGAAGGAGCATAAACCAGACCTCAGAGACAAATGCTGTGCAAGATGGATGTGGCCAGCAGGGCGTGCTCAGGAAAGAGCCAGGCCCTGAGCAGAGCCTGCTCACCCCAGTTGTACACACACAACAACCAGGTGCTCTGGGTGCTGGGAACCACTTCTTGGACTGTATATATTTTAAAATGTATATTTAGCTACTTGTCTAGCGCTCAGCTCCACAGGTCAAAGATGACCACTCAAAAATTTGCAAAATTCAGCAGTAATACTGGAAAATTTCCCATGAAGTTTGGAAAAATGGCTCCAGGAGCTTATCTGGGGGCAAGTCAAAGGATAATTTGATCCTAGGTTATTAATATTTGGAGGAGAAAATAACATTTCTTAATAGAGGGCTTGCCAATTTAGCAAAGGTTCAGCAAGATCAAATGACTGAAAGTTCAAAGAGATGTTCAAATTAGAATAAAGGAAGCACCCTTCATCAGGGTAATTACGCATTGGAATAACTTATCAAAGTTTGTGGTAGACTATCCATTATTGTAAATTTTTAAGTCAAGACTGAATTTTTTTTCTAGAAGTTATGCTCTAGTAGGCCCCAAAGTGATTTTGAAAAATCCTATGACCTCTGTTATGCAAGAGTGAAAAATTATCGTTTCTGACTTTATTACCTTACTAAGTATTTAATCAGGACTTTGTTTTTCTGTTGAAGCCACCTAAGCACACAGGCAAATGAAACCACAGTTAATCTTGTGTGTAAGAATTTACTGCAGCTTTAGTACTGAAGAGAAATTCTTTAAAACTTTGTAGAAACTTTCGACATTCATACCCCTCCCCCCCATTATCACTTTTCTTTTTAAATCTCACATTTCAAAATGCTTTATAATAAGATGCGTACCTGGCCATCTTTTAGCTAGTGGCCACCTTTGGTACCCTCATAATGTCTTTCAGACACGTGCAGAGACGTGTCAGCTGATCCTTGTGCATGGCAGTGCTGTGAGATGTCCTTAAGACAGACCTCCACTTCATGTGGCCTCTGCCATGGTGATAGAGTGTATAAAGGCTGAAACCTCCCTCCTCTCTCCCTTTGCAGGTCTGAGGTTAGAATGTGTTCTCTGAGGTGTAGAAGTGCTCAGCAAAACCTTTCCCAGTCTTCTGCATTTTATGAGATTTTAATGATGTGCCTCTTACAGGGTTTTTTCCCTTCTTAGAAGCCATTTCCATTGTTTACCAAATGAAAACTCCCTGGAATATTTCTTTTTTGCCTGTAGAATGTAATTTCTCTGTGCTATATACTCACAAGGGTCCCAGAGTGCAAAGACTGTGAGTAAGCAGGATCTTTTAAAAAGCCATGTAAGGAGCTTCTTCACAGATGGTTTTTGTCTCCATCAACCCTTTGCACAAGGTTCAGGATACAGGGTTTTGAGAAAGGTTACTATCCTTAATGTCTTCCTTGATGCCCAAGCAAGTACAGCAGCTGGGAATAACCCCCAGTTTCCATTTTTTACTTTTCTAATTTTTTTTTGTTATTTTCCAGCCATGTTGTTTTCCATGTTAGGTGAATCTTTTCAGCAATTTGGGCTGCTAAGTGTGTGAATTTTTACTGCTTGGGATTTTATATGCTTGGGATCTGTGTGAGAGAAGGCCAATTTCCTCAGGTCTAGAGAAGATTTTTCTTTGCTGACCTCTGAAAGGCCTGTGGAATTGTTAGTTCTCCTCACAAGACTCTGGGAGATAAGAGGAGAGAGCATTACTGAGCAGGATGGTCTCTAAGTAGCAGAGGTGTTCCTCCATAGACCTGCAAAAAGTCTTATGGCTCATGTTTCTTCTCCTCCAGACCTTCTAGACTCTGGAATCAAGGAAATTCCTCTGTAGCAGCTTTGGGGCTTTAAGAAAGTTGGAGAAATTCCCCCAGAAGTGGAAGTCATTAAATAGAAAACATGTTTATCTTCTTCTAAATTGCTCAGGAAGAATAGCATCTAAGCAGTAAGGAAACAGAAAACTGGGACATTCTGAGCTACAGTCAGCAGCTCTATAATAAGAAGTTAAAACTATGCTTGAGTAAAACATTCATCTTAATTCTGCCTAAGGAAAAGTAGCATACTTGGGAAGAAGAGACTAAAGCAAGTAAAAGTCTTCTATTTCATTAAATGGTCATCAGGAAGTGTAAACAAAATATTTATAATGCTTCCGGAGGAACCAGCCTCCCAACAGAGTGACTGCACAACATTTCAAATTGCCCTCTATGACAACTTTCACTTTTAATATATGTGCAGAGAAAATGAGGGTTGTTACATTCTGTCACCATGCCTGGAGGGACGAACACTTTGTTTCAAAACAGCTTCTCAGCCCTGTTCAGTTTTCTGAGAGAAAATTTCCAATGTGAATCATCATTTACTCTCAATGAACACATTGTACATCCGTGCAAGTTTTTATTAGTTTGGGTTTTTTAGATTGTGAAAAGCTGTTTTGAGAAAAAAGACTGGTGCATGAAATTCATAGTTAAATAATGTATCAGGATGCTCCAGAAATGTGCTAAATGACAGTCCTTTCAGTCACATCATGTTAAAAGCTATAGAAAAATATGGCTTTATTACAGTAATGATATGGCTGGTCAAATTATGAGCAACAGATAGTCCATAAACCAAGTGAGATAAATGCTGTGAATTTTGTCCACACAAAGATGTGCATTTAAATTTTATGCAGTGGCTTGTTTTGGAATTCTAACTTTAATTTAATGTTTTAATCCCTAACAGCCATATACTTATGTTTTTCTGTTTGCTCTTGATACTGTGGGTGGAAAAGATCAGTGGTGTGTAGCTGTGGCTCAGTGGATTCCAAATGGAGTCCTTAACAAAACTGGTCATTGGAGCCCTGACCAGCAAAGGCATTGTTGTCACATCCCTAACATTGCACACTGGGACTGTTTCCATTGGCTTCAAGTACAATAAATCAGAATGAAAAGAAGTTGCAATTATTTGCTAGAGTACTCAGCAGTCAGCACTATCATGGAGCCTCTCCTAGAACAGCAGAGCTACACGGTTCTTCTACAGTACTTAAAACTGAGCTCAAATTTTTGGTGCCAAATCTGTTTTGCAAAACGTGGTAGATTATTGCCCTAAATGTCTGGGTCAGATATTTATTACAAAATCTGCATAATTTCAGGCCTGTTTAACATGATTTCTTACAGACTCAGTAAGTTCATTATTTCTCTCAGACTCAGTGGTTTGGTGTTGGTGTGCTGCTTAGCTATAGCAAAATCCCTGTAATTTTTTAAAAACTCACTATTGCTTTATGATGTATTGTGAAGCATGTCTTACATGTCTGTTTTGGATATTATGATGAGATCTACTTGTTATTTGTCTAGCTGGTTCAGTGTTGCAGGCCTAATTTCAAGAAGAATTTTTAAAAACCTAACAGGGATATATTCTGAGGTGCTACTCATATAAGATGGCATTGCCTCAAAGGCTCACAAAAGCATCCTGTTCCACTCAAAAGGAACAGCCAAGATCCTACAGAAAATGATTTCTTAGGAGCTACATTTTCTTCCCCCACAGCACTGAGTGTTTTTTTCAGGCACCTTAAAAGGCCCATTGTAATAAATTGATTGAGTTTGAAAGCTTGTCCAGTTTCACTATAACATCTCTAAGTGATTCTGTTTTGTCTTAAAATGTTGTTTATTACTTCCAGCTCTACTATATGTTCCTCTCTGAATTTCAGGAGGAGCTGTTGTCTTTGTTCCAGAAGCAAGAGGTGGGGATGCTTGGTAGTATTCCAAGGGAAATGGCTGATCTTTCTGCAGACTTTCAATTTAGTGCTCAGAAAAATGAAATAAAATATTTTGTTCTGGAGCAGATTAAAAGAAGCAAACAAAAAAAGAATAACAAATTTGCTGACATGCCTTAAAGCATCTCTAGAAACCATTGCTTAGTGAAAACATTGGAAGAACAAAAAAGTTGTTTTAGATTGAAGCAAAAAATAGGAAAAGGATGGAAAAGGTGACTGCCAAAGTTTGGTTAGACCCAAAATAGAAAATTTATTTTCCTTTTCAGATCTTTTAATAATTTTCAATAAGATTTTTAATTTGTATCAGTTTTGAGATTAAAATTATTTTCAAGTAAATTGAGTTTTAAAATATACCAAAAAATTTTGCAATGTTTTCCAACTGAAACATTTTAATCCAAATATGTTAATTCAGGTTTATTGACCTGTTTTTTTCAATTTATTCACCAATTTTTTCTTTTTTTTGTGCTTAGGGGGAGGATTTTTATTTTGCTTTTGGAGCTGCGTTTTTCATGTGTCCTTAAATGACATTTTTGAGAAACTGCTTTGTTTGTTTGTTTGCTTTCTTGTTTGTTTGCCTGTTTGAGCAGTTCAGAATCTGTCAAATTTTGGTAGTTCAAGCAAAATCTCATCAAGCAGCAGGAGAGAAATGCCATTCAAGTTATAACAAGACTAGGATGTTTTCCACAAATTTAGTAATAAAGCATTCTTTTTCTCCTAGATCTTTGATATATTTACATCTCTGGATATGCCTGAACTATTTCTTCAGGACAAAGAAAATAGGGTGTTCTGTGGCTGATCATAACTTGTTTAATACTCATGAGATGTTTGGGTTGCCACTTTTTTCTTTGTTTGCTGCCAAGCTTTCCTTCTGTTTTTCTCAGGTAGGTTAAGGCAGGAAGATGCTGCACTTCTCTAAAGATCAGAAGTACTGCTGCCTGGGGCCAGATGGGGCAGTCTCTTCTTCCCCATAAAATATTCCTTTAATTTTCAGACTCTTGAATTTAGTCTGAGATTTCACTCAATTTGACTCTGAGGGAAGCAGATCCTGAGGCAAATATTTTCCTTTCCTTATTTCAGACACTTTGCCTGCAAACTAATTATGTACATTGAAGTTAGTTCATTTGTTATGTTTGCTTTTGTCAACACAGCAATATAGACGAGAACCTGAAGTTCATTGTTCTGAAAAAAGTAATTTTTCCTCTGTGTGAACTGTTTTAAAAGTTACCTAAACACATGCTTTTGCTTTTGGACTCAGTAATACACTAAGTGAATAGTATTAAATTCTCTTCTTAGTAGAAATATCTTACTCTCACTAACACTAATGAGTAAATATTTAAACTTGCTGTAAGTATTCTCCAGCAGCAGTAAATTAAAAGCCTAAATAGAAACTGTACAAAGGTGTTAAACTCAAGCCTGCAGGTGAATTAAAATAGAAATCACATTGAAATTAGTTTTGATGGTGAAACAGTAAAACTTTGTGAATATTTTCAGTAGCCATAATTGCATTATAATTTAGTACATCCTTTCTCACATATATTCCAGTTTTTTCACTCCATCTGCCTCTTCTACTCTCAGCTGCTACCATGATAGCCCCTCAGGACAGCATAATCTTGTTAGCTGCAATGCCATAATCTGCTGCTAGGATACGAGTGGAAGTCAAAAAAAATAACAGAATACTTCACATATTAAAATATTTCCCCTTTTCTTCCTCAGACTGGAGGCTTAGAGAAATTAAGAAAAATTGGCCTATTGTCTATGAATTACAAAAACTATTCTATTACAGTTATCTAAACATTATTCTTTATTTTTCTTAATAAAGAGCCTTCTCAGTTGCATTTAACTGCAAAGCTGACAGTTCTTGCCAGCTGGAAAAAATCCTCTGCTGGAGAGGAGATCTCCCACCCAGTTTATTGCTGCAGCACAAGGAACCTGTTTCACACTGATGTGGAATTTCAGACAATGTATAATGACTCTCTTAGAAGCTCATGCATGCACACTACATGCTCCAAAATAGGCTTTCCTTATGCTGGAGAGAAGATAAACACACTGGCATAAATGAACTGTAGCATGTTGTGACAATGCATCCCTTCCCAATCCAACAGCTGGAAGCAGAAAGGTTGACTGAAGATGAAAGGGGATCCCTCCAGCACAGGTTCCAGCATCCTTGGGAACCAGACGGACTCAATGGAAAACACAACTAAAATAGGCCACAAAATGCACTGCCAGGAGAGGTCTTCTTTTTATTCATTGCAGTGCCAGGTTTTACTAGAAAGAAACTTTCCATGTCATAGAAACTAAATATAGGAAACAACTTGAACCACCTGCGTCCTCTCCCATCCAGAGCAGCACTTTTCCAGGTACATTTTCTAATCCTGGTATAGTCTGATTTGGAAAGACTCGTGAAATAAAGTAGTTTGTCTGCCATTTTAGTTTATTTTACTACAGCAGTTTTAGGAGAGTTTTTCTTAAGCATTCAGACTACATTTCCTTTCTTTTTCTCATTACTTTTAGTTTTATCAACTTGGACTCCCTGAGGCAGCTTTTCCCTGTGCCTGCTTTTTGTCATTTCGTATTCTTCTGTGTAGCTGCTATGGTTCTCTACAGTTGCCGTGATATTTTTTTGTAAGGCCTCTTGTTAAATGTCATTTGCAGATGTCATTACTGTTCTGTTTACTTCCTCCCTCCACTAATGAAGATATGAAACAACACAGAACCCATCATTGATTTTACTAGGTGGTTTCTGTCAGCCTGCTGTTTATCGGTACTCCTTCTTTGTGGTCCTTCAGTCTGCATTCATTCCCCATGACAGCATTCTTATCTGAGCCTTTCCCAATTCATTTTTCAAGCAGATTTTTCTAAGACACTGTAGGAAAGGCTTTGCTGGTGTTTCAATCCAGCTTCTATTGCTTCCGCTGTTCTCCCTTCTTGTACACTAGGAATTTTGGCCAGCCAAAAAGCAACTGAGGAATACAATGAATGTTGAGGTACCTTTCTTCCAACTTAAAATTTCTAGTTTGAGGATCCTGTTCTGTGCACACTTGGTGCCTCAATGGTGGGCCCTCTCAAGGTCTAGGTTGTAACCAGCATTGATAATTTGTTCCTCAGAGAAGTTTCAAGGGTTGCAATCAGGTGTGCCAGATAACTTTATGTTGTGTTTTAGCTGCTGAATCAGCACATGGGCAGGGTGGGCCTTGGCTGGCACATGACATCATGGGTTCCCTTCATCTCTGCCCCTTGTTTCCCTTCAGGGGTGATCTTGCTGCTCCTCGATAAATTGCGGAAGATGAAGTGGGAGCAGATGTGGAGACTGACGGCAGAGCGGGAGCTGATGAGCATGCTGTCTACTTCACTGGCTGACCAGGTGAGTAGGGCGCTGCAGGACTGTGGGACAACCACTGAGCCATGGGTTGAGGAAGGAAAGAAGGGGAGAGGGGATGAGATGTGGGAAAGGGCAAGGGAAACTGTTGTGCCTGTAGTCACCATCTGTTGAATCATTCTGGGCAAAATGTAGAAGAGAATGGAGATTTAGTCACAAGGTTTGGTTCCTCTTACTACACTGACATTTTTACCTCCTCTGCTCAGATGATTCATAAGAGGGACAAAAGGGGTTTTCAAGCTTTCATTTTCTGTCCTCCCTCTTTAACACAGAACTCTCTAGGCACCAAAAATCCAAATAAACTGTGTCTTTTCCCTCTGGTTATTGTCTAATCAGATTTTAGTTTTAAGAGTCTCCTGAGATTTCTTTACTGTTTCTAGCAGATAAGTCCCAGATGTCTTTTAATGTACTCCTTGCCACAACAGACCTGTAAAGACAAAAGTGCTGCTGTCTCCTTGCCACAGATAGGAAGCTGAGGCCTAGAGAAGAAACAGTGTGCCTAAACATAGAAATACAGTTTTTCAATTTGTGCTTCTTGCCAGGTCTCAATTTAGACCCAGAAACAGAAGAACTAGACTTGAACCAATAATTCTTGCTCAACAGCTTGAATGTGTTAACTCAATTCAGCATTATATTTAGATATTTGCTCTCCTTCTCAGCTACCTCTGGCTGCTGACCAGTCACCACAAAGGAAGCACGCTCCTTGCTGTGCACATGGAGATGTGCACTCTGTACAGCATCTTTGCAGGGTGATCCTGAGGTTCATTTAAAAGATTCTTGCAACTTCAGTGTGTTTTCAGTCAGGTCCTGAGTTGCTGTCTAATACCTGCATGGGGCAGAATTTTGCAGAGCAGAGGAGGGCTGCTTGAGTCTTCCCCTAATATGTTACCCTCAGATTGTCCTTTTAACTTACTTCTCCAACGGAATGACTACTTATGGCAAAACTTTCTGTCCCTCATGGTGTAGGCTGCTCTTCAACCTGTCCTACATGCCTTCTCCATAAAGGACCTGTAGGACTTGTTGCAACAATAAGGTGCTAGCTAAAGTAATGTCTAGTAATTCACCTTGAACCAGCGCAGCTGCCAGATTCACTTTCCTGCCCTTTGTTAAAAAGTGGTGCAGTATTCAGTGCCAGCAGGCACTGTGTCCTTTACTGCCTGTTACTCTCCGTGGTGACTAGAACAGGAACCGTACCTCATGCCAGCAGTACAAGACGAATGCTAGAAAACTTTGCTGGAGTGCCTTAGCTCTGTGTGTCAGGAGAGCTTGTTCCTCTTGTCTGGATCTATATATCACCCCTTAGATTAACAGCACCCTCCAAGGTAACAGAATTATGGAGAAAGGTTACAGACTTCACCTTTCATCACCATTGGAATTTCAGCCTGTGAGGGGGAGAAGGAGAGTCAGCTGGGGGAGGAGTTGACATCGCCTCACACAGTAGAAACTACATACCCAAATGTTTCTCTGTTTTTTTTCTGCTAGGATATCTTCAATGCAGTCATCAAACAAAATCCCTTCCTTGTCTACCAGCTCCCATGTTTCTGGAATGTGCAGCTTTCTGATCACACCCGTTCTGAGCAGTGCTACAGAGATGTGTCTGACCTGAAGGTATGTTGCACAGGACGTGTCCTTTGGGACAGAGAATGAAGGACTGCTGCCAGAGAAAGATGAACTGCCTTAAGTAGGGGGGAAACTAACACATACCATTTATACAGACACCCAAAAGGAGAAAGGAAATGTGACTTTGGTTTTGTGCATTCTGACTGCTACTAGAAAATTCAAATATAGATGCTGCTTTGGGGTTTGGCAAGGTGTTAAAGAAGTGCTTTGCCTTCTTAAATTTTGCACCTGCCGCCTGTGCCGGTGCAGCTTACTACTGAATTCTTACTGCTTTCCCAGGTCTTAGATCTTAGTAGACAAAGAATACAAAAACCTTTCCTTTTTGTACTGGACAAGCTTGAAACTCTTTACTGAACATCATTTAATAGAGTGAAATTCAGAGAGGATTGGGCAGACCCTAGCTAGAAATGCATTAGGAGAAATGTAAAGACCTTGCTCACTTCATATTTAGCCTTTGCACACACTTTACCCAGTCATGTTGCCACTCATTTTTCCATGTTTTGTCCTGAAAAAAAGAAGACTGAATAAAAACCTATTAATGTAATTAAATGAAGCTATAGTGTGAGTTTATTAGCACATTTTTCACTACTAACAAGTAGAGTATAAAAGCAGGATGAATTTTAATAGATATGGGTAAGTGAACATCAATTGTGCCCCAGCCATTTGAAAGACTGAACTCAGAGACTCAAATGTAGCATGCAGAGAGTTCAGAATTGAAGCTTGATTGAGCTTTGTCCATTGTGCAGCAGTAGATTCCATCAGAGCAGACTAGTGGCATCAGAACATAGGAAATATTAGGAAGTTTTCAGTGACTGATTTTAGAATTCAGTTAAGGTTTGTATATTTGGACTTAAGTTTTGAGAATGCAAATGAGGATTAAAAGAAGAACCAAAGGCACAAAACTATGGAAGAGGTTGCAAGGGCTCTCTGGAGACTATCTAAACCCCACTTAATGCAGGACCAGCATAGACCCAGTTGCTCAGCACCTTGTACAGATGAGTGTTGAGTCTCCAAACACTGAGGTTTTACATGCTCCCTGGACCCATGTTCCGGAGTTTGGCCACCCTCTTTGTACAGCATATATCCTAAATCTAACAAAGTTTTCCCTTGTAGCAATTTGTAGAGTAACGGCAGGAGTGTTCAATATGAACACCAGATGCAGGAGGAAAACAGAAAATCAATCCCTCTCAACACACTTGCAAAAGCTGTGCTTCCAAAAGACGAAAGTTCTGCATGGGTTAAATGACCTGTCAAAACTGGCCATCATTGATTGAATTTCATAAATAAATTATTCACAACTGTCTATTCAGGTGTGATCCATAGAGGACAGCTTTTAAAGTTAAATCACTGTACTGTCAGTGCACTAGTCACTAAATGGTTTATAATACCTGTTTATAGGGCAAGATCAAAACAGGCACTTTGAAAGCATCATGGTTTTATGCCTTGAAACAAAGTACTGATAGAGATTTTAGCACTGCATTCATGTTGAGAACAATGTATTACAGTGATTGCAGGGCCTGAAACAAAAAGAAAGATGTGTAACTGGGAAAATGTTTCCTAAGAGAGTGCTTCAGAAAAATACATCTCCCACCTGTGACATATCACAGTATTTTGCTATGAATTAGAGGCTGAGATTAATTTATGTTATTGAGACACTCAAATTGGACTCAGCACAAGGTAAAGACACAACCATTTACATGAGGAAAAGGTACTGAAGCTGGTAAGAAGGATCAAGGGTTTGGTTCCATTGCCTAAACACGGTTTGAGTCATCATAGGGACTCTGCAGTATCCATATAGGAGTGGCAGATAAAACACAGACCTACAGGAGAAGATGTCCTCTTGGCAAGGCAGCTGATGGGCAGGCAGGATAACTGTAAGGTGCTTTGAGGGATTGCGATGTACACCTTGCTGTGCATCTGGATTTAGGCAGCCAAAGTGTCATCTTTATGAGGGGATTTGGAGGCTGGAGCTCACCTCAGAGCAGATGACTGATTTTCTGAGTCCAGTGACTGTGTTAACTAATCTGCCTCAGGTGTGGGACATCTAATTCATATATAACACCCACAAGTAAGCATTTGACAGTATTTTAAAAACAAATTAAATCCTTTCTTTCTTGTCAATTAACAAATTTATCTTTACAGCTGTAATTCAGGCTTGGTCATTGTTGCTGTATATTGTGTCACACTCTCAGTTCCACTACAACATAGGCAGTGAAGTCTAAGATGTGCAATACTCTCCACTGATTTTCTAGTCTGAAGTATTTTAACTCAACAAGGGGTGCAGACACATAAGCAATTTCTTCAGCTAAACTGGACTTATTCACGCTACTAAATTATCCCCTACATACTAAATTAGGGCTGAAATTCTTTGCCTTGAAGGAGAGGTCAGAGCCTTATCTAGTGTACATAAAACCCTATGGTTTCAATAGAGTACTGAGCAGTTAAAGAACTGACCCTCAGGCAGCACTGTTTAAAATTCCTCATACTATTTTAAAAAAAGGGCATAGACCAATTAAAGTTGTGAATTTGCATTATGAAAATTACCAAAATTCTAGTTCTGTAAAGAAACCAGCTGGTTAGGTATATGAGTCTCACAAAAAATTAACAAATGTCATTACTCCAAGTTAAAATTTTCACTCTTAAAATCACCCGAGTTAGTCTGTTCCATGGTATTTAATGTAAATGGTACAACACAACAGATTTGGCACATTCTTTATTGCATAGTAAGACTGGAATGAGAAACAAGGTAAAACAAACCTTGAGGTTAAGAGGGAAAGAAAGACAGATTTTGAAGTTTGCACTGGGGGATAAAGAAGAATAGCTCGGAAAGAAGGAAGTGAATAGAGAGATTTAAATTCAAAAGGTAAAGCTGACCCAGTCAAGGATTCCTCAGCCAAAACAGAGTGCGTTCCTCCTGTCAGACTGAAAAGGTGCTGATTTGATTCCATCTGGCCTCAAAGTCCATGGGAGCTGAGGATTTGTCATCTCTTATACACAGAATTGTGTCAAGTAAACTTGGACCCCCAGGGCTGTTCAGGGATCTCTGTGGGCATGTGTGTTCAGACACTTCTTTGCTGCTTTTGTTCACATTTATGCAAGGCTTAGGGAGCAGTTGAATATTTCATATTGCCTAAAGAGGATTCTGATCACCTTTTTCTCCTTTTAGACCACTTTAAATTGCATCTCTATCCATTTTACTGACTTTTTTTTTTTTTTCCCTGGGGATTGGTCTGAATCTGAGGTTCATTTATGCATTGCTTTTGCTGGATTAGTCCCTGCTTTTGCTTCCTTCTTGGTCAATACTTTGTTCCTGTCTGTAAGGAAATCTCAGTTACTATGATTTGGCACAAACCTAATGGCAGGAAAAGTACTGTGAAAGAAGGTACTGAATTTTGATACCTCTGACAATGAATCATGACCTCACTGAATGAGTCGGTCATAAAGTCTGGTTGTCAAGGATACAGATGCTATTTACATGCAGACAATCTGGTAATTCACAATCACAAAATCAGATGCTGGACTCTTCAATGGGAATGTATCAAATTATTGGAATTTGCACACACTCTAACATGGAAAAATGCATCACAACCTATTGATGGCTTTAAAAACTGGTTTTGAATACAGCTGATACTAAATCAGCAGATAGAAAAATAATGAACCTCATAAATTCCTCATTGGGAACTTGTGTTCTGTGATTCACTGTGTCCTCCCTGGGAATGTCCCCCACACGGGGATGACTTTGAGATATTGCTTACAGAAGTTTAAACAGCTTTTTTTCCATAACTGTAATACATTTTTTCAGCCCTGCCTCAGACATGACCCATTTCACCTCTTTGTGTTCCAGTCCCTAAACTGCGCCATGCTGTCCAAGCACTTCTGCTCTAATCTGCAGCACTTCTGGCATTCTGCAGCCTTGCACCTTTTAATGCCAGCGAAGGAAGAGCTGCAGTGAGAGGAGTGAGGGCTCAAGGGGGTTAAACAACACCCCTCCTTTGAATGAGCATTGGAGCCAGTCAGATGTTTCTGTCCTGCCACACAGGAAGCACCATGGGTTTATAGGGCTGTTCTTGCAGGCAGGAGGCCTCTCATTAAACACTGGCACAGGAGCTGAAGGAAAAGAAGTTGAAGAATCCTTCAGAGGACAAATAAAGACCTTTGAAAAGCACAAGGCAGGTGCAATCTGTCAGTTTACTGCCATAGAGCAATGGCAGTAAACAGGGGAGTAAAGTAATCCCTGGGACCATGGGCACCAAACTAGGCAGGTCAGGGATTTGAGTCCCACATCCAAATTAGGGTTGCTGGCTACTCCAACTCGAGTCTCTTCCACTTAGATGGTTTAGAATATTACATTAAAATCTCTGTGATGGCATTCTTATGAAGTATATGAACCTTTCTGAGGAAATTGGTTCTTTTATTAAACCATTCATTTCTGATAAAACACAGTTTAAAAAGTAAAGTTTCCAGACATTTCTAATCATGGCGTAAGTTGCACATGTGGTGCATATTTGCAGTGTGGTTTGGGGCATATTGAAGCTTCTAAAAAAGCCTATTGAGATGGCACTAAAGTGACATACATAGGTGGCTTTATTGTGCAGATTTGCCAAATGTTTAACTCCTATTGATTCCGTGAAAAGGGTCTGGTTGCCTAAGCAAGGAGTCCAGTTTTTTTAGCAGAAAAGCTTCCTGTTTACAAAATACCACTTGTTTACCTAAATTGTGAAGTGCTCATGGGTTTAATTAAGGATATCTGCTCATTGCCTTGCAAAATGAAACTTCTTTAAGCTTAAATTTAAGCTTAATTTATTCTTATTTCTTGCCCTTTAGCTGGAAAGCAGGTATATAATTATACAGAATATCCTTTGCTCTTTGATTCTGGAAGGGCTGAAGCGGAGCAAGAAATTATCAAGATATGTCTTTGGGTGAAAAAATTGAAGAGATTGTGGTTTAAGGAAGCATTTGGCTAAATACTTCTTTTTGAGAGAGAAAATGCTTCAGGGGGAAAAATGGTTAAAGGTACCTATAGAAATAATGTATTCATGCTTATTGTTTTATGGTTTGAACATCATGTTTGAAATATTTAAACTTCCCAGAGATTAAATGCAGATGGTAATGTAAGGAGGTTTGCTGGGATTTTTGTTTTCAGTGTATTTCCATCCAGATAACTGTTTTAGAGCCTTCCTAGACTCCCCCAGCATATAACATCCTCTCTTCCCTCCCATCTCAGGTCCCACTGCCAGTCCATGAGGCTCCCACTGTGTCATTCACTGAGTGCCTTGGGTCAGAACCTGGGGAATAAATGGGTGCCGTTAGCCTGTTTTAGGCCACAAACATATGGAAGTGTTCCAGGAGGCTGGCTGTGTGTAATCAGGGAGTGGTAATGGTTGCTGATTAACTAGGGTGGTATTAACAGAAATGTGGACAGTGCCAAATTGCTTAATGACAACTAACCAAGTGTTAAATAGATGCTGAATTTTAAGTTCTGATCTTTCAGTACTTAAATTGCTAAATGAAGATTAAGGAAGTGTATTTTCTCATAGTCCTCAGGAGGCTGTGATCAAGAGTGGGAAGGCACTGTAGGTCAGCCTGAAGGCTAGCATTGTTCCTGAGGTGTCTACCCAGATAATGGCAGTGGAATTTTATATTTCTAGCTGGAACTCGCTCTGTAGGCCAGCAGAGCTTTGAAATAACTTAGAAACTAGAAGAAGAAATAAACACGGTATTATGGTGCTATTCAGCCTTGGAACAGGGATGTTGGAGTAATGAGATTTTCAGTTTCTAGATTCGCTTTCTCTTTTTAATGTGGAGATAACTGTCTTTAAACAAAGTGGGTTTTTTTTCCTACTGATTTCCCTGTAGTCTCTAGCCAACTGATCTTTTTTATTTCTCCAATCAATTTACTGTTGTGCGCAATAAAGTCTGTAATGCAGTGGCCATAGCTTAACCTGTGCAATCTTTATTGTGTACCTCACTGATGCCCATGACAGTCTCTACAAGAGTGCCTTGGCCTGCACAAATTCTGCTGTAGCTTATGGTGCAATAGACCATATCAGACAGCCAGAACTGAATGTGAGTTTGTGGGCTGACATAAAAAAGAATATGGTCTTTGGATTTAGTGTTGTATATCAGGGTGAAAAGTCTTGTTGCTTTTTGTAACTTGCTGTTCTTTTTTATGCTTTGGTATATCACAAACTGTTTATCTAATTGTGTTACATTTGAAAAGCAGCCTGCTCTTTTGCTAGACCTGTTTTGTTGCTTTTCTACCTCAGGTCATCCAGATGGCTGCATAGTTAGTTCTTTAATGTTCTTCAGCACATCATTTTACCACACATTGGCATGTGCTGTCTTTTTTGATTAAAAAATCAGCTTGTTTAGATAGTCATTGGCTCTGTTCAGCTGTGTGCAGTTCACTCCAAGCTCCTGACATCAGTGTATGTGCAGCACCCTGACAGGTTTCAAATCTGATCAGATCTGAGCCACCAGCTAAGCCCTTGACACTTGCCAGCTTACACACAATAGATCCTGAAGCACGGCAGCAAAGAGCCTCTGCCCTGACAACTGCAGTTGTCTGGGTTTGAAATCATCTCCCACACAACTGGGTAGAGGCATCAGCAAAGGCCTGGCTGTGATGTGACTCCATGTGTGTTGATGGGAATTTCCTGCAGTACCTAGGAACCTGTCCTGTGACAGTTTCTGAGGTTATCATCATTAGCCGCGTTTGTGTTCATGGTCCCAGGTCTCTGGGTGCTCAGGGTGCTCAGCAGCATTAGGATGCTTGTGAAGATGAGGATGCTTGTGAGTATCCAAAAGGAAACACATGAAGAGTAGGAGCAATATGGAAAGCACACAAAAGGTTTTTCTAGCAAGCATTTTTGTCCCATTTGCCAGCATCTTAGCTTTCTTTGATCCACTCTTAAATAAGTACAAGTTACCAGCAGACAGTTTCATTCTATGCCTGCTTGTAAAAATGCATGCTGGTACCCTGTAAAACTGTTAAATAGCTCTTTAGGTTCCTTCAGCCCTATGCTTCTGTTATATGTGCCCATTTCCCTGAGGTAGGATTCAGTTGCTGAGATTTTTTTCAAGCATTAATGCCTTTTGCTACAGTTAAATACAATGGAGGAAATATGTCAAGTTCTTTTCTAAGAAAGGAGATTTTGATGATCCATTTTTCAGTGGAAGAAGTCCGTTATCCTAAGTTTATGCCCTTACTTACCCAAAGCTCTTTTCATTTATATGGTGGTATTTTCGCCATATGATGCAGCAACATGTTTCTGCACAGTTATGCTATGCTTCTGAACATCTGGACAAATGTAAAACCAGCAAAGAATGTAGCATTCCTTGGACAAATATCTACACCAAGTAAGTTGGTCCAAATAATTTCCCAAATTCATGCAGTGTGTGGATGCATCATAATCTTTATTTAAGGTGCTCTATAACTGGGAAAAGCAATTTGCCGATATCTGAAATGATCTTCTTTCCCTACAGATGTTTTTCTTCAAGAGCTTGTATGGTTTTCTGACATCCTAGTAGGCTTAGCAGTGAAATCCCAGTAATGGATAAAGCTTTTCTTATCAGGAGATATTTTGTGGGTTTTGGGTAGGTAGAATAGAGTGCCATAGCTTTTATGGCAGTATAAACACTCAGTGGAGTGACCTGTTGTTTGCTGAAGTCTGGGCAGAATCAGGCTGTGTCCTGTTCTTTCCTCATCCAGTCCACTCACTGGGCAACAAATACCATGGTTTCAGAGAACTCCCTGTTCCTGTGGAGCTGTGTTGCTGACACCAAGGGAGCTGCATTCATCTTCTCCAGGCTGCTCCTGCTGTGTGTGCAGGGCTTCAGCTCGGTGTCCCTCCCTGAGCTGTGATCATCAGAGCAAAGCTGACCATGGTGCTGCAGCTCTGTGCTGTGTGTGAGTGACACAGTGTCTTCACACAATTAACTTAATAGATTCAGAGAACTTCCAGAACTTTCAGTTTGGAAACATTCCCAAGGGAGACTCTTGTTTTTAACCTCTTTAGAAGTCACAGGAATAAAACTGAATACAAAGCATTCGGTGATTTCTTTCTTATGTCTAAAATATAGCCTCTATAAAATTAAATCATTCCTGCAAGCCAGTATCAATTCTCTCTTGGTTTTTCCTTAGGGTCCCATTCCCATTCACACTGGCAGCAGTGCAAAGTTGCCTCAATGCAAATGAGGATCAGGCCCTTTATGCCAGCATTAGAGTTTAAGTCTAGGCCACAGTCATCTCCCATTACCAGAGGATAAATATCTGCTAGAAATTGGAACTCAGAGGGTGAAAAGTGGTACTGCATCGCTGTGTTGTGTTAATCCAACAGAGATCAGTCTTGTTTAAATTAGGCAATGGCAAAAAGGAAGTTAGATTAAATTCAGTCCTTTTTGAACTATTTAAATGGGTATGGGAATTAATTTTAAGCTGCTACTTCTCAATATCTAACCAGGAAAGAGGCTGCCTGGCCTGAAACAGGGAATCAGTTTCATTAGCAGAAACAGTCATGTGGAAATCTGAGATTAATGTTTAATACCTACATCACTGTGTCCCTTGTCATTCCATCTTCTTCAGCAGAGTCCATAAACGATCAGCTCCATGATTAGAGTTGTGGAAGCACTTATGAGGTGCTGTTCTCAACATAAAGTATGTTGAGAATGTGCAGGTGATACCATGGAAGAGTTTCCAAGCACATCACCTCCAGAGTGTACAGTTACTTGTGGAAGACACAGCAAAGCCTTCCCTATAAAAAGACAGAAGGAAGTCTGGGTAGTTTAGGTGGTTTTTTTCTTCTGTTTTTAAGAGGGCAGGACTCTGAACACGCATAAAAAGAGCAGATAAAGCAAATCTTTATTCTAACAGCAGGATGTCTTTTCTCTTTTTTCCCCCTGAGGTGATTCACTGGAACTCACCGAAGAAACTGCGAGTGAAAAACAAGCATGTGGAGTTTTTCCGCAACCTCTACCTGACATTCCTGGAATATGATGGGAATTTGCTGAGACGGGAACTCTTTGGCTGCCCCAGTGAAACAGATGTTAACAGTGAGAATGTAAGTGGGATGTCTAAGGCTTGGTGATACAAAGGGTGGTTCAGACAAGGCACAGGATTTCTGCAGACTCAGAGTTGGTTGTGGGGGTAGTGCAGGGCATTGGAACTCAGGAGAATTAAAGGCAATGCTCAGATTCCCAGAGAGACACTCTGCAAATCATTTAATCTCTCTGTGCCTCTGTTCCTCACCTGTAAAACCATTGTATTAGTCCCATCTTTACCCTGGGGTTTGCTGCTTTTTTTTGTCTCCTTTGCCCTTTTAAAATCCCCAACATCACAAGCTGAAAATGAGGATTTTGGCTCTTATTCCTTTAGGCAATCTCACCCTTAAATCTTGTCGTGATTTCAGCTGGGATAGAGTTAATTTTTTTCCTTAGTAGCCAGGGCTCTGTTTTGGATTCAGTATGGCAGACCTATAACTTTCCAGGAGGTCTTGTTTCTTGCTGTGTATTTGTTCAATATACAGTGATGTCAGTTTTGTCTGGTAGATACTAATGCACAAATAATGAAGAAGAAAGGAAAATACCAAGACTATTGGTATTTAGGTCTGTGAATTTTTGCTGTGCTGCAGACTGCAGAATGAGCAAAGGCTTCAAGGTACACATAGGCTGTGAGACTGCAGGTTTTTTATATCCCTTAACCAATCAAAGCAGTATTTATGTGTGTCTGCATAAAATCTTCAATCAGAACCTTTCAAACTAAGCAAATCTTTTGAAAATTAGTGAAATCAAGGATGTTTACCCACAGATGTACGTGTATGTATATGCCTGTGCATTAGTACATAAAATTCTAAAGTAAAAAACTGTTAACTGAAATGTTTATACCCAGATGTATATGAACTCCTTGTGTATAATATGGTTTCTGGAGATTTGTAGACCAAGCACCAATTTTGCCTACATAATTTGAAAGGAAATAAAAAGGAATCTGTAACAGTTTATTCAGGAAAAAATATTTCTAAAATATGCACGGTTGCCTACATAAAAATCAATTAAGCAAAGCCAGTATCATGTACACATTAGCAATTAAGAGATAATTGACAATCAATATCATCATTGAGGCTGGTAGTGTTTTCATTTAGCCTGTGAATAAAATGACCACAGGAGATGCCATTAGTATATTTTTAGATACAGCACTAAGAGATTGGCACAGCTTCCCAGACACTTTATTTTACCATCTCATTGTCTTCTGAAAGGAGTGGGGCTTAACTGGGAGAGACAAGGAGGTGAGGAAGAGCGAGAGAGAATGAGAGAGAGGGAGGACAAGTGCACCAGCAGAGCAAAAGCACGTGGAGGAAGAAAATCCTCTGCAAGAGCCTTTTAGACAATCAAGTGAACTCAATGTGATAAAAGACCACTAAGAGACTCACCCTTGGAGACATCAAGATACAAGAGACAGAGTAGAGGGTAGAGTAGGAAGAGAAAAGCTGACTGAGACATTAAAAGAAAGACAACAATACACACCTTTATAATGCTTTGAGAATGCAGGTTAAAATTGTACTGAATTCACAATATGTTGTGTGGGTCCAAAGAGCATGAATGCAGTCACAGACTTCTTGCTGTATTTTCCAGAGCTCTATAAATCCTTAATAAACAGATTTATTCAGACAACAAGTTCTTTGGGAGCAGTGCAGAGCAAATGCAAGTTCTTGCTGTAAATGGCAGTCCCTAAAGTTTCAAACAGCACATTTTACTGAACTTGTATCTGGTTGACAGACACTGGGAATGACTAACTGTTCAAGCCTGTTTCTTATTCAAGACAAGTAGAATGCAATATGGTAGATAGTATGGCTTGTGTCTGAAAAAGAAATGTAACTCCTTCCACCATTTATAAATCATATATATATATTTATTTTTTTTTAAAAAGAAAGCTACTGGAAAAGAACAAGCTAGGCATACAAAAATACATGATTCCTAATTTGCCAAGAGGCACCAAAAAGTTAACAGCCTTCTATCAAAACAATCTGAAGTAGGAAAAAATCCAACTTCAGAAGACTTCAGAGTAGTCACTTAGGAGAAGACATTTGTATTAGTTGCCCTTAATATAAACTCCCCTCTAGACTTGTCTATGTCCTTTTATTGTAGAACATAGCTTTGAAATTATGAGACCCTAATTACAGGATTATCTTGGAAACAACTCTTGCTCTATCTGCTATAGCATATACAGTGTCACAGGTGTCCTGTTAAATACAGCACATTCCCATGATCTATTGCAGGATTATTTTCAGAAGCAGAGCATCTTGTGAGGTGAGGAAGAAAGCACTGTCATTTCTCCCTGTACAAGAATTAGGGGGCATAAAGTGGAAACAGCCAGTGGCATGTTCAGAACAAAGACATTTCGCTCACAATGTGATGAAGCTTTGAGCAGGAAGTAATGTTTCTAAAAGTATACATGTCCTCAAAAGTTACTCTTCTTGGAAAGCAAATCAATCAGGAGCTATTAAGCTTTGGTGCTGGAAGTCCTTGAGCCACAAGTTGAGGTCTAGGTTAGAGTTTTGAGAAATCCTCACTTTTACACTCCCTAGGCAGCCAGGTCACAGCTGGAGGGAGGATGCTGGCCCAGGTGAGCCTTCAGACTAAGACGCACTCATAGACTTCCATTAGGATTCATAAGCTTGTATGTTACATGAAAGGCTATAATTTTTGTAAAGTCAGGTATGTATGAGGTAGGAATTGCTGATTAAGTTATCTTTTCCTATCATTTTTCCTTTTTTTTTCCCTGAATTGAGACCAAACACAACGGGGCTTTCTTACATTAGGCAGTGTACGTGGGTAGAAGGTGCTCCCTCAGCTGCGTGTGCTTCTGTGCACTGTGGAGCAGTGGAAAAATGTCAGAACAGCTCTGCTATTTATAATTGGAGAGAATTACTTGAGCACTAAATGCACTGAGCCCTGCTGTGGAAGAAGCAGTGGCTTGGTGTGAGTCTCACTCACAGTCTGGCTGTGTCAAAAGATACCCTTAAGGTCTTGTTCCAATATATCAGCCACTGTTTTTCTACAGCTTAATATTTGTAGTGATGTTTTATTTACAATTCAACCTGTAATTAAGGCATTCCATTTGCAATGCAAATATCTGTAGAACAGGAAAAGGAAGTGTGGCAGTGGGGACTGCTGGGCTGATTCAGTTTCTCTAAGGCCCCTTTACACTTCTCATCAGTACAGAAATGGCCTTAAAATGAATGTAAATTACATATCTTCCCTTTTTAAGGACTCTTAACAGTGCCAGAGAGATGTAAAGGGGCATTAGTTTAAAAGGTAATTGGATCTCACTTCAATCTCTTTCACCCTTCCTCTGTGTATGCATGTGAATACATGTATGTTTAAATATATGTCTATATACATGTGGAAGTACCAGTACTTTTCTTTTTCTAATGTTTGCTATGAAAGTATAATACCACAGAGTGAATTTTAAGAGGGCTGAAGGCCATCTTCAGATAATGTACTGCATAGTTCTGATTTAATCAGATTCTGATCTTCAGTTTCACCAGACTGGACTGTTACTAGGTTCCAAAGCACTGAAAAGGAGTGGATAGAACAGATAGGGCTCAGAAACTGAAATATTGGAGGCAAAAAAACCCTACTGAATGGGATAATTTATCTGTTTATGTAAAAATGCATATATGTATGTCTGTGTGTACATGAATGCTTCATTCTTTCCAAACAATAGTCATGTTACAAGATCTCTATGTGGCAGGAGCAGGCTGGGAGCAGGAGCCTGCCATGTGCTAAGAGTTCCCTGAGTCCCCCTTGTTCAATACGTGCTTGAGTGAGGTCATGCAAAGCAGACTCTTCTCTGCAAATTGGTATTACAGTCATCCCTTTGTCTTCTGTGCAGATTCTGGGTGCAAAATCCAGAATATGAACCAAACCCTCCTGTAAGCACAATCATTGACTTGAGTGGGCCTTAGAGCGTGTCCTTAGTCACTCTATCCTACTTATTCCATGCCATTTCCCCATTTCCACACCCTCTTTCTTATTTGGATGCAATGTGGAAGATTTTTGAGAAATCCAAAAAGGCAAAGCTTATAATAATCTCAAATTTGAACATTTTCAATTGGCTTTTAATGCTTATGTCCAGCATTTTATTCTAAAGAACCTACTGTAAAGCCCAGAATAATTTCAACAGGATCTTCCAGCCAATCTCTGTAGTCACTCTATAAGATAGTTACTGTCAGCCTGATTTTAGACCAAGGCACACACTCAGACTTTCAGCATTCTTATAAAACTTCTTTCCTGAGACAGCTTCTCACAGGGTACTTTTGCCAAAGCATTAAATCTGAAGGTTGAATGGAGCATCCCTGTTAGTGAAGCCTCTGTCCTGATCCAAAACCACAGGGCAAGATCAGTGGGAAGTGTATCACTGATTCCACTCAATTTAAGGAAAGGACAGTAGAATCCCATTAGAGAAACACAGGAGAAAAAAATGTATGTTTTTCTTCTCAAGTTTTCAAATCAGCAATACAAAGAAACAGTGTAAAAAAACTCCAGCTGTCCATTAACACACTTGCTTAGATGTGTACTTACATACTAAGTATGTTTTTACTTAGTTACTTCTTTTGTGCAAAACCAAACATTCCTAATATGAGCAAAAGGCTGTGCATGCCAACTTGTAGTATCCATCAGAAAAGAGGGAGATTCTAGCAAGGTACCATGCAGTACAAACACTACTAACAAATTTAGCAATTTCTGAGTGACTATAATAGCATGTAAATGAAGTTTCCAAGTCAGTATCACAGCCCTGAACTCACAGTCAGACTGATGCTTTGAGTACCCTTTGCTCCTGCTGAATTTCAAGAATACAGCCTCATTTGTAGAACTGCAATTTAAAGTTATTTTGTGATGTCATAGTCTTTCTCTAGTAATAACAGATGGTGTATGGCAGTTTTGAGGTGAAATCCTGACTCCCCCAGCTGTGTTGTTTCTATTATTGTAACTGTTATTGTTATTAAATGCTGAGCTGGCATCCTGTTACTTGCCTGAAAGTTGCCATTATAATGCTTTCAACTGTTTATAATATTATTAAGTGGAGGAGCACATGGACTGGGATTTTTTTTGGTCATGTTGTTATGCCCTTTTTTCCTTTTCTCGCATTTTTTTTAACATGAAACATGGGGGAAAGCTTTGATTTGCCCACACCAAAAGTTCTGATGACCTCTTCATGCAAATACTCCATACCTCAGAGAAGGAGCTGTCTTTTGCAAACCTGGTGACAAATTAGGCAAATTATAATGCAGAAAAATTATGGCTTACACATTGCCAGCGTTTTCTTTGACTTTCAGGAGGCTCAGGTCTCTGGAGACTTTTATTAGGAGTGTGCATGGATACATCTGACCAGATTTTATATATCCCAGTGACATAGCAGGGTTAGGTGTGCTGCAGGCAGGAGACCTGGACAAAGAGTGGTGTTTTCTGTGATTATTTCCTCTGAATCCTCCATGCCAGGTTCTGACTGGACAGTAGAGCTGAGAACAAGAACCTGTATTTGGTCTCTGTTCTGAGGGACATCTATTGCCCTCAGCGATGACTGGACAGTAGGGAGGAGAAAAAAATCCAGATTCACATACAAAAGAGATGAAATCCAGGTCAAAGGCAGAAAGGAGAGTGTACCAAGAAGAGGAAAAGACAGTTGGGTGTCTGTAGGTATAAGGAGCTGGCAGACTGCTTGAATAGGGAGCATTGGATGAGACACAGGACTGGGACTGACTTAGACCCATAAAACTTCCCACACAAGAAAGAATGGGTCAAAGACTAATCTGGGGCAGCAAAAGCAAGGTGACCTACGTGTCAAGACAGTGTGCTGCAAGGTAGTCTGGGAACAGTTCAGCCAAAAAGGTTTGTCAAGAAAACGAGAGGAAGAGTACTACCAAATGTGACATCTGCAGCTAAGATCAAGGGAGCTGTACTTGATATATACAGAACTGTCTGAGATACTCCACATGCCTTAAAAATTCTCAGTTGTCTTGAATATTTGCAGTCAGGATAAGCCATCACTTCCATTTAGCAGGAGTATTAGTGGTTTTCATACACTGCAGCAAAATTCCTCTTGCCAGGTGGGTTTGCTCAGGAACTATCTATCCTCTTTGTCCTTAGGTGTGGGAGGAATAAAAGTTTAATTGACGTGGGATTAGTCTGGCTTTTATTAATGATCATTGGAGAGGCCAGAAGGACTTTATGTGGTCATCCAAAACAAGACTCAGTGAATTCTTTTTCCTCTCTACATCATCATCTGTTTTGTTTATGCCATGCTAAAGGCAACTGTTACTTCACACACTTCAAAATACTAAATGTTGCACTCCAAATTGCCTACTGGTGGGAACTGGACAGCTACACAGGAGAAAATGAAACTGCTGCAGTTTATAACCAGATTTTTGTTACATCCTGGGCTGGTGTCAGTTTTCATTTCAGCAGCTGAGTTGATTTTGTGCTATGAAACTAAACTGCACACACCCGGGGAAAGGAAAGATGATCTGCAAGTTCTGAGTTTTCGTCTAAGCTGCTCAGTTCTTGTTGTGTTAGTGTGATATTGAGCAGGTGACTTAAGCCTAGTGTCATCTCACGTCAACTTAAACACTTGATGAGAGAGCCTACATTAGGGGTCTTATCCCTTTCCCCAAGATCTAACTGGTCTATAGACACATGACATTGTTTTTTGGTGGGCTTTGATCATTTTTTTAATTAATCTCTCAGAAAATACTTGTGATCTTGGATTTTTAATCTATCTCATCTGGTATGAAGTCCTGGGTTTTGGTGGGAAGTTAATTGTTTCAGTGACACAGCAGTTTAGGAAAAAAACTAAGCCAATGACAGATTTGCTTATATTAGGAACAGGCTTAGGAAGGAAGATTCATGAGCAGAGTCACCAGTGAAAGGTACGTGTTGTGTTGCCATGTATCATACAGGTCTGCCATCTGTCATAGGGATACAAAACACCTCATCTCATAGAAATGTGTTAGACAAGTAGACCTGGAATATCAAGGCTAAGTTATTTCTCTGACTAGCCTAGCTTCAAAGACTACTTTTGCTGAGATGGGGCCTGATCCCCTGCCACATCTGGTGTCCCAGAGAAATAATACAGCCCACATTTCTTTTATGTATTTGTCTCTTTGTTTGGGCCTTATCCTTATGCATATCATAATTCATTTTTATTTTTTGAACCAAGTTCTGATCCACAGTTCATTTTTATTTCTGAACCAAGTAGCACCATGATGCTAATGAAGGCACGTGTTGTTTCCCACAACAGTTTTTGTGAGGACAGTATCTACCCCGCACAGTCTGAAAGTATTTTTCAACTGTGGGAATATTTCCTAGGGGTGACATTTCCCATGTGCTAAATGGCAAGTAGCCTTAGCATTGAAACTCTTCTAGAAGCACACAGTCTTGCTTAGCAGGGTACTTGCTTCTGAAAATACATGCTGTTTCTCTACAGCTGAGAAACTTTTGCTGGGTTGGGCATATCATTATCAATGTAATGGATGCATCCATAATGGAAAAAAAATCCACAATGGCTTTTATCAAATCCAGCTGATATCCAAGTCCTTATTTTGATTGAGCACTGTATTTAAGCATCTGTTTGCATAGATCTGTCAGCATTCCCATTATAAACACATCTTTTCAAGAAGACAGTGTGGGAGCAAACTTCAAACCAAGCTAAGAGTTCTTTGTCTTTAAATAATGGATCCACATAATACGTGTGCAGTAGAAAAGATTATATTAGAGAAATTTTATGTTCTCTCCTTCACTTCCATCACCGACTTTGTGATTTGGCGAGTTTCACCATTAAGAAGGTGGGACTTCTCAGAAGCTATGTCTCCTCTCTTCTCCCACCCAGGGTTCAATAGTGAACAAAGCTGTAATTTAGCTCCAAATGTTATTCTTGAACTCATAATTAAATATTTTAGCCTCTTAGCTTTCAACCCAAATGCAATCTGATAATTATTTGGTGACTGCCTGATTAATAACTGCTGTGCAATTAAAATCTTCTGGCCTGGTCATTTGTACATTCAGAATGATAGTAAGGTACCCCTAAAATGTGCATTGCTGTTGCTTTAACTATTCAAATTTCAAAATTTCAATCATCTTTTTAATAATTCTTTTGAGGGAATACTAACATCCCTTTTCAAGGAAGAACAGAAAGATATAAGATGCTTTCTAGTCATTGTTGTAAATATTGAGTTTCATTAAAATATTATTTGAATCTGATTTTGAAAATAGAGTGCAGACTCAGCTGAATTTTGTAAAGCAGAAAGAATGAAACTCCGAGGATATGTAAAAGAACTCCTGATTTCTATTCCACCTAAAAGAGATCTTGATATCAATAGAAGTTTTGCCTGAGTAAAGATTTGTGAAGATTCAGACTCTCATCTTTCTAATAGCAGTCTCTCTTGAGGGGTGTTTTAAGATCTGTGCAGAGCAATAGCAGAGAAGAATGACAGCCTTATCCAAAACTCATTGAAATCAAAGTAGGTGTTTCCATTATTCAGAAGAAGATTATAGAGTGATGTACAGGAAAATATCAGGAATTACTCCGTCAGCCTTCACAGGAAAACAGTCAGTTGTAAGTATTGCTGTGGATGGCAGCCATTATGCTTTTAGTTCCAACAACAGCTCTTCTTAACACAGAACTGAAAACACCTACATTTTCCTTTTTCTTTTTTCTTGAAGATGGTGAAACTACTACTTTGTTCATTCTGAGCAGGACAAAAAGATGTCTATAATTCAATAACCTTTTTAATGAAATAGTTTTGAGGTACATTGTGATTTTTATCAAAATTTGTAAAATTCCTATATAATGGGTATTTTTCTCATTTGCTGATGAATGTTTTACTAATTCGCTATTGTTCTTACAGGATGCTTTTAAGAAATCATACAAATATGATACTTTATTTGTAACCTACATTTTAGAGCCATAGATACTGAACTCAATTTCACAGGTTAAAACCATAAAAAATGTTCATCTTCATAACATTTTTTGCAGGTATGACTGTTTTTTCCTTTAAAATTAATGCATTTTCAATATCCTAGCTAGATGTTTGGCTTTAAAAATCACAGAATCATATAATCATAGAATAGTTTGATTTGGAAGGGACCTTTCAAGGATCATCTAGTCCAACCCCAAAACTAATTAGTTTAGGAATGGAATTGGTCATGTGCTTAGACAATCGGTCAGTTTTTCACGTCTACCTTTCCCTAGAGCTAAAGTTTATTCTCTTAAAGCTACCTGTCTAAGAGACTTGGGATTAGATTGCTTTGAGATGCCTGTTTTGTCTTTGAAGAGGCTTGGTTTCCAAGGGAGCCAGGAAGTTATCTACCATCCTCCAGATTTCTCAAACTAGGTATCCAGAAGCATAAATCCCATTTAAAGGCTTACTTCTGGCACCTCTGCAGTGGAAAGATCATAAATCTCAAGAGAAGGAGTAATGATCAGTTAAAGATGTTACATTCCCAGCTCTCTGTCCGTGCTGGTCGCAGCAGTTACTGTTCTCCAGCAGAGGCAGCAGACTGGGAATCTCTCAGTGCTGATTCTGCTGCCGAGTGATGGCTAGTGGAGAATGTCTGTGACTAGTGTAAAACACTGCTTCTAATAAGGATGAAATTATGCAACACATTGGAACATTAACTCTTGGACTTGATGATTATTCAACCTGTGATTGGTCACTGGATCTTGAAAGTATGTAATACAGGTAATATAGAGAATATACAGACCATAATAGAGTGTCCTGTCTGCGTTATGAATTTACCTGCAAGCCCTTCCTTCTAATTTCTTGTGCAGTAACAAGGGAAACCTCAGGAAAACCCTGCTACTATGTATATTCCATTCCTCTTTGCATCATTCTGCAGTTTCCCAGCCTCCTAGTTCCCTCTGATGGGCTAAAATAATTACAAGGAAACAATGTTACTTCCACTCTTTGCTTGCAGCTCCAGAAGCAGCTGTCTGAGCTGGACGAGGACGACCTGTGCTATGAATTCCGTCGGGAGCGCTTCACCGTCCATCGCACTCATCTCTATTTTCTGCATTACGAGTACGAGCCTGCTGCAGACAACACTGATGTGACACTGGTGGCACAACTGTCCATGGACAGGTAGGGAACACCTCTTGTTCATCTGGGAGCATGAGACAGCTTTTTATTACAGGCAAATCTGACTATGGAGTGCTTTGGAGAGAGGAAAAATGCACGTCCATAGAAACCTAGATGTTGTCTGTGCAGTGCACACACTGCTACACTCTACATGAGTTCATGAGAGGATGACTCTTGGAGCTGAGAAAGTTGTTGCTTGCTGGAATTGTCAGGCATTATTAGTCCATGGAGTTTTGCAGCAACTTAGAAAAAACAGATGTTTGTAATAGAATTAGGCAAGCAGTTGTAGCTGACCCAAGTTTTTGCATGTGTTTTTCTGCGCTAGAGGATGTTAGCTTTGCTTTCATTGGCATTTTCCTTGCAGAAAATTTCAATTTGAACATTTGAGCTTTTAGTTCTTGTGTGAAGTGGAATTTAACTGGTATTTAATTTGGGGAAAAAAAATCATTTCGTGACACATTCCACAAATTCCTCTGATTCCCACCATTGCAATTAGCTGAAATTTTTCAGAAGCTTGAAAGTGCAGTCTGGATCAGCCAGCTTTGTGAAATTTTGTAATTGTCTGCTCTCTTTTTTTTTCCTCCAGCTTCTCAGTTCAAATCTAGTGCAAACTTTGTAGTTACTGCCATCATAGTGGGTTACAAAACAAATCAGAACTCATTGAGTATTATCCAGAAACTCATAATTTCCTTCAGCATAGCACGTACAGAATATAACATGGCATGTGAATAACACCACTGCTACACTAGTATAAGGTCAGCAGTTTTCCAGGAGGGTTACAGGAATTGAGACAAACAAAACACTTACAGCCTGTTTTTAAAATAAACAAAAATGAATAAGGGGTATTCTGTTCCACCGATGCCTCAGCACTGCACATTGTGTTATGATGTGCTGTGCTCATCAGTGTCTGTTCTATTGATTTTTAATTGAGGAAACATTTCTTAAGTGTTCACAAACCTTGAGTAAAAAACTAAAGAAATAAATTGAGCCAGACCCTGAGTGAGTGCCACAGTAAAATAGTAAAGCCAGTGTGTGCCCATGGTATATTTTTCCCCCCAGAATTTAATTAAAAAGGATGAACTGGGGCTCAGTGCTGATTCACTGGCACTGATGCAAAATCTGAGCATCTTTTTCCCTTTCTGGATCCTCACTGGGGCACGTGTTTTTATTGATAGACAGAACCACACATTTTTATTCAGGAAGAACAGCCGTCCTGGTTCTGTGCAGGAAAAATGTTCCCTACTTCACTGGTGTGTTGCTATAAATTATTGATTTGAGTTGGAAATACTTTATTTCAGCTAAAATCAATAAATAATAACCTACCAAAGAACTGCTTAGCTGCTTTGTTTCCTTTCACATCTTTCAGTTACTGCCTTATCATTTTCCATCTTCTTTAAACCACTTTTATTAAACTCCTCTGGCACAACTGTAGGCATTTAAGAATAGTGTCTCAGATGTAAGGTGACATGGACATAAACAACATGCTGTACACTACATTCCTGAATTATTCTTTGAAATTATTATTGGAGATGAGGAAAAGCAAAAAAACAACTCCCAGCACTTCCCCTTGTCCCGTTGGAGGTGAGATTGACGTGGCTGTCGTGACAGATTTAGGTTTACCTGTCCTGTAGGCTTGAGGAATGGAAGAGAGGGATGCATTCTGCAAGCTAACATTATTGTTTTAGGTGGAAGCTTTGAGACAGCCTCATTCAGGGTTGTTCATTATTGGGTAGTTGTCATTTTTTGCAGTGATGTGACATTTTTTGAATAATGGCTTGGTTGGTTCAGTGTGATTTTCATGCATGTGTTTTGGCTAAGCAGGCTTTTTAAAGGCTCAGTATGTACCTGAGGTTCAGAAATCAGAGTAGGACTTAAAAAAATGTGACTTCAGAATGGGGAAAAGGAAAGACATAATTAGCAATACACTGCTTGAAATCTGAGAATCTGAGAATGAGCTGGAAATCAGTTGAATATTCTTAAGAAGAAAAATAAAAATAAAGAATCTCACAAAACAATTCAATTCCAGCAAAATTCACTTACCTGAACAGACCTTTAAAAAATTTACCAACTAAATTATGGTCTCATTATTATGCAGTACAGCAGTACATTTGTTTTCTGTAGAGTCCTTATGAGAACACATTCCTCAAGTCCACTAAAAAAACCCAAAATAAATTGGTCATGTTGTGTTTAGAAATTCATAATTCTAAGTTTTGTGGTCAAAAGAGACATAACAACTTAAAGACAGCAGATTATGGAGGATCACCTAGCAGTCCCTGTATCATATTTATGGAAGTAGAGCCTGTCAGTGAGAACAACACAGTAAAATTGAGTATACTGAAGGGTACTAAGGTGTCCAGCTGGGAACTTGTACCACCAGAAGCCAGTTTCCACTTCAGTATCATGAAAAGGTTTGCATTAGCAGGTGTGCTGTTTAAATAAGTTATATATGCCATTAGTCCACTGCATGGAGTCCTTAGAAGGCATTTTGCTGCATTTTTTACTAGGCAAGCTTTCCATTTTTAAACTGATGTCCTAAATTTGAGTGCTGACAGATTGGAGTCTCCTGATTAGCAGATTTGAATTATGTTGGAAAGAGCCAAAAAAATGTATTTTCCCCTATTTATTATTTGTGTAATCAAAATTCTAGACCCCTTACATACCTTTTAGATATTTTTATATTGATTTGTGTTTGAAATTCAGCTGTATGTTTCAGGCTGATAATAGCCTTTGTTTCAATAACAGATAAAAGAAAATTATGTACCAAGTGTAGACTAGTAAGGTAATATATCTAAAAAAAACTATTATATCATCTTGGTATCATCACAATCATTCAGAAGGCAGACTGTGTTTACTGGTATGAGTATATCCTTGGGGTTTTTTGGCAAATCTTTGGGAGATAGGAGGAGGGGGGAAATATTTTCTCAGATTATGATAATGCAGAAATGCATTATTAATGCAGAAATCTTGCATTTTGTATAATATTAATATGAAAAAATCAGTAATGTGGATTTCAAACTGAGTGAAGATACTAATTTTGCATCATCTACTCTTCCCAGATTTTAATAGAATATCTGGTTAGGCTGCATAGGTCATTTCCCTTCATATTAAATCAAGAGGCTTTGCAATCAGTCCTTGCTGTAGTTTTGGGTGACACATCTCAATCTCTAGGCAATAAATTGCCCAAAACGTTTAAATTATTTTGACCAAGTTGGGTTTGATTTATGTTTGCATATGAAATCTTTCCTTGTCATTTTCATCAATAGCATTGTAGCTGCTGGAATTTTTTTAAAAATACACATCAATACAACCTGTTTAGGAAATGATTTAATGAAATTTGAGATAGTGTGAACATATACAAGTTAGTACTTTTAATGATGAAATGTTCTTTTGATATTCCACTGCAATGCCACGTCTGTCCTTCCTCCTCTCCTTACTCCCTACTAATAGTAAATCCCATTTCTATCAATGTGTCACCAGTTTTGTCCTTTTCCCTGACAGCAAGCCTTCTTCTAGTTATTGCACATTTTCACCTAAGGCAATATCCCATTGACCTGTCTCTTTTAACAGCCTTTAAGATCTGACTAACTGCCTTGCAAAAATTTGGGGAAGGTTTTCCTGGTTTTAGGTGGAAGCTTTGAGACAGCCTCATTCAGGGTTGTTCATTATTGGGTAGTTGTCATTTTTTGCAGTGATGTGACATTTTTTGAATAATGGCTTGGTTGGTTCAGTGTGATTTTCATGCATGTGTTTTGGCTAAGCAGGCTTTTTAAAGGCTCAGTATGTACCTGAGGTTCAGAAATCAGAGTAGGACTTAAAAAAATGTGACTTCAGAATGGGGAAAAGGAAAGACATAATTAGCAATACACTGCTTGAAATCTGAGAATCTGAGAATGAGCTGGAAATCAGTTGAATATTCTTAAGAAGAAAAATAAAAATAAAGAATCTCACAAAACAATTCAATTCCAGCAAAATTCACTTACCTGAACAGACCTTTAAAAAATTTACCAACTAAATTATGGTCTCATTATTATGCAGTACAGCAGTACATTTGTTTTCTGTAGAGTCCTTATGAGAACACATTCCTCAAGTCCACTAAAAAAACCCAAAATAAATTGGTCATGTTGTGTTTAGAAATTCATAATTCTAAGTTTTGTGGTCAAAAGAGACATAACAACTTAAAGACAGCAGATTATGGAGGATCACCTAGCAGTCCCTGTATCATATTTATGGAAGTAGAGCCTGTCAGTGAGAACAACACAGTAAAATTGAGTATACTGAAGGGTACTAAGGTGTCCAGCTGGGAACTTGTACCACCAGAAGCCAGTTTCCACTTCAGTATCATGAAAAGGTTTGCATTAGCAGGTGTGCTGTTTAAATAAGTTATATATGCCATTAGTCCACTGCATGGAGTCCTTAGAAGGCATTTTGCTGCATTTTTTACTAGGCAAGCTTTCCATTTTTAAACTGATGTCCTAAATTTGAGTGCTGACAGATTGGAGTCTCCTGATTAGCAGATTTGAATTATGTTGGAAAGAGCCAAAAAAATGTATTTTCCCCTATTTATTATTTGTGTAATCAAAATTCTAGACCCCTTACATACCTTTTAGATATTTTTATATTGATTTGTGTTTGAAATTCAGCTGTATGTTTCAGGCTGATAATAGCCTTTGTTTCAATAACAGATAAAAGAAAATTATGTACCAAGTGTAGACTAGTAAGGTAATATATCTAAAAAAAACTATTATATCATCTTGGTATCATCACAATCATTCAGAAGGCAGACTGTGTTTACTGGTATGAGTATATCCTTGGGGTTTTTTGGCAAATCTTTGGGAGATAGGAGGAGGGGGGAAATATTTTCTCAGATTATGATAATGCAGAAATGCATTATTAATGCAGAAATCTTGCATTTTGTATAATATTAATATGAAAAAATCAGTAATGTGGATTTCAAACTGAGTGAAGATACTAATTTTGCATCATCTACTCTTCCCAGATTTTAATAGAATATCTGGTTAGGCTGCATAGGTCATTTCCCTTCATATTAAATCAAGAGGCTTTGCAATCAGTCCTTGCTGTAGTTTTGGGTGACACATCTCAATCTCTAGGCAATAAATTGCCCAAAACGTTTAAATTATTTTGACCAAGTTGGGTTTGATTTATGTTTGCATATGAAATCTTTCCTTGTCATTTTCATCAATAGCATTGTAGCTGCTGGAATTTTTTTAAAAATACACATCAATACAACCTGTTTAGGAAATGATTTAATGAAATTTGAGATAGTGTGAACATATACAAGTTAGTACTTTTAATGATGAAATGTTCTTTTGATATTCCACTGCAATGCCACGTCTGTCCTTCCTCCTCTCCTTACTCCCTACTAATAGTAAATCCCATTTCTATCAATGTGTCACCAGTTTTGTCCTTTTCCCTGACAGCAAGCCTTCTTCTAGTTATTGCACATTTTCACCTAAGGCAATATCCCATTGACCTGTCTCTTTTAACAGCCTTTAAGATCTGACTAACTGCCTTGCAAAAATTTGGGGAAGGTTTTCCTGACAGGAGGTGAAATGATCTGTGGGTCCATACACCTCTGTCCTCCACAAACTTGTTGAAGAGCACTGTAGTGTGTTTCTATGTGGGAATAGCTTGACCTGAAATGCAAATTGGGCACTAGACAGTGTTGAAGTTTATGAACCCTCTATCCTCTAAGTAGATCCACATGAACAGATCCTTGCAATTGCTCAAAGTTCCCACTAGATAAGTCCTGTTACCCATGTGGGTTTTCCTGTGGCATCAAAGCTTCAGACAGAAAGGATGGTGCTTTAGGTATCTGATCTAGGGCCATCTTAGGCTACATTGGATTTAGTGAGATTGGTGTATCCAGGGTGCAGTCCATCTGTCCAGGAGGAGACCTCAACTTATCATCTTAAAGAATGAATTAGGCTGTAGAAATATTTACTGCATTCCACAGCATATAAAGCATCCCCAATCTGTCTCACTTAGAGAAAGATGTCTGCATTTGGTTGGGTGAACACAGACACAGAGTCCCAGACAGGGAAACAGCTTTTTCTTACTCTCACCCTTCCTCTTCCAGGCTCCAGATGCTTGAAGCCATCTGCAAGCACTGGGAAGGTCCCATCAGCCTGGCACTCTACCTTTCCGATGCAGAAGCCCAGCAGTTCCTGCGCTACGCTCAGGGCTCGGAAGTCCTGATGAGTCGCCACAACGTTGGCTACCACATTGTGTACAAGGAGGGGCAGTTCTACCCTGTGAACCTGCTCAGGAACGTGGCCATGAAGCACATCAGCACACCATACATGTTTCTGTCCGACATCGACTTCCTGCCCATGTATGGACTCTACGAGTACCTCAGGTAATGGACAGTGAGGGAATTCCCACTGCCACCCACCATTTCAGCCTCTCCACTCCCCCTGCCCACTCCCCTTCTCACATATTCCCAAAACAAAAACAGTTTGAGCAGATCTGAAAACGGCAGCATATAAACATTTGAGGTGTGACAATGCCCAGCAAGGAGCAAGAATTTTTAGACTAGAAGAAGGGACTGACTGTAAGTGGAAAGTAAAGCAAAATGGTTATGAAAGAAAAAACCCACGTCTGAATGTGAGCCTCATTATCCATTAGAATAATCTCCTCAGGGCTGCAGAGGAACCAATTTGAAAATTAAACTGGGTTAAGTATTATTAAATGTCCAAGAGCATCATTTATTAGCAGAGATGTGAAACAGGCAGTTTCTCAAAACATCTCTGGTTCTTAATGTCAGCAACAGAAAAACATGCAGAGCAGTACTGAACTTGTTGTCCGTGTGACACACTCTTAATTCAGTTCCTTATCTTGAATAGAGGGGGATGAGTCTAACCTGCTCAAAAATACAACTGCAATGCCAGCACCTGTCAAGGCAAAGTAATTGTCATAAGGAAACTGAGAGGAGTAACATCAGTGTATATTGTATCATACTGCAAGTGAGCAGGTTGGGCTGAGCAAACTACAGACTTCTGATCCATTAACTGAGCTTTTTAAAATTAAGACCTTTCTGCTCTGCAGAGGCTGGTCATCTGAGGCCAAACATAGAGCAAGGAGGACACCCTGTGGCCAGACAGGAGGATGTCAGTTCCTTTATCCTGATCAGTTTAGCTTTTTGTCTCTATTCTAATTTGGTGAAAGTTGATCAAAGTGTTCCAGTGAGAGCCTGCCTGTAGGTGTTCCCTGTCAGTTCATAAGCCCAGGGCTTTGGAGTGTAAAGGAAAATATGCCTTCTGGTATCATGAACTTATGGAGGAGTTTATTTCTTTCAGGCTTAACTCTATAAGACATTTACAGGGCCAAACTCATTATTCAGAGGGGTGGAGTACCTCTCCAATGAGGAAGGGATCAGAGAGTTAAGTGTTCAGCCTGGAGAAGTGGAGGCTCCAGGGAGGCCTTATTATGGCCTTCCAGTATATCAAGGGAGCTTAATAAGAAAGATGGGGACAAACTTTTTTAGCAGAACCTGTTGAGATAGGACAAGGATAAGTGGTTTTAAACTAACAGAGAGGAGATTTAGATGAGATGCAAGGAGTAAGTTTTTTGCAATGAGGATGTCAAAACGCTGGTACAGGTTGCCCAGACAGGTGATGGGTATCCCATCCCTGCAAATTTTCAAGGTCAGGCTGGATGGGGCTCTGAGCAAGCTGATCTAGTTGAAGATGTCCCTGCTCACTGCAGGGAGGTTGGTCTAGATTATCCTTGAAGGTGCCTTCCAACCCAAAAAAATTCTATGATTTTACAAAAAGAGAAAGTCAGTCTTGCAAAAAAACAAGAAAAAGCTACTTGAAAAGAAAAGGGCTAGATGACCTTCAGAGGTGCCTTCCAGCCCAAACTGTTCTATGGCTTTCAAGATGCTGAATTTCAGTTGTATCAGTGAAATAATAGCACACTTGTCAAACTTGTTTTCCTCTTATTTTGTTGAAGTCTTTTCAAGTTGTGCTAGGAGCACTCCAAAATTATTCTGTTCCTTGCACACATTAGCTATCTCCAGACAGGTGGATGAAGAGTTATTCTTCAGTTCTCTATTCTTCTGTTAGTGTTGCATAGTGGTACATTTTTTCAGATAGTGCTGGACACAGTAAGGATGGCAGCTGTTGATACTGGCATTTAGTGCTAGAAAAGGAACTTGTTCTCTCATGCTGCTTCACAGTGCACGAATGGGAGCCAGCAATTAAAGGAAGAAGAGAGGAGAGAAGGCAGAATGAAGTCCCACCATTTCCTTGAGATATTACAACCATATAAATAATTCTCATAAGGTGATATTGTATTACAGAACTAAGTGCACCATGATGGTGCATTGGTGATGTTTCAGAAAAAAGCAGAGATGCTCTCTGAGAGCAGCTGCCTCTTAGACTTTGTGTTACCTTGCCAGCTTTTTTTAAGGCCTGTACCAGTTCAACTCTGACTGAGAGTCTCTCTTGTCTGAGAATATTGAAGTTGCTAGTCTGCTACTACCAGCTCTTTAAAAAGTGATTGGATTGGTTTTTTCTTGGGGTTTTTTGATTTTTAGGGTTTGTTTTGTTTTGTTTTTTGTTTGGGGGCTTTTTTGTTTGTTTTTTGGGGTTTTTTTGGTTTTGGGGTTTTTTTTGCATGTGGACTAGATGCTTTTGTAGCTTTTTCAGTAACGATTTTTCTAAGCAAAGTAGCAGGGAGTTGCATTGAGATTATTTTAAATACAGATACCCTGTGTCTTTCTGTATTGACTGTTCCCACTGCCTCTGAAAATAGCTGATTAGTGCTATCTGTCTGAATGGCAGCAATTGTTTGTTATCGAGATGTAAAACATTTTTAACCTCATTTCCTCAGATAGAACAACCATAAACAAATGGAAATGGTATTTTGGGCATCACTTTGTACAGAATAAGCCAGGAAAGTCCTACTCACTGAAAGTTTGCTCATTTACATGTATTGCATATTATGTCTCTGCATATAATATATTCTCAGAAAGAAAGGAAATTTGAAAAATATTTTCAACTTATTTTGAAGGTGTCATATGATAAAGGTTACAACCAGTTTTGAAGGAGAAGCTGATGGAGCTGATGGTTACCTATCCCTTTATTTATCTGTTGCTTTGCACTTAGATTTGTGCTAATTGAGCTTTTTCATGGCTGCTAAGTAAAACCATTTCAATGTTTTTATCTCCATCAAACGCCCTTTTAGTCCCGCTTTAGTCTTCTGTGAAGTACAGAAGGAAATGTATAATTTAAAGATTTCCTGTTACAAGTAGTCACTGAGGTCATCTTGTCAGTGCCCCAGAGGTAAAGGCTTCTTCTGGTTGCTGCAGGTAAGGTGTTTGGGTCATCCTACAGTGACTTCTAACACAAAACAGTGAGACAGGCTGCTTATCTACAGCTGTCACAGCTAACACTGAAGTTCTTTCCTGACACATTTGTGTAAAATGTGCCCTTGGCTTCCAGTGACACATTTAGCATTAATTGGGACTCAGCATCCCAGCTCCATCCATGGGTTTTATATCTGTCCCCTACATCATGAGTTGTGAAGTAGTTCTGCTTATTTTTCAGCATCTCAGCTAGGGAGATAGTTCAGATTGTGTCTGTTGGGGTTTTTGTTTTGGTTGCCTTTGTAGTCTATGAATTTGTGTCTTCTGCAGAGAGGAAGAGCATTCTAATGAATTTAACAGTGGTTGGCAACTCTCCAGTTCTGACCACAAGCTCAATGACTGCCATATTTGTAACTTGCAACCAACCACTTACCAAATCCTGATGGTGGACTCTTTTTTTTTCGGAGTGTAGTGCTTTAGGATTAGGTTGCTAGCTTTTCTATGTCTGAGCTTCTCTATCCTCCAAAAATGGGAACGATCTTACTATCTACTTATATGAGGGTGAGAATTCTGTGTTAATTTTTGAAAATAACAATGCAGATTAGAAGATTAATATCAACATGCTGGAGTTCATTCAACCTGTGAGGAGACTCTTGTGATTTAAGATTCGTTTCTTCACTGCTTTGTGAAAAATATTGTTGATTAGATTTAAAATTTAACCCAACCTTCACTGTGTCAGAATGACACACATAAGTCTGAACACAAAGATAGCTGGGAAATGGTTTCCTGGACAACACTAGCACAAAAAGAGGTAGCTCTTCATAGTCATAAATCCTTATTTTGGGGTTTGGAGGAAAAGGATAAGAAAGGAAAGTGGGTACTGAATCAATACTACTGAATCCAAAAAACAGCCCTCATCAGGATAGTGCAAGAATTACCTAGTTTACCCAGTGCTAGCTTGCAAAATAAGCAAATGTATTCCCTACATTGTATTCCAGATATCTGGCAGCACCAACAAAATTTTCTTATTCCCAAATGGTAACAGAACCAGCCAACAAACAAATAGCACCTCCACTCAAAACAGGAGAAAAAGTCATCCCACAGAAAAATGAAAATGTAGATTTGCTTCCAGTAGGAAGAAGTTAGAATTTCAGCTGGTTGTCCAAGGAGCAGACCACTAGCCAAGTTATGAGAAGAAAATGGAATGTGTTTTTCTTTCTCCCTGCCATTATCACAGTTTAAATGACTTCTGTTGTCCTTTGTCTCTCAAGTTCAACGTCTGGATGTCAGCAGTGATTTCTTCTTCCCTTTGCATCAGTCTTTTATGTCGCAGAGTCTATCTCAAGGGCAGGTGATTCTACTCAGAGATCAGTGCTGTGGGCTTCTTGTCTGTGTGCCTCAACTCCCAGCTCCGTTTTGGAGAGCCCTCCACTTTGACCTTACCACCTGTACTGGTTGTGGCTGAGCTGGAGGTCTTTCCCCGTGTGATGGTAGCATCCCTCACAGTGCTGTGCTTTGCCTTGGTAGCTGGAAAGGTGTTGATGACGCACCAATGTTTTGGCTACTGCTGAGCAGTGCTGGCACAGCATCAGTGCTGCCTCTCCATCATTCTGCCCCCCATCTGGGAGTGAGCAAGATCTTGGGAGGGGACACAACTAAAACAGCTGAGCCAAATTGAACAGGGAGAATCCATGCCAAATGATGTCAGCTCAGATAGATATAAAAGCTGAGAAAAGAAGGAGGAATGCAGGGCATTCGTTATTTAGAATGTTTGTCTTCTACAGCAACCACTATGTGTGCTGAAGCCCTGCTTCCCAGGAAGCGGCCAGACATCACTTGATGGGAAGGAGAAAGTAAAATCTTCTATTTTTGTCTTTGTTGGTGCATACTCAGCCTTTTGGTTTTGTTTTAGCTAACCCCCTTATCTCAACATACAAGTTGTTTTCTGTCTTACTTTCTCTCCCATACCCAGCAGAGAAGGAGGGCTGAGAGCAGCTTGGTGGGCACTTGATGTCCAGCCAAGGTCAACCCACCATGCCAACATGCACCTCAGATGCTCGCATATCTCTTGAAAATATTTCTGCAGAGAATGTCCTGCTATTTTTTTTCACTTTGGAAGTGTTTCCACATCTCTGTGGTTGCCTGAATGCACCTCAAGCATCTTGTTTCAGACCTCTGTTTCTCTTCACTTACCTCACTCTTCATGTTGACCTCTGTCAGCGCAAGTGATTTCAGGCTGTTCTGTCAGTTTTTTCCCTCTGCTTTTTGATTTCTTCTGATGATGAAGGTACTATCATTTATTCCTTCTAATAGTTCAGGCATTGACAACTGTATGAAATTTGGAGGTGACAGGAGCAGCAGGGAATGTGCAGAAAGAATCACTGGTATCAACAGCATTTTTGTGGTTATATCCCATATATTAGAGAATAAGTCACAATCAGCACTAGATTCATCACAAGTTGCTCTGTCTGACAGTTTCTGCTGTTACTTGTGCTTGATACCTGTGCCTCCTGCAGCTTTGGTCAGCTTCAGACTGTAAACTTTGGTGGGCAGGATTGTTTCCTACTCTTGGACAATGCAAGCACAGCAAGGCCTTGAATTTTGCCTGGGCCTTTTGAGCTCGCCATAAAACAAAGTTATAGTAACAGCCATAAATGGAAGCTGCTGTTCCCTTGCAGACCCCAAAGGATGAGCATCACTACAAATGTTACCTGCTCCTTCCTAGAACTGAATCCCCAAAGCTGTACTGTTCAAGGCTGATAGATTGCACAGAGACCAGAAAGACTTAGATTTTGGAAAATAAACTGTATTAGTATCCCCTGCTCTCAGAAGTGTGAAAGGGAAGAAACATTTAAAAGCATCATAAAGACTGTATACTGGCACTGCTCAACAACTTTGGAAGGTCACAAATGCTGATTGTGAAGGAGTCGTCTATTGACATGCAGGTATCTTGGCCTCTAGTGATGGTGAGAGAGAAGCTACAAGAAGAAAGTACAAAACCATTTATGATAAGATGCTGTTAGCATCCTTCGTTTGTGAAAAGTTAACTGGAATGTGTCAGGGGCTCTTTAAACAATGCAAAATTTGCAGTAAGGAGCTGAGAACAGATTGCTTAATATAGAACAGGCCTATAGGGTGGTATGATTTTCCTAAAATTCAAATTTTATGAAGTAGTTGTGCTCATCTTCCTTTTCTGTGACAGCAGTATAAATGAATTCTAGGTATTCTGGGCTGAGAAAAATTGTTTGTATGGTTCTTCTGTTATTAGGATAGTGATCCCAATTCCTTCAACTTAAAAGGCTGTAGAGAGTTTGCTGCTTGTCAACATTCTCCTTGATTGCTTGTTGCAGTAACATAAAAGTCAGGACAGTGAACCCTGTTAAGGGGAACTGACTTTGACAGGGAGAGAGAGGCATATTTCTGGTATGAAATATGGAGATAATGAAATAAAAATTGAGACAGAGTTATTTCTAATGACCGGTATAGTAAGATTCAGTTGGGGGATGGAAAAGTAACTTCTTTTTCTTTGAATTTTAGTTCATTCAAAAATAGGCTGAACACCTCTGGCAGGCAGGATGAGAGATTGCGAAACTGCTCCTCTGCTGCGACAGTCATCCCAAGGCCCCTGCCTGGAAAAGAGCCCTGTGTGAAATACATATGTGCACACACGCTCACACACCAAAACAGTCTCTGCAGTAGCAAAAAGAAGGAAAAAGAGAGGCATCCCAGTCCATTCAAGTGTAGAGCACTTCTATGCTCCCAACAGTCTGATCAGCATTGATCAGTCAAACACGCAAGCCCATTTGGAATTCTGTTGCTCTCCCTGCTCTTAGAGCAACAGACCAAAAGGAGAAGAAAATTTGAAACACCTGTAGGAAAAGATATGGGCCATAGTTACATTTATAGTATCGTAACTACCCATTTTTTTGCACTTTATTTTGAAAAGTTGTGATTTGCTCATTTGAAAATTTTCCTGCTTTTATTTGTTTTTTCTCTTTTGCCAGGAAGTCTGTCATCCAGCTAGACCTAGCTAACACCAAGAAAGCTCTGATTGTACCTGCCTTTGAGACCCTACGCTACCGCCTCTCCTTCCCCAAGTCAAAAGCAGAGCTGTTATCTATGTTGGACATGGGAACCCTCTTTACATTCAGGTAATGGAAAGTACTCTTTAAGATGTGGTAATTACCTCTGGTTTTTATGTTCTTCTGAATATTGGGTTCTTCTCTTTCACTGTCAGCTGCATTAAGAAACGTATTGGAATTTTTTTCCCTTTTCAAAGAGAGGCAGTGAACAGAATTGTGGATATATCCTGTCTTTAAGCTCAGCATTTTATCTCGTATTACAGGCCTCTACTGAAGGACTTCAGTTGTTAAATCGAATTTGTTTTATTTTCATCATTTTTTATTGCGCTACAAAATCAAGCGTGACCATTACACTCAAGTGCGTGTAATTTACTTTTTGGCTGCCAAATACTATCTGTATAGCTGTGTCTTCTCATGTGACCAAAAGTAATGTATCTCTGCTCATTGGTTCTCTTCCTTACTGGAAAAACAAACACAGGCTTGTCTTATGCTCTTTTAAAGTGTGAAACAGCTGCTTAAATACCTAGAGTTCTTCCGTGCAGAGGTAAGAGAGTACTCTGGCTAGAGGCTAAGAAGCAAAGAACACCTAAATTTGGAACTCCTCTCTGAAGCAGACTTCTTTTGTGGCTGTGAACAAGTCACTTCTATTACCTGCCAGACTCTTCAGTTTTAAAATGCAGCTACCAGGGGTTAACCATCTCTTGGGTGTGTGTGGTAAGGTCTGATTAGCAGACATTTGTAAAGCATCTCAGCAATGGGAAGAGTACAATATGGCCTTATGATGTTGCACAGAGAGGGGGCTTAGGAGACTTGCGTTCTCTTCTCAGCTCCACTGCTCCCCTGCTGAGAGGGGCTACACGAATCACTTTGCTTTCTTACATCTCTGTTCCCCTTCTCTGAAATACAGGTAACAATGTTCACCTCTCCTTTTTGCAGTATTTTGAGATCTGAGATAAAAGCTATGAAAAAGCTAGGCATTATCCATGGCTGGAGGAGCTCCATATCATACTTCTCTCATCCTTCTCTTACTTTAGAGCCTTCCTCACACTTTTCCCATTCCCTATATTACACATCTCTCTCGTTGCAGCAGCCGCCCTTCCCTCATGTGGTTGCATGCACATATCATAGCAGACAGCCTGTGTGAGTCTGAAAAACATAATTCTGATCAGTGTCAGAATTCTACCAGTGACTGCCTTGAAACAGAAACTTGAGCTGACTGAGAGAGGCATGCCTCTGGAAAGTTACTTAAGGATACTGATAAAGCAAGTACTTTTCCCTCTGCCATCATTCTTTAACATACAAAAGACATAAAAATTAACAAGAAATCTGATAAAAAATAGTTTCCTCTTCTGTAGTTGAGAGAAAAAGTCTTTCCGGTGGAAAATAACACCCTCAGGATTTTCAGATGTTGCATTCCACCAGCAGTCAGCTGCACAGTGGTGGCCTTCCACTACAGATTTCATCTTCAAGCTAAACAGCATGTTGGTGTGTTACGTACACAGCTGGATTTGCAAATCCTCTCTCACATCTCACTCAGCCAAAAACGTCTTTAACACCAGTGGGAGTTTTTCCAAAGCAAGGTTAAGTAAGACTTGAAGGACATGCAGTATGTAGCTGGTGTACATATTAATGTAGGATGCATTTTAAAAATGCTTCCTCAGTTTGTTTTGGCTCATTTCATTGCTCAAATCTGTAGACAGCCACAAAGCATCTGGGCTCTCAGCTCTGGGCTGAGAATTTCCACCTCCACCTTCAAGGTGCTTTAATAACACTGCAATTTGCTGCTGAGCAGGTGGGAGTGAGCTGGGGAGGACTGGTGTGACAGTGATTGCTGAGAGTGCCTGCAGCATCCCAGTCCCTCACACCACACAGTAGATTACAATCTTTCCCTTATTGAAATTGCTTTTGTCACCTCTTTTTGAAATGGTGACCTTTTCTACCTCTGGGCAGCTAAGAAGTACACAACGCTCTCAATTACATCCCTCAGTCACCAGCAGAAGAAAAGAGAAGACAAGTGAGCATCTGTGGCTGGCAAGGTGTGCTGTGTGAAACCCTCTGCCACAGCGGGGGCTCTGTGCCAGCTCGCTGGCTCCCTCGGCAGCTGCTGGCTGGGAGTGTTCTCCCAAGGATGCGCCTGCTCAGGGCCTGGCTAAGAGCTGATGGGCACACATATAATCCCCACACACATCCAGGCACAGGGGAAACCGCAGCTGGCAGGAGACGCATCATCATAGTGAGAAAACATAAAAAGCGGCAACTGATTAACTAATTAACTGACTGCATCCACAATCCAGCAAAATGTTGAAGCATCTGAGCACAGAAGTGGGAAAGTTCTTCTTTCATTCATCTTTCTCACTGAAACAGGAAACTTAGAGGAGGCAGGGAGGAAGACCACTCTGAGAAGAATAACTACTTCATTTTGCTAACTTTAACAAAGTTTACTATAGTTCTGAAATTTTATTTTAAATAAAAGCAACCAGGAACACAAGTAAAATGAAGTATTGGATCCAAAATGGAGCAGGAGGGGATGTGGTGTCTTCCAGTTGTTTTCTATGAACCATGGGAAAGAAACTCATTGTGATTTTAGGAAGATTGAATTACTTGGTTTTGATTTGTCAGAAATGTGAGCATAGTGAAAAATATGTTGTTCCCAATTTTAATAAAGTTCTCCAGGGATTGTCAGATTGAGTGTGGCCTTAAAATTAAATATGTATTTAAATCTTGAGTGAGGAGGGCCTGAGCAGAAAATTACATTTATTCATTTGTCCTGTGAGATGGAATACCACATCAATCACTCTGAAGAGGTAAGTAAAAAACTTCTGTTGTTTTTTGGTTTTGTACTATCAAATCTACGCCTTCCTTTCTGGGTTTTTTTTTTTTGGTTTTTTTTTTTTTTCTCTGCAACCCCAGTTCCATCTTTTCCTTTTATTGTCTCTTCCCAATAATTTATTTTCCCCTGCTAGTTTCTGTCTTGACTCACAGAGGTTATACTTGAGCTGCTATAGGTGCTTACACTAATACTTCCAAAAAGGGTGGAAAGAAACTGAATTATTTTTATGGTTAGTATCTTGTAACCCCCTGTTTAAATCAGTGGGAGAGTGTTACTAGAATAACAGCAGCATTTGGCTGCTTCTCTACAGGAATCTTTCAATTAACCGAAGTTTGTATGGGGCTTTGAAGATACAAATCACTTCATAAGTGTTTAGTAGTCATTATTATTATTATCATAATTAATTTCAAAATGCCGGAGGTAGGATTTTAGAAGATACAGCACCCTCCACAATCTTATATCATTTTAAACCCCACATTGTGACTGTTGGGTTGGGGTTTTTTCCAGCATAGATAGCTGCACATTAATGACTGGCTAGGTTAGCCACTCATCTCCAAAAGAGGCCAAGAAAAGGGATAGGCTTTTTGGCAATGATTCCAAAGGGCATTAAGGGTTATAAGCATCTTTGTGAATCTGGCACTGCTAGCTAATAATCTCTGGAGAATTATTTTACTGTCACTGTCATTATTTCACTGGTTTTTAATATGAAAGGGTTTTGTTTTTCCTGGTCCCTAAGTGAGATATCTAAAACTGCTAAAACCTGTTTACAGTTTAGAAATGCAGCATACAAAGGACCATACATTACTTGTGACCCCAATGCCATGGTAATAATTCAGTCTTCCTGCACTGCCCTAGAGAGTCAGCAAAGCTGAACACCTCTGATTCTCTTGTTACAAGCCATACAAATATGTCCAAATGAAAACTCCTAGGCTGTGATTTTATATCCCTGTTTTTAGCAATGGCTTACAATGTTATGAGAATTTCTGGGATTCAAACATTACATCATGCTGTAATTTTGCAATATTTAATGCTCAAATCCTTTCACTTTTAGCATGTGAGTCATCCCTGTGAATTGAATGCAGCTTACTTTACAAATTGGCAGGATATTTGTTTTGTCCCTCCTGTTGCCTATCTATCTCAGTGTTGTAATAGAGATACATGCTATGCCTTTGTTTCATAAATTAATCTGTGAATCTGCAGAAAGAGCTTGTCTCATTGATTTTTGGAAAGTGTTAGAATAAGTGGGCGAGAGAGTCATTGACCCTGGCACTAATGGGGTGCATTCAAGCTGTGCTAGGAAGAGACCTGCTGTGACCTAAACTAGATTAGCAAAATACAAAAGGATCTTTTTCTGTAAATCAAATTGATTACCTTACTGAAGATCAGAGGAGTACTCCCCACAATGTAGAACTTAGAGCAGAAAACCTTTATGTAATATTTTACTTATTAATGTAATTATGCAGCTTGGTTCCTGCTATAGTAATAATAAAATAGAACATCTATCCAGAGCTGCAGGTGTCTCTCATGCAAATTATAAAATTGCCTATAAAACAGATCGTGAATGTCACCATGGTGGGGAAGTAGCTAATTTTAGGGACTTTATCTGAGCTGCAGATTTCCACACCGATTTTAGAGCACCGACCAATGCAGCTGCTTGGTTGCTAGGAATAAGACACAGCCTTGTAGTGCAGATGAACTGACAGGGTACTGTGTAATGGTTTCTCACATTAGCATGAGGTACTGTTTTCACACTATCCTTCACCAACTAGATGTGTTTAAGCATTGAGCTCTGGGAGGCGTGCTGGAAATAGTCCTAGAAATTGCCTCTGACGCGTCCTGAAAATGATGATGTGAACTGTAAGCTAATGTCCTTATTTTTGAGCATTTCATCTAACAGGTAATATTTTTTTTCCTCGCCAAGATGCTTTCTATCTAATTGCCTCCCCACGTCCCTGCTGTTTATGTCTGTTTCAGGTACCACGTCTGGACGAAAGGACACGCGCCAACAAATTTTGCCAAGTGGCGAACGGCCACCACCCCCTACCGCGTGGAGTGGGAAGCAGACTTTGAGCCATACGTCGTCGTCAGGAAGGACTGTCCAGAGTATGACAGGCGCTTTGTGGGATTCGGCTGGAACAAAGTAGCTCACATCATGGAACTGGATGCACAGGTGAGGAGATGACACACGAGTATCTCACCCAGGGCTCTGCAGCAGGTTCCAACCTTCCATACAAGGCTGTGTGCTGTAGGAAGGCGTCACGCTTTGCATCACCCAAGTGTTCATCTGGCCCTACTGAGCTCCTTAATAAGCGCTTCTTGAGTTGGGAACACTCTGTTTAATGCTTGTCAAGTATTAAATGAAGAGCTGAGTCTGAGTTCATTTATTTGTCAGTTTTAAGAAATTCATTGTTTTGCAGAGGCACAACCCCTGTAGTGCTCTCCTCTGAGCGAGGCATTGCAGCAGTTGTTGCCAATCCCATCACTTATTAAGGAACATGTAGACCTAGCTGTATTTTTTCCATTAAATTGAGGTTTGTGAGTCCCAAATACTAATTTACAATTCAAAAACTAATTTTCAGTTGAATTCAAGGCAAGCATCTTTAATTTCTGGCTGGGATTTACAGTACATTTCTGCAAAGATGGTCTTTACATTTCCAAAGTCTGGGGCTGTGGTGCTGACTCTAAAGGATCCACATACTTGAGCCTTGGGCTACCTGCTTCTTGGATCTGTGACTTGGGTTGAAGCTGCTGGGCGGAATTTACAATAATAAGGATGCAGAGAAAGCTCAGGAGTCCCAAACTGGCACCAGAGCTCTCAGAGTTGCCAAGGTTCCTGCTGCCAACCTAAATCTTAGAGGCTGGCAGTGACTGGCTCCATGGGAGCCCAGTGCTGCTGCTCACTGAAATGGCAGGATTTGCATCACCCTACTGTTCTTGGATGAGGAGCTACCCAGTGTGCTCATCAGCAGGGTCTGGGTCATGGCATTTCTTTTTAGTTTGGGTTTGTTGTAGTTTTTTTCAGTTTGATTTCAATCCCAGTGTTGGAACTAGTAGCATTTCATGCTAACAAAAAAAATGGGTTTTGGTGATCTTTATCCTCCTGTGATAGCTTCTGCTATCAATCTGGAATAGAGCAGACCCTTCTTTGCTCAACTCTTAACCAGTTTATGTGAAGCAGAGCAGCTCAAGGCTTGGAGCAAGTTAGTGGGAGATTATGTCTCTGGGTTGTGGGCTACAGTGTATTTGTGTGCAGGCATGTGTGGGAAGGATATTTTCTACTTCTACCTGCAAAACCACGTGGTCACCTTTGGCTGGCAGCCACTTGCCCTCTGTTTGCCAAGGTCATTCCCAACAAATTTGTACCTACTTACATGACAAAAAATTATGACAGACTAGAAAAAACATTTTCCCTTATATTAATGTTAATAATACTTTGCTATAGCACTGTAATTTTCCAGTGCACTTTCCAAGCACTAATTAATTAACCATCAGTTGTGGAGAGTTCCAGGGTAATGGTTTATTATTTGTTAATATGGGTAACAAGGCTTATGTTCCCAGTGGCAGCTCTTATGTAGCATTCAGGATTTAACTCTTCTGTTCAGAGGTGTATGCTCAGCACAGAGATTCACACATGGGAAATGGAAACAGTTTTCAAAGTTGATCATAGTGCAATTATTTTAAATGACCATTGGGTTGAAATTAACTCAGGGAAATCGTTCTTCTCACTCTTCCAGCCTTGAGCACAGTATCACATTTAAAAGAAGTTTCCTTTTCCTCTGTAGCAATTTGGATATTGGCAGATTCTCCCACAGATGAGCCTAGAGGAGACATGGGATGGCGCAACTACTTCCCCTGTGGCATTCCTCTGCTTTGGAGTGTGCACAGATCAGGTTGCTGCCAGCTGCTAGGCTGGCTTCATTAACAGCAGGCAGAGCAGCTTCTCAGTTATTTCACTGCTCCTCATGACTGCAGTGTCTGTCAAGAGGTCTGTTCCAGATCCCTTTCCAAGAGCCTGTGCCACTGCCATCCCTCAGAGTGGGACATGGCATGGAGATAATCATCATTGTTATTCTGGGAGCATGCAGGTGTCCACTGAGCTGGATGCTGTACAAATGCACAGGTAATGCTAGTCTCCATCTAAAGAATTTGTAACCTAGGAGCTAGGGACAGAGGTTCCTGCAAGTGCATTGCCTTCTCAACAGAGGCTTACATGTAGCAGGGTGAGGTCATTAGGAAACGTTTCCCTACCTTTCCAGTGACTGTGCTAGACTGTAAGTGTCCCATTTTCCAGGCCCCTAGCCCAGCATATTTCAAAGGGGATTATTAGCAGTAGAATTACAGTTTTTTGAAAGGCTTTATGTGTCTGAAGGCCATTCAGAGGGATAGGAACGCTGCTGTGCTGAACAGTTAGCACTGCAGAGTGTAGACAGTCCCTGACCCTGCAGTATTACAGACTTGAGATGCAGAGAGCAAAGAAAAGGTTGTATGAGGGGAATGCATCTTCCTGTGCAGCTCCAGCCCGTAGTTTTAAGGTTCTTCAGAGTAATTTTCTGTAGTTTGTAGTTTATCAGCTCTCCTCACTCCATGGTGCCAGCCTTTGGTTTCACATTTGGTTCCCCATTAGTCCTAAGCATCTTCCAGGTGCATAAATTCTGCATGCGAGCATCAGATTATTTTGCTCTTGCTATACATTTTTCACCCTAAACAGAGGCTCAGAGGACCCCATTCCTGTATATGACAACATTTTAAATTGACACAAAGATTTACCACTTTAGCACTGTCTATCAGGGAACAGGCATTCTTATTGGGGAAAAGGAGCTACACCTGCACTTAGCTGCACATACAGATGAAACACTCAGGTTTATCAGCACTTCATTTGGCTACAGAATAATGAGGTTCACATCCCTTACCCAGTTCCTTGCAGAAGATACCTGCTTGTTACATATCCTACACTAGTGAGCTTTTAGCTTGTCTAAGAATCAGGCTTTTTTGAGCTTTGCTCTAATCCTCATATATTTACCTGTAAAAATTAAAAGAATCTTACAGGAATAATGGAGACTTAAATCAACCATCATTTTTTTAACAACAAAAATTGTCAAAGAACTTGGTCAGATATAAAGAGAATAAGTGAAGTAGTTTTATGGGAGAAGGAGAGTTAGCACAGTATCTCAAACTTTGTGAGGAAGAACTTAATTTGAGTAAAAATATCTCAAAGCATATGGAATTAGCAGGTTCATTTTCACACATTGCCTATAAATGATACCATAGTCTCCCCTTATTTCAGGTTTATAAATAATTTTGGACAGTTTTGTCTCCGTAAGTATCTTAGCATCAAAGCAACATGTGTCATGCAGTTTTGCCTTTGTAAATGTACCTTATCCAGTATCCCAAGCAAAATAAATTTTAGGGGCAAAGCCGTGTTTTTGCATGGACACTTAAGACTCATGCTGTGTTGTCACAACTGTGTTACTGCAATCAAACTGCCAAAAAATCTGTGTGGCAGACATGGCTTCAGGTGTGCCTTTTATACTATTTCCCCATTATTTGGCTTATGTGGGGTAAAATGTTTTAAAATACCTGGAGTTTTTTTACCTTGAGGATGGAAACACTAGGGGAGATTATCCAGAGGGGAGATGGAGACGTGCAAGGACAGGTTGGATGGGGCTCTGGCAACCTGATCTAGTTGAAGATGTCCCTGCTCATTGCAGGGAGGTTGGTCTAGATTGTCTTTAAAGGTGCCTTCCAGCCCAAAAAATTCTATGATTTTACAAAAGGAGAAAGTAGATCTTTCAAAAAACCAAGAAAAAGCTACTTGAAAAAACAAAGGCAGCTTGTTTGAGATCCCTGACGGGTTTGTTGTTCCTGAGACACAAACTGCGCCACTGGGCACTGGAGCACGTTTGGCTGAGGAGGAGCCTTGTGGGAGGCTGGGATCCCCCTCACAGCCGTGTCTTTGTCCCACAGGAATACGAGTTCACGGTGCTGCCCAACGCCTACATGATCCACATGCCGCACGCGCCCAGCTTCGACATCACCAAGTTCCGCTCCAACAAGCAATACCGCATCTGTCTCAAGACGCTCAAGGAGGAGTTCCAGCAGGACATGTCGCGGCACTACGGCTTCGCAGCCCTCAAATACCTGACGGCAGAGAACAACAGTTAGCACTGTGGAGCCCGTGCCTGGCCAACAGACACTGAGGCAAGAGCCGCTCAGCGTTTGGGGCCTGGCCTTCGAATTCCAAACTGAGAAATACTTTCTGTTTTTATATCATACTTGGCAGTTCTAACAGTAGAAATTCGAAGTGACATATCTTCGGACAATGCTCGTTCATCCCTTCCCCGGCTGCCCTGGCTCTGTCAGCTTCAGAGTTCGTGAGGTGCCTGCGAGAGGGGCTGGCCGGGCGCCCTCCGAGCCACCCGAGGTGGAACTGGGCAGGGGCTGGGATTGCACTCCGCTCTCTTGACTGCAGAGCACAGACAGACCTTCAGAATACAGGATTTCATGTTGCTATTTAATAATTTGACATGCTTTTTATCTGTAAAGGAAGATCTTCGGGTCGCTGTCCTGTGAATTTCAAATCTGCACTACTTTAAAAGGGAACTTTCACCTGTGAACTTTCACAGGGGCCCTGTTAACATGGATGACCTTGTTAATGCAGGATGAGCCAAAGGTCTGAATTAGCCTTGAAAACACAGGGGACACTTATACAATACTGCACTCCTGAGAAGGTGTGTTACTGGTTCAGTTGTATACATGATATTGGTTGGTCTTTTTTTCTCAAATTAATTGTTTTATCAGGAAAATCCCCTATATCCCACCCTGCCTTGTCCCCAGTCCTAAATGCTGCTCCTTTCCTTGCCAAGGAAATATCTCCCTTGTGTTTCGTTGCCATCTTCTGTTTTGGTGGTCCAGTAAAGAAGATCAGTAGCTCTGCCAGAAAGTGAACAGAATTTGTCAGTTTAAAGTCTGTTTTCATCAGAGCAACTTGTTCACATGTGTCTCATAAGATAAAGGGCCTGGCTCTAACCCTTTATCTCTTTTAGGCAGGAATTGGATTTTACCTATAAGGCACATTGTACCAGGGGAATACTGATTTGTAGGCTCATTTCAGTGTTGCCCATCCGTGAAGGCACTGGGCCTTAGGCTTTAAGTGGACTTCTTTGCTGAACGGTGAATATAAACGAGTAAAAAGGCAACTAAGTAGCCTTGGTGCTCTCCTGCTGCCTGCTGCAAGGTCTCAGAACTACTTCGTTAAAGGAGTTTATAATTAAAAGGAGCATAACTGTTAGGAATAAACTCCCCATTGGATGGGGAGAAAAGAATGTGTTGGGAATCTGAGTGAGTGTTTGCTTGAACGTGGACTGGTCAAGTTCACAACATTGGTACACACAGGAATTTGCTGGAGGGCAAACAGGAACCTAACAAGCAAAATGCAGAAAACAAGACACTGGACTTTTTGCCATTTTCTTTATCTTCAGTATTAATGTTGTGTTTACATGGGAGGAAGAGATGAGGTGCACTACCCCTTTCAGGGCTACTTGTAATTTCTGTTTCAATGTTAATAGAGAAAGCAGAAACAACTCAGTGAGAAATGTGTCGGTCTGTCTCCTTGCCCCAAACCCCAAACAACCACATGTACCAATACCACTGCCTGAGCTGGGAAATGGATCCATATGGCGTTCTGCTCACGTTTTTCCATTTTGTTTTTCAGCCACTGGACCTTCTACTTTTCTCCCCACCTCATCCCTCTAGAGCTTGGTTTTATTTCTAACCTGACATTTTGTGAGAGATTTCTGATACAGTGGAAACCACGCAGTTAAACCAGACATTTAAACTACAAATATCAGTTCATCATTCTGTGTATATATAAGAAAAGCCAAAAAAGGCAATGTCTTTGACAAGAAATAAAAAGGGGCGGGAGGCTGTGTGTAGTTTTCACTTTTTCCCCTGGGAGTGTTGGCTGCATAAGAATTTATCACTGCATAATTTTCCAAAGAGCTTTTTTCTCTGTTCTTAATGGCTTTATGTAAAGATTTACATAAAAAGCTGGAGAGAGCTGGGAAGAAGCGATATTAGTGCTCAGTTCTGGCCAAGATACGTTCTTTTACAAACATCAAAGTCTTAATTCCCCAAGTCCTGTATTACCATTAAATGCAGAGGTCATTGTGCTGATTGAGAATGAGAAGAACCCTGCAGCACAGGGACTGTTGATTAGCCAGTGTGCAGAAAGATCCCAAAAGCTTATCTAAGAGAGGCTCCCTTTCACTTTACCTACATGAAATCTTCAGTCAGAGCTTCAGTGTGACCACCATTATGTTCCATATGTATTCTAGATGTACATTTCTCCTGGCTTAACAATGTTGCCCAATGCTAGGCTGGATTTCCCTACAGCAGCATAACCTGTACATTATTTGGCTGTTTCATCATAAACATTCTTCTCATTATTCTCTTCTCAGTGGTGAAGGATGGGGGAGCAGGGAGGTAATGATTTGCTACTTACTACTACTGTACTTACTTACCTACTACTGTAGGTTGAGTCTTGGGACCTCCTAGGTAGGCTTAGGTGTGCTGGCTGGTGTAACCAGCTCAGAGATTGGCAGTAGGTACAAAGAGTCCCTCTTTTTGTCCTTATAGACACTGTACTGACTTGTGTCTTGTCATGTCATATTTGTTTCTGTGCTTCATAATTTGAGAGGTGTGGGTCTTGGGGATTTTTAGCACATTTTAAACAATTTACCTGATGGCAATTTAGGATTACATATCTATGTGTAACTGCCAGGGCTACTCCAACACCATGAAAAAATCCACCACCAACAACAAAAAAAATTCCCAACTCAGTTATAACACTGGCTGTCTTCCAGTCCTCTGCTGTAGTAAGTATTTGCTAGGAACTTTGTTACTTAATTCTCAGTTTTCTCCTGAAATCTTCCAGAAGTAGCAGATAAACCTGGTAACTTAATGCCTTTGATTTATTGATTTGTTCCAGCAACTTCTCTCTTGAGTCTTCAATCTATGACCTCTCCTTATCTTTGATATTTGGAAAGTGTGAGTCTCTCGTTTAGATACCACTCCAGCACCCTCTCAGTGAAGACTGATGCAAATAAATCATTTAGATTCTTGGCAATGTCTTTATTGTCTTTAATTGTTTCTTCTACTTGTTTGGGGTTGCCTGCCCATTATCTGCACTTTCTGCTTTTGGTGTACTGAGCAAATGTTCATTTTCAGTTTTAACTTCCTACTGTTTGCTCTTCAGATTCCCTCTTAGTTTTCTCAAACTCCGTCTTAACTGTTACATACCTTCCTTTCAGCTTTACACAGTTTTATTTGCATTCTCTGAAAGTTTCCTATTTGGCCTGAATAACTTCTAAAATTTCCCATTAGTCATATCAACATTTCCTTGTCATTGTCTTCCATTCATCCAAGGGGTACCATACTCCATGGCTGTCTTATCAGCCCTTTCTATTTTAATCTGAGGATTTCAGGTTTTCTAGTCCTTTTTTTTAGAGCTATTGATTCTTTAAAAAGAAACTGATGGTTTTGTTTTTAAATTTACCTTGAATGTCACCCTACTATGTTTTGAGGGTATTTTCCTCTTTCACCTTCCTAAATGTGAAATTTTTCTAATTTCCTAATTAGGGGATCAGAAATTAAGTATTACAGAAATTGGGCTCTGTATCTCCCTTCTGTATCTCCCTTTTCCCTCTCCACTACAAAACATTGACATTTAGGAGTCATTGCAAACTTTTCAAGTCCCAAAGCCAGAACTGTGTATTTTCCAGCACCTTTTGACATCCGACCACTATCAGACATAATTATTATTCCAAATAATAACCTGCTGCATGGCACCTAGTCCTCCTATTTTTATTTTTATGCTTCTTCCTGTGATGTAACAGGCTCTGCAAGTCCAAGTTTTGGATTAAACACTTATTTGATACCTTATCATACCCTTCTGTTTCCATGATTTTTCTCTGTTGTCACAGTAGATATATCTGTATATAGAGATATATACACACATCTTCAAAAGTTTGGCTGTAGCTTCCATCATATCACTTTCTCTCAAAGGATCATCTACCATTTGCCTACATAGATAATGTCTCTTTATCTGGGATAGTTCTTAGTATCTATCAGTTTTTTTCCCAAGTCCTAGCTGTAGTAATTCCTTCCAGCCTTGCTAGTTTTCCTATGTAAACAATCTGGTCCCACTTCATAATTTGCTATTTTTTTTTCTATTTGTAATCATTATCTTGGATGCCATGGCATAAAGGAACAGCAGCTGTACCTGTAGTTCCATCGCCTTAGTTAGACTGAATCTGACATATGCTCCCATTACTCCTAAGTACTGATTTTTTACCTGGTTGGCTTCATGTGGTTTGTTGGTAAATCATAGGCTGCATTCTCCTTTTACTTCAACAAGCAGAGGCACTTTGTAGTGTTATTTGCAGTAGCTGTTGCAGCAGAGTAAGCCCTGTGTTAGAGGGAAAAGCACAAAAACCTCATCAAAAGCGTAGCTGCTGTTTCTCTCCACAGGGGAAAATAAGGCCCTAGCACAGCTGAACAGTTTTATAAATGCCCTGCACAAAGCACATTGGACATCATTTTCTGGTAGGTATAATCATACATCGTCCAATTAAATATGAAAAATACATTTTTAATGTTCTCATTTTTATGTGCAGTTCTACCCAGAAGATAATGCATTTCCTTCTCTGTCTTGCCAGTTTCCCCATTACTCCAGCCTGCCTAATAGCCCCATCTGTTTTCAGCTGAGAAAGATTAATGGCCAGAAGCACTGGGAGTCCTGGCAAATCAGCAGAGATATTACTCTTAGGCATTGCTCAGGACATTCCTTCCTGCTCTGCCAGATACTGTACCGGTGTTCCTCAGGTTTCAGGGCAGCAGCAGCAGAACACAGCAAGCTCTGCAAGTGGGGTGAGTGTCATTATTTATGAACTTCAGCCAGGTCTAACACTTTCAGTGGTGGGAGTGCTAGAAAGAGAATGTATCATTGTTAGCTCAAAACATATTTCAATATTAGGGAAAAAAAAGCAGCTAAGTTTCTGCAACCCAACTAGGTGAAACTAGAACAAATAAGTCGCTAGTCAAAAATGCCAGCCAATAATCAGGTATTTCCACTGCAGTATTGAAAATGCAGAAGCATTGATAGCTCAATGAAGTAATTTTTACAGTAGTAATTCATAATGTTTATTTAGATGGTGTGTTTACATCCAAACACTTAGGTGTATTGTGGATTATTTGAAGATTGTATATTGTTTCACAATATGAAATTGCTTGGAAAAGCTGCTGGCTGTGCACAGCAAATAATTGCTCAGGAAATGCTTACAAACCTGGATTTAGAAAAATCTTGCTTTTATAAGAGTTTGGTTTTATGAGTAGTTATACACTCCCAAAACAGAACATAAAGTCCTTGAGAATTTCAAAAGGAGCTGTGTATGCGTCAGTTGTCTGGAACGTTTTCCTCTTACCCTTACTTGGGATTTGGGGTTTGTTTACAGAGAAGAATTGTGATGTTGAGTTGAAAAAAATAATCTGGGAATTAGAAAGCCAGCCAGATATTTATGTATGTGGTCATTCATATGAACATATTTGTTCAGACCTGTTAGTGGCTACTCCAGTGGAAGTGTTAGGTTGCTGAAAGTGTCAGGATGCAAACAATCTGAAGCACAGGCTTAGAGTTTAGTTATCTGTTCAGTCATTGTGTGTGGCTTCTCCTCATATGGTAAGAGCAGCTTGCTCACTTTCAGCACATTACTATTTCTGTAGGACTAAAATGTCTTAAATCTCTGCAGCATGAATTTGTGGAAGTCACTGCACAGGTAGGAAAGGCTGCATTTGAGAGCTCCATGGTCCACTGCCACAAGACACAAAATTTCATTCCTAAAGAAACAGTTCTGACCTGAGGGTAATTCTCTGACCAGGGATTTAGACACCCTTACCAAGTATGTTCAAGAAGAGGTCCCCAAACATATTAGGCCAGGTAATTCAAGCCAAACTTAGCCTATTTCTGAGTATTATGGCAACATAATTGAGACTCAGTGGAAGTGTGAATTTTCAGCATTAACAATTGCATCACAAGTCTTGTGATAAGGCTGCAAATTCAATCACATGAAAGTTAGAAGATCTGAAATTTCAAGTTGGTGGTGGTGTTGGGGATTTGCTCGTAAAACTTCTATCTGTCCCCTCACACATATATAGTAGGATGTAGTCTGTGCACAATTCTTCATTCAGGTTTTTTTGAGGGAGTTCTCTTTCTTTCTCTGCAGAGAATGCATAATATTTGGGTGAATGAAGCAGCTGGGTATATGATACTCTTTTTACTTCTTCTTTCATTGAAGTTTTCATAATATGATCGCAATCTTAATTTTGAGCAAAGACAGACTTTTTCTTTCCCCAAAGGATAGGTATAAACTGATTTAGGAAAATCAATTATCCCCATGCTCTCAGGCTTTCAGAGCAGAACACCTGCAGTTCTGTTCTGCAGGCTTTTCTCATGTGGAGGGGATCCTATGAAGCTGATGGAAATCATACATTCAGAGGCCTTGTAGCACTCACCCCTAGGCTACAAATGCTAACAGCTGAACTTGCAAGAGTGATGAATCCCAGCTCTGTCCAAGCATGTCTGCTCCATCACTGGGACCACTCTAATGACTATGAGCAGTTTGTCAGGTAAGGAAACAAATATAAAGTAAATAATTGCAGGTAGGGGTATGATGGGTTTCAAGTAGCCAGATTTTCAGAGGAATGAGAATGACATAAGCATTTTGAAGTCCCTCAGAGGATCTGTTCATAGGATGTGTGGGCTGGACTAACCCCACTTTGGATTTGTGGCATTTCTTAACAAACACTGGCCAATGCGTCCCATCTGCAGTAAATTCTATGGATTGTAAAATTCTTGAAAGCACTGACAGTAAACTATTCACAGCTAAAAGATATTTAATTTGTTTCAATTCTTTGGATTCCCACACTGATCCTTTGGTGCCCTTAAGAAAAAGGAAAAAAAGAAAAAATATAATAGAAGCTTGATAACAGTAGAAGTCTTGACTATCCAGCCGTTCTTAAATTGTCAGCACTGAGGTCAATGGTTGGGGCAAAGCTAGAGTTAGTGAGGTTCATAGAATTTCTTATTTTGATCTGCCTGTGGAACTCTTGTTCCAGCAGTGCTCTCCAGTGATGCTATAAGGGAAGGAAGAGCTGTCCAATGCAGATTGATCCATGAACTCTTCATCCAGTCAGACCTCACCATCAGCAGCAGGAAGGAAGGGGCACCACCACCTGGGACTGTTTGCAGATGACAATAGTGAGTTCAGTATGAAATCTCTTATTCTGATGATAGACTTCACCGAGATCTTCTGCATTTTTCATGTACACTTGCTGTGAGTGACAGAGGCCCCTTGGGGTGAGGAAAAGATGGGACTCAGCAGTTTGCTGGTCCAGAATGGGAACAAGAGATGTGTGTATTTTCCCTTGACACCTTGCTCAGTGTTTATGAATTATATTAGCACCAATTAATCCAGCTGACCTGAGACTCAGTGTTCAGGCCAGGCAGAAAGCTTCTGCTGTGTTGACAAGAGAATAGACAGATAAGCAAAATTACATTTTCCGTCCATAACATCAATGAAGATTTCCATACAGGTTCAAATGGCTCGCAGAAAGTTTACATTTTGTCTTTTTCACTGTTAAGGCTTCTTCAAAGAACAGCAAAGACAATTTAAAAAAATACAAAAGCTATTGAGTACTGTAAGGACTCACAAGGATTAAGATTCACAGAGAGTCATCAATATAAAATATCCACCAAGTTAACCTTCCAGCTTCTGTCATAAATGCAGAGAATACAGGCGCTATGATCATCTTTCTGTTTATGCTTCATAGAGCAAAAAGTACATGTACTAAAAAACAACTCTGAATCACATCACCCAAGACACAAATATTTTCTAAATTTTAGTGCTTTCATTTCCATTTTCATAAGTGAAATTAAAAGTTTGCAAAATATTTTTATTCATGTTCTTCAATTTAGGTATTTATATTCAAAGTTGAATATGAGCCAGCAGTGCCCTGGCAGCGAGGAGGACCAGCCCTGTCCTGGGGGCATCAGGCCCAGCACGGCCAGCCAGGCAAGGGAGGGATTGTCCTGCTCTGCTCTGCACTGGGGCAGCCTCTCCTGAAGGGCTGGGGGCAGGTTTGGGTGCCACAGTATAATAAAGATCCAGAAAGATGCTGAAGGGTTTAGAGGGGAAGTCATAGGAAGTGTTTCTGAGATAATTTGGCTTTTTCAACCTGGAAAAGAAGGAACTTAGGGGGAGACCTCTCTGCAGTTAAAAGTTCCTCATGAAGGAAAGAGGAGGGGCAGGCACTGATCTCTTCTCCCTGGTGACCAGTGACAGAACCCAAGGAATGGCCTAAAGTTGTGTCAGGGGAGGTTTAGGTTTGATATCAGGAAAAGTTCTTCATCCAGAGGGTGGTTGGGCACTGGAACAGGCTCCCCAGAGAAGTGGTCACAGCACCAAGCCTGACAAAGATCAAAAAGCATTTGGACAATATTCTCAGGCAAATGGTGTGATTCTTGGGGATGGTCCTGTCCAGGGCCAGGAGTTGGACTTGGTGATCCTTGTGGGTCTTCTCCAATTCAGAATATTCTGTGATTCTATTCTATTTATTTTAATAGGTTGCAGCTTTCTTCTGCATCTGTCAGACTTGAAAACATTACAGCATTGTCTGTGGAGAAGAACAGAACTGATGGGCCATTGAGTTGTCCTCCATGTTAGTGCAGGGAAAGTCTTTCCTATAGCCTGGGGGTTTTTTTATTAGTTTGTGCTGTCACAGGTTTTATTTCTACCTTAGCTGTGTTTCTTCCAATAAGTATGAACGTCTGCTGGCTCATAACAGACCGCTGCATGATTTCAGTACTGAGCAGTGTTTCTCACATGGCACCTAAGATGCCACACAAATTTATTCAGCAGGGTTTTTTTTTTCAATTTTAATCTTCAAGCTACACCTGATAAAAAATTCATCATTTTAAAGCTGTAAAAATGGGTTCACTATGTTTTGGTTTATTTTTAACATACTTATTTTGTTCAAAGTTTTCTGTCTACTACATCCATAGACCTTCTAGGAAAATACTGCTTTGGGAGAAAGAGAGTAATTGTAAATAGTCCTGTGTGGCTGCAATCAGCAGCACTATAAGGGTTAGTAATCTACTCAAGCCAGGAATTCTAGCACAGGTTTCCAGTATTTGCAGATTTCCCTATTTCTGTAGGGTTCCATTTCAGGATCCTTCTTCAGCCAGCCCATTCTTGTGTTTTTCACTTTTTCTCCTTTTTCCCATCTGCTGCAGCCCTAAATTCATGTTTATATCTACCTTAGGTTGGTGTTGGCAACCATTTTAAAGACAATATGTACAACGTCCACAGTCCTGAGATCTGATTATAACTCTTATGCAGAGAAAAGACACCTCTCCATTACTGGCTCCCTTAAACCATCAATAACATGTTGAATTAAAAAAAAAAAAAAGGAGAAAAAAAGAGGAGGGGAGAGGGGAGTACTTAGGCCTCTAATGCCATTAATGCAAAAACAAAACTTAATCCACTTCTCCCTAGGTACCCAAAACCTGATGAAAGGTAGCACCAAAGTGATCTGAATACCAAATGAATCTCGCAGTGCCAGAATCTTTAGTTCTTAGGTGCCCAGCTACAACCATTCAGGCCCTGATTCAGCCCATACAACTTGGCAGCTGTCTTGAGACCCATGGTGTGGGACTTGGTCATAGAGTCATGGAATCATTTAGGTTGGAAGAGAAATCTATGATCAAGTCCAACCATTAACCTAACACTGCCAACTCCACCACTAAGCCATGTCCCTAAGTGCTACACCTACTCATCTTTTAAATACTTCCAGGGATGGTGACACTTCCTGGGCAGCCTTTTCTGGTGATTGACATCCCTTTCAGTCCCCTTTGTTTCCTTTGAGAGTCAATGGAATGAACAGGACTTCAGAAAAGGGCATTTCAGTTCACTTCAGCACCACATCACCCCTTGCTCTGTGAGTAGCAGAAAGGGTTACAGTCCTGGTGGTGAGCATCAGTTTTAGAGTTGCCACCTACTCATTTAAGATTGCAGGTGTCAAAATCCCCTGGAAACTAAGCAGTAAGTGCTACAAGGCCTTCTACTCAATATTAGCTGACAAACTTGAGAAGAACAATCCATGTGACAGAAAAGGTGTGGGTAGATCAGCCACGGGAGGGGGGTGATTTGTGGACTCCAGAGACTGTGCTGCATGTTGTGACAGACAGTTTGTACTAACAGCAGAAAAGCACTCATTTTCAGCCCAAAACCGTGGGCTTCGTAATGGTGGGTAAAAAATTACCCCTGGCATTGGTGGTCAGGTTGTGCCAGGTCTGTGGCAGTGTGTCAGCCAGCACATTTCCAACAGTGCAGGTAAGAAGCTGTGAGAAAGGGGTAAAATCCCCCAAAAATGGCTTTTCACGTAGGCTTCTTCTTAAGACTCAAACCTCATTCTTTTTCTCTTATGGCCAAGGTGATTCTACATTCTCCAGGGGAAAACTGGAGTGCCATGACCTTTAGGGTGAGCTATGCATGAAACAAGGCTTGTGGCATTGAAGATTCTGACTTTCCAACTCAGCACCTTGAATTTCCCAGTATATTACCTGACTGGCTGTCCTTCTGCTTCAACTCTTCTGTTTCTCTCCCCAGCTTGGGGAAAGACTTTTAAGTAATGTTTCAGGAAAGAGAAAAGGAAAATGTGTCTTCTTTCTTTATGCTGCCTCATCTCCCAAGCACCTCCCCCTCCAGACTGAGGCAATTTGCATTTAACACAAACCACTTAATTTACACATAAACTTCAGTCCATGTATAAGTTTTCTAGGTGACAATTTTATTGGGGAAAATGCTGTTTAGATTGTGTGTGCAAAGTAAATGGCTTGTAAATATTAAAAAAAAAGGTTAATTTTCAATTGTGCAATAAAATTGTGAAATAATCCTCTCAATTCCTTTCCAGCATCTGACTTGACATGTGCTGATTTTAAGAGCATACCGTTGTTTCTTCAGATGGGAACAAAAAGAAAGAGGTCATGAGCTGTTTTGCTTTAAACTTTAAGCTTTTTATTACTTTTAAATTTTTGCATTGTCATTCCCTTTAAGTTGGTTTATCCCTCCAACCCTGGTTCAATCAATCAGACACATTAGTACCAGGCTGTTCCCACTGAAGACAGGTGAATCATCATCTGCTCCGAGTTAATCGTGTTTATCTGCTCTACTTGACCTTGACCTTGACCTTCTTCATGCTGCTGTCTCTCTGTAATGAAAGCCAAAACTTTGGCAGACGGGGGCAGCTTATTCAGTTCCTGTCTAAGTATGACAACAAGCAGATGGATCCTCTGCAATGGATGGCAGCTCACCACCAGCATGGCAGCAAGTCTAACAGGTTAGTATTGCAAAGGTTTCATGTGCTGTGGCAGCATGGATTTTACATTATATTGGAGTCCTTCTCCTGATAAATTAAAAAAAAAACTATTCAAAAACCAGAAGCCTTCACTTTTCTTACTTAACCCCTGCTGATGGGTTACTTAACCCTTTCTGATGGGTTTTTCAGGTGCTCAGAGCTGCAACTGCCCCTCCCCTAATGTAACTTACAGCTGGTGTATCCTTGAGCACTAATAGGCAGAACCATGGGGCTACAGCTCTCTCCCTTCCTCCTTCCTTTCTACTTGGTGGCCTACAGCCTCTGCAGACATTTGTTATCAAGAAAGGAGATTGGGGCAAGAATGGGAAGAAAGGTCAGCTGCATAATTCTTTGTGGTTTGTTTTGGTCTTCTTTTAAACCAGAATTCAAAGTAGATTCAACTATAAAAGTGTGTTTGCTGGGTATGACAGCACAGAATTTACATTCATAGGGACATCATAAAAATTGGATGTCCCTGGATGTAGGACATGGAGCATCTCTCAAAGATTGGACAGAATATGAAGAAAAATTAGTGTAAGTAGGGAAGCTAGCTGAATTTTTAGGGTGTTTTTGGACAACTGCAGAATGAAATAGGTTTTTTTGGAATGTGTTAATGGGCTGCGAGTCCAACAGGAGTTAGAAAAAGAGGGCTTTGGATTCATTATCAGAAACATAAATACTTGGAAAAGCATGTATACATATAAGTGGGTGGGAAAAGAATTGGCAAAAAAGGAAGATGAAGGACTGAAAATGTACAAATGGGAGTTTTATAAGCTCAACTCTGCAGTCATTGTAGAGAAAAAGAAAACCTGCAGGTGTAACTCCCTTAAATTCCCTGACTTTGCAGCAAGGCAAAGCTGGCTTGCACTGGGAAATGAATGATTGAGCAGGTGCAGGAAGTGAATGGCATTAACTGTGTAAATAGCAGCCACTTTTCAATAATCAGGCTCCCAGAAGGGATCCTCTGCCTATGCCATTTCCATATTACCCACAACCCTTCCAATCCATCCACCTCTGACAAATGAGAAATAAAGAACAGTGCTTCCTTTAGGATTTATGTTGGTTATTAATACTCCAGGACAGGTGCAGTAGGGCAGATTACAGTGTTCAGCCTGGGCTCAAAAGTTACATTTCATCAGAAGGGGGAAGTTGAGTTCCCAAGATTGAAGTAGTGATGGGGCATTCATTCCACGCCGACTTTCCTCCAGGCTCTCTCTGTGTGATTTCTGGTGGTCTTTGTGTAACTACACTCATCTTCAAGCTGTTTTAAAAGAGGAGTTAGCTGGTGACTGGGAGGGACAGACAGATGTGGGATGTGTGTGTGCTTGCTGCCTCAGGGTATGCTATGCTGCTCAAGAGCCAGGTGTGAGGATAGAGATGTTGATGAGAATTCTGCCACACATTTAGCCATTCAAGTGGCATGAAAGAGGGCTATATATCTCCCTAATTTGCCACTTGAGTTTCCATCTCAGGTTTCCACAGACCAAATCTGATTACAATTCCTTTATTTTCCTGCCACACAGCATCACAATCTACGATTTCCCTCCTTTCTCCCCCTGCCCAAATTATGCCTAAAGAATAATATTGCATGATGGTAGAATGAGTCACATGCTCTACGTTGACTTGTATGGTAAGGTACCAAGAGCCTGCATGGAAAATGAAAATAAAACACTCATTCACCTACCAAAGTGTGGATTTCCTAACCCAGATGCTGGGATGTCCTAAAACTTTGAGCTTCAGTAATTTTGTGTTGCAGCATAAATAAAAGCATAGCTTATTCACAGCAAAGCTGAGAAGGGGGTGTTAGTTGTACAAACCCAAGTACTGCCTGTGGTGAAACCACAGGTATCAGCTGGTCACTGAATACCAGTCTTTGTATACCAGGGGAAAAAAAAATAGCATTTTGCTGACATTTACCCCCCAGTCTGGCTCCAGAGCTGACAATTTCAGGTGGTAAATGGCAACAACCCCTCAGAGTTCTTGTTCCAAGCTTTTGCTGATACAGCTCCTTCAGTTATGCTGGTTTCTGATTTTGAAGGTTAATTTTGCAATTATAACTGCTGTACACATTTTGCTAAACAAAAGCCACTGTTTTGAAGTGGCCACCAGAGAGAAGATTGAACAACTCTAATGGGTTCAATTCATCCTCTGCTTCAGGGCATAACAACATTTCTTAGAAGCAATTGTTCCTCTTTCCTGAACTGCATAGGCAAGTGTGAGAATCCATATACGGTTGTCTTTCCTTTATCATGCCCTTGGATTTGTCTTGCACTGGAGAACTCTCATGTATTTCTTGCTGAGAAGAACTCTTTCGTGTTGTTTTCAGGGAGCAGCCCACCTGTTATGGCCCTGTTAGTCTCACCACTTCTCCTAGAGAGACCCAAGTCCTTGTCCTTTCTTCACCTGGTTACTCTCTCGTTTCTGGGGAGCACATGTGCATACCCACACATCTGCTCATTACCTTCTCAGGTTGGGCGATGTTTGCAACAAGTGTGAAACCTGTACTTAGGTTTGTGGTGAAGAACTTGGGAGATCTGTACTACTGCTGTATCTTTTACTGATGTGCTAGTTTGTAGTAATCTGGAGGAAATTTGTGAAGTCGGGTTTGTCCATCAGGATTGCCTGGACAAACCATAAGGGAATCTTAAAGGAACAAAGCAACATTGAGGCACTCACAGGCAAACCACTGACAGACTGCAGGCTCATCATAGGTGTGTGTCTGTCAGTCCTCAGAGGGTCAGCTAAAGGAAACATAGATGAGATGCTCCCTGAACACAAATCAGTCAGCTCAGTTCCAAAATAACAGTTGTAGTAGTGTATAAGCATCACACTCAGAGGGCTGCCACAGTGCTCCATCAAACAGCAGAGACAGCTTTCAAGGACCAGAAATGTCACTTTGTACTGACAGCATTTATTTATTCCTCTATTAAATTTTTTTTGAACCTAACACTGCCTATTCTCAAGCCTAAAGCACCATTCTTCCTTGAAGCTCATTTCTTGCTTTAGTGACACTGTCTTCAGCCCTTCTTCACTTCTCTTTGTGTTTTCCCATTATGCAGTGGGTGCTCAGATGGAGAGGCTGTGTGTTCATATTTGGGTAAGCTGCAAGCCTACAAACCACAGGACATTTCAAGCTGGGGACAACTCATGGCAAATTCCTCCTTGCTCTGTGTGCTACTGCACTCACAGAGGTGGTTTTTTCACAATGTCCCTCTGAGGTGCTGCTGGCTGGCAGAGAGTGTGGGAAACCTTGGGTTATTTCAGTGAGGCTCCATGGTTTCCCTGGGATTTCTAGGAAGGGAGAGAGCAGTGGCACAAACCTGTGTCACTGTGTTCCCATCCAGTGAACCCATTAACACAGCAGCATGATGCTTTTTTTCTCCAGCACAGATGGGGGTTTGGTACCATACATACATTGAAGCAGTTCATGGATCAGAACTTCTCTGTCTGGGAATTGCCTTGCTGTAGGAACATCTGCCTACGTGTAGTCTGGCTTAATTTCATTGTATTCCCCCTGCAGTGAGGAAGTTTTTTAAAAACAGTCCACCTGTTCTGTTCATTGCAGCTGAGTGTGAGGCATAGGACTTCAAACATCCTTTAAAATAACAAGATGCTTAATTTTCAGCTGGAGCCTTTAAAAGTCCTGCTGCTGTGCTACAGCTACTCCCCTCAGCTACAACACAACACAGCAGAGACCCAGCAGTTTATCTGCCCTTTCCCAGCACACTGAGGAGCTGTCACAGCCCTGACCCTGAGCTGGATGACTGCTTTCTTCACATCTCTGGCTGTCAGAAAAGACAGGAACTGGGAGCTGGAAGCCCCTTTCAGCTCAGTGTCTCAAAATTTGTGGTTATTTATCACACCTGAATCTTTGTGAAATGTCTGTTTCATGAGAAACAGATTTAAATTGGATGGTTCATTGGTTTGATTAAGAAAAGTGATTAGTGCGGCAGGGAAACCATGTTAGTCAAAGATTTTTAACCCAGCTGTTGTGTGGAAAAAAATTTGAATGGGATTCTGCTGCAGATTCCAGCACTCAATGCAGTTTGCTTCATAAGCTGTTGCAAAGCTGAAGGCACAGGAACTGGAGCATTTGGTTATTGACAGGAAAAATATTTCAGCCTGTCACATCGCTGCTTGACTTTGACTAGAAGAGAGAGGTGCAGGGCTGTGTATGTTCATGTGTTGTGACAAGATGAGACATGCTTGACTGGGTCTCTCCTTTTGGGGAAGAGATGCCATGCCAAATTTTCCAAGAAGCAGTGGTCTGCTGACTGCCAAGATGGAGGTATTGTGGAGAGGGATTTTGTAGGTACTTTCATTCCTGTACCTATCCCAACTGCAGAGTTCAGATGGGATCAAGATGAGAAGCAAATGCTGAAACCCTGTGCTAAAAAGGCTGTAATATTTTGTGTCCTCTGAACATTCATCCTTTGTACAGAGTCCTTGACGTAGGAAAGAGGGCTTAGCCCATTATACAGCTGAGTTATTAGAAGCAAGCTGAGGTTGTGGTTGCAAACTGTGAGGGTGGTGAGACACTGGAACAGGCTGCACAGAGAAGCTGGGGATGCTTCATCACTGGAAGTGTTCAGAGCCAGTATGGATGGGGCTCTGAGCAACCTGATCTAGTGGAAGGTGTCCCAAACTATGGCAGAGGGGTTTGAACTAGATCTAAACATCTTTTAAGCTCCTTTCCAGCCCAAACAAATATTTGATTCATTTAAACTCATCCAACTCATAGAGAAATTCCTGCAGTTCTCACCCATCACCGCCCTACTCTGCCCAAGCACCTGCCTGAATTTCTGCTCTGTTGGCACCTAAATCCCAACTCCTTCTGGGAGTTCAGCAAGCCCACACACTCCCCTGCTCTTTCAAGTGCTCTGCCTGCACACCAGCTCTCCTGCCCTTGTCTCTCTTAGCTGTGCTCTGTTCCTGTCACTACATAAAGGAGTCCATATTGCCATGACCTGAAGCTTCTGGTCATACACAGGCAATATTTTATTATGTAATGTCTGAAAACCCTTGCAACAATAGGAAACTTGACTGCTTTGCTGTGGGGGACAGCTGGCAGGAGAGGCAATAGCCTGAAAGAATGACCATGGCTGTAGCTCCTAGGTGAGTGAGTTCACACCCACCTCTGTTCTGTGCTGTGTTCGCTGGGACTGCAGTTCTGCTCGGCACCATTGAGAATGTCAAGCTGCACAGTCCAGTGTCAGGGGCTCAACCAGGCATACTTTAAAGTACAGAGAAATCAAGCAGCACAGAACTGCTTATCATTTACCTGCCTCACAGCTGAAAGGCAGTGGATAACAGCTCAGACCATTGTGCACAGCAAGTGGTTCAGGAAAGCCAATTGCATGGCTGTGGGACTGATGAAAAATAAAAAGGTTTTGTATTGAATGGGCCAAACATGCACTTTCAGGTGCCTGTTTGTTTCCCCATGCCATGGGGGAGCTGCTCAGGGCTGCATCAGTAAAAGGGCGAGCACAATCACTGCTAGTGTGCCACAGGTCTGCAAAGGGGAAGTATCCTATATAATTCACACTTATCAGATAGTGTTGGGACACTGGCTGGCAGACGGGGCCACCCTGTTTGCTTTTGGAGTGGTGTGTATGTGGGCTGGCATTGCCCTCTGCTGGCTGCTGCCCCGAGTGGGTGATGATGGGCACACAGGGAAACTTTGCCAGCTTTCTTGTCCTGCTCTTCAGTCTCTCCTTCCCTCTTTATGATACATAGCCTAAGAACAGTTGTGCTTTCCTGTTCCTCTGGTGGCAGCTGGGCAGGGTGCAACTTCACCCCTTTGTAAATGACACCTTTTTCCACTTACTTTTCTCTTGTGGGGGTAATTGTGGCCTTGTCTTCCTCGTCTCTCTCAATACAACAGTTATTGCCCCTCTGTGTAAGGAACATCTTTGGAACTGTGTGGAAATGCTAGCAACTGTTTTTAATAAGTCAACTAGCAAATTTTAAGCATTGCAGTGTAAAATGCTGGATGAACAGGGCAGGAGCCCTTTGGAGGGAAAGAATCAGGAAGCTGAAAGATCTTCTTGTTTCACTTACTTACAGTCTACTGATTAATGACTTTCTGCTCTTGCCTAAGTTCCTGGGATGCTATTCCCTGATGGGCACAGGCCCATTGCCTTTAGAGGCATCACATTAAATATGAACAAAGCTCACATCCCCAACAACCCTAAGAAGAGTCTTAAGTGCTTTTTTCCATATTGCATTTTGCTGTTTCTGCACTGCTCTCAGCTTAGCTTCCTTTCCATGGTTGCCTGTGTGACAGGGATGCCTGGAGATGGGAGATTCCTCTCCTGCTGAGCAAGAATGAGCAGTGTTATTTTGCACTTGCAAAATTGCTTGGCAACAACAAAAATATAGATGGTAAATGGTGTAGAACTTGAGAAGCTGCTGCCCTGAAACTTCATTCTGAAGGGTCATCAATAGAGTGATGCTAATCTGGTCTATAAACAGCTGTTCCTTGGGGAGCAGAAAATAATGCGGTTGGGGGAATCATGGGTCTGATGAGTTTTTTGGGGTTTTTTTATCTGAAACTTTATTTGCCTGTTTTACATTTGGGGTTATTTTTTGTTTTCAGCAGAGAACACAGTTTCATCTGGAGTCACTTCAGTGCACACTTATGATATGTGTTGCTGTGTGCACTCTGAGAGCAAGAGGCAGAAGGAGGGAAAACAAGTTATGGTTAATTATAGACACTGTTCTGCCACTAGAGACTCCTGGAAAGTATCAGTCACCTTCCTAACTACCTCATAGCAGTCACAACTGGTTTAACAACTCAAACAAGGTGAGAGTCTGTATCAGGTAGCGAAATCTCTGAGGACTCATTGGAAACACTTGGAAGAGGGTCAGTAATATGTCAGACTGACATTATTGTTGGAGATAAGGTTAACCAAGAGACATCCTTGGCAAAGAACCCAAGGACTGAACATCTGTTCCTCTGGGAGCCTGGGTCTGCTTTTTCTCACATAGCTGGGAACTTGGGAAGCCCAGCCTGGAGCATGAGGGTGGTGAAATGAGCTTCTGAGCTTTTGTGCTTATGCAGGACAGTTCACAGGGCACAATGCTTCCTTCACTCCCCGCTCACTCAGGCCAGAGGACAGAAATTCTGATGTTAGGCCTTTGGGAGTTGTCCCCACCATGGGGTGGCAATCCCATACCTCACCTTTGGAAAGTTCTGTGCCAGGATAAGGAGGATGTTTCTGGGATGAGGTAACCAGGGGAGTTTGTGCTGCTGCTTCTTGTGGTGGAGCAAAGGGAGAAAACTAAGTTTTATCAGCCAAGTCCTTTGAGAACCAGTAGCCTGGAGCTCTTTTTTGTGGTAATAAGGAAGTACTTGGAAATGGGGTTCAGGATGTGCTGACCAGGGAAGACTTTGCAGAGCTTTGTCTCAGTTTCTTCTCTCTGAAAAAGTAAAGGGGGTCTGGTTTGGTCCCTCTGCCCGTCAGTCTGTCTCACGTACATGGTGGCACAGGGACAGGACACCTCTCCAGGGTGTCCCAAGCTGTTTATATAATTTATGTCTTGGATGGTTGGATTATCTGCAGATGCCATAAACCACAGGTACTTTAGGCAGCGACTGCCACATGTTTTACAGGTTATTGTGGAAATGCTCTCAGGGAGACTGAGCCAATCAGGATTTTCAACCAGCCAAATGAACTAATTCCTATCTCCACAGCCAGACCAAATAAAACTATATATAGCACAGCTGGGTTAGCTTGTACAATTGACAGAAACTTTACTCATGATTGAAAGACAAGAGTTCTGCAGTGGGCTTGGCTGAAGGGCATATAAGACTGGGAATGTAAATATGCTTTGTGCTGCTCTCCAGTGACTTGCATGCCTGGAGTAAGTAAGCTAAGAGAGGCTGTGAATCTAAATTGCATTTGTTGTTCCTGAATAATTCTGCAGGTGGCCCAGTGTAATAAATGTTTTATCTCAGATCCAGTTTGATTCCTCTGCCTGCACAAAAGTCAGTAGTCTTCTCAAAACAGGAATGTTTAATTCTATGTGAAACTACCTGATGTTTTTAACTGAAGTTTCCACTTCATTTATCACAGTGGGCTCTATCCCTCTGTCCTGGGCATGCACATCATTTCAGGATGACAAAGAAAAAGTTGTCTTAGGAAGGTATGTCCTTTTGCTCCAAATGCTATAGTGAAATGTCACCTCTGGAAACATTGTAATTCAAGTAAGTGGCCTATATGGGAATAGTTGTGAGAATTTGATTTGCTTAAATCTGTCTTTGTGCCCATAATCTCAGATCCTAGCATTGCCCTTTCAAAATGCCAAATGCAACAGCTTGGATCATTAGCACACTTTGAATCCTCTTACTTGGGTCATGCAAATGTGACTCTTGTCCTTTAGACAGACACTTTCATGCTGGAGGGAGAACAGGGCAGGGAAGAGGGGACAATATTTAAAATACCATAGGACAATTCAGATCTCATGTACAGTGTTGTAACTCCTATGAAACCTAATAGACCTATCCCAAGCTTAATTGACATGAAAAATTTGCTCAGGTGTGAGAGGTTTATCACTAATCCATTTCTCTCTTTGAAATTTCATTTCCCCTGCAATATTTCTTATCAAGTTTGCTCACTGCATGCCCAATTTTGAGATGTATTTCTTCACTAGGAGCCTAATTTTCCTCTGGGTAATTCCATACAGAAATCTTATTGAGGAGGAAGAGGAGGCAGAGCTCTGGGCAGCCTCCTTGTAGTTTGCACAGGCTGCCACAGAGTAATTTAGGCTGCAGGTAGATGCTTCACTGAGCACTATGGTAATCACAAACTCTCTTGGCCTCTGATATCTGTTGTTTGTGTCTCTCTTAGTTTGGATTTTCTCTCAGTTTCATGGAGCAGTTTGTAATCAAAGTTATGCTAATCTGTTGCCTCAGTTCTTGCCAGTAAATTGGTTTTTAGCTGAAAGTATTGGGCTGTGGAAGTGGAAGGGCATTCATGGGGCTCTTGCAGTGATGACAGTAAGATAACACAGCAATGATTAAATGCATATGAGGAAAACAGAGGAGAAAGGGTTTTTTGAGGAAAAACTGGATGTGTGTGTGAGGAAAAATCAGAGAAAAAAGAAGAAAGGACAACCAGAAGGGAAGAAAGGAGTAGAAGCAGAAATACAGAAAGCAAGAAGCAGCAGTATGGGATGCCACAAACAAGGCAAAAGAAGTGATCCAATAGAAGGGAAAGCAACATCAGGATGAGGTAGTAATAAACAAATTCTAACAAAGTTGAATGCCAAAGTGCTACCGGTCATTGTACATAAAACTGAATGAATGTGCTGTTTTCCATAGGTGTAACATACACTCTCCAGGGTGGATACTTCTACCATCCTTTTTTATCACACACCCGTAAATACTTCATTCTTTGTCTATAGAAAGCTTTGGGGGTTGTGGCTATTTAGGCTTTTGTCAGTTTCTCTGGGTCTGGATTGAAGGCACTTGAGACAGTAGTTCATGTTGGGACTCAGGTGTTTATTATTTCTTATCAGTAAAACAGTCTCACCTCTGTGAGTTCGTTCGGTAGCTTTTCATTAGAAGGCACAAAATGGCTAACAATCTCTTGTTACAAGGTCTTTTGAGACTAAAGAATCCAATTAAGAACTGACACCTAGACTATTTTCTCTTTTAACCCAATAACTGATCCCCAAGAGCCTGCAATGCAGGCTTTTCTACCCAATTTAAAAATGCCACCCAAACCCATGAAGAAGAAGCATGAAGAAGAAACCCAGGATGACACCCTGTGCCCTCCATCTTGCTTCCATCCACAACATACTAAAAATCCTCAAACCTAAATTTCTCACCAGGTGATACACCCACACTATCCTCTATAATCTATTTCACACTTTTGTGGATTCTAGTCTATCTTGAAGTCTAGGAAACTTTCTCCATGAATGAGGGTCAAAGTCAGCACTCCCCTGGGGGGTCAGGGCACCCCAGAGCAGACAGAGAAACATTCCCAGTGCCCTGGGTTTCCACAGGCTTTTGGCCAGCTCTGCTCACATCCCCACGAGTGAATCTGTCCCCTTGGTATGTATGTGATGGCTCCTATGTGTGTGTTGATAGAGGGAGAGCATTTGCTCTGCTGCTAGCAGGTACTGCCCCGAAATTACTCGTGTTTGCAAAGTGTCTTGTAATGCACTGCTCAAGCCCAGAGAGTTATGGTGAAGGGACTTAAATCCAGATGGCAGCCAGTGATGAGGAGTGCTCCCCCAGGCTGCTTTGGGGCCAGTCCAGTTGAATACCTTCACTGATGATCCAGACAGAGGATCAAGCATACCCTCAGTCATTTTGAAGAAGACATTAGGCTGGGTGAGAATGTTGACCTGTTGGAGGGTAGGAAGGTGTTGCAGAGGGATCTGAAGAGATTGGATTGATGGGACAAGGCCACTTGTATGGGGTTCATCAAGGTGAAGTGCCACATCCTGCACTTGGGTCACAACAACCCCAGTTGCTACAAGTGCTACAAGCTAGGGGAAGAGTGGCTGGAGCGTTGCCCAGCAGGAAAGGACCTGGGGATGCTGGTTGACAGCAGGAGAACATGAGCCAGGTGTGCTCAGGTGGCCAAGAAGGCCAAGGGCATCGTGGCAGTATCAGCAGCAATGTGGCCAGCAGGACCAGGGCAGTGATTGCCCCGCTGTACTCAGCACTGGTGGGGCTGCACCTCCACCCTGTGTCCAGCACTGGGCCCCTCACTGCAGGGACACCGAGGTGCTGGAGGGCATCCAGAGAAGGGCAGTGGAGATGGTAAAGGCTGGGTGGAGCAGCTGAGGGAGCTGGGGGTGTTTAGTCTGGAAAAAGGAGACTCAAGGGGAACCTGATCACTCTCCACCACTCCCTGAAAGGAGGCAGTTGTAGCCAGGTGGCAGCCGGCTTCTTCTCCCAGGCAAGTAGTGACAGGACAAGGGAAGTGGCCTCAAGTTGTACTGGGGAGGTTCAAACTTAGAAAAATTAGGAAAGGTTCTGCACTGAAAGAGTGGTTGAACATTGCAAGGTGCTCTCCAGGGAAGTGGTAGTGTCACCATCCCTGGAAGTGCTCAAAAAATGAGTAGATGTGGCACTTCACAATATGGTTTAGTTGGCGTGATGCTATTCAGTCAAAGGTTGAACTTCATGATTTCGGAGGTTTTTTCTGGCCTTAATGATTCTACGATTGTACATGCAAATAGAGAAGTCAAACTAAGATTTTATCTATACCCTTAGTTTTGAAAATCTTCAGCTTTCTAATGCTTGAATTTGCAACCTTGATATTTTTAACATAAGTCTTTTCTCTGTGATTGTAAACAATACTTTGCATTTCTGTGATGTGTTATGCCCAAGAATTTGATAGTGTTCTATAAACATTTTTGTGATTAGTCATGACAGTGGCCTTTTGAATTAAGTAACTATTACAATTATTTCAGCTTTTGAAATGAATACATGTGGAGATCATCCTTTACTGAGCATCAAAAAGAATGTTGGTAGATCAGAATAGAGAGTCTCTGAACTTCTTCATCCTGACCTGTGTTTTGACCTTCATCCACACTTCTTTTTCAGCTGAAAAAACCCTTTTTAAGATCACAGCGTTGCTTTTGTGACTCTGCCTAAGGCCGTCTCTCATCCTCAGTAAGTCTGAACAGGATGTTCATTAACCAGTAGCATCTCCAGTCAGCCTGGGGTTCACTGCAAAGGGCCAGATGAATAGTTTATGAATAGTAAAATGGTTTGGAAAAGTTTGGATAATGGAAGTGATGTCTTTTGTCAGAGCTATCTGAATTACTAATGACAGCATCATTAAATTCCTGTTAGTTGAGTTTAAATTTGATCTCCTTGAAATAGTTTCTTCTGTGTCCGTCAGTAAAGGTCTTCTGTGCATCATGTTGCCTTTTGATTGAGCAGTCCCTGCCTGTTGGTAAGCTAATTACTTACATTTTCATCCTGCCTGGTAAACTGATCTCCCCTTGTTCTTATCACAGTTCACGCCTCGCTTGTTTTCTGGTAGACTGCTTTATTTCTGCTGTCAAGCTATAAAGGCCTCTTGCTATAAAGGCAAGAAATAAGAAGCGTTAAAAACAAGTGCAGACTGAAACTTTATAGTCCTTTAGCTCTGTACAGAAAAAATACTTCATTAATTCAGAGCAAACAAATCTCCGTTCTGCCTGCATTCACTCACCATTTCACTCTGTTCCTCGCACTATGGCCTCACATCTCACTTTTACTGGTTCCAATTTCGGAAGAGGTATCTATAGTTTTCCCATCTCTAAATGCCTTCACAAAGCTTTTTCAGACCACATTCTTTGGCTGTCTCCCAGCACAGATCTTTGTCCTCTCTGGACCCAGCCAGCTTGGTTGGGTGCCATCCCTGGGCAGTGTTTGAAGCCCCTTTGAGGAGCCAGTGGTGGTAGCAGCAGCAGCAAAAGGAACAGGCCTTCATGTCCCATTTTTTTGGCTAGCATGAATAAATAACTGGGGCATGTGTGACCTCAGCCTCCAGCCAACAGCAGTCCCGCAGCACAGTTACAAACTGCTTTACCCAAATTACTCTTCCCTCACACCTCCTTAGAAACAGACCTTTCTTGACATCCTGTCTCTTCTCTCCTCTTTGCATCCTCTATCATGTGAACTGGACTGATGGATAGGCTGATGGTGTAAAGCAGCCTTTGCTGAAATAAGGGGTTCATTGAGGTGTAAAACCTGGTGTGAGGATTGTATTTCTACCTACGAGCTTTGGAGTTCTGTCTTTTCCCTGCTCAGTGATGAACGGCGGGAGGAGGCAATAGGAGGAGTGGGAAGCCTTGCTGCGTTCATTAGGGGGAGAATGCTTACTGTGCAGTAAATTTCTCATATTTCCAGATCATTCTGGAGCATGTTTGCCAAGATTTAAGAGTTATAGGCCTATAAGTCAAATACCTTGCGAAATACGTGTTATTATTCTCCCATTTTTCACCTGAGCTTGTAAGTAGGCCTCCATATATCTTTGGGTCACTGCACAGCACAGATTTCTTCCATGTTCTGTTCCTTATGTCAATTAAATTCCAGCAGGGAGGTGATGTATGAATGTTATTCATCAAAATAATCACATCCAGAACCTGGTGATGGCGCTTCAACAGAAGCTGTGTCTCAGATGAAGCCTGCCAGGTGGTCTCATAAGAACTTACTCTGGCTGCACCCAGCCTTTTCTACAGGTAGCCCCACAACTGCTTTATCACAGCAGAGATCAGCATCTGTCAGGTGAGATACATGGCCCACATCCTGCCACTGGACTAGATGCACGTTGTAGTCACTTTCCAAACTCTACTGACACGGGCAGTCACTTGGTGATCCTCCAGCTAGCCCTCACCTGCTGGCCCGTGCCAAGAGCAGCTGCCCCCTGTCCACCCCTTGGGCCAGTCTGGGGGCATAGAGCAGAGCTGCCTAACTCCCAGAGGCAGCAAAGCTGCTCTGGGCAGCTGCTGATAAGAATCTCAAGTTGATGAAGCCCGAACAGAGGAGATGAGAGGGGCCACTTGTATAAGTTCTCAAGAGGGTTTAATCCCCCTAGGAAGTCCAAGACAAGTGACAAGCTCCAACAGGGTAACAGCAACTTAAGAAACCGCGAGGGTACTACAGGACGACAACACAGTAGAACTGCAGGGCAGGAAAGTAGCTGGGGATCAGATACCAGGTAACCAATAGGGGATAACATGGGAGGGGATCAGGCTTGGCACACCAATGGAACTTTGAGGGAAGGGTGATAGACAAGGAAGGTTCTAGAGAAAGGGGTGGGGTTACATTTGATGAACAAGGGAAGAAGGCAGTATTTCAAGGATTGGCAGGGAAGGGTCTGGAAATCAAGGAGGTGCAAGGAAGATTAACATGGGGATTGACATGAGATTAGGCAGGAAAATAGCAGTAAACAGCTTCAGGGCAAAACCATTGGGGAAACCAAACGGGGTACATGGAACAAACCACTATAACCTCACAACAAGGAACACTTTAAGATTACAACAGAAAAACATTCTATGACACCCTACTCTACCCCACCCTACCATACTCTTTTGTTGTGAGGGTGTTGGCCACTGGAACAGATTGCCCAGACAGGTGGTGGAGTCTCTACCCTTTGAGATGTTCAAAATCCCATCAAGTTTGGCCCTGAGAAACTTTTCTGCTTTGGTCTGGGCTGGAAGGCTGAACAAAACTGTTGCAGAGGCAACTTCCAAACTTTGCCCCTCTGCCCTTCTGTGTCTCTGTGGGTCATACAGAGCTCTTGGCCAGGGTCTGGCTGCAGATTTCTTCCATGGAGTGTGAAGCAACCTTAAAACTGATTTTATTTTCTTAGAATTGGGAGAGAGCAGTGTTGTCCTTTGACACAGACTTCACTTGCTTTAGGTAGTTCTGGGTTTTTAGTCTTAGATGAAAGCTTATGGCCCAGCATAGGCACAGATCCACTGTATTTCAGTGAGGGCACTGAGGAGTTTTTCTGTACTGTTATGACTCGTCTGGAAATATCCATCTTCACTGCCGTGGTGTGCTTCTCGGAACTTTGTAGTTGACACTAGGTCACATAAAGAGGGAAAATGCTCAGTCAGATCTTCTGTGTGCTCACTGGCTTTTTAGCAGGCTGTGAGCTGAATATCAAGTTAGTTCCTGCCGTGCTCTCTGCTACTACCCCAAAACAGCACCACAGTTTTTTCTAGGTGCAGTGACTTTTTCAGATGCCTTTTAGCATTTTTCTACTGTACCAACTCTCTGAGAGACCCAAGACAGGTAAAATGGTTTCATGACTCAGACACTAGGAAAATAAGTGCTTGCACCATAGGACTGTATTATCTTGTCTCCTCTGATAGCCTTCAGCCAACAAGTACCACTTGATCAGCTGGTTAAATTCTCCCTTTCAAGCCTACACTACCCAAAGTGAGTTGTTAAAAGATAGAAGAAGAAATGAGAGACAGCCTGATGCCTGCTGTTTTGGAGGGGTTTCCTCCCAGCATGTACACCACCTGCTTTCCCAAGCAGTGGGCTGTGAGTTGATGCCATTTTGCAGTCACTAACCTGGCAGTTTGATGTTGTATGGATTTCCCAAGGCACTTTCAGCCCAGCATCCCAGCTGGGGATAGGCAGGTACAAGAATGTTCCAGCCAGATTCTCCCTTTACCTTCATCTGCAAATGCCAAGGACACTGTGGGCTGTGCACAGGAGCAGCCCTTGCCCACACCCACCTTCTGGGGCTTCCCTACTGAAGGGTTAGACAGCAGGACTGAAAATGTGTCCTGAAACAGGAACTGGGTTTCTTGACATCCAAGAAGGGCCATAGTCATCCCTTGGACATAAGAGTCTGAGCAGCACTTGTCTAGGGATGGTATCCAAAAATGGCTGTCTGAAGCCAAACTTCTCAGGGAGTGCTTAGGCATCAAAAAAGGGTGTTTTGTTTTTTTTTAAAGCAAATATAGAATACTCAGTTTGATGTCTTCCCAAGCCAGGCATCAGAATGAAAAATAAGAGTTGAAATAACACCATGGTTTGTAAAGCTTTCTTACAGGCTGGGACAAAAAAATTAATTGAGGTTAATAAGAGAAGTCAGCAAAGGGGGGAGGCAGGAAATTAAACCTTACTGTTCTCAGCACTTATTTAGAGGAAAAAAATTAATAGCATTTTGGTTTTGAAGCAAACATATTTCTCAATGGTTCCTCTCCATTGTCAGCCACAGATATATTGCTTTGTCAGAAAGCTGGCAGGCATCAACACAAGGAGCCCAGATGGGAATGCAAAGATGGAAAAATAAGCAAAATGTATTCTGGCTTGGATCTCAAGTATGTATAAGGTACTGCCCTAGTATCTAATTATAGGCTGTGCAGGAAATAACAGCTATTGTTAAGTTTTCTTGATGTTCCCATCTGCATGTCTTCTGTTGCTTTCAGCATCAATAGGTTGTTTAAGCTGCTGTTTTTGTTGTGGGTACCTGCCTCTGGCTGAATATACTCCAGACTCCAGACAGAATCAGCCCAACTATTTTTGACACCCAGTTACTGAAGTAATCCTGCTTTTGACCGCAGCTTAATACCAAAAGAGGGCTCCCAGTATAACCATGGTCCTTGCTAGAGTGGAGATGAAAGCATGTTAATACCTGTCAACAAGCCAAAGATGGAGTGGTAAGTTCCCATTCCATAGTATGTCCTCCTCCTTTCTTGAGTTTGGAGCCAGTCACTGGGCTCAGCTCTCACACTGGCGCCATCCAGAATCTCTGTGCTCCTCCCAGTCTGACTGTGCTCTGATCCTGCCCTTGCTGATCCCAGTGGCTGACACTGAAGGGCTCCTTGCAGGCTCTGGTAGGGAGGCCAGTCTGACTCAAGACACGTCAAAGTGTGGCTGTAGTGGCACCCTGATAGTTCAATAATTTTGGAAGGTTTCTTGACAAAAGCATGATGAACTTGGGAGAGTACTTCCAGTGCAGAATCTGCAGAGAACACTGAAAATAAATGAAAAATTTATATTCATTGTTACAGGTGAGGAAATGTTGTTTATTTTATATTCTTTAAATAAATATGTCTACAGGATGAAAATGTCTTTGGAGAGACAGTATAAGGAGTAAAGGAGCTACTTTCTTCTTTGTATGGAGAGTAAGGGCCAGAGTACAGTGCTGGTAGCTCAATGTAGAAAATGTCAGTGCCAGAAAAAGTTAAACCACTGAGAGCGGAAAAGTGGTGGAGAACTCAGAGATGTAAATACACAAAATCTGCTCAACTCCGCAATGAGACACAAAGTGAGACAAATGCCTGCAAGAAAATTCTTCATTCTTTTCTTGGCTCAAGCATTACTGAAAGAAGCTGGGCGTTATTGTCCCTGGATGGTATGAGAACACCATATCTACTGGAAACTTTGTTTCCAGTACTGTGCAGGGTCATGTAATTATAGAGTAGTATGTTTCCTTCAGTTCAAAAAGGCTTGTATGTGAAATACTCATGCTATAAAAGGCAAATGCAATGGGGACTAAAAAGCCTGTTGTCTTGAGTGCTAAGAATGCAAGAAAAAGGTACCTTGTTTGACTGCCTATAACTAAATATAAATTGCAAATACTGAGAATTAGGTGAGGTACAGTTTCTTACTTTCTATCAGCATCTGCTTTTTTTTTGCTTTCCTGAAGACAGATAGGATGAGGAATACAAGTAGCTGTTAAAGGGGAAAACTGTAGGAATCATATGGTCTTCATACTGAATTCTGGATTAAATGGCCACATTATCAAATGGAGTTCCTCCTTCTGACAAAACCACCTGAGTTTTGATGTCAGGATCTGGTATGAAACTGCCACTTTATTTGAAAGCCTAATGGAGATCTTGTGTATAGGAGTACCATTTTTGGCTCTGGAGCCAGGTCAGGGTCCAGGACCAACACCCCTGTGCTGTACCCCCTCAAGTGAACACCCAGCTGAGTCTTTTTATTCAGTTTTTTTATAAAGCTTAGTTTAGTCTAGAGCCTGTCTGTGACCCTGGTGAGTAATGGCTTGTCAAACCTGTTTCTGCAGGGCTTCCTGTCTGTCCTGAGTTAGGTTTCCTTCCCTGTCTGGAAGGAGGTGGAGGGTGCCCACTTCACAGATGACATGAGTTGTTCCTGTAACTCTCAGAACCTGCAACTAAGTGAAAGACTGCGTTTTCTAGACACCACTAGATGGTGCCTCTGGATTGCTAATCCTGGGAAAACAGTGATGCTAATCCAGGAAAACAAGCAGCTTCGTGGCCAGCAGGTTTAGGGAGGGGATTCTGCCCCTCTATCCCACTCTGGTGAGACCCCACCTGTGGTGCTGCATCCAGCTCTGGGGCTGCCAGCACAAGGAGGACATGGTCCAGTGGGAGCTGGTCCAGAGGAGAGCAGTGAGGACAATCAGAGGGCTGGAGCACTTCTCCTGTGAGGATAGGCTGAGAGCTGGGGTTGTTAAGACTGCAGCAGAGGAGGATCTGGGAGATATTATAGCAGCATGTCAGTACTGACAGGGCACAGGTAAAAAAGATGCAGACAAGTGTTTTGGGAGGACCTGTTGCAGCAGGACAAGAGACAATAGTTTTAAACTAAAAGAGAGTAAATTTATAGAAGGAATACTTTTTTTACAGTGAAGGTGTAAAACGCTGCAATAGGTTGCTTAGAGAGGTGGATGGATGTCCCATCCCTCAAAACGTTCAAGGCCAGGTTGGATGGGGCTCTGAGTGTTTGATCTTGTTGAGGATGTCCCTGTTCATTGCAGGGCAGGGCTGGACTAGATTACTTATGAAGGTCCCTTCCAACCCAAACTCTTCTCTGATTCTGTGGAGGTGAGTGGGAGAGATTTCACAGCTAATGGCAGCACCAAAGGCTTGGTCCTGCCAGGGCTGCCCAGCAGGCAGTGAGTGTCTGGACATACAGAGCTGTCCCTTGCAAAGGCCAATGAAAATTGCTTTGTTTTCTTCTTTAAAAGATGCTGAAGCATTAAACCCCTGTTATGTGATCTCCCCCAAAGTAGAAAAGATGCTTTAGAGAGAATTTTTGATTCTGTGTCAATTGTGGGTTTTTTTTCCTTTCAGCATAGAAGGAAATTCAGTAACTCATACTTGCAGGAGGACCATGCAATTAGGTGAATCACAGGTGCAGAGGTAATCCCTGGATCCTGTGGCCTGTTAGTGATCTGAAGGACTTGAATTATTCCATTAATAAGCCAGGTGTAGGGAGAAGCATATCCAAAAGAGGCTGGGATACGGTTATGTGTGTAGTAACAATATCAGCTAAAAGAAAGAAAGCAAAAAAATTAGGAGCATCAACTCCATCAGGAAAAAAAATTACTTCTGAGCAGCTTAAACATCACCCTACATATATTTTAATTTTAAAATAATATTTTGGTTTCCTGAACCCATGATCTTCCATCATAATATCAGTTTGGTCCGTGAAAATTCAAGTCTTAGAATCTTTTTTTGTTAAAATAAATAATAAAATTGAGATCAGAGTAGCCCAGACTTGTGTCTTGGATGCCTATCACAAGTCTGAGTCTGACCTGACTGTGGGGCCATTATGAGTTTACTTTTCTACAGTCACTGTCCCCTTCTCCTCCATGGCAGGATTGCCAGCTCGTGTTGTCTGTGGTAGTGGAGGAAGCAGGGATGTGGAAGAGTGTGGGAGTGGATGGAGGCCCAGGAGGGGAAGAGCTGCACTGCCCTCTGCTTTGTTGTTCATATCAGGTCTGTGCCTGCCTGAGGACTGGTGTATTGTCAGAAATACCTCTTAAATGCTTAAGGGCAGATTCTGGCTCATGTAAGTCTGGGGTTACCTGCATCAATGAGTATGTTCAAAGATTGGGAGTAAAGCCAGAATGGGGCCTGCCACTTGTCTGACAAACACATCTGCAGAACAGGTGTGTATTTGACTGTGTTGTCATTGCACCAGGGCTCAGTCCTGTTCTTGATCTTGACCTATTTTCCTTCTCCTTTTCCTGTTTCTCTGGTGCTTACTCTCCTGCTATTGTAGTCATGCTGCTAAAACAAGTGTGTGTTCTGCTGGGGGATGAAAGCCTCTGTTCCAGACACGTCATGCTCTGCCACTGTGTTTCACTGCTGTAGTTCATGCCAGGGCTGGTGGGGAGGAGAAGCGAGGTCTGGAAGCCCTTGAGGGAAGGGTGTGCTCTTTCCTGCAGTACACAAGCAAAGACAGGATGTTGCTATGTTTAGCTTGGGTTCCTCTTGGCAATAAAACACTTTCCGTAAAATACCTTGCACAAACTTCGGGTGGAATGTTGAAAACCCATCCACAATACTGTGATTCCAATAAAGAACATAGTGAAAGATCAATCTACTGTGTAGTGTGGTGGGAACATATGATGTGAAAATACATAAAGCTCTGAAAGTCAATTGGTTTGGGTGGTGAGCAACAATCCAACAATTAACAAGTCAGTAAAATGATAACCTGTAAAGCAGTACTGCTGTCACCTCTTAATAAGTCCCTGAACACTTTTATTTCATCAGTCTATGTTGCGTACATTTCCAAAAGGATAATTGGCGGTGGAGGAGGTCAGAAAAGTTCAGAAAATGTTTGAGGTTAATTCAGGAAAATGTATGTAGCAAAATCCGTGCTTAGCAATCTTGTATGAAAAAGGATTAATGTGCTGTTGGAATCTGCAAGGTAAGGAGTCCACTGCTAGATGGCTCTCTAACCCAAGAGAAAACTGTGATGCACAGTGGTTGGCACTTGAAGTGAGACAAAATCTGGCTAAAATCGAGTTCCAGCTCCCAGCAGTGAGGATAATTGGTTAATGGGGTGACTAATTGGAGGGAGGGCATGAGGTCTGTGACTTAAATCTTGATTAAAATCCTGGCTCTCACTCTCAAAGTGCTTTGCATCCCAAAGACTGGGCTTGGGCTGGATGCAGAGATTTCCACAGACATTTTAGGTCTGCTCTGCAGAGGGCAAACTTCAGCCTCTGAAATAAAGCGATTCTAGAAGAGCAACTTCAGAGTTGGTGCAAGTGTAGTTGTGCAGGAACTGGGTAGGAGTAAGGGATTGTGTGACATGGGTGAGGCTGAGATGAGATGAGTTTTGCATGGTGACACCAGTCACTAAAACACATGCACAGTGGTGTTCCCTGGAGCTGAGTACTGCAGAGGAGGCAGTGCAAGGTTTCTGCTGTGCCTTGTTGCTGTGCACTGGCTGTTATCCACTGGCTACAGGAGGTCAGCTTAAAATTTCCACTCTGGATTACAGGCCTACACTGTCTCTGGCTCTGGCCTTTCGTAGAACATGAAGTACCAAAGGGAGCTGCTCTCATCTGTGGTCTGATATGTCATTACAGGCTGTGACTATTCTCTCTGCATGGCAGTGGCAAGTAAGATTTTGTGAGCTCACTGTTTGGATACCTATTTATGGAAGGACACATTTCTCCATGCACCTTGAGGGCTGTGTTGATGCTCAATCCTACATGACATTAGTCAGTGGTCTGTTTTCATCCACATTTCTTTCCTCTCTGGAGTTCAGAGCTCCTTGCTTGCCTCAGATCCATATCTGTAGCTGAGTTTGCACACCTGTGGTTATAAATAAATGGAATGGCATTTGCCAGAGAGGCTGTATTGGCTTGCAAAGAGTGGTGGGATTTACTGATCAGGTTTTGTTATACTGCTGTTTTCATCAGACTAGAAATGGAGGGTTTCTCATGCAGAGTTATGGTGGTGTTTGGAAAAACAAGCTGCAATGAAAGGAAGCCATCTCAGTCTATGTCACGTGGAGGGATATCATCTGGGGTTCCCTGTCTTCTCAGCTCTGCTGACAGGACTCTGAGCATTTGCCTGCAGAGCAGAGCTCAGTCTGGCCTGCTCAGTGTCCTCCTGTGTTTCTCCAGCCCATTCTCTGTTATACTCTGTGGCTAAACCAGACAACTTTTGTCAGGAACTTTGAGGTCTAATGAATGCATCCATGTGGGATGTTACTCTGAAGAACAGCAAGTTGGGAGAGAAATGGACGGAATGACTGTGATAGGTGCAGGTTCTGCTTTGGCTGATGGAGTGATGAAGGCCTCAGGATTGCCTGGTGCTCCCATCAAATAGGACCCTGTAATTGTTGCGGGACAGCTCTGCTCTGCATCATGACCAAGTGATGTGATACTTCCAGGCTTCTTTAAAATTCCTACTCACAAAATAACCTCTGAGAATTAACTTTGCTGGTGTACCACCTTGACTACCCCCTTATGTAATTTTCAGAGACCTGAGCGATTTCTCCAGCTGCTGACAGCTAGAAGAACTCAGCTGTTGGAATTCCTTGAAACATAGCAAAGATATGCAGCTGTCTGCTGAAGCTGCTCTGAAGGCTAGCTGGAGTCTTTGGAGAAACTGAGGACTCCTGGCCCTTCAGTTAAGTGACCACAGAAGACCTGTTGGGATGCAATAGCCACTACATTAAATAGATTTTTCTCTGGTGTGTCCTGCAGAATAACAGATACAATGACCAGACACCTGAGATGTGAACTTCTTTGCTTCCTCCTGGTGATGCTTGCTGATACTATCCTGGGCTGCATCTGAAGAAGTGCAGCTGACAGGTGGAGGGAGGGGATTCTGCCCCTCTGCTTTGCAGAGTGCCACCCCAGAGTGCTGCATCCAACTTTAGAAGGACATGGACCTGCTCATATGAGCCCAAAGGCCATGAAGATGGTCAGGGGGATGGAACACCTCTCCTGTGAGGAAAGGCTGAGAGAATTGCAGTTGTTAGCCTGGAGAAGAGAAGGCTCCAGGGAGAATTTACAGCACCTTCCAGTACCTAAAGGGAACTGCAAGGGAGCTGAAGAGGAACCTTTTAGAATGGCAGGACAAGGAGGAATGGCTTTAAACTGAAAGAAGATTGTTTTAGATTAGATATTAGGAAGAAGTTCTTTACTATGAGGGTGCAGAGGCACTGGAACAGGTTGTCCAGAGAAGTTGTCATTGCCACATCCCTGAAAGTGTTGGACTGGATTTTGAGCAATCTGGTCTAGTGTAAGGTGTGCTCATGGAAAGGGGATTGGAGCTAGATCAGCTTTAAGATCCCTTCCAACCTAAACCATTCTGTAGTGGTTTCAAATTTGCCTCAATAATGTTTCTAAGCCTCTCTAGCTTCCAGATGATGTAAGCTTTATCTATTTGCTCCCAGGGGTATTCAGTGGAAATTTTTTTTGTAATATATAAACACCACACACACTCACTGTCTCTCCATTGAGTTTATGAACAAGCCCTGCTTCTGAACCATTTGTGGGCTTCATCCATTTGCAAAAACACCTCATTGCAGAGACTCTGCCCTCTCCATGGTATGAATAATGCAGAAGAATTTCTCTGTTGAAGCTGGCTTCATTGTTAGTTTAAGCTGAACATGAATAATTGAACACATTTTCTTTTCAGGGACAAGAACAGCTGCCATCTAAGCTGTTTAACCCAATTTGCCTTCTCACATTTCTTCTTAAACTTGCTAAAGCCCCTCTGCTCAGCCATGCCATAGAGGAATGCATCAAATTCATTTGGGGTTTTTTACTTGCTTGAGGTTGTGTCACAAATGATCTGCTATGCTCATTAAGCAGGCCTAAACAAGGGCTAGTTACAATTATTGTGTGTACTCTCCTCATCCCCAGCTTTAACTCCTTGGTTGCTGGCTTCCCACAGGATTCCACTTGGACTTCTGCAGCAGGGTGCTGGGCAGTAGTAAATGTTTCAGAAAGCTAAACCTTCTGCAGTCAGCAATACCATTAAGAAGTGTTAACAGATTAAATATTTAAGCAGCTGATGTGGAAAATATAGAATAAGCAGCCTGTTAGTTAAGCCTTCAAAGCTATTACAGACTTCCCTGTGGAGCGTAGGCACCATTGTCCCATTAGGTGAAGGAAGGAAGCCTCTGATGTCTCTTCCTGTGTATTTTTTTCTAAATGGTACTTGTCCATTTTAAATCATGAGAGGTGGCATGTCAAACTGAACTTGTCTGTTCCATGAGAAATTTGGTGTTTGTAGTTATCTTTTCTTAACAAATATTGGCTATGCAGGGAGAGCATGATATTCTAATTAGATGGGGAAACCTGAAGGGAGGAGGGATTTTTTCTGAAGACTCATAAAGGAGTATTAGAAAGTCAAAAAAGACCTGTAAAATGTTCATTCCAAGAACAGCACAAGAGCATTCAAGGAACAGTGTCATAAAAGTTCAGTCTTTCAAAATGCTTCATAATTGCCCAATTATGTTTCTTTTGATATAGTAATTTCTTCTAGATACTTGCAAATGCTATATATTACTATATATTAATATATAATTATATTATATATAAATATATATTAATATATACTATATAAATTGCTATATATTAAGTGTCTATAACCCTGGAAGTGTACTATGCATTATAATAAGCATATATTAAGACATGTTCATATTTCTTAACTTTTTCCTCAGAAATCTTTTCATTTAGTAAATCTCTCTTAATGCATGTTTATGAAGCATTTATTTCAGTGCAAATTTCCTTTTTATTTTTTTAAAAAGATGGCGCAGAGGTTTTTTTTCTGCTTCCAACAAATTTCACTCCATCATAGAAGCTTTGTCCAGCAAGAAATGTACTATGGTATGAATGGGTAATTAAATTTATAAAACTATGATTTGCATAATAAGTTATACCTAATGTTAGTGAGGGAGTTGTTCTGTATGTTACATGTGATGACTAAATTATATCCTATTTTTCACATGCTTACAGCAAGGGAGTTTGATAAGAAAGTCATTAATTACAGGTATTTAATGTGTCTCTGAAATACATTTCCTGAAGGAAACCAGGGAAGGTGGGTGTGGAAAGATCTTCATCCTTAGAGAAATATACTTCTAGCAATGAAATGTTTTATATTTTAGGTACCATAGGTTGTATGGATTCTGTGAACTGCTGGCATATATCGTGGCAGAAGGCAGGCTGCTGTGTGGTGTTACAGGAAGGAGAAAGAGTTTTGTGCCACTGGCTGTGCAGTGGCTGTTGGAGGAAGGCTGTGATGTCTCTCAACCTGCCTGCTCCTTGTGTCCTACAGTCCTCTTCAAAACTGCGGGGTCTCTTGGCAAATGTTCCTTTCTCTGCAGCTGTGAAGTTGGCTCTCACCTTCTAGCTTCCATATTGGATGTGTTTTAGTGGTGTCGTGGTATTGATCCTGTGAAATTATTAGTACAGCATGAGATTTCTGCTTTAAAAAATAGTGAATTGCTGAGCTAATGTGCTTCAGGATAAGAACTAGGAGATGAAAGCAGAGGACCTGGGATGGTCTGAGGCCCAGTACCTGTTGTTGCACCAAAATAGCTGGGGATTCAACCTTCTGCATTAGACCTGTGCCTTGCTGGAGGCCTGGCCATGGTGCAGGGGGATACTGCTGACAGACCCTGAGTTACCAAGGTTGATTACAACAATGCAGGAAAGATCCTGTGTGTGACATTCACTTCATACTGAACAGGGCTCTGGTGAGAAGAGCCAAGCTCACAACTTGCTTTCCAGCAAACTCCAGAGAGCTGTGGCTTCTATCAGCAACAGTTTTGAAAGGAGTCTAGAAAAGGCTCACTTTCCCACTGAAAGATTTTCCTTTTCCAACAGTGAGGAAGCATCACAAAAACCTTGAAAACTGATTGAACCATTAATTTAACATACTGGTTTAAAGCTTTTAAAAAAACATGTCTGCCCAAAGCCTTTTCTCTGCAGATGCCTTATCCTGACTGAAGTTTCAGCCAGTTTCAAGTAGCCCATTTACTGAAAGCAGTGAGCTAGCTGAGCAAAGGCACTTAGGAATTTAGTGAGAAAGATAAAACTTATATATGAGCCCTTTAAATCCTAACTTCTGAATAGTAAACAGCCCCAGTGAGACCAGGGCAATTTCCCTCTTCAGCATTTTGCCAGTGAGGCAGAGAGATAAGTGTAATTCAGCTGGGTTTGTTGCAGGTCCAAAAGTGATTTGCAGTCCACACTGGCTGAGCTGTCTTTCTAACTTTTGCTGAAAGGTCCCTCTCATTTCTTTTCTTTTTTTTATTATTTTTTAAGCAGTGGTAGGCAATGCAAAATGTGGTTTTCTTCAGAAAGTGCTCAAGTTGCTACTTGCTAGTCAGTAAATTGGGAGAAGTGAATGAAACAGCAGATGTCATCTCAAGTAATATAAAAAGATAGGCTCCCAAAGCACTAGAGAGGCAGTAATTGCCACAAGTCAGAATATGAGTTAAGGTCTTCCCATGGCTGTTTTTTTACTGCCCTTTCTTTAAATGTGAGGCTATGCTTTTTTGATGGATAGTGTCTGTTTCTACTCCTCAGTTGCCATTTGTGTTTAACAGGCTCAGTTCACTTCAGCTGGGGGGAAGTCACCTGAAGGCATTGCTGTTGCTGTGGGTTGGATAAGGCAGGGTGCCCTTCACAGTCCATCTCCTCCCAATAGATGGGAAAAATGTCAGAATGACTGGTCTGATAAAAGGATCAGAGGTAACAGCTGGGGTGTTCAGCAAGAGAAGGGTTTGAGTTGTGGCTGTGGTCTTTCAGACAAAGTAGAAGTAAAAATGGCGCGTTCATTTTCCACGCCTGCATGTGACTCGGTGTTTGGTTTTCTGTCCTTGACTGCACAGCAGGATCTGGTGTGACCAGCACTAATACATGGTAGCTTAATTGCAAGAAGGAGATGTCACACCTTGAAAGGGTGAATCTCCAGATATTCTGAAGGTGTTCAAGACCTCGCTAATATTTCTGATTGGATGAGGACAATGTTTAACAGCAAGAAAACTTCAGCATTTCTTGTGACAAACCCTTTAGGTTGAGTTGTGCTCTAGCAGGGAGGCAGCAATATGCAGTGAGACATGCTAATGCTATGTCTGTAGGCCAAGTGAAATCATCTGTTTGCAGCTGAGTTGGTTCCTTCAGAAGAAAGTCCTGCTGAGCCTCAGGAGTGCAGTGCCAGAGTATCTCACTTCACTGGCCTCTCAGATACATAGGGGACTCCAAGTGTCAAAGCAGAAAGCAAACTGGACACTAACGTGAGATATGACATGAACAGGCTTTCTGTCTCCAGAACTGCCTTTTAAACTTCTCAGTGGTGTACTTTGGTGTGCTTGGAAGGGGATACAAAGTGAGCAGCATGCCCTCCAGATCTGCTGCACTGAGAGCTGCACCGAACCGCTTGGTACCAGCTGCAGAGCTCTGACAGACTGATCTGACTCTCCCATTGGCAGGCTCCATCTCAGGAGTGAATGATAATGATAATCAGCACCTCACCCTCATGCTTGCACCACCATTTGAAGTTTGGGTGTTTGTCCAGGAAGAGTGTGATAAGAGCTCAGCTTAAACTCCCAAGGCCAGCAATAATCCTTGCATCACTTATTCTGAAATCCTTTTCCTTACAGGCTGTCCTGTGACAGTGGTCACAGGGGTTTTCAAGATGAGGGAAGAGATGGAGATCTGACTCCATGTTCAGAAGGCTTGATTTATTATTTTATGATATATATATGTTATATTAAAACTATACTAAAAGGAATAGAAGGGAAAGTTTCATCTCAGAAGGCTGGCTAAGCTAAGAATAGAAAGGAATGAATAATAAAGGTTTGTGTCTTGGACAGAGAGTCCAAGCTAACTGGGCTGGGATTGGCCATTAATTGTAAACATCCAAGATAGGCCAATCACAGATGCACCTGTTGCACTCCACAGCAGCAGGCAACCATTGTTTACATTTTGTTCCTGGAGCCTCTCAGCTTCTCAGGAAGAAAAATCCTAAGAAAAGGATTTTCATAAAAAAATGTCTGCAACCCTGTCCAGCTTCACTTCTCTAAGCTCAGACAACACATTGAATAGCAATTGGTAAAAACAGTGTTTATCTGCTACTTTCAGCTACTCAACCTCATAAACAATGGGTTTTACACTTGAATCTGGAAACAGGATTACCAGGGAACTGCTTTGCCTTATCCTTGCTCTCAGTAGCTGTTCATGATTTCCTTTTATTTGTAAAGGAAAAGCATCCAAAGATGAGTATCTTTTTAAAGGTTATGCCTTCATAATTTCATTTCTTTCCTTCCACCATGCTCTGCAAAATCAGTGGAGTGAAATCTGCAGATGTATTTAAATATGGGCCTCATTGCAAAGTGCATGAACACTCTGGCAAGAGGTGGCCTTTGCTAATGAAGCCTTTCACACTAACCCAAGTCTGAGTTGAAATATTTTGCTTGTGCCCGAATTTCTCGAAGTTAATCGAAGTCCCCTGGAACCACCAAGAGCAAGCCAGGCTGCTGAAACCAAAATTTGAACATTATCTCTTTCTGATTCATTAGGGAAGGGAGGCACAGAAATTATTTACCTGTGTGTCTCCTCATTACAGCTAAATGTTGATGTTTTCATGACATTCAGCAGCTCATTCCTCATGGCAGCAGCAAGCTCTGACTCTCATGGTGTTACAAAGGAAGCAGCTCTGTGAGGTCTGCTCACTGCTAATTTAATGAGGTGCAGCTCAGTGGTGCAGCACAGGCTTTCAATCATAGTGAAAGGCAAGGAATCCCCTGAAGGCAAGCTGGAGGAGTTTGGCTCCAGCAGTGGCATGCTTCCAGCTAGGAGATTAATTTTCTCTGATGGGTTCCATGAAGACAAATGAACCAAAATTAGTAAATGTACATTGCCTGTTTGGCAACACATTTATCAATAGTTGTGATTTCCATTGCAAACCCAATGAGAGAAAGACTAGAATCTGTCTTCCACCCTGCTCCCCTTTTCCCATCAGTGGTGCCAGTGTTTTGTCTGGGTGGAGGGAGAGAGGAGTTATCAATTTCCTTCTTGTCATTCATTGGAAGTTAGGCACAGGTAGACCTTGATAGTGATACTCAAACAGTTACTTTGAAGTATGTAGGTTGTCCATTTTTAGCTGCTCTGTCTGGGTGCATGTGTTGCACACTAATCTCTCCCACTCTCTCAGCTCTTGAAGCATCCTTGGATGCAGGCATGATCTTTTCTTCCCCTTCCCAGCAAGACCTTGTCCTCCACACACCCTGTTCCTCCTGGCTAGCTGAACTCTGGTGTACATGAGATAGGCAGCAGCTCTGTCTGTTCTACTAATCCTGGCATGTTTGCTGGGCTGTACAATCCTGGCTTGTCCCACCAGTGGTCAGCAAAATACGCTCTAACTGCAAATAGTGTCTGAAAGTGTGGGATTGTGTGGCATGTGATATTAATCCCTGTCATCCCCAGTTTATATTTGTATTCCCATAGTACTAAATTCCCACCCAGAATGGGAAACGTGCAATGTAGCAGGGCAGCACAAGCTGGGAAGAAGAGCTAATGCACCTCTGGCCGCCAAGGGTGAACCTTTAGGTGGCTGCAGAAACCAACTGCCCAAAGCCAAAGTGCATCCCAATGTGGCTGCAGCGAGCTCCTCAGGCACTCAGCTGTGTCCTGCTGTCTTACTGTGCTGAGAGGGACTCACTGCCTGGACACGTGTGCTCCAGATGAGCCTGCTGCTGTTTGATTTCTCCTCCAGGCACTTGGTGTGGGAACCAATGGAGAGGCAAGGACATTGTACCCTGCAAACAAGGAGTCAGATTCCCAGAGGCATAGAGTGACTTAGAAGCATTAGCACAAAATGAGTCTAACTGAAGTTCAGAATTTATTAATGTGTCTAATTTGAGAGCCATGAAAATGTAACTTAGTGTCCAGTACTTGGAGAGTGAGTGAGATTGTTAAGCAACTTTCAAAAATTTGGGAAATATATTTTCATTTTTTTTCCTTTATATTTTCCTATTTTTAACCTGTTCTGTCTATCTGTCACATCTCTTTCAAGGAAATTGATCTGAAGATTTATAAAAAGTATCTAAAGCTCAGAGCAGAAGAGGTACATGGCATTGAAATGCTCAGTTGTTCCCTCTGAAAAGGGAGTTTCTTAACAACCTTCTGGGAGATCTTCAATTTAAGGAAAAGGTACAGCATATTATTTTGATTTGTAAAAGCAGCTGTAGGAAAAAAAGTTAATGGGAGTCTCAAAACCTTCTACTGCCCTCAAAAACTTTCTACTTTGTTTGATCACAGCAATTTCTGCACTCACATTAAATAGGCTGCATATAGTTCACGCCTAGCCATTGTATCTTAAATCAAGTCCAACTGACCTGGATTATCTAGCTGATGTGACTGATCTAGAGGTTCAGTAACTCATATGAAGATCTCTTTGGTTCAATATATTTTAGTCCTTGCTCTAGATTTTTAAGCTTTTATCAATACATAGTTTCAGGTAGAGCACACTTTAGGTAATGTTTTCTTGCCTAGCTATGGGAGTTGAGTATGGGGATAAGTCTGTTGCACAATTTTGCATACCCTCTCTAGCAAGAGAGAGTAATTGAATTAGGCCAGGATTCAGTATTTTAACCAAATTGGTACCCTAACCATGCCCACAGAGTCCATCAGAATGCACTAATGTAGTATATTCTTCAGTTTCTTCGTCCTTCCTTCCGTCCGTCCTTCTGTTCTGTCCTTCTGTCTGTCCTTCCTTCCTTCCTCCCTCCCTCCCTCCCGCTCCTTCATTCCTTCTGCTCCTTCCTCCCTTCCTTCCCTTCTTTCTCTGTCATCTTTCAGAACAATAAACAAAATTTAGAAAATATTGCATGAAAACACAGAAAATTTTCCAGCCTTCAGCCTGTGAGAATAATTGTCTATGGAATTTATTTTTTGCTCAAAATGAAACGCAGCCAATTTTCTTCAGGCTTTTTGCAATTTTAATTTTCATGTTTGTGTGTGCAGCCCCACATAAGCTCTATTTTTCTGTGTTCTGGGCAGTTTCCTAATGAAGCTTCTGCAAAGATAACATTAGTCTCTCTGCATATAGCTCTGACATGGAACACCAGCACATTCTGCTGCCACAGCAGCTTTGTTTCCCCTCTTGGGGAAGATGAAAAATGCACTTGCCTGAATTCAAAATTCAATGTGTATTTTATTAGATCTCCTTCTGACACAAAATTCCTCTGGGTTTTGTATGCAACTGCTGCTAATCTGTAAAAGTTTTGCAAATAAACAGATACAGATTTTTTTTTTCAAACTCACCCTGATTGTGGCATAACACTGTTGGGAAAGAGCTACTCTAAGACAAGACAAAAAACCCCAAAATAATCAGCCTGAGCTTTCCTAAAAGATATGCACATCAGCAGCATGAAGTGATTTCCTGAAGGACAAAAATGCCTCCACTGCTAGTGGTCCCTGCAGTACCTCTAGCTATTTTCAAGTACCACAGCGTTTTTCTGGAAATGCCCTGACTGGCTGTGCCGATGGGACTCAAACCTGCACTCCAGACAGTGGCTAAGCTCCCTGTATTTCCTGCCAAGTAAGTTATAGTAAACTGCTAAGCTGCCATGGGATTGAGGGTTTTGTCAGATGTCTCATTCCATTTGCTCAGTTACTCTTTGACCTTATGGCTTTGCAGGTTAATAGAAAGGTACATAGTCTGAAAGCAGTTCTTCAGAAAAGCTACATCTTTTTGAAGTATTTTGGGCTGAAGTTCTCTACTTCAATGGATGCCACCTTATTGTGCCATGCTGTGGTACATAATGAGGGGGCTAGACTGGTGCCTTCAGTTCAGCAGGCTCCCTTAGAGAATGCCTTTCTGTCCTAATAATTGCCTGCATTAATCTGCTCAAGAGCTTAAAAATTTGTGTGGTCTAATTTCAGACTGCACATCACTCATTCAATGCAACTGGAACTTGTGCTGGAAGGTTAATTGTTCCTCTCTAGTGAATAAGCTGAGATTTAAAAATAAGGGCAAGACTGTCAAAATAAGTGAGGTTTTGTTTTTGGTTTTTGTTTTTTTTTAATTGAAGAATGCTCGGGAAAAAAAAGAAGAAAAAGAGGATGAGACATCTAGGAAATTCTAGAGCACTTCAGTGTACTCTTTAACTGTTTTCCTGGAAATTCATTGGTTCTGAAGGCTTTTTATGACTTAGATATTACCTATCCACTGATTGTATCACATTAGCTGCTTTCCTTTTTTTTTAAAGCTCACTTTATCACCATATGCTATCATGTAGCAGAAGTAGTAATTCTATGACTACACAAACCTTATTTTTTTTTCCTTTTTACATTGCATATCTTTGAGTAGACTTAAAACTCCTGCAACTTTTTACAGCTGTGGTGGTTAAGAAGTATTCTCCACCTCATTGCCCCTACATTGTAGCTATTGAAATGTCTTGCTTACCCTGGAGACTGTGTTCGTATTTCATCCACTTTTTCTGTCCATACTTTTTCTCTAATATCCTTATTGCTAGTGTCAAAACTGTGGGACTTCTTGCAGTCTTCCTGCCAAAAACCCCTCACAGGTTGTGTCTTAGCGAGACACACCACTGGGTCCATGTGTATGCTCATCTGTTGGTGGGAAACTGCTTGTGGGGCACCTTTGATTGACTCTCCTTTGTTCCCTCACCCAAAGTGGGGAAGCTTCTTTATGGGGTGCTGCCTGCAGTGAAGCCACATCCTCATTTCTTCCCATCAAATTTGGGAGTCTTCTGCCCTACTCTGTTTTAACATGATCCATGAGTGTTTAAGATATAGAAAGAAGGGTATCAAAGGTCTTCATCCAAATCCAAAAATTGCAGGGTTTCTTAGCATGAGCTTATTTCAGGCTAAAACAGGTAAATTTGAGGTTCAGTGCCATAGCTAATACTTTTCTAGAGTTTACTTATTGCTAGGGTAAGAAAGATAAAGTAGAGACTCCCTTTAAAATAACTGCAATTTTATGATCTTCAACATGAATGAAGCCCTGCCATGTGAAATAATCAGCATTAAGTAAGTTTCAAAGCTGGAGTTAAACATGGAGTAGAGGATTTCAAAGACACCTTCACTAAAAATGATATAAAGCTCCTTTAATGCTTTTTGCTTGACATTTCATCATATCAAATCCTCTTGTCCGTTGAAAGCTTTAACAGGAAATATACTTATCCAACGTCAAATTGATCCAAAAGAAAATTTGGGCTATTTAAAAGGAAATCTTTTTCTTTGGGGCGTCTGAGCTTTTCTGAAATCCAGACATGCCTTATGGGAGCAGCAAAAGAGGTGTTTCATGGCAACTTGCCCTTTGAGTGGATTGAGTATCTTGGCCAAATTTATTCAGTGAGGCACACTAAAGAGGTCCTTCCCCTTAGAAAGTGTTGAAATTGTTCCTTTTGATGGGGAATATATAGAGCCTAGATCCTGAATCAATGATCTTGGATTTTTTTATTGGCCTTTCAGTCGATACAGTTGGCAGAATTCTTTGCAGTGGTTGAGGAAAACTCTTTAAAGTGATGTCTGTGAGCTGCTTCTTTTCCAGGAAAGGAAAGTATAATATACGTTAAAACTGACTTAATGAAAATTTTGTAGGTTTGTCGCTTTATCTCAGCCTACAGAATTAGTCAGGCATTTAGCATCAGTCAAAAAGGAATTTGCTGTAGGACATATCTATATATTTTAATGACAATTTAAGAAACATAGCCAAGCTATGGCTTTCCTCTTCCCTGAATATTGTGGATAGAGGGGGAGAAGGAAATATCCATTCTAGAGCACTTCAGTGTACTCTTTAACTGTTTTCCTGGAAATTCATTGGTTCTGAAGGCTTTTTATGACTTAGATATTACCTATCCACTGATTGTATCACATTAGCTGCTTTCCTTTTTTTTTAAAGCTCACTTTATCACCATATGCTATCATGTAGCAGAAGTAGTAATTCTATGACTACAAACCTTATTTTTTTTTTTTTTACATTGCATATCTTTGAGTAGACTTAAAACTCCTGCAACTTTTTACAGCTGTGGTGGTTAAGAAGTATTCTCCACCTCATTGCCCCTACATTGTAGCTATTGAAATGTCTTGCTTACCCTGGAGACTGTGTTCGTATTTCATCCACTTTTTCTGTCCATACTTTTTCTCTAATATCCTTATTGCTAGTGTCAAAACTGTGGGACTTCTTGCAGTCTTCCTGCCAAAAACCCCTCACAGGTTGTGTCTTAGCGAGACACACCACTGGGTCCATGTGTATGCTCATCTGTTGGTGGGAAACTGCTTGTGGGGCACCTTTGATTGACTCTCCTTTGTTCCCTCACCCAAAGTGGGGAAGCTTCTTTATGGGGTGCTGCCTGCAGTGAAGCCACATCCTCATTTCTTCCCATCAAATTTGGGAGTCTTCTGCCCTACTCTGTTTTAACATGATCCATGAGTGTTTAAGATATAGAAAGAAGGGTATCAAAGGTCTTCATCCAAATCCAAAAATTGCAGGGTTTTTTAGCATGAGCTTATTTCAGGCTAAAACAGGTAAATTTGAGGTTCAGTGCCATAGCTAATACTTTTCTAGAGTTTACTTATTGCTAGGGTAAGAAAGATAAAGTAGAGACTCCCTTTAAAATAACTGCAATTTTATGATCTTCAACATGAATGAAGCCCTGCCATGTGAAATAATCAGCATTAAGTAAGTTTCAAAGCTGGAGTTAAACATGGAGTAGAGGATTTCAAAGACACCTTCACTAAAAATGATATAAAGCTCCTTTAATGCTTTTTGCTTGACATTTCATCATATCAAATCCTCTTGTCCGTTGAAAGCTTTAACAGGAAATATACTTATCCAACATCAAATTGATCCAAAAGAAAATTTGGGCTATTTAAAAGGAAATCTTTTTCTTTGGGGCGTCTGAGCTTTTCTGAAATCCAGACATGCCTTATGGGAGCAGCAAAAGAGGTGTTTCATGGCAACTTGCCCTTTGAGTGGATTGAGTATCTTGGCCAAATTTATTCAGTGAGGCACACTAAAGAGGTCCTTCCCCTTAGAAAGTGTTGAAATTGTTCCTTTTGATGGGGAATATATAGAGCCTAGATCCTGAATCAATGATCTTGGATTTTTTTATTGGCCTTTCAGTCGATACAGTTGGCAGAATTCTTTGCAGTGGTTGAGGAAAACTCTTTAAAGTGATGTCTGTGAGCTGCTTCTTTTCCAGGAAAGGAAAGTATAATATACGTTAAAACTGACTTAATGAAAATTTTGTAGGTTTGTCGCTTCTTATCTCAGCCTACAGAATTAGTCAGGCATTTAGCATCAGTCAAAAGGAATTTGCTGTAGGACATATCTATATATTTTAATGACAATTTAAGAAACATAGCCAAGCTATGGCTTTCCTCTTCCCTGAATATTGTGGATAGAGGGGGAGAAGGAAATATCCTTTATTCTTCTAGCCAAACAATTTTGATTTTACAGTTGAGACTGCATCGCATATCTTGTGCCAGCTTCATGCTGTGCTAATATAATTTACCAAGCACACAATGCTAAGGAAGAACAATACCATCCAGAAGAAAATCAGCTCTTTTCTCATTTCTGCAAAAGAAGTTGCACAGCACAGTTTATTTCAAAATAAAATTAAAAGTCATTTAGCTTTGTTCCTTCAAGCAACAAATTAATTACAGGAGAAGGAGGTAATTGCAGAATAGGATTACCCTTTGCTTCTGTAGACAGAAGAGCAGCAAATCAGGATGACAGAAATGCTGTGAGGAAAATGGTAGGCAAGTCAGCAGATGACCCTTTTTCCTACTGATGCATTTGCATTAGTGTAATCTCATCATTCTCTTTTGTTGGATGGAATTCTATCACAAAGAGTCTTGGCCTGGGGTATGGTCATGCTTCTCTCTGTAAGAGAGGTGGGGAATTGCCTCAGACATGTAACAGAATAAGAGCTAACTTCCTACAGGAACTGCTTCCCCCGTCTTTCTTGGCTAGGAGATGTGAATTCCTCAAAGATGGGCATGCAATTTACATAATTTATTTAATGCAAGGGAAGCTATTTTAGCCTAGTTTTTTTAGGTGGTGGATCAGTTTCTTAAGTGAAGAATGAAAAATAATAGCTGCTGAAAGTTTATCTTTCCTGGTATTATAGAGACTGCCTTGCCAGTGGCAGGGCTTGAACCAAGGCTGTGGGAGCCCTGCTGTCTGGTTTTGCTAGAAGACCTTTAAAGTGTAGCAAGTGACCTATTCAACCTAATGTTTTTCTCACAGCAGGGAAATACATGGGTTTATATGGATTGGGGTTTTTAATTAACTGTAAAAACACTGGTCAATGAGGTCTTGTTTCAAGTCTGAGAACCGTGTCTGTTAAATACCCACACATCCTACAGGCACAGTACAAATGGCACAGGACAGCTGTTCAGGAATACTTAATCCACTCTATCTCTGGTGCCCAGCTAACACTGAATATTTTCTTCTAGTACATTATGGACTGCTTTTCTGTTGCAGTACTTTGGAGCTGATATATCCAGATGGCTCAGAACAGTAGGGATCAGCCTCGTGGAGACTTTCTGAGGGTAGGAGCAGGAGAGTTATCTGTACACATGCCCAAACAACAAACAGCCAAGACATTGCTTCCTGAGGGATGTTTTTTCTCCCTGGGAGAGGGATCCAGTGACCCATTAAGGGCAGTACTGCTTTCATGAGAGAACAGGATAGTCAGGAAAGGGACAATTGCTGTTTAGGCAGGCTGCCTTCTCCTTTAGCTACAATCTGCTCACCAAGTGTTGGAATGTACCAGAGAACTTCATCAACAGGGTTGAAATAAACCTTTGCTTCAGACATGGTGCTGTGGCTTTGATTTAACTTTTAGTAGTCTCTATCCAAACCTATAGACTTCTCTAAGTCTCCCTGCTCACTTTTGCCCTTTTATGAGAAACCTCCCTGACTGTTTCCCCACCTGCAAAGAGGAAAAAGGGCAGAAAATTGCTGTGCTTCTTTTTCATGAGATTGCCCTTCAATCTCCAAACCTAAATGTGTTAAATGTTTCAGACTAATTGAAGTATCCATAGCATTTGTTATTCAATGTGTGTATATGAATGCTTACCTCACATCTGTGTACATGTGAGACTTAATTCTGGCTGAGCCTCAGCATTTTCAGCTAATGGCTAGGCATATTTTATGATCTTTAAAGGACTCTTAGAAAAATGACCATGCTGTGGGAATGCCAGCTTGTTCTATGCATGTCAGCTGCTCGTTCACCTTCCAGCTCTTTCCTGAGCTGTGGATCAGACATTCAGTGTGCAGCGACGGGGACTCTCTGAATAGTGTGTCAGAACTGATGGCTGCCTGGCAGCCTGCTGCAATCTCTCCTCTGGAAAAATTACCAACTGTTCCACTCTGTTGACATGAAAAATGCATCCTTTCAGCTTTAGCAGCTATAAACCAGGGCTGTCCTTGTGTCAGGCACGTTCAGACTCAAGAACCAGTGACAGGACAGGCTTGATAGGGGTGGCATCCACCTAGCCATCTGTCATTTCTGATGTAAACCCTCTCAGTTTGGTGGCAGCACTGTGTGATGTTAAACTCCATGACCAAAGAGCATAATTAGGCTGGCCTTTTTCTGTGTGTCTGAAAGGTGATTTGAAAGCTTTTTTTGGCACAAAGATCAGGTGGCATATAACATATTCAGTAGAGCTGGTCCAGAAATATCCTCCATCCCTGGAAAGCTTAAGTATTTAAAAATTAGCCTCTCCCTTGGTCCACAGAGGCAGAAATGAACTGAGAGAAAACACTTTCTGAAAGTCTTCAAATTAGAGATGCTAAATTCTTTTGATCAGAAATTGCACCTTTCATTCTGACAAAGGAAAATTAAAGGGTTGTCACTTCAAGTCTTCCTATATACAAGTTTGAAAAATTGTACTTTCAAACTTTCTGAGAATTTTCTGTACTTTTAATGCAAGACTGTTGTTTCTATCAAGGCTTTAATCTAAATTTCAGTTGTTAAAAATCCCCAAGTTCCTAATGTTTTGACATATTGCATGTGAAAATTCAGAAACCTTCTAGGATCAAGATTAAGACTGTTGCCAGGAAGAAGTAGAAAGCCTTTAAAGCTCCCTTCCAGCCCAAACTATTCTATGATTCTATGATTTTTCTGTTATAGGTGGGGTTTTCAGGTCTGTGCTCTATGAAGTGGATTGGGAGAACAAGATTTTTTAACGTGCTGTAATGATAATTATAGTGAGACATTTAGAGATTCACTGTGGACTAAATTCCAGGTCACCTGTTTTCACAATTTCATTTCTAACCACATTGCTCCAGAATTGTCCCTCCTTTAGAGCTAATAATATCAGATTGGGAGAAGTTGTTAGATAATTTCAGGGGTTAACATTCTTCTTTTTTTTAGGGCTGAAGTGTGATTTTAAAGGTTCATAGAAGCCCCAGAGCTAGGATACCAATAACACACTGAAGATTATCTGACATTCATGAAAATGCTTGCATTGTTTACAGATAAGAACAGAGATTTCTTCTTGGACTGATACTGAAAACTGCCAAATCCTGTGGTGTATGTCCAAGTGAGTTGTGGAAGACATCAGGAAAGGAAAGGGATACAAAGGTGAAAATCTGACCCTTGTATCCTGGAGAGTCTGAGCTGGTCAGTGTGCTGCAAGCCCTCTGTCATGGGAACAAACCTTGCCCCTATCTCCAGTCTCCACACCAGAAAAAATTGCAGACAAGAATGGCAATGACAATTGTTCTGTTGTCTGAGCTTAACTGTTGGCTTTGCTACAATACTGTACATTCATAATCCAGAATAGTACAGAAAAACCTCATTAATACAGTTTTAAAATGTTACACAGGAAATTGTGTGTAAGGGGAGAAGGGTGTGATGAGCTTCCAGAGTGCCCTGGCTTTCTCCAGGAGGACTGTGCTGTTTCTAGTGGGTATTTACTTCTCTCTTTCAGCTAGAGGTGCATGGTGTTGGCAGCTATTTTCTTCCTTAGTCTTGAGCTCTGTTTGGTTTATTTTTTTAATAAGTCTATTTTCATGCTCTCTTTTAATTGTTGTCTCTAAAACTTCTCTTACCCAAACAACAGGAGCCCACACTTCCATAGTAGCCATGCAATGTTCATTTGCTGTTGTTTTCTGGGGACTGGGTGTAGGAGAAGCTGAGGAACATCCTGCACTGCCAGTGGCTCTTCACAAAGGAGTTGTGCTCTGGGTTTAGCAAAAACCCAGAGGTGGCTGGTCCCAGGCAGCCATGGGCACAGTTATTTGGCTTGTTGTTGCTTGTTCAAGTAGAGTCATATGTCTTGCCTTGTAGTTGCAAAAGCTTTTGATGTCAAAGCAAGACGACAGCCCAAGTTCTACCAGCACTGTATTTCAGCTGTGTTGCTACCTGGAAATGGCTTGCAGGCCAGGAGATATTTAGAGGGGTCTGTATTAAATAAAGTGAGCATTGAAGTGTTTGGATTAAAGGAGGTGAATTAGGCAGCCAGAGGATTGAGCTGCTCACCCAATTCATTGGCAGTAATGAATGTATTGAGTATTGAGTGTTGCAGGCAGCAAAGTGCAGCTGCCATGCCTGCTTGCAGGAGGGGCAAGGGCAGCAGAGCTATGTTCTTGTTTGGAGCAAAGAGGAACCCTCAGGAGCTCTGCAGTCATTTGTGAGAGTGTCTATACACCAACAAGGCTCTTTGCTTTCCCTGCTTTTTGTCTAGTTACTTGCATGCTGCAGGACAGGGTGGTGAGTGACAGCGCAGTGCTGCTGGCCTGAGTGACAAGTCCTGCAGAGGAAGCCTTGTGTGTGCAGGTTACTGATAGCACAGAGGTGGGGAAGGGTGCAAACAACACAACACACACAAAAACTCTTTGTTACTACTCTGAAGTGAAAAAAAGCTGAAGTTAAGTGACAGTTGGTTTAGAACATCCTAAAATAAGCTTACACTGGGACAAGTCCAAACAATTCCTGTGACCCTGTGCTGTCAGAAAAATGCAAAGTCTCCAGCCTTTAAAGTCGCAGTAAGAAAAATCAATTTTATTGGGTTTTACAACAAATCTTGGTGTCATGAGGAGGGGGAAAAATATCCCATGTGATGTAAGAACACTGCTCAGCATCAACATTGCTCTCTAACAGGACTGTCTGTAATCCAGTCAAACTGGCTTAGTGTTTCCTTTATATTAACTCAGTCAGGCCTCATTATTTCTGCTTATAAAAATCTTTCAAGCTAGAATATGAAAGCGTTTTCTGTGTTTGCACACCCCATTTGCAATTGCATTATTGCATCCCCTCATCTTTTCCTTTTTTTCTCATACTGGCTGAAATGGGGCTTATGTGGCTAGAGAATAAATGTCTAGCAGAAGCCTAGGTGCACATCAAATTACTTTTTGAACCACCACAGACCTTCAATTTTACCTAATCCCTCTTCTTGTGTGCTGGGAGCACTGCAAATCAAAGGACTAATCTGTTTTCACAAACAATTCTTACCCTGAATGACAAAATGACATTACATGGCAGGAACTGTTAATGAAAGAGCTTTGTGTGATACAAAGAGAAGCAAGTGCTTGGTGTGTTGTGCTAGGCCCAGCTTGGACTGCATCCACACAACAAAGTCAGTCCAAAGACTTGAGGAATAGTAAGATTTGAAGTGCTGCCATCTTCATGCCTGGAAGCTTGGCTTGGGGAAACCTTGGCATTTGACATCAAGCAGGAGGAGGCTGGTTGGATGAACAATGTCAGATGATTCATGACAAACAGAATATCTATTTCATCAACCACTAATGAGACTTCTAAAGATCCCTGGCCATTGCCATGTGCCAGGATAAACATTTGGTAGCCTTCAAGCTATCAATATGAAGGACACAGTGAGTGAGAGCCACTGTGGCTGTGCTCAGGGCTGTGCTACGCAGGGGGAGTGCACAACACCTAAGGAAGCAAAAATGTTCATTGTGAAAGGTGGGTGGGATGGCAGCACAGTTCCTCAGGAAGATAACTACAGTACTTCAAAAACTGCTTGGAAAAGGAGACTAACCAGCAGGCTGGGCTGCAGGAGCTGGGTTCAGTCATTCACAGGATCAAACATCTGTGTTGCTGTGGGTAATATCTGTGTTTAGCCTGCCCTTTCTTCTGTTAGACTCTGCTTTGCTTTGTTTGTTTTTCTGTTCATCTTAGTGCCTGGGGGAGGCAGGAACTGGGACAATTTCTTGTGGTCATTTCAAATGCTTTTTTCATGTAGGGTAAAGGATGGTGGTGGTATTGCTGGCACAGGAAAGATGGTGTTCAGTAAAAATAAATTGAGATTTGGCCCCTCACCTCTGTCCATATGACTTGTCCATGCCTGCTTGCCAGCAGGCAGAAACCTGGAGCCTCAAAGCTGTCAAGAAATTCCCCCACTTGCACATCCTCGACAGATCAATAGAGCCTCCACATAAAGCAATTACAGCAAATTGGAAGAAAAACCCTGACAGTGAGTCAACAACAGTTGGGAGTGGAGGAGGAGGAAATCCAAGTTATAAACGTGTAAGGAGGGGGTGGCATGGGGTTGCCTTCTGGTTTTACAAATAGCAAATGCTGATATGACTTGAAAGCTTTGTTTTGGGTATTAATGTGACTGGGCTTGAATGCTTGAATAACCCTTTGACAAGTGTTTCATAATGGTTTTCCAAGAGCCTGCTCTGTAAACATAATTTGAAACTGCTCAGAGGAGCCTCCTGGTTGACTCTGAAAGCTGTTGATATTCTTCCATGTCTCTATTGAAGTAAATAGCCTTACATGAGGCCAGGCTTTATGTTTACAACAGTCCTACACAAAAACTTCTCCTCATTATCCCATGGCTAAATTCCCAATTCAACAAAACAGTTACACTCTGAGGTGTCTGGCCAAATCTCAACTTAACTGGGCTGGAAGGGCATGAGTTTAAAGCAGTTAAAGAAATCATGCAGCTTTGGGCTCAGGGGATTGAACTCCTCATTGATTGATTGTTTGACCATTATATGATTTATAAAAACATGGCTGAGATGAGTCCATGCTTCCCTGCAGAATTGTGAAGGATTATTCAGTTTGCCTTGCTTACAGTTCCTCTCTTTGAGTGCCCTTGATCTGCTTTCTTGTGTGACAAGGAAATTTATTGACTGGCTTCATGGCAAAAGCCACACAGCAGGGACCAGTTAAGGAGAAGTTGATTAGTAGGTGCATTTATGGATCCTGTCCAATATGAGGCATTCTACAATTATTGCCACAATAGTCTAAGTTTTGTAGTGATGAAGAAGCCATCCTAGAAGGGAGGTACATGCACTGTGTATTACATACAATGAAACCAGAGAATGTTCTAATTCTTCCTGTTTGTCATCAAACTGCCAAAGCTTTTGTCTCTGAGACATATAATGAAAGCACATGCCTTAAGTTTCCTTTGTCTGTGTTACCTTGAAAGTCTAGCATCATTGATGAAAAATGGAAGCAAGATGGCGTTTGCATTAGTAAGAGATTTAATTACATTTTTTCTGATGTCTGAAGATAATACCTTATAGTGCTTTGCCACATGAATGTTTTTTCCCCTCCTTCCTCTTTGGTGGCTTTTTCTCTGTGATACTTCTCTTGATAAACTCGTAAATTTGCTGAATGGAAGATCACTGGCTCCTGCTGCTCATTCTCCTGATATAAAATTAAGTTTTTGCTGTAGTGTGATAAACATCAGGCAGGTCCTCTCTCACCAGCTTTCTGCCACTGCAGCTTCATTGATTTAAAACTCAGTAATTACCTTAATTTAGAGCATGAGAGAAGCATTTGAAGCTACAGATTAAAATCTGGACTTAGTTGACTTCTCCATTCTTTCTGAATAGCTGTTTTCAGTTGCATATAGTTTTCTACAAGGTCATTTCAGTTCAGGCTTTCTGAAAAACAGCAAAAACTCTTCAAGTCTGGCAGTACTTGTATTAGCAGTCAAAGACAGCATTGTTGTTTCAGTTAAAAAAGCCCAGACCCCACTGGTCTTTACCAATGACTTCTCTGTCCTGTTCTTGGGGTACCCATGGAATGTCACTATAAATCAAAAGGTGACTGCACTTTGTTATTGCTACAGACTCTACCAGGCAAAATTTTGGTTGAAAGACTTCATGTAAAGCATTGCTGTTCTTTATCCGTGAGGCAACAACAATTGCTTTGCTGTTAGGTCCTAATGGTGTTTTGTCAGCTAGAGCTGATCAGACTGCAAGAGCTGGGAAAATATATGTGTATTCTCATCAGCATTTTATTTTTGTCATGGTGGTAACTGCAACAGAAGCTTTATCAATGATAGTTGCAGCTGCATTCCAGTGGCAACAATTTGGCACGCTGATAAAAAGGTCACTTGGGCCAGCACACCTGAGACAGCTGTGTAGGTATTTGAGGCACAGTTACATCCAGTTTAATAAATTGTGCATGTCCAGGAATTTCCCTGGGTACTGAAGCCAACTGGCATGGAGTGGCCTAATTCTGTGACAGTACATACTGCTGGACTACAAACCAGCATGGCTTGTACAATCTGCCTGTTGGGAACACTCCCAGCAATGCCCTCATCACTGAACCAGGCTGGTGAGTATCCCAGCACAGTTTGCAGGCAAGCTGGATGTACAAATGTCCTCCCCTCAGGTCAGAAAGATCCTGCCCATGCCCCACTTAGCCCATCACAACTGACCTGCTCTGATCATGGAACATCTGCGCAGGGTGACCGATGCCTCCACTGCAGACTTGGAAACAGGGATCCCAAATGTTTGTGATACTAAACTGCAGCTACTTCTTGAGATGAAAAAATCTTTGAGAAATGAGAAATTGAGAAATGTTGCACTGTGAATTATTTTCTCAGCTAAATTAAAATTTTAAAATGAGAGAAGGAAAAGGCATGATGTGATGTAACTGACATAAATACACACTGAGAACTGAATGGTGTTTCCCAAAATATATCATGCTTGAAAGAAAAAGAGAGAATAGGGGGCTGCTAGGAACCAGGCTCTGGAATATCTCGCTTTCTTGTGCAGTTGGTGTTGTTCCCTCTTTGTGTGACCAAGCCTCATGTCTGTATGAGCAAGTGAGAGATCCACTCCCCCTGCCATCTGCTCTCCTGCCTGAATAATTAGAAGAAGGAAACAGGCCCAGCTCAGGAAGAGAGGGAAGCAGAGAGCAGGCTAATATGGGGAGAAAAATATCTCATCAAAACTAGCGGCAAGCTGGGAGGAGGGAGGGGGGGGAGATGAGTTTCCAGCCTTAGGCAAGTGCAGCCTGCAGTGAATGAGGCTGTTCACAAAACAACCTGCAGCGCTTGGGGATGGAGAGCTGTGAGGGAAGGGAGCAGCACTCCAATTCCAGGCAATGCTGTCCTCACACACACGCTTGGGTGAGTACTGCCAAGGATGCTGGGGTTCTCTAGGCAGTCACTGCAGCTCAGGATTGCTCTGTGTGCTCTTTGAGGTATCCTGCACTGGCCAAGCAGGAGGACTGAAGATGTGGTGCCCTTCAGAGCAAACCTGCTCTCAGTATGCCCTGTTTTTACCCTCTATCTCAGTCTTGCATTTAGTTGATTCACTTCCCTTTTCAGTTAACAGTCTCGTGTCATCCTTTATTTCTCAGAGCAAGAGATTTGTATTCCACCTGGTCTGGTGGGATATCCAGAAACAAGCACCAAAGACATTCTGCATAATGTGACTGTCTAATGTTGACTGTTCACACAGAGGGCAATATTAGGAGCATTGCAGGACATCTGAGCTTCCTTCTGTAGCTCTGCTTTAGGTTCTGTGGGTTCACATGTAAATGATGAATCTTTATCATCTGCATCTCTTAATGTAAAACCATATTTCTTTTGAGGAAACCTAGAACCACAGAAATGCAGGAAAGAACACAGATATTCTTCTGGTGCTTCCAGTGAAAAGATTTGCAGACCATCTTACAGGAAACTAAAGAAGGCAATCACTATTCCAACTGTGGATTCTGCAAAATTCTTCCTTGCTAGCTAATACTGCAAGTATATAGTCAGCAATTTCATAGCCCAAACTCATTATTATGGCTTTTTTCCCAGTAACCTTTAAATGAAAATGTGAGAAGTAGCACTGAGTGAGTTCTTCCTGGTCATCAGCCAGGACAGGGCACAGCCACCAATGCTTGTCAGTGCCACTGTATATAGTACATCATATATGAGGGACAGACCATGCAATGTCCTCTGGTCTCAGAGCTGTGGCAGCAGGCAATGAATGCAAGACTGAAGATGTATGGCCATGGGCAAGATTGTCATTATCTCTTGTCTGAGTGAAGATCTTGGGGTTTGCTTTGGGATGTTTGGATGTGCAGGATGCCGTTCCCTGCTGCTTTGCCCCTAGGAGGTATTCCACTGCAAGAGAAGAACCTCAACTCCTGTGCATGCACAGGCAAACAAATGCTTGTGTTCACTTTTCATCCTGTAAAAATGACGTTTTCACCACTTCCCTCTGTCAGGTACCTTCAGTATTTAAGCACACACACCTCCTGCCCATGCATGTGTGCAGTTTTACAACATACCCTTTGAGAGCCTTGCTTCAGGGGAAAATGTTTCATAGGGCTTGTTTTGTTTTTTGGGTTTTTTTAATTCTTTAATCATCCCCTTGATGGCAAAATTTCCTCCAAGTCTGCAGCTGCCCTTTTCATGTGTGACACACCTTTCTAGGAACCAGTTGTGCAGTTCTGTATATCTATCCACTCTTGCTAGCCGTGGTTGATCTTGTCTTTATTTTTATTTGATTCCCTTTGTGTAAGGTTGGAGCAGTTTTTTACCAAAAGACTTCTAGAAGTTGCTTCAATATAATTCCCTTCTTCTGCAATAACAAACTCCAGCTGCATTTTTTATATTTTTGTTTGCTAGTAATGGGGCCCATTTTGGCTATCACTAAACAGAATGTACATATTTTATCTTCTCTCTCACCTTTACCTCACCCTTGTGGTTTCTGCTGATTATTTGAACTTTTATTTCATGCAGTAATTAATGTGCTGTAATAAATTAATTCTTGGCTTTCTTTCTTCCTTCATTAATGCAGGAAATGCTTTGTAGTTCAAAGAGGTTATGTGTCTGCCAAATTTCACACAACTCATTAAAAAGGAGCTTTAAATACTGCAAACAAATCAACCCTCAACTCACACAACGTGGAAGGCATATGGAAAAGCATGGTGGTTCTACTTCCCTATGAATCTCTCCCTTTTGCAGAGGTAAGATTGTATTTTTCCTAACTGACATTCTCAGGATTTAACTTTTTCTTTATTTTTTCACTTGTGGTGTACGTATTAGAATCAGAGATCTGCAGTACCTAATCTCTGTTTAGTGACCACAGTGATCCTGTATTGCAATGGTTTGAAAGCCTGGAGGACTTAAAGATATGTCAGAAGTCCTTAAAATGTAGAGGCTTCCTCCACCCACAGTGGTTCCTGTTGGTCTTTTTAGCTTTTGCTACAGTAAAGGATCTTTGGGTGTTTTCCTTCTCTCTTTAATAAGAGCAGACAGAAGACTTCTCTGAGGTTCTGTGGCTGTTGGATTTCACACATTGCTTTATTTGGGTAAACAGACCCCATGGAGAAGAAGTCTCAGCACAAATAAATTGGTGCAGCTCTTTTCTGAAATATAAATCTCTGTTTTACTGGTACTGCTTAGCATGTAGTTGCACTGGGAGGATATTGTAAGGTGTTTCTGATCTTCTGCTCCAATGCTGACTTACAGAATGGGCAGAAATTCCCCAGCAATGTACACAAAGAAAGCTCAGGTGACCCCCAACATTTGGGGTTCTCAGTGTTGTCTTTCCTTCTCTGTGGGGCTCCTTAGAATCTACTGACTGGAGAAGAGAAAAGAGGCTTGTGTGGAAAACAGCTTTTGACTGAAATGTCTAAAGGCATCTGGGAAAGAATCCTGGGTCTGGAAGGCATAGAAATCTTGAGTCTGTCCAGATACATTCAATCTCAATGCATAAAGAACTGGAGAGAAAAGTATATCTGAGATATAAATTTAAAAACCATGAAATGAGAAGACATTGATCTTTTTCTCATTGTGTCATAAAGGCAGGAAGTCATTTAAGCAGCAGCAGAAGTAGATACAGTTAAGAAATAGGGAAGACCCCATGGTAGAGACCTGTGCCAAGTCTGACTGAGCTGTAGATATGAAAGTCCTCTCCTGTTCAGGAGCCAGGATTACTGTGTGATTCTGCTTAAGTGTATTTGCAGGACAGCACCCATGAAAACCAGTGAAAATTGATGAGTTATCATTACCCCTCACTCACAGGCTTTATAGACACCACATATAACTAATTTTTTCTCCTGAGGCTGTAGACAATATTAATTTGCACCACAGTCCCTAAAGCCAGAGCTGCTGCCTTATGAGAACATGGAAGGGCACTTGCACAGAGCACTGTGCTGCAAACACAGCTGGAGCTGCAGCAGCATCAGAACCAGCAGCACCAGAATCTGAATTGTACCAGTGTGCTCTTCTGTCCAAGGGGACTGGCCCTGCTCCTCATGCAATAGCTCAACTTGAGTGAGATACAAACCTGAAGGCCTCCTCACATGGTGCTGGGTGCTTCAAAGACATAGCCTAAGAAATGTGAAGGAAAACTGACTTAGTCAATCCCAGAAAAAAATTATCTTTAATGAAGAACATGTTATTTCCCAAATAACTGTGAAGTCACACTATTTATAATACCCTACAGGAGACACCAAAGGTACTGAGAGGGAATAGTGGTCAATATCTGTGCTGTTCTGCTGTGTTGTTTGGTCCTAGCCATTCTGTCTGCCGTTGTAGCACACACCCATCTCTCTCAAATTCCTTTCAGCCTGCTACCAGTGTCTCCTTCTCCTTTAACATGCTCAGAGGAAGACATTTAACCACCAGCATTAAGCAATGTGTTCATATTTTTACTCTTATTATCAATCAGCAAGTAATTCTAAATTATAACATGACTTTTCTGTTAACGATTTCTGTGTTTAATTTTGAAACCTTTAGAGTATTGGATTCCCAGACCCCTCTCTAGTGAGCTGTATTTAAATGCAGTTTTTCTTGCCCACTGCAGACTGCAATTTGAAATGCCCCCTTAGGATATCTGCACTTTTGGAAGAATTTATTCCCTCACCTTTCTACCACACTTTTAACAAGTCTTTAACCACTTCAGACAAGAGGAATCTGTATGGCTACACCAGATTCCTTCCACATCACCTCCCTGCCACTTTACTTGTTCACCATCCCCTCCCTTCACAATTCCCTCCCCTGCCCCCTTGTATTCCCCCTCCTCATTCCTCTTACCTCAGCCTGCCCATTGTATCCCCTGGGGTTTGGGACAGTATGAAATCTGCCCCATTCCAGAGCCCAGCTGGGCCACCAGGGCTGAGGCTGCTGCACAACACTGCATAGTTGGGAACACTGCAGAAAAATGTGTCCAGGCAATCCTGCTTATCCTGTTCTTTTCAGGAAATCCTTTCAAACCCTTTTTTCTTTTTCAAGACATTTCTCTCTAGAGCCAGCAAAAGGATAGACCGTTTTAAAAAACAGCAAGGTTTGCTTTCCAGTCCCATCCCTACCCTTCTCTGAGTAATAGCAGGGACATTGAGATTAAAAAGGTGAAATTAATACCTTATTAGAATAACTGTTTTGTTTTCTACTAAATTTGAAAGATTTTTAAAAGGACAAAAAGGACAACTCAGCAAAAATAAAATTATTCCTAAATCCTAGTTTCCTTTCCTTTGTCACTCCAAACTTAATTTTCCACTCCAAAAACTGTGAATGCACTTTTGAGATTTTTGTCATAGAGCACTGCTATGTATTTCAAACCTCAGCAGAAATGACAGCAAGCCAAGATTTGATCTTGGTTGACAGGAAAAAGCAAAACAACAATCAGGAAAAAGTTAACTGTCAGTATTGGACCGCTAGAGGACTGAAGGAGAAACCTGCTTCTAGGCTGGATGCAGTTGTTTAAGAAAATCTCAAAGAAGAACAACAGGACTTAGAATTGGAGGTTGGCAGTTGTGAATTATTTCATTGCTAGTAAAACTCAACCTTGGTTGAGGTGTAGGTGGGGGAGGAAGAGCACTTCTCCTTTCCACTGAGAGCAATATGTGAGTCTGTGCAGGGACTGGCCATCTAGATCAGTAGTAATTAATGTTTTTGTGCTGTGCAGAAATAGCAGGTGGGCTCAAAAGGGCTGGGAGGGAAGAAGAATTCTGCGGGAAACTGTAGAAATTCCTCAGATATTTGGGATATGTGGTAAAGTGGCTGTGTGAACTGAGACTGTGGAGTCTGTAGGGAATGCTGCTATGTTGAATGGCCTCAGGGTACAGCGCTTATCAGTTTAGGCAGCATGACAGAAAATAGAAATGGAAAATTATGCTTAGAAAAGATGGCTTTTCTGGCATGATATATGGAGTTTGGGTATAAACCAGATTTTGGGGTGTCTTAATAAGGCTCAAAATAATGCCTGAAATACTGAAAAGCCTCAAGAATTCAGTTAATGAAAATGAAATATAAAGTTTCTTCTCTTCTCTTTCTTGCTGGATTCAGTCATATTACTTTGCCAATTAAGCTAGTTTTGAAAGTAAAGTCATAAGTGTTTGTGTCTAATCTTCCAGGTACTTTTTTAATCTGACTTTACACCTCTGGTTCGTTCATCATTTTTTAAACTAAATTATGTTTTGAAATACCATTAGATCCCAAGGGGCAGTTATTCACAGATTTGAGTTTTATCCCTCAATTATAAAGAAGCCAGATAAACTTGGGAGAATGAGACAGCCTCTCTCACACCAAGTTGGCCAAGGGACTTCATGGATACCAGTACAGGGCTTTCCATTTCAGTTTCTAGTAGCTGATCTCAGTCCTCTTCTATAAGTCTCTGAGATTTTATGAGCAAGCACATTTCTGGTCAAAAATGTTGTGTTTCTCTCGCATTAACCCTATGGGCACGCTGTTAAGTGCTGCAAACACATGGCTCTGGCCAGCTACAGCAATGATCCTCAGCTGAATGGGGTGTCTGTTACTGGGAAATCTCCTGCTGCACAGGCTGGCAGCTTCTGGGCCTGAGCTCCTTAAACTATTGATCTGTGAAATTGATGGGAAGCAGCTGAGCCACAGAAAAATCTCAGAAGCAAGCTTCGAGTCTGTGAAGGCATTTATTTTGGAAATCATGGATATACATCACTTGCCCCATGGCCAGTGTTCATGCACAGCAAGGTCTCACAGTGAGATGTTGCCTCCAAAGCCAAGGCCACTTTGCCCTGGAGCATTTTCTAGGAAAGAAAACCCAAACCCATGCAGTGTCCCACAAGGTGGCTTCCTCTAGCGTGCTCTCTGGTCCTTTTGTAGTTGCCTGGCAACCAGGGAAGGGAGGAGGAGGAGAAGGATGTGAGAGCACGGAGGCATCTGAAGAAGCAGATTATTTGTAGCAAACCAGTCAGCAAACATTATTAGTAAAACATCATTATCTGCAGCAAATCAGCTCTTGGTTCTCTTGAGCTACTTAGGTCATTCCTACTGGACCTCTTCAGATGGCTGTCTGCCAAAGGTGAGGACCATGATTCTGCTATAATTTTACACGAGTTTCATCCTAGTGTGAATCCTTTGGCAGTGCCAGAACTCTTCTTCTGCAATGGAACTTACCTTTTCTGAGGTAAGAAAAGAGCTTTGATCATTGCCCAGAGCTCCCCTGTGTTGTGTTAGGTACGCTGTGTGACTGAGCAGGGCCCCTTAGCTAAAAGGAAGCCAAAGATGAGTTCAGCTTAGTTGTCCCTTCTGAACATGATATTTAACCTCAGATCTTGTACATGATGTTTTCCTTAATTGTCAAAAGGGCTAGAAACTCTAAAATGTGAAGTAGGTTTTTCTAATCCAAGAAAGTAAAGAAACAAAAAAGTAGAATTTTCCATCTCCAATTAAATATGTCCAGTGTAGGATTTGTTGTTTGGATGAAAATAAGCTTAGATGCAGCAGGAATGCAGGCGAGAGAAGTCAAACCTGTGCTCTGTGAGCTATAAGCCACTGAAATGAGTGTCACTTTCTGATGAGTGTCTTGGCCATTGGTCATCCATTCAGTATTTGCCCCAGTCTTGGAGGGCCTCCAGACAGTAGAATAATTTCTACAGGAGGTGTAATGATAGTCTCTGAATAGCTGACAAAATCTTGGTGCAGTTACTTTCTTTGCTGGGGAGAACCCAGAGGTAAGTCTCCTGTTGGCTTTGTTCAGGTTTGGGTCCTTTGTTTCCTGCATCCTAAATGGCTGTTATAACCTTTGACATATTGCCTATGCTGACATGGAGTTAGGGCAGGTCTCTCTCTTTTCTGATCTTTGGGAGGGGAAAATCCATACCATCAGAGAACAGGAACACTATTTTTGCCTTGGAAAACAGCCTAGAAATGATGCTTTGCAAAGCATGGCACAGGACTTGGTGAAAATGTGATGTATTTTTAAAGATGATTAAAGCTATTAAATAGATTTGCACTCAAAGAGCCTCATGGAAAAAATTATATTTGTGCTTTCTTGTGTAAGAATAGCAGAGCGGGATAAAACATGGCTTTTAAAGGCCTCATTGCTATTGTCTTTGAGATAGCAAGAAGTCACTGCAATGAATAAGCTAATTACAGAAAAAATTTAGTGACTCATGGAATCACAGGATCATTTGGGTTTGAAAAGGCCTCTAGGATCAATTCCAACCATTAGCCTAACACTGCCAAGTCTACCATTGAACTGTGTCCCTAAGAACCACATATACATGTATTTTAAATACCCCCAGGGGTGGTGACTCACTCACTTCCTTGGGCAGTGTGTTCCAATGCTTGACAACCCTTTCAGTGAGGATTTTTTTTTTCTAATATCCAATCTATACCTCCTCTAGTGCATGCAACTTGAGCTAGTTTCCTTTTGTCCTGTTGCTTGCCACTTGTGAGAAGTGACCAGCCCCCACCTGGCTGCAGCCTCCTTTCAGGTCCTTGTGGAGAGTGATGAGGTCTCCCTTGAGCCTCCTTTCCTCCAGGCAAAGCAACCCCAGCTCCCTCAGCTGCTCCTCACCTTTACTTACTGAAGTAAGTAAAGAATACCAGTAGAAAAATTGTTTGCTTTTCTTCCCCTAGATTAAGAGATGATCCCTAGAAGTTCTTGAAAAGTTTGTTTGACTAAGTCACTATCGCTGAAGAATGAAAAACTATTTTAATTAAGAATATGTTTAGGATAATAAAACATGTTTTCAGTGGGATGGTAATATGCTTTTTATAGAGACCACCATACAGATATGCAGTAGCATTGAGGCCCCAGAGTAATGCCTCAATCTGACTAGATAAAAGAAATTCAGCTTGTCCCACTTCAGAAAATAGAATCCCAGATACTTCTAAGGAGCCATTCCCCTTCTGCTATGCATTCTCTTTTCTTCCTATCACCCTGTTCTCTGTTCCTCAGGTTCCTCAGGTTTATTTCTGCTGAACCTGCCCCTTGAATGCCTCTGCTCCTGCCATCTCATGAGCACATTTGCCAAACTGACATCTGTTAAAGTATCTGTCACAATATGAAAAAGGAGCTCACTTCAGCCTCGTCTCTGCCATGTATTGTGGGTCCAGAACAAGCCTGCCTGGCTTGTGTGCAGCCCAGCCTACTCCTGCTGCTACAATGGCATTACCTAATAAATGTTTTGTGCAAGGCTTTGGCAATGGCAGGGAGGGAGCAGGAAAAGGAACATCCAGCCTCTTTTGCAGGTAGATAATGAATTAAAGCCTTGTTTTCTGGTTTTATAATCAATTAGGTGTTGGACACTCTTAGCAACTTGTGTATGTGGATACCCAGGCACTGGGAAGAAGACCCCACCAGAAGATCAGCACTGACTCAAGGTGTTGAAATAATGCCACAACATTCCAAGTAAGGCAGACTGGCAATCAATTTTGGGGCTCAAAAGATGAACTGAACATCAGGTATGGGAACACTTGTATAATGAAAATACATCATTTTTATAAACAGGAGTTTTTTTCAAAATTTTTTGAACTTTTGGATCTCTGTAGTATGTGTGCTTTTCTTGGCAAGTATCCTGTTTGGACTGTAATGCTCACTACAATACAATCATTTATCTATCCTTAAATTTCTCAATTGCTTCTGATTTTCATGCTAAACACAGTTCTTCATCTGGAGATGAAAAGGGAGGACAAGAAACTTTTGCAATTTAACTTCATTTGTCCCAGTGCTTAAATTTCCCTAATTTTGGATCTGCTCCCACTTACTGCTGCTACCCTCCAAAAGGGGCTTATGCCCAGTAAGGCATCATTTCAAAGGAGAATACCAAAACTTCCACTAGCAATAAATTATCTGATCAAAAATAATTATGGGGAAGGAGAGAGCTTCTATGAAAACTACAAAACTGTCTGGAATTTTTCCAAAATAATGTACATTGCTTTTAGCCAAGAATACCTCTGCTATTGCAATTCAGAACTAGAAGACTTCACTGAAAATTTTCTATTAAAATAGTGATTTTCTTAGAAGGCATGCAACAGAAAAAATATTCAGCTAAAAGAAAAATTAGAAAGAGAGCCAGCTTTGATGGAAAATATTGAACAATCTAAGGATTTAATTCCTTCAGAAGAACTGTAGTGTAGTAGCCTGTCTTCCATTTGTTTAGTTTGTCAGATTCTTCTGACACCATTGATCATGCAATTTTTTTCTCTTATTTGCTTTAATTCATTCCTTGGGGTTAGCAAAAGACATTGCTCAGCTTGTTTCAACTTCCAGAGGGTTTCCACCAGAGGTGTTGAGGACTCTTCTTCCGTCTCTCCCTCTACCCTGTGGAAGCTGTCTCTCCTCTTAACTGCAGCACAGACTCAGGGTCTGTCTGTCTTTCCAGCGCCTGTCTGCAGTGAAGCCCCTGCCCCTTCCTCCACCCTGCAGCATATGTGCTCCTGTGGCAGGGCTGCCACCTCTGTGATTGCTCTGTGGACCTCACAGCTGAGCACCTCACAGCAGAATGAAATTCACATCAGTGCTGGGAGGGCTGGTTTGTTCCCTCTTTAGCCAAGCTTTGCTCCCAATTATTAAAGCCTTTGTCAGGGAGGCTTTGATGCTAGGAATTAACTTGAAAGGAATTTGATAACCAAGGGCCATATTCATGATGCAGAGATCTCCACTGAAGGGCTCTCCCCCCCTCCCCAGCATCTCCTGAATTTTGAGTAGATTCCCTAGTTGTCATGGCAACAGCCTAATTTGCTCTCTTTTTGTGGTTTAAGTAAGCATCATGTAAAAGCTCCTCAACAAATGATGCTAAAACATCCTGAGCTTTGGTAGTGACACTGGGCAACTTGCCACATGGCTTAGTTTAATTGCTCTGAAGCTACCACCAAGTGCATAATTCAGGCTTTCCTTTTAACACGGGAAAAAAGTTTGGATGGCTGTAAGGAAAAGAGGAGGAGGAAAAGAGCAGCTGCCATTCTTCAGAAGTGAAGAAACTTCAGGAGCAAGAGGGCAGTTTTGTCCCTTTTTGTGGCAAAGAAGCCCGTAACAGAGGAAGACAAAAGCTTAGTTGAGACTGTTACTTTTTCACTCTTTAGATCACTTTGAACTTGGTGAGAAGGGCAAAAGCATCCACTGATTCTGTACTCTGTTCTCCCAGGGAAGGCAGCATGGCTCAATCCTGCTTTGGGACTGAGATGGACGTAGATAGCCCAGCAATTTAGGAGGTGGCAACCCTCGTGCATTGTCCTGCTAGTCTTTCAAAGTGAAGGCAGTGCCTAAGGAAAGGCAGTGCCTTTAGGAAAACTTCTGGTCTGTCACCAGTGAACTGCCTTTGTATCTTTGCTGTACTTGGGCTTGACTTCACCTTGGTGTCCCTGATGCCTCTGGAGGCAGAGCTGAGGCTACCCAGCCTGCCAGGCCTGGGAGAGGAGCCAAACCAAGAGCTGGTGTAGGAGTTGCTTGAGTTGCTTTGGGCTCTAGTACAAATTTGAACCTCTCATCGTTGTGGTAGTAGATATATAGAGTCTACAGAGTAAATATTAGCACATGGAAAGCAGAGTGTAAAGGGTGTTCTTGGACTCTAAGGGAAGAAGAACGGCAGCTTCATCCTGCCTGTTAATTTTTCAGTAATGGTGGAAGGACACATCTCTTTATTAATACTGTGCACATCAGCATGTATTAGCAGTAGCTTTCAATATTGCTGCGAATGGTCATTAAAAATCCCTGTTGGCCGCTTGGTCTGCTCTGAGGATACCAAAGGTTGTTCTGCTGAGCTCCTCCACTTCCACTATTCCTCCCATAACAATAAAACTCTTTAGGCAATCAAAGTGGTCTGGGGCTTGATTTAGATAGTGGTGACCCTGTTGAGGGAATCTGCAATGGTCTGTAGCTCTTCAAACAAAGCATCACCTGAGGAAAAACAGCAGTATTCATTTGGGGCCAACTACTTCTTAGGAATTGCAAGTATAGATAGTTATCTCTAGAAATTTCTGGTTAGGAAAAAAAGTGCCAAAACAGAACACTTTAGTCATTTGGTTTGGGGGAAAACTGCCACTTTGGTGTGGGTTTTTTTATGTGGGGATCCAAACTCCCACAGCAGGCATGTGAAATCACAGTCCCTGGGCAGTGCATCTGTGAACCTTTCTCTCTCAGGAACCATTTACTTGCATCCTCTGGGTGTCTGAACCAATGGGATGACTACACAGTTGCTTTACAGAGGATACAGTGATACAAGGCAGATTCTCTATTTTCCCTGTGGTCTGCTTGTTTTGTCACTCCCTTCTCCAGAAGAGTTTCATTCTTTTCTCACGTATTGCATTCAGCTAAGAGGCAAAGTGTTTGATGCGCTGCAGTATCGCTTTGCCTGGACAGAAATCTCTGCATCCACTGAGATGGTAGTGACCATTCACAAGGGAAATACTGTATTATGGGCTGAGGAAGGAGGTGCAACAATAAAATGGGAATGCTATGGCTTAGGGGGAGGAGGACAAGAGGGATGGAATGGGAAATACTAGTGGGTAATCTAAGGTCTCCTTTTCAGAAGTGACAGACAGATTCTGTTTTTTTTACCCGCCTCTCTGATAAAAGCCTGACAGTGGGGGTGAAGTCTGTGACACCAGAGCCTGCACACCCTTGTTGTTTTACTAAATTATTCATTCCTGTTCCTGTGATAATATAGTTATAAGGAGGAGCCTAATTGAATTTACTGTCTGGCATTGGCCAATAGGGTGATAAGGATCCGGCAGAATGGGATGACGGTGAATCCTGCTGGTGTGCTGTGAATGTGAAGCAGGACGGACTGGCAGTTTGTGTGCAGGAGGGAAAAGCAATCGGTCCAGGGCCCCTGGATTAGCAGAATAAGGAAAGGAAAGGTAAGGGAGTGGGTGGGAATGGGATTTGCCTGAATCATACACTGACCCTGTGCTGAAAGGTTGGTTTTGTTCATAGGAAAGCACTCTGCAGGCAATGTTTTCCTGCAGGGTTTGGAGAGAGCAGGAATGCATGTGGTGGCACTTGCTCAGCGCATGTAGCCTGTGCCTTTGTCTTTATCCGTGCTGCAGGGCTCTATAATGCTGCATGTTCACTGAGCGTGTCTGTGCAGAGATTCCTGTGGTTTGTGTGGATCCAGCAGCAGTGCGTGGAGCCTGTGCAGTATAAATGTAATGAGTGGAGTCCAAAGGGAGGAATTACCTCATAGGCAGAGTGGGGAAAATAGTAGTGCTTTCTGGTTTGATTGAAAATGAAAATGCCGAGGCTCTTAGTGAGCTGTTGGCAAACAAAACAGAGCAAGTGTATGTGCATCTGTCTGTGTATGTACTGGATCTGCAGTGAGATGTTAAAATGAGAAAGAGGAGATCAGACTGGAGTGTTAGGTGTCGCAGGTAGAGATAAATTGCAGGCAATCTGTGTAATCAGATTCTCTAACATGGAGAATGCAAGTGAGTATGGAAGTGGATTAATCCTCTCTGCTGAGCTGGCTACACCTGGAAAGCAAGGGGGAGATGGGCTGGGAATTGGGGCAGGTAACATGCCTGGTTAGGGAAACTGATGCTCAAACCATCCTGCCTGCTGTGCCTGCTGCTAAAGTGGTAGCTTATTGAGTTGCTTCCACATATTTGTTATTTCCCTTTTAATGATGCAAATGTGAACATCTCTGAGGATCATGGTAGAGCCCATAAATTGACATCATCTGGAAGAACAGGACTACATCAAGCAAATTAGCCTCTGCCCTTCCTTTTGTTTCACTGCCTTTGCTCTGATAACAAGTGACTGCTGAACAGACAGGGCAGGTGGGGGAAGATGGATTACAAACGTGGCAAGTGGCATTAAGCCCTGCAGACAGCAAGTGTCCTTTGCAGGGATGATGTTATAATCACACTTCTTCTGCTTACATCTTTGCAAGCGTGTAAGACAAGGCTGTCCTGAATTAGGGGTAAGCTTATTCCAGCCACTAACTGGAGCAGGGGTCACAGGTCATTGTAAGGTACTAAAATTTTTAGCTGCTTCTCATAGGGGATCACCACCTCATTCTTTTCAAGATGGAATCCAGAGGAAAGTGTTGCTGAGATTAAGACGTTGCTCACCTGTGGATATCTCATCTCTGTTGGAAACTCATGAGTGCGGAGGGAGATATGCTTTTTCTGCTTGCTGAGAAAGCAGCAGCCAGAGGCTGCCTCCAAAAAGAGAAGTAAGGCAGAAAAACCCATAGGCAGAAGCTACCAAATGGCTTATCTTGGATTAGCCAAACCCATTTGCCCAAATAGGTTCTCCTTCCATCCTGACACCAAATTTCTTACATCAGGGGTCAGCTTTCCTCTACCCAAAGCTTCTTTCTTTTCTGTGGTTTTCTCACTTGGCCTGAAAGTTTAGAAAATTACTGGTATCCCCATCAGAGAACACCTCCCTATTCATGTCTACACTCTGCCCATGACATCTCTTGGAGTCCCTGGGTTGTGCCCCTCTGAATGGTGGACAGAGTCTGACCCATTCTGTCTCACAGTGTGTGCATGCACCCCAAGCGGGGCCAAAGGGACACTCACTTGGTAAAAGTATGAAAAGGTTCCACCTTGCAGAGGGTATTTGTACTGGGTGATGAAAAAAAGGAAACATTGCAGATTCCTATAGGATAGAGGCAGGCTCTCCTCATCTCACCTGGAATAGCTGACTAAAAAATGGATGTAACACAGGGCATATGGTCATAGTTGTGTTTGACTCCAGCTTTCAAAGCACTCGCAGTAACAGAATCAGTAAAGAAATGAAAAAAACAACCCTGGCCATCTGAGAATAAACTCCCCAGTATAATAAAATTCTTTCCCTTTGCTCCCAGATGCACAGGAGGAGGTTCACCCTACCAAAAAGTGGGAGCAGTACTCATTGCTCCTGGAGAGTCCCTCTCTCTGCACATCAGAGGAAGTCCTCTGCTCTTGCTGGTTTGGGGAAGCGCACCTTCCCTGGGAGATGCCCGCAGGGATTTGGCAGGAGAAGCATCTGAGGCTGCAGCAGCAGCAGCAGCAGCAGCCCGGTGCTGGCTGGCAGAGTTACTGCCGGCTAGGTGCCTGCATTGTTTGCTTCTGCCCTCAGAATCAATGGGGAGCTCAGGAACGGGCAAAACGCCAGCCAATTCCCAGGGAAGCTGACGTCATCGCCAATTCAGTGGTGCCAGACACTGTGCTGGAAACCTGAGGTCGCTTTTCTGCCATTAATTGCTCAGATGATTAATTCATGCAATGATATCATTTTCTGGGGGGGAGGTTAGGAGGTTATGTACTCCAGTAACGAGAGGTGGGATGGGATGCAAAACTTGTACTCCTTGTTGGTGTTAGCAGTGATCAGAACAAACCAGCCACTGCGTGCTCTCCACATCATCCCTCCTCCCCCAGAAAGGGTACTGCTTCTTTCTTGGGTTTTTGGGTGGGGGATGAGGGGGTGGTGCCATGGGATGTGTGAGCAAGTGTTCTTATGGGATTTGCAGTATTGCAAATTCTACACCAGAGAACTGAACCATAATGCCCCTTAACTTTCACAGCTACTCTGCAACAAGGATTTTGCTTTAATTGTTTTCGTGTTAACTACTTTATTTATGCCATTTACATTGCACTTTCCAACACAGAAAAACAGTATTATCCTCATTACAAAGACAAAAGAAAAAAAGAGAAAAAGAAGTGAGTTTGTTTCTTATTGCACAGTGGCTGGTGTGTTGCATTGTGGTGCTCTCATCTCAGAGGGTCCTGCTCAGTATATAGGGGTGTAGGATCAATTTTTAGTTGGTCTGGAAATTCCCCAGAATGTCAACTTTTGCAGTAAATACTCTAGGATATTTAATTTTTTTGCAATGTTTTTAGGCTAAAAATCCCATTCTTGTCTCTTTACTAGCTAAGCAAATAAGTCTAGAATTCCCAGGTGGGCACTACAAAGAGCTGTCCTGGCCCAGACACAATTAATAGCTGATAAAGTTGCAGCAACTTGATCTGTCGATCTGTTGGTAGGTGAAACATCTAGCTCGAAATGTCAGACAAACCACCCAGGGCATTTTCAGAGCTGTTGTAAGAGAATTTTGTGTCCCTCCGCCACATGGATCCCTCCCTCTCACTCACTCCAATGCTGTTCTCACTTCAGGCCTCTGTGGTTTTGGCTGATTTGCAAACTCAGAGGTGTACAAAGCCCTGGATCATAAGTTTTCAAACAGACTTGGTGAGACTAAATGGAAATCTTTCCATTTCTAGATTGGCCTTTTATTTATGGGATACAATTGTTTCCTTTCTGTTTAAGCAATGGGGAAGCCATGCTCCCTCTCCATTCTGAATAATTCTTCACTTTTCCCATCCTTTGTGATTTGTCATGGTATTCTCCTACCTCATCTAGAGATTTGAAAATGTCAAGGATCTTTTTTAAATGCTGACAAGTAACAGAGATTTGATTAGCAACTGTAGCAGATCACTTACCAGTCCAGTACTGTAGACTCATATATATTTATAATACAGTTATCAAGGAAAATTAATTGATTAAGTAGAACTAATGATGTCTGTATTAATGGCTATCAGGTTCCAGATGTTCATCTCTTGTCTGTTTAATGAGGAATAATTCTACCATGTCTGGGCAGATCAAATGCTAAAGCAAGGGAGCAGTTTAGCTCTGCTGCCCTTAGCAGATTACACTGGCCACAGGAAAGGTGGCCCAGGGCATGTGCTTGTAATTTTAAAAAGTGAGAAAAACTAATAAAAGTGAGAAAAACTAATGACACAGCCTTGGAAAAGTAGGAGGAAGAGTCTGTGGTGGGGCCTTTGGGGGGGAATAATCTTTTGTCTTGGTGGCAGCCCTCCACTGCAAAGGGCTGAATTGCCATCAGTGACAGGAAGAGGAAGGAAAGACTGTCTGCTTCCCAGGATGGTCTGTGGGGGACTGGCATGGGGAAGGGGGGAAAAAGTAAATTGGATGGAGTAGGAAAGACCCTTTTTCTAGGCTTCCTGAAACTGGGAGTATCCCCTTCCTATCACTTTGAGAGAGTAACTACAGTCATTTTTAAAAGCACATTAAATTTTGCTCTGAACTGTCAGAGTGGGATCTGAACAAGACAGAGAGCTGCTGTGTTGTATCATACTCCAGCGTGAAGAAGACAAACAGCATTATATTCCTGTGTGTCTAAAAAATAAATCAGAATCCGTGTTAAAAGAAGGAGGAAGGTAGGACAAAGATAGGACTGAAGAGCCATGTGAAAAGCTGGACAAAGTAACAGAGAGGGGTGTGCATTTTTTTGGAAGAAGGAAATTTTGGTTTCTGCCAAGCTTTATGGGTTTTGGCTGATTTATTTCCCACTCTCAGCATGATCCACAGCAAGCACTCCTTCAGCTGGGAAAAAAAAAAAGCATTTGCTTCCTTGTTTCTTCTCATACACAGGAGCAAACATACACCTACTAACTCCTTTTGAAAGATGGCAAACAGTGTCTTCAGCCAGGTCTTCATGGTTTGACATGGTTTTTTGCTGAGCTCCCTTGAGTTTAAAAAGTGTGCTACCTTGAGCCCTATGTTTTAATTTACAATTTAATGTTACATTTAGTTGACAAGAAGGAAATAGTATTTTAACTTGCTGATTCTAGCCCTTTAAAACCACAGAGCCATTTAAGAAAAGATACTAATTGACCAGTTGTTCATAAAAGCCACAGCTAAAGCTACTCAGATTACTTGGAGTCAAATAAAGAGTTTACTGATTCCCATCCAAGTGACTGGAGAAAGTCCCACTCCTCTGCAACTCAGAACTTCCAAGCCTGCTGGAAAAAAAACAGCCAGAAATGCTTACCTCATATCTTTTATGTAGCCAATACAAAATATTTTTAATCTAGAAGGACTGGTAGGCTTTCACCAGCACTAAATTTAGTTTATAAGCAAACACAAGGATATTTACGTAGAGGTATTAGAAAAGCAAAACCAATAGCAGCAGAACAGTCAGCTCCAAGATGATTCAGACCCTTAAAATCTGTCGTTTAAAATATAGTAACACTCCTTTTTTAGATGAAGTGCATTATTTTTAATATAGGGTATTCTGGCCCTATGTGGTTGTTTTCTTTTGTAAAATACAATGAGCATATCTGTCATGCCATCATCTTTCTCCCCCACTTTTAAATGTACTTTGCTGGGTTTAGAGTAGGGCTGAAGAGCCCTATAGTGCATTGCAGCCCAGGAACATATCAAAGACATTCTTGGCTGCAGAAATACTTTTTCCCGACTCTGCAGAGCAAGCTGATAAATTCCAGAGGATGATGCTAGAAAATACAAATCCTTCTTGGAGAAGGAAAATCAGGAGTTTTCTCACTGAACTTACCAGCACAGTGCAGTTTTTTTATCACCACTGCTGTACAGCAGTGAAGAATAAAATGGAAATTTGGGTTAAAGAATGACCCCATGGTGCCAGAGGTGATGGCACCATGTGTTTCTGTCCCTGAGTCACCACACACACTTCTGATGCACTGTGCCCATCACTGGCAGCTGCCAGGGGCCGTGGACACAGCGCATGGGCAGGGAACACACTTGGTGCACAGCTCTTTTCTGAAGTGGGCTTGGCAAAACCAAATTACGTGACAAGCTAGGAAGCATTTATTCTTTTTTTAGCCCAAACGTTTTTTGATTTACTGCTTAAAGATGAGACTCAGTGCCTGTATTTCCCTGTATGTTCACTAAAGCATTGCACTTTGGCAAGAGGGGTTGGATGAAGCACTGTGCTCCCTCCAGCAGCTCAAGGCTGCTGTATTTAGCTTGATGCTTCTGTCTAAAATAGGCCTGTGTGTATTTAGTTAATCTTTTGGGCAGACTTTCTTACTTGAGCAGTCTTGTGAAGTTTCTTTTAGCAGGAGAGAGAGGAGTAGGCGAGGTAGGGGGTTGCTGCTTTATAATAAAACTGAAAGAGGCTGACAGGAATCCACATGAAGGTTACCTTGGTTCACTCTGGGCAACCTTAATAATTCAGCAGAGCCTTTCTAGTCTAGGCTTCCCACGCTGTTCCCCACAGGGCCAGTTTCACATATGAGAGTTTCTTGAGGCCATTCAAGGCACCAGCTACTGAGAAACACAAGGCATAGGAGAGGATGATGCCTGTCAAGAGCTGGAGCTGACAATTCCTATTAATGTGCAGGCAGGCTTTTCCAGGGAAGACTCTTTGATGTCTCTGACTCTTGGTCACAGTTCACAGGCCTCTGGCTTTACATGTCATGCTTCTTTCTTGAAGCAAAGTTCCACCTCTTTCTTCTGCTGAGCCCCATGGTCAGACTGTCACCTCCTCAGGCATGACCCTCAGAGCAGGACAGTGCCTTTAGTCACCCAGGGCAAACTCAGACCTTGCAAAGTCACAGCTGACATCTCCTGCAAACATCATGCCAGCTGTGCAAGACCATCTGACCCACCATCATCAGGATGAGAGAGGGGTCACTTCTAACTTCCAATGTTTTTTCATTTCAGAGACAACCCTTTAGAAGTTGATGAGAATTTTGCTTGAGCTAGAAGGGAAAGAATTGACTTTCTGCTTTCGGAGATAGTTTCCAGTTAAATAAGTAGCATTGCTACAGTTTTTCTCTATGCCCTGTTCTGCTACTAGGAGCAATATCTGATTACCTCACACAATGCTGTAAGACCAGTATAGTTTCCAAGAACAGAGTAGGTGGTGAAGAATGAATAGACTCGTCAGTTGTCTGAATTTCTAAGTGTATATATTTTCAAGCTTAGTGATAGGGCAACAAAGGCAATGGGCAGGTAAGAAAAACTCTGATTTTTAAGGAGAGCACAGCACCTGCCTGTTTTGTAGTATGGTCAGGGGGAGCAGCTGATGGGGGAGGTGAAATAGAATAGAATCATAGAATGTCTTGGGTTGAAAGAGACTTTAATGATCACCTAGTTCTAGCCCTCTGTCATCACAGACAGGGACACCTTACACTAGGTCAGGCTGCTCAGGGTCCTATTCAATAACCATCTGCAATAAATAACAAACCAGCTGCCATCTCCTGCATCACTTGGCATCAATTTTATTCAATTTTCAGGGCAACACAAACCAAAAAATCAGCTCAGTTAAAACTGCTGTGAGGCACTGCCTGGCCTTGTGCTGTGAGCAGCTGCTGCTCAAGATCTAGCTGCCCAGGAGAGAACTTCTGCTTTACAGCATGAACATCTGAGCTCTCCTGGGATGCTTAAGCAAGTGTCTTTGCATTGGGTTATCATGTGGTCGTGCAGCCCTTGCTGAAGTTGGGAGAAAACATTGTTTTCTTCACTCAGGCTTTCAGGGAGCTGTTGCTTTGTTCTTGCTGCAGGGACTATGGCTTAACTGCAGGACTGGTTTGGACCAGCTGGTGAGTATTTACAAACTAGCCTTCGAGTAGTTTTTTCAATCAGAAACTATAAACTCATGATGGGAGGAGTTAGGAGAAAGTACACAAGCTGCACTAGTGGGAAGACAAGCTCAATGATCCTAGTCTTCAAATTCATTTCATTTCTACAAGTGCTCTGCAGTGCTTTAGTGGTAATTGAAGAGATCCAAAGCAATTATCCTCTTTCAGAAATGAGATACTAATGATGGAGAGCTGAAGCGAGACAAGAGCAAGTGATTAAGCTGATGATAGTGAAGGAATTCTGTATATTTGTTGTCATGCTGTGTACATTATTTTTGCTCATAATATGGCCTCTTCTTGTCCTGGTTTTACATTTGCGTTCTAATACGAAGTGATTTAACCAGGATCACTCATGCAACTCTTAGGACAACACAAGTGGATGTGCAGGGCCTGTAAAGGTGATTCAATACTTCGATGAAGTTCAATGATGATAACAGATTTTATAATCCCATCCTGGGACATGTTTGGTTACTGCTTTTGCACTGAGTAGATAAAAAGGAGGACAGAACTCCTTGTGTCTAACCTGGCTTATTTATAAAAGATCATCCATACACTAATTTCTTACACATTATCATCTTCTGGGCATCCAGAACAGTTTTTGCAGTAATCAGCTCTGAAACTAGACTCCAGTGACATTAGCAGTGTCACAGACATATTTTATGAAAAATCTTTTTGCCAGGATCTTTTCTCCTGAGAAGCTGAGGAGCTTCAGCGTCTCCATTTTTTGCTGCTTTGGAATGTGATCTGGAGAATTGTTTACCCAGCATGTGAAATTGTTTTTACTTGATGACCAATGACAGCCACCTGTGTCAAGGCTGTGAGCAGTCACAAGATTTTATTGTCATTCCATTCTATTCCTTGCTAGCCTTCTGATTAAATCCTTTCTTCTATTCTTTTAGTATAGTTTTAGTATATATATTTCTTTTAATATAATATATATAATAAAATAATAAATCAGCCTTCTGAAACATGGAGTCAAGATTCTCATCTCTTCCTTCATCCTGAGATCCCTGCAAACACCACTACAATTAGCAGTACTCATTTAAGCTGAGAACTCTGTATATCCTTCCATGTTAACAAGTAATGTTTTTCAGGTAGGTTTAATTTTAAAGAGTTGCCGTACTTACATTGTATATTATTGAACACTTGCAATCTATATTTATATCACCGCAGAGATCAGTCTCTCTAAAATGTGACCCAATTTAACCTTTCAACAATTTATTTGTATTAGTTAGTGACTTGCTTAAAGTCCTTTAGAAAAAATAGAGACAGGAACAGGTCTTTTAATCCACAAAAACTCAAAGACCAGTTTTCTTTTGTGTGTGCAGTCTTGAAATAAAGTATAATGTTTTGTGTGTTTTAGTGAACTGACTGCTGTACTGCAACCTGCAGGAATATCAGCTCTGCCCTTCAGGTCAAACCTTTGGCAAATGCTGGATATGGAGGTGTAAGCACAGATTTGGCTTGTCATCTGAACAGGAGGAGGCCAGGGTGAGTGCCTCTGCAAAGCTGCAGGGAATAAACACTTCCTCAGCCTGTTTATTTAACATCTGGTCATCCATGCCAGCCATGGAAGTCTTGAAGCTATGGAGTTACACTCTGGAGTTTGTGGTTTGGTTTGGTTTGGTTTGGTTTGGTTTGGTTTGGTTTGGTTTGGTTTGGTTTGGTTTTTATCCAGTTCTATGCCTCCACAGTGATGACAAAGAGAGGAATTTGTTAACAGGTGGCCAGAAAATTTCAAACTTTCTGGCCTTAATGATCCTGAGAGCACAGGCACTCTGTCTGGGCAAGAGCTGGAAACAAACCTAGCAGAGCAAGGCAACTCTTCAGCTGTTACTCAGAACTCTGTGGGGTTTGGTTTGGATTCTTCAGCTGATACTGCAGTCTACTCTTGGGCATGTCTTTTTATTCTGTAAATGCATATCCAGAGTAAAAAAGGCTTTTGTCTGTAAGCTTCAGTCATGTGGGACAGCAGTACTTAGCTCTGAAAAATGCAGATTGCCCCAGAGAGAAATAGGAATACTTTGCAATGATGCTTCTATCATTACCCATAGCATTGTACAATTGTACACAAGTACAGTAATTCACACCATGCTTGTGTGTGCACCCAGAAAGAGCTCACATCAGTGCCTGTGGCTTTAGTTCCTCTCACAGTGCCTGCTGGGGCTGTCCAGCTGCAGATGCTCCTCTTTCCCTCTTTGCCTTCCTTCTCTTCTTTTCTTGAGACAGAACTTCTCAAAGCACAGGAGAACCCAAAATAGCTGTGCAGATTCATCCTTTGTGTTCCCTGTTACAAAATGGTTTTAAGTGCTGCTTTTTTCCAAGCTTTCCAAGAAAGCTTTTTCATTTTTTTCCCCAACTCATGGTGGCTATGTACTCTCCAGGTCTTGAAAGGTTTGGTGGTTTGTATCTTAAATAAGGCTGGCCACTCTTGTAACTCTTAAAAGCTTTGTAATTCAGCTATTGATCAGCAGGGGAAGCAGAGCTCTTGAAGCTGCCTGTGCTTGGCTCAGAGGTGCAGCATGGAGGTGTATGAGGTGAGCCTTGCAAGATCTCTGCACTCTGCAAAATAAAGCTTGTCATCTTAAATGGGAAATCAAGGCACTGTATGACCTTTCCCCAAGCTGATAGCAGAAGACTTTGTTAAAATCACATTGTGCTTTATTTCCATCTCTGGGCACAGCCCACTAGCCTGATTTCTCAGAACTTTGTATGGGTCCAGAATCTAATCCAGTTTCCACACTTGTGTATTGTATGTTCTGATGCTTTCTGTCCAAACATAGTATCTGGTGTTTGGAGCCAATTGTGGAGGGCTCCTAGACCATCCAGCATGAGTACAAAGACTGGATAGGCAAGCAGGCAGGATCTGGGAGAGAAGACAGCCAGATAAAAGAGAGTTAGTGAAATAAGGTAGCAATAAAATTTATCACTAGTTTTTTAAAAGTTATTTTCTAATCTTAGCAGTGCATCTCTGGTGATGCAACTCTTCATCAACCCACCGTTCCTACAGAGACAATATAAATTCATAAACAGCCTTCAAAACCTGTCCAGATTCTTTAATGTAAGGGACCTAACACCTACCCCCTGACTGTCCTGCAGAGGTTTCTGCTGGTACCACAAATATGTTTGGCTTGCATCTCTCCAACCTGCAGCCATGCTAGAGCAGGATCTTATGCACATTCTTGAGGTTGCAACAGGGAAGCAGGCACTGGCAATGTCACAAAGACTGGGGTGTGAGAAGTGTGTGGGTACATGGTGGGAGCAAAAGGGACATGTTCCACAAACCCACACATATTTTCATGTGTCTCCATGTGATCAAAGATGTAAAAAAGTGAGGGAAAATATCTCCCACAAATCCTCAGCATGGTTTGGGTTGGCTATCACAGAGCTTGAGACAACCCCTGCAGTGCTCCAGTTGAAGGTCTACCAATTGTCTCTTTGTCAGGAATAGTCCAGTCAATCTCCCACCACTTCTACATCACGTAAGAGAATTGGCATCAAGCTGTCTTACAGTTGTGTCACAGATCTTGCCCAGAATGCAGTAACATTGTCTTTTTCTTCTATCATCAAAATAAATCAGTTAGGGTGCTCCAATTCTTGGTTTAGTCTTTCTATTGCTACATGAGATGGGCACATGAGGTTAGAAAGCAAAAGAGCTACACAAAGGCAAATTACAGGTTTTATTTCTCCAGGTATCTGCTGTTCACACCATCAGGTGAAGTAAATGTCAAGTATATGATAAAGGGTTCTTTGCCATATGGGGAAAATCTGGGACACTGGAATATGCTGGTGCCTGGACTGATGCAAGGAGAAGAAATGAGGCAGATGCAAATGGCAGCAAAGCTTAGATGGAATATGTTAGTACTACAGATAGTTTGGAGGACTTCAAATGTTTGAAGGAAGACTTTTTAACCCCCAGAAGCATAGAATATTTGGGAAAGAAATTGAGGTTTTGTAGTAGCTTAAAATGAATTAGAAGCATAGATGCAAGAATTATGAAGTTGGGTTTGAAGCTTTTATTATTTGGAAATATGCAACAGATTTTTGTCTTATAATCATATCAAAAGTAATACAATTTGGGCTCCAAACAGAAAATCCTTCTTATTATTACCAGTTAACTAATAATTATCTATTTGATGTATATTATAGTCTCTTAGTTAATTGTTTCTTCCTGTTTCACAGCCTATAGCACTTTTTTCCCTACAACATATCTAGTTCACTTTGTGGTAATGAAATATTTTGTTTACAAGCATTTTGAATAACCAGCCTATTGTGGCAGAACTGAAATAGAGTAGAAAGAAAATGGCACGGGAATGAGGAAGTGATCACAATCAAGACATGAGCCCCATTAGCACCGGGCAAGCTGCTGCAGTTTCCTCTGAGACCCTGTGAGTTGTCAGTCCCTGAGGCACCTCTTATCTGCATGAGCCCTAATGCATATTGGCAGGCCCTACATATTAAATACACCTAGCTCCTTGATTTTATTCAGATCAGCACTCTTCAAAGCAGCACGCCTCTCAGCTGAAGGAAATCCCTGCTCTATTAATGGTGTATCTGGTGCCACTTTCACTCTTATCACTATGAAATCAGGACTTGCACGGTTGCTGCAGAAAACCTGAAGCATGTCTCACAGCACACAACATGAGCTGCATCAGATCCAAGATTGGGAAGGAAAAAGACAGGACCTTCCAAGCCCTGCTTACTTCCTTCTTATGATTTCATCCACTTAATATGCAGAGCATTTATCTTTACAAGTTCTCTGGTTGTACTGCTGTCTCCTGCTTTCCTTTACTATCACCATGAGGAGCCACTTTGGCATGTGTGTAACTATCAGCCTTAATGGAAGCATTAGTGTCGCTATTGCTGGGGGTAGGAATGACCACAGTACTCCTGGGAAATAAGAAATGGAGCCAGATGCAAACTCAACTGACTTTAAGATGGAGATGACTCTGTGGCATTCAAGGATTAGACACACTGCCTGCTCCAGTTGTGCTGGGTCTGGCTTTGCTGATAAGCAATTATTGATGTTGAACAGACAGGCCACAAAAGGCCTCCATAAGCTCACTGACAAGAGGATATTACCACTGAGACAACACTGCAGCCATTAGGTGCCAACAGGATTTCCAAAGTGAGACTAAAATGATGAAATAATATATTGTTTCCAAGAAGTAGCACGTCATAATTTGTTCTTGGAAGATATTAAAGCCAGAGAGTATTATCATCATACTCCTGATGATGAGTATTTATTTTTGCTAGAAAAATTTTCACTATTGTTCATGGCTTTAGTCATCTTCCTTTGCAATCTACTTGAAAGTCTGATGATCTTACAGAGGCATTTTTTCACTTCGGATTGTTTTTCCCCATCTTCTTTTCCTCACTTGCCATTATGAAATAATAGGCAAAAAGGAAGCAGACTTATTCATTTTCTGTGCAAATGAGCTCTTTGAGCTGTAGCTCTTGGGAAATGGTCCCATTTGCACTTGGTTTGATATGCACACCCCCACTATCTTCAGGAGATAAGGCAGCCCCCCCTACCATGAAATTGCTATATAGAAATCTCTGGCAGCTTTGCAAAAGGAAAATACAGATAAGATTTGTGAAACCCAGACTTCCAGTTAAATAGCCACCTAAGCAGGCAGAGAGGATTTTTTTTAAGATCTACAGGAATGCAGCAATAAGACAATGGAACCACTGCACCTTTATATGTTTCAGTGGCTTAGTGAAGCATGTTGAACATTGTGAAGTGATTCGCTTCTGTCAGAGAGACATCCTGCCATCTCTGACAGTCTCTCTGTTTGAGCAGAGAAATTGAATGCACAAGAGACTGGCTTCTTGTGAAAATCCATAGAAGGATGGGTGGAAGTAGATGATTCTTAGGATCCCTTCCAGCCCAGGCCATTCTCTGATTCTAGTGAGCTCCTGTCTAACACGTAGCAGGAGACTCAGGCTCCAGATAGGATTATTGTCTCGAGAGCTCTTTCTACTCCCCTGCCCTGGCATCCCCTCCAGCTGCAGGCTTATGACTTCTTGCAACTGCCTCCAAAGACACCATATGGCTCTGCTGGTATCAGTGGGGTTTGTGCTGTAGTTTTACATGCTCTGGAAAATTTAAACCAGTGTCTACATTCAAGGGAAAGTTCTCCGCAAACTGAAAACCAGCATGGAAACTCTGCTTTCCTCTGTTCTTTGGGCTGGCATACAGTCTTTCCGACTCTTATGCTTTTTGTATGTGCTTCAGGTTTACAAAATGTGGAGTATTTCTGGTGGGGTATCATTTTCTTTTTCTTACTCATATTGTTGTAATTTCCCAATTTACGGAATTTCAGCTGTTGCTGAAAAATACCAAGAAATGTTTAAACATGTGAACCGCTCGAACCCAGGACTGTGGCAAATGAAATAAAAATCTAACAAAAATTCTAATTAATTTCAGAACAATTTGTTTTATTATGCTTTCAGTTCTTCCCAAGAAATGCCAAGTTATGCCAAGCTTGGGATGCTGAAACACTGAAACCATTCAGAGTGAAACACTGAAAGTTTGACAATGATAAATAACCTCTTGCTTTCTTCTTTTTAAAATATGCTAGAAAATGTGGAAAATACAGTTTTAAAAAATATACTGTGTGTGGAAAGGCATCCAGCTGGATCTTGAGTTTCCTAACACGGCTGTCCCTCCACAGAGGTTGACACCCACATAATATTAGTATGCCTGAAGGCAGAAAGGGATCCATGGGAATGTATTAAGACTTGAATGTATGCTGAAGGCAATCTGCAAAATGGATGTGAGGGGGTGAAAATCAATGGTTGTTGCCAGGTGTGGAGCTTCCCCTCACCTTCCCTCCCACCGTGGGGTAGAAGGAAGGGATGCAGTCTCTAACAGTGAGGTGGGGGATAATCCCTCCGCAGTGTTTTTCCATCCTGCCGCCCCCAGCATTGCTCTGTGAAGAGCAGCAATCAGATGCAGGTTGGTGTGGTTGTGTCAGTTCATTACCTGACAGCATGAGATAAGCTCAGGGGAAATCTAAGCATGGGTAGCAGCTATCAGCCAGCTGAGCTGGGTTCCCTCCAGACACTGCTGCACATCAGAAAATAACCCAACAAGAGGTTTAAGTGAACATTCTGTTCTTGTTTTCTAACACATGTCAACAGGTTTTCTGAGATAACTTGTGTCTCCATGGAGTATATCCTTGAGAGAAAGCAGGTAGGTGCTTGGCTGCTGTCAGTGTGCTGAGTGAGTAGATTGCATATCCTCCCTTGCTCTTCCAAAAATATCAGCCAGGAAGTTTAACTGTGTGTTAGTAAGGGGCTGACAGTGCCAACATCTTGGCTGTTGTTTTCAAGGTCAGCTCCACTTGACCTTCTTCTTGCCTCATTTGGATGCTCACATTGTTCCCTTTTGGTTCCCTGAAGGTGCTCACATTGTTGGGATTTCTGCGTGTTCCTGCACTGTCTGCTGGTTAAGCCTATTCCTGCTTGCTTCCACCCTTTCTGCTAGTGCCTTCTCATCCTCCTCCTCCTGCTCCTCTCCCTGTCTCTCTTGCCTGCTCTCTTTCCTCAGGACTCATTCTCCTGTGGCTCAGTTAGTCTTTTCCCACCCTGAAGTATAGAGCAGATCCCCAGCCTGCAGCTCCATGGCCCAGATGCTGTTTTCCCAGCTAGCTTTCAAGAGCAGCTGTTTCACTCAGCAGCAGATGACTCCTGCTTGGTGAGAAGCAGCTGCTTGTCTTGCAACTTGAGGAACTCCACAGGAGCTGTTGCTTGGTCTGGAAGCAGCCCATGGGCTGTATTTGCAGCTGTGCAGGGAGCTCCCTTCCTGCAGGCAAGTTTGTGCCTGGCACAGCATTAAGTAGGTGATGTGTCTCCCTGTGAGCCATACGGAGACTGGTGTACACAGGGAATGTATGACTTGATGGTGTAGAGCCAGCAGCTCTCCTGCCTGTGGCTCTGGAGTGACAAAAAACACTCAGCAGATCTGTCTTGCTTCTGATGGAGGTGTAGGCTCCTGCATTTGTTAAAATTGCAGCCCTGCTCACTTGCCAGGGTAAGATCTGTGTGTGCACTGGGTGGATGTTGTGCTGCATAACAGCTACAGAGACAGATTTGGCCTGACAGGCTGAGCCCTCAGGAAGTCCACTGAGACTTTCAAGCCCTAGGAAAATGAGGTCCTGACCTACTCAGCCTGAGCCTGTATGAAAACACCTACTTCTGAAAGTTAAGTAACAGTAAGTGTGAGTCATGCAAAAGCAGACTATGAGGTTTTCCAGCAATCAAAGCAGTGTAAACTGCTGGCAGAAAAGCTCCTGGCAGTTTGCACTGCTCCCATTGCAGAGAAGATCTCTGGGGTCGCACTAATGGCAATTGACAAATCAATACAGTGAAGCCTAAAAAAACCCCAAACAACAAAATCAAAAAAACAACAACAAACTTTTTCAATTACATTAGCCAGATCATCAGAAAAATGTATGTAATGAGAGGAGGACCATCACTCTGAGATGCCCAAAGTTGAGGAACCCCAGAGTGGAGCCAGGCGTTGCTCTCTGCTGCAGGGTCATCCATTGATTTTAACCTCTGTGTGCTTTGCCAGAAGGAGATTTCCCTGTGACATCAGAGCTTAGGTTTCCTCTCCTTCCTCCCCAAGCCAACGGCATGCAGCCCAGTCTTAGCAGATAGTGGAGGCTGTGCCAACCAGCAGAGAGAAAGGCCAGACTAAGTGCAATGTCCCAAACTCTCTAGACAAGAGAATTTTGCCAGCTCCCAGCATTTCCAGCAATAGCTCCCACTACAAAACGCCTGCTGGAAAAAAATGACAGGTCACTGCAAACATTCCTGTTTAAAAGGGGCCGGGAGCAGAGTGGTCATGGCCTTGCACTAATTATGATAAATTGTTTAGTGCAAGCGCTGAGCACAATTTGGGAAGTCCCATTGCAGAGGAAAACTGTGTGCCTTCCATGCACCTCATGGAATACTCTGGCCCTACACAGTCTTGGGACACCCTAGGTCATGAGCCTCCATGCTGTTCTTCCCCCACTGCAGGGCCCAGCAGAGACATTTGCCCATTTATTTACTTGCTGATGCTTTGCAAGTTATCCATGTTCATTTGGAGAGTGCAAATTTCTCAGGGGAGGAAGCAGCTATGCAAACACCTGGCAGAGAGGAAGAAGCACCTTGACAAAAATTGAAGTCTTTATGGACCCTGTCCCAAGGATACTGGCTTGTGACAAGAGTCTTGTCCAGCTTGTATGGCTGGGGGCAGGTTCCCTCCCGTGGCTGAGAGCTGCCACAGCAGGAGCCAGCAACTGTGATGTGCAAGTCGTGCAAAGAGCAGGAGTCTTGTGCTGCAAGTGCTTCTCCCAAGACCAGTATCAGATTTATGCCCCATGTCTTGCCAGTTAACACCAAGGCCCTAGAAGACAGCGTGCCTAATAGCTGTACACAGCAATGGGGTACTCATTTGGAGCCCTTCTGACAGTGGGCAGATCTCTGGGATGCTCCTCTTTAACCAGGACTGCACCTGCTCCTGAATGGATTGTCACTCAGGGGAGGGGATTTTTCTTATTTGTGTTACGCAAGGAGAAAACACAGGTTCCTGAGCAGAGGACAGCACAGCACATTTTTACCCAGTCTGTGGTATATAAATCCCCCAAAGCCTTTGTAGGCTGTTCCACCCCCATCATCCTGGACAGGTAACAGTGGATGGCTCAGTGATGGCACTCACCATTCCTGCAGCAGTATTGTGCAGGTGTATATATGGGGTGAGTAGCCAGCTCACGATTCATGGGTACTCTCCACTACCTGCTTTTTGGAGCAATTGCTGCAGGCAGTGCTACTGAAGTGCTCCCTGGTGTGTGTCTGCTGATGTTGTGCAGTCACCGGGTGCACCGGGACTAGGCGGGAAGTCAGCACAATACCCCGAGATACATTATCGACTGTGAATGTGGCAGGAAGTCATTAAAGACTTCCTGAGCCATTCCCTGGGAAAAGACTACCTCCAGGCTCCAGCAAAGTCAGAGGATTTGCACTGCCAGGGCTTAGAAATCAAAAGAAAAATTATTCTCATCAGCCAGGGTCAGCAGCTCCAGTAGGGAGCCCTCTGCTCTGGATGGATCCTGTGCCTGCAGAGTCAGGGTGGTAATAGACAGTGAGATTTGGGGATGTGCCAGGGGCTTTTTGTAGCTTGCTTACTTCCAGGTAGGCTCATCTGAGCCTCTCTAAGGGTTTGGGGGCTATGGCCAATGTGGACAAGGACAGGTCTGACTCTTTTGTCTGCAAAGCTTTGTAAATCCCTGTAGGTGAAAGTAAATGAGTGCTTATTTTTAGAAAGCTGTTTGGTTGCTCCATGAGCTCTCACCCACAACTCCAGGAGAGACATTCACAATTCGTTCTCTTGGACAACTGGGGAAAGACAATTTTCTGCCATCAGGAGGCAATCAGAATTTGGGACAGGAGGGTGAGCAGTAAGGGACACCAAACCAGGTGAAGGAAAGGAGCTCCAGTATCTGCAGGAGGTCATTCAAAGAGACTTGAAGGGAGTTATGCATAATTTAAACAATGATACCATGGATGCATGAGACTCATCTCACTTGATGTATAGGATAACACTTATTTTTGTTGCTGCAAATATGTATGTCTCGAAAAACGTATCTATTTTACCAGTGATAATGTTTTGTTGTTTTTCCCTTAAATCTCACCAACCAGGACTCAAAGGCTGTCTTAGCAGATAAAAATTTCTCAGGAAATTACTGTGGAAGTCTGTCTTCTGGGGTGTGCCTAGAGGTGAAATTTTTTTTCATTGTGAGATTATTGCTGAAATACTTAGTATTCTGAGTAAAAAAAAAAGTCATCATTCCATGGTCAAGTGAGAAGAGTCAAGTACTTATATTTCACCATGTTAGTTTTCTCATTTGAAGAGATGAGCAGAATAAATTCCCATTAAAACAAAACAAACAAACCAAACAAACCAAAAACATCAATGAGAGAGAAAAATACTGTGTGAAGATTAGACAGCCAAGTTTCTAGTTTTGAGTACCTGCAAAATTCTTACAAGTGAATGTCTAAAATCAGATGGCCTGCTAGTATCTACCAAACAACCACCAGCAAGGACCTGGCTCAGAGTCTGAGTGCAGAGAGGAGGAAGGGCAGAAAAGTGTAATTTCTGTCACTGAACTTTATCAAAATGTGTATGGCAATTATTCTGCTGGTTTTTTATTTACATCCTATTTGAATTTTGGATATTTGTTCCTTAAATTCAAAACCTTGCTCACAAGCCTACCAAAGATGATAAAACTTTATATCCATTTGGATTATTTGCTTGTTATTCTGTAATTTTCAACCCACAAGATACCAGAAATAAGGTGCCTCTAATTTTAAAATTAGTATTTATCAGAGTAATTTTTTCTTTGTCCACAGTGATAGAATTGTTAGCCCCTAAGTTAATGCTGGTCTCTACAGACCAGAAAACGTTTGGAGATGACAATGGTGACACATATTTTATCCTAATTGTTTGACTATAGCAGCGTGGAATACTACATAGCAACCAGCAGTCCTTTTTTCTGTTGATTAAGGTACCTGTCTAAGACACCAAAAGGAGGTTACTTAACTCAGTCTCACAGTATGTATCTCACATATATGTCTTTGATTCTCTTCCCACAGGAGAGAAGGAAAATATAGCTGACAAAATTAGGCATAGATCTCCAGCACAATTTCAAGGGGTAAAGCCTGACTGCCTGGACTTTAAAGAAGTACCCACACGGCCACAGAGGCATCCTCCAGGACTGGTAACAGCATTGTTCAGTTTCCCCACAGCACTGCAACGATGAATTTCCTCCGGCGGCGTCTCTCAGACAGCAGCTTCGTGGCAAACCTGCCCAATGGCTACATGATGGACTTGCAGCGTCCCGACAGCTCCACAAGCTCCCCGGTGTCTCCTGCCACGGAGAGAAAGCACCTGCAGCCACCCCAGCCCTTGCACTCCTCCTCCACCGGCAGCAGCATCTTCAGCTCCATCTCCAGCGCCATGAAGCAAACCACGCAGGCGGCTGCGGGACTGATGGACCACTCGGCCGGCCCCGCGCCCCCCGCAGCACAGAAACCCAAGATCCTCCTGGTGATCGATGACGCACACACGGACTGGTGAGTCACCCTGATCCCCCACTAATTCAGCTCCAGGGAGCTGGAGGGAATCATGCATTCTCATGAATCCATGAGAATTCTCAGGAAATCACGGATAATCTGCAGGGGGTGCACAGATGCTTTCACATCTGGGTAACCAGTTCTGGCCCCCATTTGGTGTCTGTCAGACAACTTGTGTGAATGGCAGAATGGGATTTTTCATAACTTTCTCGGTAAAAAATGTTCATTTGGTATTCTCTGCTCAACTTCTTCATGGCCTTAATATATGAACACACATAGGGCATTCTTGGCTCAGCAGGTTTAGCTAAGATGTCATAGCTAGCAATGATCCTACGAGGTCACAGCTGAAGGTGTCTTAATGATGTCATTCAGGACCTTAATCCATTGTGCTGACTCTAAAAAGTGACTTAATCTCTTCATCTCTCCATCTCTCTTGAGCTTTTCTCTGTATGCAAATTTATACATGAATTATGAAAAGATAACCAAACTTTGTACTACCTGTCAAGGGCCCTTCACGTGCTAAGCATAGCAACGTGCGTTGACAAAAGAATCTCAGGCTCAGCTAAGCCTCAAATTAGTCTAGTTCATGCAGGTCTCTTTACAAACAAAAGTTTGGAAATTTGTTGTTGGGTAGCACAGTAAACTTTCCAAAGTGTTCCCATTTGAAGTCTTCTGAAATGTTACAGAAATTACTTACTGCCTTTTGTATGCTCCTTTTCAAATTCAGCTGGTTTAGAAAGCTTTAGGCAGCTTGTCTGAGAGTCTTATCTGGGGGAAATATCCAGAGAATGTGTTGAAAAGATGCTCTTGTTTCACCTGCCAGCTTGTCACAAAACAAAAGAAGAAAAGAGTAGCCCAGGTAAGAGGGCAGTATTGAAGACTTCAAAATGAAGGAAGTTGGGTTATTGGGTCTTGATCAAGAGAGATTATTTTATTTTTCTGTTCATCCCACACCACTCTTCAGTACAGTTGTCACGTTTGTTCTTCTCTTTTTAACTAGAAGAATTGGTACAAGGTGAGACCTACCTTTTCAGGTGTATCTTCACTAATCAAAAGCTTAGCTCTTACCTAAAAAGAGACCATGACTGAGTACAACTAGGCTAGGCATCTTCAGCCAACTTGAAGTAAGAGAGGGAAAATAGTGGGATTTTTCTCAAAGGAAGAACAACTTCTTCAGCGAGTGAGAAAGTCCCTGATAAGGTTGTCACCATGAATGTTTCCCTGGCCTAGTGTCTTTCATCACAGCAGCCGCCCCTCAACGCCAGTTCCATCAGTCAGCAACATCAGTCTGGCTCAACCAGACCTGATCTCTCTTTCTTGGGTGCACCATGAGTCCTCTGCAGGGTGATGCTCACTAACCTCTGTCTCTGCAAAGTGTTTTTGCAGTTCCTTGGAGATGCTGCCAGGTGGCAGTCCCTTAACACAGCATCCTCTGTCTGGGAATGGGCGTGCTCCTGCATCTGGGGCTAAGCCAGCACTGTGTAGTCCAAACATTGTAATCAGAGAGGAAAGCCCTAGCTCAAAGGCCAATCTAGTTTTTCCTTGAGATTAATGGTCAGGGCAGGGCAAAAGACAAGGAGGGGTTGGACCCTGCTGCAGGGTTTCCATGTTTTAAAATACACACTCGTCATTTGAATCCCTGCCTTTATATCTCCCAGCTGCTGTTCTGTCATGCAGACTTTGTGGTCTGTGAGCTGAGCTTGCTGAGGGACCAGCAGCTGGGATACATAAAAAGGAAGTATACCTTCCTTTAAGCAAGGCTGCCCATGCTGTCCTCACTCCTCCACTCCTCTAAGCACCCCTCACATCCTGCTGTCTTGGCTATCCCTCTGCTTTCTATAACTTAGACATTTCTAGGAATGATGGGATATCCCTTTCACTTATCCCAGCTCTCTGACTCAACCCACAAGTCTGCAGGTATCAAATGCTGCTTGCAAAGGCTCCCTGCCTTTGCTTTCTCTAAGGCTGTGAGGACACTGAACAAAATTAGTGTATGAATTCATGATCATACCCTGATGTATGTATGACACAAAAAACAAGGAAAGAACATTACTAATCCTTGCCTGCCATGGCTCTGTGTAGCATGGACAGAAATACATGCCTAGAAACTTCCCCAGTTTAAAGGCTGGTCCTTTCTGAGAGAGCATAGAAATGCAACCATTCCAGTGGGCCACAAGTGCTTCCTCCTGGTCGATTTTGTGTCTTCAGGAAACTCAGTGAGCCCCTGAGAGCAGCACTGAAGAGCAGTGACTCCATGGCTCCATGGATATTTATTTTTGGTAAGGTACTTCTGAGCAACACCAGTCACCTTCTTGGTCTCAGCCAGGGTGTTATGTGAGTTCAGGCTGAGCAGTCTCAGGAAGGTCTGTTTGCCTTGTGAGAGCCCAGCTGACAAAGCTGATTAGCCAGGGATTCTGACTATTCCCTCTGCATCATGTACAGAAACTTCAGTTCCAGACTTTGGAAGGTGAACAACAGCACGTTGTTACTTCTGTGCTGGTGATTCTGGTTTTGGAAAGAGCATCATGTTTGTAATGCATTTCACCTCTGCCTGCTCTGCTCTTTCTACTTGTGAAACCTTTGTATTTGGTTTTCAAGAAACTCTTTCCTTCTCCTTTTGAAATAGCTAACTAAAAAAACCCCCAAGAAATAACCACTGATGTGCTTCCCTTATTACAAGGGTGAGGGGCTTCCACAGTGCCTCCTCCCCCAGAGCAAGTTACACAGGGTTTACAAACAAGGACCGGCTTGTTCATGGACAGGAAGGATGAGAGACAGTGGAAGCTGCCATTTGATTTCTCTTCTCTAAATGAAAACACTTTCTCAGAATTGGAGACAAGCAATATTGCCAAGCCAGATGTTAATTTATCATCACTGTTTGTATTACAGCAAAGGGCTGCAGTTGTGGGTTAGGATGAGGTGTTGCACAATTGCTTGACGAAATGCTTTAACTACCCAAATAGGCAAGTGCATGTTAAATGCCCTTTAAAGGAACAAATGTCAATCCTTTCTATTTTTGAGGAGCTACTATGTGTCTGATGGCACAGAGGTCTGAAGGAAAGAAAGAGCGTCCATGGAAATCCATGGCCTGTCTTCCACCATAAAATCCTTGCTGTTCTTGACAGGCAATATGCTCTGGTTTATTCCAGAGGCAAAGTACTATAAAAACAATGTGAGTCCCACAAAATACGATCAGCCTCTTTCTGCATTAGCAGCAGTAAAAGAAAGGTACATTCAATTAAGAAAAAGGGAACTCACCCAGCTTTCTGTTAAAGTGGCAACATTTTGACAAATTTTCATTTCTCCTGAAAGGCACTGCTCTAGACATTGCAAGGAAGCACGCCGTGAATAGCCTTGTGTGGGGTGGGCACGAGAGGAATATCCTACCTATAGAGCTCCCTTGTGCTCCTGGCTTTGACAGGCAGCCCTCTGAGGCATGCACAGCAGGGAGGGTACCTGTGCATCAACACACCAGGGAAAAGCTCAGCTTCTCTGCTCTCATTATTGGCACATTTCTCAGCTGGGGAGCCTCCACCTGGAGAATGAGCCTCCTTCTGGTGGGCTGGGAGTATCTGTGCCTTGGGAGACTTCCAAAGACGCATCCACAGCTCACCGACAGCAGCTGCCAGAGAAAATGGAGCTCAGACATGAAAACACATGCGTGTGTTAAACACACAGCAAAAGGGAGCAGACCATGAGGAAGGGAGACAGCAGAACTCTAGGTGCTGGTACATGGGCCAGCTCCAGCAGCCTGACCTCAGCCAGCAGGGAAGCATCCCACCTCTGGCAACCTCCTTGCCCACCATGCTATTAAGCAAAATTATGCTCTAGCTGGATTGAATTTCTCAGCAGATCAAACAGGATTTTGCACTGTGAATTATTAACCCCCATCCTCTGTGAAAGTGCTCAGCTCTCCAGCCTAATGCCTTGTGTTTAAACAGCTTATGGGGGAAGTGATCAAGCGCAGCTAAGGCTCCTATTAGCCACACATGCTAAAAGCATTGCTTTCTGGACCAGACAGCATAACAAAGTTGTTCTTTTTGCATTTGCTGAATATCTAAGTTACATTTGTCAAACAGCTCATGTGGCTTTTCAAAGCCATTGGTGTGTTTTGCCCACATTTCAGGCTGTTTCCAGAGCTCACAGTGCTGTGTTTGCTGCCTTGCCCAAAATACAAGTGCCCTGTGTGCAGCAGTTAAATATTGTGAGTATTATATACACAAGTATTGTGAAATGGTTCACCTAAAAATGAGCCACAGAGGATATAAAAATCTCCTTGTTTTATCTCCTCTTTAATTTGCAGCCAAATCTGCCTGAACATGTTGTCTTCAAAAATTTTAAGATCAAGGAAGAGAGAAACTGTGATTAGCACTGAATTAAATCCTCTTAAAACATTTGAAATGGTTCTTTGTATAACAATAATGTCATGATTCAGGTCTAATTATGGACTGATTTGACTGGATTATTGTTTTATACTGGTCAAAAGAAATAATAACCTTTTTTAAAAAGAAAATTATTTTTCCATCTGAAACATAAAAATATTGAGCCCTAAATATTTGATTTAATTTGCCAAAAAATTTGATTGTGAATAATGACAGTCTAATACTGAATTTTGGTAATGTGGGAGTTCCTAAATACTGGGACTTTTTTCTAGGAATTCCTTTTAAAAATATTCAGTGTCATGAGTCATTTCATGCTTTCAGTAGGCTGAAGGTGATAGACTAAGGCTCCTATTAAGAGGAGTATTCCTGTACCTAACTCATTTAAACATAATGAGAAGTTTTGGAGTTTAAGCTTGAACTTAGGAATTTGCTGGTAAAATTGCAAATTTTTGTCTATATTTTCTGGTAAGAAAGTCCCAAATCATCTACCATGATGGTCACTGAAAATAGATTATTATGAATAAGGTTTTTTTACACAGTGGTGAGCTTTGAATGTTTCAGAAGTTCTGTGCACCAACGTTGCAATAATTGAAAAACCTTATAAAATTCACATTTTCACAAGTCTGGTTTAAAAGCCCTTATATTTTCATCATTTAGCTTTGTCTACCCAGGACCAAATATTTTTTTCCTACACTTCCTGCCAAATTCCACTTTTTGAGAAGTGGAAAGCAGTAAGTGGAGGCAAGTTTGTGTTAAATGAGTGTGTGTGTTTGCGCACATATGCCCGCCTGGGAGCAGCATGGAGAGTTTCTGTATTCCCTAGCATACAGAAAGGGTGAAAAGGAGACAAGGCTGTCAAAATTTTTCAAGAAATTGCATTTATCACATCACTTTTCAATCTGTTTTAGGTATAGGACCGTCATGTCTGTCTGTATTTTTGTCCTGCATATGTAAAGTGTCTTGGAATCTAGTCCCCCTAAATGAAAGGTGATACAGAAATGTAAAGGATTAGTATCATTACAAAAATAGACACAAGGAATATGGAAAACATTCCCCACCAGGCTATAACTATGCTAATGCAAGTCAAATCTGGGTCCCTAATTACTTTACCAGAGTTCCTATAAATGCATAGAATTTAACCTCAAAATGTCCTGCCTAATCCTGTACATATTAAAAAAAACATCTAACATACCCAAACCTCAGATACGTTTCTCAAGGTTTGTGAGCCAGATTTCTTCTGACTGAAAGTCCACAACTCTGCCCCAGGATTGGTCCAAATTAGGCCAGTTCTATTGCTCCTCAAATTCAAGGAGAACTGAAGTAGCCTGGAAAAAAATTGCAAAATCCTCAACAAAGACTGATACTCCTTGCAAACAGCTCCAGGCCCTAGTATTTAGATTTAGCAACTTGGAAATGTTCCAGCAATGCACTATTTTGATAATACACAAAAATCAAATTGCTGCCTCATGTTGTACTTAATGCAGTACCCCACCTCCACCCCCAGCCTCCCACCCCCAGCTCTTTGTGGGCAGGAGGAATGTGACCACAGCACAGCCTGGGTGGGGGACCAGACCTACAGCAAAGTGTCCTTCCTATTCTGACAGCTCAGAGAAGCACAAAAAGCTGTGCCCAAAAGCAATAGTGCTGCACTAACTAGTGCTTCTTCTCTTGGTGGGAGATGGCTTTGATTACCCCTGTTTGATGAGCAGGAGGTGGCACAGGAAGATGCTGGGAGGCCACTATTGTGTGGGACTCCACAATTCCTTGAATAGGACGAGTGGCCTGAATGGTTTGTCTGCAATGGTTAAAGTGCTGGTGGCTTGCCAAGCCAGGTCTCCCCGGAAAAGAGTCTTCAGAAAGGGCGGACTCACAAAGGAAGAGTTTAAAAACACTTCTCCCTTGCTGCCCCAACGCTTCCCTTGCCATCTGCATTCAAGCCAAGAAAATCCTCCCAGCCCTGTAGGGTGGGACCTCAGATCTCATCAAGGACCTCACCAGGAGGATTTCCTTTATCCAAAAAACCCCTAATCCGTCCTGCCATCAGAGCCCAGCACAACCCCCTTCGGGTGAGGCATTCCTTCCCTTGATGTGATCCCATAACTAATAATGTTTCGGGGGTGGTTTTACAGTAACCAGAGTGGGCTGGGTTTGTGGTTCTTCCCAGAAGGCAACAAAAGAGGTCTGTTCCCACAGCCCATCCGAGGACACTGAGGACACACCTGCAGCACTGCAGAGCTGGCTCTCTCTTCAGTGGCCTCAGCAAGTCAGGTGGTGACAGCACCAAGAGCAAGGTGATCTTGCCCCAAGGAGGTGCAGGGCTGCTCACAGCGCTGCTGTGCCCAGGGGTGGAGCTGAAACTTCTATGGAGCTCCTGGCAAAGTATCAGTGTATTTAGGGTTACCTTTTGACCCACCACAAACCTGACATTTACTCACTGGTCCTTCCCTGTCAGTATGTACAATGTGAATACCTTTTCTTTCTTTCTGCACTCTGGTCCATCTAATTGCAGAATAAGTATTAATTACCAACCAGTCCACCTCACAGCTGAATCCTGCATAAAGGTTTCTGGGCCAAAGTAGATGCGGACAAAAGCTCCAGCAATCTGCAGACCTCAGCATTTATAGAGTGATTTTTCCCATCCCTGTGCCCTGGGAAGTCAGGAGTTGACCATCTCAAAATTTCTTACTCTGTACAGCTGGGAATTTCTGAAGTGGGGAAAAGTAGTGGAGCGAATGAGAACTGGCTCCTGAAAGGAAAACCTTCCTTATTTTCAACCTTGGAAAAAAAAAAAAAAAGGGCACTCCTCCCCCTTCCCCTCCCTGCTGCCCTTATAGCGTGTAGGGGCTGGGGGGGTCGGGGCATTCCAGCAGCTGCTGGCCAGTATCCTGGAAACTGCCTCCTTTTTCCCAGTCTCAGCCCCTTTTATGAAGGAGACAATGTGGACATACAGTGAGTGCCTTGTGCATCACTTGGGCCCCCAGGCCCTTTGACATGGGGAATTTATACAGTGGCTCACCACCTCCCCACCCTCCCTGGGGTGCCCCCACACCCAAACCAGGGGGCTTCAGCCTCGCCTTTTCCTGGATTATTCAGAAAGAAATTACAGGCCTTATTTTCTCAAGGGCTCAAGAGAAATATATGTAATGTGATACCAGGGAAATAATTCAGATAATTCCAGAATTTACCCATGGATGCCTTTTGGTTTGTTTACCTGAGCCTCTTCTTACCATTTCTCTCCTTCTTCCACCCACTTGCTTGCCCACCTCTCCCCAAGAGTCCTGTGCATTTCTCTCTTCATTGTGTTTTGCTCTGCCCCCTCCACAGCATAGGAAAGGCTGCTTTCTGCTCTAGATAAGTGGTTTCCATGCAAAGTTTGGCTTGGCTTTCTCTGCTTGTTGCGTCTTGACTCAGAGGCACAAGCTCAGTCAGAGGATTTGGAGGAATTTGTCATTACAATATCCTAGTCTCCTTCTTTTGCGTGATCTCAGTGAGGAGACCCCTTTTCTGGGTCGAAGGTACAAGCCAGCTCTTGAGTTTGTAGCTCAAGGCCTCTGTTGAACAGTGATGGAGGTGTGAGTCAGGGTTCACTCACTTCACAGGGGATTTGGGCTAGCTTATTAGTTCATGTGAAGAATGGCTTCCCAGTTTCCAAGACAGCATTCCAATATTTGCTGTATCAGTTCCACTGAGGTCTCTCCTAGGAAGATCTGAAAATCAGTGAATTAGCCTAAGGCAGGTAAATGGGAGGAGAAATGATCATTTATTATTCCCTACTGCTGGTAAAGGTACACTCCAAATCTGACATAAAATTGTTGTGTATGCTTCCTCCAACCTTGGTAATTGAGGCAGACTGGGGCTGGTTTACAGAGTATCTCTACAAAATAAACTTATATCCTTTCCAAATTACTTCATAAGAAAAGGCTTTGGGTTTCTTCTGTCCCTGTAATCATGTCAGAGCTGGGGCAGAAAGCAAAACTTAAGTTTGTTTGATGTCTTTGCACCCATAAAATACATCCTTTTCCAGAGCATGCAGCTTCTTAATCAGAAAGAAGGAGGGGTTTAAGGAAAGCTTCTTTCCTGCAAGCCAGGGCAGACATTTGTCTGTTTATCACAGTCCTTCCTCCCTCCCAATCCATGGGGCCACATTTGAATGGATTGCCTGGCTCTATAAATCCCACCCAGGAACTGCTCTTGAGCATGGCCCAGCAGTTTTCTTCAGTCAAAACATGTTTACATGCTAATTCACTGAGATCACAGCAACCACACCAGCCCATCTGCACCCTGCCTGGCCAAATTACAGCTCTGTGTTGTGCTGAGCAGAACATCTGCCATGCTTTAAATAAAGGGGTGGCCAGCCAAGCAGTGGTCAGTGCTGCAGACTGCCTGGCGGAGGCAGTGGGTCTGTGTGGCCAGTGGTTTGCCCAGTGTCCCAGGCTGGGGACATTAAGCCCTCCTGGGGCCATGAACTGCTCCTCTCATCACTGGGAGCTGAAGGTGAGTGGGGACACTTCCAAGGTTCCCAGAAAGTTTTTGGACTGGTCTTCTGGGCGCATCTCCTCTGCTGCTGCACTACAAGCTGCCTAGGTAACTCTGCAGCAGTCAGGTCCTAGACAGAGGTCTGGAAGAGACTTGCTCAGGTGGTTTTGGGGCAGAGAGTATCCACAAATGTCTTGTGCAGCCAGGAGTCTGCCAGAAGCCTCCATCTCCCTTTCTCATGTATCACTACCACAGCAGCATGGTCTTCCTTTCCTCTGTCCCATGCCCACTGTGAGGACCACAAGCCATTTCAGACATTGTGCAGAACTGACCAAAAGAGTCTCTTGCAAAAGAAACTTCCACAGCATTGGCAATGATTCCAGCTTGCTTAAAATTTGAGGGGCTCCAGGAGGATACTAAAGCCATTTTTCATTTCATTGTGATAGCCTCTGCTGCCCAGGGGCTCCAAAACCCCAGGTGAGAATTGAAAACATCACTTCATCAATTTCAGAGATGTTTCAGTAAGAAATGTTTCATTCTTACCCTGGGCTGTGTCAAAATGATGGGTGGGCCAAAAAATTTGGCTGCAAATTGCTTAGCACCTGTAGCCTTCAGAGACACTCAGAGCAGGCTAAGCTTCCTGGGGGACTGTTTAGGGAAGAAAGTGATATCTTTTACTGTTAAAGGAAAGTTCTAGGGACATTGGATGAGACAACCTGTGTGGAAAGAGGGATAGGACAGAGAGGTCTAAGCTGAGGTCTAGGCTGAGGTACCTTGCACCACTGCAGCAGCTCCTAATGCTGGGTGCACCCTCTGTGTGACCACCCATAAGCCCAGCCAGTACTGCAGAGAGGAGAAAGATGGTTTTGTGTCGGGTCCAGGCTAATTTCCTGGACCAGGCAGTAGAAGCCCCTTTGATGTCTCTGAACCAGGCTGAGGACTGTCACACTTCATTACAAGCTGAAGCAAAGCATCACCAAGGAGTTTGCAACCAACTGATCAACAAAGAGGAGAGGCCAGAGAGGGAGGAAGTGTGTTCCATAAATGTGGGTAAGGAATATATATTATGAGCATGCTGGGAATCAAAACAAACTTGTACCAGGGAATAGTACGCCTCAAATTTCAGAGCAGTTCCTGTGAGCCCTCTGAAAGCTTATTGCAGTTTTTAAGTCACTGGTTCCAGCAATATCCCCAATGTTTAGGAGTGAGGAATGTTGCCAGACCCTCTTGAGCCATGCCTCCAGAAATTTAATAGAATTATTAAGTGCATTTAGAGTTCCTGTTTACTGTTAGAGGCATGATGTTTTAGCTTGTCTGCTGAGTTGTTTTTTTCATGCAATGCTCATAAATTAAAAAAAAAAAAAAAAAAAGAAGGAAAAATGGGCAGAGATCTGCTTTTTATACCAAACAGGGTTTTTTTGAGTCACCTGGTCTTGGTTACACCTGGCTGCTACATTCTCCCTCACCTATGCAGAAGTCTTACAGGCTGATGGATGTGCTGTCTGGGAAGTGTGATACAGCACTCAGATATCCTTGTGAGAATTAAGCAGAAGGCTTTTGTAATTTCTAATGTATTTTTCTATTATAGTGAAAAAATTTTACTTCATTTGAGCCAAAATAACAAAACAACTTTTTTTTTTTTATTTACACATTACGTTTCTGGGGGCGGGGAGCATGCAGCTATAACCTGATGTGATTCAGCCATGGGGAAAATTGCCTTCCTACTGTCCTCTCCTTTTTTTTATTGGCACAAATAGACACATAGTAAAAATGCAAGCCAGCTTTTTTTCCCCCCCTCATATTATAAAATAGGGAGCAAAGCCAACTTCCCCTCATTTTCTTTTACTTCTTTATTCTGTCCTGTCTTTGCCAATTGAAAACGGAACCCAGAGTTACTTTGTCTCTGGAAACAGCTCTTGTAGGGCTAAACTGTTTTCAATGCTTTCCAAATAGAAGAGCCCTTTGGAGCCTACATGGCCTTCTGAAAGTTTATAGGGGAGGAGGAAAAAATAAATTCATATTTTCTTTTGTCAAGCTTGTTTGGTGAGAGGAAGAACTGGGGAGAAATATTCACTGGGAGATTTATATTGGCAATTTCCCCACTGACCAATCAATATAAGGGGCATTATACATAAATATGAATACAAAAAGCTAAAACTGCCTGTCCTTTTCCTCTGTTTTCTTCTCCAGCACTACTGACAGCCTTCCCCTTGCATGAATAACCTACTAGAAGTGCTTTGTTGTCTGCATAGTGTGAGGAGATAGGAACAGAGGTGGTAGAAGGTGTATGTTCTTCTCACAGCAGTGTTCAACCCCAAAGCGAACACAGTTTCTCTGTTCAGGAGAAGAGATCCTTCATCAGTGACCCTGTAGAGATGCAGATACAGTTTCCCTAAATCAACAGCAAAAAGGAACAGAAGTGGAAAGCAGCTCTGGAGTGAGAAAGCATGAGAGCAAACTTCACAAGTACTTCAGCTGTGGTGATAAAGCTCCTTGCTCAACATCAGGAGAAATTCCCAACACTGTGCCATATGTTGTTCTCCTTTTACAGAGTAAAGATTGAGTATTAAATGAGATATAGCAAGGAATCACTGATTAGAGTTGTTCCCTGGAAAATATTAGGAGAACATTTGGTTTTCAATTTGAAAATTAAATGAAAAAGTAACAAGCCTTGAAGGAACTTTCCAATGTGGTTTTCATCTGGTTTGGCAGGTTTCTTCTGGAGAACAGAAAGGTAAAAGAAGACAGGAATTAGAAAAACATGCTGTGACCCGGATAGAAATTCTTCATCAAAAAAGGGAAATGCAGAAGCAAAACCGTATGTAATGAAAGTAAAAAATCTCATTTAACCACATTTATCTCTCTTGTTTCTTCTGCAGGGCCAAATATTTCCAGGGGAAGAAGGTGAATGGAGAATTTGATATCCGAGTGGAACAGGTCAGTGCAAAGTGAATTTCTCTCTAAGGAATGTATGTGGATACAGCTAGGGAGAGGTAATCTGTCCCAGGAACAGTTATGAGGTTCATAGCCTGGATTTTTATGTGCTCCACTGGGCACTGGACACATTCTGTTTCCATGTTAGTCTTGGCACCAAATCTTCATTTCAATTGAAGCCTCTTCATGTTGGGGTCTGTCCCCTACTCTGTGTGTTGGTGCAGTGTCTGTCAAAAAAAGTCCCATATGGACTGAGACTGGATGCTTTTGCCAAAAGAGAAATTATTAATAATAATCATCTGCAGGCACCCAACTTGAAAGCAGGCATAAGAAGAGAGAGATGTAGAGATAAGAAGGTGGTCCTGAAGGAACCATATGCTTGTTTTATACTCATTAGGACTATAAAAATGTTTGGGTGGGTAAAGAAAGCTGCTGAATGTTGTTTGAATGACCTGATATTTCTGTTTTTATAAGGCTGTTGATTCTGCATGTGTGCATGTACAGATTATTAGTGCAGTGCTTTTGAAGACTTTCTCAGGACCCGTTGCCCTTGAAAAGGTGTTTCTTTTCTTTTCAAAGGGGTCCTGTCCTGTTGTCTATGACTGTTCCTGAGCACACAGGTTCTGATCAAACTGTGTCTGGGACAGATTTTTCTTTTTTATTGATATCACACTTGTCAGTCTGGGTGGTATTAGCAAGAATAATTCTTCCTGGCATTTCCTTATCAAAGTCTTTATTTTGTTGTCAGTCTTAGCAATTATTCTAAAAGAGAACAGGAAAAATTTTAAAATTTACAAATCATGCTACTCACTTAGAAGCATGAAACCAAATAATTTAGGTTTTCCCTTCAAGCCTGTCCATCATTCAAGGCAGGTTCCGCTTCAAAGCTAGACCTGGTACTCTTCAAAATGGCCTGTTAATTCCTTCCCAAACCTCCAGTCTCTGCCTTTCCCTTCATAATCCTTCTCCTCAGATGTTATTGCACTTCAAGTCCTTATAAAGGAACTGCCTTCAAATGTTTGGTGAGTGCTGACGGTCAGGAGTGGACTCCTTGCTGGGGGATCAAGCTGTGACCCTTGTCACCATCACAAAGTAGCTTATCACGTGTCCCCATGGGCTCTTCTAGGGAGGCTTTCCCATTTTACTTGTTGAAATCCTTCACATAGGCTGAACACCCGTGTTCCAGATGAGGCAACAAATTGCCCCAAGCAAAGACCGTAATGCAATTTCCCTGGTGAGGACCATGGCTCAGCCCCTGCAGCTTTCATTAAATGCCCACATAGTGACTGCAGCAATGCCCAAGGGAATGAAGCCCCCAGTGGGAAGGAGAGTTGAGGAATGGAAAACAAGGATCCTGGCTATTTCTACTTTTCCCCTCCCTGCCAACTCAGATCAGGCAGCCCAGCCTCCATTGAGTGGATAGGGAGCTGCTCTTGACTCCTCCAGACCTCAGAAGAAGGGATGATGACTTTTCCCAGCTGGATCACTATCTCTCCAGGGAAACACAGAGGCTGCATTGTCAAGGGCAGTCCATGAATCTGACCCCAGGCCCCTCTTGTGTATTGTTAGGTCAAGAGAGAGGCACTGATTCCTTCAGACTCTGGCTTTTTCTTCCCTTCTTATTTTGTCCATCCATCCTTGCTCAATATTTCTTGATAGTTAATTTTCACTCACTGCTTCTACCCTATTTATTTGGAGCCTTCCTAACTTCCCCTCTTCCTCAAGAAGTCCAGGAGCCTAAACTGTTGTGGGAACAGGTCCCCTGAAACTGAATGTTGACCCTCTCTACCTGAAAAATGAATTTTCTTCCACAGTTTTCTTAAAAAAATAAAAAAGAAAATAACTTTGTTCATCAACATGGTCCACATCTTTCTCTGTGAGTTCCCAGCTCACAGCCCTCACTCCTGTAACTCTCCCCAACATGGCACACAGGCTGTGCCATGGTGCACAAGCCTTAACCTGGCTGTTCAGTTCTGAATAAACTCTCCATCAGAGACTTCGATGCTTAGGCACTCTTGAACCCTAAGCATTTAGTCTGCTCAGTAAGTTCATTTAGTTTTTCATTTTTCCATGTGATCCTGTATCAGATAACCACACATTATTAACTCAGCCAGAAATGCAGTTTGTCTTAGGAACTCTTTTTAGATTTTATAGGCAAAAAAACCACTTTTGATCTGAAAGGCTAAATAACAAAGAAGTTTGAATGGCAGAAAGCAATGAAAGGAAATATCCAAATGTTAAATACTCTTGGAAAGCCACGCTGGGAAAAAGCCATTGCCTTATTTTTACTGCCCATGCTAACTCTTTTGCCATTCTTCCAGGATGTTCAGTAGTTGGTTTGAACTTTTTCTCTCATCTTTCATATCCATCTTTGTTACATTTTAATTCTTTCTAAGGAAGCCATTTTAGCAATCTGTGGGGGAAGCAGAACAGGATAGTAGGTGATATTTTTTGAAAGCCGTGACATCACTTATTTGTAATGGGGCAGGAGTGCTGCAAGCAGCAGTGTCTCTCCCTCTCTCAGTTATCTAATCTAGTTGTGCACCCCTACCAGCTCTCCAGGCTGCCTCCCCCCTCCTCTGAGGAATGCAGGACATTTGTGATCATGCTGTCCTGCTGTCTGTCCCCCACACCCAGCTCTGTGGAACGCATTGGCTCACTTCAGCTGAATTCCAGAAACAGGCAGATGTTTGGAGATACTAAGTTTCTGCAAGAGGTGAATCCAGTTCATGTTAGACACTGGGTAATACGCAGGGAAGAGACTGTTAAATGCCATCCTGCTGCTGGGGGAGCTGCTTCTGCAAGTCTCAGCTTCTATGGAAATAGGTTTCATGGACTCTCCAATAACGTTTTCTGGTTCTTTGGCGCTGAGTGAATTGCATACCTTGATAGCAAGCCCAGGACCCTAGTTTTTCACATCCATTATCCCCAGGAAGAGACAGGGATTACTGTGGGCATCACCTGGTGCCAGTGGATGAGGAGAGAGCTGGCAAGGACACTGCAGTGTGTACACCACTCTCCTGTCATTCATTAAAATTAATGTGAAGCCTGACTTTGTTTCTTCTCTTCTGATCTTCAGTGTAACACTGAAATCATATTCATAATATGCTTTAAAGGCTGAAGGATTTATTATTGTCCACCATTTAGTGAAAGCAGGCAAGCAGAGCCATTGCTTTCTTCCTGCTGGCTGCAGGGAGGGAGGTGAAAGGCTGTGGTAGTGTAAAGCCAGTTAAAGCACTCCCCTGAGTCATGGCCTCTTTTTCTTTGGAGGCAGTTTGGATTACATTTTGCTTGTTTGGGTATTTTTCCACTTCTGTAACAATGATAGCTGTTCATAAGACTGATTGAAACACTGATCCAAAAGTGAAAATCTATTTGACCTATTCTGATCAAAACCCTGATGGTTTAAGTTTTACTCAGTATGGGTAAAGCTCTAAGCTTTAAGAGAGCAGCTGAGTCTAAAAATACTGTCTCTTATTTTATGCTAGAAATAAGCTGCTTACATTTTGATCCACATTGTTGCTTTTACTTTTCTGGTGATTTCTAGCTTTCAGAACTGCAGTGTATGCATCTCTAGTTCTTTTCTCTAGAAATACAAATACTAAAAAAGTTCTTTTAGAAATGAAAAGCATAAGTTTGAATAAATGGCTCTAAGGCTAAATTGAACTTAAAGAAGAATCTTAAAGTGCCATGGGAGTGGACCATATTGCTTTTAGTCTCTCACCAAAAAAAATTCTTGCTTTTATCTCCTCAGTTCTTCATTGGCCAGAGGGCAGGAGCCATTAGAGACCACAGTATACTGAGGAAGAGGAGGAATTATACCACAGGCCTTATGCTCTGTCAGATGTTTTTCTTCATTAGAGAGAAACTAATTCAGCACCTCCTTCCCCACCCTCTCTGTGCTGTCCCAGAGGAAACGAAACCTTGTGTGCTCTGAGGATTCCTGAGGTTTTCCACTTGGATCATTCCATATCTTGTGTGGGGTCTCCTTGGGCATGAAACATGCCCCATGCCCCAGAGGAATGCCTCATGGCCATATATCCCCACAGACAAGCAGAGAGGGTGAGAGAGATGGGGCTGAGACGTGACAGCCCCAGACCCATCAGACAGACATGACCTTGAGGGTGGGGAGCAGATGAGGGGGACCCTTGACACCCGTCTTGAAGAGCGATGTCTGCAAAGCAGGAGATGTGCAGAGCAGGGTCACTGGGATGGCCATGGAGATCTGGCTTATGAGAGGAAACTGGAGGAGCTGAGTCCATTTCTCCTGCCATAACAGAGGATAAAACAGACATGAATGCTTTTAGTAAATAACTTGGTGCGGGTAAGGGTTTCATGACACAGTGCCAAGCATAGCAAGGGATTAAACCCTTTGGCTCTGATGGGCTTTTCCAGTCCCATGCCCTGCACGGACCAATGAGGGACACAGCAGGCAAGAGCAAGCAGCACCTCCTAGAGGGGGTCTCCCACCTTCAGGGTACCTTTCCTGCAGGAATTTCCCAAAGGAATTTTAATATGTTCAGAGACATCTTTCCTGGCATTGGCTGTTTGATGGTGGAGTGGGGTGAAAAGTGTGAAAGGGGAGTCATGAAGCCCAAAGGTCCATCTACATTTTTATCCCTGATGTTTGTTCACCCTTCTCCTTCCCACCATTTCCTTGCTGTGACAAGGTGGGTCCGTCTGTCTGTCTGACACACATTTTTGTTGCACAGCTCATTCACTTGTTCCCACTGCTCAGTTTATTTTCAGGGAATGATTATTCAGTGAACTCCTATGTACATGCTTCTGGAAAAGTCTTGTGGTATACATTATGACTCCATTGGCAGCATTGTCAGGAAAAAAGTTGTACTTGGCAGTCACAGAAGATAATTGTAATACAAATCATGAATCCCAGCTCCATTGTACTTCCCGCCCTAAAGAGGTATTTTCATGTGTGGTGGAAAATGGTCCTTTCAAAAGGCAGAGTGTGACAGGTCCGTGTGTGATGAAAGGAAAACTAGCCTCTTGTCAAATAACACTATAATTTTTATTCATTATGTGTTTAGGGTTTGGTTTTTTTTTCCAGCTGAATGCCAGAAAGCAGTTCAAGAACAGCAAGAGGGTTCTCATAGCTTGCCACATGCAAGCATTCAGAAACCATGAATAAAGGGAGAACTAGCAAAAATTACTTTAAAATCCTTATTTTCTTAAATTAATACTATCTTCTTTTTTTTTTTTTTCATTTCCATTGGCTTTTGGAAGTTTACAGAGTTCATGGTTTTGAGCCATTTCCTAGGATCAAAATATTTAGAAATGTGCTTTTTCTAAACCTCAGATTTTCAGGTAATAACATAACTTCTGAAATGAAAACTCAAGAGACAATTGTGAATGCCATCAGAGCTGATGCACCAAAAGGTGTTCTCACAGGTGAAGGCATGTGGCCCTTCAGCACCAGCATTGTCTCTAGCCCGGGAGAATCATCCCAGCTTCAGGACTTGTGAAGAGCACTTGAGGAAGCTGCTCTTGGAGCCATAAAGCAATATTCACATCACAGATGGACTCTCTCCATTCTTTCCTCCCAGAGAGCAATCTCAGTACTGGGAAAAGGTGGGGAGCAGGGTGCCTGCCCAAGAGAAAATGTCTCAGGAAAAGACATGAGGAATCAGGATGTGTAATCTTTAATTCTGCATGCATGCATAGCCTCAGCCTTCATCCCATAGGCATCCAAACTATCTGCCCACCTTTGTGCCTGTGCAGGATTTAGGGATTGCTTACTTTCCCCTTGGGATGCTTGTAATGGTTGTAGTGAAATGTGCTGCTTTAGGAATGCTGCCTGATGTGGGTCCTTCCTTGTACATATTGGAAGATCCACCAAAAAATAAGGCATAAAATCCATGAGGAATGTATGAGATTTGATTTTACAGTAGCAATTCCTCATCCCAAGTGCCTAAGCCATGGCACAGACCTGACTAGTCACTAAGCCAGACAAAGCAGTGCAGGGATTACAGTGGATCTCAGCCAAAATATGAGTTAAAAAATAGTCACACTGCTGCATGTATGACAAATCCATACTCAAGCATATCATTGGCAATTTTACATATGGAGGAAGTTGGACTTGCCAGAGAGAATCCCTGTGACAGCAACAACTCCGATCAATTCACTGAAAAGAAGATCATCTACCAGAAAATCTTCTAAGAATGGGACTACTTTTGTCTTAAAAAAAAAAAAAAAAAAGGGTAAAAGGGCAAGCCTTTGAGGAATAAAATAAGTCTTCAGTTTCTGCAGAAAGAAGTAATGGACACAAAAAATTGCTGCCTTAAAAAGTAAGGGGAGAGATTTAGGTTGGGCTTTGGGAAAATTTTCCATTGTTGTTAAGGTACAGACTGCCCAAGGAGGTTCCTCATCTATGGAAGACAGAGGAAGGTTATGTTAGTATCTGCACACAATGGCAGAGGCAGAGCTGGTCATGCCTTAGGAAAGAGAGAAAGACTATGTGATGTCTTGAAGTTCTTCCAACACAGCTTTCTGTTATTCTGTGAAAAATGCTTAAAATACACCTTGAACGCATGCTTCCCCTAAATCACTAACAGGCATAGCTACCAAGCCAGGCATTTCTACTATTGCATGATTGAAAATGAAAATATCTTCCTGTTTTAATATCAGGAAACAGAAATAGACACTCTAAAATAGCTCACCAAAAAGATCTCCAGCACACAGAGGACGCTGATGGAAACTGAGAGTACCTTAAGGTTTAGTCCAAATGATTTAGAGAGTCTTCCAATTCTTAATACCTGAAGGAGGCATTTTTGACAAAACTGTGATCAAAGTAGCTGTGGGCATCATCTCATATCTGAGCCTCACAGAGGTATGAAATATTTCTACTCCCACAGTCTTACTACATTATTCTTCAAGACAGATTTTGTCACGTTTGTCACACATGGTTTGCTCTTGCCCTGAATGTTTTTGCAGCCACTGGCAGTGCTGCAAAGTATAAAACACCATCAGGCTAATGCAATGCCTTCTTCTGTTCCATGATTCCTAATGCAAATGACTCTGCAAGGCCACAGGGAGCTAGGCTCTCCTGTTTTATGCATAGTTACCTGTCACTCTATCTGCATGGGCTGCTTTCAAAGACCTCTTTGTCTGCAAGGTAAACTCAGGCTGGAGATGATCTCAGAGCTGAAATCCCAGCCAAGGGAAGTCATCGGGCTACAAAACCCACAAAGTTAAAAATACAGGGAGCACTGGAAAATCAACAGGAAACAATTTCTGCTGACTGAAGGTTTTAGCCTTCTTCCAAAAGCCAGCTAGCAGCGGCCTGTTGGATGGAACAAAGCAGCTACATGAAAGGAGCAGCATTCCTTAACTTTGTTTGTTAAAGCAGAAGTGAATGCCAGGCAGAGGTCAGGATTGTCCCTCAGCTCTGATTGTAGATCTGGGCGTTTTGGGAGTGGGATATAGCTGAATCCCCCAGGCCCTCTCTACACTTCTCTCTCCTTGCCAGTGTTCCCTGGACAATGGTTGCCAAATGGGATTTCTCCTTTTCTTCTGGCTCTTGACATTAGCAGGGCCTGAAATTGGTCCTGGCAGTTTGGCATGAAGTACTCACCAGCTCCGGGGGTTCTCAGGCCTGTTTGCAGGTCAGGTGTCTGAGCACAGCTTTGTTGGCCTGACTGCCTCAGGGAAACGCCTGTCAGACCAACTTAGTCAGACTGCAAGTGCCCCTCATCGAATGAAGACTGCCCATTTTCAGCCCCAGCAAAGAGGAGTGTTAAGAACTTTACTACAAACCATCATGGAAAAAAAACTTTGGAAGAAAAGCATAAAAAACATGAAAACACAGACCTAAAACTTCTCTTTCTTGCACTGGTGTTCACATCAGATGATGCATTCCTCAACAACAGAAGCTGGAGATCCAGCTCCACAACACTCTGCTTTCAGAGTGGCACATCTCTGAGGCACATGGAGACACAGAGGAGGAAAAAACGTCCTTTCATCTCCCCAGTCCACAGAGCCTCTGGAGCTAATGTGTAAACTAGCAAGCTTGCCATGACCCATTGGGGAGATCACTGATGGTGCCCAAAGCATCTGATCTTACTGAGTTTGTCCAAGGTGGATCCTCTCTCCCTAGGTCTCCTGAGATTTTTCAAATGTGTAAAAGGCAGGTGCCTTTCAGGAGTACATGTTTGCTCATCTCTGATCTGATAGGGTCACTGAAGAAGCATGGCGGTGGCCGAGGCAACACAGTGCAATCTCTCATGAGTAAAACCCAGGCAGTCACCTCAACCACTGCCAATCCCTCCCTGTGAGCATGTCTGTGTGTGTGTGTGTTTGTGTTTGAAGTAGAATTTATTTCTTGGCAATAGGAATTTCCCCCCCCTTTTCATTGTAATTGGGAGTTACAATGATGTAAGATCATGTAAGGGTGTTGCTTTAAAAAGTTTATGCCGAGCTGCAGACATGAAATCTCATTACATCATTGGGTCACCAGTCCACAGCCATTGCTTTAAAATTACATGGATTTTAAAGGGAAAGTTGGAAATTATTTTTTCATTTGTCGTCTGGCCTTTGAGCCTTTACAGGTGCACCAGTTCTCCATTGGCAAGTTTTTTCCATGAGTTCATGAGGACAAAACACACTTTTTTTCCCTTTTTTTTTCCTTTTTTAATGCATAAAGGTTGTTCCTGGCACTATCTTTTGGTTCCAACTAATAGAAGTAGCAGAAGAACATTAAACAGTAAAAGGATCTCAATAAAGTCATAAGTATTAGCAGCACCATCTGAGTGCTCTGGTATTAGACAGCTACTGGTTAGAAGATGATTTTACTGCTGCCCAGTCTTCATCATACTAAGTCTGAAAAAAATGCCTTAAAAGGAAGGGGAAAAAACTGCTCTAAGGGAGAAGACTAAATTTTCTGCCTCAAAAAATGAAACCTGTTTATTTATATTTATCATAATCACCCCTGTATCTTTTGCTCTCCATGGCTGAAATATCCCTTGCCAACATTTCCAGCCTTGCAAGTCATGTCTCTTCTAAAATGCAAAGTGTTTTAATGATTGAGCAGCTCTCTTAATAACTTACCCAGCTTTGCTAACTCTTTTAATAGTAAAAATCTTAGTAAGCAAATGACATCAGGTGACCTCTGCTTATCACCTTCCTGCAACATAATGAGGTTTAAAAAGGTTTAAATCTTTTGTATTGGGTTTATAGCTGGCCAGTGGCACGGTGGCCAACTCAGACATAATTCTAAATGGATGTCTCCAAGTGGAAACTTGGAATTTGAATTCAAATGACCTTACATCTTTTCATTATTATTGTTATTATTTTTATTATTTTTTCTGTATGCATTTTTCATCCTGCTCATTCTTAATTCCTTCAGTACTTATTACTGCAATAAGTCTAATCCTGTGTACTTTCACACCCCAAGTGTGGGAGCCATAAATACTTCTGCAGTCTCTCAAGGCAAGCCAGCTATAATTGGATCTCCAGTTGCCTCACAGAAAAAAAAAAGTTTAAAAAAAAAAAAAAGAAAAGAAGGAAAGGCACATTCCAGACAAAGAAAATTCTGCATCTATGTCTGTGTGTTTGTGTTTCTGCCACTCTTGAGTAACACTTTGTCCTTTTGCTCCATTCCAGGCTGAGTTCTCCGAGTTGAACCTGGCTGCTTACGTCATGGGTGGCTGCATGGTGGACATGCAGGTCATGAGGAACGGCACCAAGGTGGTCAGGTGAGGAGCACCAGCTACTCTTGGAAACTGGGCTTTGTGGACCCATGTTGGGGCAAGCAGGTTGGCCTCACAGGGTGACAAATATTTGAATCAGGGCAGCACAATCCTGGTAGCTTCAAGGATTCTTGGAAGTGGTGAAAAGAGTGGCCTGACTCTGGTGCGTTTGTATCAGGTCTCAGGTGCATATTTTGCCATTGTTTCTGGTCTAGACCCTTCTTGAAACAGCAAATGCCTCCTTCTCAGGTTCTTTTTAGCCTCCAGACTCCCAATAAAAGAGACAACAGATCTTCTTCTCATTTTAAACAGTGGCTCTAATTCATTAGCCTGCCTGTCTTGGGCCCTGATCCCAGTGGATGCCCTTGCAGTAGCCACTAAGCCCAGATGACCAGATCAAGAGCAGCCCTGAGAAGGACTTGAGGGTGTTGGAGGATGAGAAGCTTGACATAAGCCAGCAGTATGCTCTCACGGGCCTGAAAGCCAAGCACATCCTGGGCTGCCTCCAAAGAAGCGTGGCCAGCTGGGCAAGGGAGGGGATTCGTCCCATTTGCTCTGTTCTGGTAACCCCCCACCTGAAGCACTGTGTCCAGCTCTGGGGCACCCAACATAAGAAGGATGTGGAGCTGTTAGAGCGAGTCCAAAGGAGGGCCTTGATAACCATCAGGAGGTTGAAACACCTCTCCTGTGAAGACAGGCTGAGAGTTGGGGGTGTTCAGCCTAGAGATGAGGAGACCCTATGGGACCTGCAAGTACCTAAAGGGTACTACAATAGAGTTTTGCAAGGACATGTAGTGATAGGACAAGGGGGAATGGCTTTAAACTGAATAGGTGTGGATTTAGGCTATATACCAGGAAAATATCCTTTACTGTGGAGGTGGTGAGGCATGGGCACAGACTGCCCAGAGAAGGTGTGGATGCCCATGCCTGGCAGTGCTGGATGGTGCTTTGAGCAACCTGGTCTAGTGGAAGGTGTCCCTGCTCATGGCAAGGGGTTGGAACTAGATGACCTTTAAGGTCCCTTCCAATGCAAACTATTCTGTAATTGTAAGATCCTGATGCTTGTAGCCTGATCTGCTCCTGAAATAGCACTGTTTTCTTTATGGGAGATGCCCAGTGCTCTGGCATTGCCCTGAGGTATATCTCAGATGTAATACCTATCTCTGTTAGATGGGGATTTCTGTCCTACTAGCATTACTTCAAAATTGCAGTTCATTGCAAGCAGACTCTTTTCCCAAGCAATGCTTCTCCAATCACACATTCAATTCACTTCCCAAAAGCATTGTTCCCCTTCTTTCAAGCACCAGAGTGACATTTGGACAGAATTTGGAGCTAATGTTAGATGCATCTTTACAAGTTCTGTGTAAAGAATAGTGTCACATCTGTGTAGGGTGCCTCTGTTTACCTTCACCAATATTACCTTCCACCCTATTATTCCCAAGCCTTCATCTTTATGGGTTCCTGTCATTACAACTCTACATTTCATCTTTGATACAATAGCTTTTCTCTGTGTTCACATCTTATTGTTGTTCCAAATTAATTTTTTTAGCCGCCCTGCTTCTTTTTGTACAGTTCCTTTGCACTTTTTGGTGTATTCAGGATCTTTGAGTTTAATACTGTTGACATATTTAATCAGAGCTTTTGTCTGTTTGCAACTAGTTCAAAGTCAGAGACACTTAATGTAGCATGCAGTGATATTTTTGAAAGAGATTATTAGAACAGCTAAAAAACTGCAATTTTGAGCATGCTGGCCTCAGTTTAATTTCTCAAAATCTCATTTCCAGTCCAAACATTGCAAAGCAAAACATGTCACTGTCAATTAGCTATGACTGTGGTCCATCAATTCATTTCAGGTCTTGACATCTTTCTCAGTACAGCCACAAATCTCCAATTGTTCTTTGGTAAAATTTCACGAGCCTCTGCTAAAAACCTTTAAAGCTGTGTCTGTTACATGCATTTGCTTTCTCCGTGTCTGTTTCTGAGTGAAACAAAGCATTATGTCCCATGAACCAGCCGCTGGAGCACTCATCAGACAGTGTGCAGTGCTAATGCACTCCTGTGTTCGCTTGCTCATGGTGCTGGAAGGTTTCCCAAGAACCATTTCCTAGGTTGATCACATCTTCATTTTCCTTCCTCTGTCTTTCCTCCCAAAGCCATTCATACATCTGGCAGAAAGATCTTGAGCTATTAAACTGAAACTGAAGACAAAATTTATTTTACAAAACTGTCTGGGGCATGGTGTTCATGTTTCTGCTCACAGGTATTCCTGCTACCATTTTTGCATGGATATTTATATGTGAATTATATGTGGTTTTGAATGGCATTCTCTCAGGAGGGTTTTTTTTGTTTGTTTGTTTTCATTCCTGCATGTATAAGGACACACTTGCATTGTGGGAAGCAGATTTGGTAAATATATACTTGTCTGGATATGCAATTTATATAGCATATGCTACATGCCATAATCTTTGCAACCAGCGAATATTTGTTTACAGCCTGTGCTAATATGACCCTGTTGTGCCCAGCTCCGTAAGTTTAAGAGCTTAGGTCTGCCAACTTCCACAGCCACTCCTAGCAATACTCCAGAAGGTATAGAAATTAAAACTCTTTTTCACTTTAGAAAGCAAATTGTGGAACTGAGCTAAGTAGAGGCACCTCAACCCATCCACATGGGTACAGCTTCTTCCCACTTCCTTCAAGTCCCACAGTCCCATCCACAGCCATGTCCTGCCTGGCTACAGACACCTTTCAGAGTGCCCAGCCACAGGGAGACACCTTCAACTCATATGTGTGCACTAACTGCTGCTGCTGCTGCTGTCATCTTTTTTCCATCACTTATTTGTCCTCTGTTAATAATTGAGCAAAACATTCAGTTGAAAGTCAGAATGCTTCTAGATGGTGAAATATAATACTCATCATATTTTTGAATACCCAGAATCATGGAAATCCCACTGACAATTTATAAGGAGATAAATACAACACCATCTTGCTAACAGCCACATTTGGGATTCCCTCCTGCAGGAGCCCTGCCTGCTTCACATTCCTCTTCAAAGGGAAAGCAATAGAATGCAGCAGTTTAGGGGAAAGACAGTGAATATACTACAGACCAGTAGATTTAAATCACTGAAATAATAAATTTCTTAAGACCAACAATTAATATTCATATTCAGCGACCACTGCCCTCTCCAAACTGACATTACAGTTACTGATAAGCTATCTAACAATTTCTTGGCCTATTAAATTCCATGATTTTGGAGCAGGTCTCCTAGTTCTTTCTTTAAACTGGAAATACCATATGGCACCTGTAAAGCAAAGTTTAAACCAAAGGTTTTTTCCTGATGATCACTTGGTATTTTCTGACACCTTGGAGTTAAGGCTTTCTTTCACACCCCATGTCAACTGATTTGAACTGCACCAGGAAAAAATTATGGTTCTTTTATCAGGAAGATAAATCCCCTGGTAAGAAGGTATAACAGTCCTTCAAGCCTTCCATTTACCACTTTTGCTTCAGGATAATTAAAAAAAAAGAAAAAAAAGATGCTTTAGAAATATTATTGGCAATTACAGAAAGCAAAGACATGGACATATGCATGGCTCCTAGCCTGTGCATCTTGAAATAAGTAGCTACAAGTAAGTTAGCAAACAATCTAACTGAAGCCAGACATTACTTTGCTTGCTGAGTTTTAAAACAAATGTGGCTCCAAGAATTTAATTTTCCAGTAACAATGTTCTGGGTCTCCAGCATCTCTTTTTTAGCGACTGCATTCTGCACATCTGTACGAGCGGGTGGAAGATTTGAGATAGTGTCAGCAAAATGTGCTACTGGAGACAGAGGCTATCATCTAAACAAATCTAAAAAACTGCATCCGTATTTTCTGTGCCAGTTCCACCATGGTTTGTGAAGGCTCCGTCAGCCTGTTCAGCACATTTCCTTCAGAGAGCTGGCCATGAATATCTTGTGCAGCCTCTAGCAAGCACTTTTGTATGTCAGTGCCCTGTAACCCTTGCCCTGGCTGAGGACACTGGTGGGATGAGCTGGGCACCAGGAGCAGTGTTGGGTTCAGCCAGGACTGGTGGGGTGGGGAATCTCCCACACGTTGGTCCTTGTTACCCCGGAACTTACTTGGAAAAAATTGGCAGCAGATCTTCCCTATTGAAAAGTTAAATATGGGAAGCAGGAGGTAGTGTTTATTCATCCCAAAGGATCCCTCACCAACTTAGACATAGCAAGTCTTACAACAGAGAAATGGAATAATTTCTGGGTGCAAAGTACTGGTGGAGTACTAAAGAGTGTGTAAAAACAAGTATGGGTTTATGCCTACTTTTAAAACACTTGGGTAGATTCTTCATCCTCCTCCCAGTTCATACACAATCTCCTTTTGGACTGGTCTACCCACACAAACAGAAAGAGACAGAATGAACCATCTGGAATCTAATTTACTCTAGAAAGCTTTTGGACTGCATCACTTTTACTGGTGTTAGATGTGAGGAAGGGGATTTTTATTTTCACATTCCTCTGAAGGGCCCTTCATAACAATATTTTGGCAGTGTAAAGAGGCTGTCGATGTTGGCACTGCACCCACTCTGAGATGCGTTTATGTTTTCATGATATTATAAAAGTGTCTAAGTAGAAATGAAAATTTGGGCTGTGTCTGTTTCTGACAGCAACATTTAGACTCCCAAACTATGATCTCAGGTTCTGTATTCAATTAAATGCTTGACTGTTGGGCTTCAACAGACCTCAGCTATTAATTCCAGTAGATATAAGGCAGGGATATGTTGAAAATCTGGGCAGCTATTTTACCTGGGGAATACTAATGTCTTTGGGAGCACTTCAGACCTTTAACGATATAAATTAATCATGCACCAGACTGCTCTCATCTCTTGTCTCCCTGTAGAGCTTCCTCTTTTGCCATTGGGGCCAATCATGCAGGAGAGAAAGCACATTTTCATGTTTGCATGGGACCTATCAGAGTGGTGGCCATACCACTCAGAGTGTGGTAGGCAGGGTCCATGCAACCCCACAGCACAGACAGCAGCTGGTGGACAGGAGATGCCCAGGGTCGGATGTGGGGAGGACCCTGAGGGGAGAAATGGCCCTGGTGAGTGTAGAGGGGTGTCCAAAATGGCAGCAAAGGAAAGAGGAACAGCACCCAGGACAAAGCCTTGCTATGGGGAAGATCTCTGCCATGGAATGATGTTTAGCCCTACAGGCCTTGCCGGAATGTGGCCTGTGTGTGTAAGGTGTGTGTCTCCCCATCTCACCCTGGATGATGTGCCCTTGCTGCTCACAGCCATGGTGGGGTCAGTGAATTCTCCACACAAGCCCATTCATTCCTGTTGTTAACACTGACATTCCTGTTGCTTCCAGCTGATTCAGTGCTTCTGTGATTCCCTGTGCTGTGACAACAGGACAGCAGCCTGTTGAATCACCATCCCCAAAATCCCTGAAAGTGTTTTTTTCCTTAAGCATATTTTTACACTGCAAGCTACAGTACAGCCACAGCATCAGGAGGCAAATCCTTTTACATGGAGGGGTAGAGAAGAAACTGGCCAACTCACAGGTGTTTCCCTGCTATTCAGAGCTTGCAGGCTCCAGGAGATTGGTAGTCTGGCTGAAAAAGATCTGTCTGCACCAGGATGCCAGATCTTTAAAGCCCAGTGAGGACACTGTCCCCTGCCCACTGCATTTTTCCCATTCCAATAGGTTCACTCGCCTCCTGTTGAGAGGCAGCTGCCTGAAAGGGGCATGGAGGTTTTCTATCCTACAGAGGCCATGCTTGCTCGCCACACAGTAGCTGCACGTTGCTAGAAGGATGTTTTCTTGTCTCTCCAGAACAATTTGTTCACAAGAGCTGATGGTTTCTTGTAGTTCTCCTACAGGGACAAGGCCCAGGAAGGTCATAGGAGTAGCTGCTGATGGTGGACACTGATGTAACAAGTATTGGTAGGCAGTAGGTCATTGTCCAGCTTCTCATGGTCCAATAAGTTTGTGCCAAAGATGAACTCCAGCCATGGTTGAATTCTTGCCTTTTTTGATATAACTCTTGACCCTAATTAGGGTCTTTTATGAAATGTCTTTTTCTAGTTGTTGTTGTTTCGGGGGTCGGGGGTGGGGTATTGTTGTGCTGGTTGGTTGGTTGGTCGGTTTGCTGCCTCCAAACCAAATTTCTGCAATTTTTTGTAAAGTTGTAAATAGGAGAAAAAATGGCAGAAACTGATAGGGAAAGTTTAGATTTCTAGCAGCCAGATGGAAAAACATGTTGAATGCATGGTTCTCCCAAGTTTCACAGAAAGTGCCACTCGGTGGAGTACAATATGTGCTATGTATTTAACACTGGGTAACATACACTATGTATGTGCTATGTATTTAACACTGAGAAACATACAGTATGTATGTGCTATGTATTTAACGCTGAGAAACATACATTATGTGCTATGTATTTAACACTGGGAAACATACAGTATGTGCTATGTATTTAACACTGAGAAACATTTGGGTTTTTTTTTTTAATCGATGGCATAGCAATCCATAAAGGTAATGGAGAAGTGTGTGTAACAGCCTGTAAGCTTTCGAAAATTCAGTTTAGGCAAGGGACCAGTGTGCCAAATGACCACTTTCCTCACTGAAATACCCTGCAGAGACAATGAGCTGGGGTGAGGTGTCTAACAGGGTATACACCCTGGCAAGCTGCAGTTACATATGAAGGAATTTAACACCTCTAGTAAACATTTATAAACTGAGAATTATTCCCATATGGGGGATGATCTAGCATTGTTTTTTTCACTAATATCTCCTTTCTCTTCACCTGCCTGTTCCTGTCCTCAATTTTTAATTTTTTTTTTAATTTATCTTTTAGCAGGAAGTACAAAAGAGAAGAGACAGTAGAGTGTGATGATTTATGCATTTATTCTCAGTTACTTCCACCTCAGCTCCTGCTGCTAAACAGCTGCTTGGAGGCCTGCTTCTGCCCTTGGGGTTTGCTGATGTCCCAGATGAATAATGTCCCCCTTCACCTCCCTGGCAGCTGGCGCCCAGCCGATGTGCAGGCAGGATGCTGACAGTTACCAGGAAAACATTTGGCATGCAGGCAGCTGCCAGAAAGAAAAAGTCACTCTGAGCAGACCAGGGTGGGGAACATTTCAGATACTAAACTACTGACCCTTTTGCAGTAATTCTTTCCAATAAGGAATAAGCTGCCAGGGTCTAGAGCACTCAATAATTGTTAATCCAGGATTAAATACAAGAATTATTCAAAATTTTAGTACATTGTTTCAGTCTTGATCAGCTTTTTTTTTTTAATCAATCCTACCATAATTTGTCTCCTTTCCACATGGGTTCTTACTAAGGCTTCTTCCAGAGAATGGCAATAATCCTGATGTCACCTCAGAGTTAGCCCTGCAATGAGCATGGTGTTGGGACAGATGGTTTCCAAAGATCCTCTCCAAACTAAATTACTCTATGACTTTATTCTGTGATGTTGGAAAGCATTTGGATTACCTTCTGTAAAAGCTTAGGATCACAAGCATTTTGAAGGCAAGCTGGTGTTGGCAGGTGTGGTTGTTACTACTTTCAGGCTTTGTCTGAGTCCACATGATTTTCCTTGTCAATGTCAATCAGTTTAGAAGTAAAATATATGGCAGACTATTGAGACTGCCAGACTCCAGTTCAGAGAGTGTGTGACATGATTTAATGGTTAGCTGAGCATTGACCTGTGGCTGAGAAGCAAATCAGAGCATCTTCCAGGCTGTCCTCATCTGCTTACAGTGGTATTGGTCCTACTGCAACTGTGATTCCTGGCTCCTGCTGCTTTTGCTGCACTAATCTCCCACACCTCCCATATTTTTTACTCAGCCATTCTCTATTATAATGTTAAAAAAAACCCCGGCTTCTCTCTTCCAGCTTAGTAAAGAGAGTTATTCTTTATTCTATGTTGCTTTCTTTTTTTTTTTTTCTCAAATCAGCTCTGTGTTATTTATGTAAGCAGTCACATTTGTTCTTTCTTTGAATAACTTCAGCAAGGTTTATTTCTTTCTGTAGAAAGTATGACATGAGGTTTTGACTGAAATAACTTTTTTTCTTAGCAAATTTTCCACTTTACTAAAGCATCAAACAGAATGTTAAATCTAACACTGAGATAGGGGAAAATGTCATTGATTTCATATTAATTTTCAGTAATTTAATGACAATGCTATTAACACTGAAGCAACGCACAAAAAGAACTTGTTCCTATTTGTAAATGCCACTTTCTATTAAGTGTCAGACACCTGAGGCACTGCATATTTGGAGGGACTTTTTGCACTTCTTGGGGAAAAGTTTCAGCCTCTTATGGCTTGGACTTGTGCCTCAGACATTTCCCTGAAGGCTTCATTAATTGCCAGTAATGCAAAACTTGTTTGTATCATTTTGCTAAATTATGCGGTTCTCTTCTTCTCTTTGTAATGCCAGATAGGAGAGGCTTTGGAAGGGAATTTAGTCAGAGTGTCTTGATCCCTGGGAAGTATCTGAAAGCTGAATGAAGTCTCCTAGAATAATGGAGGGTAGCCAGAACCTGAAGTGAGGATGTCGTCTGCAGTGTCCTGGGAAGATCTTTTTCTACTGGCACAAAGGGCAAAGTGTCTTGTAAGACTGTCAGTCTAAAACGAGAGCAGGAGAGCCCATCCTTCTCCAACAACACCAGGAGAAAGCTCTCTCACCCATAATGGTGCTGAAATATAAATCACCCTTTGGCTGCAAATGATTATGCACAGCAGAAGGGGTCATACAGAAGTATTTTGACAATCACAGAATTAATTGGGAAATAACTCCAAGAGCATTGATCCCCCATTAATGACCACTGCCATTTTCACCGCTGAATCACACCCCTAAGTGCCATATCCACACACCCTTTGAACAGTTCAACGGGTGGTGACTCAACTACTTCCCTGGGCAGACTGTCTCAATGTTTGATAACACTTTCCATGAAGAAATTTTTCCTGATATCCACTAAAGCTGTCCTGCCACAACCTGAGGCCATTGTTCTTCCTCTACCTGAGGCCCTCTTGTCCTATAGCTTGTTACCTGGGACGGGAGGCCGAGCCCCACCTCACTACAACACGTTCCAGCACCTCATGTCTTTCTTTCAGTGAGGGACCCAACACTGAACACAGGATTTGAGGTGTGGTCTCACCAGTGCTCAGCACAGGGAGACGATCTAATGTGTTGATCACACTATTTCTGATGCAAATAGTGCATTCTTCTGTGTTCTTTCTTCATGCCCTCAAATCTCTTTGTGCTTCAGTGAGAAAAGCTGAAGGACCAGGAAGCAAGCCAGAGTTATGGCTATATGCAGAAATAAGAAATAGGAGAGCTCTTTAAGGCATGAAACCTCCCAGCAGGAATTGTTGTCATTATCTTCTCTACCCCAAAGCAGGCTGGGGAGCTGCTGTCTGCACAGAGATGTTATTGATTGTTATTCATTTTGCCGCTGGTCTCCGTTTCTCCATACAGGCTCTGCTGCTCTTCAGCTGATGTTTATTCTTAGCTAGTCCCAGGCCTGGCGCTCCACTGCCTTGTTCTCAGTATCCATGGGAACATTCACATTGTTCCACAGCTCAAAACAGGGATCCAGTGTCCACCTTCGCTTTAGAGATTCACTCCTCATCTGCTGCATGAGAGAGTGCCCTGCCTTCCTACAGGACACAGAGTTTGAGAATAGGCTTTTCTACATTAATTCTGTATTCTTGTGTCCATCCTCTAAGTGGAGAAACACTTTCTTTGCCAGGATCTGAAAAGACAAGAGCTTTTTTTCCTGAGATTTTGGCTGGCAAAAGTAAAGCCAATGAAGGCAGTTTCCCAGCCACTCTGTGTCCTCCCCCTCTCAGAAAGCTGCATGAAGAGAGACATGCCTGGAGCTCCTGCCTCTCCAGGCACCACAGCTGCTCAGTAACTCAGCGCAGATACTGAGCCCTGGTCCTAAGTAGCTGGTTAATCCTTCTTGGGGACCTGTGCCTGCCTCCAGGGTGCTTTCTACACAGCAAGTCCAACAGAACGGAGCAGCTCAGACTTTCCAAGATTTGTATTCACTTGCTGTTTCTCAGCAGGGGTCACCACTTGCCTCACCCCCATTGATACTGGGGAGGTCCATGAATCAGCTGCACAGCGATAGCACAGCCCTCGCGGTGCTCATTATGCATCTTGCTGCTGGAGGAAAGCACTACCTTTGGTGCCAAGTACATTAGGGAACATGCCTGGGTTTAAAAAACCTCCATGGGAGGGAATCACAACATTTCTACAGCTTGGCCTCTTGCATCACAAAAGCTGAGCCTGCTCCTCACGGTGTCTCAAGCGGGTGATAACAAAAGTCCAAGGTCAACAAACAAAATGAACAGCTTTAAAACAACAAAGCTGTGCTGGGGTTTGTGTACAGTGTTGGTTGCCACAATCCGGCCCAGAGTCACCATCTCACATTTCCCTGCCAGAATGATGGAAATATAAATAGGGGCTATAAACCCAAACTATTTCCAGCTCATACATCCAAAGGATAGAAATTATAGTCTCTTAGCAAGGAAAATGTTCGAGGGTAGTGAGGTAATGGGACCTGGTTACAGAGCTCATTTCTCTGAAAATCTTTAATACAGCATGGAAATTTTTCAATGTCCTTGATGCAACCTCTTTCCGTGGAAAAACCCCTTCCTTTGAGAATGAACTTCTGGGCTCCATTTTGGGAACCATTTCTTCCCAGCTGCTGTTTCCAGATATTTTTGAACGGCTTTGAAGACAGAGTGTCAGCAAGGAATAAAATCTGGCTGCCTGAAAGACAGTCCATTGCCTGTTGGCTTACCTAGAAAGGGCCTCAATTTTCTGTGCATTAGCTGAGGGCTGCTGCTGTTGAACCGTAGGAGTGCAAGCTCCACTCTTGCTAAATAATATTCTGGAAGTCCATGCCATGAGCAGCCTATGAGGGGCTCTGCTCATTTGATTAATTTCATTGCCATGCCTGCCCTTCACTTGTTGACTCACAGCCATAGGAGCCTGGGATGTGCTGCGTATGTAGCAAACTGATTAAAGGGGGAATGTGTGTCAATGTATGGATGTGTACGAGAGCTTTTTGAAATCCCTTATGATCTTCCCACCCACTGGGCATTGCTTCAATACGGAGCTCAATCGTCAGGAAACAAACTTGCTCCCTCATCTGTGTTGCACATTGCAATGAGCTTGCCAAGTACGGCCAAGCTTTTAGAAAGAAAAGAGAATCCCCCCACCAGTGAATTTATGACCCTTGGCTCTGCTTGTGGCTTGTTCCTGTGCATGCCTGAGTGACATGGAAACTGCAGAAAATCTGTTTGGCCTGTTTCTATGCTCTCACACTCGCAGCTACGTTGGATTTTTCCTTTTTTTTTTAATGACCAGGGGGTTTTGTTGAGTTTGTAACATTATAACACAAGCAATACACCCTGAGAGGCCCAAGAGAAGAGCAACACGTGTTAGTGAAAAGAAAAGGGAAGGATGGTAAAGAAGAAGGAGTGGTTAGAAGTGCTTCTGGAGCATTTGAAAGTAAAACACCATTCTCCTCGTCTCTTCCAGGTCTTTCAAGCCGGATTTTGTCCTGATCCGCCAGCACGCCTACAGCATGGCTCTGGGGGAAGACTTCCGCAGCCTCATCATCGGCCTCCAGTACGGCGGCGTCCACACGGTCAACTCCCTCTACTCCATCTACAACTTCTGCAGCAAGCCCTGGGTGGTAAGTGATGATCCAGCTCTGCTGCATGTCAGCACTGCACAGGAGATCTCTGGCACTGATAGAAAGCCCAACTCACCTTCCAGGAGTTTCAAAGGAGTTGGTCTCTTTAGGTTAAAATCTAAACAACCTTAGGAATCCAGGTGGGAGCTGTTAGAGGAAAAAACCTACCAGCACTACTTCTTTATCAGCCTCTAGTTGTATCAAGATGCTATTTCTTCACCCTGAGCAGGATGTTTCCTTGACCCAGACTCAAAAGGATCACCAAGAGCTGACAGTCCAGCAGCACCTAGATTTCTTGTAAGGCATGGGAAGGACCCACATGAAAAGAAGTAGAGAAAATCAGTCCAGTCAGGGTCAAATCACCACACATGTAGAGTTTCTCAACAGTCCCAGAACAAAATGCAGTATTAGCACAAAGTGTTGGTTCACTGAACCTGAAACACTGCACCTTGCAAAGACTTAGGCTGGGTGAGCTCCTGATGAGGGCAGAACAATATTTTGATATTTTGCACTGGAAGATCCCTTCACCCATTCTTTACATTTTGTCAAGTTCACATGAGAATCTCAGAAAACCTTGAAAAATATTATCATTGGATTTTCTCAGCCCCAAATCCCCAAACCATTTCTATGACCAGCTCCAAGGCAGCTGTAGCTGCAGAAGCAGGAGAGCTGGAGAGATAAGTTGGCCATGAGCCACAAGAGTAAGGCTGGCCATGGCAGCACCTGCAGGAGGAAGTCAGATCCTGATACCATTTTGGAACTGGCATATGGGTTTTCCAAGCAGTTTCATCCCAAAATGTGTTCTCTGATCACTGATGCATCCAGAATGGAAATTTCCTTGCATTCTTCAAAGCTGCAAACTACAGCTGTATGGATGTGAGAAGGAGATAGGGCTTTCCAATATGAAAGTTTTCCATGGAAGACTTTTAGATGCATTTTCAGGAATTCCCTTACTCATTGAACAAATTGAGCTTGGGGTGAGATGAAATTTTTATAGCAAATGACAGCTATCTTCCTCATCACCTAATTAAGTGGGGTTTTATTGTTATTTTTCTCCTTGGAATAAATATCCTAGTGGTCCTCAGTGTGTTGGTTAGTAGCTCAAGTCCAGATGAGGTCTCAGACTTTTATTTCCAAGACTGGGCAGTGTTGGATTTAAGTAATTTCTTACTAAAATGGTACTGGTGTAATAAATAGTCTTTTCAGTTTTCACCCCTTTTACAACATTTGTGGGGTTTGTTGAGACCAAAAGACAGATCTTTTCTTTTCCAAAAATGCTGTCATGCAATAATCAGGGTAGTGAGAACAATCTCACTTTGTCATCACTGTATAGGTGGTCAATGTACATTTGACCTCAGTTTCCATTTGATTTTTCAGTTCCAGGCTCAGTACCACACCTCCACGCTGTTTCTGACAGTTGGTCCTACACACATTGGCCCTGACGACCAGACAAAAAGCCTCCACATTTACACTGCCATGTGGTCCATTCCATCTGATTTTGGGGTCAAGTCAGTCAGGGCTTGGTTGACACTTTGCAACTCATACCTTGTAATTATGTTTCTGATGGTGTGAAGGGGCCTCAAGATGTGAAAGGCCTATATTTAGGCATCTAAAATAAAAGAAAACAAACAAACTTAGCACATTAAAAAAAGGAAGAAGAAGAAGAAAAAAAGCAGCACTGGAAAGGCAGTGTGAGAGAACTTGGCTCTGCCAGCAGCTTGGCTCTAGCTACTCTGGGTCTGGTTGTGCCATGCTTTCCTCGCAGGGAATACAGCTGGCACAGACAGCCTTCCCAGAGGAGTCGAGGAAACCACTTGCAAACAATTTAAACAGGTTTCCAGAGTGCCTCCTTTCCTTGCTGCCCCTGCACACACATCACCCCCAAACCAGTGATTGTAATGTGCTCAGCAATCTAAGATTGCATTGAATGAGCAACGTTCAGATGGTATTTAAGCTCATGTAGAGATTGCAGTGGGGTATTTGAGGGCAAAAAGCTTCACTGGCAGCAGAATCAGAAAATTTAGTTCTTGTGATAGCCGGGAAGTGAGAGATAGGGACACTTCAGTGCAATGCACGTTCCACTTTGATTGCAAAACAGGCATCTTGAAATAAGGGATCTGCATAACAAAGATTACTGGAAACCTTTTGGATCTAGAAAACAGTTGAGATGCATGAAGAAATGAATTTACATACCCTTGGGAAATGTGCTTTTCACTCTCATTTTTTATTTTCTCCAAAAACAATTCCATTTCATGGAAATGTTTATGATTTTGTGGAGGGGGATGAAATTGAGACTGCTTTTCCTTGGCAGTTTGCAACCATGTTTTATTCTCAGCAACTCTAATTACAATCAGCTGAGTTTGGGTTTGAGTTTACTCAAACATGCAGCCCCATTTTTAATGACATTTGCCAGGTTTCCAGTATATACAAAAACTTCTTTTAAGATTAAAACAGGAACAGTTTGAATCAGGTTTTTATGAGAGAAAAGAAAAAAGTATTCAGGGAGTCTCACACTCTGAGAGAAACATCTAAGAAATCTAAGATGATCCCAGAACTTTTGAGAAATAATACTACAAGCACACTAAGCACAATTCTTCAAGGACCAATAATAATTTGTGTTAGAATTCTAAGTTGCAGTCCAAAATACAGTGGGAAGAATGCTCAGAATACTACTCACACTGCATTCAGGTAATGTCTGTAATTGCAAAGCAACTTCTGCATCTGTAAGGCAGCAGAAAACATGAAGTTTTTCTGACAGTCCCCTCCTGAGTCCAGGGACTCCTAGCCAAACTCTTATTGACTGTCAAGGGATATAGGCTCCCTGATGACCTAGGCACTTTCAAAATGTGTGAAAGGCCTTAAGATGCTCTGAATGGATCTTTTTATTTCTCTGTAAAGACTCCCTGCATGTAACTGTTCTCCAAACAGTCAGGCCAAGGCATTTCCCTTGCCTGCGTGTTCCAGGTACTTTAAACCAGGCTCTGCCTTCCCCTGTGTGTTATCTGTGGTCTGGATGCAATCTCACTAAAACCAGTGGAAGGACAGAAAGCCAGAACTGCTGCCAGCATGTGGAAGGTGTGGTTATATCTAGCAGAGCTGCTGACAACAGCATTCCTACCCATCTGCATGGGGAGATGTTACTTGAACTCTGTTATCAGGTATCTCAGAAGCTGCTGCACCACGTAACATGGGAGTCTCTTTGTCAACATCCTCTCCCTAAGAACTGGTAAAAAAAGAGAAAATGGGAGGGAACTGTCCCATGAGGGGCAATACCAAAGTCAGACCTTTTTGCAGGCTTGGCCCAGTGACGAGGCTCCCAGATGTCTGAATCTCTCATCTGAAACATTTGCTATTTCAGCAACAGCCAAGAGCTGTATGCTTCAAAGGGAGCAAGGCAGAACATTGTCTATCAGCTGCACAGTTGTTCCAGTTATTTTGTTTGAGCTGTTTTCCCAGGATAACTGTACATTGCCTCAACATCACAGTGTCCATGGTTCACCAGGGCTGTGTGCACACACAGCAAGGGGCATGGGCTGTTCTCAGCCAGAGTGTTTTTCCTTCTCTCTCTGTCTCTGGCTCATTGTGTTTAACTTTTAAGCCCTGTTTGCTCACCTTGCTAGTCAAAACAGAGCTTTATTTTTCTTTTCTAGAATGTGCAGGGCTAGTGCAAGTAGTGAGAGAAGCAAGCTGTCCTCCTTCCACAACATCAATACCCTCTTTGCCAACAATAATTATTCTACATTGGGAGTTTTTCCTCTTACCTGCTGATGCATGTGTGGGTGCTGGTGGTGTTAGTGATGGGATATGCTGCCTCTTGATGTTTCCTGGATTTTCTTTAAATGCTGTGTTTTGAACTACGAGATTAGGAAAAGGATTCTTTGCATTTGTCTGCAAATCTGCTGGCAGCTGCCTCTTCAGCTTTGGCCTGGGTCTGGCACACACCTTGCAGCCTAATATTTTTTCACAGTGACTGCATGCCAAGATTTAACTCTCAAAGGGGTTGTTCTTCTCCACCAGCAAATTAAGTTTCAACTTCTTATGTAGCAATTCTTTTGGAGACCTTAGACTAGCCCAGTAACCAGGAGAGAAGCCTTAACAGGGCTACTCAGTAGAAAACATCCTCAGTACCTCTCTCTATCTGCAATGTAACCTTGGTGTTGTGATTTGTTGCATTCACTGGCTCCAGCTGTTGCCCAGAAGTGCTCAGAACATGCAAGACTAAGCTGCTAGTGCTATTGTGAAGAAAGGAAGCTTTCTTTTCTTTCCCTTCTTCCTTAGATGTCTGTTTCCTTCCCTTAGGTGATACAGAAATCTCCTTCAAGATTAATGCATCCCTACCTTTGATGGGCAACTTGAGAAACTCATGCAAAGACTTAAAATCTATCCTTACTTGGCCCAGGGTGGAGACCTTTATTAATTAACTTGATTTTGCCTGATTTTGAGGGACTTGGAAACTGAATTCAATTTATAAACTACGTTGTGAGTAGGACTCAATGGGGAAACTCAGTCCCATCTACCTACCAGCTCAGCAGGAACCAATTCCCACACACTTTATTCTCTTATGTGGCTGCCAGTCCAACCACTTCACCAACAGTCATGCCAGTTCAGCACTGTGGTAGCAGGGCTGTGTCTAAGCTCCTCCTGAGATTCTGAGATATGCATCACTCTTACTCTCTTTGGTATATGAACCCTACTTCAGAAACATTTTCTGTCATGGTTATTATGTTTCCCCCTTACAGTTTTGATTTTTTCTCTGGGTGATGAATGATGGATTGAACAGGGAGGATACAGAGAATGTACAGAATAGTCTGCTTGCTTCACAGATGGCTGAAGTGGAGCAGGAATTTGCTGTGATGTGTTACACTTCTCTCAGGGTTTTGGAACCTGAACAGAAATCAAAACTCAGTCCTTCCATGGGGAGCTTTGTGTCTGATTGGGCACAACCCTGCAGGGTAAAAGGGTTTATAATGGTGATAGTGGTGATGATGGTGAAGTTCGTGCTGATGGGTGGGGACAATGACAAATGTTCTCCCCTGTGTGTGAAATACCGGAGTGGCTGCTATCCCCATTGATGTCATACTGCTCTCTAGATACTGCCCTCACAGAGTGGTGCCTCCCTCAGACCTCATGGTAGATGGGACAGGGACAGGCAACTCTCTCATCATTCATGAAGGGCTGTTGGGGGCCCTTGGTTCACAATAAATGTCAGTTCTGATTAACAGAGGACTCTACTCCTTTGGTCTGACACTCAAACCCTCTTGTAATCGCTGTCCCTTAGCAGCTCTCCTGAACTCCAGCACAAAGTGCCTTGCTTGGATTTGGTAGTGAGGAAGAGATCCAAGGGACAGCTTTGGTTTATTTGGTCTCTGATGGGAGTGGTGGCACTGATTTCCTGGCTCTATCCTCTAAGAAAGGCTCCTCTCCCCAGCTGCATTTTGAATGCAAATCTTGTTCATAGTAAATCTCTAAGTAAATGCAAACTGATTCCCTTCTGGCTCTTGAATCCCTTCTATGGTCCCTTAGTCCGGGGTTTGTGTACATAGGCTGGCTTGGCCATGAATAAATATAGCAGCATCATATTTTCTTGCTGCTCTCAGGTCAGGAAAGCAAGGTGGGAAAGACATGATAACATTTCTCTCACCTCCTTCACCATTATCAGAACATTTTGCAAACATTTGCCTGTTGCACAATGAGTCACTGACATCCACTGTGTCTGTTTTTTGTTCCCCTTCCCTCACCCCAAGTTCTCTCAGCTCATTAAAATCTTCAACTCGCTGGGCCCTGAGAAGTTCCCCCTGGTGGAGCAAACGTTCTTCCCAAGCCATAAGCAGATGGTGAGTAACTTTGCTTTCTTCTGATGCCACTATGAATGAGGTGGAGACAACAGATGCAAGTTGGGCACAGGAAATGGTGGTGGGAATGCTGGGAAGAGTCTGAATTTTGCTTACAGAAAAATACTAGCTAAAATGTGCTATGCAAAAGGCACTGCTTGGGAACCTCTTTCCTTTCTTGCCCAGCCCTCCCCTAGGTCATGTAAAGACCCTGAAAAAATGTACAGAGAGGCTCAAAGGCTCAAAACTAAAGCAGAATTCCATTTTAAAACACAGTCAACAAAAAGATCATCCCTTAGAGCAAAGAATCACTCTATTCAGATAAAGTGGATTTTCCCTACTCCTGGAATTGTTTAAAATATTCTGACAATTTGGAACATGGGTCCTAAGAGATGTTTGTTTCACAATGTTAGTTTGCTTGGTCTGTCACGTGCTCACCATCCATGAAACATTTATCAGCCTGAAGGTACTCAGGGTAACTTGGAGTTCTTAAAAGAGTTTGTTTCAGCTTCTCATGTTTTCTTTGCACAGTGCTTTGGGGTCTGGTCTTTCTGTCAACAGCTGAACACTCAGTGCCCTGTGTGACTGCTGGGCATTGTACCAAATTCTCAGAGCACCTTCCAAAGAAATCTGCATAGGTGCCTTCAGTCCTGGACAACATGGCAAAGAGAGGGGCTTTGTTTACAGCTGGTCATGGCTCTTTTTTTCCCTGTGTTAAAGGAAAGACTAGTCCTTTGTGAATTTTTGCTCCCAATTTACATCCATGAATTAGTAGCTCTTCCTACATGGCTGAGGCTTTGATGAAACTCTGTATGAACCATGACCCCTTGTGTGACCACTGGCTGGCTGAGCTAATTTCCCAGGCTTGACTGTGAACCCAAGCAGCATTGCCAGCCTGAACATGAGGGTTGTTGAGATGTCAAACTAAGGCTCAAAAATATTCAATCCCGTCTTTTCTCACATGCTTGTTGCAACTGTGGGCCAGCCACAACACAAAATAGGGTGTAAATACATGATCCTCTAGTTTCTTGTGAAAAATCCCACTGCTGCCTGCTGGGTACTCAAATATTTTGAAAGCCAGTCCTTCACCTCTCTGTTCCAATACTTCCTCTACCTGTGCTGTGTAGACTATGGCACTTCCATGCTTCACAGGCACATCATGGAGGTAAGTACCGTCATGAAGTTATATTATCATTTAGACATAAAGAAATGGATAGTCCTTAAACAATGTGATAGTATTTTGCACATTTATAAGATTAAGTCATCACATAGCTGTTGCATTTAATTACTAATGATTTATGAAGAAGGTTTTGTGACATAAGTAATACTTCAGGACAGTGGTGACTTGGACCACCATTTCAGGAACAGTATTTTTGGAAGACTTCATAAAGGTTATCATTGCAAATAAGTTAGCACTTTTAGCACATTTTTCCTGTCTGGCTATCTGATTCTTGGTTCCTCAGATGTTGATATATTTGGTACCAGCAAAGTAGATTGGTTTAGCATTGACCCTTATTTCACTTATTTTCCATCTTTATAACTAATCACCTACTTGGAGATGCTATTACTTACTTCCAAAAGGGTACAGGAAGCCTTTTAAACTGTAGGTAATCTCACATGAACACAAACACTACTGCTGACATGCAAGCCTGAGTAATCTGGTTTAAATCAGTCACTTCCCAACAATTTACAGAGCAACGATCCACTTGGGCAAGTTCAGGTCAGCCCTTCCCAGGTGATAGGGGTGGTCTGCCTCACAGAATGAATCTTCACAACTTATAAATATCTTTTCTGGGAGCATCTTCACAGCATCCTGGGTTGTGAGAGTCTGAGAGGTCAAGTACCTACACCAAGCATGCTGCATTACAGTCATCACCAAACACCTGTGGAAGTGTTTGTCAGATAGGAATATACTGATCCTCTTTTACCACTGTTTCTCTTCACTCTCCTGGAGGTATTTCCAAGCTGTACCAGTGAGAACTCATAAAACTCAGCATGTTCCTTTGATGTGTGACCCCCTGGAAGTGTTTATAATGAGTGCTATGGTTTTACCTCTCCGCAATGTGACACACTTTAAGCGCTTAAATTTTCACACAGGAGACCCTCATCCTTCTATATCCAAAATTTTCCAGAGTCTACTTTCTAAACCTTTGGATTAAACAGAGAACAGATTCAAAGACCTCTTTCATTCCTTCATCTCTGTAGAGACTAGATTTTCCAAGAGTAAAAAGTGAGATATAGGAGGTTTCTAACAGTAGGTCCATTTTTGTGAGCATTTTAACTTATCTGAAAATGCTTTTTCTGAAGCTTCTTTCTCATGAGAACAGGGCACTTTAAATCAGCCTTAAACAGTAAGCCTAATGAGAGGACACAAGGTTCTGACATTTCACAGCAGAAAAGATGAACCTCTCTTCCCTTTGCCATGGGCATGCACCTTTCAGACCTCCCCGTAATGTTCAGTTTTCTGGAAATAAGAGCAATCTGGTAAGCGTTCTTCCAAGGACCTACTGGTACTACAGCCAGCCCTAATGAGTGCCTTGCTCTGTACTGACCTCCTATGGCCAATTAACAACTGGGAGTCATTAACTTCAAAACGGATTTTTCGCCTCTCCTGGGCTTATGACCACAATAACAATTCTTAGAGAGAACAACCTCTTAAAAAGAGGGGGGGATTCCTGAAGGGATCTTTGCCAAAGCACAAGAATTACCAGAGGTGGAATATCTCCTTTGGGGCCAATAAAAGGGTATCAGGAAGGGGAAGGAAATTAATAAATCCAGTTGCAAATCCATTTGCTTACATTTGAAGTCAACAAAAACTAATATAAGTGAAGCAGAGACAGAATGTCTGTGATAGAAATAAAACCACTTTACTGTTTAGAATAAAAGGACACTATAAAAAGTGAACATTATGCAACATTACCTTAAAAGACAATATACATTCACTGAATATAAAATTTATAAATAACATGGAGGAAATCTGTAAACAGTGCTAGAAAATTTAGCAACAAATACATTCCTTCTGGACAAGATTTTTCACATGGGTTTGGTTCTCTCCCCAAGTTTCCGTGACTATCAGGAACAGCAGAGTGGCTCTATGAAGGAAGGACTGTGTCAGAGAGAAGGAGAAGCCAGTACAAGCAAAACAGAAGCAAATGTTTAGTGGGTTTTTATGTTTTTTTCTCAAGACTGGTAGCCTCAGAAGTCACTTACTCTAAAAAAAACCAAAACTTTTTGCAGTTCCCTAGATTCTGTTCTGTCCTTTGAAGCTATAAAGCACATTATAAGCAAGCAGTATTTTCAGAGGCACCTGCAAGGATGGAAACTTGTTCTTATGGAGGCCTTTATTTCCAACAGTCTTTACTGTAAAAACACAACAGTATGTTTCCCATCAGTATTTCACTCTGACAAGTATGAATGGGATACCATGATAGAATTATGTTTTAGAATAGTCCTACCTAAAGGGCCACATAACTCTTCAAAACATGGGAAATTGAGAACTTAAAAATGGCATTTTTTTTTCCTCCCCATACAGGGGAGGTAGAAGCCTCCCACAAGAGGACTTTACTTAAGGAACTCCATGCACAGATCTCCTCCTACTCTCTACCCCTTCCATTTTGGAAAAGGCAAATAGAATCTAACCTTTCCCAAATCTTCAATATCTATTTTTGTCATTTTAAAGGGGAAAACACTCTACAGCAAGTAAGGGAAAAAATATGCATAAGAAACTGAACAGCTTCAGTCTAGAAATTAGCTATGCACTTTTAAAAGTACTTTTAATAATGTTTGCATGTCTAAAGCATGGTGGCAGGGACTGTGTGTGTAATCCTGGACATCTCCATTGGCAGGCAGAAGTGACTTAGCAAGGCAGAAGAAAGGAGAGCTGACAGAAAGGAAGAAGTCTTTGTGTCAAATTTAGAGCCTCTTCAATCCATGTAATGGCTTCTACTTCAGGAGTGCCTTCAGGCAGGTCCTTAATGCAAGCACAAGCCCAAGAAATGCATGTTCCTGATAGCATCCACAGAAACAAAATAAAGAAGCTTCCCAAAAGAAATGTATTTTCACTGGATTCTTCCCCCTCCTTTTGGCTTCACATTTTGAAAAGCCTTAACAACTGTTTCTTTACACAGCAAGGGCAAAGATTTGCCACCAAACCTCTGCCCTTGCCAGTCTAGCTGTCTGCATCTCAGAAACATTTTACTGTCTGCAAAACAAAGTGGGAATATGATTCACTTTCTGGTAATGCATCTGCTGTTTTGTTGTTTACAAAGCACATAGCTACATTATACTCTACGTAGGGACACAAGTCCTCATAGTATTAGAATGCAAATATTTTCACAATAATTTGAGTGCAATACTGTGATGTCTCAGCTAGCTAAATGAATCAGTGACAGGTAAAATATGCAGAGCTGCAGATTAATGAAAATTCAAATCAACAATTCAATTCAACTGCATCAAGGGGCATTTTTGTTTAGCCTTCCAAAGCTGTGAGAAGTGGCTGCAGCTCAAAGAGACACTGGCTTTGCCAAGTCACCTTGAGCTTGAGGAGGGCCACATCCTGCAATGCCGACTCCAAACAATGCAGACACTGAGGGCGGCTCCATTCTGCCCCCAGTGACCCTCACAGATTTTCTCAGCCATGCAAAAATCGAACAGAGATTGTTCCGCTGGGCCCAAAGCCCAAACCCATATTTTGCCAAAAGGAACAATTTCCTGAACCACCACCTGGTCCTGTGACAGGTGTCACAAAGCACCCTACTCTCCCTCTCATCTCCAACCCATTATTTAGGAGTAGTCACAGGGAAGAGGACTTCTGAGAAATGTTCCAAATCTAAATCACAGGAAAATCCAATAGACTTTCAATGTATTTTGTGCTGCATTGCCACTCAGAGCTGCTGGGAAAAAATATATATGTAGCAGACCTGGGCACTTCTTACAGCAATTCTGTGAAAATGCCCTTCAAAGTTCATGCTAAAAATGAAGCTTTTTGCTGCAACAAGTCATCCAGCAAATGGGATGTTTCGGAGGGTGTACATCTGGCAGAGCTCTGGTAGCAGGCAAGGAACTTAAAAACACATCAGGGCCCATCTCAGACACCCATTCTTTTCCATTTGGCAAAGTGGTTCTAAACAACTCTCCAGTAATTGAGGTCACTGATTGTAAAATGCTGTATTGCTCCAAGCTGGAATCACTGCAACAACTTTTTCCTGCTCATGGCAGCTCTGCTTTCTAAGTGGAATGAACGGAAGATATATGGAAACTTAAGATAAATAATCATAATAATACAAAAATGAAGTTACGCACCATCTTCTCCCTGCCCAAGCCCTCCCCATCCAAAACTTAAGTCACCCATTTTGTCAGCACCCCTTCTTCACCATCATTAAAACTTAAAATACTTTTATTTGATAAGAAAAATTATATTATAGTTTTCTTAATAATAAAAAACCAAAATAGAATGAAAAAAACTTCTCCAGTCAACAGCAAAGCACAAGACAGTAAGGCTTCTCCTCCCACATGACTGCAGGACATGGTATGAGCACATGCACAGGGCTATGCTTACAGTGCCTAGGGGGAAACACAGCACTTGACACAGAAGGAATCCTCTGGGCAGCTGAAAATTTTATGATCCCAGACAACACTTATTAGAAGACCACTTTTCCTTGCCTAGCCCACACACACATTTCCTTTCACCATATAAACAAATGCAGCTATTGTAGCTGCAGGGGAGGAACCGTGGTGCAAGGAGTTACAGAGGAAACAATGACTGTAGCCACTACTGCAGATACACTGGAGCTTCAATATCTTAAAAGCGACTCACCAACGCGGAATGTCAATATTTCTGTCTTTAAAACACAATCAAACCATTCTTTTGTTTATAACACCAAAAAAATTCCACATCCTGTCAAAAATAGCTTATGTCATTATGTGTATATACATCTTAGTTCAGCAAAACACTATTTTGGCAATATTTTTTTTTAATAATATGAGTTCTAGCAAGTCTCCCCTTTCCCTCTTGCACATGATTGATTTACAGTTGTTATTGTAGCATCTGTTTGGCTTAAGGTGTTCACAAGCTGGTTTTGCTGTTGAAGCTAAACTGCAAAAATTTCAGGGGCCAATGCTGCTCAAAACAGGATGGGACAACCTTCTTATGCTCTGGTAGTTGCATTTTCCTCCCTGTGAATAGGGGATGGGTATTTTGTTTTTGAAACAACAACAACAAGAATACAAAATACTCTCTTTTTTTCTGGGTAAAACCAGAACTTCAAATGTGCTGTTGCATTCACACTGTGACTGAATTAGCAAGGACAGTCAGTCAACAATGCTTTTACCAGAAGATGTGGTCAGACACACCAGGTAAAGTCTCCCATTGCTGGAGTCAATCACATTGCCAATCTCTCCTAGAGAGGAGGATTTCTTTTGGATGTCATTTTGTCCATAGTTTAGGCTGGGTTTCTTTTCATTTGCTTTCACTTGCCTGATTAATCTGATTAATGAAATGTGTTTCCCTTAAAATAGGTTTTTCTATGTATTTTCAGCACTTAGTGCGTGAGGAGGGGTGATCGGAAGCCAGCGCATAGAAGAATACAGTGCCTAACTGGCATAGTTTTTAGATTTTTGTTTTCCTAAAAAAATAGAGATTATATTGCTATAGCTAATGATACATGTAACAGAGCAAGGGCTCCATCTTTTTTTATTTTTTTTCCTTTTTTTTCCCTCCCATTTTTCCCTCTGGTGTGCAAAAGTAAGCTCCCATATGTTGTCTGATCAGAATGAGTGGTATCAAAAAATGGAAAAGGTGATTAAAAATTCAGTAAGGTAGCACAGACTTTTTTCTTTCCTTTGCTTTTTTTCCTTTTCTTTTTTAAGTGTTCGAAGTGCTAGAATTTGCATGAAAATAGGCACTAATTTCATTGTCATCATCACGATCTGGTAAGAGTTAGTGTCCAAAGGAAGAAGATCAGCCACAAGTAAGGGAGAGGGGAGATAAGGAAAGGGAAAACTGCTCAGGGATCTGTGGCATTGATTATCGTTTTGTCTGGAGGTGCCCATCCTCTATACCAGCTGCAGTAGCCTTCCACCCTCTGGATGCAGGCATAGTGCTTTGCTTGATATCCCGAGTGGCCGAAGTTGGAGAGCATGTCTGTCCAAATGCACTCATTCTTGGAGGTGGCAAAGCAGGGCAAATAGTAGCACGGCCTAATCTGCAATTGGAAAGAGAAATCAGGTAAGGCTACATGTAAAAACAACATTATATAATATGTCTTTTTAACAGAGACAAGTGATCCAAAATTCCACAGCCTCAAACCTTGCTTACAAATCCAAAATTCAGCCTCAGTTCTGTAAGCACGTAAGCATGTGCTTAGCTTCACACACACAGCTAATTCTGTCATCAAAAGGGCTTTTCAGGTGCAGAAAAGTTGAGCTTATGTCTATGTTTTTGCAGGCCTGATGCCACATGCAAAAGTCTTAGTTCCAGTGCCAGGCTGTGGGGTTTTAAGTACTCAAAATGTTTACGCAGGAAAAAAGCTGGACATATCTTGCCAAGCCTTTGGTACCTGATTTCATTCACCTGCAAATGATTCTGCATAGATTCTGAAAGTCTTCCCCAACTCCAACTAACTCCAACAGGGTATTAAAGGCATAGACTCTGCATTTTTATTTGATTGTCTCTTCTCTGTCTCAACACTGAAAATGAGCTTTACTTCTTCTCTGTAAAAATTGCTGTCCTCCATTTCTCTTCCTGGCTCTTCTCCGCCATCATTGAGTATTACCAGCCAGGAGAAACAGAGTTCTTGGGCTTGAATGCCGCCCTAGAGACACACCTACCTTGCAGCTACAGCCCAGGTGATAACGGTGGTTCAGTCCTTTGCGCTGGGACAGAGTCAGCCGGTCCCATTTCTCATACCAGTTGCACAGGCCAGTGTAAACCTTCCCCTCATACACCCGGCCTTGAAAACAGACACATGGTCACAAGTTAGCGCTTCTCAGCTCAAGCACTTCTCTCGTTTCCTGACATTGCTAATGCTCTCAAATATGTTTGGCTTCAGCCACTGCTCAGCAAATGCTTTCTTTTTATTAACTGGTTCAGGAATCTCTAGCCAGCAAGATAACAGTACTTCTGAGAGTCAGGAGTGTTGTGCCAGCTGAGAGCACCACCAGCAACATGCAGGTTAGTAATGCTCTCCAGCTCCTCTTAACAACAGAGCAAATTAACAGACACCTTCCCTAGAAACAAGACTTGGCAACTGCCACATGTCCATCCCCCTGCATTCCCCCATCTCATTCTCCAGCTCATTCCAAAAATGACCTTCCATTTATGACACAGCCCATTAGCACCTAGTTCTCTTTGACAGACATGCCAGCTCAGGTATAAATTGAGAGCCATGAACTGTCATAAAACATACTTGTCACAGCATGTCTGGGTATAAGATACACGTTAGGAAAGAGAGGGACATCTAGAGAGTGAAGTGACTCTCAGAGTCACTCAGAGTAGAGTACTGAACACCAGAATACTGTTGGCCATCTTAACACTTAGGAAATTGTGTACAGAGCTATCTACACCGCTGCCTGTGTCCTTAGCAGGTGTGTGTATAAAACAGAAGAGGTTTTGCTTATGGAGAAATACAAGGTCCATTACCTGTAATCAGATATTGGTACTTGTTGACCTCCAGCTTGACTCCACAAAGACTCTCAGAGGCTTCTGTGTAGATGTACTGAACATGTGGCATTATCTGGAAGCCCCTGTACATCTAGAGAAAGAATAAAAAGTCATCTTCAGAGGACAAATTTCACTTAAGGTTCTTTACAATCTACATTCCTAGTTTGTGGTGATAAGCAATAAATTTTCTGGTTTTTACAAGAGTGAAGGAATAATGACACTGGCTGGACTCATGGAAGTCTCCCTGCCAGATCTGCTGGTGAAGCAGAAAAACTACCTGCTATAATAAGCCATTGCAATTCAGCACAGGGACCAGTTTTTCCCATTCATATTAGTTCCAGTGGCACTGACTGAACAAAGTGCCAATGCTGCAGGCTCTGCCAACTTCCTGAACATTTTTTTCCCCCTTATAAAGGTCAAAATTAGGGAGAAATAAAATTAGTTCAAGCTTGGAATCTTTCTCTCTATGTGATTTAAACAATTTCTTCCAAACTAAAGGGTTTTTCTTTTAAACAATTACCCTATTTTCCAGTGTTGTTGCTGTAAGAGTTTCAAACCTTTGGCACTTGATCTAAGTCATCAAGCCAGACACCTCCTTCTCAAACGCGTAGCACACGCAACTCCTGCTGACCTCAGCAAGGACTTACTGTTTCTCTAATTCAATGAATACAGACATTGAATTCTACACCCTCTTCTAAAATTAGTCCCATACTGATAGGCGCCATAAAGAAAATATCATGTATACATAATTCCTCTGGACTCTTCCTTCATCTTCATAATCTTTCTTCCAGCTCAGTTTAATCGAAACACGAGCCCACAGATACACTGGCAGTTGGATTCAGTCAGAAATTAGCACATGTCCCCATCTGACCTGGCCTTACTGCTGCAATCTAGATAAACTCATGTCCACCTGTTAGCAACATAATGAAGTCTTTGCATAGCAATGAAACAACCACTACATGTGTACATTGGACCCATTAAACATACCCTATTTTTGAAACACAGAGGATTATTTTCCTGAGAATTTAATCTTTAAATATTTTTTGTCTTTTCAAAGCATCCAGTCACTCTTTTTTCCCTGCCAACTCCACGAATGGCAAATATTTAGAAGTAAAGAAGAAATAATACAAGTCAGAGGAAATCGGTTTCCTGGCATCTCCCAGCCTATCCTTTTCTCTCTCATCTTTACTGATAAACAGCACATTCAGTTTAGTAGTAAATATTAATTATTTAGGCAAAAGACGATAAAAAAATCCCAAACAATCCCAGAGCTATAGATCCTTGCTGCTGTGTCACCTAAGCTATAGTATTCTTCTCCAGGCTGCATTCTATTCCTTTAAGTCTCCAATTACTCCAGGGTATTCCACCATGCCCTTACCTCCTTTAAAAACAACAAATCTTTTTCTTTTTTTCTTTGTGGAAGAACATCTGTTAATTTAACAGACTTTATGCTAGGCCCAAATACTTAATATAAAACCATAAAAATGACTACTAATTCTGCTGTGCTGATAGGCCAAATTATCTTTAGAGCATCTATGGAATGTCAGCCAGGTAAGTTTTTTTCTCCTTAGATTCCCCTAACCAGTATGATGTTGTAACAGTGTCACAACTCAGTAACAGCATTGCTGGGTGCAGTAAAAGACACACTAAAGAGTTTGCATTTTCCAGCCTTTCTTCTATACCCAGCTAATATGCAAGCAAAGCACTTTTTTTTAAATTAATCCTACTATACCAACAAAAACTCATATATCATGCTTGAAATATGACATTGTAGCCATAAGTGGCCAAAATCTTTCAATGGAGATGGAAGAAGTGAACTTTACCTAATCTCTGCTTTATCCCTGCAATTTTTGTTGGTATCGAATGACCTACTCAGATTTTCCAATCCAGTCAACAGAGCTGGAGATCTAGATTCTGGCACAAGCATCCTGTCTGTCCTTGGATGAGTTATTTAGCCCTCAGCACACTTCTGTTTCTTCCTTCCCAAGGGTACTGTGAGAAAAGGCACATAGAATAAAGGTCACGTGTCCAGACTCCCTCCTAGTGGGTGTCACACCAAGAAGCTCAGATAACAGTATCTAAGCAGATAAAACGAGCCAAGATAACAACTGGGGCTGCCCAGTCCCTCCAGGCAGTGCATTATCAACACTGCAGAGAGCTGCACACTGTGCATGGCAGTGCAAGGGATCTGTCACTCACAGTGCTGAGCTCATGTTGGGCTAATTAAGCATCTCTGTTATAAGGTCTGCATGTGAGAAGGTACACTTGGAGCCCTTTCTTCCTGCTGCCCACAGGGCTATGAGCTACCCTAGTAATTCCCCTGGGAAGCTGCTCAGGTCCTTCCTACAGAACTGTTAGTCATCACTTTTCACATCTTCTAAGCTATCAAGCCAAACATGACTGCCTAGGAAGCAGCCAGTGATACTGAACTGGGGCTTGTTTTTCAGCTCCTGGACCTAATTTCTTGTTCACATTACCATCAGGGCCACCACAGTCAGAGCTGCTAAAGAAAGCATGCTCAGCCTCCCAAAAAGCACTTCCACTGAGCCCTCAGTGATCCACATCGATGGGAGCCACTGTCACACTGACTGAACCCATGCTGGGGCAGACAGGGCCTCCCACACCCTCTGATGACTCAACAAAATTCACCAGTAGGACCTTGGTTGTCAGGGAAGGAAAAAGAAAGTTTGGCAAGGGGGAATCTTCTACAGATGCCCACTGTTCAATAAAACAATACCTTGGGCTTTATTTTTGGATATACAAAATGTCTAGGAAGTGCTGTTAGACTAGTCAGAAGAAACTCACTCATAAAGCTAGCCTCTCTCCTAACTGCTACCCTCAGAGTTCTCCTGTCCCCACAAATGTGTATTTTTGGAAGCATAATAACAGGGAATAAAGTATTAGCAAGCATGACATGGTGATGTCTGCTAGTGCTGCTCTATTTCCATCTGTGTCAGCATTCCCCTTAGGAGCCCCCATACCACCTCAGAAATGCACAGGCAAATCCTGTCATGGTTCCCACTGCTTAAACAACTTCACCCTGTAAAACTGTTCATGAAGTTCCTCCCTCTATCCCTCCCCTGTCAGGCTGCACTAGATGCCAAGAGCTAGCAGTCACACCTTGCCTAACCTTCAGCTACCTAAAACATCGGCAATTCACAGGAATTAGGCATCCTCTCTAGTCAAATGCCAAGAACAGACACCTCCAGAGCAACTCAGCCCATCCTAAAATAGCTGCCTACAACTTGTGGGCTGAATTACACTTTGGTGGTTCCTCTCTCTACCCACTGACAATCAAGAGAGCAGGAAACACCTCAACACCTCATTTTAGTCTGTCTAAAATTAAACTAAATTAATCCTACCCCACTTCTTTCCTCTTGGGACTATCACATTTCCCCCCATAGACTCATTTTACAGATAAGCAACAAACCAAGGAAAGTCTCCTTGCTTCTGGCAGCCTGTGCAGGGTGCTGCCATGGTCAACCAGGACTGTTTGTGCTCATGGAGGAGAAATATCTTATCTCCTTGTTTCCTTTGCAGTTTCTTGAAATAGGCTCGGGCCATTCTCAGAATGCACTGCAAGATCACAGAACATGTAGGGTTAGATCAGTCCTGTGTAGATTTATGACACGTGATCTCAAAGTATTCTTGTATTATTTGAGAAAGCAGTGGGGAGAGGCAGAGATTGCTTGGAAAAGCACAAGGCCTCTTCAGACAACAAACCTGAACTCTAGAAAACCCAGCACTGTTCTGTCCCTGTGGGCTGACCTTGTGCTCCAGTCCAGGCCCCAAGTTGGTTTAGTTGTGAAATGCAGCAACGAGTTCAGGAATATTAGGGAGATCAAGAATCTAATCCACAAACTCCAAGGAGCCTGTGAAAGGACTACAGAGATGGTTTGTTGCCCTTTAAGGCTTTCAGTGCTTCCCACAGGCAATTCAGCACACACTGATAGACTAAATGGTTTGTTTATTTTTCACCTGCAGGTGCAGAAGGGTTTATGCAGACTGACGTGTTAGTTTTCTCTTCAGAGTTGTTCCCATACAGCTATGCAGAGCCATAGGTCTCCTTGGCTCTCTTTTCAGCAGGAGGACAGTTAGCTTTCATTGGAGTAAACAAGGGAAAAATTTGCTGTGTCACTCAGATCTCCCCCACTGTAGGGATCTAAATCCCTCTTTATACTGAAGTCTCTAAGCTCAGCAGAAAGGCAGCAGGGTTTCCAAAGAAGACAGTTGGTTTGCTTGTTTATGAAGAACTTTGTCCTCCAGGCATTCCAGTCCTACTGAGCACTTTGCTTCAGGTTCCTTCCTGCCAAAGGTCACAGTTAAATGTCCAGTGCAACATCCCACCAGCCCACCATCTAAGCAGCAGACATAAGGGCAGTTTGACCAACATACAATTTCCTTTTTAAAATCCCTCTTGCTTTTGTTGGACACATAACTTCCTAAAAAACACTGTGGAAATGCTCCTGCAGAAAGGCCCTGTGGTGCAGAATAACCCAATGAAAACAGCCAGTACAAGCTCAGGTGTCTTAATTAGAAGAGGGACAGCGTTCTGAGTGGTAAATAGGGTAGTAATTAATTGCAAGGGACTACCATTATTCTAGATCACTGTTCATGGTCACATTTTAGACAGAAAGCACCAAACTCTTGGCTGAGAAGGAGGAAAAGAAGTGGTACTGGACAGACCAGGATGAAATCAGAAAGAGAAGCTGATGAAACCACTGCAGCATGTGGACACTGAGTAGTTTTGTGAAGCAGGGTACACTTCCTGAGCTGAAGAGAGACAAAACTGGAGAAGAAAGAAGAAAGGCAGAGTGCTGCAAACTTGATGAAGCCAACAACAGCCATTAAAAAAAAAAAAAGTGGCAGTATTGTCTCATTATTGCCAACACAACCAGTTGTTGGTTTGTTTTTTTTTTTTTACAAATATATATTTCCTTTGGAATCTTGCAGAGAAATCTTCAAGGTTTTTAAGGAAGTCAACAAGCCCAGAACCTCACACCCTCTTATTCAAAGTGCAGGCATTCCACTCTTGTGGAAAAGCCATGCTAGGACCAGATTTGGCTACGTGCATGGTTTTGCGACAGCTTATGAAACAGGCTTTGCGTCTCCTCCTCCCGGCTTTCGTGCTTAGCTATAAACTGCCTTATAAAGAGAGTTACTGTTACAAGGCAAGCAAGTGACTGGTTTTTTCTGAACCTTTACTTTGTCTAATATGTTTCAGATTTCTGCAGTCTCTGCCAAGCTTTTCCATTCCCTTTCTTTTTTTTTTTTCTTTTTTCCTAAAGACATAAACCAGTCTTATGACTGGAATGGCATTGCCAAGAAAAACAATCTAGGGCTGATTTTTAGCATTACATAACAAGGGGGCAGTTTAAGAAAAAAACCCAAGTCCAAAGCAGCAGGTTGAGTGCAGTTTGTGCAGCAAAGAATTAGAGCTCTGAAGAAAGAAACTAAAGAAATCGAGCAACTGGTGTAGTTGTACCTCTTTTCATCTCTGAATTAATACTTCACAGCTTTTCTAAGCCGACAATATTTAAAAGCTGCAATGCTCTGTTTAGCTTTATATAAAGACGTCACTATATGATTTTCATTTGTTTTGTACATGGAAAAAATGCTGTAATCCTAACTAGTGGTCACAAAGAAAGCAAGGAAAGAAGAGAAACAAGCACTCTCCCAAGGCTGGCAGACCCCCTATCATAATTTCCTTCTTGGATTTAATGAATGTGCTGCATGGAAAAGCTGGCATTTCCAGTCTAACACTGTGCATGTTGAACACAAAACACCTCTTCAGTAACTAGAGAAGACCATCTGGCATCTTTTACTACCAGAAATCTTAAAATAATGGGAGAATTCAGGTATTCAGCACTGTATATCAGGAATGATCTCCTCCTGCTCCTTTCCCATCTTCAGGGAAGTTTCTACCAATTGCTAGTTTCCTTCCCTTTTGTATGGCCAGTACAAAAAGTGGAGGTGCTGTTAAGTATGCAAAGTGTTTGGTATTATGTGTTAATTAGATTCCTTACCATATCTCCTAGCCCATGGGAAATGTCTGCAAACATACCTTCATCTGCTTGACCGTGTATCGCATTGTTCCAAAGGGTCCATCTTTCATGAGCTTCTTCCCCACCACTTTAGCTCGGATCACTGTCATACGGGAGAGAAAAATAATGCAAATTATAGACAACTTTACACAGCATTTTTGCTATATCCTCCACTTAAAAAAAAAAAACAAACACAAAACTTTGTTTACATAAGTTATCCTGTAGAATAAACAAAAGTCCAGGTCAACCTTCCTCTCAATTTATTCTAAGTCTCTAACATAGAGAAAGTATGTAAAATGGGATGGCAAAGCAGGTATTTATTTAGAGGAAATCCAGTTCTGTATGAAGAATAAGAACAAGCATTATTTGTGGTTAAGTCTCACTGAAATCCGCAGAGCAGGCTGTAGCTGGGACCAAGACAGATCACAATCTTTGCACCAAGCAAAGTTTGTAGTACCTTAACTCTCAACATACAGGATGATGTTCAATAGGATAGTACTTTTACTTTGTTCTTTGCGTGCCCACTGCAACTTCTGTCTCCCAATAAACATAACAAGTCAGTACAGGGCATTGGAATATCTCATATCTGGGATTTCATTACAACTGCCACCTCTGAGGTGCCACAAAACTAACAAATGCTCCCTTGAACAAACAGCTACTGTGCAGACTGGAATATTCAGCAACCACCAAGTGCCCAGTGAAAGCTGCCAGGCTAGCCAGAAGTCACCTGGAAAACAAACTAAAGCTGACCCATCAGATCTTATGTACATTGCACATGTGCATTGTATTTCCTCGTGGATAACAAGGGGCAGTGTGTGCTCTGTGGCACAGGTACTGCCAGTGTACCATAGATGCACCACAGCAATGTCAACTGAGCCCAACCCACCACAGATAAGGATTTTGAAATTCCACAGATAAGGATTTTTTTTTTTTTAATCTAGTGGGAAGTTTACAGTCAGTGCTTAATGAAGGGTTCTCTTGCTCATCCATTTTTGGGGCATTCCCCACACACACACACAAGAAAATTTTAAAAACTGTTCTATCAATCCTCTTTGAAAAAGTTCTTCAACTACCTGCTCATCTCAGCAGAGGAGCAAAGCTCAGGGACAGGCAGGCATTATCCATTTTAATCTATCACAGAAAACCAAAAAAAAAAATGCAGAGAGGCATAGAAATGAGCCAAAGAGGTGGAAGCAGGAAAATACAGTGAGTTATTTGCATTACAGCACTATCTAACAGCAGCAACAAAGTTCTGGGATACGTTTTCCTGACTATAAAGGACAAATCCGTAGAAGCCCACTGGAAGGAATGGGGGAAAAGAGAAGACTAAGGTTTTTTTCACTACCTAGGTCCAACTAAGGAGACAAAAAGCTTGTCCCAGCTTTTGGAATAATCAGAAGAACAGATAGGTCTGGTTTTACACACCAGTTCCTGGACTTTGTTCCACGAGGGTGGTGTGACATGAAGACAAATCCACTCTGCTCTGATTTATATCCTGTGCTTCAGCCAGACTTGTCAAAGTAATTTTAAACTAGGTAGGACAGTCTTGGCTTTGATTCAAAGAACTAAAAAACCTTCATTCACTAAGTGTAAAACTTCAAATTTTTTTTAACTTCTATTTCCCAATGGCAGTAAAAGCAATTGTATTGATTCTTCTATTTAACAAGTTGTTCTGACTTCAATTTACTCTCATCTTCACATTTTAGTAGCCATATTGAACTGTGTGCTTGAGGACTGCAAATATATTTAAAGAACTAGCTTCCTCCACTTGCTGCCCCCATCCACCAGCAAAGCTACAGAAACGAGACTGTCCAAGGGTCAGTGAGAAAGAACATAATTCCTTAAGGCTTTGCAAATTCCAGGACAGCTCACTAACACTGGAGTCTATAGCAGAGAGTGTCAAAAATCTTCTCTTCATTTGCTGATACACTGAAATTGAAAAAAACTGGTGTTTGCCCAACACATCTAACATCAAAAAAAAAAATCTTATATCTTATTGACAATTATAAGAAATATACTAAAAGTCAGTATTACAAAATGCTAGGGTTTCCAAACCAGAACATAGTTAGCATATAAGATCAAAAGCACATTCTCAGTTGCTGACAAAATACCTAAAAAACCATTTTCTTCATGTGTTTCACTCCTAGCCTGTCAGTCCTTTGACTTCTAGTTAGGGTACCACAGCCATTTCAGACAGAAGCTTTGATTTATGGACTAACCAACAGCTTCACCAAATATTAAAAACACATACCTCTACTAGGACATAAGAGCATTCTGATTTCAACTAATAATACCCTTGCAAACAAGCAGAAGGATCTGTACTTTTCTATTACTGTTCCCTAATAAAGTTGGAGAACCATCCTAGCAAATTTAACTAGAAAAGCCATGACAAACCTTCATGTGAGCTATCACTTCAAGCCTTTTGTAAGAGGGTCAAGCCCTCTGTTTTTCAGAGAAGGTGCCTTTGTCACTCCAATGGTAACATTTCTAGCTAAGTTCTTTTCTTCACTGAAGAGCTAGAAATGAAAAAAAACCCACCCTGCACAATTTTTCCCATATTAAAGGAAAAAACAACCTGTTAGCCAAGTATCAGAGGACATTCCAAGTTAAGTCTATCACCTTTAATTTGTGTGGTTACATTCCCGTCCCTGAGGATGAGATGCCTCTGAGCTACTGGAGAGAAATGCTGGATGGACAGAACTGCTCTTGCAAGTGTAGCTTCAACCCCCTAAGGCTCCACACACGAGAGCCACTTGTACACCTTGCTCAGAGCAGAGCTCCAAGCTGCACACCTGCAGCCACATGTTTCCCAGTCCCTATCTTTGCTCCTTCAAGCCATCACTCCCCAGTTATATGGCTGGGCCACTCTTCACACCTGGCCAGAAAATAAAGAGCATTTCTCCTGACTGAGCAGAGGCCATTTGCCTACTTGCCAGAGGAACCTTTCACCCTCTGCAAATTATCTGAAATTTACAGCATTTCTCTTGCAAATTCAGTCCATGTTAAGTTAATGAAGTCGACTGTTTACTGCTGCAGACTCCTACTTCTTCAGCAGAATGAGGCAAAAGGTGCTGTGACTGCTCTCCTGAGCTCCTCCCTTCTCCTTGAAGCTCTATTACAGTCCTGCTATTACTGATGGGAACTTTATCCCACACAAGTGGTCACCAAAATAGCTGCATATTTTTAAACCACAATTCCTTTGAAGCACTGCCTATGAAAATACTCCAAGATGAATGTTTCTCAGTACTTTGGGGTTTCAGGTCAGGTCACTTTGTGGGACTGGAGCAGTTGGCAAGGTCTCATGAGTGATTTGTAATTATTTATGAAAAGCTAAATTAGACAAGGATATAAATCTTGGTAAGATAAGCATGGCAGCCATGCCATGATATAAAGAGGACAAAACATTTGTACTGCTTCTCAACATTTGACATGATTAAAAAATTGAGGGAGGAAACATCCCCTCATGTAAGGAAGGAAACCAGGCTTTTAGTTGATACTCTAAAAAAAATAATTAAAATAACAACCTGCTGTGTTTGAGTATTCAAAAAATGCATCTAAGAATGTATCACAAATTATTAGTGTATTTATCTCTTTTCCCTGGATTTTTTGTGGTTTTTGTTTGCATTTTCTTAATGTAAACTAGCTTGGTAGTTAGGAAAACAGAGATGGCTCAGATTCGCCAGGACTAGCATAATGCCAGCAGCTACTGGTTTGTGTTTCCCTGGCATCTCTAGTGTGGTACAAACTGTCTGCTGGTGCAAGAACACTCATAAATACAGGCAAAAATCACCTACATATTTTCCAATGTCACTGGATGAGGTCCTCTAAAGGCAAACAAATCAGAATGGGAACAAGAAAAGTGACCTTTTATTTGCCCACATGCACACATATCTAACTCGAGTACTCTTTACCTTATCACTTACTCTGTGGCCGTTTTCTCAAGGATTCAAGGGAGAATAGGCCTAAAGGCAAGGCATGAAGCAGAAGAGGACATTGACTTTACATCTGAGATGGCAGAAGGCATTCTTTGCACAAATCAAGGAGCAGAAAAACAGAGATTAAAACATGCATTCGCTGAGCTGAGGAAACAACACGGTGAAAAGACTTGTAGCTACCAAGTAATTCCACCCAGGCACACAGTAACTACTACATGTGTGGCAGCTCGTTTTCCCCACCGATATGCAACATCAAATGTCCTGGTTCAGTTTAGCCGGTGTCCTTTATCGGGACCAGCCACTAGATGGTGACCCTGTCCCAAATCTTACCTTCCCCCGATGAGAGGGCAGCGGTACAGACCCGGGCTAACACCACCAATCCCAGCTGCTTGTTCAATTGCACCATGAGAACCAGATGCTTTCATGCAAGTGAACTGGTTGTCATCCATAAACAGCATTTTAAATGGAGGCACACCCTTCAGAGACCAGGATTTGCTCCAAGCCCATTTCCCTTGTGACCAATTACCATGAACAGCTCAGGAGGGTAACAACTGCTACACTTCTCATTATAGTTTCAAGGATTTATTTTATTGGTGTGCCATATAAGTAATTTTAAGTGAGAGCTTTGGCTGAAACGCATGCTCATTGCACTTAAGTGCATGAAGGATGCAGAGGACTTGTTGTTTACTAATGGAGACGCACGGGACAAGTTATTCTCCCAGGCCATTCTCTGACGTAGTGGCTAAATTAAATATATAGGGAGCAGCAACATGACTGGGAGGCTGAAGAGAAGCTCCTTCTGTCCTGAGGCCACTGACTACACCAACACTTAAAAACACTACTTTAACACCAGACACATGATATGCCAAGGAGGATGGTTGCCATTTTATTTATCCAAAGACTATACAAGGGTTCACTTCCATGAGCAATTTACTGAGACCTTTTTACCAGCTTTACTAGCAGCTCTCTCATTTGATCTGCCTCACAAGAACTCCTGTCTGTGCTGGTACATGCTGGAGGGCTCACATCACACAGGGCTAAGGCAGCTCGTATGTTTTAGACTTCTCTGAGTATACCTAGCACACTACTGAGTGTCATTTATGGGGGTGTCCCTAATGTGGTCAAGGCAGGATGCTTTTACACACAGATTTTCTAGTACTGGTGCTGATGGTGCTGCTAAGATGGAATTGCTCTCTCCCTTGCTCACTCTCACAAGACGCATTCCTTTTCCCACTGTCCTGGCCGATCTGTTAGCAATTACTATCAACACTCTTGGTTGCCCTAAAACTAGAGGACCATAACTAAAGGTGGATTTTGTCCTTTGAACTGTAAGTGTGGCCCAACTGTATGCAGCCTTTTGGGAGGCTCTATTAAATTGCCCTGTGGCTGCAGGCTTCTATGAGCAGCAAGTAGCTGGTGCCTGGTTTAGGAGGGGGAATAGATAGCAGCCCTTCACTCATTCCTCCACTTCCACAGGAAAGCAGAGAGGAGAGGGAAACACTGATTACAGCAGGGGATTTATGAAGAGGGGAAAAAAACAGAAGCCTCCAGCCAGTTTGATGATCTGTTACTACTGAAAGTTGCCTCCTCCTCCATGACCAAAACAGAATTCTTTTATAAATCAGAGTGTTGAATTTGAAGCGTTCTTGCAAAGCACAAGAAGGCTGAAAAAATACCATGGAGAAGCTTTCTTTTGCCTCATTCCATCATGACTTTCATCCAAAGCCAAAAAAGGCAAACCAAACCCCTTTTGCTTTGTCTTTGAAGAAGTCAAATTCAGCTGTGCTGGTACACAGCATCACCAAAGAACATCAAGGAAGCAAAAAAAAGGTAGTGAAGTTAAGAGGTTCACTGCTGGTTGCCTTCTTCTCATGCCCTGACCAACAAACTAGTTTCCATTACTGGCACTCCAAATCTTGACTTCTCGTCTTTTCAAAGTGCTCTCATGAACACTAACAGAGAAAGAGCACCTTTTCAACACCATTCACCTCTGCCAGTCAGTTGTCACATAAATATCACATTGTGAAGGGTGTGTATTTACATCAGCAAATGTGTTGGTAACTAACAATGAAAGTCTAAATAAAAACAGGAAAGCGAGACAGAGATCTTCCCTTTCCCTGTTCTAACCAGAATTATGACATTTACTTTTGGCCTTTGTTTTACAGTTCCAAAAAAACTTCCCCTGTCTGTGGCATGGCAAGTCTGTTTGAAGGCCACCCCAAAGAAAAGTGGAAGGCAATTAAATGGGTTTGCCCAGGCCTAAGCTCCCTGTAAAACAACTGATCACAATTACACTTGCTAAATATTAACCACATTTCCCATCCCTGCAGATTCCCTTGCAACTGAGATTCTGTTTGCACAACATGCTGTGCTTTTTGACTTCTAACACTGCAGAATAAGGAGTGATACAACTTTTTCATTCAAGATTTTGATTGTGTCAGACCTTCCATCACCTCAAAAAGTATATGCTTCTCTAGAAGGGCTTTACTTAGGAGAAAGTTAGTCCTCCCAACAAGACCATAAATTAAAGAAACAAGGTTGCATAAAAAAACCAAGCAGAACTGGTTAGTGCTTGGCATTTCACCTGTAGCTTATTAACTGGATACAACCTTTGTGATGTCAGCAGTATCAAGCAGTTTCTCCCTCCCTATATGGCGCATCTGATCCTATGGAAGTCCAAGCACTCTTTGAAATACGTAAGAATCAGAGAGAAACAAGAGATCTCTGTTAAATGAGAACCTGCAAATTCTCTTCTGGACATTTCTTTCAGGTTCCTATATGCAACTTGGCCAGTTGCTCAAACTCCCTTCAACTGCCCAGCACTTCCCCTGCATTTAACTCCTGATGTTAGTTCCCCCACTCCCCCATCATACACACCGTTGGGAATACAGAAGGAAGACTGAATGGAGAAGGAAGAATGGATGGATCTAAAATGCATTTATATTCATTTAAAATGTCCAAGTAGAATCTCTTAGATCCGTATGTAGATGTTAGTACATGTAAAAACTAGCTTCAGGAAATACCTCATGAAAAACACAGAGAAGCTAAAGGAAAGAAAGAAGAAAAAAACTCACTGTCTGTTGTTACCAGCTACTAAATTCAGTGAAGCCAGGTAGACATAAGAGATTAGCTAGATAAGGAACAGAGTTGAGTTACTGGAGTTACATGCATTGCTGGGTTAGTCTCACAACTTGCATTCAACAAAACATTCTAGGTTTGCTATAGATCTAAGCAGAGACACTGCAGACTATGTAATGACCGTGCCTACAGCATTGAAAACACTCTGGTAAAATAAAAGGAGAAAACAATGTCATTCCTGCCAACTAGACATTTTTCTGTCTCCCTTTTGGCAGGCTTCTTTTTTTACTTTCCACCTATATTTTTAAAATCGTCACTGGAAGCTGAATTCAGGCTAAAGGCAAAAGGCAGTAGGCAAGAATCAGAGAAAAGGAAGGAAAAAATATACAAGTGGAGGGAGGGGAAGGGAGTGTCTCATGTACAGAGCACAGTAGAGGCATCTGACATCTCTCTCCAAAGAGTGTTTTCAGCAGAGTGCATTCTCCAAGGACTGTTTTCAGCAGAGTGCATTTTGCCTCATTTTGTGTCTCTGACAACTGCCAAAGGCAGAAATGTTTTCAGCCAAGGTTAGCAGTGTTGGAAATATGGTTGTCAAAACTATCACACAAAAGCTCTTCCAAAGCCAGCTTACAGCAGTGGATAACAAGTATATGACTCAGAGCAATACTCAGCTCAAAACACCTTTTCCGTTTCCTTTTGTCTACGTACAATTGGTTCTAAGATTTAGTTCAACCCTCTCTTCCAGATCAAGTACTTCTCAACACAGTACATAGAGGACCAGGGGAAGCCAGGCTGAGACAAGGCTCTGGTTTCCCACAGTTCTTTGGAACTGCTCAAAGGAGCCACAGGTCTAAGCTTTCCACTCAGAGAATATGGCAGAGCTGATGTGAGACCAATTAGGGGCAAATGGAAACCATATGTGATTTTAATGAAACAAGAAGCTGGTGCACATAACTTACTGCTGCAGGAGCATTTACTGCCTGAAAGGAATGTGCATCTGGCATTGATCGTTTCCCAACCCATCAAGTGAGCAGTAACATGGAAAGCAAAATGGAGCATATGATGAGAGACGAATTGCCTAAAGAGTACAGTTAGGGGAGCAGCCTCTGCAAGCAGAAAAATATGTCCTTTGCCTGTGATTTAGTGATACAGCTGTAATGAGGCTGATCTTCTGTTTCCACAGATCATGATGATAAACTGCAAGAACAAGTGCTAAAGTGATTAAAATGGATCAAGTGATATTTTCAAGAACCTACCACAATCAGAGAAATCCCATTCTGATTCACATGGGGCAGACTTTTTTTCTCTTGAGGTCATGGGCACTCTTTAAAGAACAAAATACTGTTGAACTAAGCAATTCTCAAATTATGTTGTTTTCTGGTGTACATCAAAATGGGTACACAATGAGATTTCAGGTTGAAGAGGCAATCTAGACACACCCTTCTGAATTTATTTTTTTTTTAATTTACTATAAATTACCCAGGAAGTTTCAATTCTGCTGAGAAAAGGAAGTCTCCAGCCTGTAAAGTTGTAGATAAGTTGCTTTATGGGGCTATAGTAGTTTCTTCTGTAGGCTGTTGTGTTGCAGCTTAATATCAGGTTTCAGAACAAACCCACTGTCTCCACTAAGCAGCCAAGAAATGGCTCACATACATCAAAGAGGAGGTGAGGGAAGATGTTCTCATCCAGCACTTGACGAGTGAATGCCCAGGGCTTGAACCTGGTAGATGCTACTTGGCATTACAAGTAATAATGAAACTTCTGTAAAACCAGACACATAGAACTGGCACGTTTTTGTCCTTAGTGCTAGATTTCCCTTGGGATATAACCAGAGTTACCAAGCATCATAAATGCATCACTGTATTTTTTAAGGATGCAATATAAAAATTTTTGAGCTAAATCTGCCAAGTTATTAGTCTTTCTTAACCCACTATGCAATCCACAAACCCACTGGGCACCAGATCCAAACAGTTCAACAGGAGGAAGAGGAGGAGGAAAGACAGTCCTACTAAAGAGAACATCTGAAGTCAGTTTTCATCTATGCATTAGAAGTAGGGAATCTCTGACAGCCATGTAAACCTTTCAAAAGAGAGATTATCAAAAGCCCCAGGCCTGGACACTCCCTGCTTCATCAACTTACTTCAGAGGACTCTCCTTGCTCCAGCACCTTAGCCATCTGGGATGGGTGCCAGCTTTCTGCGAGGAGGCCGCACTCCACTGATCACATGGTTTATGCTCAATTTTGCACGTAGGAGCTAGAGAGGAAGAACTGTTTGGGAACATGTATAGATTTCAAGGGTACTGGGTGGGCCTGCAAATTCCTTCCTGCATTACAAAACTTGCACTAAACTGACATGCTAAGCAGCTGTCCATACCAGAGAGGTATACATATTTAACCAGGTCAGGCCTACAGGCACTGCTCTGCTGTTCCTATTCACACTGGGCCTGACAGGACCTCATATTTGGTCTGCCAGACCCTGAAATTAAACCTGCATTCAAATAATTTCCCCAATGAAAAGAGTATCTTTGCCCACCATTCTGGAGACATCATCAATTGTTCTCAAGCTGCCAGCATCTGCAGACTCTTCACATACACCTGACATGTCCATGACACAGTTCTGGTTATATCCCAATGCTTAAGGAATTTACTAATTGCTCATTTTATTAATGTCTGTTATGTAATCACAGTAATTACTACCATGTAACTGACCTTAGGTACATGAAGAATTTTATGGAGTATGAGCACCACGTAAAGCTTTAGGTGTAGCACTCAGATCCTGATTCACTGTTCATTAAAGCAAGTAGGAAACCTCCCTGAGTCCTGAGTGAGCCTCACATAACACAGTTCCCAGCAGCCTACAGGTCAAGGACAAGGACAACACAAGGTCATGGTTAGGACAATAGCAGGGCAATTTAACTAATCTGCCCACCAATCCAGAACTTTCCAGAAGTCCCTGTAGTGCCTTGTCAAAACTGCATTCCAAAGCATCATCCTTCACTTTTGACTTTAGAAGGCTTCAAGAACTCAGTGTTTGATTTGTTGTGGAAATCAGGTAAAAAAACAACCAACCAAAAAAAATCCCCAAAAAACCAAAACTACCAGTTCTTTACATGAGCAACACAAATACTGCACGCTGTGCACCCTCTGGCTCTGAAGACAGGATTCTCCCTGTGCAATGACACAGAGCACCGACAGCAGAAAAGATAGATAGCCAGTGGTCAGTCACCTTCCTTCTTTAAACAGTTTGCTCAAACTCCTTGACTGTCCTAGGTGTTCCATGGAAACTACATCTCATTCTTCTACTACCCAAACTTTCTTCGCACACGCTTTTCATCAGAATTTCGTATCCAAGAACAACCCAGTAGACCATAATCAAAATGGATTCCCAGAAGTACTGTATCATTACTAGGGTGCTTATATACATCCTTGGTGCTACCAATGACATATTAATGAGTTATGATTCTTAGCCAGATTTGTGTAAGTGCAGAGAACACACTGAATGGTTATTCATGCCTGTCTAACACCAATTGTTGACTTTTTTTTTGCACATTAATATTTATACAAATTAAAGACTAACCCATGTTGTTTTATTCTTAGACAGTGCTAATAATAAGTGGGTTTGTTTAAATGGAAATGCTCAAGTCTGACCATATGAATCTGATGGAGTTTCACTCTGAAGTGAATGTACCAGTCTGTGCTACTGGAGTTTGACACTTCAGAAAGAATTCTTACTGAAAACTTTCATAGATTTCCAATTTGAAGGAGGCAAGCTTGCATTCCCATATCAGTTCTTAGGTGTCCGTGTAACTTTTTAGAAAAAAACCTAAAGGTCACAAGATGTGGTTGGGTAATCATTTCACAGCTGCCCTGGCACAGTGATGGCTATTTTTGAATGCTCTAAGGCCCATTTACTGTTTGGGAGGCAGAAGTTCTCTGGATATGGCAGTGCTGAATGTTTACAGAGAAGGGTAATCATTTCCAGGGTATCCACCAAGCCTGACTGTTTCCTGCCTGTCTCAGTCTCCTCAGACATTGCTGTAACTGGACTATTTTGGCAAAGTAATGAACCACACTCCTAAGAGCCAGCTTTTCAGGGCTGGAGTTAAGCTCGCACCTGGAACACAGGTGTAAGCTTGTTTAAACGTTGACAGGGAGGGAACTAACAGAAATACAAGGGGAAATACCTCGTCTCAGTTCACTGGCAGCAACACAATCGCAAAGCAAACTTGTTTGTTCATTAATGCAGCAAACATAAGGAGAACAGCCTATTGACAAGGACTGGAGCAAGCAAAGGGAATCTAGTTTTGTGTTGTAAAGGGAATTCTCAGCATTCAGGAAAAGCTAGATTTGTGTTTTAAAGGGAATTCTGAGCATTCAGAAAAAGCTAACTATAAGCCTAGAAGGACTAATGAACTGGAATCTTTCCCAGCTTGAGAGGCAGTGTGTAACCTGATCAAAATCATCACTTCCAGAAGGGGAGGCTGTTACTGTTAAGCCATCAGGGATGTTTTTGGAAAGCTTTTTCCTGTCAGGGATCATGGCTTTACTTAAGTCACAATTTTCACAGAAAGTATCAACTCCAGCAAAACTGGGTTTTATTCATTTTTTTCTCAGAGAAAAATTGAACTATTTTTAACCTGCATCAGCAATTCTCTTCAAATGCACTTGAAGTCTTAATGTTGACATGAAAGACACCTTCAGTCAAATTGGACATTGTCAATTAATCCTTCAAAACATTAGATTCAGATCTATCTGAATCACTTTTCCTAGAAAATGTCATGGTGAAACTCCAATATTATCATTTTCCCTTACATTTCAGATGGAATAAGCTTCTACCATTTCAAAATTCTCTATGAAGCAGAAAATCTGACCCTCATCAGCAAGTTTCTAGCCTTCTCTTTCACTGTATATAAATCAGGTGACAACAACAATCTCTAATAACAGAAGCAAGAGTAATTCCATTTTTGTCCTAATTTTTCAGACATGGCAAGTAAATTCATACCAATGAGAGCTGCAGGTACTGAGAACTTGCATAATTTCAAAAAGTAAGCCATTATCCCCTATGATTTCAGAGTATCTAAACTAAAATCAGCATTCAACATCAAAGATCAGTCCTTTAATTCACTGTGCCAATAAAAGTCTGCCAACACTGCAGACTGTAAATGAACGTAGACCTACAAAAACCATTTTTTAAAGCAACTTAGGATACCACAAACACTAATTTAACCTGTTCCTCATCAGCCTGCTTAGTGCTTGTACTTTGAGCCTGCAGGCAAGTCAGAAAGTCAACTCTGTTATAACTGTGATAACTGCTTTCCTACTCTCATTTTCCTTTCTGGCTGTTTCCAACATTTTGAAGCAGTATTGTTTGATTGCAGGCTGCTTCCTGAAGCTGCTTCCTTCAACTGCCCACTGAACCCCGTTGGAAACTTCATACTGATTTTAACTGGAGTGGAATCAGGCCCTAAATAAGCAGTGGAGAAATCCCTGGACTTACAAACTGAACAGCTGTCTCTGGATTTCCAAAAGAGAAGTTATTCCTGCAGCTGTTTTCCCCTAAGTGCCATATCGCTCCAAATTGTTACAGGACTGGAGGGAGGGGGAGAAGGTGGAATCTTAATAGTCCATTAAAAAGGCGTATGGGCCATTGCGCAGCAGCTCTTTCAGTTCGGCTCAGGCAGGGTCACTGCTGCCAGACTCAGACAGCCCTAAGGGCACGGGAAAAGTCGTCTTCTTGTTTTCACATCTCATTCACGCAATGGATAACGAGGGGGAGGGAGGAATCAGATTTTGGGTTAATTAGCACCATGAACAGACAGCTGCATTGTCATTAAAAGTTCAAGAAGTCACCGGGGTCATCACCGAACTGCGAGATGTACACACAAGCACACGAGGCACACGTCTTAAGCCTGCGCTTGGCAGCCTTGCCCGGGCTCTGATTTGCTCCTACCCCAAGGATACACTTTGAGTCAAGAACACTGAACTGCTGTAGCTCTGAGAAGACCAGAGCATAAACGTACCCCATCTGAATAGCAGTTGTTCATCCCCTTGGAACTACTTCATTTCACACATAATATACCAACTAAGAATAGTTACAGAGCTTTTTTTCCCCTGAGAAAAATCAGAGGTGTGGCTTACAATGTGTAGTTTCATGTTCGCTTCTAACAATCTGTGGGATAAGCAGAACCCCAGTTAACAAAACCATGCTGTTGGTGCACACTGTTTCCTTCCACAAGCAAGGAAGCTGAGGAAGTGCAAGTGCACATTAGCAAATTCAGAAATGAGCATGTATGAATAATAATGAAAAGATTAAAACCTCTAAAATGTCAAGGACTGCTATTAATAAGATTTGGAACAGTGTTAGCCTCAGAGAGTCACAAGTTGGCTTAAAAACAAAAACAACAAATTATCCAACTATGCAAAACAGCCACAGATTACATTCTCCTTGCCTCAGACTGCAGTAACATTCTGTTAAGGGATTTTAAGGAAAACACAACAAGACAATTAAGGATTCCCCTGTCACCTTCCAAACAGGGCAGAGAATAAATATAATCTTGAATAGATGAAACATTACTGGTTCTGCAGAAAGCAGACCGGCATTGCCTGGTTCTGTGAGCTTTAGCTTTGCTGCCTACATATTCTAAAACCAAAATTGATCTGAAACCACCATCATTATAGTGAAATCTCACCAAAACACAGTTTTGTTTTTCTGGGTAAAAGCATAACAGATCCTGCTTACTCTTCCTATTAAATTGGCAGGCAAACATGTAGCTAACTCATGAGTGTATAGTTCCATTCAGTGCCTGGTCTTTGGCAAGGAAAAATACCCTGGGAATACACAGAAACAAGATTTCTTTTATTTTATTTAACACCCATTCATCCCAGTTTACAATGATTGTCCACATTACTGCATTTCAGTATGTTTATGACAATATAGCATGTTGCAGCAACTCTAGCAGTGATGTTTGTATGAGGAGAAAAAGTAGAATAAAGAGATACAGTCCAAAATTCAGTGGGGAAATCACATACATCAGCATTTTGGTCCTAATTGCCCAAATTAAGATGGGGTACTGCAAGCCCTGGTGGATTTCATCAGAGAAGGGAACCAAGTGGGCTAAGCTACTTTTAGAAAACTCCTCTGAATCCTTCCTCTCCCATTCAGGTCCTGGATATTCTTTTGAACCAAAACTGTCTTTCCCATATTTTTCAACAGTGCAACCTAGTGATGCTTCCTCAAAGCACCACCACAGTGTTTCAATAACAACTTTGGTCAATCTTTCCAATGTTGGTCCACATATATATTGAGGAGTATGTACTGGAGGAATCCTGCCATGTGCTGACCTTATGACAGTTTGATGAACAAACACTGAACCTTCACAAAAATGTGAATCCCCGGGTGTGCCAAGACAACTACCACCCCTATAATCCTGTTCTCTCCTCTTTCCTTCTTTCTGTCAAAACAACAGTCAGGATGTAAGCAGAATGTCAAATTCAGAAGAGGAGAGCTTTGAGCAGCACAAAGAACAAAGTTTACGTCAATAGCCCAAGCTGCCATGCTGCATAAAGGACAAACAGGAAAGCAGTTTCTGAAACAGGAGGGAAAGAAAGACCCGGTGCTTTCCTTTATCCAGCTCTTCCAACAGCCATTAGTACTAGAGGAAATCGGTGTGAGAAGGGCATGCAGAAACAAACACGAGATCTTGCACTGACAGGAAGGAACCTATTGGCTTGAAAACTTTCCGGTACTAGTGAAAGCTTTGTTTCCCATACAGCCAAATACACCAGACAGGTGCAGTCTGATGCTCTCAATCTACACCATTTCTTCAGTCAATTTAAACCTTGGAATAAAGGCTGGCAAGGACCTGCTTTCCACCCTGTTGATCTCCCAGTCAAACAGAAAAATAGGAAAACAGAATACAGTGGCAAACTCAAGAAATAGCTACAATTTAGAATGCATGTGGGAGGTAGATTAGGCACTCATCCCAATAAATTTAAAAAAAGAGTTCAGAGTTGAAATATGTCTCTATAGAGTTTTGGAAGGAACTTAAAATTCCATGGATTGAATCAATCTCCAATAACAACGAATTAAAACTACAGCCTCAGAAGGGAGCTTTGGGAAAGTCAGAGTACCCCACACCACACTTCTGGGAGGTATATTTTATCAGTACCAGGACTCCAGCTGCGCTGGATGATGCAAATGACCCACTATCATAGGTTCTGCTGCAGTGTGTTAGTTCCAAAGTAAAGGTGTTAAGGGCAAAATACTGATAAGGGTCACTAGCTATTTGCCACCTGATCTAGTTGAGCTTCTGTCTGAATGCCTTAAAACCTTCCTGTGATAGGATAGGAGTCTCCTAAATTACACCTAGAAGTTCGATCTGATATTATAAAATCTTCTGTTTCTCTGCTTCTCTGTAAAGCTGCAAACTGTTATACAGTGTGGGAAAGCAGAACAGCTACTTAATTCTATTGAAAATATACTGTCTGTAGAGAAGATGGAAAGAGACTTATTGAAGTCTCTTTTTTTATCTTGATCCTCTGAGGAAATAACCAACTAAATCCTTAATCCCCAACCCTTTGGGGAACAACAAAAAAAAAAAAAAAAAAAAAAAAAAAGGAAAAATAAAAAGGGACAGGTGCTGCTCTTCATATTTAAAAAAGTAAAACAAAGGGCTTAAGAACTCATCCTGCCCCCACCCCAGCACTATCTTTTTCAATACTGAAGTTCTTGCACAGGAACTGCAGCTCTTGTCTTCCCACACTTCTCTGGGTTTGTGATTTTTGCCCTGCAGGATGCTAAGGGGGGGCTGGCTATTCTGTGGCTATTGAAGTACTGTACATGATGGCTATTTAAGGGCCCTAGGGATCACTTCACTCTTTTATTTCCTCTTGGACTGATCCACCTCACCAAAGCATTTAAGATATTCAGTATTGTAAGTGCTATACTTTGCACACAGTGTGGTCTCTCAACTAGTTCCATCTTTTCCCCACCCTACATTCTCCCAAATACCAGAATTCTTTCAGCTTTCAGTTCTGTGCCTCATGTAACACATTATTTATTGGAGGAAACAATTTCCTTAGAAACACACCCATGGATCCTAATCCAGAGGTGAGCATGATAAATAAGGAGGATGTTTCACTTTTCAAGAAATTTAAAGCAGGGGACTCGGAAACCTCACACTTCACAAGATAAAGCAGAGGACCCAACAGTCACTCACTTCACAAGAGTTGGCCTAAAAGCTGTTTCATACTGTCACCTCAGATCCGTTTTATCTGCAATGTGCATTTCTCTGGCCCTATGAAAGGCAGGCAGGATATTTATAGCAGTGTCAGAGGAGGCAGGAAGTAGAGAACTGGGGTGGGTGCTTGGAAAGTGTATAAAGGGCTTGGAGCACAGGGGTCAGCCTGGAACTCCATTCCCCAAAAGAACACAGAGCTAAAGAAGAAGTGTTTGGGGAATAGCTGGTTTTCCACAGATATCCCCTGGCTCACTCCTCCTCTACCTGTCCCCTTTCCAACACCAGCCATTTCTCATCTTTCAAAGTTAAGCGGAAGTTTTCCATTCTGTGGTCTTCCTGTCTTGGTACAAGCAAGAGCATTTTTTTCTCTTATATTTTAACTGTTTGGAGACAAACAACAAAACCTGCTCACTGGAGGGAAATCTTCCTATTTACAGCTGATCCATGAAATTTGAGAGGGCTGATTAAACATCAGAGGAGCAAGATCTTTGCTTGTTTGTGTATTCACTGAGCATGAGAGATTGAACTGGTTGTCTGAACAAATGCTCCAGTGCTCCTCTATAGAAAATTAACAGACTAACATAATGCCAGCAGGCCTCCCTGCTGACTTCACTGCAGTAACACCCAATACTCAGGGAAACATGGAGAAAAGGAAACAGATGTTGAAATCTCCATACTGTAATTACAATGCAGCATGAGGGAGTTAAAATTCAAGTCCTTCATTCTAGGCCAGCAGGAGCTTGGGTAATTTCAATATAGCCCTCTGAAACAGAAGTACTCCTGTTTCCTATGGGCTGTTGTGTGACTTTTTTTTTTTAATTAATCAGTAGGGAGCAAGAAGTAGTAATGTGTTACCTTCATGCTGTTGCACCTGGTGTAGCCATTGCTACCTGCTCATTCTTGTGTAAATTTGGTGCAATTTATAGCTGCTTTGCTGAAGTACCAGTGATCATGCAGGCCAGCAGAAAGCTGAGCTTGTTCATGTCAAAATTGAGGAATTAAGAAAGGGGAAAATCTGTGAGGTTGCTTTTCCCTCCTTGGGTCCTTTAATATGCCTTTTTTTTACCTCACCAATAAACTGGTTCTAAACTCCTATGAACCAGCAGGATTACAGAGCTCTGACACTTTAGGAACGGACAGGTAGCTAAGGAATATTGTAGATTTTTTTATTAGTGTGTGTTTTTGCCCAGGATCAGTAACAACATGTTGAACAATGATGGTTCTGCCACCTGCACACTCTCCTTTTATCTCCTGGCTGTAGTGGGGCAGGTTACTACATCAAGTATTTCAAAAGTGCCTTTAGACAGCATGTTATATATGGATTCATTTCATTTGGTTCTCCTGCTGCTCAATGTGAATCATTTTCCACCTAAGCAGTATTTTCCTTATAACTCACCTAGCAAAAATAAAAGACAAAGCCCTGCCCACACACCCATACAACCTGCATTTCTTGAAGGTCTACTTAAAAGAACTTTGCATTCATCTGAATGGAGGAAGGCAACAGCTTGGCCGGAGTCCAGATAAAGGGCATGTGTTCCATCCATGGCCAGGTTTTTTCAAAGCCTAAGCCTTGATTGCCAGTCAGAAATTACCATGCTACAGGCTGTTAGGGATAAATCAATAGAACAGCAGATTGTTTTGTGGCAGGTCTTCTAATGAAGTGATCCCTGAAGACCAAGTACACACTCGCTCTCCTGGATGGATAAGATCCACCTTAGGCATGCCCCACACAGTTCCCATAGCTCCAGGCAGGGTGGCCTGCCATGTGTCACAGCTAGTGACTCCTCCTGGCTTGACAAGCCTGTACTAGTTCTTCACTGGGGCTTCCACACTGCACATCTACCTTGTCCAGGAGTCCTTCTCTCCTCCTTATACTCTGAGATAGTCTCTGGAGGGCCTTTGCCACTCCTGCAACTCCTAATTACCTTCTCCTATTACAGCTTTCCCACTGAGCCTTTTACATGGCCATTCTCTTCCCAAGCCTCTAGTAAAGACAGAAGTTTTCAAAGCTGAGCCCACTGACACAGACCTCTAGACCCACTAGCACAGCCCAAGACCATATCCCTAAAGTGACTGTGGCCTCCCTACTCCCAAAGCACTGCTCTCTGCTGGTCCTCGGCACATTTCTGTCCAAAGAGGGACTCCCCAAACCCCCTCTTTTCTTTCTAAAGTAAAAATGAGATTCTACACTGCAGGCAAACCATAGCTGATTTTTATGAGGTTTGATATAATTTTTTGTATATGCACCTCTCTGCTATTTAACTGGAGTTTTACTGTCTGTATACTGTTTCTAAGGGCTCAAATTGCCCTTTAGAAAGGTCTTATGTAAACACTAGCAGGAATTTGGACTATTCATAGTCAACATTAATTTTAGCACCAAGCAACTCAAGAGACTTCTGTCTTGTTTCCAGAAGACTCCCACTATCTTTTCTAGCTGGCAGAAATTTTGAGTAAATAAAGTAATCAAGATTATGAGAAATTACTTGCATTTTTACATTATTAGACAGTGTCAGTTTCACTCTGGTCACTCAAGAGAACTACTTTACATTACAGTAGAACGTTAACTCTGTTTTTGACAATAGCTTTTAAGCTCTCTAGTGTTTGTAACATTCCTCTTAGAAACCTGAAACGATCAAGTCAAATCCAGCCCTGATACAAGGTGGTGAAATGCTGGTGAGGCACGTGGCAATGCACCTGCCTTGCGCAGAGCACGAGGCTTACGAGGCAGGCTCAGTGTTTCCTTTCCATATTCATTACTAGGACAGATTTTAGATCTTGTCTAAGAGGGTGCAAATCCATTTAATCCCCCCTTGGTCTCGTTTACCTCAAGCCCAGCACTAGCCTAATACTTTCAAATAGCAGAAATTTGAAATTCACACTGGTTAGCATTCTTTTCTCAAGCTATTCCAAAGCCCACCCAGTTTAGCCCTAGTTTTAAATAAGGCCCTATCCCACTATGGGCAAATAGCATTGGTAGTCATATCACTGGTGGGCAGAGAAGTGATAAAGTCCCCCCCATGAGCTCTGAGCAGTTCTACACAGAGGGTTACCAAATGGGATGACCTTCAGCTCAGCAAACTGCAAAGAGCATTCAGTGCCACAAAGCTGTGGAAAAGCTGAAACAGTCTTGGATACTTTCAAATGTAGTCAGCTGCTCTGATCAGCCTTGTCTCAGAGAAGTCTATGTAAGGGGTAGTTAGCTTAAAGAGTAGTAAGAGTCAAACTTCTGCCAGTAAAATTTCAAGTGTCGCATGTAGACGTTCTTCAGAGGTTTAGGTGAGCTACAGTAGGCCTTTAATGAACTCTGCATTTACTTAATTAATTGGTGCTTGAAGGCACAATTTTCCTTTCATCTTCTACACTACTATCTTTTACCACTATAATTTCCTTCCAATTTATATTATTATGTGAAAGACAGAATCATACCCTGAAAGTCTACAGCAATAAGCAGCACATTAGAGCAAAAGCCTCTTCCTTGAAATTAAAAAAAAACATAATTATAGAGAAACTCAAGCACAGGCACTGCTGACATTATGAGGACCAAAAATAAATTCCCTATCTTAGTCTAATTCAGAGCTGGCAAACACAGCATGCCTGGTCTTGCCTGTTGACTAAACCTAAGCTATCCTCCCAGGTTTACCAGCTCTTCCAAACTCCCAGAGAGCAGCTGGTGGAAGTTTCATTTAATTCCAAGACCTCCTGACCAGACCAAATAGGCTCCTTCCTTCAGCAATGCATGCTTGGTTAGGCTACCTAAGAGCACCACATGGTCCTGGAGCTGTGAGGAAAAAGAAGTTGACCTTAGACAACACTGTTACATCATAAAACTAAGTTTCCATCTTAGTAGTTCCAACATCCAACCTAGGCCGAGGTGACTCAATGAGTGCTCCTATTAAAAATGCTTGGCCCCACCCACCCCAGCTGGGATTGCACTTGAGTACAGAGATCCATTTCATCAGATGCAACTCAGCTGCCATATCCAAGAAGGTCTGAAAGCGCAGGACTAACTGTAGTAGTGTCTCAGAAAAAGTGAAGTTTACTGATGGAGCTGAGAATTAATTTGTGTGACACCTTGTGCCACATCCCCTTTGGTTAAACAATCAAATCTGCTGCTACTGAAAAACAGACATGAATAAGGCAGGTCGTTCCCAAACCCAGATGAGAAACACTATACTGTGCATGGCTGTACATAACTATGTTCACACCAGCCCACCTCTTTCCAGAAAGATCAGAGGAGCAATTGACAGGTGGAGAGTTCTAAAGAACATGTGGGAAATCAGTGAAAATAAAGAAAAAAATGTCTGCATAAAGCAGGAGCTCCAAGGCTTAAGGTTGGAACATCTGGATCTCTGCTGGCTTAGAGACCTTGCTGGAGACACTTCCTGCAGGAAATCTGGAGTAAGCATATGCAGTAACAAAAAGAAATAACATTCTGCACTACATCTTCCAAACAGTAATTTTCACCACTTCTATTCTTTAATAGATACATTTGGTCAAGTGACTAACTCCAGATCCCACTACTCTTATAAGGAACTAAAATCGCAAATAAGTACACACAAAAAAAGAAAATTAATAATAATAATAATAAAAACCACTAAAGAAATCATTTTTATTTCCACTTCTACTAAATAGGACAATTCAGCTGCGAGTAGCCATCATTCTGTCAGGAAACATGACCAGTCACAAGGAAAACCCTCTTTCAACAAAGTTATTAGCATGGACATGGGAATTCCATAGAAGTTAAACAAATCTCCTCCATTTCTTCCCACGTAAAATGAAATTTGCAGTACTTTTATTTAATTCTTTTTTGAAGCATTATGGGATGTTTCTCAGATTTCCTGCTTCTAAAATGCCTCCAAGGGAAATCCAGTCTAAAAATAAAATCACATCATTACTTCCTTGACAAAAGTCTGATTCGGAAGTGGATACACTTTTGCAACCATTGCCACAACATGCAACCAAAAATAGTTTTAAATTCATCTCAGCACTAAAGATTGGGAAAATTAATTTGAGATAGGTTATTGTAACTTTTTTATCAGTCTGGCAGACCTTACCTGTCTGCCTTAGAGGATAAGGCAGGACATTTGATATCACTACAACAAAATAAAGAAAGCATGTTCAAAATCATGTGTGATCAAGTGTTCAGCACATCTCTTTTATTAGTGAGAAGGTGGAAAGATCAACTCAGGGAAACCAGTGAAAGGACAAGTTTTAAGTTATGTATTTAGACTTCAGGCCAAACAAATTCTCCAGTTTCCTCCTTCTCTGTTGTTTTCTTCTTACTCTTCTCTCATATTCTCAGTTCAAAGGATGGGAGCCACTGCAGGTGTTGTGAGCTCAGTGCTACGTGTATAGGAGGATGGAACAAAGAATGGCTTCCACAGCACCAAGGGACTCTTAAGAACTTACCTTCACCTCCCCAGAGTTTGCCACCTCCATCTCACCAAGAGCGAGGTTACTTAGAACAGGGGGGAGCACTACCCACTGCAATCCTTGCTGATACAGGTATTTCTTCCCCCAGCACAGAGGAATGTTATTTTGAGCTCCTTTGAGCTTAGGTAAAAGACATCTAATAGTGCCATAGCTCTTCTCTAAAGTATATTCACTAGACAGAAGGAAGATAGCTGTGGAGTGAATAAAGTACTTTATCACTTGCAGACTGGTTTGTCAAAATGCAGTCTGCAATTTCCTTTTTTTGAAAGGATATGTGGGGCAGAGGGGGCTGGCCAAATGGGAGGCGTTTTCCAGAGCTGTGAATTCAGCATTCCGCAGCCAAGCTCAAAAATTCCTGCTGTTCGTGCAAGAAAAGGACAAACAAGTCCCTTTCATGTCAGCTATGTCCAACTGGAAATGTCACAGCTTTGTCACAAAAGAACAAAGCATGCCTGGTGTCTGTTCTCTCAAAAGGTCTCTTAATTCAAACAAAAGAAAAATATTCACATCTGGAAGGGGTCATAGGCAGAGGGCGGGAGTGGAGGAAGCAAAGTTCACATGGCAAATCATAGCAGTCACTGTTTGTCCAATTACGGTACTGCCTCTTCTGGCACTTACTGATCCCAGTAAAGAAATAAAGCCAAAAGTTAAAATAGCAATTTTATTTTTGATTGACCTCATAGGGCCAGATAAGACACACCTCTTCACTTTTGCTCCATTCATCATGATGGAACAGTCAGTGAAAAGACCCCTTGTGATCAATAGTACCTCTAGCAATAGTACCTCTTTACTCCCCTTCCTCCTTTTTTAAATTAAAAATGTATATATACATTGTTATTTATGAAGTTCAAGATTTCTTCAAAGACCACAACCTTCACTTTCAAATTATTTACATATTTAAATCCTGCCCTTTCCAATGTGCTTATTTGACCATCTATTTCTGTAAAGATTAAAACCTTCTAGTGAGTGCAGGGTTGGAAGGCTGTATCAGAACTGAGCCATTGGAAAATGAAAAATTAAATGTCCGGTGAGATCAGATTAAAGGAGAAGAGAATAAACTTGAGAGTAGGGCTTCACTGGTTAAGCAGGAAACATCAACAGTAGAAGTTTGCATTACAGTCCACAACTAAAAGTTTTCTCCTTCAAAATGCAGTGCTTCTGAAGATGAAAAGCCTCTCCTAGGCTGCCACCTAGCTAGTTAATTTCTTGTATTGTTTTAGGAGCTATTTAAAAGCCTCTTTTGCTCCAGCCCTTACTGCACTGACTCCTCCCTTTAGAGCTGGTATTTTGTCAGAAGTTTTAAGAGTGATGAAAACTTGCTGCCAAGTCCCTTTCTTCCCCACAATGTGTTTTATAACCCAGCGTGTAGTTTAGTCTGTCTAAACACTGCACTAGTACACTGCCATCAGTTTCCATGGAGATGATTAACTCCTCCAAAGCCAGAAAGCTTTCGTGAGCTTTTTGTCCTTTCCGCGTATGAAGAACATGATGGCATTTACTAAAATCAGCCTACAGAAACATCACATTTTCCAGACAGTCTTAGCAAATGTAGGTATCTACTTTTTCTCCAACCCATGCAGTCTTAACCAAACTTGCATTCAAGGCATTTACTGGAATGGGTTGCTCTTTCCCCTCAAGCTGCTCGTCCTTTGCATTGCTGTGATGTCTGTAGGCATGACAGCCCCAGACACATCAACTTTTTGAACTACTTTGTCTCAGAGCAAAGCCAAGGCTTGAGATATAATGAAAAGCCCAGAAGAGAAAAAGGAAAGATGAAGGAAAGACTTTGAACCCAACCAGAAAACAGAGTAGAAAATGGAAAAACTTTGTGCCCTAAAGTTTAGGAGCATCATTATATGAAACGTCATAGTTTACTCTGAGTCACTTATCCGTCTAGTAAAAATATTCTGTCAGTGTGCATTTATTACAAAAATGTATTTAATACCATTTTTAAACCGAAACTACCTCTTATCTATTATAGCATGACCTAACCAGAGCAAGAAAACAGTCCTTCTCCCAAAATGCAGCTAATAAAGGCCACATGCTGCCATCAACTTTTGCTGTGGAAAAACTGTTTCCCAGTCTCACTTTCACAGAAAGGACAATCTCCCTGGCAGTTGCCACTTAGGTGGCACAGTTGTTGATCCAAACTATGAAAATAGCAACAGAAATTTGAATAATTTAGTTTCCTGGAAGAATTTCCCAGTATAAAACTATCTTATGAATGTTTTCCAGGCTATCGTCACTGAAACAAAGTGTAACCTTCCCACCACTTTTAATATGGAATGGGTTTTTTAGCATTCAGGAGCAGATACACTATATAAACTAAACATGAGTAACCAGGCACAACTGCAGCTTCTGTAGAACTGAAGGCAAGAGATATTTTGCCACTAACCTTGGCTAACTTGAAAAGGCTGCTGGCAGCATTCATAGCAATGGGTGTTCTGGTGCAGTGAGAATTACTTTCTGTTTGACTTCCATAGCAGTTGCCAGGAGGATTTCTTTGCAGACTCTACTCTGAGTCAGTACCATGTGGGTACCAGCAGTGCAAAGTCCCTGGCCCCTTTTATGCTGTGCTACTAAGACAACCTACAGAGAAGGCAGGAGACTTCTCGGACTTGTGCCATCCTCTCACCACTGCTGAAGTGACAGCCTGTATTTACCATTACATGGACATGTGTCTAGGAGTAGCTCAAAGGACACAACTAATTGATTTCATACACTTTGCCACGGAAGAGCTAACAAGCAACAACAGTATCTTGTTACCCACCCTTAGCCACAAGCAAGCCAACAAACTTGGGAACAGAGTCACTATTACCTCCTCCTCAGAGATTTTTTGGTGCTGTCCTTATCCTCTACCTAACATTAGTGTAATGAAGAACCCTAGGGATGCTGAAACTCATAGTGCAAAATATCAGTCAGGATCCAAGGAAAATGTTTCAACTTTCCCAAAAGCATGCAGGTATACACACCTCCCACAGCTGCAAAGACCACAGCACAGTATGCAGAAAGCCTGGAGACACTTGGTACTTGCTTTTCTAGCCCTTCCCAACGGTGCAAGCACAGCACCAGAAGCCCGTGAGAGCCGCACCTCCAACCAGCAGCCGCAACAGGCGGCTTCGTGGCTTGGGAGAGCCCGTCCTAATCCTGCCTCCTACTTCTTGTCACCAAGTTGAGGAGGAAGTTTTGGCAGCCTACACCTCCAATTGTGTTTCTGTCCTGCTGTACAAAACATGCCACTCTAACAATGACTGATTTCTTTACGGTACTTCTGGGAAAGGCTGCTGCTGCCGTGGGACACGGCTTGGGAGGGCTGGGTGGGGGTCCGCCACCGCACTCCTCTCCTCTTACCAACCCGGACGTCTGCGGCAGCAACGGAGCCAAAGCCGCTCCTGGAAAGTCAGGTCACCGCTGCGCGGTGTGACCCGCCTGCCGCACCTCGCGGGACGCGGCTACCTGGCGGTGACAGCCGCGCTGCTGCCCGCAGCCCCCGGGGTCCCGGGAGATTTCTGCTTCCCTCGAGCCCTCCCGGCCCGGGCGGCTGCGAGGCGGCGGCACTTACCGATGTCAGAGTTGCAGAAAGCGTCCTGCGGATGGATGGGGACGCAAGTGCAAGCCTCCACCACCAAGTCCCGCAGGCTCCAGCTGCACAGGAACACGACGAGGAAGCTCAGCCACGCCGTCATGTTGCCCCCGAGGTGCCTCCTCACTTCTGCGGAGCGGGAAGCGCCCGATGCTGCGTTCGGCTGACTTTATTCTTGCTTCCTAACAGCCCCTGCTCCGCGGCTGCCTGCCCTGCCCTTGTCTCTCTGGCTGGCTCGCTCGGCGGGACGGTGCGAGTGCGGGTGCGGAGCTGAGGGGAGCTGAGGGGGAGCTGAGATGCGGAGCGCTGCGGGCAGAGCGGGACCGGCGCGCGGAGTTATACCCGGCTCGAGCCGCTCGCGCTCCGGGGGCGCCGCCGCGCGCGGCCAATGGCAGCGCCGCATTACCTCATCGGCGCGAGCGCGGGGCGGGCCCGCGCCCGCCGCGCCTTATAGGGAATACAGCGGGCGCGCGGCGGGTGGGGGCGTGGCCCCGGTTCTGACCCCGACCCGCTGCGCTCCGACCCGACCCGACCCGACCCGACCCGACCCGACCCGACCCGGACCCGACCCGCTGCGCTCCCGGTCCCGCGGGGCGGGGGAAGCCTCGCTCCGTACCGGCTGTAGCTCTCCCGCAGCGGCGAGTGTCCGCCCAAGCCTGTCACATCCTCCCCCGGGCCGGCCCGCGCCGCTCCTCAGGACACCTGGAAAACGCGCGCGGGGCTTGCGGTCCGCTTGGACAGCTCGCGCTGTTTCCCTTCAGTCCGCCGGGGCTGCAGACAGCCTGCAGACTGACTGTGAACTGGAGGCACGGCACGCTGTTCAGGCTATTCCGGAGAGCTGTCTAACGCACAGGTGCAGGGTGCTGCTTCTTTTCCTCTCCCAACAGGCCGTAGGAAGAGGGTGGGGGGAAAGGACAAGACCTACCTGAACTGTAAATCAGGATTTTGCCCTGAATGTTTTTAATCCTGCTCAGATGCTCCTTCTCCACCACCCAGCAATTCCCCTTCTCTGGCCTTTCAGTCAGAAAGCGGTCATAACCTGCTAAAACCAAGCCGGAAAAAGCAGTGTTGTATCTACCCAGGCACCCCCAACATTTAATCTCGAAGTATATTTCAGCAGAGGAGCTTTAGTGGAATTTAGAGAAATGTCCTGTTTGTTTTGTTTTCCTTTATCCCCTTTCGAAACCATAAATTTCCATCAGCTGTAGAAATGTAAATGTTATAGAAGAGCTGGGACTGTAAGGATGGAGATTGCCAGCTGCATGATACAGACAGCCTTATTATCCTCCAAAGGGGACTGAGGGGTGATTAATCACAGTATCAAACCAGTGTATATAATGTCAGAGTACTTTCCACGGGGTTTACAAGACTTAAGCACGTCTAGTTATAAATTATGCTGGTATTAAAGGCCAGGGACCAGCTGTCCTAAATTTCTATATAGTCAGCTAAGTCTTTAGATTTACAATTCTGCTCCATCTGGGTGAAGCACTGTCTTCCTACACCTTTTCTTTAATCATATTGTCCATATAAAATTAAAATCTCCTTTCTTATGGAAGCACAGGCTTTTATTTGGAGCATTGGTAGGCAAAAGCTTCAGGATGGGTGTTGTCGGTAGGAATCAAGGTTGCAATGCCAGCAGTGGGAAACACAAGTTCCTTTCCTCACTGTGACACAGACAACCTGTGTGGCAGCTTTGCCTCACTGTGCTTCAAATCCCCATGTCATGGGATAATAGTGTTGGGAGCTGCTCAGGAATGTGCATTAGTGAACACAGTTAAAAAATCAGATGGTGCTGAGGTACTAATGGGTCCTATTAGTGTGTGAGACAGGGTATTAAATAAATCATTCTGTTTAGACACCTCACAGTCCGAACCATTGGGCCCAAGTTGCAATACAAGAAACCCTGCTCAAAAAATACTTTAGGTACTTGGACTGTCTGTTTAAGGTACTACAAGTGAAGCTGGATCCATCAGGTTGGGTGGATGCCATTTCAGTCTCACTGGCTGTAAACAAGGAACAACTCCACTGACCTCAGCAGAGTAACATGGAAGAAGAATGAGGTGTGTCTGGCACTCTCATTTTTCCTTTGTTGTTGTAAAAAGTTTGATATCCACCAACATCATGATACAACTGGCCTATCAACATCTCAGATCAATATCTGAGAGAAGCAGAATTCTGCCAGAACCTGACACTGGTGTAAATAAGGGAGAGTTTGGCCCACACACAACTGGATTATAATCACAGCTCCTGCACCACCTCCCTTCACTCTCTGGCCAAGTAACTCCCCTGAATATGTTTCTTCATTCCTCTAATAACACCTTTCCTGTGTGTTCCGAGGACTAACATGCTAAATGCTTTGTAATAAGCTTTTAAGCTGTTGGGTGCTGTGTAAATGCTGAGAGTCTATGATACACAGATGCAGGACACATTGAGAGGAAACTGAAAAACAAACCCACTTTCTTGATATCTGAAACAGGAGAGGAAGGGGCCCAGAAATTACTGGAGTTCCACAGGGCCCTCCAAGGTATGGAAGCAGCTTGCTTACAGTGAGGCTGACCAAGCTAGTTAAAATGACACCAAGTTTGTGCTGATTGCAGGAACTGGCTCACTTCTCAGATATAATCCAGAGAAGCAATCAGATGAAAAGGAGTGACACAGCTTGATCCAAGGGCTGGGCAAATCTCTTTGGAAGGGATGGGGTGCAGGCTGTCAGTACGGCAAGGCTTACCACTATCTTCTATATCACTGTTTGGGAAATGATCCAGACATTTTTTTAGTGCTTTTATTATCATTGCCTGGAGTAGTAGTACCTGTGTTTGATCAGGGCTTAGCTGACTCACCTGCTTTTTTTATACTTAGATATTCTTTTTCAGAGAGATTAATTTCTCTACAGTAGTTGGGGTGCAGTTTTTTCAATCAGGACTGGATACTGTACATTAAGAACAATATTTATTTGCCTCTTGAAAAGTACACTTCACACAGAGAAACCAGAACATGTTATTTTTGTAAAGTACTGGTAAATTATACTCAGGAAAGTTCAGTCTGGCCAGTGGCCTGCTCAAGGCCTTCGTTAAATACTTTAATCTGCCTGTACACTCATTTTATGATCTGCAAATAGAGATATTCTATCTTATCATCTGATAATATCCATTAGATATCCAATATTAGCCTCTCCCCTTTAAGACCTAGTGGCAAAGTGAACTATGAAAAAGCCAGGCAAAGATTCTGAGTGTTTATTTATATGAGAAAATATTGATAATGGTGTCAGATTAACAGAAAAAGTCAATGAAGGAACTGAAAGGATAATTATCTCTGAATTCCTCTTCTATGCCCTGTCTGCATGGGAAAAACTCTAAAGGGAAAAAAATAAAATAAAAACTGTCATTCTGCTTCTTTGCTCAGATAAAACTTTAAACCTTTTATGGCCATAAAGAAGGCAGCATTGAAAGAAGGAGAAAATAGACACCTTGATCATATGAGAAAATTTGAGTTCACGTTTGGTTAATGTCACCAAATAAATCTATGTTATTCCAGTCTTCCATCAAGAACACAGTGCTGAACACAATTAAGGAACTCTCTGCCTTACCGAGCAGCCACACAACTTCATGCTGCGATCCCGTCGGATCCCGCAAGCCAAGCATGACTGGGCTGGGTCAATAGTTGGTGTGAAAATTCCCAGGGAAAGCCACGTCCCGCGGGTGGTGTTGACGGAGCTCAGCGTCCTTCTCCCCTCCGCCGTGCAGGGATGTGCGCGGCAGGGCTAGGGGGCAGTGCGCTGCAAGAGATGGCTCCGACCTCCGCGCGTGGAGCCCGCTCTCCGCAGCGCCTCGAGAACCGGTTCCTCGGAAAAGGAAACACATTTAGCTGGGTGTCATTTAAATTTCGGGAAGGAGAATTACCTTCTGCTTTCAGATACTCATATTAGTTTATATCAGGTGCATGTTAACATCATTTTCCTTCCATAAGACCCGCCTGGAACCAGGGACAGAGACTGAGATATGAACTGAAGGCATGTTCACTTGCCTTCTGATCACATTTCATTGTGAGGGATGCCGGCTGCTTCAGTACAGAAGGGCTTCATCAAACTACAGCAACTGCTGGCAAAAAAACCCACATACCAGGAGGGCTGAGAGAAAGAGAGAGAGGGGCAGGCGTGGAGAGAGAGAGAGAGAGACCCCGCTATCACCAGAGAAAAATACCCTGACAAATGTCACATGTAGTGGTTGGTAACACTACAGTTCCTCGCCAGATCTTAGCTGGCCTAAACTGAACTTAGCATGAATGAAATCAGGAGAATTCAACCTGCAGTTCAACAGCCCTGCCACCTCCTGAACAATATATTAAATTTAAAAGCTTCTGAAGTAAGGGCCATTTTCTATTTTAAGTTTTTGACAGCAAATTGACTTGATTCATGAGTGTGGAGTTTTGCCATTAGCAGTCTAAATTGTCCACCTAACAAGTTGCTCAAAAGCATCCTCTTGTCCTAAAAGCTTTTCTTGAAGTTGATGATCTTTATATCTTTTACAGCAGCTCAGCATCATGCCCTTTAGGAGGTCTCATTGTTTTTATGCAGAATGAGGGGTAGGGTAGGTGTTTTCAGAGCTATCTGATGTTCTTTCTACAGCACACTCCTGCCATCTTGTAGGACAGTAGAGAATGGTCATGCATCGTGTTAGAAAAAGGTTCTCATATTTCTTGATTGTCTGCTTCTTTTTCAGTTAACTGTTTGTTTTCTAACACTGTCCTCTGAGAAGATGTTTTGTTTAAAATGTTTGTATTTGCTATGATTCATGTGTGTGAAACAAGTTGAAAACCTCCTATTAATTCTACCGTTGTGTCTGTGAAGTTAATATGCTATTTAAAATGAGAATACTCCTCCTTCAAAAATGTCTTTGATTCTATGAATACATACCAAAAAAAATTCATTTGATCTCTTTCTCTGAGGTTGCTAAGGAATTATGTCACCTTCCTGTCTGCAAGCCAGATATAGGTAACACTCCATCCCATTCCCAAGTTTTTCATTGCAGGTACACCATTAAATTTTCATCAGCTCTAACAGTTTTATACTGTGTTCAGTCTTCAAGAATCCTTTAGAGACTGTGCCCACTGAGAGCACCCAGCCTGGTAGCAGACTGTAGGCATCATGTGTTTCCAGGAATATTACATTATAAAGGGTTGTGGAATATGAAATCACCTCTCAGTAGTGTGGGGATCCTCCAGTCAGGCTGTGATGTGGCATCAGCTGCAGAAGAGTAACCGGGAAATATCTTTTAATAGCCTTATCAAGCCGAAAATGTTTCCTACACATGACCGCGCTCTTTGGCCCAAATCCAGCAAAACACTAAGGCACATGTTCAGCTTTAAGCACACAAGATGCTCTACTGAAGTCAACAGAACCATTTACATACACAAAGTTAAATATAAGCTTAAGTGCATTTCTGGACCAGGGCCAGAGGGCTCCGTACCATGCAGGGTTCAAGCCAGGAGGCTGTGATTAGATGGTCTGACAGAATCCGGACGGGAAGGACACAACGTGATTTGCTTGGTTCTACCTGCCCATGCCTCATTCCAAGCAAATAATGTTCTCTCATTTTTGTTTATAGTAAGTCTTTCCATTTCTCTTGTTTTGCTTTCCTGCTGCTGTAGCCGTTTTCAAATTGAGGTTTTGATTTTCTTTTTTAAACCCTTCTAAACTGCATCAATAGCTTTAAGTGACTGAACAAAGAGATTTCAAATAGATGAAGTACTTCAAATGGTAATAAGAGCTGGTGTTCCCAGAGCTTTGGAGGCTGCACTAAATACAGAAGAGAGTGAGAGCAATTGAAAATCACTTTTCTGTTGTTCCTTTGTATGAACTGGTTTCTGGCTTATGCAATGCACAGTAATTAAAATGACTGGAATGCCTCACATTTTTAAGAGAGCTTTAAGGCAGCTCTGTGGCATTGCAGCCAGCAGAGTTCATGAGCAGATTCATGGCTGCAATCGAGGTTTGACGTTTCTATCCACATAACTTGAAGAAGACAATATCTCTGTAGAAGCCTTTGAGGGGAGTTTAAGGAAGAAGGGATAGACACAGAAAAGCAGTAACATCTGCATCAGCTCCATGAGCAGCTATGGGCCAAATCTTCCTTTTGATGGGTAAGAGCCTAAAGGTTGGTGTGGTCGTCAGAGATTTCATTGCGTTCTCTCACTGTAGCCTTAATGTCCTGCTCAAATTCAAATGTGGGGCAGAAAGCCTGTCAGACTGGCATGTCTCTCACAGCTGGTTGCCCTCCCTGTGATGAGGTTACTCTGCTTGGCAGGGGTGAGGGATTATCTTGGTGCTTTTCGATCCCCCAGCACAATCCAGTATTTCATTTTCAACTTTTCCAATTTTTTGTTTTTACTGGAGGTGGCTGACCTCTGCATTCAACTCTCTCAACTACTGGCCTGGCTTTTCATAGTGATAATTTGCCACAGAGGAGCAGGAGAGCTGAATACAGCCTCCCTTGGGGGGAGAGCTGGCTGACCTGAGGACATGGCCTTTTTGGCATGTTGAACAGCTAGATCCTTCTTCTCTCATCTCTCTGAAGGCCTCTCACCAGCCTTCTGAAGGCATGGACTGAGCCTGCTTCCTCATCTCTCAGCATAATCCTTCTCTCCTCATCAGAGGGCACTGTCAGGATACAGCTGCTTCCACAACCCCGTGTGAGTGTAGGGAGGCAAAGATCCCAGGCAGGAGGCACTAACTCTGTATCTCTTAGACCATCCTGAGGCTATGAGAGCTGCAGCTCCTTCATGTGCCAGTCCCTAGGATGTGTCACTGGTTTTAAAGCATGTTGGAATCCCCTAAAATTACCATGCGTGTGAAAAGCAGAAAGAGCAGCACCAGGGGGCTTGCATCCCTTTTTTTTTTTTTTTTTTTTAAAGAGCCTGAAGATAGTATTGGGCTGTCTGGTATGAAGGAAGGGTCTTTTCTTTACCTGCAGAACAGGTGCAAGTGCAGGAAAAGTTGATGTCTTGAGTTGCTTCTCCCTGCACAACCTTCAGAAACTTCCTGTAAGAATAAGCCTGTCTCCTCATCCCCATAGAGCAGGTGTTACCAGCCTCTCACCTGAAACTGCAAATTAAGGTATTATTTACAAGGACAGTCTCTAATAACAAGGATAGTGTCCCAGCAGGGAATGAACTCAGTGACTCCTGTCATGCATGCCACTGCATGATGTCAAAAGTAAGAAGCAGTTCCTCTGTGTGGAAATCCCAACAGAGACTGTTGCTCCAGCATAGGATTTTTCTTATAAATCCAGATTTTTCAATGCTTTCCTTCCTGTGCTCCAAATCTATGCTGTGTTCTAAACAGTAGCGGACTGCTCGCTGACATCAGGCCCTTCCCTCAGACTCACAGTCCCAGCCAGGAGAAGCTGGGGAATTTCCAATGGGAGATTTCAAGGACGGATCTCTTTCTTCTCTAGAGCAAAAGGCAGCGCTTCAGTTTCCTCACTCTTCTGGAATTTTTATCCATAAATCTTGGCATCCGATGTGAGACAAAAGATGAGGAGATGGTAGATCTGCAGTCTAAAGTGAGGACACTTATTTGTTTATTGTCTTGCTCTTCCCAAGTGAAGAGTAATGCATTCCTCAAAGGAACTTTTCAGGTCAGCAATGTGAGTTCCACACCTAATGTATTAATGTCAGGAGTGAAAAAATCAGTGTTTGATTTAGCACAGATGTGCAAAAATAGTATTCTTTGTCCACTGAAAACAGAGCTAATCCACAGCCTCTCTTCCCCTTTCCTTTAATCTGACAGCCTCTATCCCTTCGCTGTGCCTTTCTAAGGGGTGCTTTGGAGGGGTGTTTCAGTGAGAATTACCCAGAGCTGGCAGGAACCAGGAAGGTGTAGTCTGTATGTACAGAATACATACCAGGAGTTGAACTCTGAAGGTACCAAAGCTTGACCATGTGCTGTGAGCAAGCAAACACCTCTCTGTAGCTTTGCTGTTTGCAGCTGTGCTACCAAATCTCACACAGAGTGTTGGCCAGGGGTCTGGCATTATCCCAAGTGCCTTGCAGTGGGATCCTGGACTGCTCCAGAGCAGGGGCTCATCTCAAGTGCTAAGAGGTTGGAGAGGGACTGAACACTTCTAGCAGAAGCAGGTGTCCAATAGCAGCTTAGCACAGCACATTCTCTCTTCTCCCTCTCCTCTTTCTCTCCCTCTGCCTCTGCCTGCCTCTCCTCTCCAAGGTAACTGCAAGAAGAGATTGAATTCTCACCACACAGGCCAGGGAGGCAGAAGGGTTCTCCCTAGACACCTAGCTGAGGACAGTGAGGAAAGTGCTTTCAGAGTAAAAGTTATGCAATGCATGGGAGGAATCCAAAGTTTTAATAATGGGATAATTAATGGAAAATAATAAACAAAGGGCTGAGCAACAGCAGTTTCTACCAACAGAGATATGATTCTCCAGCAGACTTTCCCCAGCACCTGACAGTACAAAAGACAGTAGATAGACAAGCATTTTATGTGTTTTCATTTTAGCTGTATCTTTATGTTCCCTAGATTACAACTCAGCATTTTTTAACCAAAATCTTGCTTCCTTTTCCCTCAATTCAAGTTCAGCAGAACCACCACAAGACCAGTGAGGGGAATGGGAAGGCAGGGTTGGAGTTCTGCGCAGTGCCACCAAATCCTTTTTGCAGTTAGGACAGAAGGCACTAATCTGGTCTCTCTTTCCTAATAGGATAGCTGTGGGTGAACCTACTGAAGGCATGTCAATTCTCCTTTCCAGTGCTGAGATCTAATGAGCTGTTGCTGGAGAAAAAGTTCTCCCATTGATACTTAAATAAAGTCTCTTCTGTGCCAAAGAAACAGGATCGTCAAGAAGACCACAGTCCACCCCATGAAAAAGAAGGAGCAAGCTAGGGAGGCAATCTTTTACTTCATTTGAAATTGACTTCCCCATCCAGAATAAAACTTCACCTTTGAACACCATATATAATGGCGACTTAGCCTAGAGAGGCTAATATAGCATAATCTGTGTATGGATGTAAGCAATAGCACTCCAGAGAGCTGGCTGGAGGAAACCCACACTCACTCCTAGTGACTGCAAGAGCATTTCCTTCACCTCCTGCTCCTCCAGAACCTACCTCCTTAGCTTAGACAATGTCTCAAGTCCCCTAAGGTGTTTTCAAATGTATCAATGCAATCACTTTTAACAATTTTTTTTTCTCCCTGAAATTGTAATCTGAAGGATTAGGTAGTCATAGCCATTTGGTTTTACTTTGAGAAAAGGCTTTTAAAAATAGGAAGGAGAAAATAGGACAACCTGGTGCTGCCAAAATAACACAACTGATTCCATTAGGCATTTCTGGGAAGAAGGAGGGAGGAAAGCTTTTAAAGCCATGCTATGGCTGCATGTAAGGGATAGTTCTCAAAGGATTCCCCTAATCAGGTTCTGAAGAAGATGGGCTGTCTCTTTGTAATTCACTCCATGTCTTATTCTACGACCATATGTTCTGGTCACGTGAAGATTTACAGTCTCAAATTTACTGGCCTCAGAGAATCTGAAAGAATTATGCAAGAAATCATGTTCTGTCATAACTGAGGCCTCACACAGCCGTGCTTCCTAAATACTGCTTCTAACTCGATATATGGCCCCTCCAGGGCTTTGTAAGCCCTTCTGGGAAAGAGGGAAGGGGAGGAAAAAGGGGAGCTGCTGATCATTGCCATATGTGAGAAGCATCCCTGTCTGCACGTGGGTGTGACGTTCGTGTTGTCACAGGGGTCGAGCTCTGCAGAGCCCCCCTGTTTCCTGTTTCCAGTCAGAATCTTGCTGCCAGAGCAGGAATCCCATATCACTCTGTACTGCACTTACAAAAAAGGAAAATTATGGCAAATGGAGGGGGGAAGGGGTGGGGGAAATCCTCTTAAATAGCCATGTAGGATGTCTGGGCAGGGATATGAGCCAGGAGTCCTCAGAGGCAATAGAATAAGTGGGAGTTTAGCAAACAACCGTTTTCTTCCTTTGACTAGTGCTCCTTAGAGACCTCAGTACTCCAGTTCTCATAGCTAATTTTAGCTATTTGTGGTTGGCCTGTTCCTAATGTTCCTTTCCTATCTCTCTCACACACACTGAACCTTGGGATAGTCTCTGTGGGTTGACAGATGACGTGAAAACCTCTAATCTGCAGGTCAAATATCAAAAAATGAAGTGGGATCATGCAACTGGAAGCATAATTTGCTTTTTTTCCAAATAAGGGTGATATATTCATATTAGTAGTTCTTAGCATACCAAGTTTATGAGGTTTTAAGTGTGTGAGGGGAATGACCTATTCTTTAAAATTTTATGGTAACCACCAAAGATGTTATCATCCCATGGACACTGCCTTTCCTATGCAGGCTATGACTGATACACTTTCATTATATTTTGGCACTGCTCTTTGTTAGAAAAACCAAAACCACATTGTCCCAAACACTGTACTGATACAGAACAGGCAGGATGAGTCCCTGCCAAAGGGCACTGAGTGCACATTAGAGAGGGTTTAAAATGAACATAGTGGCAATAAATGTGCCATGCCAGGAGGGAAGGAGCTTGCAGCTTGTGGCATTTGTACTGCAGATACCACATTCAGGGAGCTCTGAGTCTTACCTGCTTCACACACACTCCTGCAGTGAATTGATGCCAATGTTTTATCTAGCATGAGGTTTGCTGTACAGATTGTGATGAGTCTGAAGTCCAGAGGCACCACAGAGTACAAAAGAATGGTAAAAGGGTAGGGATGACTCCTCTTGTCTCAACCAATTTTTCCCAGCAACAGGTGGCTCTTTTTCTTCCACTAAATTTCTCCTGGATTCCCTGTCCTGATTGCCCCTCCTCTCCACATACAATCTGTAGAGGATGCTCTGCAGGGGAAAAGTGTGTGCTCCAAGAGATGGATGTGTGGGACTGTGGACAGTAAAAGGGTATATGGGCCCTTAGATGCTGACTCTGCTCTGTAAGAAAATTTAGTTCAAGGCCTGGAAATTGTGTCACTAACCTTATTTTCAGCTGATTGATTTCAAAAGTCTAAGGTGAGGAATCCTGAGAAACTTGATTAGGAGGAGGAAAAGGTAGCTAGTATGTCTCTCAAGGACAGAAAAGCAGTATTCCTTGAGAATAGGCCAGAGGCCAGAGTTACATTATTAATTAGACAGACACCTCTGGTTTTGTGTTGGACCAGAAGCAAAAGACTGACTAGGGTATCTTGGACAAGACTGCCTGTAGCACCCTGCTCTGGCTGGCAGGAAGCAGTCTGCACATAAAACAGACCCGGTGAGCTGCTTTCCTGGGAGCTCTGCTGATTGCTGAAGGTCCCTTAATTTTTAAGAAGTGTTGGCAGCTTGATTCACTTTCAGACAGAGATAAGTCCTGCCTAGACTGAAGGAATGAACAGAGGGAATCTCCCCCCGCTACACCCCGTATATAGGTTGTCCTAATAGTCCCTGAACAGATGGATGGGGTCATGTGAGCCCGTGAAACTCTATCTGTTTTGGAGGAGTGGTGGGTGTGGTGCTGTGGTCATGGACAGATATATGTGTTGCCTTTCACAGAGAAGCTCACTGTCCTCCAAAGACTGAATATCAACAAAATCCTTCCTGTGGGGACTTCCAGTTCTGCCCGAGCCAGCTGTAAATTCCTTTGAGGTTAAGACTAAGAAAACTGGAATCCTGGGAGGGCTTTGGTACAGTCCCAAAACCATTTCCACTGAACCTTCCCAAAAATATGGTTTCTCTGACCCAGGAATGTGAGCTCTGTAACAATGCAAAGCTGAAGTCCTAAACCACTGGAATTAACCAGTATTAGCTCATTGCATCTTTGCTCTCCGTCTGTCTCGGCTAACATAAAAATCATTTTCCCTCTGGGACACAGACTTGGTTCCATTTTTGTGTAGCACCTGGCACGATGGGGATGTTGGTATTTGAGTGAGGTGCTACCTCTATATAAACAAATTTAAAAATTCATGGGACCCCTACTTTCTTCTTTGCTGCTTTTGAGTTGATTATTTAAGAGTAAGTGATCATAAAGCATCTGAGCGAGCAGAGCAGAGCTAACGGCTGCTTCAGCCAGGAGATGCCTGAGGAGCCCGGAAAACAGAGACTGCAGTATAAATTGCTGTAGCACAGTGGAACAGAATGCATGAGCTGGTAGACTCGCTGAAGCAGGAGATATCAGAAAAGTAGTTATGTACACAGGGAGCTCCTCTACTGGTCCCAGCAAAACTGGAACAAAACTACATTTGCTCTACAGCAGGTGAAGGTCCAGTCCTCCAAACCCAGGACAGTTGGCCATCCTGACCACTGGACCTACCAGCTGCCTCCTCACTTGTCAGACCTTTTGCTTTCACCTTCTGTTCCTCACCATCTGTCTGTTCTTTTCATGGGAGAAGTCCCTTCCAGTTGTCACCCTCTGCATGAGCCAGTTGAAACATTTGCCTCCCCTACCGGGACAAGTTTCCTTCACATTTTTTGTGCTTCCTTCCATGATACAATTTCTTTTCTGAATGAATATTTGCAGTCTTCCCCTAACACCTCTTGGAGCAGATGCCTTCCCTAAAAGACTTCCCCTTGATGATGAGGCCCCCAATGTCAGCACTCTGTCTTCCAAGGATATGGAATTTAATCCAGGCATCCCTTGCCTGTGGTTTCTCTGTTGCAGTGAAGTGTCCAGTGAGCAGCCAGCCAGAACAGCCACCAGCATGCCGGAAAGGGCATGTCAGGGGGGGAAGGAAGAGTGGTTGCACCACATTGTGTTCCAGGCATGTTTAGTTGGCGCATGGTCCCTGAGGGACTGCTGGATGCTGGAGTATATTTAGGGCAGCTTCTGGGCTACTTGAGCTCACAGTGAGAGAGGTAAGGCGAAATCATGCATCTGCACCCAACTCCAAGGGACTGTCGTCCTTCCCACTGCTTGTGAGAAAGGTCTGAGAGAGCAGAGAGAACTTAGACCCACATCACACTACACACCAACTTCTCTGCTTCTTCCTACCTGCCAAAGTAGGAGGGTGGGAGTTCCAGTGAAAACTTTCTTCTGGAGTGGGGAAAAAGACAAAGAATAGCCAGGTGGTTTGCTGTGCTCACTCTTTGCATTCTGAAGTAGCCCCACAGACTGACATGATCTTCTTACGAACTTGTGCTCACATGAGATACACACAAACACAGAAGTGGGGAAGGATTTCAGGGCTGTTCCCAGCTCTGAAGCAGCTCTTTGACAGGGCTAGACTGGTTGTTTTTTTTCTCCCCCGATGAGAGGCTGGTCAACACCACCCCTAAACTCACCTCCACCCCCAAACAGCTGTTTTGCCAAAGGGTGGAGAAGCAGACCTCCTGACTGAGGGTGGAGCAGTTTGAAGGAGAGGAAAGCAGTGACTTCACTTCTTATTGAGTAATAGCAGAGCGGAGTGTGCGTCACTCTGAAAAACAAGACTTTGGGTGGGGGGCAAAGGCTCTCTGCAGCATCTTATGCATGGAGCCTTCCCCTCTGTGGAAAATGAACAGAATACAACATTCTGAAGAGTGAATTTAGAAAGTAAAAGATGTTGAGGAACCTCATAATCTTATTTAAGGGGATCCAAGAAGAGCATCAAGGCGAAAGGGCTCATAATGTCTTTTGGGCTAGACTTTAGGAAACACTTTCCTCCAGCAAGGATAGAGAAACATAGGAATAGATCGAGTCCCTGTGAAAAAAGCAGCACATGGGGGTCATCTTTCATAAGAGGCAGATTGCACTGGGGTCTGTGTACAAATACTAGGGGAGTGATGGCAGGACAGACAGAGGTGTCTTTGTGATCACAGGGTTACTTGCAAGGGGACTGTTCACAGCTTCCTCTCACCCTGTGCAACTGAGCAAGTATCACAAGATCTGGATCTATCTCCCCAAATAATCCTTTCCCTGCAGCTGACTCCTTCAGGGCTGTATGAACACCCTCAGGCCAGTCTGTTGCATTCTCTCTGCCTGATTCAATTGGCTTCTGCCAGTCCTGACGACTGCTGAAACAGTCTCTCAGGCTTGAGAGCAGTCTGGTATGTTAGACATCATTCCAGGCTGTTTTGAGTGACACAAGAGTAGGAAGCAGTCTTGGACTCCAAAGGCTTCAAATGTAACATATTTTCATGCTGCTGATACTGTTCATACTGCTCTGAAAGTGCAATTGCCAGAACGGCCATTGGAACAGAAGCTGTAAAAGCCTTCCCAAAGACTCTGTGCAATGCTTGTGTCATCAGCAGAGCGTAACTCTGGCCCCATTTGCAGTGGGGAGATAACCAAAGGCTCTTATTTCCTCTCCTTGGCCTCCCAGGTGAAACTTAGAATACCTTGGCAGTCTCCTGGAGACACATGGCAGTGTGGGGGCACACCTCCCTCATTCCTCTGGCTGGCACAGGGAACTGCAGTGCTGTGCATCAGTGCTGGCGTGTGCTTCACTTGTTGGGCATTTACCCAGGATTTTGCCTGGGCGTGTTTGACCTTAGACCCATGCTACCACTCATGTGAGTTATTTTATATCCAGTTTTTACACACCTTTGCATACTGCAGCCACACATGGTAAGCATGTGTCAGATGCAGTCAGGAATTCGGGCTCTGCTTAGGAGAGGTGTAAAAGCTGCCAAGGGGTGGCATCAACAGAGCGAAAAATAAAGGGTCCTTTATTTTTTTTTCCCTGTATATAAACTGAAAGTCCAGTTTTGTGGTACCAACCTCCCAATGGCTCCTCATGCAGACTTTCACTAGAGACTCATCAAGTCTGCAAAGAGCTCAAACACAGACAATAAGCAGCTTTCCTCACCATTGCCTCAAGTATACAACGAGGGAAAGATAAAAAATTAAGGAAGGAATAAATGTACTCTTTCTTCCAGTCTGACTGACAACAGCAAGGGCAGTTCAATTTCATTAATAAATAGAATTTCGTGTTCCAACTTCCAACCTGAGAAAAATAAATTAACTGAGTGTTCAGAGAGTTCTACTGCCTTGCTCACAAATCACAAATGGCTTAGCAGAACAGCAGTGTTTTGGAAATAAAGAAGAAAAGGACAAAGGAACATAAACAACAGGCATCCACCGGCTCCCAGAAGGACACTTGCCAAAGCCCTTTCTCATTGCTGGCACAGCTGCTAGAGCAGACCATTGCTCCCCAGGTCTGGAAACATTCTACTCACATCTGACAGTTCAGGGGGATTGCCGCACGCCTGCTGGGTAGCAAAGGCTTCCTCAAGCTGGAGCTGAGATAGGGTAGGAACCCCTGACCAGTCCCTCTGGCTTGCTGCTTCTTGCAGCTATCCTAACTCCTTTAGCAGCTCCTATTAAGTGGGTCCAGCTAAGCATCTCCCAACACCTGCAGTTCCTGTTAAGTGCTCCTGATCTTCACTGGGTTCTGGCTTTTTGTTGCTCAAAGATAACTTCTTCAACAGACTTTTCTGGTCCTCTAGTGTAGTGAACCCCAAGGATACAGGAAAAGCTCCTTGGAGAATTGAATGCTGAGTCATCTCTGAGCGGGCGTTGTCCGGTTCCTCTCACCCGACCGTGTTGAGAACCTTCCTTTAATCAGTTAAGACAATACTATTGTAACCCTTTTAGCTATTGGTCAGTTAAGGAATATGCTTAAACCTGCGGCCATTGGCTGGTTTTGGATCCATGCCAAGGCTATAAAAAGAGCCCTCTGTACCCCCTTCCTTGGAGAAGAAGAATCGCTGTCCCTTCGCGGACCTCCCGAATAAACCTTCACTGCGGAAATTCGGCGTTTTCTCTTCCCCTCTCTCTCTCGTCTGCTACGCCACGGCCCCGAGCGATTCCTCCTAGCCGCCTGAGCTGAACTCACGAAAGAGCTGAATCACTTAAGCTGAATATCACTGGCTTGCTAGGAAGGAGCTTGGCGGCTTTTGGTCCCTTGCTTAACTCGGCTATTGGGTCTCTGCCAGAGACTCGATGTACTGAGCTAGCTGGGCATTCATATGATAATAGTCGGGCGTACCTAGAGAGGTCTCCCACCATTATTACACTCTAGTTTGCTGTATTTTTATCAGCAGAGACTGCAAACCATTACATGAGGCTGAGGGTGGTGATCCACTATGGCACAGCTAGTCCCAGCTTTTTCACACTTGGTCATCCTCATTATCCTCATTTTTATGCTGATGATGTTGTTTTCTTACACAAATCCACCCATATGTGCTGGCATATGTTGATCAGTGTTAGGCCCACCTCTAGGCTGTTTCAGCTCTTTTCTCTCCAACTGAGGCCAGTAGAGCAATTCTGTCCCTATAGCTCTCCATCCCTCTGAGCTGCCTTGCTGGTCAGCCAACGGAACAGAAAGGAAAACACAGGGTCTAAGTTAGTTCCCTGTATCTTTCAGGCAGTCTGAGCCTCTCATTAGGATTCACCAAAGAATAGTAGTTGTGCTATATAAGCCACAGGACAATCCTCTGTTGATAACAACTTTAGACTTTAGTGTCATATCTGTGCTGCAGACAGATGAACTCAGAAAGGCTAAGCCATGCTAGTGAGTTTGTGAGTCCCAATGCTTCTCCACCCCTTCCTTGTTTTCTTAGAGCAGGCACTATTCCCTTCCCAAACCAGGGAATTAGTAGCACTAATGGGGGAATGTGTCACCTCTGCATGCTGAGCGTGACTCACAAAGTCAATAGGGCCTCAGCAGCTGAGAGGAACAATGAGTTGTGTTCTCACTTACATTTTTTTTGGCTACACCATCACTGGAGCCCAGAACAAGGGCAGTGATGTCATGGCCATAGGCTTAATGTGTAAGTATCATATACAACGCTGCCAGCTCTCTGTGATCTGTTACTTCCACATTAACATAACTTGGGGCATATATACACACAAATAGTTGCCAGAGCCAAGAATAAGTCATTTGGAACAGATTATTTTATTTCAGGCTTTTAACAAGAATGCTTGCCAGTCCCAACAGGCTCATTCTGGGGAGGTAGTACCTAGCTCAGTACTGAGCTATATAATTTAGTCAAGACCTCAGCCATAAAGACAGAAGTTTGGAATGTAGAAATGGGCAGACAAGAATCCTGCTAAGAAATAGCTTACATTTTTCTGACAATTAGCCATTGTTGCAAGTATTTATATAAATAAAGAGTAAGAAAAAGTTCTGAGACAGAGGGGGAAATTACTCCCAGCGATTTTAAAGAAAATGACTTTGAAGCATTTCATGCACTTATATTTGAGCAAGACTTTTCTCCATTAGCCTCTGAGTGGAGTGGGGAATTGTTTCTACCTTTCAGAAATGTGCTGTGTGTATTAAGTGGTCTGTCAAAGGAGGCAGTGCAGGAGGGGGTGTAGAGCTGAGCATACATTGACATTGTATTCAGAGGCCAGCCCCTGGGTCAGGCAGGCAGGCTCGAACTCGCTGTAACCTGCCTGGACTGGGTGCTGATAACAACTCAGGCTGCGGAGTTCACAGGAATCTGTTAGCAAACATCCTCACCCCAGGAACTGTGCAGGGCTGGAGCCTGCACTGGGCTCTGGGCAGCCCACAGTGCTGCTAAAATCCAGCTCAAGGCATCTGAACTGCACATGGATGGGGCTGCAGGAGCTACTGTCTGCTTTCTGTGGGGACAGCTGTGCCAAGAATGACAGTTCCCGGCTTTATAAAACTCTTTCCTGATGTATTGCCAGGTGCCTCAGGTGACAAGGCCTGCCTCTGTCCCATGTTATGGGCCCCTCTCATAATTTGATGGGTTAAGCCAGGATTCCTCTGGCCAGAAAAACAGGGGAAGCCCTGAGAATTCATAACACGAAATCTTATCTCAAGGGAAAAAACAGAGGCATGTCTGTGGAGGCTTGTTGAACTACGCATTCCTCTAATAGTTTCCCAACGCTGAGTACCAGTGGGACAGTCACACACTTTGCTGCATGTTCCCAACAGGCTGGAACCTTTATCTGCTGGGCAGGCTGGTGCTGGAGCCCTGCCAGTCTCCCTGGAGAGCAGCTGTGGCCCCCTCGGTTCCTGTGCCTCGGCACTGGACAGCAGATTGGCGGAAGCCGGTGCAAAGCTGCCTGTCTGATTAAATTTGTTATTTTGCAAAAGGATTTAGCTTTGCTTGTTGGTTATTACTTAAGAAAAATCCTAAGCTGGTGCTTTAACCTGTTTTAAACCTTTCACAGGGTGAAAGAATCTGGTTCCTTTGCTTCCAAGTTATAAACAAGGAGCTGAAAGCTAAGAGAGAGCAGAGAAAACAAAAAAGTTCTAAAATACTATTTTTCTTACATTCTTTTTATTTTCCAATCAAAGATTATGTTTAAAATTTCTTGGGCTAAAGGGCTGCCACATCAGAAGTGTTGCTGAACTTTGCTTCTGAAAAAAATCTGACAACAGGTCATTAGCCATCTCAGACATACTCCAGCTCCCACACATACCTGCTGTCTCTCCAGGGATGTGCTTGTAAGCCCATCCAGAAGGGTTTGTAGATTATAAAGATGATGAGAGATGCTCACATGTTTCATATTTTTTTCCTGTACAAAAAAAAAAAAAAAAAAAAAAAAAAGCCAAATCAAATAAACCACTTATTCCAAGAAAAGCTGTCTATATACAAGATTCCCTCTGGCTTAATTGAGCTTGTAGCTGACTGTTAATTAAAACAAAAAAAAAAATCAGTTGAGAATGTTTCAGGTCACCAGGGACTGGTAGGCTACAAGTGAAGATGACTGTAAATGTATTGTCTGAGTACAATAACTACACTCAAATACTGTTGTAGTTGCAAAGCCAGGAATTGCCCATGAGAAGTGCCCAAAGAAGGGCTGACACTGAAGTTTTAATTTCTGTACTCTGAGACATGCAATGTAGATAATTTCTTTGACAGGATTCCTGTCACAGGATTCCTGCAATTAAAAAAATAAACATTTCAGATTTAGCTTTGTCCTTCTGCTCAGTAGATAAACTTAGATCGTCTTTAGTTCATAGGGTTTAAAGAAAGTTCTGAGAGCAGAATGACTAAAACCCCTTTTGAGCTCATGGCATTCAGCAAGATATATCTAACTGCTTCAAAAACATCAACAAATTTGTTTTCACAGCAGGACAGTAAATATTATGTATTTTGTAAATGAGAGGCTGCCTGCTGAAAGTGCAAAGTCAGAAGATTTGTGTACTTGGTACAGAATTACAAGGACCTGGATTTTCAGTTTCTACCATGCTGCTGCACTTTATATGCTAAGCACAAAGTCCAGGTGCATTTGCAAGTATTCATTCCTTTTGCAAGTCAGCTGTGGCTCAGCCGTTCAGGGGGCTCTGGCTGCAATTCCATGTCCAGTAGCTTCCACCCTGGTCAGCAGAGCCCTTGCCTTCCCACCCTGGCCCTACACTGAATCTCACAATACACACTTTCAGTTTTGGGCCCATTCCACAAATAGGATCAGGGAATTAATTAATAATAAAAATAACCCTGCTTGGCCTCAGAGCACAGTCTGGGACCAGAGGCTATGTTAAGCATGCAGAAAGCAATGGACAGCCTTGTCACAATCATTCATGGGGAATCTGGCTAACTTGCCCAGCATCACACTGCATGACAGGAGCACTGGTCAGCTCTGCAGGGCAGCAGTCCATCCCTTCAGTGCCATGATGACTCTTGCTGCTTCTGCAGTCCCTTTTCCTCTGCTGACCACTGCCATCTATGTCCCACGATGCCAGAGGCAGGGTGTACTGCAGAGAGCCCTTATGAGGCTTTCACAGCCATGAGCAGCCATCAGGGGATGGCTTGAATGTTACCCAGGTAACTTTCATCCTGGATTTCTTAGGTTTCTAAGCACTTGACTTCACAACCATTACAAATATTTTTGCAAGCATTTTGTGTGCTATACACACCATATGTAAAAGTTGTTCCTAGGGACTTGGTTTAGTGGTGGACTTGGCAGTGTTAGTTTAATGTCTTGACTTGATCTTAGATGTCTTCCCCCACTTAAACAATTCCATGATTCTGTATGTCCTCATTTAAAGTAACCTGAAGTATAAGAATTAGAAAGGGAGGAGGTGTGAATCTGGACAGTGCTGGAGACCAGAACCAATGCTTTGTCCTTGTCCTTTATGCTTTGTCCTTGTCCTTTATGCTAGATTATTTGGAGATAAAGAGATTCCCCACTCTCAGAACCTGGTTGTTGCTGTAAACTGCAGAGCTGAGCTAGCCTGTTGGTCCCTTGCAGAGAAGCTGCCACTTGCAAAGTGCTATTTTCTGTTGGAAGCAAGATGGTTACTGTGATGTACAGCACAGGCTCCTTCCTAACCCATGACCACTGCAAATATGTCAGTGCCTCTGTTGGACACACAGAGCATGCATGACAGATTTGCTTCATGTCACTGCCTAGCAAAATCCTTTCTTGATCCCTCGTAAGGAGAAACACAGAAAATAAGTGACAGTTCCTCTGCAACTATTGCCATCACTAGGATGGTCTGCCTAGCTCCTCTCCAGTAGGACCCACTCCCAGACATCAGCTGGAGAAGTCTTAAGGCCTTTCTGACGTCTTCATGACACATGGGACATCCTCATGTCTCCTGCTTCCCTTCCTTTTACCATTTCAGCATGGTAAGGATGGGACAATAGTGTGAGCCACTTCACTTACACTCTTGTGCACTCTATCCTCTATTTCCCCAGATCATTATATCAGCTTTAGTGACAATCTGTGTTACTAAAATGGCACAGAGCCAACTACTGAATGGGCTGAAACCTGGCATAGGACTAGCTGCTGTGAAGTTCACTAGAACAACAAACAAACTTCAGGTGGGTCATCCTTAAAAGAATCTCTTTTGTTTCTTTCGTTGCACCTGATCCAAGCTCCTCATTCTCAGTTTTTAGGCTGAGGATATCTGTGCCTTCCTGCTCCCAGTACTACCCCAGTCTGCCATTATTTTCTAAGAAGTACCTTCTGAGGCTTACCCTTTCCTCTTTGTGGTGTGCTGCTTCCTTCTCTCCCACTCCAGAGTCTGTGGGACGGACTCAGACACAGCCAGCTAGCTACCCTAGGGGTCTCATGCAGCAAAAAGTCATTGTGGGGCACACGGTACTGAGGCAAAGTTAACAGCCAACCACTTCCCACTTTCTGGAAGATTATCAGCAGTTCACAGAGGGTGTGCACAACCAAGATAATCCAGCAAATGCCTATCTCACTTATTCTGAGCCATGTCACTTCTTCAAAAAAATAATCTTGTTGAGTAGCAACTGCATCGTTAAAGGCATATTATCATGCATGAAATATTTTTCATACTTTTTCTACCTGAAAGAGGCAGCTCTTATTTCCCATACAAATGCAGCCTTCTCATTCTCTTTCCAGAGGCTCCTTAAAAGCTTTGACCCAACAGTTTTCCACAGTTTGATGTGCCATGCCCACAGCTCAGATTTTCTTGTTATTATACCTGCCATTACAGTCTGCAAGATACTGAAAGGCAAGCTTGATACTTGGGCTTTCTGTAATGACCTCCCCATAGATATTTCTGTGTTAATAACCATAAAGAGAATACTGCAAATAGCAGGAATTATGATAACTATAAGGTGAGTGGTTAAATTACTCTTGAAATCAGCCTTACATTTGAACAAAATGTAGTAATATCCCTTCTGGAGAAGCCAGAAGCACTCTCCTCTTGCAGGATGAAAGGAGCTAAGGAATGTGCTGGCTGGCACTGAATCCCTGTCCTCTTGGGCCTTTAATGGGTTTCCTGCTCCTGAAGGTTCAAAGAGCAATTACAGTCTCCAGCAAAAGTACAGCAAATGGAAAACAGATTCTCTGCCTTTCACTGAAATGCCAAGAAAATAAGTAACTGTAAGATGGAGGACTCAAAGTCACCTCATTGCAGCATTGACTGAGCTGAAGGAAAATTTCCCTCTGTTCATCCCCAAGGCCAAAGGCAGTCCCTGCCATCTGAAGTGGGTGGTGGGAACCCAGTTTGCTGACCCCTATCCCTGAGGAGGCTTATGTTAGTAGAGAGAAATGAGGCCAGACTGCTGGAAACTGCCTCTGGGCTCCAGTTCCTTCACCTTCTTGTTGGGGGTTTGGTTTTGTGCCTTTGAATTGGCTTTTGGAGAGGAACAAAAGTAAGGTCAGGGCAGCTTCCTTCACTGCAGCAAGTCACCATATATATGGAGAGAACCTTTTCGCTGAGAACAGGTTTCTTGCTTGGTATTCAATAAACTCTGCCATACAGGGCAAACTGAATAAGCCTGTCTGAAGTGAAAAGCCCTCCAAGTTGCTTTGCATCATGTTTCATTGCTACCTCAGATTACTTGAGATCAAATCTTATCATGGGTGGCAGGGAGTAATAAGTCTGAGCATCAGCAACAATACCAACTTTGTGCTCAAACAAGGATGCTCAGTATCCAGTGACAGTACAAGTAGGTCACCCAGCCAGCTTAGCAACAGGAGGAACTTCTCCAGTAGGACTTAATTCTGGCACTGTTCAGTTGTACCACACTCATCTGGGATGTAGCTCAGCCCTGCAGTTCCTCAGGTGTACAGAGGAAACCATAGCCTCATAATTCAACAGTTGTGATGAAATAATTGCTAAGGATTTCTTTGCTCATCTTATATTACAAATTGATGCTTCCTCTAGTTTTCCTTACTGTCTGCAGAGGAAGAAGGAATACATTCTCTCCTAACCATATGGATGTGTAATTCCCCTTAACCAAACAGAAAACAAAGAGAAAGAGAAATTGAATGTGAAAGAGTATGAGTAAGGAACAACTGAATGAATAAAAGGCCCCCTTATAACAGCTCTGACCTGGATGGGTGGGATTGTCTTAATCCCTGACCTCCTGCTAACAAATATGGACTACAGGCAGAGAGTTTGGATATGAAATATCCAAATCCAGAGCCAGGCACATTTGGAGAGTGAAGGGTTTTTTTCAGTCCCATCTTTTCACATGAGGAAGAAGGACTTGCAATCAAAACAAAATTAAAAATGAATTAATTGTTTTCACTCTTTGAAACTCTTTCAGCCTATCTGGGGTGGGGAAATAAGTCTCTTGCAATTCAATGTTATGACAGAATGCCAGGTAATTTTTCCCAGAAGATGCTTTGAGTTAACACATTTGGACTACATCAGGTGAAAGTGGCCTTTTGTCACTGCACTTTGCTGGGTCTGTAGATGTTAGCTGGCAGTATCAGCTCACTGTCTCTAGCCCAGGCCTCATCCCTTCTTCTTTAACTGCACAATCGATCTAAATTGCAATTTTTGTAGGTCAGGAAAGAAGCAATAGCAAAAGAGGAAAGCAACAGTTTTGAAGCTTCTAGCACAACAGAGGCACACTATCTTCCATAAATGCCTAATTTCAGATTGACCACGGTCCTTCCTTTATCAATTCCCTTCTGTTGTAGATAGTCTTTTTGGAGAATCTCTGTGAATTAATTTGGAAACAATACCCCCCAGTGCTTCTTTAGAAACACCTAGAAATGGTAAAGCTCTGCTATCTTCTAGGCTCTTGAATGCCAAGGTTGGAAAAAGGACTTCTAGGTAGGTTAAAAATCAGCTGGACGACAAGACTGAGAAGATAGTGACAATCAAAGGCTTAGCATCTGCTCACACCTAGTAATAAATGGTGTGCCCAAGAGGTTGATCCTGTGGTCCATATGCTTCACCAACAACCTGGATAGCATACACATGCACCTTCAGAGTATCACTGGAAGATGCAAAATTATGAAATCTGACACATCAAATGACATCTTCAACCTAGGGGCACCTCAAAGACATAAGGATTGTAGCTATAGAAACCTCATTAAGTCCAGTAGAGAGAAGTGTAAAGTTCTTCACCTGAGCTGGAATGATTCCTACACTCTCTGAGGGAACTGGCTGAGATGAAAGTCAGGATGAAAGTCTGGAGGTTACAGTGGATTCCAGGCTGAATGAGCTGATCCTGCACTGACACCACAAGGCAGCTGTGTTCTGCACTACACTAGGAGCAGCATGGCTGGCAGATCTAGGAAAGTTCTTTTCCTTTGTGCCTGACACTGATGAGGCTGCATAGGACACACCATCCAGTCTGGAACCTGAACATTTCAGAGGGATGGGAGGAAACTGGGGAGTGTCCAGCAGAAGTCTAACACACTGACCAGAAGTGCTCAGAGGCCTGGAGCACATGATTGCAAGGGTGTGCTGAGGCATGTTGAGGCAGGTGAAAGGAAGGCTAATCAAACAGCCTGCAACTGCCTGAAGGGTAATTACAATCACAACAGATCCGTGTTTTCCTCAGCAGTATCAGATGATACAGCATTGAACAGGAGCCACAGGAGCTGGCCATTAAGAAGGAAATTCCTATAAAGGTAGTGCAGCATTGGAACAGACATGCCACAGAGGTCATAGAATATCCAATTTAGGCAGTTTTCAGGATGCAGCTATTCAGAGTTAGGGCTGACCAGATGATGTGCTGGCAGTAGCACTTCTGTGAATAATTCTGTGGGTGGAGTAGATGACTTCTACAGCTGTTCTGATCATAATATCTATTGTTCTGTGATTCTTTACAGTCACTAGTCACTGAATTTGACAAGGGGATTTCCCAAAGTTCACTGTACAGATAGAGTTATTTCCTAGCACACTTAGATCATTGCATGCCTGACAGCTATTTTTCCTCTAAAATATGGTGAGCAGCATTATAGTTAAATTTCCTCATGCCAAGCAACATGATTCCCATTTATTATTCTAAGTCAGTCACAGATCATACATACATAGAACTTGAGTTTGAGATGGATGCTCTTTGGGACTAATATTGGCATCAACTGTACAATCAGCATCTTCTCTAATCAGTCCTTGGTCAGAGAGGACCTCACCAGGAAGTAACAAGGGATTTTAAAATCTTACACTGAGGTGAGGTTTTGAGAGCAAGCTCAGACCATCCTTGATGGTCAGAGACACCTTTTGGATTTCTCTTCCATTCTGAGAAGCTATAAAGACATTTCAGAGGTATTCAGCCACAACAGAGATGGTGCTACAAAAATCCTGAAGCAGATTCAATTGGCTTCAAATAACTTGTTATCATGTAAAAATACTCTGAAGGCCCATGTCTATGTCCCAGATATATATGCATGATACTTATGCAAGAAAAGGCACTTATTCAGGTGGCAGCAATCATTCCTTGCTGTGACAGCTAAAATGTGAATGCTAGATCCTCTTTTTACCAATGTAGTCTCTTTGTCACAGAGTAGTGTCCTGAGTGAGTCCTGGCTACAGACACACAACAATGACAAAAAGCCAAAGTCTAAATCTGGTAGCTGCAGCCCTTATTTCAGTCAATGACCCTTTAGTTTAAAAGGCTGACTAGTACAAAGGCAAACCCAAACTCAAAGTGTTGTATTTTTACAAAGAATGCAATACTTTTACTCCACTATTTATGACTAATGTATCACAAGGACTCAGAGCTGCTAGTTAATTTGTAATAGTGTTTATGAATCAGAAGAGGGACAGGCTTGTGGTTACGGCTGGACTGACATTTAGGATGTCTGGGTCCAATTCCTAGTCTAGCATAGATTTTCTTTGTAAACTTTGGCAGGCTGCTTCATCTCTCATCCTCAGTTCCTTGCCTACAAATTTTTTCCTCCCCTTGGCTTTTTGGCTGTCTGATCCATTTTAGTTGTGAAGTATTTCTGTAGTTTCTGACATCCAGGAAAGAACAGAGTAACATGAATGATGTAACAAATTATGCTTTCAGCTGCAAATATCTCTGAAACAGCCTAAAGGCTGGTGGTGTTTGCTTCAAAAGCTAACAAACATACCCTTGAAGAAACCAGCCTGGACAAGTGAATGTAGCAAGTAGAAACTACATTCAAAAGTAATTGTTCGTAATGAATTCAGTTAAATATCTGCTGCTACTATTACTTTTTAAACCAGTATCAGCACAGACACATTTACTACCATTTCATGCCAACCCATTTTAAGTGATAGTAGAGATTCCCATTGATATTTCTACCACCTGTACTATATTAAAAAAAACCAAGTATTGGAGTATTTTCTGATCATCAAATGTGAAGCAAGAATTCTATTTTTGACATTTTAAAATATTCTTTACAAATTGCAACATTCAAGTGCTTATCAGTGATGTCTTCCAGGAATGATACCTCTACCTTTCAACATAGAAAATAGTTTTAAAATTGAACCTACTGCTGATTAGGTTGCTTTGCAGCCTGAAGTTTTTAGAGGTTTAGAAATTGAAATGTCAAGAAAATACGAAAACAAATGTAGACATAATTATTTCTCTCTTACTGTGTCTTTTCAGAAGAACTCTCTTGGCACCAGGTGGTCTAGATTTAAAGAAATAAAAGCAAGAATAAGCAAGTCACATTTTATTCACTTGGCTCTTTGGACCTCAGAATGGAAACACATGGATCTCAGGGTGTCAGAACTAAAATTTATTTTTTATTTTACTGGCAGAGCTCTATACCCTTACAGACATGTCAAAAGCTGTCCCCCCAAAAGAATAAAGCACAAATATAAATACAGAATGGGGATTTAATTCAAAAACAATGGCGGACTAATATATGTGCCTGGAATCAAAAGGAGAAGGTAGATATCTTCAGAATGAGGTGCAGAGATTAAAAATACTGACAAGGAAGAGCTTCTGTTTTCCTATCAGAAATGCAATAATCAGGGTAAATTCTGTGTACAGGGCACATGAGTTTTTAGTATTAAGCAAGAAAAGACAGCATCCACAAAATCCAGCAATGCAGTCAGGTGCACCCTCATTGAAAATGGTCTTTGTGCATGCCAGGCATCTTTCATTCTGAACTGGGGAAGCCATAGGTTGGAGTTAGTGGGACAGTGTCTGTTCTGGGAAACAGCACGAGCTGGAAAGTTCTCTGGCAGTACTAAAGGGCAGCAAAACCAGTGAATGCAGTGGGGCCTCCTCTACAGAAGATAACGTGCCCGAGTGGAAAACAGCTGCATGTGCATTAGCCCTGTCTGCAACACAGAGAAAGATCCCAGCAGAGTCATTGTGCCCAGCAAATTGCAGCTCTTCATTATATACAGCTCTGAATGCAGTACTAGTACCAAATTTACATGGCTCTGCTGCTGTAGTTATAAACCATGAAGCCTGATGGAAAAAGGAGGAAGCCCCTGGGGAAGTTTTGCAAAACTAGAGGTAGGAGGTGATGGACTCAATGTGTTTACTAAGACTTGCTGTACTATGGTGAGAAAGGCTTACAGAGATTTTGAACAAGCATGCTGAACATTAGAAAAGCACTACAGGGCTTCTACAATTTTCCAGAATTTACCAGAATGTGAGGTCCTATCAGTTGGCCACTCTTCTACACCTTATGAGCTGTTGAGGACCTTTTCACCTGAAGCCTTTGAAAGCCATTAAGAAAGTAAATATTCCTTGGAAGTACCATTCTCCCCTTTCTTTAGTTATGTTTCAAAATAAAGCAGATTCTCATAGCAAAAAAAATGGAGAGAAGCTAAGGTTGTGTAATCCTCCTGCATGATCCTAGGCTAGCAGCAGAATGGTACAGCTCAGTTTTGAGGCTCCAACAAGCACCAGCTGAATCTGCCACCTCAAAACATGGGAAAACAAGAACTGATGGGCTCATCTGAGGGCTCAGCCTCCGTGCTGCCATATGGTGCACCTAACAACTTACCAAAACAGCACATTGTTGGGTAAAGGGAAAAGAGTAAAAATAAACAAAATAATGTACTGTAAGAACAATGAGGTGAAAGGGCTAGATTAATCAGTTAGACCTTTCCCATAATACAGTCATCATTTCAAACCCTATCAGTTCTTGGTGAAGCAGCTGCCAGTGCTGTTTCAGAGACAATTTCAGTTTCTGCTTGCCTGGGCCCGAGACTGTCACAGCTGGATAGCAAGGTCTGACCACTGCTTCATCAGGCCACACAGCATGTTCAGGCCACTAAAACCTGTCCCTCTTAGCCCATTAACCATCCCTACAGGTTACTTCAGCTGGCCACCTGCACTGACTTTGACAGCCACTTCTGGTCATCAGTAACGCCTTTGTTTTAACAAGAGCATGCGCATACTCACTCCATTCTGTCCATAAAAAAGGTTTTTTAAAACAACATATTCTAATCCATCCTTTAGACTGGATTGTTACTTCCCTGAAGTACAGCTATTGCCTAAAATGAGGATGTTCAAGCTCTTCCTGTCCATGTTTAAGTACCACTGGTTTGCCCAGCTTATTGCACATAATTAAAAGGCACAATATCCCTCCCTGTTATATTTGAATTTTTTTTTAAACTTCACTACTGTCATGATAAAAGATAAAGTGCCAACTGAACAGACTCAAGCCTACCCATGAATCCCTTTCTGTCGCTTCCCAAGATGGTGAGAGGGGACACTGTCCTCACCAGACCACGCATTTTTCTCAGCAGAGGGATCTCCATCCCCTTCAGACTTGAGTTGTTCAGCTCACAAGGGAAAGCCTGCTTCAGTAGTTAGAAGCTGTGCACTGTTGGTATTACACCTATAAACCAAAGTAAACGCCTTCCTGTAAATCTCTGTCATGCACGGTTACAAGGGTGGTTAACATTACATGATATTTACTTGCTGGGAAACAGGCAGAGGACACACACAAATAAGCTTTTCACAGAGCTCATCCACAGCTTCTCTGCTTGTGCCAGCTTTTGGAAACCACTCACCGAGGCTGGCTTCGAGCATGAGACCTTACTTCCGTCATTCCCAGGACGATTGTTTTGGTCCCACACTTGATTTCTCACATATCGGAATGTCATGGAAGATAAACAGATACAGCAGAGGAACATGATGGGAAACAGCCTCGCCCAGCTCTTGAGGAGGCATCAGAAACCAGCCTCTGTCAAAGCAGCATTGTTTTGACTCAGACTCCGCAGTGCGCTGTGGCTGTCTGCTCAGGGCCAGGCCTTCATCCTGCCTTGAATGTAAACATGCATAAGGCTTCTTTTACCACATGTTTTGGGAAGCATCAACAGCTCTTGGCAAGCAAGAAAAGAGATGACAGAGGCTGCTGGCATGCTGCTTAGGCTGATATCATCTTACAGTCAGACGAGCTCTGGGTGCATGCTACTTAGTCCCACATAACACACAGCTACCAGTTACCAAACTTTTGTTATGGCTAAAAAATAAAATTAGATGTGTTTGGCTGGAGAGTTCTCCCTCCCTCTTAGAACTGGTATGATGCTTTCTGGCTCCAAATGGCAAGGCAGCTGCTCCCTCAGAGCACCCAGCACCCGAACACCAGGATATATCTGTCAGGGAACAGCAAGAGCAGGGCTGCTCCTTAAAGGAAGGTGAGAGAGGAGCCAAGAGGGAGCCTTACTAGTCCTACATTGCAGGAGGTGAGCCAGACAAACCCAGAGATGATGGCCAGGTCCAACCAAAAATTCAGGTCAAAATGCTGTGTAATGGTGATGGGACAGGTTCTGAGGCCAAGCCACAAAGTCAGGGAAAAGGATCAGATCCGGTGCCCACCAGGCAGGCCCACAGTGACAAAAATCAAGCTGTGAAGCTAATCCATAGGTTTTGGTTCCTGTTCAGCAGGCTTCATAACCAGACAGGAGCAGGGCCATGGCTGGACAGGAGACCAGCACTCCTCCAGTACGGATCAAGCAAGCAATGAATGCCCAAGGACTGAGCTTAGATTGAGCTCCTGGGACCATGGGTGTGAGCTCCAGATGAGGGCTCTCAGCATCATTAGGGCTTTAGTGAGCTCAGGGCTCGGGAAAAAGCAGAAACTTCATTTTATTTTGTATGCCAGATAATAAACTAAGGAACATAATCAGGCTGAAAACTGTAGATATCTTAGGGAATTCCATTATCAGGGTTGATTGAAACAACTTTCTTTGCTTCCCTTATGCATCTGTGCATAAGTCCTTGATTACTGATCACATACTGACTTTTTTCCACAAATTTTCTGCATCATTTAACACCCAATTCCGACTGAATGACCTGTTACCTCCTCATAAGTTTTGGTCCACTGTTCTGACACTATTCAAATGATGTCCCAAGGAGAGAATTATCATTTTACCCGTGGGCATTTCAGTGGTTCTAATTGCGGAAGTTTCATAAATAGTAAACAGTGCATATTCAAAACATCCCTTACATCCCTTCCATCCCTCTCCTAAAAGAGATTTTCAGACCCATCATATAGATGTAAATTTGGGCTAGTAAGGGATTACATTCAAAAGTACTGTATTTGGAGTTTTTTGTCTGTGTAGCTCTATTTAGAATTTTATGTAATCGTAGAGAAGTTTCAACTGACTTCAGATGCAACAATGACTACCTGGCACTTGGATTAGTAAAGATAAGGGTTGTGAGGTCACAGAGTCTGACTGTTTTACAAGCCTATATATAATTTAACTAAGTTATCCCTGTAATTCTTCAAATACTTAAGGATTATCCAAGTAATAAAGCAAGTAGCTATGAAGGCAGTTAGTCTCGATTTGAAGACCTGAAGAGATAAAGAGCTGATGATTTTCTTGGGTTGATTTTGGAGAGATGATTAATTACTTTCACTGGTAAAGCTTTATGCCAAATTCCTCATATGAATCTGCCTAGCTTCATCTCACAGATACAGGTGCTTACTTTACTTTTCTCCACTGGATTATAGATTCTTTTTACATCTGGTATTTATTCCACAGGAGCATATTTGTAACCTGTTTTCCAGTCACATTTTAAAAAGTTTGAAAAGTTTAAGAAGTCAGTTCTTCCACAACAAACATGAGTCCAAGATGTCAGTCTCTGGAGTTCATTACAGCAGGATTGAAAAATTTTCAAGTTAGTTTACTGTGTCCAAAACTAAAGAAATCAAAAATGGAGAGACAGAACATTAATTCCTACAGAGAACTGTGATTTAAAGGACTTTCTCAGAACTTCGTTTGGACTTTTTGGCACACTTAGGGATAGAACTCAATTCCCTGACATGTCTTTCAGCTGCCTAAATCATCAGAGTGCCCTTTCTTAATCTGCTACTCCCTGACACATAATTATGCATTTTCTGACTTCTGGAAGAAATGAAGCAGGGGTCCTGAAAACAACTTCTTCCTTAAGTCCAGATTTAGCCTCAGAACAGGTCTACCTGGTGGACCCTTCTGAAAAGGACCTGTGGAAAAAATAGTTCACAGTTATGTAATTAAATGTTGATTCATAAAGCTTATGTACAAGGAAGGAAAACGAAGTTTGTGTTTCCTGAAGTTTGGGTGCTTAACTTTTTCACCTTAATAAGGTTCTTTTCATGTGATATATGGGCATGGCAATCCCTAGGCTTACCACAAATCACACTGGAAAAAAAATTCCCTCTGGCAGCTATATATTGGTACATGCATGACTCACCAAAGTTGGCACTTTGACCTGCACTTCATGAAGAGCAGGCATGTGTTTGCATTCATCACCTGTGGCCATAAGGACATCTTTGCAAATATTTTCTGCTGGGAGAGAACTGGTAACAATCAGGACATTTAAAATCCACTCTGGACTCTGAAGGGAAAAGGTCACACTGGAGACAGGCTTCCCCGTTCCCTTAAGTTCATCTGTATCTACATTCTGGGTCTGTCCAATCTGGGCTCATTAGGCAAGCCCCATTCTCCTCATGTAGTTGGCTTTAATATCTGTCCTATTCTTCTCTGTCATAAACATGGTGCCCACTAAGTCCCAATATTTGTCACCGGTGCCACTGGCTGACCCATCCAGTGGCTTTATCCCTGGCTCTCTATCCATGGGAGGGGAGGGGAGGGGAGGGACCCTTTATCCTGGCTCCCTCCCCTCTCTGACTCTGCCTACCTGCTTGTTTCTTCATTCAGACTCCCTTCCCAGATATCTGTTCATTCACAGTGCACCCCTTTGTTTCCAATTCTCTCCAGCCCATCCGAGTTTTCTGTTTGCCCCTTGATCCCTGTGAGATACCTGCCTTCCATAAGACCCTAGTCAACACCTTGCTCTTTTGGTCCTTAGTTCCTTGCCCAGCTACTCCTTGTCTTCCTTATCACTGCATACCAGATCGCATCTCTGCTGTCTTTCCTCATGGTCTCTTTGTCCCACTGGTCCCCATATACTCTGCTCTTGTGTCCCATCCTTATTCTCACATGGCCAGACTTTACTTCTAGTTTCCTCCTTCACAGCAGTCTTCAATCCTAGTGTCATCAGCTGACTTTCCACTGCTTCCTGGATAAAACCACTCCTTCCCAGAGCTGATTCTTGTTTTTCCTATGTTTAAACTATGGCATTCCTGGTGGCCCCAATGTTAGCCCATCACAGGGAGTGTGGCATGTCCCACATGTCCCAAAGAAAGGGATAGACGTGTAGAAAGGTCACCATGCAGTAGCACATCCCATCAGCTCCTCGTGACCACAAACTGGTGTCTGTCTGCTGACAGCTCTCACTATGCTATAAATGTAGGGCAGTTTACTTGCCTTTTATTGAAAGGTAAATTGCTGTGAATTACCCCATTTTATGCAGGGTAAGAATGAACAGGGATAATTGCTACATATCAGTTCACACAAAGTAATATGCTTCCCTATATTTATTTGTTCATGTTTCCACACCCACAGACTGCCTTGCTTCAGTTCAGTACCTGCAGCACCTGTAATTGCAGGGGAGGATCTCAGTGAGACTCTGTACTTCAGAAACCTGCTTAGCACTGGGAGATGTTTTGGTACACATGGGGTAGGTCTTTGGCAGGTGCTAACTGCAGGTACCAGAAGTTAGAAACTTGACCAAAGTGACAGTGACATGAAGACAATTTTTTGTAATTATTAAAAAACTTCAGGGACTGCTACCTTCATTGGCTCTTTTCATAGCTGAAGTTCTCAGAGTCACAAGGTGGCAGTCACAAATACTCACTATGGGCAAACCAACTCTTCTTTTGCTTGTGTGTCTGAGTTCATGTCTATTAAGCCTTCGGGTTTCCCTGAAATATTCCATCTATTATTCTTAAGGGAAGCACTCAGGGTGGAATATTCCATCCTGAATGGTCACCAGAAGGAAAAATTTTTCAAAAGGTAAACCAGTATCTTATAGTAAGTTGTGATCAGCCACAGAGACATCAGGTAATGGCATGTCTCCATGGAACCTGCTTGTAGAGGACACCATTAAACATACACACCATCCACAGTGTATATATTGACACAGTGCAGTCTGCTGGAAACAAAGAACAAATTGTAATTGCATCTATGCAATCTTCAACAGAAACATATGTGATGATGATGATGCTAATGATGATGCTAATAGTAATAATAATATGCTGACCACATCTATGCAAGCCTAGGAATGTTTTCAAGCAAGAGAGATTATTATGTATTAGTCTAGCATAAAGCTGGGCTGAGTGATAGGAAACATATGTTTCTTGGTACTTGTGCTTGCACAATGGTATAAAAAGAGTCCTGACATTCTATAGGTCTCTGGACAATTCTGCTATTGATGTGTTGTGAGTCACTGCAAACAGACCATCGTATGTTCCTGAATCATTTCCTGCTCAAGGGGTTCCTCTACTTCTTCCAGAGATTGTGCTGGGGAGGAATTCAGTGGGCTAAAGCCCTGGAGACCTATTCAAAATGCTTTCCCTTTCCCTTCCCTTCTGTGCAGCTGAATGACTCAGACAGGGATGACACCTTGAACCAATGTCACTATTCCCTTATTGGGATGGGAGAACCTTATGAGGAGTCCAGAAGGAAATTTAATTCAATATTTTATTTTAAGGACATCCCTTCTGTTTTGCTTTATTTTTCTTGTTGGCATTTTATGGTTTATGGGAGATTTTTAGGGGGAATGGGTTTAGAAGTTAGGAAATGGTGCTGTGATAAAACAAAGGTTGTTTCAGCTGTTTCCAATACAGCTGCAGTGCTTTGCCCCTCTGTCCCAAAAGCATTCAATCCCAGACCACAGAAATGGTCCTTAGATATCTAAGTACCTCAGCAGTCTAACTAACTTTCCAATTATTAATAGTTGTAACTAGCTTCATTTAGGTTCCCAGAATATTCATAGGTGCTTCTCTTCAACCTGTGCTGTTGATTTGCAATTTTATGATAACACAAGAGGCTTTAAGCCTGGCAGAAAGTAGTAGATAGGCCATCACAGAATTACAAGTTCTGTGTGATTTTCAATGTCCCAAAAGTCCCGCGTGGCATAAAAAGTATTGTCAATTGACTGTTTTAAAGGAAAAAAAATATGCATTTCAGGGAAAGGTATTCTTCTCCTAGTGTTTAAAATTCTCCTGTTTTCATTTGACATTTCCACTGAACTGTCCACAGAAAATACTGTCTTGATGACATTTTTTCACAAAGAGATAACACCATTGTGAATTGCTGAAACCTTGCATTTGAAATGCTTTTTAGTTTGCTTTTCCCAAGTTATACTGGAATGATATGTGATCTTTTGGCAAATCAGTATTGTGATGAAAGTACAATCAGTTTCTAAGTAATTGCAAAATTACTTTGACTTCAAGAGATGCTTATCCTGAATGCCAGCTAATACAGTACTTCTTCACTAAATGGCACTAAACAGTAGTCCTGAGTGAGCTGTGCCTGTTCAGAAATTATTTAGAGCTTTCATATCTGAAGGAGATGCATTTCACTGGGGCCTTATTTTCAGTTCATCAGTGCATAACATGGGCCTGTCATCAAGGCAGTTGCTGCTTTCAAAATACAGTTCTCCCTGTGCACCTTCACCAACAAAAACATAGAATGCTAGATACACTTTTTTTATAGACCAACTGCTTTTGCTTTCATGAAGTAGTGGATGGTTCCAGGACCTTAGTCCTTAGAAGTTTGTTCTACCTCATCTGTTTCTTTGTAGATGTGCTAGGCTTTATTTTGATCACTTTCTAACACTTTAGGCTTTCTTACTTCTTCAGATTTTTGCTGAAGGAGACCTGTGTAGATGACAAACCACTCATCTTCTGTAAAATCCTATAATTTAGCAATGCTAAATGCAGGGAACAGTTAACTTCCTTACATCCTTACACTTTTCCACTGGGTGGTTTCTCATTTTAATTATGCTTCCTACCAACCTGTTGTACTGAGTGTAAATTTGGACCAGTAATAAAATGCCTCATAACGTCTCATCACAGACAGATCTGCTAAAACTGCAGTGCTGTGTTAGCAAATAACTATGCCATGTGAGTAAACCGAGCAAAAATGGATATGATCACCTTTATGGCTATCTAGTAAGGCTGTCTCTGAAATAAATACCTCATTTCTCCAACATAAAGGAATTTATGCCAGACTGCATCAGCTGACCAACTGTTCCCATGCCATGGGAGTTTTCACTTGACTGGCCTGTGATTTCAGTAATTGTGACAAGCCTTAACAGGTTCCCTTTCCCTTGGAAGATATCCTCAAATTATTTTTCAATCGTTTTGATCTTCTGCCTGTTTGGTGAGTTACCTCTTTAATGAAATTAAGGGAGTGGCATGTTTTTATTCGTGGGTAATTTTTTTCTCTTGGTGTGATTATAAATTGTACTTCTTCCAATTTGCTAATTGCCCATGAGTTTAGTCACAACTCTAATAGGAATTAGCTCACCACACTAAGTCCCAAGCTTCATTTGTTTATGGTCAATTGCCTGTAGTTTTACTTGCTATGCTAACATGCCTGTTCCTGGCAACATTTCAGCTTGTACCAGTCTTATGTTCAAGACACATGTTCCTTTGCTTTCGAGCAAGTAGTGCTCTAATCCTCTGCAGCACTGCTAGCTGGTCCCATGAAGTGTTGCCTGCCAACATGGTGCTATTGTCCTCTTTGTCCATGCTGGGCAGTGTCTTGGACAGAGATAGAAATTATCACGGTCCTTGAAGGTTTTTCCAAATACATGTCCTTGTCCTGACTTGTGGTGTTTGTAGATCTGTGTGCAGCCTTGTGAGGCAGCTTCATGCTCAATATTCCATTCTGCTGCCACTCTCCTGTCTTGTAATGGCATCCTCTGTGGCATGACAGTACTGTCTGTCTTGTGTAGCTTTTAGTCTGAATTAGGTAGTTTCCTTTGGCTGGCAAATTTTAATGGCATTTCCAAAAAATAGCTCTGGCTCATCCAGTAGATTTTGACTGCTTTTTCTCAAGTTCCAGTCATGTTTGCTGTCTTCCTAAAGAGTCAGCTTCTCAAGATCAAGGAGTTTGGATTTTCAACCCCCTGACAGTCCAAAACTCTGCTGCCCTTACCCCTGGCTATCTTACTGCTTAATGACATATGGTTCACATGTTTCATTTTTACATGGAAGCCAGTACTCTTCAAATTCCTGTGTTGCAGGATCCTGGTGAGGCACAGATACCAGGCTTAATTCAAAACTACTAGAAGTATCCAGTAATCCAGAGCCAGCTGTTGTCAAAAAATAAAGCCACTTCTGAGTGAGGTAGAGCCATTCACCTGAAGAGTCACCTAAGCATAATTTCCTGTAATCACTGAGCAGTGGAGGCCACAAGGACACAGACTGTCCACATTTCCACACACAGTCAGTCCAGTTACCACTTCCCAGCATCTTAGAACAAACCTGGCTCCTCCCTTTCCATGGCCCCCAACTTCTGCTGGCAGACAACAAGCCCTGTTTAAATTTTTCAAGTTACCCTCCATATGCCCAGAGAGCATTAGCTCCAGTAAGGCGAGGATTTTTCTTCCATTCAGAGAATTTTCTTAGGTTTTTTTTACCTGTAGGCACCAGGGCATTAGTCAAAATCAATTTCATTCAACCAAATCCACACATGTATCCTGTAAATGTATATATTTGATCTGGTCACCAGCATTGTCTTTGTCATCAGTGGCAACACAGGTATTACTGTGGAACACCTATTCTCAGCCTGTGGTATGTATCTCAGGTGGTTTGGACAAACCAGGCTCTGAAACCTCCAACTGATCTCTACTGATATTAAACTTTGTCCAGGCTGGCTGCTGCAGATATAAAAATGAGATTCATGCATGTCTAATGTTGAGTGACAAGTAACTGATTGGAAGAGTGTGACAGAAACCTGCTTTATTCAGTTTCTCACTCCCAACCCTTCAGCTTAAGTAATGGAAACCTGGACTCAAGAAAGGGATCCATCTATAACCTTTAAATGTCTTCAAGCTTTGATCGTGAAAGAAAAGTAGAGTGCAACAGGGGCAGTTTCTCCTGGAAGGGATGCAGTGGCTGGAAGGATGCAGCCACCAGATTCCAGTTTGCCAAGTTTCTGCTTCAAAATGCAATCTTAGACATAATTCTGGGTGCATCAAATATTACTCACATTTTCCTGACATTCCTTACAGACAAAAAACTTTGTGTAAAGTTACCCCAGTGAAAACCAAAGCAGGGTTTGTGTCATATTGGCATCAATGTCACAGGAATAGAGTTGTGCCTTTTCAGCTCCATAGACAAAAGCCAGAGATCTGCCAAATTTTCTGGTTTCACTTTACCTGTGGAAAAGGAGTTGCAGAAGAGAGCCCAAGTTAGTGAAGGCTGATCTACATACAAAACATGTGCTGGGCAGACTTGCAGTTGTTCGGCATGTGCTCTGCACTGGGACATCATCCTTCTAGCACAGCACCAGGCTCCAGCTGCTCCACTGCCATCCATAGGGGCAGTTGCCTCAGGCCCAGTGCTCCCTGTCAGGGCTGGTGATGTGTCTGTGCTCTGGCAGGGGAGTAGCTGCAGACATGGGCTCTGCTTGCATCATGCATTGCAAGAGTGGTTACCACAAGAGCTGCTGCCTTTTGACCCTCCCAGTGAATCTGTGCTGGCCAGGGCTACGTGGCACTAGGCTGGTAGGCAGCCCCTGCAAAATGATCTCTTGTTTGCCTGGGAATGCCATCCCCATTGATCACTTTCCAGCTGGCTTATATTGATTTAGCTTAATTCAATGCAAGTGTTTTGCATGTAGAAAGGGCTCCGTGAATGTTCCCATGAGGTCTAAATCAGTTCTTCTGTCTCTCTTGCTCTTTAAATCCTATTGTCACTCACGTGTAGCTTTCCTGCACTCAGTACATGCCTATTCCTGGGGGAAGCAATTGCCAGGGGCTTAATTTTAGAGAGGAATGCCCACCCTGCTGTCTGGGAATGAAGCCTGGCGTAGCTAACTTCAAAGACTAGACAGATTTGTTGCTGAATTTAAAAGACATCTTTCCCTTGACTGGGATTTGCTATTGTATCCCTTTTTGCTCTTATCTTCCTTTTCAGGATATGGGAGGGCTTAGGTACTTTCCAGACTCTTTCCATCTTTGGACCCTTTCAAATTGCAAAGGTGCTAGCAAATTCTCAGTTCTGCCTCTTGCCCTCTGCAGATTGCTGAGATGACTGAGGATGTGGTGGATTTGATGGAATCTGTGCTTAAAGAACCCAGCCTTTGAATCTCTGTTTACACAGAGCCCTGGCACTCAGCACAAACCTAAAAGAAGGCTTATTTTTAATTCTAAGGAACTAGCACAGAAGGAGAGAGTTCTTTGCCTTCTTCCTTCACTTCACATAATAATTTTAGTCCTAATGAAGGACTCCACACCAAATATAATAGAAGGAAGAATTATTTTTCCTGTGTGCCTGTTGTTTTTCTAACAAACATATGTGTTTGTTTATTTTTAGATTATAAAATGCAATTATTGTGTTCTCTGAAGTACACAAGTAAAATTAAAAACACACGTTGAGTCAACTTGCTGCTTATTTTATGTTAATTAAACTATTCAATGGGAAGGATGTTCCTAGTTACGTTGCTGCAGTGGGATCTGGATTTTATTCTTGACTTTGCCACAGATTGCCTGTTTGATTCATGGCAAGTCACTTAATCTCCCAGTGCTTCAGTTCTTCATTCCCCAAATGAAGATAATTCCCCTTCATTGTCTCTGTTTTGACTATAAATGCTTGAATTGGAGTGTGTTTTCCATAGTATTCATCATAATATACTCTCATTTATAAGCATATATATTGATAATAGGTCATCTTGTCTCCAAGAAAAAAAATCCCTCTGCAAGTTCTTCCCAATGCATGGATTTGAAAACAAGTATACTTTCCACCACACCCAGACAGGCAATGTCAGAGCTCTGTCAGACCATGCTCAAAACTGAGTTTTCATCAGCGTAAATCTGCCGATCTCACATTTCCAAATGCTGGGCTTTTATTCTGGAAGTTAAGAACTCAACTTCAAGAAGAGCTTAGTTCTTTCATTGCATCCTTAGACTCCATCTAAGCTAAGGAGTGTTTGAAATCTCATCAGAAGTGTTACTACAGATCAGGTCCAGGCCTGTGGGTTAGGTAACACAGAAACTCTGGCTTGAGCACGCTTGGCTGGCATGCCTGGGAAAACACAGTATTGTGGGAATGGCTGAAGGACCTGCTTCACTCTGGTGCTTTCTCACATCTCCACCTGTCAAATAATCAGTCTCAAAATAGCTTACACTGGGAGGATCTACTCCTGTGCTTCCCCAGGATCTACTTCTGATTAGCCAGGTGTTTAGGAGCAGTGACGATTTTCTGTCACAATGTGATGTTTACTCATTTGTGCTGACCATCTTCCCACTACACCTGCACTCACCTGCTTTCCTGTTTATTCACCAGTTGTGTTTTGCCTGGATGTTTGCATTCTGGTTTTGTACAATGCCTAGTGCATTGAAGACCTCAGCCCTAAGCTGGCAGCACTGAAGCATCAGTTACCAGAGGAGCTGCCCTCTGTTTTCAGTCAGTGCTGGCTTTAGCTGAATCATTTTCTCAAGCCGATCGAGTCCATTGAACCCTAGATCTAAGCCCTTATTCCTACAGATCTGGGAACTTGGGCTATATTTGCAGTAAAGAGGGTGAGCAGGAGCTAATGCATTATGGGATTATGCTTTTCTTTTAGCACCTGACAGAACTCTGACAGACTGCATTTCACTGTCATCTGCAGTCACTACAAACCTCTAAAAAAGGCCATGGATCTATGGAGCTTCTTCCCTTCTTGCTGCCTGTGTCTCCCTGAGCGGTGTAAAGGTTCAGCCCTGTGATCTTTCCACCTGCAAAAAGTCCCGTGCTGGCACACTTCTATAGACTGAAACTCCTTTCTTCACTTGACATGTATTGTATCATCCTTTGCAAATGTGAGGCACATCTAACATGAGGTTCACAATGTGAGCTCTGAGTGCCCAGTGCTTTGACTGCCTGGCCAGCTGGGCTTGGGCTGCTATCTCACAGAGAGGAGTTCTGTTGTAGTGCAGCAGAGTTCCAGCCCTCCACTACTGCCAGAACACATGCTGGGTTTTGGCCCCACACCCCAAATGGATTTCCACTAAATGACACAGTTCCCATAGCCAAGCTGGCAAGAAAAGCCCCTGTCCCAAGCATGACCCAAAGGGCCAAAGTATCCATCTCTGCTGACTCTTGTGGTCATGTTCACAGAGAGGAACTGGTGAGGAATAGCAGTAGCACCTATCATTCTTAATGTCATCTGAAGTCACTATAAACCCCATTCCTTGCAAAAATTTCCTGCACAGTTTAAATCTACCCTCCTAATTGCTGTATGTATGTGCCCAACTGTATGTTAAGCTGCATTCTGCAACTCACCATGCTCATGAACAACACAGACCTCTCTTGATGGCCATTGCTTGGGTTAAAAGTTCTGGCCACCAGCTGGCACTCCCAGAACAGACCAAACTAATGAGGCTGAATTAGAGGTCACTGAGGTTCAGAGCTGTTTCAGTTTACACCTGGGTATTTAATTCTTCATGTCTCTGGTATGCATCAATAAGCTGCAAGCAAAGGAGAGTAGTAGGAACCAAAAATCAGGGTGTCCATGGGCATCTGTCTTCTGCAAAACTCACACTGAATTAAACAAAATAGCCTCTGCTTCATCCCATTTAGGCAGCTGCCTAACAATTCACACCTATTCCATACAGCCATTTCTGTCTTCCTACTGATTCACTGAAAAATTCCCGCTCACTCTTTCCGTAAACTCAGCATCCTGTCTTCTGTTGAAGTTACAAGCCAGATGTTAGCTTAGCCAGTGATTAATAGTTCGAAAAGGTCAGCTTTGAATTTTGCTGCCAAGTTCACCCACCTCTCTGGGCAACTCCTTATACATCTTCTCTTCCCTTCATAACATATTTGCAGTTGAAAAATATTAAAACTGATACTAGTTTATATCTTGAAAGCACATTAAAAATAATATTGGGAAATATTTTAAGGCTGTGCTTGGAGAAGAAGGACCTGTTTAATCCCTTTCTCACATGGATTGCTTGTAGCTCTGAAAATCTGATCTCTGGCTCTCTGTGCAGTACTGTGTACCACCTAATCACCTCTCAACCAGCCCACTGGATCTAAAGATGTGAATTCAATATAATTAATGTCATATAATTAATGTCATCTTTTGGTGGGGACACAGAAGGTTTACACCAAATTTTACAAATGAACGGTCCTTATTCTCCCTCCCAAGCCAGACTTTGTAAGCTTGGACAAGTAGTCTCATCATGTTAAACATTAACACTTTGCCACATACTGCACTGCTTAGCTTGTCCCAGTTCTGTCTTTCCTTCTATGTGTGCAACATCCCCAAAGAAGCTCTGCTCTTCACCAACAAATGCAGAGTAACTCTTTTAACAAGTAATATTTTAGAAAATCTGATCTTGGATCCTCTCACATGGAGAAGTACAGTTAGGAGCAGCCAGATTTTGCCTGAGAGTGTTTTGTTGTCTTGTTTCTTTTGAAGTAAAAGAGGAAATGTGGGAACCATTTCTAAATTGCCCATGCTCCAGAGCGACAGAAGAAACCCAGAAACAGATAAAGACTGACAGCTGGAACATATTGTGGTACAAGGAAGCAATTAGCTTATGGCATAAAAGAATGAAGTCACATATAGAAGTAATTTGTGTCTCCTGGCATTACTTGGCAACCTGGAAACTTTGGGGCAAATGAGGTCCGTGGTCCCAAGCCAGTGCTGGTGTGGCATGGAGGTGTGCCACCCTAGAAGGAAGAGTCCCAGCCTGTCCTCAATGACCTTATCTGAGACCTCACAGATGTGTGGGAAGAGACGAGAGAGAGGAAGGGGTCAGCAGCTTCCCCCCTCTCTCTGAGCTTTCCCAGCACTGCTCCAAATTCCTGAAAAAGCTTGCTTCTCCCTGCTGTGGGGACAGTTTGAGGCAGCTTTGGTCCATGTTCCCCTGGGACCTTGCAACATAAGCTGGGTGAATGGCCACAGCCTCTCAGCTGTCCCTCTGCTCTCAGTCAGCCTCAGCTTTGGGCATTAAGGACTGTCTTCATATGGATTGCTTAAAAGTTACATCACTGAGCAATAAAACAGTGAAAATACCTCAGGATAGGAGAGGAATTTGAGATAAACATTCTTTACCAGATATTGCAAAAGAAAGCATGGCCTCATCAAAATGAATGAGCTGACTCCCATTGCCCTCGGTGTGGCCGGGGCTCCGAGCCTTACGTGTGCGATGCCATGCTGCCGCAGTGATGAGCTCAGGACAGCATCAGCTGCATGAGGTCAGACAGCTGGACTGATGGATGCAATCAAATTTCCTGCCCTGGTTACAGTTTTACCATCCAAAGCCCCAATTTAATCAGTGGTTGTACTCACAGTGGGAGTTGTTTCAGGAGGGATCCCATTTACCACTCCCAGTTTCGGAGAGCTGGTTAATCCTTCCGTGGGGCAGGGTTCGCATATCATGCCTCATAAACTCCCAGTGCGAGGGTTTAGGAAGAAAGGACAGGATTTGTCATTAGCTCTCTGTGGACGTGTCTTCACAGCAGGCACAGAGATAGCCAACCAGATGGCTTCACTCCATTAACTTCTCACAGGTGGAGACCGAGGTCCAAAAATACACAGCAGCAGCCAGATCCATGTAGGCCAGCCCCATTGCTCCCTCCCCAGCAAGGTCTGGGAACGGAAACACCCAAACTGTCCCTTCAAAAGCCATTTACATGTGGGTCTTTTGCCACATTCATGCAGCTCTACATTTTCCTGCTCCAAACTGGTGGGCCTGCATCATGATGTGCTTCATGAGCCTATCAGCCCAGAGAATCTCCACACAGTGTCCCACTGAGGTTATGGAAAATTTTTCTCTGTACAAAGAAAGAATCAGAGCAGCATTTGTGCTTTTGGGAACCCCTTCCACCAAGGACTATTATTATCTCTGTGTGGTGCAGGATCAGTTTAAAATAATTTTACTTAGAGCTCTCCATGGAAATCCCCTGCCAGTCACCCTCCTCACGTGCTTTTTGTTCTGAAAATCAACAGGCCTCAAAGGGCAGTCTCAGAAGAGGCCACATCTGTACAGAGTTTTCTTTCATCCCCACAAGGGTTCCCAAACAATGCCAGTGCCAGCCGGAGGTTTGCTGAATGGTATGAGAACCAAAGGCTTTCTTTGCCTTCTGTTCATCCATTAAAACCTCGTGAGTCAAAATTAAGAGGACAGGAGTGGGAGCTTTAGGAGGCTGTGGTTTCTCACAAATGCCTAAAGCTAAGCACTAATGAGAAAGTTTTAAAAAAAATGAAGTCTCCAACCCATCACCAGAGCAATGCCACAGTTAGAGACAAATCCAATGTGCACTGCTTTACATTTATGATGCAGACAAACTAATTTAAGTAATTAGGGCTGTCTACAAAATGCATATGAAATAGCACTCTGACCTCAAGGTCCAGTATCAGAGATTCTTGCTACTGAAGTCCAAAAGTGCTCTATGATACATAGCATGGACACCTGCTACTCTCTGAGGATGGAATTAGCCAAGCCACTTCTGTATCGGAAGTTTTGAATATTTTCTTTATTGTCCCACCTACAACTGATGGATGAAAACCAATCATTTGAGGGGTCTGCAAGAATACAAAACTCTCTTTGTTTAAAAAACTTTCTTTGATTTCACAGTTTAAGAAATTAAACAAAAAAAAAAATGAAAAGTCCATTTGGCTTCTCTCATTTGAACCTAATTTTTTGCACATTAACTTTACTTTGCAGCCTTTATGTAAGCCTAAACAGTTAAGGTATGATGTATCGTCTTTGAGAAAGCAAACTATTTCCTTTGTCTGTGTAAAGATTTGTTGTTTAAAAGTACTCCTGCTCCCCTGAAATTTGATCTGTGTGTTTTGATAACAACAGTTTGTGCTGCACAGAAACTCTGCAGAGAAGTTCAGCTGCTGCATTACTGAGGTGCTGGCACTACCTCCATGAGAATAAAAACCATTACTTCAGTAGAAGATTTCAGCAACTATTTTTGAAAAATAATTTAATGGCATGAAGTTTGATGGGAAGAAAAGAGGTAGAACTGTAATCAAGAAACACGTTTTAAAAGAAACACATCTTTCCAGACTAGTTTCAGACTTTGACTGTGCCTGGTTCTACCTCCAACCAGAGTGCCTGGCATGAGCTCCTCTGCTGAACCCAATGCCCTTCTTTTGGGCACATTCCTGGTTACCTCCATGTGGGTTTCTGCTCGCATTCCAAAATCCTACCTGGGTCCCACAACAGCCTCAGTACTGTGCCTGGGAAAAAAGCAAATGTCTTCCTGTACTGGGTGTGGACCAACTCACTCACATTTGTCTCATTTATCCCTGAGAAGTGGAGATATTGCCTCAGAGATGAAATCAGCTCGGGTCTCCACCTCTTTTTCCAGTAAAGGGTGAACCCTTTCTCTCTAGACAAACAGAAGGAGTGGGCTCACAGAGACCACAGCGTCCTTTGCTACTCCAGGCTTGCCCAACGTAAAGAAGAGGGTCTATGTGTTACTCCAAAAGGAATTTCTCTGCTTCCTGCTTCTCACCATTCTTGGCTGTTGCAGCCTGTGGTACATCAATGTGTGCTCAGCAGGGGAAAAATGCCACTGGCTGAGGTGGTGGTTGTGAGATGAAACAGGCTGATCCACACAGTGGTTTCTTCTGTCTTCGTCTGAACGCTTTCACTTCAGGAGCCCCTTCCTTGTTACAGCTGGGAAAGATGTAAACAGAAGCCAGTCCCAGCTGAAAATAACTCTGCCTGTGTCCTGTGTGGAGCCTGCTTGATCTCCCTTTCTGCTTTTTATTGCTAATCAAACTAGGTTGTGTCTCGGCACTGAGTTCGCAGACAGTTAGGAGCACAGGTCACCCACAGCTTCTTCCACTTCATTGGGAGCTCTAGGGGCTTTATCAAACAGGTGGGGCAGGATTGTATCTTTTCTCATGGAATGAGACACAAGAGGGAGACAAATACTCAAGTGGTGCCAATGCGGACTGATGCCCTTGAAGCCTTAGACAGGAAAATGTATTTTCATCTCTTGAGAGGTTTCAAGGTTTTGAATATCTTCAAAACCCTCAAGAATGAAACATGGAGAAATTAAATGCATGTCAGAAAAACTTCCCTTTTGCAGTTTGAAAGCATTCCATCTCCCATTTGAACTGGGGATGGGGGAAGAAGTTAATTAGTGCTCATTCACTGAATCATTGAAACATGATACTTCCACCTTTCAAAATATAAAATTTGCCCCCTGGGACCTCATTCTCTTTCCCAAGCAATTGCTGAATTTGGAGAGATTGTGAAATACAGCCCTTCCTACAGTTTTTGGCTCCTACTGAAAACATGTAATTTGAAAGTTCCCAAGAAATCTCAACAGACACAGAGCTAATTCAAACATGGGATACAATGGCTGCCTTTCATGTCCTCAGTGTCTCTGACATGAGCCAAAAATTAGTCTGGATAAACACAGAAGATTTTTATCTGGAGAAAGAAGCTTGAAACTGTGAAGCACAAGAATGAGGATGTAGGAAGAGCAAAGCTCATACCTGGCCCCCACCTGCTCTAGGGGCCTAAAAAAGACACCACAACAAATTCAGGTTAAGAAGAGTTGTTGCCACTGTTTAACTCCGCGTGCATCCCAAGAAGGAGGGAAATCCATGGAACAGGATTTACTCCCCGCATTTGTGCCCCAGAGCACAAAAAGTAGGGGATGTGTATTTTACTCCAGTCCACATTAGCAAAGTATTTGAATTCCTGCATGAGCCTAAGGGCTCAAAAAGCTGAAAATATAATCTAGCTGTAAAAAAGAACAAACTGAGCCCCTAGCTCAAACATTTCTCATCTGAGGCAATACCTGACTTTCCAGGTCAGCAGGCAAAAGAAATGTGGTGTAAATATCTGTGGCTGTAAGACAAAAAAGGACCCACTGTGAAGTCAGCCTGAAAAAAGTAGTCAGTGGAAACTGTCATATGGGAATGGTATGACATCTGGCTGCATGAGATAGACCATTTGTGTGTACAAGCAAAATGAAACACTAATGTGGCAGACAAATATAATACATAATGCAAGATAAGAACTACTCTCCTGCTCAACCCAGTGAGGCACACAGAGGCTATATTAGCAGTAGCAAACCATACAGTGCCAGGCTCATTCTCCAGCAGCTCTGTCATGGCCCAGCCACAGCTGTGTTATCAAGCTCTTCTAGCCTCTAGTGTTATGTGGGGCATGTCTGCAGACTTATGGTGCTTCCATGTTGTGCTTGGGAATTGCTTGGGAAAAGCTTATTCATCTTGAGACAGAATATGCCAGAGATTGGTCAAACAATTTAGCAGTACAGGCAAATCAGAGCCAGTGTCCTTGCTGTCATTGTTGTATTTACTTGTATGGATGTGGCATGAGGTGTGTATGGATGATACTTCAGGATGATACTTCCTGTAATCCTCATTTTTCTTTATGTCCAAAGTCCCTCCTGAGGCATTAATCAAGATTATTAACTGTGCTTTTTGAAAAGTATAAAAAATTAATCTTTCAAAGAAGTCAAAGTGTGCCTGGTCCTCTGTGCTGTTATTTCTCTAGCTTTCAGTGTTGAAGAAGGGCAAGAAGGAAGGAGGTGGTGATTCATTGCCCAAGAGCTTTCAGGAGCCCAGAGAGTATTTCAAATATTCCAGTATCCCATTGCCTGTACCAGGCAGCACCCATGGCTCATTGCTCATGCCAGCATCTGGCATGGCAATGCTGGCCAAGTCTGCATGTGGTCATTGGCACTCAGAAGGGCATGAGGCTTACAAAAAAACTTCAGAGCCATTTCTGTGGCAGGCAGGTATTTCTCAATGAATGTACTAATAGGCCAAGGACCTGCTTCTTATTTTACATTGACATAACCACACATCTCAAATGTGCTACAGAAGAAGGCTGTGAAATTGCAACTAAGCCCTTGGAGTCATGTGGAAGCCTCCCAGCTTTGCAGTCGGGACACACAGCTTCCCTGTGTGTGAAAGTCAGGGTGAGAACCATATTCACGTTGTCCTTTGGTGACACAAATGTACCTGCAGGAGACTGTGTGGTGAGATTAGAGACCAGCAGTAACTGGGTCTGGTTGGCTTCAGTGAGACTTGTTGCAAAAGGCTGTTTTCCTCCGTGAAGTTTGGGGAAGTTTTTTCTCTCCAAAGAAACCCCATGCTGTCCATTTTGAAATCAGTGAGAATTCTGAGTTTTCCCAAAGAAAAGGAGACAGTCATACCTGCCAAGTGAAGAGAGGTTTGTTGGCCAGTATCTTGTGAACCTCAGGGATTCTTAGAAAAGTGATGGATTTGAAGACTCCAGCATAAATTCATAAAGCATTTTATTTCCCATCTGTCTCCTTATATCTTTTACCATAGTTTAGATGCTACAATTAACAACTGGTGTTCACCATCTCTTCCTTTGCAACGCATTTACATGTGGGATGGAATTTTCTCATTCGAGAAAAATACAGCAAAAGGCATACAATTTAGGTCAGGAGGAAAATGAAACTCTACTTTCTTCTTCTTTTTCATTGCATCCCACAAAAAATATTTGGACAGTTTCTCAACATAAGGACTTGGGAGAATGTATTCACTCTTCTAGCAAAAAAGGAAAGATAAGCTTCCTTAAAGGCACCACTGCAAAATAGCCAAGTGAACATCATGCATTAAGGAATTATAGAAATTTTCTATGAAGCCATAGAACCTTTTAAAAACCTGCTTGTGATTTGATATGTGGTAGTGGGGATTTATTGACCAGGACTGTTAGATATGTGTGTGAATACGAGCACACACATATTGCATTCTGGGTTTTTTTGCTGAGCATCTGCTTGTCTGGATATGTTAGTATAATTCTCACACTTGAAGCTCCAAAGGAATGAGAATAATATCATAGCTCACACTCCTATTCTCCACTAGGGGAGAATGTCTTGTCTCAAATAAAGAAGTTACATAACATTAGAGGTGGAATCAATGACAAAATGTTCCGGTTTGTGCTTACCACTTTTTGTTCACTTCCATGACCCATTCTAACCACAGAAAGTGTTAGGAGCCCTGAAACATTGATTTGTGGTTTGTTTACTCGAGGATGTGGGAGTTAGGTCATGCTGCTGTTTGGGTTTCTTTTTTTTTCTCTCTTTTGTTGTACTTTTTTAAAGCAATGGGAGAATCAAAGGATATTTTTTACCACCCTGCTGCCATCTCGTCCATCAACTGCCCCACTGCTTCAGATCCCACCTGTATATAATGCTGTTTTGGTCCACCTGTCATTGAACTCCTCCTGTCACAAGTATCTCACTGCTCTTCTCGTCATAGCCGCCATCTCCTCCTTCCTCCTGAGACCTTTGCAGATACCTACTCTTCCTCAGGATTTACTTCAACTGTCTTGAAAGCTGTCTTGAGCCCCTCTTTCCCAATTAATTGCTCTAATTACAATACAGTAATCAACACACAGGGTGTTTCTTACAGGAAACCATATCACATGTGGCCCTGATCTTGCCGGTGCTGATCTTCAGCTCAAGATTTAGTAAGATAGTTCCATAAACACAATGACATAATGTCATGACATCATTATTTTCCTGTAGGTTTGAGTCGGCTTGCTTGCTTTTACAGGAAATTATATGCTCACATCTCCTTCAACTTAATTGACACCAGGGAAGTGCCACACATGTTACTTCCAATATTTAGGTCTCAAGTGAGTGAAAACATTCCCGTCATCCATTAGGTACCCACCCAAACCAGAGTTTGTCATCATACAAGTGAAAGCAGCTAAGTAAATATAAAAATCAGTTTTAGAGTATAAAAGAAAAGTTCAGAATATTACTTATGGGGGAAGGGTGAGGGCAAAATTACAATACCTTGTGCTTTGGGGCCTTCTGGCCTTGTTGAAAACACTGGATGCTATGGTAATACAATACCAATGCCAAGAGAACAAAGTTTTAATAACTCCATCTCCCACCACCCCAAATTCCTCCTAATATGGGGGAGTTTTCCTCCGTTATGTAATTGCAGTCTGTACTATTTATTTTAGCATTGATTGGAAGGGGTTTGCAGAAGAAAGAATACTTCTAGAAACTGAAAGTTAATTGTATAAAATGAACTAGCTAAGGTGAACTAATGCACAAAACTATACATAGCAGAAGGAAATCAAAAGAGACATTCTACTTTGTTCATGGACTACAGGACACTACAAAAAATCACAAACTTAAAATCAACCTCTCTCTTGAGGGTCTCACAGGTTTCATAGAATCATCAAATGTTGAGGGGTTGGAAGGGACCTTAAAGATCATCTGTCATCTCTGCTGCCATGTGCAGAGACATCTCCCACTAGACGAAGTTGCTCAAGACCCTGTCCAACCTGGCTTTGAACACTGCCTGTTGAACATTCCTTCCTTCAGATCAGTTTAGGTCCAACTCTGTTCTACTGCTCCACCAGAAAAGAATAGAGAAAGTACTCATAAATTTACAAGAAGTACTGAAGCCCTCATTATTTTTTGGAAAGCAGGGGCAAGAGATAAAGGGGAAAGTATCACAGTTGACAGCCATGCTGTTTTCAAATAAAGGCTAATGTGTGCATACCAGCACTCATTTTACACACCACTGCCAAAACTGATAAAGTGCAAAGTCATCTTTGCAGTGACACTACACACAGAGCAGAGCTCTGAAAATTGGGGGCTCAAATGGTGCACTTTGGGCCATCGGTGTTCTAAGTTGGAAGTAACTTTCATGACTGTTTTCCCTACTACCCAAGACATGGATGAGTTGTTAGTTCAGGATTCAAATTGCTGTTTGACTCTTAACAGGCTTCTACATACAACAAGCTCTAGACATTTATGTAATTCTTGGCACCTCAAGACTTTGCCACAACCTCTGGGAATACATTTGTAAGATTTTAATTCAAAGGGTTGAGTTATGCATATGAACTAGCACCCTGCATATGATCACTGAGCTAGCTGCAGCACTACAGTCCCATCCCAAAGCCTGCTACCTTCATCTATAACAGTCCTGTCAACAGTTAATGCACATTTTAAAATTATTGAAGTGTTTTTCACTATTTTTTCCGAGAAAAGAGGAGCCCTTGCAACACATAGAAAGACACAGATATATGTCTTTGCATGATTTCAGTAAAAACATGCTTTTCTTATTAAAATGTGATGCTATTCTGTGATTATAATAATCTTTTTTCCTGGGAAATTTATGACTCAGTATGTGTAAATACTCATCTCAGGGGTCTGCCCTTGTGGTGGCTTTGGCCATCTACAGATCTTCTCACTGTGTTAGTGTGTGAATTGCATCAGAGTTGTGTGCATAATAGATTCTCCCTTCTTTTGGCTTCCCTATCCATCTGGGTGCTTGCCAAGTATGTTGGCTGGCCACCTTATTAGCAACAAAAATGGGACTTGAGTCCCAGCAAGACTCTGGTGGAAGCTGGAGGTCTCCCTGTTGATTGCAGTGGTGTTCAACCACTTCCACCACTTCAGCAAGGGCTTTCCAGTGCATGGTTGTGGACTCTGGTTGCTTCAGTCCTGCAGACTGTGGAGAGCTTTTGATTACACTTAACTTCAGCACAGGCTAAAGGCACTCCACTGTCACTAGATAACCTCATTATATAATGCAGCTCTGTGCATGTGCTGTGCTCTCTTGTTGGTTCCCCCATAAGGCAGGTTCATATATGTGGAAATCTGATGGGTTTTCAGCGGCAGAGGCAGATTCCTGGCTAACCATGCACCAGCATTTCTCTGGAGCCACAGCTTTCCCAGCAAGGCTACCGCATGTTCCCAGTCTGGATCTGTCTCACCTCAAGCCCCAAGTGCTATGCCTAGGCCAAGCCACATGTGACATGTGACATGAGATCAAGGCTTAGTAAGAAAGCTGAGCTGATGTTTCCAAGAAGCAAAGAGAAAGGGAGAAGTTTGAGCAGCACATTGTCATTGATGGTGGTATTTTCCAGACTAACAGTAAACTTGGGTTGTTTACTGGATCCCAAACTTTCTTTGCATGTATACAGGAAAACAGATGCTTCCCACTCCTGGGCCCCATGCCCAAGCAGGCTCCCTCAGCAACATCACAGGCAGGGGACAAAAAGCAGGGCAGCAGAGACATTGCTTCCTGCCTCTGTCTGCTCTGAGCTGGCAATAGAGCATTATCTATCCTGCACACTTCTCTGGCCTCCTTGCCAGGCTATCAGGCGGGCTCACAGCGTGCAGTTTGCTTTTCCTGCTCCGTAGGAACAGCTGCTGCCTCCGCTCCCAAACAGGGAACAGAGGCCAGGGTTTGCAAGCACTTTGGCTCAAACAGGACACATGGGGCAGGGATGAGAGAGCTGGGAAGTGAGCCACATCTCCCAGAGCCTGAGCAGGTGGGCTCCTCAACTACTAGGCTGCCTTTCATCTTCCAGCATTAAAGGCCTGGCATGGTCCATCCAGAACCCTGTCTTCAGTAAGCCTCAGGTGAAGTCCTCCAGTTGATTCATTTATGCCAGCACAAATTAAACTTCAGACTCTTACAATGAATTAGAGAGGCAAAGGTGAAATAGAGGACAAAAGCATGTGCCTGGACACATATGTAACCATTTGACTTCAGGATGGCCACCTGTCAGTCTTTTGCCTCTTCTTGTGAAGCAGTGGTGCCGGTCCCAGCCTGTGCCAGGACTGCGATTTATCGTGCCCTTCTGTGGTCCGAAGAGGATCTTTCTTCAGCTTTCTGCCTGAAGAAAGGGACACAGGCTGCTTGAGGACGTGATGCACTCACTGTTCCCCTCTCCTGTGACATTTCTTTATATAAGCAGCTGAATAGCAAAACATATCACTGTTCATTACTAATTTTGTTATTTATAGTGAGCTGCCACAGATGGAGACTGCAGCGCCATTCTATCTTTAGGGCGTAGTGCCTGCCTGCCCGTACAGACAATTGGTAATTAGCACAAGAACAAGTTGTTTATCTATTCTCAAACATAAATAAATAGGAGACCCATTTATCCATCAAAATTCAACTGCCTCCCTTTGCCAGATCTCCAGGTTAACTGCTTAATGAATAGAGCTCATCACTTCGGGCACTTAAGCAAAGGTAAAAGTGTCTTTAAAGGAAATTAAATATGCAATAAAAAATAATCAGCTATATAATGAACAAATAGCATTTAGATCACAAGAATCATAAGCACAGGACAAGATGAAGGGCACAGGGATGCCAAGCAGAGGTGTAGAATTTGACCAACCGGTACATAGGGGAAATGTAGTGCATATATCCTACTTAGTCCTGACATGTGCACTTCCTACCACTACAAGTGGCCAGCTCTGAGCCGATCACTCCAAGTGAATCCTTGCACGAGCTTGAAACTGGAGAAGAAGAAGCAGAGAGGGCACTTGCAGTTCTTCAAGTAAAATCAGTTCCACATGTGCTCTTAAGAGGACCTTGTATGCCTTGAGTGGCAGGACCCTTCCCAATGGAAACACCACACAAGCCAGCGAGAACATATGACTTTTTCTACTTTTGTTGCTGATTCCAATCCTTTTTTGTTTTCTTTTATTCACTACACCCACCCCTGAAGGTAGAGAAGAACAGCCTTTATGAATAGAGGGACTCTGTGAGTTGCAACTAAGTGTTGGCCCCACTTCCTTCTCTCCTTGTCCCCCCACCCTCCCTGTGGATGGGAGGAGTACACTCACTACTAAGGCCAAAGCAGTCAGTGTGGAGAACAAACAATCGTTGTCTTTCTCACCATTCAGGTGTTTTCAGCGTCTGAAAGTGTTCACTTACTCAGGCTTGCAAGTGCAACAGTGTTTTACATGCATATGGGTGTACACAAATCCTTATGTACAGAGTGGGAAAACTGCTATCACACAGCAGAAGTGGGTCAGATCTGAGGAATTCTGCCAGGCCTCCATTTTCAATCATATGGGATTCAGTAAAGCACTATTTGCTCACTGCCCTATCATCCAGGCAAACTGTATTTGGCCTAATTGTGCAGTTTACAGCATCCAGGAAGGGGGTAAAAGCTACTAAATAAAAGAAAACTATTCCAAATATAGTGGCTGGGGGGAAAAAATCTAATGAAAGGGTCCTTTTGTCTTTCAGCTCACAACTCCAAATTTTCCTGTAGTGGTCAAGCTGGGACATGCTCATGCTGGAATGGGGAAGGTAAGTAAAAGAAAAAATAAAGCCATATATATATATATATCTGGAAACAGATACATGTGTGGCTCAGCATTCCTGTGATTACACATGGCATGTGACCAGCCAGCCAAGGGGTTAAACCTCCCCACAACCTATCTGGGTTGCACTGGCTGTTCCTGTGGGAGAAAAGGCCTTTTTCCGCTGTCACGCACTTGGAGACAGGCAGTGGGATTGGGTTGGAGGCTGTGTGGGATGTGGGAAGGGGGGTTGGTGAAGTGTGGGGGAAAAGCTGGCTGGGCTGAAGTCATTAGGCTTGTCTTTTATACATTTTCTCTTCTCCTGAAAGTGGTAGTGTTGTTTATTCAAGTACCTGTAAAGTGCAGCTTCACCCCATAGCACTCACAATGAGGAGCTGTGGCACTGGGCTTCTTGAGTGCATTATGATGACCTTATTCAAAAAATGGGAGCCCTTCAGTTATTTTTTTTCCTCCTTGCAAGGAAGAACAAGACCTTACAAAGCAGAGTGGCTGGTTGCTTGCCAAGGAATCCTGAAAAACAGTTCACTACCCAGAAGGACCTGTTTGTTTTTCCCAGGCTCTCTGGGATCTTTATTCCCCCAGTGAATTAGCAGCCCCTGTTTTTGAGGTGACTGGGCTCCCCTTTCAGTGAGGCATCACCCACACATTCCTACTACACTTGAGTCTCCTCTTTCTTGCATATATCTTTTCAAAAGGCATCCCCTATCTGTCTAAAACTTGGTTTGTTCAGAAGTACAAAATTGAGGTATCATCTCTGAATCCAAATGAGTGGTACATGAACTTGGTAACTGATACGCTTGTTGCAGTGCCTCCCTAGAGCAGACAGACCTTCTCCTGGCCTCACACTTTGCCTGAAAAATATATATATAGTTACACCAAATTTAAACTTGGTACAGTTTGTTTGTTTGTGCTCTGGAAACAGAAGCCCTTTCTATATCCACCCCCCCCCCCCATATCCCCCCCATATGGAGGATCTCATAATCTTTCTTGCTCTGGTTGCAATGTTCCCCTGTCTGGATGGTAGCTGCTGGGGAGGAAGTGGGCACAGATCCCTGGGCCAGTGGTGGAGTTGGCTTTCAGCATCAAGGAACAAACATGTAAATAAGAAGGAAATGTTGGTTAATATATTGGTACTGCCTATGTTAAGTAGGCAGAGGTGTCATTGAATTAGAATGTGTGCAGACAGCCTAGAGGTGCTTGTAGGGAGCCACTAACTTGTTCCTAGGAAGGGTTTAATTAGCAAAAACCAACCAGGACAAACCAGGAGGAAAACCTCTCCCCTGAGACCTTGCAAGCCTGCATGTCTCTGACTGCTCTGCCATTTCACCTGTAATGCAGGGCTTCATGTGTCTCATGCACCAAGGATCCTTAGTGGCTACAGAAATGAGGGCAGAATCAGAGAGAAGTACTCCAATCTCAACAGCATTTACAGACAAAACTCTCAGCAGAACATTTAGCTATTGTCTTCTGCAGCACACACCAGATTTTCTTCCACCTCATACTTTCCCTCCCTTTTTATTCCTTAACTATATTGATTTTTGCTCTCACAAGTTAAGGAGGAAGAGAGTTTCTATTCAGACTCCTGGCACAATTGTACTCAGAGGTACAAGGAGGGTATGTAGGAAGTCATTCCAGATAAAGATAGGCTGACAGCCAGCATCTTAGAAGAAAGAATTGGTCTGAAGCCAAGTTTACTTTAGTCCATTATGAAATTAGTGACTACTAGCAAAGTCTGGATGCGCATTTGGGCACAGAGTTTCGACACTGCTCTGTTCAGTAGATGGCAAAGGTACAGGAAGCAAGAGTTGTTGACCTTATGGTTTTAGTTTGGGCCCTTCTCCAGCCACAAGCAGCCTGAAGGAAATTTGAGACTGATTAAACTTTCTCTGTTCAGTCTCACTGCATTTCATTGCAGAGCAAAAACAGAGAGAAAGGTAAAATAAAATAAAGAATAAATCAGTTTGTTTAAAACACAAGTAGCAAGAATTTGTTTCATGCTTTTTTTGAAACAGTAAGCTTCAAGGCCAAGCAGGACTGACAAAAGAAACTTCAGAAAATATCAGGAGAAATACAGAGAAGTGCAATTATGGGTATACTAGAACAGTAACACCTACAGATTTAAAAAAATCAAACCTACAATAAAGTAATGCAGAAGAGGGATGTTCTCAGGAGACATTATGCTGTTTTTTAACCATCACAATGCAAAAGCATTAGCCAGTGTGATTAGAGAGAGATAAATTATTTCCTTGCACTGGTTTTCAGAATTAGAGATGATAGCAGAAAATAGCAGGTCTTTAGCTATAAAATATACATAATATGAAAAGAGATAGGTTTGCTTTTGGTTTGATGTGTGCAACAAAGTAAATGTTAATAAAGCACCTGCATCAGGTCATGTTTTGTATTAAACCAGTGATTGGAGAAACAAAAGGTAGAATAACCAATGTATTAGCCAAAGTACACATGTGAGTATTAAAATAGTACTTACTGCAACAAATGATGCCAAGATAGCAAGCCACCGGTAACTGGTGCTTCAAAGGATGTGAGCATTCAGGTTACAGTGTTATTACAACAGAAATTGTCAAGGAGTAGTTACTTTTTATTTTTGTTATTAATGATAAAATCACGGGTAACGGGAGGCACCAACACGTAGAACAATGAGCAAAGATGGGAAGTCCAGGCACTGTTATTCTTTATTTGTCTGAGGCAGTGGCCAGGAGCCAGAAGAATTCTGGATTCAGAAAATGCCTCTTCCCCAAAGAGTTCCACCATCTGCTTTCAGTGAGATTTGTGTCATTTCACAATTTTCTTCAGTTTCTCTGTGTTACAGACCAGAGGAATTATAATGATTACCTGATACCTATTGCTAATTCATGTTCATAATGTTCTTGGCAGTGTAAGCGCTGAATGTTTATTATTTAGCAATATTTGCTAGAAGGAGCATAATTATAATAGACTTTCATTTTCACATATTGTTTATTTTGACACAATTTTCACAAAATTCACTCACCACTTTTTTTAATTAGAGGGCTGAACAAAGAATCCTCAAAGCTAAAATGAAAAATAACCGCAGTAGGACATGTACAAAATAGGCTCTATTGACTCCCTTCCCCTTAAGGGTAGATCACCAAAACTGTCTTTAGCTTGGGAGAGGAGCAGCTATTATTCAGAATCAGAACCAAAAGGGGTAGCAGTATACCATTTGTGAAAGAAATGCTCTTGCAAAGTGATGTGTGCATATGAGGTGCACATGGAGATGGAGAAAATACATTTGCCATAACAGGCATCTTTTGAAATTTCCATTGAGAAATGCAGAAACAACAGCTTCTCTATTGACTTGAACAGAGACACCAGTAATAGCCTTCACCCAGGAACAGACAATCTTCTAATCTAAAAACAGAACACATGCCCCTCAGCCCCTCCCATGGCCATCATTATCCTCCTTCCAAAATTTGGAGTCAGTTCTTATTTCCATGGCGCTGGAAGATCATAACAAGTGTTCTCTGTGCTGCTGGCCCTGTGCAGTATCGATACAAATAAAATATTTGTAGAAATACTGCTTAGACAACTGTTTACAATGGAGTCAGCAGAGAAGGACCTTTATCATGTTGTACTTAAGTTGCCCAAACTCACAGGATCAACAGTACTCAAGGAATCTTCCAGGAAAACCATGGATGGACACTGAGAGATGTCTTTCCATGTGCAGAACAGAACTGCTTTTTGCTCAGCAGCTCCTTAGAGGTCAAGGCATTTTTAAGCATTGTGCAGTTTGAGCCTACCTACCCCAGAAGTGATTGGGGGTCTCTGTTGAATTAGAACAGCACTGCAGTGAGAAAGGAATAACACTTCTTCCTGACTCCGGATCTCATAATGCCAGAACCCATGGAAAAGAATAAAGCTTTGAGTGTGTTAGTATTTGCCATTTGTGTGCTAACATGACCCTAAAGTGCCCTAGGAACAGAGCCCAGTACTGCAAATTCACTCAAAGAGCCTCTTCACCTCTTCTTGATCAGATCATGAGAAGGAAACAACTGCCAGATCTACAAAGAGAAGAAAACCAGTATCTGTTCATGTGACTTTACATATATTTATATCAATTTTATATATATGTATATTTTGCTACTCCTACTTTATTTTTAGACCTCTCAAATTAGGTCAGTTTAAGAGTCACTCCTGTCCCTTCCTGCCCCATAATTATGAAAACACCTTCCTAGTACAAATCCTGGCTTGGATGAATTTATGACATTGTAGAAGAAAAACTTGTTGTTCGTAATAATATGTTCAGAGTTATTTTCTCTCTTTCTGGATGGGAAAGACTTCTCTGCTTTTTTTTCTCCCCTGGTATAAATATAGCACAAACTAAACAGAGCCACTCTGTAATGTAAAAATACTGCAAGGTTTTTATCAGGAAGGACAGCTCGTCACCTTGTCTCCCTCGGGATTGGAAATAGAATGTTCCAAAAGTGAGAGCTTTGAAAATCCAGTGTGCTAAAGGGGAAAGGAAGGGAAAGGGCTGCCTCAGTTTGTCAAGGAACAAATATTTTCTTTTGGAGAAGACAAATAATGACTTGACATGTAACATTCATTCACAACAGAGCAGCCCAATCACTGCATTCCCACTGACTCATGAGTGAGGATGTTCCAAACGTCTTGAAAATAGCAAAAATATCCCAATTTCTTGCACATCAGTCTGGAAGCTTTTGCTGAACACAGGAAACAGTGACTGACCCAAGACACCAAGGACCACAGCAGCCAAGACGTGGGCTCTGTACTAGGAAGGTTGAAAGCATTAAAGGCAGCAAATGGGGAACTTCAGTGTGAGGATAATAAGGAAATGCAGACGCCATTGTGACTTCACTATTCTGGGGTGGGCCAAAGTTAGGCCTAAACTGATTGTGTGTCAGTTAGATTGGGTATTTTCTGAGAAGAAGAGCATAATTTGGGGTAGAGGAAAGGAGAGATTCAGGAAACCATCTGCACTGAACTGTTCCTGAAGACCCACTATCCCAAGATGGTAGGGTCCCTACAGAAAGGCTGACAGCAGGTTGAGATGGATGAAAAATCACAAGCTTTGTGTGGCTGCACCAGTTCCTCTGGAGGAAAAGACTCAGACTGTGCATTTTCACAAGCCTACCAAGACTCAGTTAAACACCACATTGCCAAGTCCAGCCCTGGCTCAGCCTTGGACACTCACCTTCCAGCTGAACCTGGCTCTAACCTTGTTGTAGACATAGAAAGTGCTTCTGCAAGTTATCTCCAAAGTGATGTGTGTTTAGCCTGTAGGGCAGAGTTAACCTCAAAAGCAGAGTTCACACCGGATGACACTCAAGAAAGGCAAGGCTATGGCAGTCCTAACAGACTAAAATAATTATGGCATTTTGGCTAACCGATTAATTTTTCATGTGGCCAAATAATGAAAGCAAAAGGGGACTGCAAAGCCAAACCTTGCAGTGGTCAAACTAAGGACAAGGGAGGAGAGCTGTAGCCCTGGGACCCTGGTGTCCAGGAACAACTGGGATGTAGAAGAGGCAGCAGATTAGGGACCTGTGAGACAGTGGGAGCAGAAGTTTCTACCCAGACAGATCCTTCACTAAAGGAACCTGTGCTCACAGATCTGAGGTGTGGCTCAGACTGCCCAGGAAATTGCCACAGTGGGGTTTTAACTCTGCCAGAACTGATCCAAAATCCTACTTTGGAAGAAAGATCTCAAAACAAGGTCTGTAACAGGGATGGAGCAGAATGTTTCTTCGTGACCTGCTTCTTGGACTGCTCTCCAGCCAAAGGCAGAAAGATCAGTGCTTCTTGGGCAGGCTGAGGATGGCAACAGTACCAGATGCAGGTCATGTGGTGGCATCAGGCTCTGAGATACCACCACAGAGCAAAGGGATAGTCACATCTGTGTGAGCATGTCCCCAGCAAACCAGCCAGACTCCCCTTTCCAACAGGGAGCATGCTAGGGCATCACTGGTGCCTGGGTTAGAGAAGAGAGCCAGAAGGGAAGGAGGAGCTTTCTTACTCAGAAAAGGAATTTGTCAACACACTGGCCCAAACACTTTTTAACAGGTCACTAAAATGCTACAGCAAATAGCACCTTATGGCTTCAGAATGAGTCTATTGCTGCTCAAACAGCCAGCACAGCTAAGCAAACAGGCTGCCAGGGCAGGGACTGTGTTTGTATTCACTGTTTGCACTCCTCTATGCAGTTAATGGGATATAGCATTTATCCTAAGAAGATTGCAAAATAAAAGAGAGGAGGAATATGGCTTCCTGTTGGTTTCTTTTCAACTCCTTTTATCAGTTTCATGTATTGGCCAACCTGCCATTTTAGAAGACAGATTTGTCTCTCGTTAGGTAAATTGGTAACTTTGCACTAGATTGATTTTTAATAGTATCTTCTTAAATAATGCCCTCTGGTGTCACACTACAGCCATCCTGGCTTTGGTTATGTATGGGATTTTCTCTTCTGTTAGGAAAATAGATATCTTATTGACATCTAAAAGGGTTACAAGGCAGGAGGAAATGAATTATACAAAATTTTAAAGTAGAAAGCTAATAAAAGGGGGACTCAATAGATAAGGCAGGAAAATAAATCTAATTTGACTGTAACTTGAGTGCTTCCTGTTTATGAAGTAATAACCGTACCCTGGGATAAACCAGCATTAACCCAGAACACGGCTGTTGTTTTGTCAAAATTGGCTGGCTCTAACAATTAACAAATGGTGGCTCAGATTTCAGCTTTGGTGTGGTGATTATTTTGATGCCTGGTGGGAAATAAGGCTGTGATCCCCTACAAGGGGACTTCTGTGAGTTGCTTTTTCTGAAAAGTCCATGGGAAGTACTCTGGCACAGGCCGGAGAAGATGCCAGAGTTGTTTCCTGAGGACTGTGCAGTGGTGTAGCACTGTGGGAGTCATCTTTATTTTTCATTTCTTACTTTGTGTCCTTGGTGAGTCCCTCCTCTTTATTAACCCAACCAAAAGTCCTCAGGCCCATTAGAGAGAATATTTTCAATTGCTTTCCTTCTCTCCCTCTAGGGAAGGGGTGGTGGAGGAGGAGGAAAAATGGACCCATCCTTTCCAGACATGCTATATTTTTCATGAAACATCACATTTAACAAGATGAGCTCCTTTCTAGCAATATAATATGGTCTAATTACAGTCCGGAGGGGGGAGCTGCATCCTTTCCTCTGCTCTGGGTCAAGTGTTCCTGGGCTGAGGATGCAAATATTTCAGTTTGGGCCCAAAGACATCTGTTGCACAAGCACAGCACTTTGTTTCAAATCCTACAAACGTCCTTGTTCCAAGTAGGTCATTATATAATGGCTTTTGTATTTTCTCACTCCCAAAAGGGTCTGGGAGAATATGTTTTAACACCGTGTCAGTGTCACCTGTCCTTGCAGTCTCTCCTGTGATCATCTCATCTGGGTGGGACTCGCTTGATGCTATTCAGCCCAGGGCAGCTCTTATCAGTGCAACAAAAATACCCAGCTCCAACACAGCCTGCATTGTTTTCTCTGGTATTTTGCAAGTCCAGGCTCTGGGTTCCCTCTCCCATTCTCCCCCCTGCCTCCAGGGTATTCCTACCACTTCACCCTGCCCCCAACAGCCCCACTCAGACAGAAAGGGAAACAACACAGACTAGAGCAAGGCTGTTCCTCCTGGATGCCATGTAATGGTTGCCTTTACATATCCCCTTTATATTTGTTATTTCCTTTTTTTTTTTTTGGTACCCTCCCTTCCCACAGATGACTGTCATCACCCTCTGCTCCTTTCCTCAGCAGTTCCTGGATGGTGAACAGCTGTTCCTCACCACAGCAAAAGGGAGAAGGACTAGGGGTATTTGCTGGTCAGTAATAGGAGAAGCAAATTCAGGCATCTAGAAATGGTCATGGGTCAAACTGGTTGCACTTTTCACCTTCCCCACAACTGTTCCATTTTTGAAAGCTTTTCTGCAGCTGGATGTGGCTAAATCTTTGTATGTGCTCTATGTGTAAGCTGGCACTTACACAAAAAAATCTAAACAGAGTAAAGCAGGTTAGCAACCAGCTTGTTCTCTGTTCCTGAGTGAAGATGGCTCCCATCCTCCCATGGTTGAAAGCAGATACATAAAACCACTTGTTTGTTCTTTGCAAAGAAACACCAAATACCATTGCATGTGCTTCCTTCAGCTGGCTCCATGGAGTCTGGCATCACCCTCCCTGAACACAGAGTGATGCAGCTGGAAAGCTCTTCTGGAGAAGAGACCCTTGGATTGTCACCCGTCAATGCACGCTTAGCACAGCAGGGCTGCAATCCCCAGCTGTGGTCTCAAAGCATCTTCAAAAGACAAAGTGAGGGTAATAACATAAAGAAAGTCACTCACTTGCTTATCCTTTTCATACAGTCATGGTCTTTTTTCCACAAATTATTCCACCCTTCCTGCAAATGTCCAGCCCTAAGGAACAAGACTCGTACAGGTTTCCGTGATGCACCAAACAAATGTTTGCCAATATGCTAAAGGCCATGGTTAAAGATATGAGTGAAATGAAGTTGTCCACTATGTTCTTGTTACCTGCTTGCTCAGTTTTGCTTTCCCAAATCAATGAGTTTTTGTAGAGGTTTGAGTATATCAATAGAACTTCTACTGTTTTGGTCATTCCTCATTTCACTTTTTTTTTCATTCAAATACAGAGGTTTTCCTGTAACTGAATACAGGTCTGTGAAAAGCCATCTTCTCAGAAAAACTATAGCTTATAGGTCTCAACTGCTCATTTGTTTCCAAGTGAGACTCAAGTCTAACACCAAACCAGCTGTCCTACCCACATGCCCATTGCCTCACACTCACACAAGTCTCCCCAAGAGTCAAAAACTCCCCCAGAGACATCCTTTTCCTTCAGAGTTTATGTCCAGTCAAGAGACCTACACTCCTCAAAGAAAGTCTGGAGTGGGTTAATGTGAAATGCCAGGGAACTGAAGGTTAGAGTGACAGACAACCAGCTCTCATGTTGATTTCCTGGAACTGGTTTGTATTTCCTGACCCCCCCAAAATACTCTGTTTTCATCCGTCCCAACATGGGAAAAAACAGTTGCAACATTTGAATGAAGTAATAGCTCTTAAGAGATTGAATATTTTTCTGAAGCATCCTAAAAGCAAAGAGCATTAGCAAGAGCCACTTGGGCAAAGGTCTAGCTGCCTCTCTGGCACCAGGATGACCAGGGCTGGTGCATGAAGAAGGAGAATGGGATGGATTTGGTCTGGGTTGGTTTGCTCTGGGAAGCTTCTCTCTTTGAATCACAGAAGCCTTGCTCATCCTCAGCTGTGTCAGTGGGGGGTTTAACTGTGCTATTCACAATAAACATTGTGCTATTCAGGTGCAGAGATGACTTCTGCTCACAAAGTATTCATGTTCTTTTTGCTCTTGTCTCTTTATCACTGGATTTTGATAATCAAGGTCAAAGTTGAGAACCAGCACGACTTCCGGGATATGGCCAGCATAGTAGCCATGGCAAAAACCTATGCCACCACTGAGCCATTCATTGACTCCAAATACGACATCCGAATCCAGAAAATTGGCAGCAACTACAAGGCTTACATGTGAGTGCATGGCTATGCCAGAGCAAGACGGGGAGGAGGCAGTGCTATGGATATGATTGACTCGGTGTCTGCTCTGGGCAGGAGTGGGTAGCTGACTTAATTTCCTTGAAGAATAACCCTGCTGTTCTCCTCCCACCTCTGAACCCAAATCCCTCATCCACCAATCATCTTCTCTATTAGTCACTGTCAGGTCATTGTTTCTGGAATGTAAATCTCTGTCTGTCTCTTTCTGAGATTCACTTAGCTCCCACTATAATGACTGTGCTCAGCCATCATCTCTCCATCCTGTTATTGAAGGGGTTGTCTTTTCCAGCAAAGTCCTCCAGCTCCAAGTACCCTCTAGTGGGAGCTGAACCCACCCACTTTCCACCTGGAGAAAAAATTAAAAATATCGAACTAGCTGCAACTCCTGGAGTCCTACAGTGTCCAGGCCATAGCAGCACCCCATCTTTCAGCCCACAGCAGCATCCTATGCTCTCCCCAGCTGCAGATCACAGCACCACATCACACGAGGGGCACAGAGCACCGGGAATGAACGGCCTCAGCTGTGGCAGCACAGAGTTTCCGTGGGCATTTTGCATATGTGCTCCTTCACACATACAAAGGAGGGAGAGGAGGTGAAACATTTCTCTGGGTGCCCCAAAGCTCCTCCCTGCCCTGTGGTGCAGTGAGGGAGGTGGCATGACAGCAATCTTCAACGCTGGTATGTTTAAAAGTCTTAAAAAGCATTCAGCCAAACTTCAGTAGTCACCACGCCCAATTAGAGATGTAACCGCATGAGTCAGTAAGACACCTGTTTCTTCTTACTACAAACCAGTAAATGAAAAAAGCCAGACAGCACAGCCTCCCCAGAAGCTCCTTATCCAATCACAGAATTCTGGACGAGTAGTCAGCTCTTCAGGTCGCCAGATAAATTGCATATGTTACCTAACACCCACAACACTGTGACTTTTGGGTCCATGTCTGCAAACCTCTAGGCCATAGTTCTGCTGAAATGTAGTTAAACAAGATAATCAAATGAACACAATCACATATTTTTCAGCTATAACTGCCTAAAATTCCCAGTTGGATTCCTAGCACAGAGATGTTTAAGAAAACTAGATGATGACTGAGTTACATTCTTCATGGGAAGGAAGGACAAGGGGTACACTTGCCTACTTCATGTGATCTCAATGAAAGAAAATTTATTTGTAATTGAATCAGGTCAACAATAGCACAGTTGCCTAATACTACATTAACATCTCAGAGAGTCTGACTCAAATTGGCCAAAGGAAAGAAGGTTTAAAATATCAATTAAAATTCCCTGTTCCTGCCAACACACCCAGCCTTGGCTCCAGAGCCTGCTCCCCAACTGCTTCTAACTGAAACAAAGGCCAAGTTAGCCTGACCATACTCTCTCCTCACTCATTATTCACACTCACCACGCACTCATCCAGAACAGGGATCAGAAATAACACCAGATGATTGAGGAAAGAAAGGAGTCACACTAAGACCTAATCCCACTTGGGAGTATAGCTGCACAGACAATTGTTTGCTAAATAAAAAATGTTTTAATGTGAAAACTGACATGAACAGAGAACACCTTAATGAGAAATTAGCTGAGAAAAAGCTCATTAGCAAAGAAAACAAACAGCAAGATACACCCAGTGACTTGCTAACCCAGGAGGTTGAGTTAGATTGAGAGAGCCATTTATGGATGTGAGCTTGGGAGAGTGGTATAGTCAGTCCTACCAGGAACTGTTCCTTCTGCCCCAGCATTAGACAAAATAGGTTATTTCTATGGTATAAGTCCCTACTATGTCCAAGGACAGAGGTAAAAGCACCCAAAATATCAGAGCTCTTACTGGTGTCCCAAATAGGGGACTCAAAACCATTAGTCATGCTAGCAAATCTCAGCCTTAAAGGCAATTCCAGCATCTGCAGTAGTGTCATACTAAGTGATTTGCTTTGATCTGTGAGCCATGGAATCTATTCAGTAATTTTATACCTTCACCCACACATATAGACTTTAAAAACCCCTTTTCTATTGAGAAAAGACTGCACTGAAATTCTCCAGGATGTGTTTACTTTGCACCAAGCATCTGCCAGAGGGAGGATGCTGCAGGGTGAGTCATGCATTCCGCCCTGCCCCAGATGTTCAATGCACTTCCTTTCAGCCTATGACCCAAGGCTTCAGTTTGGTTTCACATTGGCTTTAGTGCAGTGACTCCAGATTTACACTGCTAACAAACTCCTACTTTGTCCGTGCCTTGAGCCAGTCTGAAAACAGCAGATAAGCAGCATATGATACATGCCTAAAATTCCACCAAGTGTATTTGACTGCCATTGTAATACTGGTAAAGAGAAAACATGAAAACAGTCATGTTACAGGGGAAATTGGGACAGAAATTATGCTTCCATACTCACCCCAACTGGAGGCAAACAGCAGGATCATTTCCAGTTTAGACACATGAAATGTTGTTCACTTTGAATTAAGCCAGCAGCTACTGACTTTCAGACATGGGCTATTCTTGCCACCAGCTCTTAGTAAGAGGGTAATACCCTTCCTTTGTAGTTTCATGACTGGGATTTTTGACTTGTCACCTCCAAAGCAGTTCAATGTGCACATCAACTGTGTCTAAACTAGAGCTACTTACTTACACTGAGACAGGACACCAAGAGCTCTTGATCTGCTCATTTATCCACTTCTCCTAAACAGTGCTGAAGGTGTTGTGGTCACAAATCTGTTTGAGCAACTGATCTCCAGGAGTCTGGGGTCCTTTTTTAAGATACTGACTGTACACTGTGTGGCCCCCTGATGTTTAGGATTGTTGGAAGCCTTTCAATCTCTAAGAGAAATGGGGTTTGAGGCAGGACATCCTTAGGAAATTTTTTTTTGCCTTAAGTCTCCTTTTCACTTCATACAATACAAAAAAGAAAATTGAAAAGAAGCTGTATGAGGAACAGCTGGGGTCACTTGCAGAACAGGAAATGGAGGGGAGGCCTCATCCTAGTCTACAAGTTCCTCATAAGGGAAAGAGGAGGGGCAGGCACTGATCTCTCCTCTCTGGTGACCAGTGATAGGACCCAAGGGAATGGCCTAAAGTTGTGTCAGGCAAGGTTTAGGTTGGACATTAGGAAAAGGTTTTTCACCAGGGGGTGGTTGCGCACTGGAACAGCTCCCCAGAGAAGCAGTCACAGCACCAAGCCTGACAGAGTTCAATAAGCATTTGGTCAATGCTCTCAGGCACATGATATGACTTTTGGGGATGGTGCTGTGCAGGGCCAGGAGCTGGGCTCAATGATCCTTTTGAGTCCCTTCCAACTGAGAATATGCAGTGATTCTGTGATTCTGTAAGTCTAGGGGCACAGTTGACTCCTGAACTGCTCAGACTTGCTTGCAAGAGAGTGATCTTGACAGAGGCTGTGGTGTAGGGTTTGGTGTCTGATCCAGTGGTTTTCAAATAAAACTCTTCCATTTCAAAACAGCAAGGTTCCCTAACAGGAAAGTTAGGAATACAGCAGAGAGATATATTTTGAATCTTATGCTGAAAACTGGCTCACGCTGTATAGGCATAAACAAGTCCAACAAATCAGCCCAATGGCTTGAGCAGAGTTCTCATTTTGGAAGCTTTCCCATGTCAAATTTCCTTGTACAACTGTCAAACTGTGGTTTAATTTTCTTAGGGACAACACAGCTGCTTACATTTGGTATACCAGGTACATTTTCTAAACCCCAGTGTCAAATAATCTTGTCACTAATGAGATTCCAGGAGTTCCCACCAGTACTAATGAGATTTTGGATGCCCTCTGCCACTGCAGGGCAATTTTCTGTTAAAAATAAATGTTAGCAAAGAGTGGTTCTTCTCATTGCAGGACTGAAAAACATAATCCTAAGAATCCCATATTAAAAGAGAAAGAAAGGATGAAGACTGAGCACTGACCTTACAGTTCATCAAAGGGCTAATGACAGTCCAAGCTTGGGGAGGAATCCAATCTGTTGCTTGGGAAGTAGGGCAGCAGAATGGATGCTGGGTGAAGGCAACAGGCCCAAAAGTCAACTATATGAAAACACAGTAATTCAACACAGTAATCATGCTCCTTCAGCCCCCCCCCAGTCCAGTCCATTACACATGGTCACAAAGACAATTTCAATTTCACAGCAACTAAACATGCCAGTGTAGAGGAGAATTGGGAAAAGCACTCTGGGGTGTCTCTCACAAGAGTAAAGGGGAGCCTTAGGTAGTCAGCTATAATGATTCAAGTTTGTGGTCTAGCAGAACATCATTATTACCACCGCTGAACGTAGTTTTGCAAATTCAGTGTCTTTTGTACATGTTGCTGAAAATGTGAGAGAACTGGCAGCAAGGGCTCCCACTACCTCGTATTCAAGTGTTGGATCACACCTCATACTCCCCTCATAAATCTCTTTCAGTGTGGAGAGGCTTCCTGGATGTATCCTGTCAGCTTGTTGACTTGTCCTGGCTTGTGCACTATGGAAGGGTTATCTGGAGTGTTGTCAGAGCAGTCTGTCCAATGTCTGCCTTGGCCCTAAGGTCAAGAAAAGGAAAATTTTCACCCCTGACAGTGATGGTGAAACCCAGAATTTTCTAGCAACAGTACCTTTTTTGGAAAATAACTATCAGTTGCAGCTAATGAAACTCCAAAGATTTTGAAATAAGGAATTCTCCAAGTCCGAAGACGGTGAGCCATGATGAAAAGTCAATGAAAAGTCAGTGATAAGACATTATGATAATATATTCTATGATATCAGTACCACTGAAATCAAATTGAAGTGGACACAGAAGTACAATTGAAATCAAATTTAGGTAGACCCAGAATGTCAGAACTGATACTTTGTGAAGCTGCTCAGTAAATATTTGCCTGGAGAGCTTCTGTTCCATGGATGGAGGATGCTACCCATTGCAGAACATAAGGGTGATTATCCTAGAGATCTTCACACACATTTCAGCTCTGCTAGGTGTAATGTATAAAGAAAGAAAGTACTCACAGAGCCTGATGTGTGCTCAAGATTCCTTGGAGGTTTCTCTGCCTAAAATCCTCAGTCAGTTTTTCATGAGTCTGAACAACATATCCTGTATGGAGTGTTGTTCAGGAAGGATTTGGAAAGGCTTCTGGGAGGAAGAACCTCACCTAATCCCCTCCTGTACAAGCACAGAGTCAAGAATGAGCACTACAGTATGCAGGAGGATGAGTCAGGAGTCTATTTTCATGTTCAGGTAATGCTTTTGGTTTGTTTTCCTAGGAGGACTTCCATCTCTGGAAACTGGAAGGCAAACACAGGTTCTGCGATGCTAGAACAGATTGCAATGACAGAGAGGTAAGGAAGAGTTTCAAGACAGTATTAGCTATTCTTGGGTTAGAAGGGAGGAATTGTATTTCCGACTTTGGTCAATTGGGAGAACTGGTAAGTGAGGTCTCCTGGGAGGCTGGATAAAGACTTTAAAAGACCAAGTGTTTTCTTAAAAAAATACTAAGGACACAAAGGCAAACTGTCCTATTTTGAAGAACAGACTGAAAGTACAGCTAGAAACCAACACTGCTAAATCATTAGATCTTTAGTGAATGCAACCACAGGAAACAAGACCAGCATGCTAGGTCAAGCACACCCGTATACAAACATGTAGGGATAAAATCAGAAAGGTCAAAGCACAAAACACAAAGTAACATGAGGTTATTCTAAGTATATTACTAACGAGAGGCAGAAAAAGAGTTTTTCTTCTGCTTAACAGGAAAAAACCTGTCAGCTGAAGTGCTGAAAGCACTTTTTTGCTTTAGGCTCACAAAAGTGGTCACTGTCTAAGTTAAGGTCTTCTCACTGTTGAGCAGAGCAGAAAGAATTCCCTCATGCATCTTACAGACTAAAATTTGCAAATGCTACTTCCATGTATTCAAATCACTGTGATATTTGCTAATACTGCAACTGCCTGACAGTGTGGACTCATGGTAACATGCTTTGCTGTAACTCCTATCCTGCAGAACTAACACTTGTTCTCATCACTTTTCTCCATCCCATCTAACTAGATTATTCATAGATTTAGAGAATCCATAGATTACATGTAGGCATTCATCCTTAGTGAATTTAAGATTTTCTGAGATTATACCTCCAGTTTGTCAGGTTCATGATTAATTCTGATTCTGTCCAGCTTTGGGCACCACAATTGAAGAGAAATAGCAAGGAGCTGGAGAAAGTCCAAAGAACAATAAAAGGAACATTCAGAGAAAACCTAATGAGATGTTGAGAAAAACATGCAACAAGTTCTATGTAGTTTTCCACCTTTTTCATTTAGCGGACCACTGATATTTTTCCGGTAGAGTTGTAGACTAACCTGTCTGCAGTGCAGATGTTCACTCTTCTTCATTAAATGTTATGGATCTGGAAGAAGTTGCCCACAAGCTGAACACCTCTTCATCCTAAAGATGAAAAAAATGAAAGAGCATAAGGTCTTTAAATATATGATATAGGCATTTCTCATTACTTACGTTACAAGTATAATACTGTAAGAAATTAATTATAGCTTAAAAGGTTCCTTTGAACATTTCATATATTTTCCTAAAGTAAGGATAGCATAGCACAAAAATTGATGCTCTGAAGGGGATGGCAAATCTCCGTCCTCTTTCAGACCAGATTAAAGAAATGTCTCCTCTTGGGAACACAAGAGTTTTGCAGGCAGCCATCTAAGGTCCCTTCTGCACCTTTAGTTCTGTGAAACAGGGAAGCCAAGCCCCAAATCAGATGCTGAAGGCGACTCTGCAAGACCCTAATAGTACTGTGGGAAGTGGACATGATGATGCATCCTGGCTCTTTATAACACAGCTGAAGCTAGACACATGAAGGATAGACATTACCTTATTGCAGTGTTGAAGGACTGAAACCCAGATTCCTGCCAGCCTGCAACACTGCGTTTTGAAGGTTTGTTTTGTTAATTGTACCACAAATAACCACTCCAGCCTTATTCAGCCATAAATGCAAGAAACCCTGTTGAAATCTGTCAGTTGCCAGTGCATTAAACAAGCAAGAATGTGCTCAAATGCTCTGATGAGTAGGAGCAACCTGAAGTATCTACTGTACTGAACATAAGTACAAAGGATTTAAATGTTCAGGTAATGCAGAAATGACAGTAAATCCTGTGAAAATGCAACACCTGGTTTATGTGCATAAATATGCTCTTGTTCCTTATAATAGTCCTATTACACCCCAGCAGCCCTGATGCTCCCAGTGCTCACCTATGGCCAACAAACATTGAAGATGTGCAGCCATCAGAGTCTCTGGCGTGACCAACAATTCCCTGGCTGCTGTGCCCAGACACCAAGAGATGTTCCTCAGGAAGAGAGGTGGTTCCCACAATGGTGCCCCTGGATGCTGGGCCACAGCAGTGCATGAGGGGTGTTCTCTGTGTCTCCTGCCTGATTCATGCAGTCCATAATTCTCCTCCTCCTTATGCTACTGATGCCTCCTCATACACTCACTTCCTTGGGGGTCCAGGGTGAACACACTTGGTCTCTTCATTAGGGATAAAAGAGCACTGGTAGTCATATAAGTCATAATTTTTCTTCTTCTCAGAGACATTGTGTTCACACAAGTTCATCATTATATTGTCAAGATATGGGGACTCTGGCTGACTTCAAGGACATACATTTGTTCTCTAGCCAGAACAGCTCTTTCCCCAGTCCCTGTAGGGTCTGCAAAATATCAGTGTTTTCATGAGACTGTGGCCTTCCCTCCCCTCTCTGCATCATGTCATAGTCCTGCTTACAGATCTGCTGTTCTGAGATTATTATTTTTATGTAAATGGCCAGGACCATGGCACAACTGCACAGGAAGTAAAACCAAGCTGCCTCGTTCCCTCCTCATTTGCACAGTGGGGGGATTTGGTCCCCCCATAATATGCCTCTTGTCATTCTCTGTCTTCCTCTGACTCCAGGATAGCTAAGCGACCACCAGCTCACATCCCCATCCTGGGATGGATAGGGAAAAGTGCTGCAGCCTGAAGGTCTCCCTCCAACAAATAGTGTCTGGTCCATGTGATGAGATTGCCTGACTAGGAACAACACCCAAGGGACAGAAGGAAGCAGGAGACTGTAAAAGGATAAAATTGGAAGTAAATTGTAAAATGCAGGAGCTACTGCATTACAGATCAGAGAGGGGATGGCTACTCCTTGCTAAATTCAACACTCACTTTCTGATCCTATTCCAGCCCTAATGTCCAGGACATCTTATCAGGAAAAAGCTGCCTGCATAATGGAGGGCTTTCAGGCAAAGCCAATACAAACGCTGAGGGGCCAACACTACTGGGAGATTAAATGAGCTAAATATTTATAGCTTGGCTGAATGACAACCAACTGGAGATCTGATGTAAATACCAAGGAGGAAAAAAAAACATTTTAAGGTGGCTTTGAGGGCATGATTGAATCAATCTGAAATGAAGGGAAACTTTAGGCAAGATTCTTTTATTTTTACTCCATCTCCTACAAGTGGGAGTCAAGAGAGCGAGTCAAGGACCCAGCAAAATACATGAAGGACAGCCTGTAATAAGGGCTCCCAAATCACTTTGTGTTCCTATGGGCAGCAGGGTGGGTGGCTGGTTTTGGTGGACTACCCGAGGACAGCTAATCCTAGACCATGCTCTCATGGTTTCTGCAGGTATCGACTCTGGGCAGATGCATGTGCAGAAATGTTTGGAGGTCTGGATATCTGTGCTGTCAAAGCTGTCCACAGCAAAGATGGAAAAGACTATATCATTGAGGTGAGAGCATGGGCAACCTGAATGTGAGTCTCCTTTGGGAAGTGTATCTGCAAGCACTCTGCCTTGGAGTTCGCATGCACCAACCTGCACCAACCCTGCATGTTCTGCAGTCTCTGCTCCTCTGTGCCCACCTGCATCCTCAGGCCATGGGCTACTGATACGTTAGGAACTGATTCAGAGCCTAAGCCAAACTAGCAGATAGACAGCAAAGTGTCAGGGCTGAAGCACCTTCCTTTCTCAGTGTGGACCATGAAAGGAAATGGTGAGTGCTTGGCCACCTCAGCTTTCCAGCAGACGATTCAGTTCATTAAAAATCTCAATTTCTCTCTGAATGAACCTTTCTTTGATCACTTTTAAGGGGACTTCCAAACAAAAATCCAAGTTGCACTTTCTTTAAAAGAGGAAAATAAATGGTGAGAGTGTAGCAAAAGTTCACAAGCAACAGGAGCATCTTGATAGAGCAAAAAAAGAAAGGTGTATTTTCTAAAATCTTTTGCGTAGACAGCGTTCACTACAGTAGTAGGCCATCAAGACAAAGCACCACAAAATTAATCTGAGTAATGTGTACTACAACTTTTTGTATTCAGGGCTGGACAGACTGCGGCTCTGAGAGGTAAAACTCAATGTGCTCCTTCCTAGGCCAGGAGGCAGATTTGGAGGTGGGGTAAATAGCACACTCAGATCATCCTAACAGGGCAGAGAAGGAAAAGCTGGCCAGAAAAATCAAAGTGGGAAACTGAAGAGATGCCCTGGAGGAGACACAATCCAGCAAGTAAGCAAGTGCCTCTGTCAGTATGTGACTTGACGAGACACAACATCTGACCTGCTGTAAGCTCCACCAACACAGGCCAGCTGAGGAAGACAAGCAGAGCCAGGCTTTTGGCTTCATGCAGGGGTGCTGACACACTGCAAAGCTATGTGTGGGAGAGCAGTCCCACCCGCTGAGGGCTGGGATGCTGATGAGAACCACATGAGCCCTCCAGTGACTGCGCATTCCTGCATTATGTATCTGCTCTCCCCAGGGAGGGGAGCAGGGACCTGTCAAAGGCCATGTGATAGAAGCGTGCTGCCAGCAACCAAACGCTGGCAAGCCTCTGTCTTTTCCTGAATTGATGGGGCCAGGGCTAATGGGCCTGCTCCTGTATGCAATTCATCAGCACCTAGAGGATCATCCCCTAGAGCAGACTGTTTCCCTGCTGTGCACTTTTAAATCTCTATGCCCCTGCAGCTGGGAAAGAAAGAGCAAGAAAGCAGCCTTGCTAGAGACAACTGTAAGGACATTTGGATTGTGTCCACACATGGTTAGACGTGATATGTGGTTTTCATATCCCTACATATATTCTTGCACATAAGCCTATGTACGTGCGCACACTGCTAGGTCTGGGCTTAAAGATTATATGGCTCTGTCTGGGTATGCCTCTGGGTCTTCACATCTGCTACCGTGTGTGACTGACTGGTGAAAAGCACATCTGTACTCTAACAGCCATCATCAGCTCGTCCACAGAGAAATGCACGCTCATGCTCCTCTCTCTGTGACCAAGGTAAGCAGCAGTGCATCCAATACAACACAAATCACAATATAGTTTCAGATGGGTCATGTTGAATTATCACAGTGGAGAGCCTGATTGAGCAGGCCTGATATACCAATATCTAGCAGGTATGCAGATGCCAGGCTGATGGATGTTGTTGGGAAAGGAGTAGTGTAATATAAGGAGCAGAGCAAAGCCAAACAGGTACCTTTTTATGCAGATCTGAGGGAGATGTTGACAAGTAATTAATTGCCTCCAGCCAACTTCCTGGGGTACTTTTATTGGTCTGAAGCTTATCCCTTGTTTTGCTTTTTTCTTTTGATAGTGGGAGAAAAAAGTTATTTGATGGAGTGACAGTTGTATTTTCTTGGTAAGAAGAAACAGTGTGCTGTGACACTTTACAAGAAAGCACGCCTAATTGGGCTGAACAAACAGGAATTTGCACAATGCAGTTGCAGGCAGTAATTAATTTTCACAAAGTAGTTCTTCAGGAAAGATTCACAGAAGTATTGATCGGCAGTTCTATGAACTGAGATTTATCACAGTGGCTTGTTGCAAAATAAATTAGATTAAGACAGATGAGTTATCAACAGCACAAGAGTAATCTTGCACACATGGTATTTGCTCTTACTTGAATTTCACCTTCTTTTCTTTTCCCATGACAAACAGCAGAATCTGTTACATTTCTACCTTCAGAGCATTAGCACACCTAATGGTACATCATGGCTCATATTGAAACAGATTGTGAATTTAGCAGTTAATGCTGGTAATTCTTTTTTCCTCTGCTTTAATGAACTTTATCAGCAACATGTATGGTTTAGTAATCTTCTCTCTCTCTCTTTTTTTTTTTTTTTTATGTAATCTAGCCCATTTCTACATCTCTGCTAAGACAAAAAATTCAAAGCAAGCAGAGGGCAAGAAAAATGGTCCATGTGGTTTATTCTTCCTCGTGGAAGAAATATAAGCCCTGACTGCTAATCTATTTTACTAGACATGCTCCTTGCTGCCCTGCAAGGAGCCCTGCTCATCCCTTCAGCAGTGACTATAATTTGTTTTGATATGTCAAATCATCATTTTCCTTCCTTCCTTCCTTCCTTCCTTCCTTCCTTCCTTCCTTCCTTCCTTCCTTCCTTCCTTCCTTCCTTCCTTCCTTCCTTCCTTCCTTCCTTCCTTCCTTCCTTCCTTCCTTCCTTCCTTCCTTCCTTCCTTCCTTCCTTCCTTCCTTCCTTCCTTCCTTCCTTCCTTCCTTCCTTCCTTCCTTCCTTCCTTCCTTCCTTCCTTCCTTCCTTCCTTCCTTCCTTCCTTCCTTCCTTCCTTCCTTCCTTCCTTCCTTCCTTCCTTCCTCAAAATCACCTAACTCTCCACTCTTGCACATCAGAGTGTAAAAACACAAGCCCAGGCTTCAGCATCATACAGGCACATAGGGAGAAACAGGATGATCTTTTCTGAGTCACTTTGCCTGGGCACTTTTTCTTCACCCCTCATTCACCTTATCAGGCAGCAGCAGCTGCACCAGGAGCAGCCTCTGACCTTGGGCAGCTACAAAGGCTGGGTCCATATGTGCTGACATCTTCTTGCCTTGCCCAGCCGTCCTGTGATTGCCCAGGAAGGGATGAGTGCAGTCTGTCTGTAATTCACATATTCCTTTCAGCCAGTTGATTTATTCAGTATTAGCATTTGTATCTGCCCAGTTCCAGACCAATTCACCCTTCCTGGAGGACAGGCAAGGTGACATCTCGTGATTCTTTTCAGTTCAGTGGCAATCAGCTGATGTCAGAAATCACTACCATTTTCAAAGGCTTTCCCTTGTGCATCTGATTGTTTGCTCCTGTATTTGCTGTTTCCCAAACCTCACATTGCCCTGCCAGAAGTATCTGGCACATCAGGACATCAGATAGCCTCATCCCTGGTGTGTCTTCACTGGTTCAGGTGGAACTTTCTCCATGTCTCGCTCCCCCTGGAGCCTTTGGTTTATAAAGCACCATCTTCCTCTTCTGCCACTGCAGCCACAGAAATAGGAAAAAGCAATCCTTGAGATAGGGAAATCAGCTCTGGGGTTCTCAGCACAGTGCAAAAAATGGACCTTTTGGAGCAGATTCAGAGGAGGGTCATGAAGATGTGAAAGTGCTGGAGCATCTCTCCTATGAAGACAGCTCCCAAAACAGCTGTGATTGTTCAGCCTGGAAGAGAAGGATCAGGGCAGATCTCATAGCACCTTCCAGTATGTAAAGGGGGCCCATAGGAAAAGGACAAACCTTTTAGCAGGGTCTGTTGCAACAGGACAAATGATAATGATTTTAAACTAAAAGAGGGTACATTCAGACTATATAGAAGGAAGAAAGATCTTACTGTGCAGATAGTGGTGGATACCCCATCTGTGGAGACATTCAAGGTCAGGCTGGATGAGGCTCGAGAGGAATCTGATCTAAAAAGATGTCTTTGCTCTTAGCAGGGGTATTGGACTGGATGGCCTTTAAAGTTTTCTTCCAGCCCAAACCATTCTACCAGTCTATGACAAGCGGGGTTCGGGGTGTTTTGAGCAGAGCCGTGTCTCGGTGACTCCCAGGGAGCCGGGAGCCGGGAGCGCGGCTCGCCTGACGCTAGGCAGTGTAAGGACATCATCCAGTGGTCACACGGCATCATCTAGTGGCCACACGGGCCCTCGCACCGCGCCGTGCGGGGACACGAGACCGCTTCTCTCTCGGGAACTGTAATTGCCACATTTCCTTTTAAGATAGGAGTGGAAAGAAGGGAAACCTGCGCAGGGACCTCCTGCAGGGCCCCCAGGAGCCCCTGGATAGTGAGACCCAGGTGGGAATTGGCCATCCTCTGATATTGTTAGGAAGCATCACATTCCTCACCTCATTTCTCAATGGAACTACAGCTAAGTGGATAGTGGAAGGAAAAGCCACCTTGTGTATTTAGCCAAACGCTGACATATAATTTTCTAACCTTCTCCTTTTGCCCCCTGGGCTGATTGGGCCATGGATATAAACATCAACCCCCCTTCCATGTGTACTTTAGTTAAACCCTTCTAGGCAGCTTTTCTAGTGTTCATAGAAGACACCTGTAGAAATTAAACAAAACCATTATGCTGCAAAAAAAAAAAAAAAAAAACAGAACACAAACTCAGTGAACTCACCTCACTGATTTCCTCTACTTTAAATCTAAAAAAAGAGGGTGCAAAATTTTCCATTTCCCTCCAAGAGTACTCTTGTGGCCCTGCCAGGGTGGAGTGCACTCTGATTGTTATCTGAGCGTGAGTCAGTGCCTTTCTTGAGCAATTCAACCTTCAACTTTGCATTTCCAGGGATTTTAATGTTTGCTTTAAAAATAAAAGCAAAATAAAATAAACTCTTCCAACCCTGATATTTTGGTACTATTATATTTACTCCAGCTGAATCTTAACTTCATCAGAGTGCAGCTCTTCCTGTGGGATTTAGCAAATGTTTGCAAAACACTTGATTTATGATGAACTGTTGAAAATCATGTTCAGGGCTGCTATACAGCTGAGGGTCTGCTGTGCTTTCAGTATTATTGTTGTGAGACCATTTCTTACCTCAAAGACCCTTTGACAGATTTCCTTCTCCCATCCCCACAGTCCTGCTGCCCAGTTTTCCCCAACAGATTTGTAGAACTTGCTTGGGAAGCAGTTGTATCACAGCATTATCAAGAAGACAAGCAGAGACCAAGTTTATTTTCCTGCACTTGGTGCCGGTTTGGTGACATCCTATTCATTACACATCTGTGGTGTTTATTTTCCCTCTCAGGGTGCAGTGCTTTGTATTCATTAATCCCAAATGTTTCCTGGTTTCCTCCAGTCCCTGTTGCTCTCATCTCCTCAGGCTTCAGTACATGTCGTTTCTCTTCTCCTGTAGCCATTTAAATTGCAATGTCACCCCCAAGTACTGTGGGACAATGCCAGACCTTATCCATCAGAGACATCTCCTCGGGACATGGGAAGGACAAAATTTGTCTTAAGTCGATTTAGAAAGCTTCCAGCCACCATAAGTCTTGGCTTGGCTCCCAAGTTGTGAAGGGAAGGAAGATGGAGAGTTGAGGGAAGCACATTTCCAAAAAGCCCTAAGCAAAATCCCACACCTGGAAAAGTCAAGCATGTTTCAGCATGAGGACAGTGGTGACTGTAGATACTGACACGGGTGTGCAGACACAAAACAGGTTAATGTAAGAGGTGAGTTGAAACAGGCATCTGCCAGCAGGAAAACACCTTACTAACTGTTGTTTTTGCCTCCTGTGGCAGGTGATGGACAGCTCAATGCCCCTGATTGGGGAGCACATAGAAGAGGACAGACAGCTTATAGCTGATCTGGTTGTTTCCAAAATGACTCAGCTTGTCACCACTGCTGGATCTACACCATCACCGCTGAGGCCTTGGGTATGAGTGAACCTTGTGAGCAAGTTATTTCCCTGACCTTCTTTCTTTCTGTCTCCTCACTGAGTGTGTCAGGCAGTCAGACATCTCAGAGAGTTGAACAGTCCCATGTGGGAGTGTATTGGACAGACTGACTCCTGCTCCTCCAAAGGAGACTCTCACAGGCTCTTTGAAGTGGGCACCCCTAAGGAGCACATCTCCCTCCCTTATTCTCCTTCCAGATAAATATGACATCACACCAGTAGCATGTCCATGCATCTAGACATTCTGACTTGCTAAACTCACTGATTTACACTGAAGATGGGCATTTTTAGAGGTACTTCTAATACCCAGAATTTTCTACAAATCTTTAAGCCGCAACCCAGTTTCATTTCTGTCTAACACCATCCCTCAGGATAGGTTTCATACCAGTTTTTGCATCCCTGTTCTGCTTTCAAGAACAGAAAGTGGGAATCTCCAGCAAGACTTGTTCCATTCCTTACTGCAGTTTCTTCTTCAGAGATGTCCTTTATCACCTTCATCAGGGGGAGGCTTTACTAAAGCTGAACTCATATAAGAACCTGTTACTTTTGCATTTAAACTGGCCCCTTAGTTCTTCTTGTGTATATCCATTTTGAGTATCAAATGCATCTAATTTTACTACCACATTTCCCAGAGGCAGTTAAATATAAATGAAACACCCCAGAACAGAACCTGAGTATCCAGGTGTACTTGCTACACATCTTTCAGTATCTAACAGAGAGCCAAGTGTGAAGGTTTGAGGACAACAAATCTGTACAAGAGAAGAGACAAGAGAGTAAAAAGCTGAGGGGCAAAACTGATTGCAATACACTGGTACAATTTTCATTTCCACTTGAGACAATAAAATGGGAGAAGGCACTTTATGGTGCTCTGCCTTTGTCAAATGACAGTCCACTCCTGCTAAACCAGGACACAGCATGAAGGGTATTCGGGGTAGCTCCAAATTTTAGCTAGAGTGAAGGAGTAAACATTTAATAGACACTGAAAATGCTTTGAAGCAGGGAAAGTGGTGCAGAAGAGATAGCATTTACAAAGTGGAATCAAGAACTACCATTTGAAATAGCCAAGATATAGAGTGCATGAACTAAGAGAAAAGGGCAAGACAACAGAAACTGAGAACATGGACAGATGCATCTGTTTTCCATATCTGTAATATACTGGTACAGGATTGGATTGGATTACAGCAGACCTAAACTAAGGCAAAAACAAGAACAAAACAAATCTTGAAGGAATAGGGTGTCAAATAGTAGAGTCAAATAAGAAAAGGGTCTTAATTTGGAATAAAACCTAGAATTACCTGTATATATAATCAAGAAAACTAAACCCACAAACATGTTAACTAGAGTGTTTTACTAATAGAGAAAGGGCTTGGTGCCACAAACATCACAAAAAATGTACATGCTGCATTACTAACATAATGTTACAACAGTTAGAAGTGTCCAGGGAGAAAGAATTAAATATGAGGCTGGTGAGATGCAGAACTATTGCTACAGGTGAAGACTTCCACAGAAGGAATACAAACAACAATTCTGAATATAAAGGCAGCAGTACTGAATACATAGAGATGTGAATCCTTGGATATCCTATGGATATGAATAGAATACCTATACTTATTCTTGGACCTCTCTATACTAGTCTCTGGATTAAGAAAAACTGAGAAATTATGAAACTGAGTGCACAGAATTGACAGAGATGGAAAAGTAACGAGTCACAACAATGTGGGACTTCAGCTATCAAGAAGCAAGTCAAATATCACAGGGGAACAGCAATTCAGAGGGAGGTAAAAACACCTTCACTTTGCCATAAAAACCATCCAGGTACAAAGTCAGATAGTGAGTGTGTACAATTAGATTTGATGTCCAAGGGACAAATGTGATATCAAAAAGTAAGGGTATGACACAAGCGTGAGAAAAGAGAATTAATCCATTCCATAGCAGTAAAACTATACATATGCTATTTGAGAGACCCCTGTTTTCCAGAATGAATATATAGGCTTCTGATCTGCTCCTGAACAAAGAATGTGAGAAATAAACTTGTAAAATTAAATTACAGATAAGACATTTAAGACAAACAGGGAAAAAAGTCTTTCCAATTTGGAAATCTGACATTTAAGAAGACCTTTATGTGGCATCCTCCAAGTAATAAAAGGAAATGTAAAAAGGATAGAAATTAATTTTGAGGAGCAAATAGAGGAAAGAATGAAAAAAGTTCTTTGAGTTCATCAGAAAATGGAACCCTATCAAACAATTGGTGGGCTCTATGGATCATCCAAATTTTAGGGAGGAAAAGAAGACAACAGAGACAGCATTTTGACTCTAGTAAATGTAATGGCGGAAAGTGGGGAACTTCTTTACCTCATTATAGTTTTTCCTGATCAGAATGACACAGAAAAGAACAAAAATAGTTATTAAGTCAGCGATGACTGATATTTTAAAAAAATTATTAAGCCCCCAATTCCAGATGGCCACATCCAATGAACTGAATTTGGGAAGTTACTAAGCTGCCCAAAAAACTGTGCAATATCATTAGAAATAATTACTGCTCCAGAGGACTGGTGTAAAACAAACACAAAATATGTGGTTTGAAAGCTATAAGAGTAATGTAGAAAAATTTAGACAAGTAAGTCATAGCCTTTATGAATTATCTCAAATGATAATTTAAAGAAGAATCCAGAAGAATAAATAAATCAGCAGAAACCACAGCTCAGGGCTTTTATCACATGATTTTTTTGCAAAGAAGAACAAAAAATGTCCCATTCTTTTTTTTTTTTATTCTTTTCATTTCTTTGGGAATACTTTCATGAAATGGTAGATAACAGGCAGTCAGAATGATGTAGCTAGTCAAAAAGCCTTAGGCAAGGTAACAGACAAGCTATAAAAGAAAGCATGGAGGGGCTAAAAGGTAAAATTTTATTGTGTAGCAGAAGCTGACCTCAGATATAGATGTTAGAGATTTTAATTCTCGCAAACAGTTAGCAGAGGGGATACTTCAAGGATACTGCACCTGGCCACGTTTATAAATGGGTTGGTTGAGCCCAGGACAGGATAAGATGTTAATGACAAGTTTGCTTTCATGCCTTCAAGATGAAACCCGGTGCCATGGCTACAACGTGGTTCTGTCCTTGCCTCTCTGACCTACCATCAGAAGACCTTGGGCTGGCCCTCACCCCTTCATCTCTCAGCCTCAAAATCCTGTTTTGCCTTTATTTCTGAGATGCCTTGGTTGACTGTAGGAAGAGACTGTAGAGGTGAATAGGAGATCCAATTCCTTTTCTTTGCCTGGTCTAATCAAGACATCTCACAGCATCAGAACAAGTAATTTCCATCAACACCAAGGCAAGGTTTATTTCCCAAGCTATGTAGGGCTAGAAGCCATGAATGGAAAATTCCCAGATTTTCCTCTCCGTCCATTTGCAAGCCCCAGGTAAATAGTGCAAAAGATGGACTGGCAACTTCATCACATTTATGTTAGTCAGTTGAAACTAATTTCAATGTTTCCAACTATGAAACATTTCTTCACATTTCCAATATCACTTAGCTCATTCTCCTGACCTTTCAGGAGCCTTGAAGACCCTTTTATCATGATGTTCTGCATGTAAATAATCCAGCATGTACCAGCCTATCTGTCTCCAGCTTTCCTGGTTTTCATAAACAATTTTGTGCAATAGGCTTACTCAGACTTTTGTTAACTTTGGACCAGCCCTTTGTGCAGCAGCTCTGCATTGCTTAATCTGTTTATTAAAATATCTGTCAAAAAGACTAAACAGTGAGAGAGAAGAAAGAGCAGATGGCACCAAATTATTTGCATTAGTCGGGACTAGGGATGGCAGTGAAGAACATCTGACAGAGCTATGTATGTTCAGTCACCACAACAGCAAATGAAACTCCGTATGGAAGACTGAAGGGTAAGCAAAGCTGGGGGGAGAGAGAGGGAGAGCATAAACAATGTGCAGAACTTTCAAGTGGCACCAGCCATTCCCTTGTGAAATACTTTGTCACATACAGGCTAATGAAAACCATTGCTCAGCCTATGGTTGTGTTGACAAGGGAAAAGCAGGAAATTAGGATGCAGGAAAAATGAACTGGCAATGTATACAGAGAACCCAGATATTGCTTCATCTGGAAAAATATAAGCAGACCCATCTCTGGCATCTGCAGGAGAAATTACAAAGCTGGGAAAGAGAAGTTGGTGATGAAAACAATTAGGGCCTTGGAAACATTCCCATGGAAGGACTGGAGGGATTCTAAAGTCTCTTGGCTTTAGAAAGGAGGTAAATGAGAGAGAGGGCAGTGAATGTTTGCAAAATAATGAATGGCCTAGCATGGGCAGGTTGTGAGAACTAGTCTCAAAACTCAGAACAAAGCAACAGAGATAAGAAATGGGAAAGACAATGAGGCTGAAAGGTGAGCATGACTCAAAGAGTCTGGATGTAAATATCAAAACAAAATATCTGAAACTGTTGCAAAGATTTTGTGGAGCAGATAATAAGCTTCATGTGTCAGGACTGAAGCTGACCCATGCTTATTAGTAATCAAGAGGAGACCCCTTAGGGTACAGAGATGATTACTCCATAGACATTTCCATGGTTCATCTCTCCTTCCTTCGGAACATCTGGTGCTGGCAACTGTCCAAAATAGGAGATGGGACTAAGAGAATGCCTCAGGCCAGATACTTTGGTAATTCCTGATTGCCTACAAACATTCTAAATTTTCATTTCATTGTTATTCCCTGTGAGCAAACAACTTCTATGCTCTTTTTGACTCACCTCTCCATTTTAGTCCCATGAGATTTTACCAGACAGATGCTGCATGTGTGTGAGTGTATTTAAGGAACACTTCATGACTCTACAGTTCCTGTATTACCTCAGGGCTTCTCTTTAGGGACTCTGTATTAACTGGACTGGCTTTTTTCACTCTAGCCTCCACAAGCTCAGCCTGTGTCAATGAAATCTCAGACTGGACCTCCACTTGGACAACTGTCACAACCACGGCCTCCTCCACAAGGTACAGTTCTCTGATTCCCATGTCAGTGGTGACTCTGAGTCCTATCAGTTTGCCTTCTAAATAAAAGGTATCAGGATAAAGGTTTTGCTCATTTTCCAGTTCACTGTCAAGCAGGCAGCAAATTCAGTGTACTATTAAAGCAAATACTGTCATATTCCTCAGAAGCTCAGAAAGTGGGATGAAAATTCCATATAGATCCAGTTGATACCACTGGTAGGACTTGCCTCAGGAAAACAAGGCCACTTGAACTGGCACTGGAGCAGGATTCTGGGCACAAGAGTATATTGTGTTTGCACAAAGCTGTGCAGTTACAAGTGTTAAGAATTGATAAGAAGATGCTAGTGTTGTCAGGCTTGGAACAGACAGTAATGTTGCAATGCCAGGATCCTTGATCCATCTGTCCAGGAGCTCTCATGTCAGTAAGAGCACACCTCCAGCTCCTCCTAACAGCAGAACCAGTTCTGACTTATGTGGCTTAGTCAGAAAAAGAGGTTTGGCTTACTGTCCTGATGTACACTGAGGTGAGGAAGCACAGGACTGCCCCATGAGTAGCCAGATCACACCAACCACTCAATTCACATAACTTATTAGACCCTCATTTTTGCCACCTTCCCTTCCTTTCTCCATTTCAACCTTCTACCAAATTAACAACCTCCTCTAATTATCTTTTCCTCATTGGTCATCGTTTTGCTGCATCCAAAATTGAGCATTTTTATGTAATCTTGGCATTCCATACTATTGCTGATATGAGCTGTTGGCCTTGCAGGATGCTACTCTCCATCTGTCTCCAGTACTCCCCTTCAATTCTTTGTAAAACTTTTTCTCACATAACTCCTCTGACCACCTGTGAAATCCAGCCAGACCTCACAACACTATCTGCAACTTTTGTCAGGTTCTCACAGTATTATCTGCCTTGTCCAGTAATTTCTCATGTCGTGTCCAATTATTTTCCACATCCTCTTCAGTTCTGAGAGTCTGCTACCAAAGCAACTGAAGGCACCGGGTGATGGTTCTGGAACAGAGGTATGGATAGAGATAGGATGGAATGTCTCACATTAAACTGCTGGGCCCGTGAAGGGAGTGCTGACCCCAACCAGCAGGGTCAGCTTACATTTCCCACACAGTAGCTTCTCCAGTGACTCTTCCTTACCCAAGCAGGAAGTGCTTTCCAGGGATAAGAAACACCAGATACATGAAGAGTAAGGCAGGTTGAAATGACTCCCTTTGGGGAGAGTGGAGAAATATCTTTAGTGCTGAAGAAGGTAGGGAAATGGACAACTCTAGAGAGAAGGGAATCATACCAGTTTTAGGCCTGTAAGAGAGTATTTGCCATATTCTTCTCCATGAAGCTACTCCAAAGAGTCTCTCCTCTTAGCAAAACCCATCCTTCCATAGAGATATTCCATGCTTGTTGCCCACCACATGCACTTCCTCACGTTTATGTCTACATGTCCCTTTCAGGTGGACCACGCCAGCCACAAGGATCTCAGCCTCCCCGAACAAACGCACCCCCGCAGCAGCGGCTGTCTCCTCAAGGACAGCAGCCCCAGAGTCCCCAGTCCACTTCCCCTCAGCAACAAAGGTCACCTGGATCTCCACAGCAAATCCGATCAGCAACTGGCTCCTCTCCAGTCCAGGCCTCCAAGGCAGGCACGTTCCCTCCACAGCAGCCTCGGCCTCCTGCCCAAGGCCGGGCTCCCAGCCAGCCGAGCCCCACGGAAATGTCCAAGCAGCAAACCACCCCACACCCACACCTGAAGTAAGTCTCTGACAGACTCCTAGTATCTGTAGATATTAGAATAAGGCTGTCCAAAAAGCATCCTGAGATGACATGCTGCTGCCTGTTGTCAAGCAGCAGTCCCCAGGGACAAAGGCCTGCACAACTGTGAGTGACTTCAGAGGTAAATGTGTATCCCTTGGCGTAACAGTGCACCAGGTGACGCACCAGTCACCTGTTGTCAGGAAGAACAGGTTGTATTTGACATAATAAAGATTTCACATTCTTCCTCTTGTTCATGTGCTCAGTGTTCATCGTGTGCTCTACCCCAGCCATATCAACAGAGCCACCACCTTCCCAGCAGGGTATATAATCCCCACAGGCTGCAAACAGCACAACATTGGCCAGAAAGCTCACCAGGGGTTATTCCTTCACTATTTCTTAAGTGCAGGAGCCACAAACGTTCTTTTTGCATTTGGTAACAAAAAGGCAGGGAAGACAAGAGGAAGTGGCCCTATTCATGGATATAAAATTCCAGATGGTGACTGTATGTGGAAGCACTCTTCTGGAGCAGAGCACACTGCTGAACTGTTGTGGATCTTTGGAAGCAACTTTTGCTGTCACCCTGTGTGTAGAATATCTTGCTGGCACCATGGCAGGAAAACTGACCAAAAAAAGGTCTGATGCTGACAAGAAGTTAACACAAGCAAATTGGTATGAACAGGCCAGAATAAAACATAGGCTAGGAATAAGAAGACAATTTCTGAGAAGCAGAGGAGCGATGTTCTAGAACAGGCTTTCAGTGATCATGTTTACACAAGCAAGGCAAACTAAAAGAGGTGTACTTAAGGATCAAAATGTTGGTGCTAAGGATGCAGTCACCACACTATACACATTTCAGATACTTCTTCCAATCTAGTTTTGTGCTGGATACCTATCACTGATCAGAAGAAACTAAGCATGGTAGCAGGGAAAACTGGGACATTTACTTCAAAAGCTCATCCTGATCTGAACTTGATCACTAGCAGATACACAGCCAGTAGGAGCATTGTGGTCAACCCAAAGACCTGCATTAGAGAGTTGACAGTCAGAGCAGACAGGCTGGGGAGGGCAGGAAACAGCACACATTGCAGGGGATCTGGATACCAACTTACCCAGCCTCTTGGGCTCTCACAGCTGAAAGGCCAAGCCCATCATTCCTGGTAAGGCTGATGAAAGACAGGTGACCCCTAATTTTAATCTCTTCTTCTGTATTAGTAGTGAAATTACTTCAGGGTGTCTCACAACAGCCTCACCAAATAGCAACTGCACACTGAAAACATCAACACCTACCAGTATGGACTGAGCCACTTGCCCATGCCTCGTTCTGTCCCACCTCCCCCATTTCTGGATGTCTTAGCACATGGATATTTTCCATGCCAACCTATCCTTTTATCCTAGCATTTGTTTGTGTGATGGAACACAAAGCATGAGTACCCAGCTTTGAATTCCCACCTTCTCCTGCTGAGACTGAACTCTGTTTTCCCTTTCAGCAAATCGCAGTCCCTGACAAACAACTTCAGTATACCTGAGTCATCTCAGCGAGGAAATGCCACTGAAGATGAAGCAAAAGCTGAGACCATCCGCAACCTGAGGAAATCATTTGCTAGCCTGTTTTCTGATTAACAGTCCTGCAGCTGGATCTATGCTTTTGCCAGCCCTCAATCTACATTAAGTCATACCTGATGTCATCCTGGAATACACTCAGTGAACCCAGAGATTTACAACAAACACCTGGGTAAAGGGAATTTAGAGAACTATAGTTGTTTTAATACAAAGAAAATATTCAAATAATGATCTGAAAAGTGACTGTATAAAAGTGTCAGTATTTGATTGGGTTTTGTGCATAATCAGAATCATATCTGTTCAAATGACTGAGTTGTAAAGCAAATTTTACTCTTGCTAACCCCTGTGGAGTCAATATAGTTATGCCAGTGCAAACTAGGTTTTATTTAAATTTGTATGTAGTCAATACAATTGTTAACTTCCAATTACTGAATTCTTGTTAAGATCAAGCTAAAAAAAATTAGGCTTCTTTCAGAAAGACCCATGCAAAGGCAGAGTCAAAAATAGGTATCAATTGACCAACAAAGTCAGCATGCTTGAGCATCCAGTGAACTGTGGAATTTCATTATAGCAACTTCGTAAAACGTCACTTTTCAGAGCAAAACTACGTTCAAGATAAAGACGGTACCAGGCATCAGTAAGCACCAAAGATCACACAAGCAGGTCAGCCAGATGTTCTGCTGCTTTATTCCAGATCATTCTGCTCATAGCAGATAAAACATCTCTGTTTCATGCCTTGCATTTATGTCCCCTGCGTGTGACTCCCAAGGTCTGAGAGAAAAATGTCATGTTCTAACCCTGTAGCCTTAGTTCAAAAATAACCTAAGAAATGGGTCTTCCACACAAAAAAACAACTTCTTCCCCTGCCCCTGAAAACACCAGAGTTCACACTCACAGTTCACACAAATTCCAGACAAAACCCAGCTAAACTCCAAGCACTTTGGTGACTTGGTCACATCTGGCTGTGTATGTCCCTCAGGAACATGCTTAATTAATAGCAGATCTGATGAAGTGCACATAGTTGTGTGCTGAGTGTTCCATAATACTGAATGGACAGAGAGATGGAGTGAAATCCTGTCTCCCGCCTTGAATTCCCACTGACTTTGCTGGGGTGAATGCAAAATGAATGCAAGGTGACAAACTTGCAACAGAACTGGAAAATTATATATCACAAATAAGATGACCTGGGTCCTTCCTGAGACACCAAGCCACAGGAGGGCACATATGGGATTGTCCCAAGCAGTAACAATCAGTATTAGTTCTCCCTGACCATTCCCAAGAATTATTCTTCCAGAGAAGACAGAGATGGATCTTTGCTGATGTGCTTTTCCTCTAATCCTGCAGCACTGAAAGAAGCTGTGTCTGTGCACATACACTGGAACTGGGACGTGACAAACCCCACACAAGCTGTGTTCATGATTGAAAAAACTCATCCTAGGTAAATCCATGTATTTATAGCTATTTATACTGACTGAGATCCTACCCCTTGCACCCTGGGAGGTCTGTTTGGAATGCAAACTCCTAATGCAGGTGCCAGACCTCATCCCACCTCCTCGAAATGCAGCTTTGAGGCCAGAACTGGCTTTGTGCTTCCCTTGGCAACTTCACCATGATGATCCTTAAGAATGCCCAGGGATGTCAGTAAGTCAAAAAAATATTTGAGCCAATGGCCCAGATCTTTGCTGTCATTTAAACAAGGAGATCCCCAAAGCAGCAAAAGCAACAGCTGCATTAGCCATCTTGGATCTTATGATTCACTGGTGGGAATAAAGCCAAACAAGGAAATCCTTCCTGCGTAGCACCTGTAATGAACATCTAAATCCAATGAAGTCATCTGGACCTTGTATGACCTACCCCTGAGCAGGCCTTTGCACATATAATGGCAAGTAAGAGCACAGCTTTTCCAGATTGGAAGTCCCTCAAGAGACTCATCTGGATCAATGATTTATACCTCAAGTTCAGTATTACAGAACCACCTTATTCTCTGATGGTTTGTCTTCTGTTTTGCTTTCCTCATCTCTGTGCTGTCCTTCAGGGTTTGATAAGTAGTTTACCATGTAGCATCATAAATATATGTCATCATCTGAGGAAAAAAAACCCAGTCCCTGCTGTGTTGTCTCCAGGAGCAATAAAAGAGTGAGAAATGGCCTTGAGCAAGCAGTGTCCCACTGGCAAGAGAAGCAGATTAACAGGCTTCACTATATGGAGAAGATTTCCTTCTGTAACACTTCCCTCAGCATGGTTTATGCCTTTCCCTTCTGAATGGTCACCAGAGATGCAGAGACAGAAATGAAAATTTACTGAGAGAATCCTCAATTGCTTTATCCCCTGAAATTCCATGATTCCCTCACCAATAGAACATATACAAAAAAGGAATGGTGACTAGTATGACATGGTCCCATAAATCAACAGCAGTTCAGCACTGAAAGTGCAACAGCTGGGTCATTTGCTGAGGCTGCATTTGAACACAGCAGGGCTGTCCTCTGACACACCACAGGAACAGGACAGCACTGTCAGCTTTCATACCCAGCAGGGACTCAATATCTTCATTTGCCTACAGCTCCCAGCTGTCGCCTTTCGAGGGACAAACAAACAGAATTGCATGTCACTGCCTAGCTTTAAGTTGTAACATAAGTACAAACAACAGGCACTCTCAGCTTAATTTAGTTAGTCCATGGTTTCTGAAAAAGCACCTTCAGTTCTATTCACAGAAGTGCTTTAAAACAGTGAGCTGATTTCTGAAGTTAGAATGATGGAAATCTGTTGTGTCCTGTAACTGTCCCAACAGTACTCTTCCCATCTACAGCTATGATGCTCACCTACTAGATGTGCTAGCAGGAGATTCACAAATGCATCATCCCATCTTCAAATTATCACCTTTGATGCTGGCTTTCTGCTCCAAAATCCCTACCCTCTAGAAAAAGAGAAGAGGGAATACATGGGGTATTCTTCTTTTATATGAACGGGAAACAAAGGTACACCCAAGAGGCATTTAGGTACCTAAATATAACAGTAGGGGCAGTAAGAAAACAACAGAAAAACTGGTAAAGAGAAGCTACATATAAATCACAAGGCACACAAGTCCCACAGCACACCTTGGGATCTTTCTCACTCAGATGTGAACAGTGAGCACCTGGTCAAATCTGCTTTTGTCATATTTGGTTTAAGTTTCTTCACATGGAAGCCAGGAAACACGAGTAGGGTTGTGTGTTTGAGTCCAGCCTAGGAAGTAGCTGGGACACAGCTACAATACCCAACCATATCCACCACCTGGAAAATTAGTTTACATTTTGCTGTTTAGCTACAAACTGAAGAACACCTTGACTTTCTTGTCATAGCTAGGTGTGGTATTCCAAGAGGAATGGAACACACATTCCCAGGCAAGCTAAGGTCCAGCAGAACAGTAGTCCTGCTTACAAAATACCACTTGTAAATGCAGTGGTATTTTACAATCTTCCACTTATCACAAGCAGGTACGTAAGACCTTGTGTATGGCTCATAGACCTTGTGTATGGCTCAGTTGCTTCACCTGGTTGGCCTGAAGTTTCATGATTAAGATAAAACAATACATAGAAAAGCCAAGGATAATAGTTCCTCATTTCCAAGTGACTCAGTAGCAACCTTTACAGTGCTAGATACTAATGAATAGTACAGGTAAGGAATGCTCATCTTAAGGCATTTCATCTTTTGTGATTTCTTTTTTATCATTTGCAACAGCAATGATATACACACTTAACTTAGGAGCTGGCAAATAAAAAAAGCAAACAGCTAGTTTTCAAGTATTTCCTCTATTTTTGTCTTCTAATTTTATACTGTCGGTCCTGAGATACTCACTTTATAGTTTATACCCTGTTTTATGAATAATAGGAACTCTTTAAGGAACTTTACAGTTCCAGCTAAGTCAGGTTTCTTAATCTTTGATTCACAACACCTTTACTACAACGCGAGGGACAACAAAAAAAGGGAAGGAGTATCTTCAGGTCACTTAATGGTGTATGTGTAAAAGAGCTGAGTTCATTACTTCAAAACCAAACATTTCAATGACAAAATCCAGGATAAACTGAACCTCTGGCATCAGCCTGCAGAAGTGTAACTTCATGGCTAAGAAGGCCCAACTCCAGAGCAGCACATGGCTTGCCAGCAGGGCAAACCATGTGACTGCCATCAAGGCATTGGCAATGTGAGCACCACTGGCACCACAAAATTAACTTTTCACATGCACTCTGTGAGCACTGTTCCCAGAAATAGCTTGGAAAAAAAAGAAAAAAGTAAGTTATGAATTATTTTATCAGTTAAAGCTCTGTAACCTTATCTGAGTATTATTTATGCATTGCTGAAGCACTGGACCATTGCTGAAGCATCACAAAGACAAAATGGTGCAAGACCAATACAGTGTAAATTTACCTTTTCCTTCTTATAATATAAAAAATTGCTGCAAACTCTAAGAGATCTGACTGTACATTTCACCAGTGAAAATGCTTTTGGAACAAGGCAATTCAATCACTGAAGGCAAAAGTTAAAAGTTAAGGCTAATCTTGGTAAGGAAGGAAAACTCTCTGTGAAGAAGGAAAGGAAGAAAGAAGCAATACAACTTTTGACAGCAAAATAAAGTATTGTATTTTACTTTCACTGGCAAAACTCCCTGACCTTACTAATGTCAGCTGATTTTATACAAAACAAGAAGATGAACCACTGAAATCTCACCTTAAAAAGCACATAAGAATTACTGATTACATAGCTTGTATTTAACAGGAAATGTCATTCCATTTCCACAGCTGGAACTTCAAAAAAGCTTTAGAAAATAATATCAGTTGTCACAACAGTCATTAGTACCATTCACATTTATAGAAACACTGAGATCAATCATCTTAAAAAATACATAAGAAATTAAAAGTTCTAGCAAAGTTCAGTCATTCCAGTCTTCCTTTAATTGAGCTCCAGCATCAGTTTGCAGGTCTCATCAGGAAACTTTAACAGTGGTCTTGTTAGCTGCTCATTAGTTAATAAGACAACACTTGAAAGGTGCTCATAACATGCTACAACACATTTCTTTTTGGCAAGTTATCATCTGATACTTAAGTAATGGAACTAAATGGAATTTACTAAAGTCAGAATACATTCTGCTTCTTATGTTGTTGTGATCCCATTCCCACTGTAACCAGGTCAGCCTATTTAGTTCTTTAAGTATGTCAGATAGGAAGAACAGATGCATTTTCGCACCACTTTTAGTTCAAACACAGTAAATGCAGTCACACACTACAGATCCTTATTTGTAAAGTCAATGACAAAGTCAAAAGTTTTGCTGCTGATTCTTTGTAAAATTGCTCTGCTTCTGCTTAGACTTCTGAGTTGCACTGTGGCATGACTTTACTCAATTGTTTGTAAAATGTATTACTTTGTGTTCTAATATTTCCATTGTAAAGAAAATCCCTTTGCTGTATTCTTTGTGCATTAAGTAACAATACAAAAACACTTTTTACCTAATAAAATATTAAAGGAAAAAGGAAACAACAGCTTTAAAAATTTCCATGAACATACATCCAACATAACAGCGGCAGTATCCTGTTCTATGTTACAACTTTTTTGTTAATAAAGATTATTAATTAGCTGGGTAGATTTTAAACAAAACCTTTCATCCTGGCAATGCAGTAAAACTCTTCAAATAAAACAGACAAGTAGAGGGTTTGTATTTAAAGTGCTCTTTATCTGATGCAGTAAGGATTTGGCCATTATTCTGGTCTCTAAGTAGCACTTCACAGACGATTAAGGGCAAGGAGGGGGGCAGCAGAACAAACTGCTCTAAGTCGTAGCTCTTTGAGGAACAGACCTTAAGTGCCAGGTGATAGAGCACTACCAGAGCACAAAACAAACCCAGCCTCTGCGGTTGAGACATCACCATGCACACATGTTCTTGACACAATCTGAAGGCAGATGTTAGTGCCTGGGATTTGCAATCTCCTACAGTTAGAAAGCAAGCTCAGCGACTACAGAACTCCCTGCAGGAAAAAGCAGCAATCAAATGAATGCACGGCGAATGTCCATGGGGCGGCCCCGGCTGGGTCGAGGTGGAAACCTGTCACTGGGACCAACTCGTCCTGGAAGCGTGGGATTTGCTCCAGGCAGGGAGCCAATGGGGTCAAAATGTGGTCTGAATGGAGGAAACTGACCTGGTGCTTCTCCCTGGCCAGGAATGAGTGAGTTAATTGGGTCTCCAACATATGGAAGTGTTGGTCTCTCATCATATTCTCCCCCAATGATCATTGGGGGATATATTGGATTTGATGGGAATGGGTTGGGTGGAAAGGGATTAGGATAGAATGGGTTGGGATGAAAGGGGATTGGATGAGGTATAGGGGGCAGAAGCATCATGTGCCTCCATCTCAGAGCTTCTTTCTTCTGTTTCAACTTTTTCTTGTATAGCTGCAGACAGAAAAAAAGCATTTTAAAGCTCTCTAAGTGTTCCAGCTTCAGCAACTGCTTTCAGTTTTACAGCATTTTTCAAGAAAGTGCTCCTCATCAGTCTAAAAACTCAGAGCAGCAATTCCCCTGCCTGCCAAAGACCAGGCACAGCACCCCTGGAAGATCTCTAACCCTCATGGAGCATGCACCACAACTTGCTGATGTTCCTTTCTGCTAGTCTGACCAACATGCACACACAGAATACCACACTTCTAAGCTAAACTTTAACTCAAAGTTACTGCCTCCCAAAGTCTATACTTAATTCTCAAATTAAGATTGATGTCAGAGAGGTTATATAAAAAAGCCACCTACTTCTTTCCAATCTGTGTCACGAGGCCTTGCAATAGGATCTACAAAGAGAAGCAAAGCATTAAGAAAAGCAACAGATCTTGTGCCACAGATACCTGCAGTTTGTCAGAATTCAAAGAATAAGATATGAGAAACACTTTTGGTCAATACATCTTTTTCTAAAGATAATGTATCTTAAAAAATATAAAGCTCCAGGTCCATTTGACAGGTAATTACTTGCACACCCATTCCATGTAAAGCATGATCTTAAAATGTTATTAAATACAGAAATCCCAGAAGCATCATCTCTGCCTTCACCTTCTGACAGCACTTCCCCTGATTACCGTTGTTTCTTAACTCTCTTGTGAAAAACTGAAGCAGGAATATATCTTCCCTCCATTTCCTAATATCTGCAGTAGTCAGTACACCAAGGCAGCATAGGAAACAGATGAAAACAAGGAAAGCCTGCACCACACAATGGGATGAACCATGGGGAGCATCAGTAATGACTCAGAAGATTGCCAACCATTTTCCTTGGTAGAAAACTGCATCCCCCTGAATCAAACACTGACCAACTGCACTGATTAGTATCCCAAACAACTGTATTTACTCACAGTGTTTCAATATCATTATTGGTTGCCTGAGGAGCCTATTATCAAAACCTGTCAGAACTAACCCCTCTGTTAACATGAGAACATAATTAGAAAAAGATGTGCCTAACATTACCTCGGAAATCCCGCAGATACATAAACCTCCAGAGAAGCTGGTCATTGGAAGCTGTGTAGAGATCACGGCAAACAGTGGAGAGAGAGATGAGGGAACGGACATCCAGAAGTCTGAAAATCCGAAGCTTGAGCTCAAGAGGAAGGACAACTAGCCCAAACACATCTGGCAAGTTCAAAGCTACAGAAAGGAGAAAGACAGTTCAGAAAAAAAACAGTAAACTTGGCAACTCTTAGATAGTGCTTCTATCTCCAAAGACCCAAAAAGAAAGAAAGAACATTATAATCTTTCCCTTACATTCTCTCCCTTTGATGCCTGAGTTACACCACTTTTCTGAGCAACTACTGTGATGTGACTCCTTGCAAAACAGATCTCTTGCAACTCTAACTACACTTAAGAAGTGCACAAGATAGGGCAAATGAAACTTTATACTAAGCACTACGCCTAAGAAAAATTGCACACCTAATTATGCTTATAGGCTGCAGAGCTAAGGAATAAGTAAAGGGAAAAAAGACCTGCCCAATTTCATGACCCTGCAAAAACACAAATATAGAGCACATGCTTCAAATAAAATCTTCATGCACTGAAGTCTAGAGGGAATTCCATTGTCTTCAGAATACAAAGCTGAGACCTCTTATGGCAGTAAGTATGCAGAGAAAGCCTGGCTTCCTACTGCTTCACAAACACCAGCCTGGGTTACTTCCTACCATCTCCTTTCCAAGTCCTCAACGACCATTCCTAGTAAGGTCATTCCTGAGGTCAGACTTCTAAACATGATGCTAAATAAATGTTTCTGTTATGACAAAGAAATAGATCAAAACTACAGAACTACTGCTACAAAATTATGGTGGTAGGATTTCCTCATCATTATGCATGGAAAACAGCCACTCTGTTTCCATCTCTGAAGTGAGACTAGAGCAATCAAAATTAAAACCAGAATTTTCTGAGTTACAAAGATTAATATGGTTTCTTTAGCATGTATATTTTACTTTATGCTTCCTGTTTATACACCTATCACTGAACAGCTGTTTCTATCACTCTTCCTTCAAGGCTTTAGATTGACTCCCTTCCTTCCATCCTCAAAAATTAAGTACCATCTTTAATTGTAAATATTTTCTCTCACCTTGTCGGGCAGCAGCTAGGAGAGAGTAAACCAGCTGGTCTTTAAAGAGACGGGACAATTTCTGAAGGTCTTTGTAAACACCTGCAACCTTCTCTATCAAAGAAGAGAGGGAAAAAGCTTAACTTCAAGAGATTATAATGTGACAATTATATAAGAATTACAGTTTTCTTATTAGCACAGTTTTATTCTGCTTGTGATCTTGATAGGAGCAGCTCTGCATCTAGAGTGTAATAATCCCGCAACAAGTCAGTCATTGAAGAACCAGAAACCATGATTGGGCTAAGCTTTGCCTTCAGCCTTAGAAGGCACAGTTAAGAGAAAGACTTGAGTTGTCTGGAAACAAACTGATTCTCAAGCTGTCAGAGCTTCCTTTGTCAGACTTCAAAGCTCCTGCCTAACATAGATCTATGTTCTAAGAGCCTGCAACCTTCATTTCTCTGACAGAAGTATTCTTCCATTCTGTTCCCTGAAGAAAGAGGAGCAAGAAGACTTTAGTATTATACTGAACACATTTCAGCGTTCAGTTAGTTCTTCTACAACCTTTCAATTAGACTTGTATATCAGGGACTACACAGAACATAGGAAATCGAGTCAGCCTGGACTGCCAGAAAAGCAACTCCTAATCTCCAGAGAATATAAGGATGGTCAGGTCTGTGCTCACAAGGATCCACATGGATCTGGCCTTCTCTCCTCCCTCAACTTAGTTTTCACTCTAATTTTGGCACTCTGGAGAAACCTATGTGGTCAGCACATGTTTTCTGACAAAAAGAATTTAACAACTACAGTACTACAGCAAGAATGTAGGTACCACCAGCCTCTGAAGCTCTGAGCTGCCAGGCAGAAAGGGGGTGCCACTCAGCACTGCTGTTCCAGATATTCACACATATGCCTAGGACCTCATAAATAACAGGCATATGGGCCAAATGGTAAACCAAGCTTTACAAGGTTCTTTCCTTACATTGTTAATTCAAGAAATACAATTTGTTTTAACAACAAAATGTGAGTAAATGGCTACACTCTGAAATCCTTTTACCATGAAGTTATGACTAACCTAAATGGTAACCACATTTTTATTCTTTTTTGCTATTGTGTACCTATTTGGTGTTCTACTAAAGCAAATTCTTACCCACTGTGTCCCTTCTTTACTTTTCAGTTTACTACTATGAGATCATAGCTCAGGCATACCTGGGTCCTGAAAGCAAACAAAGGATGATGGCAATAGCTGGATTCTCTTAACACTTCTAATCTCTTCATTGATTTTTAATGTTGCTACAAATAAAACAAAGACATTTCAAAATTTAAAACACAGAGGGACAACAAAGACCACTTCATTACTTAAGTAACACATAGTCTGGAAGTTTTAAGTCTTGCAAAAAACATAAAAGAAGCCAAAACATTGTAGCTGAAGCAAATCTACTTCCTTCATGTCTGGCAAAGTCCCTATGAAATGAGGCAGCAAACATATTTCTACAATATTGCAATGAAAAGATCAGCTGAAACTCCTAAGGATTAATCTCTTACATCAAGAGGGAAAAAACCAGTCAACACAGAGACTGGAAAAGAGTATTCAGCATCAGGAAGTGGCATCCTCTGCACCTCAGCAACCCAAGTAATAAAGGTGCAGTTCAAAACACACAAAAGCACACTTAAGTTTTCTCTTCCTAAACAATGGTGATACTTAGGAATGTGTATCCAGGATGAAGACTTGACTGACTTACCATTAATAGCAATAAGATCTCCCAGAGGCACACAAGTCAAACCCGCAGAACCTTCTCCACAAAGGGGATGTGTGTACTGTAGCTTATAAACACCATTCCCCCTCCATTTCTCTGGCATGGAGACTGCCTTGGCTTCTATCCCCTACAAATGTAAAGGGATAACAAACACACTGTCATACTTTTGCAATGTACCAATGTTGAAGGGTGAGAAAAGGATCAGAAGTTAGGAAATGGCAGAATGATGCTTGCAATTCAACTCCTAGATCAGTTCTAATGACTCAGTGATTAGGAATATATATGATTATACACATTTTCCCCAAAACTAACAGCAAATCTAAGTGAAGTTCAGTAAATTTTGTCCTGATAGGAACAGACATTCAGTGAGCACTCACACCTTTTTCTTTGAGACACATACTTCATTCTGTCATCCATTCCAGCATTCTGACAACTCCTGCACATAATTAATTTGCTGCTCAAATAAAACTTTTGCACCTTCTCTGTGAAGTTACCATATTTGACAGGGCTTTAAGAATGATAGTTTGAAGTTAATTAGAAAACCTGACTCAACTAGCAGATTTGCTTTCAACTTCAGTATGAAACAGCTCATATGGATTATCAGAGTGGGATACAATATAACCACAAGCACAAGTAGATTCTTTCTTTCCTCTTAAATCTGCACAGCATTCATCTTCCCTACCTCCAAGCCTGCTCAATGCCATAAACTTTATTCACAGTGGCAAATGCATTCTTTATATAGTATTTCAAATTATGGTGATACAATGAACTTAGCAGATTTATTAAATTGATAATGGTCAACCAGACACCCACATGTGCTTAGTCAGCCTCACTGCATGAAAAAAGATGAGAATTTAAACACCTTACTGAGACCAAATCTTTTTCTCCATGTTCAGCCACGTATTAGTAAACATAAAATGCAAATGAAAAGGGGAAAGGTGAATCCATACATTGTACAGACGTACTGCCATAGATGCTTGACTATGATACCTCTACAGTTTAGTACAATCAAAGCCAAACTTGGCACTAAGTTGAATATGGAATTAGAGACACTTTTTTGGCAGACTTAGACCTCATTAAGCAACACTTGACAGGATATCATTGAGATTATACCGACACTTGAGGCAGTATTTTGGGGAAGTGCCACAATCTAAGCACATTTTCACATGCACCATAGTAAAAGGCAGAAGCAGGAGGTTCAACTGGGTCCCAGTGAGGCTGAGGACCAACAGAAACACAAGGACAGGCCTCTTCTTCCACACCTAAAACCTGCTCCAGTCTTCGGCCTGAAAACTTTCTGGGAATTTTGAGAAACTGATCCTTCAGCAGCCCCTACACCAAACTGACATATAGAAAGGCAGGAGATCCTCAGATACAGCTTGCATATTCCACAGCTTCCCCACACTGACCCAGAAACTTCTGTTTCTGCTGCCCTTGCCTACCTGAGGTACATAGCCTGTCTCCATCATAAGAAGATGAACCAAAACGATCAAGGCATCAGTGGCACTGGTACACTCAGCAGAAAGGTAGAGCACCTCTAAGGAATGGGGTGTTTCACCATCAGCAGCTTCACTGCACAGCATGGGTTCAGAGGGATAGGAACCTGTACCTTCTTCCAGGTCAGGATCTTCTGGGACTAATCCAGAAGGAAATTCTTGGCTGGATCCTGCCTTCAGGGGAAAACAAAGCATATATTTGTTCAGAATATTACACCTCTATATACATCAACATTATACAGCTGCTTATTCCAGCCTGATTCCCCATACAAGTTGTATGGATTCATTATACATCCATTTTCTAGCATTCCAGATGGAGACTGGGATCATATAAGTAGCCCCTGTGGTTTTTAACCTTTATAATGCAAACCCTTCATTTAAGGGTCAGTCATTTGGTTGCATATACTAACTGAAGACAAAGTGATCATAGTATATTAAACCTTCATCAGAAGGTTTTTGCAACATACACAGGGATAATTTATCACTACAGTATCAATATTTATTTTAACTTAGCCAATATGCATGGCAAGTAACCCAAATGGCAACTTGGGCTGCCAACAAACACAACAAGCCTAAACAGCAGGAGAGAAAAAAAAATCAATCAATGGAGTGCACCTGCTGCCACTTGAGAAGCACTGTGGCTTCCTTTCTTATAAATCATGGCATGTTATTAATTAACTGACAAAACTACACACATACGCATTATTAAATATAAGTAGAACGAAAACTGTAAGCAGATTTACCTAAGGTATGGGTCAGGAAAAGAGGAAAAGACAAGAGCCTATCTTCAACACTGCCTGTTGCATCTGCCCCAATCTAAACTCTGTTCCTCAAGAAGACAGCACTGAGGCAGGCAAGAAACAAAATCCTTACTTCCTTAAATGCATGTTCCACCAAAAACATATACTCCTGTAAACCTGAAACACTCTGGGCTCTCTCTCTGTGCCACAGTAATACACAATAAACAGAGACAAATTCAAATAACTGAGCATGTATCAGACAAGTATAAGGAGCCAAATATTCCCAAGAAATTCACTCCTATGTAGTACAGCAACTGACACAACAGGACACCTTCCTTTTTGCCTTATGCTGTACAGGAAAATTCTCATGTACTTACCCTCTCACCACTCTCCTGAACTTCCACCTGAGCTTTCTCATTGTTAGATTGCTCACTCTGCCCTTCTCTTGCACTGTTGGCCTGACTGTTGTTGGAGGTCAAGGTGGACGGCTCATGACCATTCTGAAGTGGGGCAGGAGTAGCAGGAGGAGGAGGTAGGCTGGGTTGTCCATCTGGCTCTTCTAGCAATAAGCATATCAAATCACCAGAAACAATCCCATATGAAGCTAAGGTCTTCTGATCCTCTGTAAGAGCATCTTTTCTGTTCAATGTTATTGAAAACGTGGTATCAGAACTGCAAAATAATTTAAAAAAGCAGTAAGGAAACATGGTTGGCTGCACCTGAATAGCCACACACTGGACATGGCAATTGGTGCTGTGGTTTAGGTGGCCTTGTGGTGACTGGTCAAAGATGGGACTTTTTGATCTTGTCCAACCTTCATGATTCTATGATTCTACAATTTGAAATGCATACTGCGTATTACAACAGTATTGTGCCACAGTGCTTAATCCATTATTAATTACCCATATGTTAAAGAAATATGGGTGAGGGGAAAAAGATTATATGAAATTATGAAAAGATTATATGAAATTATTTCCCCCATGTTTCTCGACATGTACATTTTAAGTTGCTGCAGCTGCTTGGTAAATAAAATTTCATTTACAGAAATTGGTCATAAAACAGTTATGAAGGAAAGCAAGTAAGTGTCCTTCAAAAGAGAAGATGTCACAGCTAGGAAAACAAGATCTAAATAAACTACTGCCTCGGATTATTTAAAAATAAATAGTGTTGAAGACTCAACCAACTTGCTTTCTCACCAAGCTAAACATCAATTTCAATGATCAGCAGGTGTCCTATAGAATGCTAGCTGCAAATGAGGATAATAAAATAAGACACTTCAGACCAAAAAACCGCAAAAATGAAACTGGTTAGCAGGGAAGCAGCTACCCAGTAGCAGCTATAAAATACACCCACTGCGGCAAGGCAAGCAGTAACTTCAGATTCCTCCTGTATCAAATCACCAGAAACAATCCCATATGAAGCTAAGGTCTTCTGATCCTCTGTAAGAGCATCTTTTTCTGTTCAATGTTATTGAAAACGTGGTATCAGAACTGCAAAATAATTTAAAAAAGCAGTAAGGAAACATGGTTGGCTGCACCTGAATAGCCACACACTGGACATGGCAATTGGTGCTGTGGTTTAGGTGGCCTTGTGGTGACTGGTCAAAGATGGGACTTTTGATCTTGTCCAACCTTCATGATTCTATGATTCTACAATTTGAAATGCATACTGCGTATTACAACAGTATTGTGCCACAGTGCTTAATCCATTATTAATTACCCATATGTTAAAGAAATATGGGTGAGGGGAAAAAGATTATATGAAATTATGAAAAGATTATATGAAATTATTTCCCCCATGTTTCTCGACATGTACATTTTAAGTTGCTGCAGCTGCTTGGTAAATAAAATTTCATTTACAGAAATTGGTCATAAAACAGTTATGAAGGAAAGCAAGTAAGTGTCCTTCAAAAGAGAAGATGTCACAGCTAGGAAAACAAGATCTAAATAAACTACTGCCTCGGATTATTTAAAAATAAATAGTGTTGAAGACTCAACCAACTTGCTTTCTCACCAAGCTAAACATCAATTTCAATGATCAGCAGGTGTCCTATAGAATGCTAGCTGCAAATGAGGATAATAAAATAAGACACTTCAGACCAAAAAACCGCAAAAATGAAACTGGTTAGCAGGGAAGCAGCTACCCAGTAGCAGCTATAAAATACACCCACTGCGGCAAGGCAAGCAGTAACTTCAGATTCCTCCTGCCCACACTGCCGTGTGAATCACCAGTGAAACAGCAGCACGTCGGACCGAATCAGAGGTTTGTGACACAAACCCTTCAGCCAGCATCAGAAAACGCTCCCCTTTCACAGGCGATTCATTTTCCTACGGAGGATGCCGTGAGTTCTTCACAGAAAAAATGTTTATGAAACTTCAACCGAGATTCTCCAGGAAGTCCGAGAGAAGTGTAAAACCGAGACCCTACAGCATTTTGTAACTTCAGCGCCGCGCAGAAATCTCAGTCAGCTCTGCCCGCGCTGCAACCCGCACTTCGCAACTGAGCACTCCCGAAGTTCTGCTTTCCCGCTCAGCAGCGCCCAGCCGGGAAGCAGCCCGGGTCCCAGGCCCGGCAGCAGCCCGGGCAGCCGATGCCGTGGGCCGGGTAAAGCGGCCGGGCCGGGAGCTGTCAACCCCGAGGATGCGCCCGAGCCCGGGCGGTGCCGCCGCCGCCGCAGCGCCGCGCCTGCCCCGCAGGGGGCAGCACCGCGCCCGGGGCCTGGGGCAGCACCGCGCCCGGGGCCTGGGGCAGCACCGCGCCCGGGGCCTGGGGCAGATCCCTCCCCCCCACCGCGTGGTACGGCCCCGCCGGGCCGGGCCGCGCACGGCATCCCCCCCGGAACCCCTCGCGATGGTTCGCTCCGCTCGCTACCTGTACCCCCAGGCGGGCAGCAGGGCCAGGCGCAGCTGCGCGCGCAGCTCCCCCAGCGTTGGCTCCGCCCCCTGCACCTCCAGGGCCGCCGTTCGCTTCTGCAGCCGTACGCGGAGCTTCATGGCGGCGGCAGCGGGACGGGAGAGGTCTCCGCGCCCACCTCGCGCCCCGAGCGGGCCCCGCCGGGCAGCGGCGGTGGGGAAGGTGGCGACGGGGCGCGGGCGCAAGGGCTGCCGGGCCGGGCCGTTGTTTTGGTTGTCGCGGAACCGCCTCAGCCCGGCCCCGGCCCCGCCTCCGGGGCTCGCGGCACGCCCCCGATCGCTGTCTCTGCGTGCCGCGCTGTGGCCCGGCCGCGATCGATGATTGGGCGCTCGGCTGCGCGCGGGGAGGAGCAGTCCCCGCGCGCGCCCCCACAGGCGGTGTGGGAGCCGCTGTTGCTGCGCGTGGTCCCCGCCGCTGCTCCCGCGCCTCACAGCGGCTCCGTTCCTCCTCAGCCCCTTCCCCTGCCGTGGATAAGCCACTGGCGGAGTAACTCCTGCGCTCGGGCTGCCTGATGCCGCGTGCCGAGAGTGGTTGGGCCGCTGCCCTGCTCCTCCTCAGGGTAACATCGGGCCAGGTGATGTTCTGTAGCCAACGCTACAAGGGAGAGCCCGCCTGGGTGTTAAACTGTGAGCGAGGGTGGAAATGCGCAAAGGGAAAGGCTGAAGGAGGATGCTGCCCCCGAGAGTGTTTAGTTTTATGAAGGAACATGTTTTTTCTAGACCAGTGTGCTAAGTTGTCACTTGAGAGGTGGTGCTGCAACACCTGTGAGCCAATAATCTCGACAAAAATATGAAGTGACACAAACTGAAGTTTACTGGCTTTAGTTCCCCTTCACTTGTCATACCTGGAAAAAAAGCATTTCCTCACGTCTTTTATCTGGAAGTGTCCACTTGGCAGGAGCATAATGTTGAGTGGGGGAATAATGTAAAAAGCAAAATTTTTTTCAAGTTTTTACTTCATTTAATGAATTCCATAGAATTTTCAAAAGCAGTAAATTCAGAGCTAACTTAGAACAATGGATATTCTCAGATCATGGGGTTTTTTCTAACAATAAAACTTGGCTTGCATCACATTTCTCCATACAAAGAATAACACGAGAAAAGTGGGGTAGTTTCTGGGAATGTAATACTGAGTAAGTGAAATTACAAGACCTAGCTTACACAGCTACCACCAAGTACAACTGCTTAATAAGCCCTAATCACATTGCTTAACCCTGTAGGAACAGCCCTGCTGTCTTCTTCCAGCACCTGGGAGCCCAGCAAGAAAAAGGAGACTTGAAACTTCAAAAAACTGCTCTGGGCTGCAGGTGAAATCTCCTTAATGCATCTGAACACGGCCATCCAATCAATCTCATGCAATTCTTTATAGAGTTGGCTCTCAGAGATGTCTCAAACTGAAGGGCAGCCATCCTCTGGTCTCAACATGCCAATAAATTCCTCAGTGGAAAGGAGAGGCTTGCACTGGAGGTGATGAAAGGAAAGAGGCAGCTGAGCTGGAGCGCCACTCGCTAGACAAGGGAAGAGCTGATGCTCATTACAGCCAGCTTGGTGTAACTTACCACAACAGCAAGGGATTCCCTGAGAAGCTGCACCCTTTGCCACCACCCTTTTGGAAGGAGTCCTTACACAGTCATCATCAAATGGGGACACATCCTGAATAAACCCAGAATAGTGGGTTGCTGCCACAGAGGGGGATGAGAATGGAACTGGCAGAGAAGTAGAAAGGAGAGCACATGAGGAGCGCTGTGCCTTTGAGAAATTCTTTGCTCTCTCGAGGAGAGTTGAATCCAAAGTGTGTCATGCTGCTGCCTCAACATCATCACCATTTTCCTTTGGCCATGGATGTCCTACTCTGTTTCATTCTCCAGAGTTACTATCCCTGTCGCAGCCGCCTCCTGTTACCCCACTATGGCAGACGTGCTGCTAACAGCAGAACCACCTTTCTTGTAGCTTGCACAAGCTGAAGCAATTGTGTGACGTGAGGTGGTTTAGTTTCTCAGGAGCTGACTAGTCATTATTGGGTAACCAGCTAGACCAAGTTACAAGTGAGCATTTTTGCTGCCATTCTGTGGATTTTTCCTTTGAACTTTATGAGTCATGCTATAATACAAGGTTTAGACACGTTTTCCACTCAATATAAAGTTTAGACACATTTTCCACACAGCAGGAAAACCTCCTAGGAAACAATTAGGATGAAAGGATGTTTTCCTCAGCTTTCAAGTCTGGCAAATTTCACATGACTCAACACCACCATTATTTTTTCCTCCACACATCATTCTAGAAGAAGGGGCTGTTATTTGATGAGTTACAGGTTTTGTCCGCCATTTTAGTTTTGTCTCAGTCTGCAGGCAGGAGACTTTCAATGGCCATATATGAAGTTGACCTCTGGCTGAGATGGGCACTTGTCAAAATACTACAGGAAACCCGTGTGCTTAGAGGCTTAAAGAATGGTTGTGGACAGAGGAATTTTGACTTTCAGCTTAGTTCACTCTTGTCAGAAAGAGTGAATTATTTTAAAGTCTAGTTCATTAAGATACTGATAGCCCTTGTGGGTGCTCTTGAGTAATTTGAAAATAAAGCTGGAGTCCTGTTGACCAAGTCCCATGGCAGAGGAGAACTATAAAATGTGAAGGTCTCTTTGTTTCAGTTACATACCTCATGGAAATTTTTTTTCCTGAAAGAAGAGTGGGGTAATAAAGCTGTGAGCCGGTGGACCTTTTCTGTTATTTCTCTTCATGTATTTGCCACTACAAACAATGTATTTTATAATCTGTATAAATAAATACATATGTGTATATATTAACGTACAATGCTCATATTTCGAATGACGAGAGTCACACTGAAAGATGTGATAAAGTGTGGGATGAGAAGGAGATGGGTATGAAGGCTGGAGTATCATTGGGAGATGAAGTGCCTAAGTCTAAAGTGCCATTGAAGTGTACCAGTGGGGGAGATTGAAATGAAAGCCAGTGAAGGCAACCTCCTAAATTCTTGCAGCTTGCTAGTTTTACTGCTAGAAGGTATTTTAGAGCCCTTTATGCTAATCCTCTATAACAGTGAGTGCATTACACCATCTCAGGTTGGCTGTCTACAGATTACTCTTAAAACAGTTTGCTCACGTGGTTCTTCTCTGTTGCTGATTAAAATCTTGATTGTATGGAGCAAAAGACCTTCCAGCAGTTTTCCTGGAGTTTGCCAAATTGCTTCAGACACTTTCAGTGGTTTTTCTTGTATTTCCATATTTTTAACAGTATGAGTTTGCTGGGAGTTGTGTGCTGAGCAAAAGTATTTGAAGTGGCTAAAGTCAGAATTTTGTATCTTTTCATTAGCAGACTAAAATCACATTTCTCTGGGTAGTAAAAAGAGGCTAATTTTTTTCTTAGGGAGATCACTGCATCTACCTCTTGGGAATCTGACAGGACTGCAATTTGTGTGAACCCAGGGAAGTGGCTGCCTAGGCTGAGTGTGCCTCGTGCTACTGTCAGTTCCCAGAAAGGAAGGGAATGGTTGTACAAGAGGCTGGTGAGTGAGCCAAACTATGGGCAGAAAAGCAGAGGAGAAAGCTTAGAACAGACCTATGCAAATGATGGACTCGAGTCTAAATCTGGGCAGACAAATAATGTTCAGCGTCTCTGTGTTTCTTACTCTTTCCCTGTCTCTTGGAAGCCACCCCTCAGTTCTTAGCTCTGAGGGCAGCATGCAGAGTGGAGCCAGAACAAGGACACTGATTTTTGTTTTGCTGAATGGACTTTAGTAAAAATGAGCCTCATAGTCCTGGCTCAGGTGCTAGGATAGGGCAGTTACAGAGCTCAGCAACATTGACTCAATGGATCCAAAGAGTGACAATGGTTTTTTCCATCAGCTCATCAGACAGCTGCCTCCCAACATCGTTATCCATTGTTAGCAGATTCTGTGTAGGCATTGCAGCTATGCTATTTATTTTGCAGCCTGTAATAGATTAATAGTTCTCTGGCAACCCTGCTCCAAGGCCTTGAAAACCTTTATGAAGGGCATCAGCAGTAAAGCCACACTTAGGAAAAGCTATGGTAACACAAAGCTTTTGTAAAGCTGCTGCAAAATTGGGGAGTGTCCCAGACATACTCACAGATACAACTTGTAGGGTAGGGGTGGCCATTGGTTTCTGTTTGAAGATTTCACTGAATAAGATTGATGGCTTCCTCATGAGCTGGGAAGTGGATAGCATGACTTTCTACACAGAATGCAGGAAACCATGAGCAGGAGCTTAATGGAGTTTTTCTTATTCTCTGGGTATTCCCAGTAGTTAGGAAGAGGGTTCATCTGCATTTATGTAATTTAGCAAACTACTGTGTTATTTGCTGTTTTCTTTAAGCATTCCTACCAATATATCTCTTTCATCAATCATATAAACTTCACATTCCTTTTCCCTCAAGAGGCAGTCTTCCATATGGAATATCAGTGTGTAGGAAGGGTTAAAACCCTGAGGCTATTGAGTCCTTTTTGATTTGACATTGTTGAGTGAGCTGCAAAAACCATACTGGTTCTTCAGTATACTGCAGAATAACTAGGAAGAATGGAGTAAAGAAGAAACTGAAAAATCCAGTCCCAGAGATAACAGCAGAGATATTTGGGAAGCTAAAGTGCTCTTTCTGGACTTCAGGTTGGGTATACACTTATATTTGCTATTGTGTTTGAGAACTGTTTGTCTTGTGTTTGTTAACTAATAGGGTTTCTAAATGTTTGAAAGTGAAAGAAATTACTCTGTGGTTTGTAGACTGGAGAATCTTGTACCGGACCAAAGCAAGACAATGACAAAATTCCTTTTCAGATATACTCTATTCTGAGGATGGTCAGTTTAAGATAGTGTGTTTTTATGGATGTGTTAAATGTGTACAAGACAAGTATAGTGACTTTTTCTACATCAGACGCTTGCTGAGTTCTTAGGCAAATTTAATCTGTAATCTTTATTGTGATTTTTCTTAAAAGTTTTTGCAGACTGTTCACAAAGGAGAAACCAGACATGGTATCTACAGTCTGGTAAGTAGTATGCTTCATTAGGGTGAGACGGGTGCGCAAACTGAAAGAAAGGAGTTTTAAATCTTTTTCTCTGCTTCAAGTACTTGAATGTACTTTAATCTTTGTGAAGACAAAAGAATTAAGAGAATTATTTACATACAGATATTGGACTGTGCCTGCTCAGTTACTGAAGATAAAAATCAGAGCAATTTGTCTATTATCTATTGTCCTCAGCAGTGCAATTGGCAGCTCTCATTCAGACTGTCAGGCAGCTGACAAGTTCCTTCTGCTTAGCTCTGTCTGCCTCAGTCATCTGACGGACCTTGTACAATCATCCTGAGTCTGAGAGGGGCTTGGGAATGAAAACAAGAGTATCAGCTTTGGAGTGCAGAAGTACAGCTTGTTGGTGTGAGGAAGCAGCCTGAAATGATACTTCTTTTATTCCCATGGCAGTTCAGTTTGTCTTTCAGGTTCTTACTCCATATACATTTAAGATCCAAAGAAGAACTTATCAACTCCAAAGCACAGTAATGACCAAGACTGCTGTTTTCTGTCCCTCAGTGTGAATGAAATGCTATGGGAACGAGGTATCTCATCTGCATCAATGTTTCTAGCAATCCTGCTAGATAAATAACTAGTAAATATTCATGTCCTTTAATAATAGAAAAATCTGTCTTTCTGGTTTTACATTGATTTTTAATTGACCCTTATTAATCAGGATTGAAAGTGGCATGTTTACAAGAAAAGTTAGGACACTTTTTTTGGAAAACATGTAGGGTATGTGACTTCAGGAGTCTGTTGTGCATAATACAGCATTGCTACCTTAAAGTATTTATTTTGAGTTGCTTAAAATAGAGAAAACCAAAACAGCAAGAACTAGAGATGGTTCAACTAAAGGGTACATTTTCAAAATTTGTCACAATGTGGATTATGTCCTCAAAATGTTTTTTTCCCTGTGACTACTTTTTCTTGCATAGTGTCCTGGGATAACTTTGTAAGGATTCCTCATAGAACCAATATCAGGGCAATATTGATAATGCATTTTGTCTGTCTTATAGTGGAAATCTACTAAAGACCAGTTTTTTATGAGGTACTACGTGGAACATAGATTTGCAACCATTTGTAGTCTGACCTGATAATACTAAGTTCAATACAGAAGTTAGACAAACAAAGGGTGTGGGGGTGGGGGGTTTTTTTGGTGAAGCAGAGGGTTTGTGCTTAAGTGCATTTATGTGTTTTCTAGCAGATTATGGAAAAGATTGTCCAAGACAATATGATGCTGGTTAGAAATCCAGGAATGACTTTATAGACTCCAAATGACTGGGAAACCAGCAAAATCTATTGCTACTAATTAACTAGCATGGTTTTATATATAGGCAGGTATCATGATCACAGTCAGACATGTTAGAAAAGGATGTGCCACTCCCCTCTGTGCTAAGCCCAGCATAAAGTTATTATGGGTCCCTAATAAACAAATTTCTAAGGCAGCACTGGGAAGACTTGAAGTTGTCTTGAGAAACAGTATTGTTATTTCCAGGAAATTGAGGAGTAGCTGTCATTGGTAGTGAAAATCAGGATCAATTCAAGAATTTTGAACAAAGAAACCTTACTTTTATAGTAGGGATGTGTCACAGAAAGAAACAATTTGCCTCAGCTTTTGTGAATCTGTGTTGTGTGGTTATGTCCCACCACACAGTGGCTCAGAGCCTGCTTTGCACTCAACCACACCACTGCATTCTCATGCCAGGAAACCCTTCACTGTTCCTTTGTGATCACCATGTAATTCTCACACATGCTTTGAATTTACCCTTGCAGTCCCTTCTCATGTAATCTCATTTAGTCAATCTCATGTAGCAGTGTCTGATCTACCTTATTGTATTAGACCAGCAAATTCAGTTGAAAACTTAGGAACTCTCAAAGCCAGTGTATCCTAGGGAGGCTCTGTAAAAAGAACGTGGTCTTATAGAGGAAGACAGACCTGCTCCTGCTTGACTGGGATTACTTTGTCATGCTCACTCTGCAGGTGGTAGGACAGATGGTAAAATACAATAGCCAAGACATGGGTGTGGGGAAAGGGTAGACCATTGAGTCTCACCAACAGCTAGTGCCTGCCAAAGTGATATCCAAGGAATTGGAAATCTGTGCTGGCTCCCACAGTGATGGCTTTGTGCAAAAAAATCATTAACTAAAGTCCTCTTGCCTATCCATCCTTGTCCAAATTTCATTGAGGGAAGTAATGGATACTGATTTTTTGCAACTCATGGTATGATTAATTTATGAAAGCATCTGTATCATACATGTTGTTAATAGATCTGTGACAAGGGTGAGAAGTTGCTAAAGATATGGTATTTTTTCCTGTTGTGTTGGCTGTCCTTGAGGCTTGAGGCTAATCCTGATCTTAAAGTGGGGATTACTCAGAAGGGGGGGCTGGAGTATATTATGTCTAACAATGCCAGTAGTTAATTTATCATAAATACTCTATGGTACAGAATATCGTTTCTTAATTGAGGTGCAATGAAGGAACAAGCTTCTTAAATACTGAAAGAGAATATATTCTTTTTGTCACTTCACACCAGGAAGACAGTTTGTCTCTTCCCTCATTTATTTCCTTCCTTTTGTGTGCATCCCAGGTGTGAATTTATCCTTTATTGATGACTGCATTCTCCTACAGTCCAGAAGGTTCTACTACATTCTTTATACCTATGTACTTTCTTAGAACCAGGATTAGATGGTCCTACAATTTCTCTTTTTTTAAAGTGTCAGAAACCTGACTTATAGTGCAATATTTAGCTGAAGATAAACAGGCAAAATTGGGAAAAAAAGCTTACCATTTTGGAACAGCCACACAGCTTCACACCTTGACTCTCACTCCTGCATTTGGAATGGGACAGCACCTGCATCTACTATTCTTTTAAAAAAAAAATGTAGTGACTGCCATAATTCTGCCCCTAACAGAAAATTTCCACAGTATGTTTTCCATACTCTTTCTATTCATGCTAACTTTCACTGTCTCTTATCTAAAGCTTACTCCATGGGTGTGAAGGACATGTAATAGAATTTCAGTTGTTTCCAGAATTAATAGTAGTAATAAAGGTTAACAAGGCACAAATTCAACAAAGACTGGGTCATGCTAAGGATTAATTGTCATTTATGTACCAAGCATGCTGACAGGTAAACAATGGACATGGAAGGTGAAAACTAAAAGGGTTTATGTCACTGAGATGAAAGCAAGGATCAGATCCACTTATTTGTCTGTATGAGCATTGTTTTAAAGGCTTCTGAGGAGTTGAAAAGTGCAGGGCAACCATCAATCACCCAAAATAGTATTGATCTCTCTTGCTTTCTAGGGATCTCTGATGCCTTTAGGTTCTTAGTGCGAGCATAGGAGTTCTTGTGACAGTCAGCATGGCCTTCCAAATGCTGAATGAGCAGACTAAGTTGGCACACCTCTGCTTTAGTAGTAAGAGCAGATTAACAGTGCCCCTCCCAAAGGTATTTCTCATATTTGAAGATCTTGGTGCCTCACATCCTTTCCCTTAATGTGAGAATTGAAGGCTGAAGCAATAGATCCTGCCTTCATGCTTCTTGCCTGCTACAAGAACCTTGAGAGAAATTCCACCTGTGATCACTGTCTGCCTTGACTGACAGTCATAAGAGAGCTTTAAGTTATTTCAGTGAGAGGCCTTATTTTGCTTTGGAGACAGGAATTCCCAGGGAATCATGACTTACTTCTCCCTCATAAAACATGCATTTTATAAAAAGATATTCCAGTGTTACCTTATCACAAATTTCAGTTCTTTGCTTTTCTAATACTATGGAGCCTGGTAATGAAAAAACCCTGGTGTTTTGTATTCAGCAATTGTGAGGTCAAAAGCTAAAGACTCTTGTGTTACAAACATTGGAAAGCAGGACATCATTCAGTATTAAAGTTTTAGTTATGTCTTAGACAAAGAAGGAAGGCCCGAGGATTTTGGAATGAAAAGATTCTCTGTTTGTTGACAATAGGGTCTGTGTATATTTATCAAAGCACAAATAGCATTGAAACGTTCAAGAAATTAAAGATTCCTTAAAGCAGGAAAGAAGGTAAGGAAATAAGTCAGATAACTGAAGCAGGCTGTAAAGGTTAAGGTGCAGTGGCAGAACACATGTACTGTGAAAGAAACTGGAAGAAATAATTTTAGAGGATTGTCTTTAAAACTCAAACAACTTCCTGTACACAAGCAACAATTCAGACAGTTCTGCATTTGACATACCAGTACTTCAGATGCATATGTCACACTTTTTCTATAAGTAATCACTACAGAGAGATGTTGCCTTGCTACTTCATAACTTGCTTTTTCATCCAGCAGATGTGAGCCAATCTGAGGTAAGGGTAATGATCAAGTGTTTCCCAAGGCCACCCACATTATGACTGAAGGGAGTATAAGAGTTCAGAAACCTGACGTGAACTCTCAAATATGAAATACAACTCAGGGACAAAACGATCCTAACAGATTGTCTTGATCTTAGATTAAATGTCTTATATGTGAGCTTAAGAGAAGTTGTAGATGGGAATATTTGTAGTTAGAAGGTGATTTAGGTAAGGATCATAGAATCAGAGCATTGCAAGAACTATGCTAAAAATTAGGATTAAATTATTCAGCAGTGTATCTGGGCCTTCAGGTGCCTGAATATAATCTGCAAGGCACATGCTTTCCTATTTCCTCTTGTAGGCAGGAGGATTGGGATGGAGCTCGTGAAGCAAGCAGTATTGAAGGAGACTTTTCCAAGCTGGAGTGGGCAGGAGAGTTTCTCAGTTGTTAAGATCAACTATGTAATTTCAAGGTAAGTAAAGAAAATAATTTTCAAAATTTTATGATGAAACCACTTTTCATTACAACATTGCAATAATTACACAGCCATTGTTTTGTTCAGTGTAAAATTTTAGTGATTCATCTAACTCTGCTTCTGATTGGTTTTAAAAGTACTTGTTCTGCTACACTCAGAGGTGAGTTTTATAAAGCTTCTGAAGGAGCACCTTCACTGTTTTTTTCATCTAGTTTGTGTCAGAGTTTGGGGCAAGACAGGTGTAAGCATGGCTATGATACAGCAGTAGAAATAGGTGTGAAAGAGGGCAGAATTGGTGTTATTAACAATCTTCTACTATGAAGGACCTGTAACAGTGAAAATAATCTGTTTGTGTTTGATGAAAAAAATGCCAAAAAAGGGATAATATGAAAATGTGTGCAGGGGATGGTGTATCTTGGCTGATGTGGCAGGAAGATGCTTTTTACGGAATATTTTTTGATGAATTTACATCATAAATTACCGTTTTAACTGGATAGGGCTCAACAAGTGTTTGTTGAAGAGGAAAATCTTTGTACCAGGGACAGCCAGTAGAAAAATGGGTTTATAGAGTTTCCTACAAGTTCTCCAAATACAGAGACTAATATAGAAGCAGGTCTTTCTACAACCTTCAATCCAACCTTCCAATAGGCTATAAACAAAAAACCAAGAGAACACAGAGCCAGATCCTTCTAAATGTGCACACTTTAACAATGACGAGCAAAAGGCATAAGTCCCATCAAGAAAAGTACTGCAGTTAGGTAAGCATTCTAGGGAGCACCAGAACAAGGGCTGAAAATGTTGGGGAGTCTGCATTCTTGAATGAGTTCAAGACTCACATGGGCAGAGTCTCTGAGTTGTTTCATCTTTGAGTAGGAGGTTGAACCAGACAAGTCTCCTGAAGTCCTATTTCAATCTAAATTATTGCATGATTTTCAAAACCCCAATTCATTCCCCCAACCATAGTTCTTGAAATCGGCTGTCTTCCCAGTATATAATCTGATTTTGGCTCACAGCAAACAAGATACCTAAAGGTATCAGGCATGCCTGAGATGCTATTGGGAAGTTATGGTCATTTTAACTGAAAGTAGCTGGTGCCTTCTGCCCCAGGGAAGCAGACTAATGGCAATTGTTTCAGAGAGCTCTGCCAGATAGCAGGGAACAATGAGGAATGTATACTGCATGATAAGATAACATGTGATATCTTTACAATGTTCAGCTCAGTTCAACACACCCATTTGCAAGACAATATCCTTGAATTTCAGAAATATTTGTTTTGGCAGGGAAATATTCAAGTAAGATTTAATTTAGAAAAATGGATCCTCTCCAGAGCCCTTTGTTTAGGCAAGGAAGCAGAACGGGAGAACAAAAACTTTGGTTGTCTTCAGCAAATGGACAACCTGGATTTATTTATAAATGTAGTATCTGAGATTAAACATGGGTTTATTCTTTGCCTGACAAGAAGATTTCTCTTTAAAGAGTTCATTTTTCTCTCAAGGAAAGTTTTGTTACCAAAAAAAAACCAACAAAACCAAAACAAACTCCCCCCACACACACAAAAAAAAACCAAATCAAACAAAAACAAAACAAAAAGAAACAAACCCACCCTGGCTAAATATCAAGGATTCTTTTTCCAAGGATGATATGAGTTATAATGGTACAAGTGTCTTTCTTTCCTAAAACATACATGGGTCAGTCAATTTAAGAAATGCTTTTACTGAAGCACAGACTTTGCCTTTTACACCAAAAGGGTTTTAAGTGATCAGAGATCCTTCTTAGTCTTTCAACATGCAGTCTAATAATGCCCCTTTCTGTATTCTGTAGGCACAGAATTATTGCTGTAGATTTCCCAGAAACTTCTGCTTCCTTTATTCCTGGCACTGGCATTTATCTGTCAGTGGCAAAGGTTTCTGCTACAATCAGTGCAGACTGGACAATACACACATGGCTACTGGAAGTTTTTTTTGCAGAATGCCGGTAGGAGGGCTCTGGGAGAAGGATTGCAAATGAAATTAAGAAATATAGTGAGAAATTATTTTTTCAGGTCAGATATACATTATCATTTAACTACAATCCAACAATAATCTATTTGAATAAGCTTCTTAAGAAGGAAGCATTCCCTGACAACTAGTGTTGGTTTTAAAATTATTTTACTCCAGAGGTCACTTCAGGCAGTATCAGTTCTGACATTTGTTAGCATGCTCAATTTGTCCAGGCATTGCATGAATATTCAGGACCACCGAGTTTACAGTGGCCACATTTGTTACTTTCTTTGTATAGTATAGTTGGAAGGTCGACTCTATAGCTAATTAGCTCATAGCTAATTAACTATGTGCTGGTACAGTGTATATTGCCTTCCAAAGAGCTCCTACTAAAGGAAGGGCACTGTCACAATGCCAAACATTCAGAACTTCAGAAACTCCAGAAATTGGGTTGCTATGGAAAACTGACTTAGCTTCATAAGCCTGTGCAGTGTAAGATTGTCTGTAATGACATGATTACACACTGATTTTTACACTTATTTCAGCATTCTTGCAATGCAATTTTAACACAATGGTATTAAATAGTATAGCTTTTCTTGGGAGTGGGGAGGGCTAAACTTCTGGAATACCAGAAAAGTTTGCAAGGTGCTAATCTCTACAATTTTGGTAAATGGAGCAGCTGGTAAAAGTAGGCATTGCTCTATTGTGAGACAGATAGCACAGCAAGATGGATCACCAGGCTGCAAAATTTCACAGCACAGCACATCCTGATTCCAAAGGAGCATGGACATGCAGTTCTGCATTCTGTCTCAGTGAGACTGGTGGCTGGGAACTGCTGTCACTGTTCCTCCAGCCTCTCTTGTTTTTTCTTCTGTTACATCACTATTGTGAAGAAAAAGATACATGAGCTGAAAAGGGGAGGTTTAAAATGATAATGGTGATAGGAGAGACTTTTCAACTGGCAATACCAGATGCTGGTTTGCTTAGAGGCAGTCTAGGGTAAAAATTAACCTTTTATAATTACAGATTCTTTTTCCAGGAATTTTGCTTTGCCTGAAAAAAATTAAGAGGAAAGTGGAGAGACTCGTGGTTTTAACTTTCTCTTGGGTAGGGCTCCTTCTCTATAGTATTGTGCCACCACTGTAGTAATGCCTGAGAGAAGAAAACCCAAGTAATCAAGATGAAAGGGTGAAAAGTGATGCTTTCAGTGTCATTTCTATTATAAGGCTATTCTAACAACCATCCAACTCTCTATCCTACTTGGTTGGTCTACAGCTTTTGCAACTCCTACCCATAGTCCTAGTACCTCAATTTGCTGTAATTCAGGTTTAAAGATATTTCCGTTGATATCTTAGTAGGGATTTTAGAAAGATTTCTCTCTTAGAATAGAGAACAAATGGGTTTTGGGCTGGACAAAAAAAATGAGTAATGTAAAGATCTAAAGGAGTTATTGAAAATTTTCTCACAGGAAAGAGCAAAGCAGAACAATTAAGCCACTGATAAAACTTGAGTTATATATTTATGAGCTATCTGGCTTCTGCTGTTGCAGTCCCAGAGACCTTCAGGTTGATCTGTCATGAAAAACTGAATGTCCTGTATTCATGTGAAATTCTCACATTTTTGTAAACTTGTCAAATCCTGCAAAAAACACTGAAAATTCATGTCCTGAAACCTTTATAATCTGATTTTGGATAGCAAACAAGATACCTAAAGTATCAGGCATGCCTGAGATGCTATTGGGAAGTTATGGTCATTTTAACTGAAAGTAGCTGGTGCCTTCTGCCCCAGGAAGCAGACTAATGGCAATTGTTTCAGAGAGCTCTGCCAGATAGCAGGGAACAATGAGGAATGTATACTGCATGATAAGATAACATGTGATATCTTTACAATGTTCAGCTCAGTTCAACACACCCATTTGCAAGACAATATCCTTGAATTTCAGAAATATTTGTTTTGGCAGGGAAATATTCAAGTAAGATTTAATTTAGAAAATGGATCCTCTCCAGAGCCCTTTGTTTAGGCAAGGAAGCAGAACGGGAGAATAAAAACTTTGGTTGTCTTCAGCAAATGGACAACCTGGATTTATTTATAAATGTAGTATCTGAGATTAAACATGGGTTTATTCTTTGCCTGACAAGAAGATTTCTCTTTAAAGAGTTCATTTTTCTCTCAAGGAAAGTTTTGTTACCAAAAACCAACAAAACCAAAACAAACTCCCCCACACACAAAAAAAAAAAAAACCAAATCAAACAAAAACAAAACAAAAGAAACAAACCCACCCTGGCTAAATATCAAGGATTCTTTTTCCAAGGATGATATGAGTTATAATGGTACAAGTGTCTTTCTTTCCTAAAACATACATGGGTCAGTCAATTTAAGAAATGCTTTTACTGAAGCACAGACTTTGCCTTTTACACCAAAAGGGTTTTAAGTGATCAGAGATCCTTCTTAGTCTTTCAACATGCAGTCTAATAATGCCCCTTTCTGTATTCTGTAGGCACAGAATTATTGCTGTAGATTTCCCAGAAACTTCTGCTTCCTTTATTCCTGGCACTGGCATTTATCTGTCAGTGGCAAAGGTTTCTGCTACAATCAGTGCAGACTGGACAATACACACATGGCTACTGGAAGTTTTTTGCAGAATGCCGGTAGGAGGGCTCTGGGAGAAGGATTGCAAATGAAATTAAGAAATATAGTGAGAAATTATTTTTTCAGGTCAGATATACATTATCATTTAACTACAATCCAACAATAATCTATTTGAATAAGCTTCTTAAGAAGGAAGCATTCCCTGACAACTAGTGTTGGTTTTAAAATTATTTTACTCCAGAGGTCTCTTCAGGCAGTATCAGTTCTGACATTTGTTAGCATGCTCAATTTGTCCAGGCATTGCATGAATATTCAGGACCACCGAGTTTACAGTGGCCACATTTGTTACTTTCTTTGTATAGTATAGTTGGAAGGTCGACTCTATAGCTAATTAGCTCATAGCTAATTAACTATGTGCTGGTACAGTGTATATTGCCTTCCAAAGAGCTCCTACTAAAGGAAGGGCACTGTCACAATGCCAAACATTCAGAACTTCAGAAACCCAGAAATTGGGTTGCTATGGAAAACTGACTTAGCTTCATAAGCCTGTGCAGTGTAAGATTGTCTGTAATGACATGATTACACACTGATTTTTACACTTATTTCAGCATTCTTGCAATGCAATTTTAACACAATGGTATTAAATAGTATAGCTTTTCTTGGGGAGTGGGAGGGCTAAACTTCTGGAATACCAGAAAAGTTTGCAAGGTGCTAATCTCTACAATTTTGGTAAATGGAGCAGCTGGTAAAAGTAGGCATTGCTCTATTGTGAGACAGATAGCACAGCAAGATGGATCACCAGGCTGCAAAATTTCACAGCACAGCACATCCTGATTCCAAAGGAGCATGGACATGCAGTTCTGCATTCTGTCTCAGTGAGACTGGTGGCTGGGAACTGCTGTCACTGTTCCTCCAGCCTCTTGTTTTTTTCTTCTGTTACATCACTATTGTGAAGAAAAAGATACATGAGCTGAAAAGGGGAGGTTTAAAATGATAATGGTGATAGGAGAGACTTTTCAACTGGCAATACCAGATGCTGGTTTGCTTAGAGGCAGTCTAGGGTAAAAATTAACCTTTTATAATTACAGATTCTTTTTCCAGGAATTTTGCTTTGCCTGAAAAAAATTAAGAGGAAAGTGGAGAGACTCGTGGTTTTAACTTTCTCTTGGGTAGGGCTCCTTCTCTATAGTATTGTGCCACCACTGTAGTAATGCCTGAGAGAAGAAAACCCAAGTAATCAAGATGAAAGGGTGAAAAGTGATGCTTTCAGTGTCATTTCTATTATAAGGCTATTCTAACAACCATCCAACTCTCTATCCTACTTGGTTGGTCTACAGCTTTTGCAACTCCTACCCATAGTCCTAGTACCTCAATTTGCTGTAATTCAGGTTTAAAGATATTTCCGTTGATATCTTAGTAGGGATTTTAGAAAGATTTCTCTCTTAGAATAGAGAACAAATGGGTTTTGGGCTGGACAAAAAAAAATGAGTAATGTAAAGATCTAAAGGAGTTATTGAAAATTTTCTCACAGGAAAGAGCAAAGCAGAACAATTAAGCCACTGATAAAACTTGAGTTATATATTTATGAGCTATCTGGCTTCTGCTGTTGCAGTCCCAGAGACCTTCAGGTTGATCTGTCATGAAAAACTGGAATGTCCTGTATTCATGTGAAATTCTCACATTTTTGTAAACTTGTCAAATCCTGCAAAACACTGAAAATTCATGTCCTGGAAACCTTTGCATATAATCTGATTTTGGATACCAGGCATGTCCCTAAAATACTTCAATCCCTTGGAAACCCATTCTTCATTCTAGATAATAGAAGCAAAAAGTCCTTTCACATTTGATTTATAGGCCATTTCTTAAATTGTTCCCTTACAGCAGATGTTATCTTGACTGAGTTTGGCTTTTTTTCCCCAAGCAGCAAAGACCAAGGAGAAGTTGCTGTGTTCATCTCAGGACTGTTTATTGCAGTTATCTTCGGAGTGTCACAGGATAGCAGGGGCCACTTGTGCACGTTGCTACACAGTTGCCAGCCAAGCATTGATAGTGTTAAAGTCAAGTGGAGTATCTAGGTATGTACAGCAAACTTTCTAATTATTCTGCGGGAAGTAGCACTGTTTGTACCATAAAGGGACACTTTTCAAATTTTGATTTCTAAGGATCCAGCTACAGGATGAGATTAACTACTGAAAGCTCTGAAAAGAGATTTGCAATGGTCTGTTTTCAAAACTAGACTCCTTTGTTGAGTGTGTGAAGTGCAGTTAATTTACATTTCTTCCTGCATGTGCTAGCAAATGAGCTGACTAGACCTACTGCACATGAAAGCATTGACATTTGACCATATTAGAAAGTACAAGGTTGCAAATGGAAGGTTGCAGGTATAAAAGGCATCTAGATTGATTAAGCTTTTTGACAAGCTGACCTACAATTTACAAATAAAGCTTTCAGAAGAGAATATCAAACAATGCTTACAGTTCTTACTGTGATTTTCTAGATTTTTTTTCTTAGCCACATTTTGTCTAATTAAACATCATTTATAAACTAACATTCACAACTTTGCAGATTGCCTTCTATATAGCTCTTCTGAGACTCCAACCCCCTAGATTTGTCTGAGACTCTCAAATTAATACAAACAGTCAACTGTTCAGTGTACCATATTGCTATAATTGCTTCTTGTTAATATAAATGACATTTATGTCCCAGTCTGATAGATTTTATATTTCAAATATGTCCGTCCATGGTAATAAAGCCACTGTGTCCCTTTCCTTTCCTCCAGCTGGATCTACAGCTTTCTATCTGGTTGTCTTGATAAGCCCATTCACACCAAATTGGATAAAATGTAAATTTGCAAAGATGGTTTCAGTTAGCAAAGGGAGGAGTTAAAACACAGGCCCTGCATTTCTGACTTGTCTCTCTTTTTGTATAGTTATGCCTAAATATCAAATCCAAAATCAAATTGATGGATGCACTGCTTAGAAAGCATAAGGGTGAGTCCGTGATAGCAGTTTTTTGTTAAATAATTTTCATAGTGCTCAAATTGTAGCCATTTTTATTAGATGCCAAATTATTCCTGTGTTCATGGTACAAAAAAAATGAAAGGAAGAAAAATACAGCCATTGTTCTGTATCTTAACATACTCCATACTGCACTCTAGAAATCTCCTGCATGCACCTTATATGCAATATTCAGATTTCTTCTGTACCCATAGGAAGTCACCTGCAGTCTTTCAGTCTGTTGTAATTGACCAGTGTTATTTCTTTAGATTTTGGAGATGAGCATTTTCCTGCTGATCCTTTATGCTTCTGGTTTGTGGACATAAGACTTGTGGTCATTGAGGTAACAAGATGCTGCAGGCACACTGTGTCACACAGAGCTTGTTTCTTTTCCACCAGTAACTATTCCTGTGTCATTCATGCAGAGATATGAATACAATAGTTACATATGTTCCAAAAGGATATAAATATAAGATTTGCACTACTATAATCAATGCCACGGCTTTTTATTATTGTTCTTGTTAGGGTTTTTCCCCTCAAGATTGAAAACATTTGGTTTTTTTCTCAACGCAAATTAATTAAATTCCTGTAAATAATATAATTCAAGTCATAGAGTTTGTTCCCATTCTTCACTGTTCATTGTGGGTATTTCTGTTATCTGCTCTGTTATTTATAAGCAGAGTAAGTAGACATTTATTTTTCTTAAAATTACCTATACCTTCCATGTGCCAAGCAGTGGCAAATACTACTGAAAATCATGGTCATTGAGACAATTTTCTTACATAGCACATAATTAAACACTTCAGGTTCCAGGGCACTCTGAGCTGTGCTGTCATAATGTCTGTGTGAATTCCCCATTTCTCTTTGAACCCATCGGATTTTTATACAGTGTAAACAGACTGCACAGTCCAATCAAAAGTAACAGACTGAGGCTGCATCCAGCCCCTTTCAGAAAAAGTCTTCAATCATATTGATAATGAAGCCCTGAAGCCCTCTCTATGTTAAAAAAGTCCCTTTTCTTCAACACTGATAGGCAGAAAAATGTGCTAACATCATCTTCCAAAGGATTTAGTCCTGTTTAGCAGTATTTCACTAACCATAGAAGAGAGTTTAGTTCTCTTGTGCAAACATGTAGCAAAAACAGCGACTCTGCCCTGGATTGTTCAGATTGTTCACTGCATGGGAGAGACTTCTGCAAAGTGCATTCAGTTGTGAACAGCAGGAGAACAAGGCCTAAACCAGGAGGAATCAGTGGCTTTTCCAAAGGGAATACTCTTGCTCTTTCCCTTATAATAATTTCTGTGTTTTTCTTCTCCCATCTCCCAGCATTCTTCTTCAGATTCATCATTGCAAAAATGCCTTTGCTTAAACTAAGTAATAACTGTTTGTGATGTGGTTTTGTAAATAGCATCTGTTTTGATTTTGTCTATCATTCTTCTAGTTTTAAGACTGACACCTTTGCACAAGTAGACTGTTCCCTGGTTAGTTCTCCAACAGTCGCCAAATCACACATTAACTTGTATTTGAAGGTTATTTGTCTTTAATATCAGTGTGCTTTCTAAGACTTTCGTGATTATCTTTTGAGTTGATGAATTGTCTTACTACAGTCTTACTCAGCGTCTCCAATATTTACTTAGAAAAGCAATAAGACATTTTGGGAATTTTGGTCAAGAATTATTTTGGAAACCAGTATTTGTTAATTAACCAAAGCTATTATTTAGTATTAAATTATTTCAGAGTTGAAGCCCTTCAGAGGTGCTTTACAAACAGCTTAAAAGTGTTCTTTAGATACACAGCTCTTGTACTGCTGCTTGGTCTTCACCTGTTAGCAGTGATACATAATCTGTGATGGTTCCCAATGTGATTGCAGTCCAAAGGTGGCTGTTTTGAGATGATTCAGCATCTTGTATAAGTACAGGTTACACCCAAAGAAAAGGCTCCTCTCAGACAGTCCTTGAGCAGCACATAGCAGTTCTTATCTACTTTTCACCTTTGTTGCAGGAGTTATCTCAGCAACACCCAGTTTTTCCAGCAGTTTCAACAGTCCTTGTAATTCAGAGCATCCCCATGGCTCTCAGAACAGACCTCAGTTAAGAAAAATGTGACAGAGCTGATTTTGTTCCAGCAACTCTTACCACATGCAAAAAACTTTGCAAGCAGGATATGCACAGCTTTAAAGAACTAAGCAATTACTTATCAGCTACTGTCGCTATATTGAATTCATAGGCTAAGCTTTAATGCATGGACATCACAGTGGGGAACAGGATGACTTCTCTAAGTCAGTCAAGGAAGTTATTCAGTGCTCATTGGAACAGGCTGGTTCATGATGGTTGTAAGTTGTCTTCTTCCAACTTCCAGCTTTTTTTCTTAGGGTTTTATACCTTTCCATGCCAGAGTTTTTCCTACTGAATCTTCCAGCTACTAACATTCACAGTGTCAGTAACTACACTATCTACTGTCTGTATTACTCTTCTTTAATTTCATGGCCTCATACCCTCTCACATTTTTCTAGTTATTTTCTTAGCATACCTGAACCAAGATCCCCTACCTGTGCAGCACCCAAAATAGCTCTGGGAGGATTGGCAGCTGGGCCAGGACTAAGTGTTAGGTGATATAAAAGGCTCTTTTCTGTCCCTGTCCTAAGCAACTTCCAGTGCTTTTCAGGAGTGCCTGAAGATTTTCCTGAAATGTCATCCTCAGCATTAAATTTTAAAAGGTGTCTTCCCTACAAAAGAAAACTGTGGTGCAGAGAATTATTTTTTGTATGTGTCTTGTAGCTGCTGTTCAGAATACTCACTTGAATGCTCAAATTAAAACTTTGAAAGTACCCAGATTTTCTTTGATTCCTGTTTTTTTAAAAGAGCCATAATTTGCTGATTTTTAGGGCATAATACAATCTTATTTTCTTAGTTCAAGGTTTCTTTAATGTCAAGCTTTTATTCAGACTAGGAAAAAATCTTTCTGTTCAACAACTGCTAATGCATTCTAACAGATAAAAATGTTTCAACTAGAAATACTTGATAATGACTTTTGCAGGGCATAGTCTATCCAGTAGGAAATCACACAGACCCTCCCTTTGTGCCAGCTCCATTTGCCCTCCCAAACCAGGGTGATTCCATGGCATATCTGGGAGTCTCCAATTATTTTCTTATGTCTGCTTCACTGGCTCACTACCGAGCAGGGTCCTTTAACATCACTCTCTCCAAAGAGGTGAGTATGATTTGCTTGCAATAGAATTACAAATATTAGCAAGATGGATAGTCAGCAAAGAAGACTAACACCTTATGTTTGCCATTTCACATAGATTTGGATCCTACTTATACCACTTACAAGAGAGATTCATGACATTCAGTTTGTCATAATTCAAAGTAGTCAAAGTCCCTCTCAGACTTCAGTCTGAACTTCTTGGCAGCTCTAGGAAAAGAATGACAGAATGAACATCACAAAGTTGGTGTGCCAGGAGTGGCAAAACAAATCTAAAAAAGCTTTTCTCAGCTTGGATTCCACATAGAAGAAGTGTACTGAAGCCCCAGTCTGCTGCACAGTGGCCCATGATAAATGTATTGGCTGTATTGAGAAACTAGAATAAAACCTCAGACTTAAGAGAGCAGCAGAAAGAAGCAAGCAGCAGGTACAGGCTAACTAAGCTTTCCTCTGTGGTTGGAGAACATACAGGACCTCTCAGAAATGCCAGTTTCCACAATGGCAGAGTTTGTAGTCAGAGTTTCCAATAAGTTTTGCTAACTGTAGCAATGCTAAGAGGGTCTTTATGAAAACTGATGACACAAATGGTACTAATAAACATCATCACAGTGGTTAGCAGCAAAAAGGCAAATGAGATTTTTGAGTCCTTGCCTCTGACATATTCAGTGTATTTCATCTGAGAAAATCTTAAAGGCAGAAGTCATGACTGTTCTTTCAAAGAATAATGCTTGTTTACTGATGTATGCTCCTGAACAAGTCCGTGAGAAATCTCTCTCTTCTGTCCCAAAGACCACAGTGGGTTCCTTAGAAATCATTCTGGGGCAAGAAAATACTAAATCAAAACATGGATTATCTAAAACTAAAATAAACAGGATGTGTTGGGGTTTTTTTCCCCAAAGAAAACCGAATTTTCAAGCTGATAAAATTACCTAATTTATTTTGCTTACAGCTTAATAGCACTTTTAATCTAAGCACTTCCCTACTCAGACATTTTATTTCTGAGGTGAGTACTTTTATTTGTACAGATCTTTTAAGAAAAAGCAGTATCTAATGTTTTCTATGGATATTATCTGTGTGCTAGCTCATTTGTAAAAGCTGGGAGGAGACAAGAAAACTGGTCTATTTTTAGTGCAAAATTCAAACTTACATGTCTACCCCATGATAACTCTTCCTAACTATATTATACCATGCTTTAGTCATTCTCTACTCCTCTGAGGGCTAGAATTTCTCTCAGTCTTTGAAACAGTTAAAAAGAATAAGTGGTAGCCATCTGTCAGATCACTCTCCTTTCATTCCGCTTCAAAGTAATGGTATCTCTGCTATTGTTAGCCTGACTCCTCTTCGCAAAGATTCCTTATTTCTGACTTCTGGAGATTATATACAATGGGAAATAGTAGTCATGAATCTATAAATGTGATGCAAGAAATTAAGATACAATGAAATGCTTTAAAAATACGGCAATATTTACTATAAGATTATGAAATTCAGAATCTGCATTGCAAACTGAAGCTTTGTCCTCTAGGAGTTTCCCAAGCTTTTCAAAATCTTGTCAACTTTTCCAATTTCTTTATATTGTTAAGGTGATTAATTTTTTTTTTTAAACTGGAATCACTCATTTCTTTCACTTATTTAGCACACTAATCTCTTTCTCTTAAAATATGTTTTTCTGGAGTAGCCTCTAAATTGTTTCTCTATATACTTTCAGTATCAGTGAGTTTAAAACTTCATCATTTGCTTTATCATCTCTGAGACTCAGAATATACGCAATGCTAATTTTGTCACTGGTGTAATGCAAATGAAGCTTTTTTAATACTGATTCATTACAAGAGGATTGGTGAATAGCACCTGATTATGATGCAGCTATAGGAACTGTAGCTTGAGAAAAGCTTAACTCTGCCCTCAGCAGTTTCTTCCTCTTTGAACCTGCTCAGATTGCTTGGAGTTACACAGCAGCGGGCCCAGTGCTGCTGAGGCTGATGGCTACATCACCTCCTGTAGTCAGTTTAAATGCAGGCAGATATGTCCTACAGATCACTGGCTGTGTAGAAGTGTTTGCTGTTCTGCCAAATTCAACCACCCAGTACATCTTTGCAGGGAATCTAGTAAGTAAAAGAAGCTAGAAGATAACGTTCAGTGCTGGGGCTGAACAAATCACACACTAGTCTTCCTGGTCCTTTGAAAATCTTAGAGATTAGCATAAAATAGCATATACTGCTCTGCCACAAATATGCACATTGTTGTGTTGCATTTCACAGGAATGAAACACACACCACACATTGTAAAATTTAATAGATTTAATAGGCAGGTGCAGAGAGCCCTTTTCTCCATGTGGGAGTTTGAGTAACTATTCAAGAATAAATTTTAATATATAAAAATGTTACTGTCTGATGCCCAGTGTTCCTAACCTCTGTGTTATGAAATAGTTCAGTGTGTCCCCAGACATCTTTTCATTAGATTGCAAGTGAACCAATTATGTCAGCCATGCAAGGACTTAAATGATCCTTATGATAAAGAGGCAATCAGGGCAGTGTTATCGCTCTGTTCACTTAATCCCAGTTGCTGGTAGAAAACAGCAAATTCACAAATGATTTCACAATCTATGTATATTGACCACACAAGAAGTTTAGACAATGTGTTTCCAATCACAAAAGCAACTGCATTTGTGCCTGTATCTAAGACAGTATCTATCTGTGCATACAGTTACAGAAGACTGCTTTGTTTTTTTCCCTGCAGACAGCCAGTACCAGAGCCAATTTGACCATAAGCAAACAGAAGTTGATTATCTCATTACTGCTCTAGAGGTAACCAAGAAAAATTCAGAAAGAAGCATTAATTATCGCTACATTAGGATAAATAGAACTTGTGTCAGGCTCACAGTTCTTGTTTCACCATGAGAAAAAGAATATTAGTTACCTTCTTTCTCATAGGAGCTCCAATATACTTTCAACTGGTTGGTCTAAATCTTAGAGATGAAATATAATACTAATGTGGAACAACCATGTCTCTTGTGCCCCATGATGTTCCCCCTTTCTGTAGCTTAAATACCTTTGCAGATGACAACATTCAATTTATTGGTTATCTTGAAGGCATCTGTTTCAGTCTATGTTGGTTTTGGAGAATCAAGTTCAGTAGTTTACTCAAAACCTTCTGAATGTTGCTGCAAAGTCTGAGCACCTTAAACAGAAGTGCTGGAGTGCAAACTCTGCACAGGACCACTGTCCCTGTAGTTCTCCATGTGCCTTCATGAGAAGAGCAGGAAAAAGTGAGACTACGTAGCACACACTGGAGCAGCATGTCATCAAACAAATGAGACTAGAAAGGTGTCTGTAGTTTGAATCAAAGCTCAGAGCATTTTAGATTTCACTTGGGTCTTGCTGGTTTTGTGGTGACCTGCAGTTGTGCTTGTTCTCAGCTGTCTTACATTTTATCCACACTTCAAGTAGGGCTGGGTTTACAGCCCCTTTCTCCATAAATGTATGTGCTTGGTAGAAGCAAAGACTTTCAGACCCACATCAGTGTTTCTTCATGTTAGCTCTATACATCAAGCTGAGTTAGAATTCCAGAACTTATGACAATTTTTAACCTATTATAATTTCATTAAAGAAAAATGTGAGCAGTCTTTTCTTAGTTTTGGTCACTGGACCTTTTAACCGGAAAAGGGGACTTAGAATTATCAGAGCCTGTCAGTGTAAGTTTAAGAAGTAATGGTGCTGCTCACTTAGAGCTTTTGATGCAAAAATGTATTCTCCTGTTTTCAAAACTTTGTTTTTCCCCAGGAATATGTGTACAGTGAACCAAAGGTTCATTACAAGCATCAGTGGGAAAAGTTAGCAAATCATAATAGTTAGAAATGGGTATGAATATTTGATGAAGGTAAAGTTCAGCCATTCCAGGAAATTACTATTCTAGAAAAATTTGATTTCCCATGTCTTATAGTCACAGCACTGGACTACACATGACCATCGGAGGAGATTAGTATCAGAAAGAGCCTGGTGATTCTAGAACTCATTTGTAGCTGTGCAAGTTTTAATTAAAGTTGTTGGAAATTGAAGAGCCTTTGTCAAAGTTAAATGTGTGAATCAGCGTGAAATAAGTATGAATGTCCACAAATGAATCTTCAAGCAGTGTGCATAACTTGTGCCTCTAGAGAATCCTTTTCTTTTACTTTTTTTACTTCAGGTTCCAATTCTCCCTGCTGCACTGAAGTCTTGATCTCCCTGACTTAAGTTGATGGTTTCAGTGTCTAGGAAAGGTAGCTGAGCCCTTCAGAGACAAAAGAAATTCTTCTGAACTTATTGTGAACACATATTGGTCTGTCTTGGGATATCATCTGCCACCACTCTCTGTGTTTCGAAACTCTATATTCTCTGCTTTTCTTTCTCTTTTCAGTTAGAGGAGATATCTCTGAGAGTGTTGGGGGTTTTTCCTCATCAGATGCTCAAAATGTTATATAGTCTGCCTAGGTTCAGACAGAATTCAGACAGCTGGATTAGTAGGTGTAGTAGCTGGAGTGAATACAAAATCAGGCTTAAGCTCCATTTCAGGAATTATCTTAAATCACCTCAACCAAATACAATAAAAACAGGAGTTTAAAAGGGGAATAAAAAACCATAATGTCACTATTTTGATCACTCACTGTAGAATTGGAAATGCTCAGTGAGACTCTACAGCAACTCAGTCCAACCCACATCTTTAAGTAAAGGTAGAAAGACTCTAATCACAGTGGCATTAAGACAGAGCATAAGCACAGGATAGTTCTTCCATCCAGAGAGCAGTTCACTTCTGAGAACTGAGTCCTGCCAGCTGAAATGAGGTTTAGCATATTTCATTCCTAAAGTTAAGGTTCATCCCAGGTACTTGACATAAAGAAAAAAACCCTTCAGTTTAATTCATTGCAAGAAACATGGACACCTCTTTGCCATGTATATTTTGCATTGTTCAGCTGCAACTTAAGCCAAAGTAAATATTTTTTTGCCTGAGATTTTCTCTGTCAAACTCTGCTCTGATCATTTTGCTTGTCACTTTGTTCCTAGCCCTCCATTTTCCTCATCAAGCTACAGCCTCATAGACATCAGGCGCTAATCAGCAAATGTGCTTTTCCCGTCACAGCAGAAGTCACTGGTGGAGAATTTTCTGTCTTATGCTTGACAGAGAATAGTGATTCTAGTATTCAAAGGTAAGGACTGTAGCCAGCTGACTGGAAAGCAAGACTGAAACCATAAAAGGGAGTGCCCAGCTTTAAAGGCTCTCTTATGGGAGGTTTTCTTTCCATTTGGTGACAGCTGGACAGGTTTACTCTGTGCTGGACTTCGATCCTGGACGTTCAGCCATATGGATCAGGGGCTGGCACAGAGTAAGTATTTGCTCCCTTTCAAACACTGGGCTAGGGTTCCATTTTCACTGAATGCAGTGTGGTAGCAGAGCTGAGACTGGCTCAAGTCTTGTCCTGACAGAGTCAAGCCATGACCAGAGAATGGCCCAAACTGAGGAAGTGCAGAGCACACTTGCATCTTTGGGCTTCAGGGTAACACCTCTAACTTTATCACCTCCCTCTGCCTTTGTGCTTCTCCTGCTGCCACAGGCAGGACAGAGTAGAAAATCAGCTCTGTGGGATGCAGGTAGTAAGAGACAAGGAACAAGGGGTGATGGCAGAAAGAAGCAGGTGGGAGGGTACAGAAGGTGCCTCTGAAGTCAACAAAGGTGAGAAGACTGCTGAGGAAAAAGCTGACCTACCAATGAGAAGAAAAGAAAGAGAATGAAAGGGTGGGAATCAAAAGTAAGATGTTTAGAAAAACAAATAAGAAAAAAGCTGGGGTTTGATTCAGGAAAATAGGAATAGATGAGAATAAGAGGAACCCACAGGCTGAGAGGATCAAATAGAGAAAAAAAATAAAGATGGACAGTATGTCAGAATGGAAAACAGCAGAAACCAGATTTTGAGGGGGAGATACCAAACAAGGAACAAAGGCAGCCAGGTCCCCAGTGTCAGACAGCTGAGAGATTGTAAGAGGTTTATATGCAACTTTTTTGCATTTTTTTTGTCTTTTTAGTACATATGAATAATAGCTCCCTTGAGAAACACAACAACTAAAAAGGGAAATATTGTATTTAACATATTTCATAAGTCCTATACCTCTCTGTAGTTGTCTTGTGGGCAGCAGATCTTCACAGCTCAGGATCTTCCTTAGTCAGGGCTCCTCCAAGGTTCTGCCTGACTAGCCAGCCCACTCCCCTTTTATCCCAGTTACCTTGACAAACCACAGCTGCAGCCCAATGAAGAACATCACAGCTGCAGCCCATCAAGGATAACTAGGACCAGTCAGGGTAAAGATATTCAAATATAGTACAGGTATATTTAAAGCCTCCTACATTTATAATACATATACTCAAGGCCTCCTACAGGGAAATTCCAAACAAATTGAGTTTCTTGAGAAAGATGCTTCTGAAGTGCATTTTATTATTACTTTCAAATGTATTTATATTTGTTCCTTTTGAAGATAAACTAGGGAAAGAATTTCCTCTTCCTAATTTCGCCCACACTAGCCTGACTGGATCTGTAATAATAATGAATCAGGTGAGATGCCAAATTTCCTCATATAGAATATTGCTGCTGTTTCAGGCCTGTGAATTGGTGCATTTTCCGGTGATGGGTAGATCTAAATGTTGTCAATAGTAAAGCTTTCATGATACATTGGATATAACATGCAATCTCTCAACCAAAATGAGCCCCCCACCCCTAGCAGTTGTAGGCTGTAAAGGGCCCACCAGCCTTTTGGGGTGCCATCATGGGGACATGACAAGCTCAGCACTACTATCCCCAGCAGGGCTTAGGAGCATTGAGTGCCTGAGTCCTCATTTCTCTGACCATTCTCTAAGAAGGCTCATGGGCAGAGTGTCTCTGTGGTAAGTGTTGCTCAGTCTTTTGGAGAGCTACATGAGAGACCCTTCCTACTGTAAAGTTAACTAAAGTTCAGGAGGCACAAAGCCACTTTTGCTTCCTGCCCTGCTGAGGCTCTTACCATGGGAACAAGTCCCTGACTACTGTACCTGAATATACCCACCCGAATTTTGGATGGATAAAACACATTTTATATGTTTTTTCTTTCATTAGAGTAATCTGGTTATTTGCACTGATGTTCGCTATCAACTGGAGGGTGAGGAGGACCTTCACAGCCAATGTTGATGTCCTTTACTTTTAAAGAACAATAAGAGAAAAATGTAGTCTTCCTTCTGTTGTCTTACAGGGAGTAGATGCTATAACATTAGAAGCATAGCTTTTCATCACTATTTTTAATGTTTTACTAAAAACTTCTTAAACACTTTTCTCAAAGCAAATCTCTTGTTTTTAAGTACAGTTAGTGTAGCTAATTATTATTGATACTTTGGAAAACTTGCTGCAGCCTGATGAGAAGAAGTGACTGGTTCTTTTCACTAGTTGTAGACAATACATTTTCTCAATATTAAGAGCCAGTTCTTGCATAATTCAATTTATCTCCATTAGTGTTAGCAAAACTTTGTGTATGGAGAGAGACCTTATGCTTTGTAAGAATTTCACAATTTGTCCCTTTGTAACTGGACACTGGGAGTGGGAACGGATCTACAAATCTCAGTGAATTGCCATGTAATTATAGACTATCATCTAGTTCAGACACTGCTCAAAACAGGACTAATTAGCTGAGATTATTGAGCATGGTGTCCAGTCAAGTCTTGAACCCCTCCAGGGATGAAGATTTCATAATCTCTCAGAACAATCTGTTTCATTATTTAACTACCTTTAGAGTAAATTTTTTCATAGTATCTAATCAGTATTTCCCATGTTCCAGTATGTTCTGTGGCCTTTTGTACTTTCACTACACACTTCCCAGAAGAGTCTGGCTCCATTTTCTCTGTAGTCTCTTTTTTCAAAATTTGCATCCAACAAAATGGCCTGTCAAGCCATCTCTTCTCCAGGGTGTACAACCTAATCTCTCAGACTCTCCTTGTAGTTGATGTTCTCCAGCCCCCTTGGCCACACCTGCTGGTGCAGGCCAGAGGACAAGCCTTGCTAGTAAAAGTGGCCTTTTCTATGTCTTTTGTCACTAGTCTCCTATCCTACTGAGCAATAAGACCACATTCACCCTCTGCTGTCAGTGTTCTTACAGAAATCTTTCCTGTTGTCCTTCAGCTCCAACTGAACTATGGGTTTCCTGATTTCATTCCTATGTATGCAAACAAAATGTTTGTGTTCTTTCCAAGTAGCTGGTCTCAGTTTCCATCTTCTGCATGCTTCCTTTTTGTGTTTAGGTTCACTCAGGAGCTCCATGTTCTCCATGTTGGCTTTCTGCCACAGTTGCTGAACTGTCTGAACATTCTAATAGCAGTTCTTATGCTCTGAGGCAGCTGCCCTTGAAGATTAGCCAGCTCTTCTGGGCCTCTGCTCTCCAGGGCAACTTCCCACAGATCCTGCCAAGCAGGTCTCATCTGAAGTCTGTGGCTGTAATTCTGTTCTTTGTCTTGTTGCTTCTCCCGGGATCTGAAACCTGACAGTCTCATGCTCCCTGCAGCCAAGGCTGTCCTTGGCCTCTGTATCTTACAGAAGTTATTTTTTGACTGTGAGTAGCTGCAGCTCTTCAAGGGTATCAATCTTCAAATAATTCCATACCTCTAATATTTGTAAAATGGAAGTTGTATTTTTTCTTTTATCAGTGTCAACAGAGACATTAAACTGGGAGACATTAAAAGCATTTGGAAAGGAAAATTACTCTGCAAAAGTCACACTACAGAAAGTTCAGTTCAGGATAGAAATGTGGCTTGGGTAGTTTGAGCTGAATCAGTTTATTTATCCAGCTGTCTGACAGAATACTAAAAAAAGGCATCCTGAAACCAAATAGCAGCAAGTCATAGCATGGCTTCCAATTCTTTGTGTTCTTTGGTAGATGAAGAGTGACTAGAAAAAGAATGGAAGAAGAACTCCAAAGAAATGGAGATTAGTGTCCTTCACTGATATGAGAAAATGTATAGAGGTTTATGTAACTGAGGGTGTGAGTTACATTCATCATCAGTTGCCAGAGATACCAATAATGAAATTATTATGCATGTGACTCCCTGAGGTGGATGTTAAATCTGTGTGAAGTATGAGCATTCGTTGACTGACTGACAAGTGTCTCTACCTCTTCTATTCATGGATTGCACAATGAAGTGACTCAGATTGTCCAGCAAAGTGCCCCATGCCTGGGGGCATTTGCTTGGTACTTGTAAGCTAATTGATTAAATCACCTCCTTGACAAGCCAAGTAGTACTGGTTAGCTGAAGTACTGGTTAACTGGATAAGAAAACAGAAGAAATGGAAAACATTGACTTCAAGGACTTGACGCTATATATTTGTACCAGATATATACACTGTAGTGTCTGTGTGCATTTATATATATATGTATGTGTTGTAATATAAATACTATATTGTTTACGGGTTCCTGTATCCTGAGCAATTTCAGACAGATGGGACTTGTTTTCCATCTGTTTTTCATACCAATGGTACATTAATTTACTTATTTTACAGTACAAGCATGGCTATGAATATCTGTCCTGTGGAAATACTGGAATTCCTACTGGGGTTTCCTCCTCATCTGAAAAACCAGTGCTGAAACCATCCACCACAAAGGCAGCGTGCCACCCCAATCTCTGCATTCTAGCACCTGAGCACCCCCAGCCAACAGTTTACATTGTCCTCTGCTTATCCCTAAATGAAATTCAATAGATTTTACTTGGAAGGTCCAAAATAGATTGGGATGTGGCTATCAGAGGCCACTCCCCAGGTGATACCACTGAAGGTGATAGCAATTGGCTCTCTTCAAGCCCACAGCTCTTTCTTTTAAATGATGGGCTCATACAGAAGGTTTTCCCTGCAACATCCTCAGCCCTGTGGTCTGCTACAGCAAAGGTCTTGTCTTCAGCCTTCAGAGGAGAGGTATGGAAACAAATATGTGGTGATTACTCTTTGTCAAGGAGTGGCTTTGTTGGGAAGTGATTAAGGTAGCTAAATCTGGTTAAATTTTGAGATTTTAAAATTTGAACTCTAGGCATATGCCAAAAACACATTTCCTTCCAGTCTTTTGTTTTTGTTCTACATATGAAGTGTGTTTCTTTCATCTCTCAATGTCTGTCAGTTAAAATTTAAAAAGAAAATGCTAGTTATACTAAAAGGCAAATGTGTTCTGCAGGATTGCTTGAAACTGTTAAAAAATTAAGTCAATATTCTCTCATAATTTTGGAGACTTTATATTATGATCGTGACTGAAAATATTCTAGTGGTTTGAGGTATATTGTTACCTCTGGTAATGAAGCAGCTACTGAAAGATGCAGCAATTCTAAAACAATTTTTCAGGTATTAGGGAAGAGGCAATTGTCTGCTTATAGATGGTTTAATTCCAGCTCTTCCATAGCCCTGTGGTAACTAAAAAAAGATTTATCTGTAAAAGTAATGCTAGAAAAGACACTCTCCTCTACTTCCAGCTGTTTATAATCCAGTGCAGTAGCTGGAAATGAGGAAAACCATAATAACGTGACTTGTTTGCCACGTCAGTCACAGATGACAAATAACTCCATAGAAGGCTGTTCCCAGCTCTGGGGGAAAAAAAAATTCTCTGATTTTGTCCAGTTCTGTTTAAAAATTCTCTATCAGGGTGCCTTCTCTCACTCTCCCTGGGAAACCTTGCTGAAAGGAAGACCTTCTGAATTTCACACTACATGCAGTCTGTGATTTATACAGATAACTCTATCTCAGTTTAAATCTTGTCACAGAAGCCCCTGGGATGGGCATTGGCTTCCCTCATTCACCAGCCCTGTGGTGAATCCTGTAGAGCCACCAAATTACAGCCTAAAAGTTCAATGTTTGTCCAGATGGATGTATCCCAAGCACTTTCCCCAGTCTCTATGGCAGTGAATAGGCTGACTTTTCTCTTCTACCCCACGGAGCTTACTTTTTGTAAGTCTGTGGTCTTCTCTGCCGGGCTTGCTGGGCTTTCCACTTTCTTCATTCTGGAGGGAAAGCTGGTGTCTGGGGTAGGGGGAAAGGGAGTGCAACCACCAAGTGACACAGCATGAATTTCTGCTATTATTATAAATATTTGTTAACAGGTCCTGTAAAAAATGAGGAAGATGCTGAAGATTTGCTGTTCTCTCCTCCTCTTAAGTTTGCTCAGTGGGCAACTGTGTGCCAATCCTGGAGTCAAAGTGAGGATCACCCAGAAGGGGCTGGAGTATGGTATGTGTGATGCTCTTATTAAAAGCTGCTAGTAGCATTGCCTTCAATACTCACATGACAAAGGAAAGAGGGCAGTGGGAGTAAATGACCCTGTGGCAGGCTATGAAGGAAAGTTTAAGAGCACAATAGAGCAAAGTCAGTAAGCTGCTTGACAGCATTGTACATCATATCAAGGTTCACCTGACCTCAAATATTGAACCAGTTAGTTCAGCTCTTGCCATGACTAGGAGTGAGACCTGAAATAGCACTTCCATGTCTCAAGTGAGATACCACCTTCTTGCTGATTCTGTGTCCATCACATTTCCTAAGCCAGAAACACATAACTCTAAACCCCCAGTCACTGTCAAAGGTAACTGAACTGATCATTGTTTTTCTGTAGCCAAGGAGGCTGGGCTGGAAATCCTGAAGCAGAATATGGAGAAGGAGCATTTCCCTGATTTGACTGGCCATGAGAAATTTGGGCTTGGTAATGTCAAATACAACATCTCAAGGTAAGTATTCTCTCTGGGGGCGAATTGTGTTTGACTGAAATTTGAATCTTGTTTTGTGTTCATTTTGACTTATTAAATCCATTTTTAATTTTTTTTTCTCTCCCTTTTCTGTCTCATGCTCTAGGATACATGTTACTGCTATTGAATTACCCAGTGCTTCCATCTCCCTCCTACCAGGGTCTGGGATAAAACTGGTGATTGGAAATGCTTCTCTAACCATTGATATGAACTGGAACATAAGACCTGGATGTTGTATGTACAGCTTTGCATGTTCTGGGGTATTTTTCTTAATGAATAATATAAAAATGCAAATTTTAGTTTATTCTTGTGACTCCTTCATTGTAAAGGTGCTCTTTACAATGCTGGCAGCAGTAACGCAGGAGCACAGACTGCTGCTTCTGACAGGTCTGCTGGTAGGAGAGAGCCCCTGCACCCTCAGACATCAGCACTGATAAAGAGCCCATGGCTGAGAAGCACTGCTGCAAATAGCACAGGACTGCTGCTCTAGCTGAATGCTGTCATTGTCCAGCTTGCTGGCTAATGACACATTTAGAAAAACTGTAATGTGGTGGATCACAGTCCAGTATAATAAACCCTCATAGTGCAGTCACACTATTAGAAAACCTCTGTTATGCCAGCAAGAGATACAGTTCAAAAGCTGGTGGAAAATGGATGAACAAATGTAAATATCCTTAGAGCAATCTCCACACCTTCCTAGTCCCAGGCTGTTTCAGAGGCAAGAAATCCCTCTTGCTCACATTACTTGTATTGCTAAACTAACTGAATTACAGGAGTCTCTGATCTGCACTTCTGCCAGGGACAGCAGGGCTGCATGCAGGGGGAAGGGACCTGGGAGCTGAGGGGGGTGACACAGCAGGATTCACAGTGCCCTCACTGGCAAGCACCTGACACAGGCAAGCAAAGCAGAGTAGTGGCAGTGACCAGGACCAGCCATGGGTCCATGTCACCAGGCAATTCCATAGTGAAGAGGTGGATTTTTTTCAGTTTTTATTTATTTTCACTTGATGCAGCAAAGACAATTGAAGAGGCTCAGTGCACATCTCAAAAGTGTTTGTTACTGCAATCTTTTCAACACCCCTGGATAATGCAGGCCCTACATCAATAGCCCTCACCAGCTGCCGGACAGCTCCTTGTGATGTAGATATCAAGATGAATGGGAAAACTGGGTAAGTTGAAGAGATCTGTATAAACACCCTCACAAAACAACTGTCAGTGAATGGCACAGAGACTTCTAACTTTACAAATTAGGGCACACAAAACTGTTTTTTGGCATCATAAGGCACCACAGGTGAGAACTGGGGCCCCAATACAGCATTAAAATGGCCAACATTGATATTTGTCCATGTATTTACACACAGTAGAAGATAAAGACGGAATCAAACAACTCCTTGTGCTTCTTCAGCACTTTCAAACTTCTGCTCTAATCTTCAGCTCTAGGTAGAAGTTATGAGGTTGTACTATGCTTCACTCCTCCTACTCACAGTGCTATAAAAATTGAACAGAACCAGACTGTCTATTAACCCTCTGGATACAGCCCCATGAAACATTATCTCATTATTTTCTTATATTTCTCTCACTGTCTGAATATCACTCTTGTCACCTGTTTGGGGGATTGGTTTTGTTTGTTTATTTTTACTTGTTTTGGAAGTTCCTAGTGCAGAGACTATTTTGTACGTATAAGATGGTGGTGTTCCGAAGAAATCAATTTTTTATAAATATTAATTAACCCAGGCTGAGATGCATAGTGCTGAAATTATCATAATTTAAATGGTGGCTCTCTGACAGTTTTTACATTTCAAAAAGCTCCCACATGTACTGGAATATCACACTAAGAGGCCATTAAATTCATGTTCTGTGGAGATACCTGATTTCCTCTTAGTGGCCATAGTACTTGACCCATTAATTGCCTCATTCCTTCCCTCTAGCTTCCTGCATAACTTCTTTATCAAGTATCTGAAGAAACCCATTCACAGGAGCTTGGTCACTAATGTAAGCTTTTCACATTGTGTAGGGGAGGGATATAAGGAGGAGAGCATTCATAAGTCAGTGCTGTGAACTTGACAAAGGAATAATTCGAAAATTAATCCTGTAATAGTTCTATTCTGGTCTGACCAGCACAGTCATCATTTTGCCAGCCAGAAATTATTCCAGATAAAGTGACAGGTTCATAGCCAAGATACTGACACAGCTATGTTCAACCACAGTAGCAATAGGGATGGAAAAGTTATTTTTCCATTCCAATGCAGAATAAGTCCCTGCCTGTGTACCCACAGGCATCCTGGGGCTTGGGTCATTTTTATGCTTGGCAGACAAAACATATACTTGGCAACGCATAGAGAAGTTACAGTATATCAACTGATAGTATGACATTTCAACTTCATTGTAGCAAAGGGGTGAGTAGCTCTGGTGACGGCCTGCCCAGGGCCACTGAGAGGAAACAGAGCTTGAGATGGCTGTCATTCTGTCCAGGGATTTACAGTTGGACTCGCTGATCTTATAGGTCTTTTCCAACCTAAATGATTCCACAATTCTGAGATCTCTCCTGTGACACCAGTATGAGATCTGTCCTCGCAATATTTAAGGCTGTGGTTTTGTCACCCCCACCAGGCTGCCTCTGGAAACATCCCTGTATTTTGTAGCTCTGACATACAACACGCTTGCATTGCACCAAGCAGAAACCTTGGGGATCCAGTTAGGTAAAGAGAAGCCAGATTAGGTGTTTTGATAAACAAATGCTGCAATATATGACATACAGCAGAAAGATCTGCTAGCACACATGTAAGAGGTGCTTATACATCCAGGCTAATCAGGCCATAACTTGAGTATGCTTTTATTGTAGTTATGTCCCAATATCAGAGCTGGGATCCAGTTGATAGATGGAGACCTCCAATCACCAAATGGTGAGTCATCAGTGATACCTTTTCCTTCTGTTTTCTCTCTTCTGACTAGTGAAATTCTGCCCCTTCCTCAACAGCAGCTGCTTAGCAATGTCTCCAGGAGTAGTATCAGTCCCTCTGCTTCATCTGCTCCCTTGCATACAGAACCACAATTAACTAAAGGCTGGGCTACTTGAGCAAGAAATGTGTGTTTCTAAGAGCCAAGGACTTGGTAGCAATTCTCAACTTGCAAGTGTGGCAGTGTGCACTTCTGTTGTGAGAAATGCCACTTAGAGGCCACACAGTACTGCTAAGGCAGTTTTCCTTTACCATGCTCCAAGTCCTCCTGCACACAAAGCACTTTACAAGCTGAAGCCTGTTCTCCTATCCTGACTGGAAATTAAATTTTACTTGCCTATTTATCAGACTTGCCAGAGACAAAATGAAAAAGCTCCTTTGCAAAAGCCTTCTCACTGGAACCACTTTGGGTTAGATTTGTAGGCATTTAAGACACCCAAAGTGTTGGTCAGATACCATGTGCAAAACACAGGTATCTAAGCAGATCAGACACCCTCCTTCTGGGAAAGTACTTGCAAGTTACAGCTACTCGGGATGCTCTTAAAACTGCTTGACAAGAAATCCCAACACCTCCTTATGCCCTGGGGTACTGATATGGCCATCTCCTTTTTTGGGTTAGACCAAACTTACTTTCCACAATGAGAAAACAACAGACAAACTAGAGAAGGTGCTGTACATAAAGTCTCAGTAGAAACATCAAATCTTAGGTTAGAATGCATATTACGAGGTCCCTGGTTGTGTTTTTCCCAGTCTGGAACAATTTGTGTCATTCTCTTTCAGAAAAGACTTAGTTTAAGTATACATAGTTTGACTTAGTTTTAAGTATACATAAAATTATGTAATCGTAATTATGCATGCATAAAATTATTCTATGTTTTTGGTAATATTCTGTGTCTTATCTACTACTCTTACAGCTGTAATGCAGATTGATGGTTTGGCTGAAGTAGACTACTCCTTAAGTGGCTTGCCAGCAGTATTCCAACCATTCATTGACCTGGAGTTAAAGGTAGATGCCTGTAGTGCTGTTTGCCTACATTGCTGTGGGTTCCATTATTCTATGAGAAACTTTCTAAGATGACCATGGTTGTTGTTCTGAACATAAAGGCTCACCATCTGAGAAGACAGACATTTCAAAGCATTACTGAATTTGTTACAGTAATAATTTGTAACAATCCTGTTGAGCATTGAATTATTTAAAAGCCACATCCTTTTCTTTAAACTGTTGAACTGGTTGTAAAAAATAGAGTGCAGTTAAAGACTAAGCAAGACAGAAGAAAAGAGAAAGGGAAAGGAAAGAAAAATGTTACTAAACCTCATCTTTCTCTCACTGTTGATTAATAGCTGGGACTTCATTGTTCAGACAGTCAGGGTAATATCTCTATACATGGGACTAACTAGGTGTGTCTGCTGTTGGATGAGAGAGAAGAAAGGGCAAGACTATCAGAGCAGGAATTAAGCCCCTAGCTTCTTAGATGGGAAGGCAGAAGACCTTTTCAAAAGCATGGGAGCCCAAGGAATGCTGCTGAGTCTGTAGACTTAAAAGTTTATTTCAAATTAAGGAAAAAGTCTCCTTATGTACTGAAACTAAAGTCTGACTAGTTCCTGATTCTAAAATGACTTCATTGTCATTCTGTATAAAGTGATTTGATTGAGGGTAGTTGTCATTATTATAGTATCTGCAATCCTTAATTAAGTTTAAGCTGCCTTGTGCTTGGTCCTCTACAAAGGCTGAATTAAAAGACAGTCTTGTCACAAAGATCCTACAAATTAAGTATTAAAAAAGGACAACAGGTAAATGAAAGAGGTGGAAACAAAAAGGAACTAAAAGTTAGTATCTGCTTGTGCAGTAGACACTGGTCTCAGCACACCAGCTCTGCAGCTGCTGTCAAACTCTTCTGAGTATTGCAGCAGCTGGATTTTAAGCAGGGACTTGACTCAGACTAAAAATGCAAAATCATGGCTCCTCCAAGAGCTACTTTTCCACATAAATGGGGAAATATACAAAGACTGGTAATTCCAGCAAGTAAGGAATGAATGGAGAGGTCACCTACTGTGATTCAGCACCTTGTAAGCATTTTGATAGTCCTTAAAAGACAATAGGAACTTTATAGCTAGATGAGAAAATAAAGACAGACAAAATACATTTGAGATTAAACAGAAACAGAACTAATAAAATTGACATAAAAAACTTTAAACTTTAAATGTCTTCATCACTTCCAATCAGTTTACTGATTTACTTTTTTGTTTCATCTGTATGCATCTGGAAGTATTAGATCTGCAAGGCTTGGCCAATATGATGGCTAATGCAGAAGACAACATAGGCATTTTAGGTTTGTCTGACGCAACTTTCCTCTCTCATAAGCCTTTTGTCTGCACAAGTTATCAACTTGATTCTGGGCACAATACAGTGCTGATTTTGACCAAGAAAGACCTCTGGTTTTGCAGATCAATTTTGTAATTGAGACCATTGGATAGCTCTTAAGCAGTGGTTCTCAGATTTAAATTCCTGGAGATGAGAAAAGGAGAAAGTAAGGCTTTTCAAAAAGGAGAACCACTAGTCATGTTTTTCAGGCAATATTTAGACCCTTAATTTAGAGGGTGGTCTGAGGTGACAGACTGTCCTTGGTGACCAATATTGCAAAAGACAGATCTTGGGCCTCATCTGTGAAGATGTCCAAATGCTGGGACTTGCCTTCACCACCTGCTTGCAAGCACCAAGCCTTCAGGGTGTACTACAAAGCCTGCATACTCATTTATATACCAAATGAAAAGCCAGGGCAAAGTCAAGGAAAGTAGCATTCATTGTCTGCAGTCATGATAAAGTTATATTTTGACTCTGTTTTTTTATCTCTGACAATAACTTTCAGGGCGTAGTCTTCCAGCTGGAAACCACACTGACTCTCCCTACGTGGCAGCTTCCTTCACAACCCCAGACCAAAGTGACTCCATGTTGTACCTTGCCTTCTCTGAGTATTTCTTTCAGAGCTCCTCATTTGCTTACTACCCCGCAGGGCCCTTCAACATGAGCATTGCAGAGAAGGTGAGCAGGACACAGAGGAATGGGGTCAGAGTGGCTCAGCTAGGGCTTTGACCTGCCAGATGTCAGTATGTGGCCGTATAAAGCTCTCAGTTGGTCTATAGAGTCCTGAGGCAGAAGATTATAAATACTAGAGTATTGTTATTCCCTTTTACTTATGCTCTGTATAGATGCCTTAGGTCACAGCCAGGCATGCCAAGTTCCACTGAGCCAAGAACCAAATACTGCCAAAAAATAAGGAGTTTGTAGACCTGAGGCACAGACTTCTCTAACAGGGACAAGGGATCAGCTCTGGAGAATTTTGCAGCCTCAGTGGCTGCTTTCTAAGGGATCTTCTTAGAAAGAAAATACTACAGGGGCCTTGTAAGCAAAGCATATGTCAAAGCACAGCATCTGTGGCTTGAAGACTGCCTGACTTGGCTAACCCGACTGCAGGAGGTTCAGTAAGTCCCAAAACCTATAGACTGCAGCCCAAACTATAATGATGATAAGAATTTGCTTTCTGAGGGATTATTTTGGCATGTATTATTGGGAAGCTGCTTTAAGTATACCGAGTCTCTTAGGAATATTTCTGAGAGGAACAAAATCAAAGATTAATTGAAATGACTGTAATAATGCATTTAGAGAACAGCTGACCATGAAGGTCAAATCTGGTAACTCATTTGTTTTCTCTCTTTTATTTTTTCCTTCAGACTTGCAGCTATTTTAATATAAACTCAGAGATATTTAGCAGTATCATCCCTGAGGTGAGTATCATTACTTTCACAAAGTCTCAGGGAAGCCACCCAGTGTGGGTGTCAAGGCACCTCACTACTGGTGTATCCCAAAGGCTTCCAGGGCCAGCAAGGCTCCTGCACTGGAGAAGCAGGCTCACGTGTGCCTTGTAACACCAGAGCAGATGGGCCTTGTCACTTCCCACCCCACGATGAGTTGAATGACTGGCACTGTTACCAAACATAATCCTGGCCCATAACCTTGCACATCAATCTTTTCCCTGGGCACCATGCCCAAGCCACAGCTGTTCCTACCTAAAACCAGCTTCATACAGGAAAAAGCTTCCAGTCATGAGTCCTGCTTTGAGAGACATCCAAGAGCGGTCTCAGCTCAGAAAAATTGCCTTTCTCCTCCCCAAACCTGCTTAATTCTCTTTACTTTGCTGCTGACCTGTGACTGATGAGCAGAAAACCTGGAAAGGGATCATGTGCAGGAAAATGAGCTAACAGATGGACAGGAAACATTACATCCTATGGAACAGACAAGGCAGATGCACAGAATTTCCATTTATTTTAGGTGAAGGAGATGAATATAACAGCACAGAGAATACGAGCATGCATGGTTTCCACCAGCCTTCTGCGACAGGATGAGAAACCAAAAATGAACAGAAGAACCCCTAGGCTATAAATGCAGAGGATGACTGAAATCAAACTAATCGTTTAAAGTATTTCACATTCTTGTTTGCTTCCCAGATGTTATTAAGTTCCTTCCTCAGAAATATAAGATTTCTCCAAGGGTAGGCTTGTATGATGTTCTCCATAAGATGCCATGAGCATTGATGCAAATATTCCACCCCCTCTGTTTCGAATATAGAACTTTGTGAGGCTATTCACTCTTTAGGCAATGAACAGAGTGAGGCTCCTCTGAGGACAGTCCAGAGGAGGAGCCCATTTCCTGAGATGGGTGAATTTCAAAGTGAATGACTCCTGAGCTCTTTTATTGTGTGACTAAATACCACATTCAGGGTCCATTTATCTCCTCCGTTCACAAGCAAGTATTCAATTTCTCTTGAAATAATATGGAAAAATTTGTATTCCTCAAGTGGAAGGAACTTTTCACTGCATTCCTGAGTGGCCAATACTGTTAATTTAGCACCACAGAAAACCTTTATTTCCTGCTTACCTGAAAGAATCTTATGCTAACAGCTGTCCTTAACCTCATCATAAGGAAATACTTAAAAATTATTGCTTCAAAAATGAGAAAATGCAGTATTCTGATCCATTTGATGAGAAAAATGGTTTTTCTTTTTTTTGTCTTGGAATCTTACAGATAGCTAAATATTCAGTTACACCCTACCCAGTGATGTTGAAGCTAATGTCTACTGAAATCCCTATCATCAGCTTACAGCAGGATTCCTTCACAGTGGAGATTCAGGGCTCTGTGGAGGTGTTGGCCATTCTGCCAGACTCAACCACCCAGTCTCTGTTCACACTGAACATAGTAAGTGCAACAAACAAGGTGACATTTACCTCAGGGTTAAATATGTTTGTTCCTTCCTTCTTTTAAAACTCTGTGCAAGAAACAAAGAAAATGCCAAATATCTAGTACTTAAACATGCACATTCCCCTTAGTCACAGGTATAGGCATGACCTCAACTAACCTACAGGACATTTCTACGGCAAAGAACATTTTCCTACAGATGGACAAAAATCCCAACATGCAGTGGCTCTGATTAAGCAGGGGTTTTGTTCTCTGCAATGACAGTTCTGCAAGTGTGAGTCATACCTCTTGGCATCTTGTTCATGGCTTTGATTAATGACATCTCATTACCTCCATTTGAGCTCTTGTCAGTGCCATTCAAATAAACAGACATTTACTGTGTGCAGCCTTGCAGTGAGAAAGCTGCATTTACCTAAAACAGCTTCCATGCATAACTGAAAAGATGGTATTTATGTATTTGTGACTAATTCACAGGAAGGGTCCTGGGGTTTTTTGTGTCTGGTAATCCATGGTTTCTTTATTCTGCAGGCAGCCAACACCAGCATTTCCCTGAATATATTTGATCAGAAATTGATGGGCTCGCTATGTTTGAACAGGTAATCCAACCTGGGACGAAAAAGATTTCCTTTGGAAAACAATGTTAGCAACCCCAACATTAGTAGTTTAGACATATGATCAGATAACTGTAAATAAGTTTTGCTGATAAATTCACCTGTATTAGATTCTCTTAATCTGGCAGCACTTGTACAGTTTAGAGGAGGCAGGAAGCTTCTCTCTGACAAGTGCAATGGCCCCAAGGGGTTTCTCACCAGTGGACTGCTGCAGGGAAGTGGTCTCACTAGACTTCCCTTCTTTTTACGTTTACTCTCCCCTCTGAGCTAGATAAACTGAGCATGCAGGGCAGTTTTGATGACCATAAATCATCTGAGAGTTTCCCTCATCACTTTCCGGCTGGCAAGATGTCATGGCTTTCTACACAACCTGTGCCACTAAAGAATGTCAGAGCAGTCCAGGGCACAGTAAAGAACCTGGGCCCCTGCAGGTCCCCTATGCAGATATTCTTATTGCAGACATTCACCAACTGAAGTCCTGCAACTTGGAAGGTTCAGAAAGCTGGAAAGCAGAGGCCAGGCCATTTACACATCTAACATGTCACATTTCATGGAGAAGAAGCTCTGTATATCAGGACCTCACAACTGGGAATTGGGACTCCTATTTCATAAAAGTCCCTAAGAAAGACACAGGGTTAAGAACATGCAGAGTTCATCAGGGCAGAGGGATGTTAGGAATTTAAGGAGGATAGTGCTGTTAGCATTTTCTGCAGTAATTTTTTTAAAGGAAAATCTAGAGTGTGCTGGAAGCTGGCCTTGAGAACTCAGGTACTGGTGCTGAGGAATGTCAGAAATCTTTTGTTGGATACAAGTGTAACTTAGGGAATAAGTATTTCATTTTGGAAAAACAGAGGCAGTAGCAACAAAGCCATTAGTAGCAGCAGCACCACACAATGAACAGATCCTTCCTTTCTGGTAAGACTCACATGAAAGCATTATGCAGATGTACCAAAATCTTTGGAAAATACCTGACACTCTACAAGTCCTTGGTAAAATCATTTGTCAGTAGGATTTGCAGAACAGTACAGAGGGAGAAGCACACTCCCATTGCTGCACACAACTGCACATTGATGGCTGCAGCCCTTCTAGCACACTCTTGCATGGATGCTCAGCAATGCCCCAAGAAAACCACATCTTTCTCTATGTAGCAGTATGCAGTGTGTGAAAGTGCTTCAAAAAAATCTCTGTACAGGCACTTCTTAAGGCCTGGAGCTCTATAGCATGACTGCACATTATTAGAATAACTGTGTTTACCCTTTCTTAGTGACTCATCTTGTTTCACTTCTTTCCCTCAGGATCCAGTTCTTCCTAGCCCACTCCAATGTTGGCTATTTTGAGGTAAGTGGGTAGTTGAAGCATATAGGAAATGCAAACTAAGAATATCAGTGATATCAAGGCTAAAGGGTAAGCAGCTAAATTTTATCAGTATTTCTAAATCATTTGGCTTCATTCCCAAGTGGCTCTCTTCCTGTCTTCTGACAGCCATCTCTCTGTTCTGGACTTAAAAGTAAACTCTTTGGGGCAAGCTAGTACTGTGCAGATGAGACATTCTGTAGTTGCCCTGGCTGCAGTAGGAAGACATCTCAAATCATCAGGGTGAAACAGAACAGAGCTGAACTGTAGCAGCAGAGCAGAGCACCATCCAATGGTCACAGGGATGGCTGAGGCACAGGCACTCTGTGGGTGCTCATCAAGGTGCTCATAATTCTAGCAAGGAGTGGGGGTCAAGATATTTCCCTCAGATGCCTGAAACAGTGCAGTTGTAGCCTTACAGGGGAAAACCCTGCCCCCACAGAGTCATTTCATTCTCAGTATAATCAATCAGTTCTGAGTAGCTGAGGAGAAAGGATTAAAACTGTTCTGGTCCTGCTTTGCTATTGGTGATAAATTATCTCACAAATAAAACAAATAGACTGTTTTAAATTAAAATGTTGGCCAAGCATAATGAAATACATTTGCATTTTGCATCTCACTTTCTTTGCATCACTCCAAAACATTAAGATCTGAGGTTCACTTGAGCTTATGACTCTTGAGGCCAAAAGAGAACTGGAAGTTAATTAAGAGCCTACTAACTCCACCCAGGATTAGGGCACGACAGCTCTACCAATATCAGAAAATGATGGCTAACTCAGTTTTCTTGTCTGTGGCAGGTCTTGCTTCTGGAGAACATCCTATCTTACATTTTACAGACTGAAGTAATTCCATCAGCTAATGGTAAGCCTGTATTTCAAAGCACCAGCTGAAAAGCTTCCATCAGAATGGGTTGTTCTAGGAACTTCTACTGACTTTCTGATTAAGTTGTCAGCTCCCATTAACTTGGAGTAGAAAATGACCATCAGCCAGTAAGCAGTGGAAGGCAAAGATTGTAGGGGTGTAAGTGCTCCCTCTCACTGATCTGCGAAAAGGGCAAAAATTACTAGGAAAGCAAAAATTCATCTGCTTTCATCTCAGTCTAGGTGGTCCTGATGCATCAGGGAGAAAAGCAAAATCTCTCTCATCTGCACACCTGCCTGAGGCCACTATATGTGAAATGTATTCCTTTTTATTAGACCAGAACAGAGCTTTTACCTCTCATAAATCTTATTTAAGGCCCTGGAGGGAGATACAGCTTTGTCTCAGCCCTCTATACTGGGATGAACATCACCTTCTTTAGCTAATGGATACAAATGGGAACAGGTCCTAATGATGGTAAAGATGTATTGATAATCCCTCAGGGATCATTAGGGACAAAGCACTCAGTATGTAATGTATTGAACATGAAATCCTTGGTTTGGCTGCAACACACTGCCAAGAGAGAAGCACTTCTAATTCTTTTTTTCCCATTACTAAATGAGCATCTTAGCAACCTCCCAGGCTTGCTTGTGAAAACTAAGAGGCTAATTATTATAAATGACGTAGAAGTCTCTGGATAAACAGTGTTGTTGAAGGGCAGGTGTTTATTATCTTTCTAATGCATACCTAAATCATCATTTGTCTCTTTTTTTAAGCTAAACTGTCAAAAGGATTCCCTCTTCCCAATCTGGCCAATGTTACCTTGACAAGACCTCACATTACAATTGTACAGGTGAGATTTTGATACTTATGAAAGATTTTCCTTTATGAAAGGTTATCTCTCTTTTTACTTTTTTTTCCCCTAGGCATTTATTCACTTCCTATAGTGCCAGAAATTTGCTGTGTTTGAGCTACTTAACTAGTAAAATGGGTTTAAAATGAGGTCTCTAATAATGGTAAAATTCTATTAGAAACAAGTATATCTTTCTTTGAGAGGAAAAGTTAGAACTGATTATATAACTATGAAGTGATCAAATGTACAACTTTTTCAGCCTTGCGAGTTGGAATTCAGTGTAAAAACAGGCTTGACATATTGTTCAAGTTTGGCCAATAACATCAAATTAGAGTTATTGCTATCTCACAGTCTTGTTGAATACGTGGAATATGAGAGGGAGGAGAATTCAATTTTGTGCATCTAGGATGCCCAGATTTTGTTAATAATTGGTGATAATGACTGAGGCTAGTAGCCAAAAGTAGCTAGGGAGCTCTCAGAAAATATTTTTTGCCTTCTGGTTATTCTCCAAAACTAGCCCTTAGTTTGAGCATACAGAATGTTGCAAGGTAACCAGTCAGTACAAGGCCATTGCTGACAAATGAATGCCCAGAAAATGAGTAAGCCTTCTGCATTCCTCCACTTGTTTAACAACTTCTCAAAGTTATTTTCAGTTTTTTCGAAGTTTTTCTTTGCAGAGACTTCTAAATCTGTGTTAGCGGTTAAGCACAAAACACAGCTCAGGAAAGGAAATGCAAAGGTTGTTTTTAATTGTTCTTTGCCTCCCACATGCCTGGTTCCCTACAAAATATAATTGCTCAGACACTGCTTTCAGTGGCAGTCACTGCCAAAGTCTTGTAGACTAATGTGAATGAAGGATTTTAGTGATTCTGCAGTGCCCATTCCCTCCTCATGTTCTCTCACCAATCTCCTCATCAGTAAAAAGGAATGAGAGACAACACAGAATTGCTATGCCCTACCGAAGTGAATGAGATTCCAATTTAAAGGCTAGAATTTAGGCTCTAGTTCTAGAGTTTCCACTTCCAGTCCCAGTTTGATGGCTATGGCCAACAGGAAGAAAAACAATTCTTACTTTTCATAGGCTGGATGGTGCTTTGAGCTACCTGATCTAGAGGAAGGTGTCCCTGCCCATGGCAGGGGGGTTGGAACTGGATGGTGTTCAAGGTCATTTCCAGCCCCACCCATTCTGTGATTCTGCAACTGTGATGAGCTGCTCTCTGCAGGTTCATTGCCTTGTATGTGCTGACAGTAGGGGAGGCTTTAAGGACAAGTTTAGATTAAATGGCTAATTCTTAAGTGGTGCAAACTAGGTAATCTCTTGTGATGCTTGCCTAATTGCCTCAAGGCTCAGATGAACCTTCCCTAGTAGGCTACATGATCTTTAGATTCCCTTCTGTCACTAACATGGTGCAAAGGGATAGCACCCAGGGAAAGATGGAGTCCTTTTGCAAAGTTCAAAGGACAGAGTTGAATAAAACTTGTTACTTCCAAGGCTCAGCTCTTCTCAGCAGATTTTTGGACCTTAAACACCAGGATCAATTTCAAATTAAGAAACCCCAAAATAACATGTTCATTTTAATTCAGTGCCCGTGACTGTTCTTCTCCCTGCAGGGATATGTGTTGATTTCGACTGATGTCCACTACAAACACTACAGGAGAAGAGAGACCACATGTTAAGCATGAACTTCAAATCAAGTCAATAATGTGACTCTGAAGACTAAACACTGTCCAGTTCTGCTGAAATGTTTAACTTGAGCTCTGACAACCCCCATCCTGGCTGGGGGCAAGAGGGAGTGCTGGGAATCAAAAAAAGCTGATGCAATGGTTAGCTGGTGTAATGGTGGTAACAAGCAGACCCAAGGGAAAACATGTAACACATGCTTGACATTTATTTATTCTATAGTTTAACTGATGCAAAAATGTTTTTAAGATTAATGACTCTTTTGAAATACACTTTTGTCCGTACGCTTCCAGAAGGATGATGCAATCTCTTAAAATTAGGAAAAGTACATTGTCAAAATGCTGCTAGGGCAGATACAGCTGCTAATATGTTTCTACTCTAAAAACCTTAGGCACTTCCCTTCTGCACACCATGCATGAAGTAGGGAGTGAGCCCTCTCCAGAACTGTATAACTGTCAGACTGGGAACTGTCCCAGTTACAATGGGAACTAAAATCTTTGCAGTGTCTTAACATAAATCTTAATATGCAGAACAGGACCTGACCCAGTGGCACTACTACTCTCCATCTCTTTGGGTGACTCTTCAAATCCATGGGTCTGTCATGTGCCCTCTTTAGTGCTGTTTAGCCAGGTTAGATACATTTAACTCCTTCAGTGTTTCTGGGTAAGTCCTCTAAAGCTAATTCTCTGACATCTTTCTCTGAATTGAAGATTAGATACTTTTTTTACTTTGTTTGTGTATGGTATCTTACCCTCTTTCTTTCTGCTCCTTTTTTTCCAGTACCTTATTAGTGTGCAGATGTGAACACAGTTCTGCAGAGGCCCATGCCGGCCCTGCAACGCGTAGGTGCTTGTGCTTTGGCCAAACCTGGACGGGAAGCCGGCTCTGGCCTCCCAAGCACCTGTCTCCCTCACGCTGAGAAACAATCGGGGATAGGATGCAGGCAGCTTTTGCTGTCCGGAGCTGAGCGAGCTCATCCCACCTGCTGCACGGCGGTACCTAAACACCCCAAAGGTACTCTGCCCCGGGGCTCAGGACGCACAGGCACTCGAAAAAAATACTTGGGGTTTTTCCAGACAAATTAGCCCCATACAAACTTTCCACACAAGCCGTGCGTGGTGTGAGGGACGAGGCAGCCAGGTACAACCCACCCCCCTGCGCTCCCTCTCACACCCCGGCCCGCGGGTACCCAGTGCCTGCCGCGGGCTGCCCCAGCATTGTGTGAGACGGGCCTGGCACGGGCTTCGCTGGGGGCGGGCTGCCCTCGGCACGGGAGACGGGCGGCGGCGGCGGCGGCAGGAGACGGGGCTGAGGGAGGAGGTTTGAGCCTCGGCGGCTCCTGTCCGCTGCTGCCGCGGGCTCGCGTCAGTTCCTGCCGCCGGCCGGCGCTGCCATCGGCATCCGCCGACCGGGAGCGCCGCCGCCATGAGCCGCAGCTACAACGATGAGCTGCAGTACCTGGACAAGATCGACAAGAACTGCTGGCGAATCAAGAAGGGCTTCGTGCCGAACATGCGTGTGCGTGGGACGGGGCCTGGGTGCTCAGGGTGGGGGGTCGGGGAAGGGGCGCGGAGTCGGGCTCGGGGCGGCCCGGGCGGCTGACGGTTCTCCCCGCAGGTGGAGGGCGTTTTCTACGTGAACGACCCGCTGGAGAAGCTGATGTTCGAGGAGCTGCGCAATGCCTGCCGCGGCGGAGGTGGGTCCGGCGAGGAGCGGACCCCCTGACCCCGGGGGTGACACAGAATCAGTCGGTTTGGAAAAGACCTCTTAGATCATCGAGTTCAGCCTGTGACCAAGACCCACCATGCCAACTAGACTGTGGCACTGAGTGCTCCGTCCATCCTTTCCTTGAACGCTTCCAGGGACGATGACCCCGCTGCCTCCCTAGGCAGCCCGTTCCAACGTGTAATCACCCTTTCCGCGAAAACATTCCTCCTAATGTTCAAGCTCAACCTCTCCCGGCACAACTTAACGTTGTCCTCTTGTCCTGTGCCCCCGCACGTCCCTCTGCGAGCCGCAGAGTGCCGCGGGGCAGGCCCGGCGGTGGGTGCGGAGGGGCGGCGAACGGGAGCGCGTTCTCCCGCCGTGCGCGCCGCTCAGGCCGGGAGCAGCGCGGGCCGTCCGCGGCAGCTGTAGCGGGCTGTGCCGGCACTGCCGGCCGCGCTCTGCGCTCCGAGTGTGCCCCGAATGCTGCTCTCAGAGTTCACTGGGGGGTATTGCCTGGGGCTGTTCGCTGTGGGGCTGGAGTGCAGGGCTGGATCCCTGCCGCCAGCTGGGCTGGGGTAGCACGCTGCTGCTGTTAGCACAGACCCCGCACTATGGGTACAAACAGCAGAAGTTGGTCTTCAGTGAAATAAAAACTGCATTTAATGAAACTGCAGATTGTGCACAATGCCAGGCTCTTTATACCAGATTAGAAGTCTTGCTGGTAGCTGACTTCTTTTTTGCCAGTGTTTCATTGTGATCATCATGGTAAATTATCAGATTAGGTTTTTTTTATAATCTTTTTCAGGTGCAGGTGGCTTCCTGCCTGCTATGAAACAGATTGGGAATGTGGCTGCATTGCCTGGTATTGTTCACGTGAGTACCTGCTTTGAAAAATCTGCTCTTTTTCTGTTCCCATTTGCCTGAGATTATTGCATTCCAAATGGAAATTCTCTCAAGAGAAGAGGTATGGACCAAAGTTCTTCTCAAGGCAGTTTGTGTGTTAGGAGCCTGGGTCTGAGTAAGGAGTGCTTGCAAGGGCAGGCTGCAAAACTGAGTTATCAGAGAGAGAAGCAGACACTTACTTCATTGCTTGTCTTTTGACATCGAGCTTTTCATGCTGTTTCAGCTTCTTAAGCCACCTTTCCCCGCTGTTTATACTAACTGCTTGTTGGTTTTGAATTGCCTCTGCTCTGGAATACATGGAGAAATGTGGAGAGAGCAGGAGGTGGTACTGTTGTCTGTACTATTGTTACTGGCCTCATGTGAGTAGTGAGCCTTCACATGCACTCAACACTGACTTCCCTCATCTTGTGCCTTTTTGGAAGCAAAGCATCACATATAACGATGCAGGAGGAAAATGCTTACCTGTGACTCTTTTCAAGAAGTGCAAAGTAAAAGGTGGAAATTGTCCTTTTCACATTCAATTTTGCATATATTAATAAGTAACAAATAACAAATTTTTTTTAATTGTCTCTTTTGGCAGAAGTTTTGAATTTATGGATGCAGTAAAAGGCAGACCATCATGCTATTAAATGCCTTAGGGGTCAGGCCAAAATGGAGTAAGGTAGAATAGTAACAACCTTCTAAAATGGGAATTTTGGCTGGTAGTTTGTAGAAGAGATGCTACAATCATCTACATTATCAGATACTAACTTTTTCTCTCCAAACCAAGGATTTCTTGGTGATGTCAGTGAGAGGCAGAAGAAGCAAAGAATCCCATTCAGAAGTACTGTTCACTTCAGTGTGTGGTAGCACTTTAATAGATACTTAAAAGTTGCAATTTCTGGTAACTGTATGGGTATCACAGGGTGTTTGCTTCAGAGATCTGCTCTCTGCTTTTTTTGACTGTTCTGTAAGTGCAGGAGATTAGACCCTTACCTGAGCTGATGTGTTCACTCCATCTACATCTGAACATCCATTCTCTTTTTGATATATTTGTTTGCAAATGTGACAATCACTGCCACATGGCATAGTATAACCAAGGCTACTCTGCAAGCATTGAGTTTCATAAAGCTTTAAAATTGCCTTTCAGAGATCAATAGGCCTTCCAGATGTCCATTCTGGCTATGGATTTGCGATTGGCAACATGGCTGCCTTTGATATGAGTGATCCTGAAGCAGTGGTTTCACCAGGTAAGGATGACTGACTTAACCTGCTTTGAGAAATACCTGGGATGGCATAAAGTACTTTACATTCAGAAACAAAGCAAAAAATACGAGAATTACAGGGAGTTAAGGAGTGCTTAATTCTTGTACTTAGAGTATTTATTCTTTATGGAACAGGTCATTACACTGAGAACAGCTAAACAGTACAGGGAGAATTGCCCTTGTGTTTGCAGCTTGGACTTGTGATATCCTTCAGTTCTGAAGTCTTTGACCTTGTTTCACCAGATTGATAAAGAACTGACTAGTTTGTTTGAATAGTTTAAAAACATCTTTTAAGGATATTTCTGCACTTAAAATTTGACTTTATAGTATGTCTGTCTTTTTAGTAAACACCCAGATCTTTGGTTACTGACAGTCTGAAGCTTGTGTGGTTGTCATGAAACATGATACTCATGTTTTAGTTTTGCTTTGATCAGTTCAAGTGTTCCTGATTGACTGAGACCCAAAGTCTCTTAGTTTGGTATCTCCCGTCTAACATTAGTAATAGCAGAACCTTTATAATAAAGGTGGCATATTATCTTTCACATTTGGTGTTGCCTTATAGAATTTATTATTATAAATAGTTAAGCAAAACATCGAGAACTGAAGTTTAGTATTCCTTATAAGTATTTATTACTTCTTATAACTATTTATTATTTATTCCAGTGAAGAATCAAAAAATAACTTACTTTTGGGTATTGCTTTCAAGAACATTTTACGTCAGGGAGCCATTCTAAGATATGTCACTTTTCTTCTGACCTTAGGCAGTGGAACAGAAACATTTTCTCTTCTTTCTATGAGCACTGTGTTTTATTATTGTGTCCACTTCTCTTTGTCAGCTTGCTGGAGTAACTTTGTAAATGGAGTGCTCTGTAGGCAATCATACAGCTATGTCTTGAAGTCTTGAGGTTTCATGTAAATTGTTAAAATGAAGCTTAATACAGTTCTGCTTTTTTTCCCCCAGTATTTTGTCACAGGAAAAGGAGTGAGGTTGCAGCCTTCAGTACATGCTCCCTGACCTGGCTTTTTCTCCACTTGTAGGTGGTGTCGGCTTTGACATCAACTGTGGTGTCCGCTTGCTGCGGACAAATTTGGATGAAAGTGATGTGCAGCCTGTGAAAGAACAGCTTGCCCAGGCTATGTTTGACCACATTCCTGTTGGTGTTGGCTCCAAAGGTGTCATCCCCATGAATGCCAAGTAAGAGAATGACTTTGTGCACACATCACTAGAGGGGACATCTCTGTAGTTTGTTTTGACACAAGATTCATCAGTGAGAGACTTAAGAAAGGAAAAGTAATTCTAAAACGCTTTCTGTTCTTTCTGCATATGTGCCTTACCAGGACTGACATAATCATCAATGCGCAGTCAGCTCTTTCTTCTCCCATTTAAAGCCCTTAAAGATTCTTGCTGGGTTCTCATTTCTTTGAAAACTTCCATGAACATAAAGGTCTTTTTTGAAAGAGAGGATTATAGATAGAAAATAGGATATTTCCCACCCAACAAAGAGGAAAAAGGGATGATGTACCAAAAGTTAATGTATTTGTAGAGTTTTCACAAAGTATTAAGAAGCTGGACATACTGTTAGGAGAGTTGGGGGCTGACCGTAACATAATAGAGTAATTTAGGTTGGATGGGATCTTTTGAGGTCATCTCACCCGACTCCTTGCAGGAAAGATCTAAATCTAAATTTAGGTCTGTCAGAAAAAGGCGTCAAGTTGCTCAAGGCCCTATTCAGCAGAGTTCTGAGTATATCCAGGGATAATAATCTTATGTGTAGGTGTTTGGTAATTGCAGGGATTTGGAAGAGGCACTGGAGATGGGTGTGGACTGGTCTCTCCGAGAGGGCTATGCCTGGGCAGAGGACAAGGAGCACTGTGAGGAATATGGAAGAATGCTACAGGCCGACCCCAACAAAGTCTCTTCAAGGGCAAAGAAAAGGGGCCTGCCTCAGGTAATGTTATCTTTCAGTGGGGCTGTGCATGCTCCCAGGATTCCAACATAAATGTTAGAGAGTAGTTCTCCAATTCTGTGTCTTTTCTCAAAACTGTCTAGCGTTTCTGGGCAGGGGGAAAGGTGAGATGGTGAGGTCAGTTCTGAATAATTCTTGACAAAGCTGCAACAGAGGAGAATAATACTGGGTTTACCCAAGGTCTCTGGGGTCATCAGGTTTTCATCTGTTAACGTCTGGTACTGGAAGTTATATTGGGTGCCATTTCCACATCCAGATGCATTTTTTTTTAAGAGATAGGTGAGTTAGTGTTCAACTTCAGTCCGTGTTTTCTCAGCAAGTTAATAGCAGGGCAAGAAAAGATACAATAATAAATGGAACTAGCTCATAAGTGTTGGATTTAATTTCTATATATAGTATCCCACTGCTCTGTGTGGAACAATTTGAGATGGCTATACAAATGGCATATTTGTAAAGCTTTCTTGTACATTCTTGGTCTAATTGATATTATTCTTTATTAATTGGGGTGGTGCAAAATTACAGCATTTTAACCTCGAAATAATGTTATGCCCCCAGTTTTCACATTTGCCTTGCAAATAAGCAATCATCTGTTACAGAGTTGAAAAAAATTGGGCTTGGAAATGGAATATCTTGTTTTAGTCTACTGAAAATTTTAAGTACCTAATTAACAAGATGTTGTAATTTCTTTGTGGAATTATAACCGAGTATAAGCCTGTCTGCTTTGTCTGTACAAACTGAAGTCTCAGTACACTATACTCTTCCCATCCAGGCCAAAGTAAGTTGGAAAAAAGTGGCAGCACAGTCTGTATGTACATCCTGCTCCTCGTGTTTAATCACAGTCTTGTTCCAACACCACAGGTAGTTACAAATTTGAGCAAAAAGGAAAGTGGTGATGCTATTGAGTTCTACTTCCTTGCAGTTTATATGGGAATATTTTTCTCCCAAAAAACCTTTTCTAAACCCCAAACCTTGCTGTAGCAATTTGCCCTATTGCCTGTTGCTGTAGCTCTCCCCTGTGCTCCCAAAGGCTCCCTGTCTGATCGGTGTGTTGTGATTGGCAGCTGGGGACCCTGGGAGCTGGAAATCATTACGCCGAGATCCAGGTGGTGGATGAGATTTACAACGAATATGCTGCCAAGAAAATGGGCATTGACCACAAAGGGCAGGTGTGCGTGATGATCCACAGTGGAAGCAGAGGGCTGGGCCACCAGGTTGCCACAGGTATGATCTGACTGGTGTAGCTACCTGGAGTGAGGCAAACTCGTCAGCGTGGTCTTGTCACTGGCAGCAAACTTCAGCACCAAAGAGCATTTCCTACAGTGAATTGCTGAGAAGATCCTGAATTGCCTGGTCAGGTGTTGTCTGTTTGCAAACAGTTGATAACGTTCTGCCACAGATTTGCTTTTGCCTTTGAGAAATAGCCTTGGGCTTGACCGTTGACACATGAGTTCAGTTTTAGGATATAAATTACAGACACCCTGTTAATCTCAAAGATTGCAGCAAAATAAGAAGTCACTTAGACTTACTGTGTTTATTTTCCAGATGCACTGGTGGCTATGGAAAAAGCTATGAAACGGGACAAAATCATAGTGAATGATCGCCAGCTGGCATGTGCCAGGATTGCCTCTGCTGAGGGACAGGATTACCTGAAGGGAATGGCAGCTGCTGGCAACTATGCCTGGGTTAACCGCTCTTCCATGACTTTCCTAACACGACAGGTAGGAGCAGAGTTGTCTCTGATGCAGATATTTTTTCGTGCTTCATCCCTGACATAGAGAACAGAGAGTAGTTGCACTATTTAACTTTATTTCATTTGTGTGTTTCCTAAACTGTTTTTTCCAGAGAGACTGGCACAAAGCTGCAGTCCTGACAATTTGTTTAAAACCTCTCAACATCACCAGATTGTACTTGGCAGAAGCTGCTTAAGCAGTATTTTTGAAAATGCCTTGAGCTGGAAGAAGAGGATATAAGAAAACTGGGGGTTTTGTTGCTAAAATTGGGGGGGGGGTTGTTGCTTAATCCAGCTTTTCAGAGTTGCACAAATTTGCCTAATTGATATCTGACTGAATTACAACAGCAAGCTGCCAGTGGGCAGAGAAACAATCTGTGCAGTCCAATTCTGTTCTCAGCACTGTTGTATTCAGTTCCACTGTGGCTGAATTATGATGATCTTGTATCTCACATCCTGATTTGTTCTCTTTTTAGGCCTTTGCCAAAGTGTTCAACACAACCCCAGATGACCTTGACATGCACGTTATCTATGATGTGTCTCACAACATTGCCAAAGTGGAACAGCATGTAGTGGATGGAAAGGAGCGGACTCTGCTGGTGCACAGAAAGGGATCAACCAGGGCATTCCCCCCTCACCATCCTCTTATTGCTGTTGATTATCAAGTAAGTTCCTCTTTCTGCTCCACACCCAAAATGGTTGGAAGAATGTGAAAGGAAAGAAGTCCTTTTTGGACTTCAGGATTCAATGGTTTGCCTTATCTGTTGGACACAAGGCTTTTGATCTACTGGTCTGCATCTTTCAGAGCAGTTAGTTTTCTAGAATGCTTGATTCCAGGCACCTGAGACAACCAGAGGTGCTCTCAAGGAATGTTAATCTGACTTCCTTTTCTGGAGACACGGTTCCTCTCAGATTTTTATTAAGAATGAGATTTTTCAGCTTTTTCTTATGAATGAATGCTTTGCATCCACAGCTGACTGGACAGCCTGTTTTGATCGGTGGCACAATGGGCACCTGCAGCTATGTCCTCACTGGCACAGAGCAAGGCATGACTGAGACCTTTGGAACTACTTGCCATGGAGCTGTAAGTCAAGAAGTTATTTCAGGGAGGGGTTGGGATGAGACTGTCTCCCAGAGAACAAAGTTGTTGAAGGGTCATCCAATGTGTGATTCCTCTGTTGGTCATGGAAGCAGACATTAGCCTTGCCAGTAGTCCTTGCCCAGGAGAACTGCAAGGTAGAAGTCTTTGTCCCTTACTAAGTAGTTGTGACTACTTCTGCAGAAAACCTAGGGGATACTGCTTTTTATAAGGCAGATGTTAGAATGAAGATGTGGAGAATAAGCTTATTTTATGAAATTCTGATACCTCTGAGCTAACAAGGGGGTTAACTGGGCTGAGGCTGTCTATATATAAAACTCCTCAGTAGTTAGAAGGTGTTTTCTCCCCTGTTATTCATAGTGTGAGACATTGATTGAGGAAAAGAAGCGTCTTCCAGTAAATTCCAAGTCCTGAATACTGTTTGGTTTGGGTAAAATGACACTTGCAGACAAGTGTGTTATACAAATGAAACTTTCCTACCCATCATACCAGAGGTGTGATTTTGCAGGAGGCCAAATTAATTTCCGTATTGGAGTTTATTGTGGTCTGTGTTCTCCGTCATTCTGTGTTTGCTTATAATGCAATAATGGGTATTTTTGATAAGAAAGAGTTTTGTTTTTCCAAACTGCTACAAAAAGTAGAACTAACACAACTGTTGGCCTAGGGTCGTGCACTGTCTCGAGCCAAATCTCGACGTAACTTGGACTTCCAGGACGTACTGGACAAGCTGGCTGACATGGGTATTGCCATCCGTGTTGCTTCTCCCAAACTGGTCATGGAGGAAGTGAGTTTAGTACTTCATTATCTTAGAAAGAAAAGGGGAGGTCTTGCTCCCTGGCTGAATGACCCTCACTGACCTGATTTTTTGCAGTGCTAAGCAATTGCCAGTACTCTAAATATGCAGCTTGTGTGATTTCTGAGAGAGCTGTCAAATTTTTTGGAAAATTACGTGAAATGTTCTCTATCCTAAAAGCATGCTGATTGACAGGTTTTGGGAGTATGTTTTTTCCTCTTCTGCCTGGTGATAGGGATAATTGCTGTCTTTGTGTGAGCATCTACAAAAGTAGCTATGTTTTATGGATTTTCTTCTTGAATGATGTTCTCCCTGCTTTAAATTTACCTTACACTGCAGCTTTCATGTAGATTAGTAGCATCTTGAAAGATCCTCTTTTAAGATGAACTCCTATATTTGCTCAAGAAGAGAACTCTGAATGGTCAGAGAACCTTGAGTATTATGACTTCCAGTTCCTCTGCATTAACGTGAGCATGCCTTTTCTGTTCACAACCTCACTGATAAAAGTGTTAATCATTTGGCACTATGCTTTTCTGAGTGTTGGTGTTATATGAACATGTTGATCACATTGAAGTCTGTATTTAAGAGCAGCTTTCTTGTCAGAATAGGGTCAGAGGGGGAAACTCTTAGAGTTAAACCTTGACTGCTGTCATTAAGGAGCAGTGAAGATACAACTTAAAGGCTACCAGTAAAGAAGTTGGACTCACTTCCTATTAGATAATGAGGCTTGCCATTCTAACACGCTGAGGCACTCATTATCTGAAAAACTGGATTAAAATAGCTAATATTTTATCTGAAATATTATGAGAGCTTATTTGGAAAGCTAAGTATCTTACAGATTTCTTAGATACATAAGGTGGACAGATTCTCAATATGTTCACCTACTCTACACCCTCCATTGACATGGTTATTTTTGTGAAGAGTGGATTTTGAAAGTCTACGCCTGATTTCCTGTGACTGTCAGTTGTTTATAGTTTTGTCTTTTCTTTCCCTCCCCCCTCCAGGCACCAGAGTCTTACAAGAACGTGACTGATGTGGTTAACACCTGCCATGAAGCTGGCATCAGCAAGAAAGCCATTAAACTGAGACCTATTGCTGTTATAAAAGGCTAGGAGCAACAAGGCACCCAATGTCTCCAGGCCTTACACAAAACTGACTAGAATTATCATCTTCCCACACCTCTTGGGCTCTCTAGGATGCTCAAATACCGCATTCCTGTTCTGGAAACACAACAGCTGACCACTTCTAGCTGTAATTAATGCCCCTCCTCCTTGTTATATGGCAGTGTTTTCTTGTGAGGACAGTGCAAAGAAATACGTAAGTCTTGGTTTTATATGCACTCCTTCCTCCATTTCCCTGCTCAGGCAGGACTTCAGACTTGCCTGAGTTGTCACTAAGTGCTGTGCTGCAAGATCACCTCCATCACTGAAGGTGGTGTGTGAACCAGAGCTGCTGTCACCACACCTGAGTGCCTGGAGCTCTTTCTGCATATGGAAGTACTCTGATAGACAAGGTGTTGCATTTGTGGGCAGGGAGATGCATAGTCTGTACTGCTGCATGTTTTCTGGTAATTGGGTAAGAAATCTGGAGCTGGGAGCAGTCTCCTGCTCAGGTTGAGAGGGGCTAGCTAAGCTGGAAACACAGTCTTACCCCAGCCTTCCCATTTAACACAGCACCTCGTGAATTTGGCTCAGGACAAGTAGGCATTCCACAGTCTTTTGGAAAATCTGAGTAGAACTGAGTATGCTGCCTTGAGAGGTTTTGTTTGCCTAGTGAAAGTTGTAATTTAACTTAGGGATGTGCTAATCCAACATTCTAAGAAGCTCTGAGCATGTGAAAGGTGGGTTGGGTTATACTGCTCACTGTGTCCCACGGCTCTGATTTAATGGAGCCAAATTTCGGGGTCAGGCCCAATGGAATAGGACTTAGAGTGTTTCTTTTACATTCATTAACCAAGGCTGGAGGGGAAGTTTACCATCCCCACTGGATCATTTTGGGGGATTACAATAAAATGGGAAGATGGACGTGGCAGTGTATCTGTGTCATGTTTATTCTGTGTACTTGAAAGCAGCCAACATTTAACCACATACGAGCTAGAAACGCGCTGCCTTTTGTGACTTCAGATGATGGATCTTGCAGAGAATGTGCAGATGGCAGGATTTTTGCAGGATACAAGGAAGTGCAGTGCTGTTTTCCCAGCTCGGTTTTGACAGGAGTGTGTTTCCTGTTCCCTGTCCTTGCTGGCCGTGCCGAGCCCACCTCTGGATGGCGGCTGCCTGCAAGGCTGGATGCCGGCACAAGAGGGCGGCTGCAGGGAAACAACGCCCCAAAGCCAGAGTGGAGCCCTGCCAAGTACTCGTGTAAGGGGAGCAAATAGTGATTGATGGACTGCAGTGCCTTTTGATGAAACATCCCTTTAAGTGCAGGATCTCAGAAGGCATAATGGTATTTCATTGTTGTAATCACTTTGTTCTTAAGGGGTTTTTTAGGTTCAAATACTGTATTTGTGAAGGTTCAGAAGCAGAACATGTACTTGTAGGCACTGCTGTGAGCTCTTATGGGTTTGAACTTACAGCTTCTTGCTTCCCCCTCCTTTCTTCAGTGGAACACTTCCAGATTGACATTTCAGAGGTCTGAGACATACTTGCTGAGTTTAAAACAAAAATCATTTCACCTAGAAATGTGAATTAGCCTCCCATGACTGAAAGAAAAATTGGTCTCAAATCTTCTGCAAAAATCTGTGTTCCTTGCAGAAGTTTCTATAAATACTTCAGCTTCTTTGATGTGGAATGTAAGGGGAAAAAATTAACATTTAAAAAAATTCACATTTAAAAAATAAGGATTTCACAAATACAGTTCTCCTTCCAACTTCTACTTACCGTTACCATTAAGGGACAAATTTAAGTTTTTTACAAGCAGAAATCATAAGTACCATGGAGGTTCTGTCATATGCATGGGATGTATGCCTTATGATCTCTGATCATCAGTGTTTATGCATTAACAGTCAAGACTGCAAGAAGAGCTGTCAATTCTGGTTTCCTGTTACAAAGCTTGAATTAGTTTTGGTTGTATGTTTTGCTGTATGAAGTCAAGTGCTGGTTTCCTTACCACCTTAAAAAGAAAGGAAAAATGTAAGATGTCTCCCAGTTCTTTGTTTGAACCAGGATTTTTTTTCCAGTTCAAGTCTGTCTTTTTTTCTGCAAATAGGGTTGTCCACCAACTTTTTTTATTCTGCATTTTAAAAAATAAATTATAAGAGGTGTTAGGTAGAGAAGGCATGCAGTATTAAATTCCATGTGCTGAAATACAGGTGGATCTGCAGGAGCATTTTTGGCAACACCAAAGAACCAGGGTGATTATTGAACCATCTCTGCTTCCATGGAAGATTACTAAGAACTCTGAAATACCTGTTGATGATGCACTTCCCTCCCCAAGAGACTGAAAAAGCCTTGGTGAATGAGTGTTAGGCCCTTTTTTCCTTGGGATACCACAGTTAGGAGATCTGGTCTCCGTCTACCCTTGAAACTGCTGCACACTTCTGTCCAGTCACAGGCACTCAGCTGTTCCCTGCCTAAGTTCAGCTGATTCACTCATCTGTGGTCTGCAGCAGACGGTTTGTTGGCTTGCACAGGGTGTCTGCACTAAGTCTGCACTTCAGGGTTTGGTTGCCTTGGGCCACTCTCAGAAAGCCCTGGGATTGCACCCCAAGCTGGGGATGCTGTTTGTGGGGTGCAGTGCCAGGTGGAAGGGGCAGCACTCACTGCTGGGGTGCAGCTGATGGCCTCCCTTGACTTGGTCGCACTTTGTGTTCCCCAGGTGCCTAACTTCCTTAATTCAGCCTCTCCCAAGGGAAACCCCAGAGAGGTAAGCTGCGGGGATGTATTTGCACCACACTGCACACCTTCTGGGTTGGGAGCCTGGGGTCTGATGTGTATCACCTGGTGTCACATTTGTCACCATCCTAAGTCTTCTGGGATTTCTCTTCCTTCTGCTCTGACTTTGCCTGCTTGAAATGCAGCCCTGCACACACCACTTCCTCCTACGCTGGTGGTCCCAGGCTGGTGTTCTGGCCCAGGAGGAACAAGTGATCTCTGACACATCTTTGGCCCAGGCACCCTCACTCTCCTCCACTCTCCTTTGTTCTTCTCAAATATAAACACACTAAACTGGCCTCTTCTCCCTCCACCACCCCAGTCTTGAGAGTGATCAGACAGAGCCACATCCCTCCTGCAGCATGTGCCAGCACACTCCCTTCTTGCAGGAAAGCTTCAGTGAACCAGCAGGCCCTGCCTGTACCTGGCATTCGCTTTGCTTTCTTGAGCCCTTCCTAGCCCAAATGGTTTTGATCACCACAAATTTGTTTTAGATTTGTTTTTCTGTCTGGAAAGGTGGCAGTGGGAGGTGTACAGTGGAAAAGCAGGAGCTCTGCAGTCCCCAGACAGGGAGATACTGGGTACAGGTGCTTTATCCTCTGCACCATAGGAGGAAGAAGAGGATAACTTCCTGGCACTCACAGACACCAATTATGTGGTTTCTGGTGGGGATTTTGTTTGCAATATGTAGCAGGAGGGTGGGGGTCATGCTGAGTGATGCGTGAGGTGGGAGAGCAGAGGGCACAGAAATTCCTTCCAACCATCCTCTGCCTGAGGAGCTGCTGCTGGCTTTCATAGTGCTCAGCACATCCCCATCTTGGTGCACCCTTGTTCCCAAACCACAGGAGACTGCTTTGGGTCATGTTGTATATATAAATTCAGAAACCAAAATAATCACTAGTCTTAATTGCAGAGATTATGACCAGGAAAGGGAAGTTGAATCATCTGCCAGCACTTAATTTAACATTTACTAGCTTAGCAAAAGACACGCAGGGGCTAGGCTGCCCTCACATGCTGAGGTGTTTGAGTCAGCCTTGTATATTGGAGCCTATTCCAAGAAACCACCTGGTTACCCAGCTCTCAGCTCTTAAGAATTGTAACCTGTTTGTGCTTTTAATCTTAAAAACAAACAAACCAAAAACCTGGTTGTTTTATTTTTGACTAACGCTTGTTATTGTGGTGCTTTAAATTATCAAGACAAGTTATCAACCTTTAAAACCATAGGTAGGCTGATGAGTTCCTCTACTGTTTCCCTGCCAAATATTTAACCAATTCTTGGAAGAGGACAGAAAAGGTATCATTGTAAATTATTATTTCCCTCGAAGGTATTTATACTGTAACTGTTGCTAAAGGGATTGTCTCCACCTTTCATTGGAGTGTTTTTGTCAGGCAGATACACAAAGAGCCATGACAAGCCCTTTCTCCTCCATTTTGAGTATGTTGATTATCTGTGTATTTTGAATCTACCCAGAAAGGTATTTGTCCATCTTCTGATACAAGTTGTGCATGTCTGCAGGACTGGAGCCCTTTCATGGTGGAAGAACTGAGCCCTGCAGCGGAGGAGAAAACTCCAACCAGGGAGGCTTTGCCCAGCCCAAGACATGGGGCTGTGCTGGCAGGAGGGTGCCTGTGGGTGCAGGCAGTGCTGGGTGCTCTCCTACCCCAGCAGCCCCAGTGGGCCCCTCCATGGCACAGAATCTCTCCCCAGGTAAGGGATCTCAGGGGTACTGCAGTGCCCATGGGGCAGCTGTCAGCCCTCAGAGGGGCGAGCAGGGAGGGAGAACCCTGCTTGCAGGCATGGTGTGCCAGGAGCTAAACACTGCTCCTGTCCCCCACCTCAGTCCCAGGGCTGTGGGGTGACCTGGCCTTCACAAGTCCCATTAGGAAGTCCAGGAGATGTGCAGCCTGCTGGCTGCTCTTCTGCCAGACCCCATGAGCTCTTCTATTAATGGTCAGTGGATGAGGCAGAAGTTTTATCTTGATAGAGAAACACAAACCCCAGCTTGTGCCAATATTCCTTTCCTTGTTTCTCAGGCAGAAATTCCAACAATTTGATGATTATCAATAGCAGCCAAGAGCACCATTGCTGTCTCCTTTCCCCCTGCTTCTCTGGCAGAAAGTGAATCCTCCATCACAGACTGGTCCTGGAAAGAAAAGTTCAGCTTAAGGCAGAGACATTAAAGTCAATCATGGACTTTTCCAGCCTGTACCAAGTCACTCCATTTTCCCATGTCTTGGTGCCCTATTTGCAAATGGGAATAAAAATCACTTCCTTTAATCTCACTTTTTATTGGCCTTTCCTATTTAAATACAAGTCTGTGATTCAGGGACCAGATCCTTCTGCACCTATGAGTGCTGCTGATCACAGTGGTACCTCTCTGTGAAGCATGGCCTCAGCTGTCCCATGCTCAGTGTGTGCAGTCTTCTCCTGAGGCTTCAGTGCTGCTGGAGGGATGGGTTCATTCTTCTCACAATCTAAACTGCAAGTAGGAGAGAGCGTAAGCTGTTCTGAGTTTCCCCATGAGCTCTTCTATTAATGGTCAGTGGATGAGGCAGAAGTTTTATCTTGATAGAGAAACACAAACCCCAGCTTGTGCCAATATTCCTTTCCTTGTTTCTCAGGCAGAAATTCCAACAATTTGATGATTATCAATAGCAGCCAAGAGCACCATTGCTGTCTCCTTTCCCCCTGCTTCTCTGGCAGAAAGTGAATCCTCCATCACAGACTGGTCCTGGAAAGAAAAGTTCAGCTTAAGGCAGAGACATTAAAGTCAATCATGGACTTTTCCAGCCTGTACCAAGTCACTCCATTTTCCCATGTCTTGGTGCCCTATTTGCAAATGGGAATAAAAATCACTTCCTTTAATCTCACTTTTTATTGGCCTTTCCTATTTAAATACAAGTCTGTGATTCAGGGACCAGATCCTTCTGCACCTATGAGTGCTGCTGATCACAGTGGTACCTCTCTGTGAAGCATGGCCTCAGCTGTCCCATGCTCAGTGTGTGCAGTCTTCTCCTGAGGCTTCAGTGCTGCTGGAGGGATGGGTTCATTCTTCTCACAATCTAAACTGCAAGTAGGAGAGAGCGTAAGCTGTTCTGAGTTTCAAGTAGTCATGGCAAAATGTCAAATAACTTTTTCCTAGTCTTCTGGCTAGAACACAGAGCCACTGAGCCAGACCCTCATCTTGAGTTCAGTGTTAGTGAGTGCCTAAATTCCTCTGTGCTCATGTGAAATGGTCATTGTGCCACTTTGCCATCTTTGTGTGCTAAGGGACAGAAGCTGAGAGAGCAGTGGGTTGCTCTCTCAGGGTGGACCAGGGAAAGGGGCGGTGTTAGATGGATGCTTTCAGTCAGGAAACATTCATTCAGCAATGCATGTCAGCACATGCGGTTTCATTTTCCTTTACTTCACACTTCACAGTCCTACCTGAAAAACCTTGAAAATCTAAAGATCAAATTAAAATGCTGCATGTCAAGGAAGAAAACATTTAAAAGGCCTCCGCCTTTGGTTTCAAACAAAACCATTATGTATCAACCAGAAATTATTCTGTTCTTCAGTACCCATGTTTACCATGGGAACCAGCCCTTGGTGTTGTGCCATAAGAAGTGAAGAGCCCTGAGTCAGCCTCGGGCCTCTCATGACAGTGTCCCCTCAGCTCTGCCTTTGCCACCTGCATCTACCATCCTCCCCAGGCTCCATGGCACCACCACGGATGAAAGGCTGGATTCACTGTGGTTTGTGTTCAACCCACCTTTCACAGTGCCTAGTGGACCCATCTCCCCCCCTCCCATCTTTGGTGACTGAGCCAAAGAATTTTAATCTCCATGGTCTGTCTGTAGGTGTAAAACGTAATACCACTGGAGTTGGGCTTTTGTATCCTGAAGCCATTAAACTGTTGTCAGAAGAAATTGATACACATGAGTGAGGAGAACAAAGTGCTGCTGGGGAGGATTTGACTCAAGACAGCACTTCAAATAGAAATTTCCCTGTTTGAAGTGGAAACATCCTTCATCCCTACACCTTTCATTTCTGTTACGCTGTGGGAGCGGGGGCTCAGAGGTTCATGGGAGGGGTGGCTCCTGCTCTGGCTCTTGTCTGCAGGAGGTTCCTGTCTCCTGGCTGTGGGTGTCCTCACTGTTCATGGGAGCCCTGGGGAAATGTTTTTTTGAAGGGTGAAGTGGCTCCTGCAGCCCAGCTTGGAAGCACCTCAGCCACTGCCCTGCTTCCCCACGGCTGCAAGCTGGGAGCTCTCCATGCCTGACCAGCTCTGGGCATGGGGGTCTGTCCATGTAAACACTGAGCCTATCCCAGGCACCTCAGATCAAATCACAGGGTCTTCCCCTTCCTTCAAAGACATCTGAAGCCTAAAGGAAATAGATCAAACATATAAATTTGAACTGAGATTAACTATACATTTGCAACTGGAGGGGAAAAAAAAAGCCATTAAGGTTTGACTGCATTAACTATGCCTGTGGGGGTGTTTCTTTGTCTCTGCGTGTGATGATACTCCATGAGATACCAGGTCTGGTTCCACCAGATCTCTGCAAAAGCCTTAGAGGCTTCAGGAGACTCTGTAAATATGTTTCAGCAGGAGGCAGACAAGGAGAAGGGAAGTGTCGGCACCGCCTCCTCAGAGCACTGGGGGAGCCTTTGTTGAGTGGCTGGAGGCTACTTCTCAGCTCCCCGATTTCAAACAAGTCTAATTATCAGTTGGATAGGGTTCAGGACACTGAGGGAGCTGCCAGATCTTTCATGAGGAGGTAAGTTTGTCCCACTGAATTTAGGTTAAAAAAATCAGGAAAGAGGGATATAATTTAACCATGGAAGTGTTGTCTTACATCCATAATCAACCGGGTGGAATATACTCCTAGTTCTATCTGGCAGCCTGGTTTATACACTCTTTTCCTTTGGAACATTTGTGTTGTAATATTTTTATCTAAAACCTGGCTGAAATGAAGAGGCACTGGAAATTTCACTCTAAAACCTATTCTCCGAAGAGCTCCATCCCAATGAGTCTCATTAAAAATTAGCACGTGATCTTCCAGAAATCTCAACAGCTCTTCAAACTTTTGAACTTTTTTTACTCTGCCCTACAAACTGCTTTTTCTTAAACCTCTCCAAGTAAATTTTAAGTAAGTCTAATGAATTTCCATTCACACATTTCATGGTGTGGAATCTTTAAGCCTTCAAATCTGCCAAGTACTTTCCGGATTGTTGCAGTGAAGTCACTGTCAATATTTGAGCATACACTTGTGAACTTTGTTCTCAGCATTAAAAGTTAGGGCTAGCTGAAAGAGGGAATGCTTGCAGAAAACAAAAATAAACCCAAAACTGCCTCCATTTTGTGGGCTTGACTCAATACAAATATATTTTTTACATTGTTTCCCGTTATATTCTTTTAAACCAAAAATGGCCTCATTTACAGATTGACAGAATAAAATTTTTCTTATCTGTAAAACTTCAGGTATTAAGTAAAACACACCATCCTGATGATTCCTGGGCAGGGGTTGCTGCTGCCATTGTCACACCTGAGTCACAGGTTATACCAGCTGCCACCTGCCCACGCTCCAGGCCCCTGCTCTCCAGCCCCTGGTGCCTGCTCTCCTAGGTGCTCTATGGTGTTGGCCCCACACGGATCTGTGCCTACACCTGCATGCCAGGCTTCAGTGCTACACTCTTTATCTCTTGCAATCAAGAACCGTGTGGGAAACTCACCAGTGGCTTTCTCAGGGGTGCTCTTCTTACCCCCTGCTTCAGCCATTGAAAGTCTGGCCAGAGACCCCACTAGACTTTGTTCTTAGGAAAAAAAATAATCCTGAGACTGTAAAAGTGCTCCTTAAGACAGTGGCATCAGTGAAATTCCAGTAGAGTTTGCAGAAACTAACCAATGCTCAAAGAGTTTTGTCAAAAGTAAATTTAAAAATGTTTAAATGCAACATGTTTTTCAATCACAGAGCCAACTAATTTCATTCACCTCTGAAGGCACTGACTGCTTGTACTACAGAGCAATTCAGCTGTTTCATGGTGGTGGCGTTGCTGCTGTTCTGTCTTTTCAAAGCAAGCTCCCCCAACACATGCAGCTCCAACTCAGCACCCTCATGAAACTTGCTTTTAGTAAAAATTGAACCAGCTTCTCAGGATAATATAAACACCACTTAATAACCTTATGCTTTATGGGCTTGTTAATGTAAATGGAAATTTTAAAGCTTTCATGGTGCTACAAAATGCAAAGCTATGGAGCACACTGCATAAACAGAGGCAAATTCCTTGTGTTTGTACTGCTTGTCATGCTGACAGCTTTGATCTGTCCTAACAGGGCCCTCAGGATCTGCACCACTGCTTGCAATGGGGCATTGCCCCTGTGAACCAGGGCTGCAGCCTCACCCAGGTGTGTGGGGGCAAACTGCTGGGGTTGGGGGGCTGAGGGAGGAAACAGTGGAACAGGGCAGGGCTTTTCATGGCTTTTTGCCTGTCTTCAGCAGTGGTCTGCATTAGTCAGCAGTGGAATGCTCATGGCAAGGATGATGCCAGCAGCATTGTTGTCATGACAGCCTCGTAGAGAGATTTATTTGTCCCTGCCACCTTTACTGTAACTGGAATAGAATAGAATAGAATAGAATAGAATAGAATAGAATAGAATAGAATAGAATAGAATAGAATAGAATAGAATAGAATAGAATAGCTGCAGCTGCCAGCTCTGCAATACCAGAGCTGGGTAACTTGCAAGAGCAGGTTTATCTTCAAGCACAGGAGCCCTGGGTTCTTCCACTCACACAGGGAACAAGAAACCCATGCAACCAGCTCCTGGTAAAGCATTACAGGGGCAGTCTGGTGATGTTTTCCAGTGGGGCAGGATCTACTGGTGTTCTCAGCACAGAGGCAAGAGTTGGGCCACGCTGTTGTTGAAACAGAGGCAAAGCCCAGGGCTGAAGTAATCTGAGTTTACCACTTGGCTCCTGATAGTAGGTGGGCTGAGCACTGTAATCTTCCCTCACTCCCCAGATAGAGCACAGCCTGCTCACAACTGCTCAGCACTTTGATAAAAAATACACTTGGAGGTATTTTGCAATGATGAACAAGAAAAGGTGAACAAGAAGTGATGATAGGTAAATAAATGTGGTGTGTCTGAGCTGCAGGAAAATATATTAAGTTGGGGGGGGGGGGGTTTTGGATTTTTTTCCCCAGAATTAATCTTCCCCAAAGATGTCATATCTGACTTGTTCCTGTTTCCCTTGTTTCAGCCATTCAGCTGATATGGTATCAATCAGTGCGCTGCACCTCAAAACCACTTTATTGTCCCCCTCCCCTCTTCCATGCTTACTCATTTTCCCATGCAAAAACACCACAACACACACTCCTGCATTTGTACCTCTGGCTTCTTTCATATCCACATTACACAATATATTATCAGTTTCTCTGGTGAAGCCCCAGTGTGCTTTCATGCCTCTGGGTGTAGGGATGCACACATCACCTCTGCATGAGTGATCCCTTGGGATAAGCTGTGTGCAGCTGAGCCTGGAACTTCTTCAGTGCTTTTTGCATTTAAAAAGCTACATCAAGAGAGCAGCCTCTCTTAGGAAAATGCTGCAGTACCTACATGAAAAGATGTGAAAATTCCGTTTATTTGTAACCACTTGTTCTCTTTGTGATCTCAGTGCAGATGGAAGAGATTGGTTAGGATTTGGTGCTGACATCTTATAGCCCTGAAACACAAAAATCTGCTATGTTTGCCCAGAACCACACCACATCAAAACAAAACCATGGGGACAAGCAAGCTGCTTTGTGAGCAGCACAGTAAATGCAGCTTGGCTTGGCTTTGTGCTATACAAGCTCCAAGGCTTCACTGCCCACTACCTTACCCACATTTTCAACATTTCAGCCTCCCACAGACCATTCGTGTAGCTTTCCCCTCCCCAAAAACCCCCTTCAAAATACTTATTTTTTTCCAACTAGCTCCAGTAGAACAGGCAAGAGGTGACACAAAGCACATGTGCCTGCTCACAGCTGGCTGGTGCCCATGGACTGGCTGACCACCACGTGGGGCAGTGTTAGCTTTCCCCTCTTCAAGGACTCTACATTGGCACATTTTTCTGCTCTGGTGCCACCAGTGCTCATGCACCATGTAGGAATTTCATGTCTTTGACACCTCTATCTCCAGCCATATAAGAAGTGAGCTGAGGGGTCTCCAAAATTTTCAAGGGTGTCTTCAGTCCTCTAACTTGTTCTCTCAGCAAAGGCAACTTGAAGAACTTTCCCACTGCTCTGTTAGTGGATATACAATAAGGTAGAAAAGAACTGTGTAAGGATCATGTGGGAAATACATGAGTGAGAATTCATGAGTGGATTTTTATTTACAAGCACACATTCAGGTGATGGAGAATGGGGGTACTAGTGAGAAGCACCTGCTGAAGTTGTATTTGCTTTGACTATTTTGGAAAGGATTACTAAGACCTTACTCAGCTATTGCACTTACCTCAGCTTATTTCAGCAGGGCTCTCCTGTTGGTACCTCTTCAGAGTCTCTCTTCAAAATGTTTTGGATCTTGTTTTGCCTCCTGCCTAAGTATGCTGGAGACAAATATTTTCAAAGATACTCTGTGTGTGTGTGTGTGTGTGTGTGTGTGTGGACATTCCCATCTCATTTATTCCAGTGAGATAAATTGGCCCTGATTGCTTTACTGTCTGAACATGACTTTTCTATAGTGCCTTCTGGTTTTCTTTGGCCACATTATTGACACTGGGTAATATAACATGAAAGGATTGTGGATGGGCTTTTACAAAGAAATCAGCTAAATAGCTATTAGAGGATTAAAAGCAATGCCATGGCCAGGATAACACATCTTTAAAATGCTGATAATATCAAGAAGCAAATGGATTTGTAATTTAATGGCAGCAGAGGGAAGACTTCAGATGTCTGTTTTTTCCAGATTTGATAGATTAAAGTGGCTGCTTTTGGTGTGCAAGGGTTGGATAAAACTGTAGCATGGTTGCCTACAGATAGAAGCATTCACTTTTCTTGTAAATACTAATTGTCTCACGTGGAGAGAATTCTTCTGGTCAACATTTTTATTAAAGCTTTAATTTTCATGATGACAAATTGGATCATTGTCTGCTTTAAAGTCTGATAATGATACACTTTAGGAGCTTTGAAAAAACCCTTTGTCTAGACAGAAACAGCTTAATAAAGCTTTTGAAATGTGGCATTCACTTTAAACCTTTGCTGATGCCTGGACAAAAGCACCAAGATTTAGGAAATCTTGTTCTTTATTTGCTTGTGCTAAAATTGTGCAAGAGGTTTGAGTAACAGCAGGAACTGTGAGAAAGAAAATCATACAACTTTCCTCAAGAGAGGGGTTCAATCTGTGACAGATTTTTCCTTTTCATCCAGAAATTAATTTTATTTAAAAGGGAATTAAAATACATGTGGCATTCTGGTTTTTTGCATCTTCAGCATTGAGGTTGGATTGGGAGGTATTTTAAGGACATCTGCAGAGCTGTTAAAGATATATAGTCTAAAAAAAAAGTAGCTAGACCGCCTAAAGCAGCGATGGCCAAGCACAGGCCCAGGGTGGGATAATTTCCACTCCACACTGAGGAACATTCCACCTGAGAGATGAAAAGTGGCAGAGTCACGCCTTAGTCACCTTCTCCAGCCAACTGCTCATGAGAAGGTGGCACAGTGCACCATCTCTGGGGTTTGGGATGATTCCCTCAGAGGTCTGAAGCTCCTGGATATTTATCTGTCAGGGTCAGACCACTGTGATAGCAATCTGACCTAAAAAAAATCATCTGTGGCCTTATTTGATGTGTCCTGCCCAGGAAGTAATGGTCACTCAGGAAATTTTTATTTTTAATGGTTTGGTTTTATTTGGCTATTTATTGTCATTATATCATTTATTGTCATTATATCTGAAGATGCTTTTTATCTTCAGAGTGCTTTCCAAAGAAGTTTCACAGAATTTGTCTCTTGTACTCTGAGAGAGTGTATGTTTTTTATAGATAACGAAGATCTAGTCTCTGCTTTGAGGGAGAAATGCAGTTCAGGCTCACTCACAGAATTACCAGCAGCAATGCCACATTTCCAGAAATCTCAAAACTGAGTCAAAGAGTTCTGAATTTCTTGCCAGAGAAACACAAAGGAAAGAAGAAAAGCCAAGGAACAGTGGAACCCAATCAGATATTTGGACCCCTATCTTGCTGTCCTCTTCTTTCTTGGATAAGAAATACAAACACTGCACAGCTGGAAATGAGTGCATTGGCTCTGGATCTGAACTGTCCAGGTAACTAAATCTCAATTTTTGAGTGTGGCAAACAGCCTCTGCAAAAAGTAACAGCCCTCAGAGAAACAAAATAATCATTATAAAATGGAGCTGGCTCCCGTGTAAAGAGTAAGAACAACACCTGTGACTGCCATGGACACAGGAGCTTGAAGTGTACAAATGTTAAGAATAGTCTTCTAGAAAGCAGCAGAGTATTTTTATACCAAATAATTTTTATTAGATGCCCAAAACACAAACCTGCTCCTTAGCTAAATTTTAAAATCTAGATCAAAAATTTATTTTATAGGTGGAAGTTAATATTTAATCCCTTCTCATTTTCTCCATTTTTTTCTGAGAAGTTATTACTTTTGTACTCCTGCAACCAGAGCTGTCCTGTTTGTTATCAACTAAAAGTGAAAAAAGACACAGCCAGGATTATTTACATTTTTTATTTAAAGGAAGTTTATGGACACATTTTGAGGTATTTGATCAGTATTTCTTCTTATTTATACATGAGTATAAAAGTCAGGTGTACAGTCAGCATGACATGAAGGAAAGACAAAAAGATACAAAACACAACACAAGGCCAAAAAAGCAAAAGTTTGAAAGTGGACAGGTAAAAAGTTTACCCATATTCAGAATGGAATTTAAGCCTTGGAGAAAAGAAGGTTTGAAAATAAATTGGAGAGAAATTGTCATTTTAAGTAGATGCAATCCAAATTAAAGGTATTCCATAGATTTTGAGGTATTAAAAGCAGTGTCCTTTGAAAAAGTAATACAATATTCTAAACAAAAGGAGAAATAGCTACATTTTCATGCAGATGTAAATCCATATATTCAACATTTCCCTTTTTGTACACAGCAGTGTCTAACCATTACAGGTTCTGTTTCTAAGCATATCATTTCTGACCCGCCAAAGACACAATCAAGACTATTTTGTCCATGAACTCAGATTTCAGAAAAGTAGGGAAAAGGCTTTCATTTTTTCAGTATATTGAGTGAAGCTTTGCTTCTGAGGATGCAGTTTTACAAAACTCTGTATCCCTCTTCCTAGCATTGACTGGAATGAGTGTCCAGCTTTATTTTCCTGAAAATTATCCTTAGAATAATCACCAAATAGCCACTGTCCAGTGTATGAGCTGTTTCTTTCACTTTAGAAGATGCTTTAAAAGAAATTAGTTTCAAAATATAGCCTTGTTTTTAGTTGAAAATTTGTTGTTTCATAAATAGAAGTATTTCTGTGAGTTTTCTGAAATATTCAGGGAAAGATACATATCTAAATCTTACCTCCCCCAGTCCAAGTGTTTGCAGTGCAGTGCATCTCAGGTTAGCAGTCAGGAAAAACAGACAGTAAAATTCACTGGACAAAGCAGGAGAAAGGGATGGGGAATTCCCCAAAATTGATTTATCTGGTTTTACAGTCTCAAGTGAAAGGCAAAAGAAAATAGCACATAATAAAATCTGAATGAAAAGTAGAATGTAAATGTTGCTCCAATTTAACAGTCCAAAGGAAGCTTAGTAACACAGCTGAAGTAACCAGCGAGATATCTGTTTGTTTACAAATCACGTTTAAGTTTTATACAGCAAACATTTAAAGTCCTTTGACAGATTAAAAATACCTTTTTTTCTTGCCTTCCCTATCTGTTTTTCCTTTCCCTGATATTAATTTTCACCTGTAGAAAATTCCCCAGGGTTTGAAATTGTTTTTCAGCCAATCTTTAAGCTTTCTGTGTCCAGAGAGGAGACCTAGCTGCCCATCTCCTCTAATTCACTGTAGGGGGATGACGCTGAAGAAGTTTTGGACTCTCCATCGCTGTTGCACTCCCGTGGGGAAGCCGGACTGGGAGTTCCCGGGCTCTCCTTGGCAGAGAGCGTTTCCTTACTGGAAGAGCCTAAGGGATGGCAGTCCAGCAAGCTCTGCAGGTGTTTGATGTAGCTTATTGCAGCTCTCAGGGTCTCCACTTTGCTGAGGCGCTTGTCGGCGAATTCCTTGGGCAGGTGCTCCCTGAGGCGCGTGTAGCCCTCGTTGACACAGCGCACCCGCTGCCTCTCCCTCTCATTCCTCTTCTGAATGAAGGCAGGCTCAAAGGAATAGTCATAGATGCCCATGTAGCCAGGAAATGGGAGGTAGGAGATGCGACCTGTGTGCCCGCTATAGGCTTGCTCCCAGTAAGATGGGTCCAGGTGGAAGGGAACCCCTAAGGGCTCTCTCAGGGGTACTCCATCGGGGTGCATGTGGCTGTTAGCCAGGGACAGAGATCCTGGAAATGCAATCCTCTTCAGTAGTTTAGCATCATCTTTAGTGCTGTCCATGCTTCTTTTTTTCCTCACCAGTGGAGTGTTAGTTCCTGAATTTGGCTCCCAATGTATCAATCCAACATTTGTATAGGTACCCTGCCCCACAGGCTGCAGTTTCCTCCTGTGGTCTATAAAAACTCAGACCTCAAAGCAAGACTAACAACTCATGAGGTCCACACTGTGCCTGGAAAGCCTTGTTGTTTTTATAGGTGTAGGATGCCAGTTAATGTACAGACAGGTTTTGAGGACCATCACTCCCCAGTTTAAACCCTTCTTTTCCTGTGATCTTCATATTTCAAAAGATAATGAGAGGGTTCCTGTGTATTCCTTTTCTCTCCACTTGAAATTATGACCATAAGAGTTAATGCCAAACATAAATAATCTTCCAGGCTCTAAACACTTCTCACGTATTGTAATCCATGATATCGTTTGATATAATTGTCTCCAAAAGATGGGTAATTTGCAAAGTTTATAGAGATCTTCAAAGTTTTGGCAGAACTCCTCACTTTCAGGAACCAAGGATCTTCTGTCATCTAAAAACTACCCAAAGGCTTTTCACAATGAAATCCAAAAGAACAACTGCAAGCTTTGTTGTTTCGGCTGCTCTGGTTTAACTGAACCAGCTCACAAGCAGTTTGCAAAACTTATATGGCATATCTGTAGCTTTCTGGGGAAGCTGAGACATCTTCAAAGGAAAGAGTGCTCTCTTGTGGTTGCAAGTCTTGTCAGATCAAGAATGTACTATGTGCAAGCATAAAAGGAAAACTGCCTTCTTTGCCCTAAGAGAGGTTTTTCCAAGAAGTGTGAGTTTCACAAACTAAACGTGAGTGTTTTGGCATTTTCAAACAGTTTTCAAGGTTTTGTATGTTTCTGCTCATTGTAGGAATGTTCTGGTCATCCCTATGAGAACTTGCCTCAGATAAACTAACACAAAGGGCCCTGACAGCCCCATGTGTAGCTATTACCAGACGTTTACACAGATACTGGCTTACCTGATGGACCATACACCCTGCTTTAATACGAGAGCTCGAAGTCCCTCTTGACCCTGCCGGCTCTGTGCTGTGTCCTCCAGTTTGCCTGCAGCTTGCCAAATCAAAGAGGTGGACAAAATACAAGGACTTTTGGCAGTATAAAATCCTAATGTCCTTGTCTGTGCCTTTCTTCTGAGATACCCTGCTGTGTTAGGGTCTTCCTCTGCAGGAACTTGACAGTCTTTGACTTTTCCCTTGTTGTTGTTCAAGAGCTCCGTTGTTACAGGGTTTTTTTGTTGAAAACACATTTTCACATTAACTGAATCTCCTTTTTTGCCCATCATCATTTTGGGGAATTGCATGTTTGGTCTGGGAGAGCTGTGGGAAGGGACAGACATGAAAAGATACAGGTATGTAGGCTCCATTAAAATTGGTTTTTTGCTCAAAGTGAAAGTTTCTGCCCTGTTTAGTGTTTCATGCAAAACTGCCTCAGAAGTGTCAGTAACTGAAAAAACATTCTCCACTCTGAGAAACACATCTATGCCTCTGCTGAGTTAGAAACTGGCAGAAGTGATGTGAGTAGCATGCATTTTTGAGTCAGTCTCTGCTGGCCTATTCTGCAGCTTCAAAAAAACAGTGGTGATCTTCAAAGTATGATGAACACACAGGCAGACCACTCCAGACAGACGTGATTGAGAACAGTCCTGGACTCTGGTTTCTGTCAGGGGTAGAATCAGCACCAAAACGGCTCAAAAGCCTGAGCAAAAATTACTGGGGAATGCCCCATGGTATGTACAGCTCATTTCAGATCAAATAAGCGAGAGTCCCTTTGCCTTTTAAAAAAATTTTGGAAACAGTTGATCAGGATGGACTTCTCAATATTACTTGCACTCTAAACTCCATTGTCCAGAAATGTTTTTAGAAATGAATGCTTAAAGGAAAATAGCTCCTTCACTGTAGCACTAGGCTAGGCCAGGACTTCCAGTTTTCTTAAAACAAAGAGGATGTTGACCTCTAAGCAAATACCTGAAGCAGGCAAAAGCCATTCGATCTGTGATATCATTAGATTTAAAACACTGCTCTCTGGCAGTATTCCTGCAAGGAAATGGAAGCATGCCTATTGGGGGGCTCAGCTCCCAGATCATTTCACAGCTCTCCATGACCTTGCCAGCAGCCTGGCCATGTACAAAAGGCAGGGTTACGTTTCAGTTCTGTCATGCAGATGCACTGTGCCCTGCTACCAGACCTCTTTTCTATGTTTACTGTAAAGCAGGCCACCAGGACTTCCCAGAGAGTCAGAATTGCAGCTGTGCTAATGACATCTTCTTTTCTGACAGAAAAATCCACGCTGCTAATCCTTTAGAGAAACACATGAGAAAAATTGCCAGTAAATGTTAATTGTTTACCTGAATTATTGAAGCTGATCTCATATCAAATTGACTCTGAAGTCTGAATTTGTTTGTGTGCAAGAGAAATGAGAAAATATGCCACAGGCTTTTGATGGTAACTTGTTGACAATCTAATGTCACTTGCTCAGAAAGGGATTTGCCCCTGGGCAGAGAGCCAGAGCAAGGCCAATGCATCTCACATCCCACTGCAGGTCCTTGTTGAGAGCGTGAGCAGGATTAAAGCAATTTATTGTTCCTGTGCCGACCTCTGCACAAAGTCTCAGCATGTTTGCACATGCAGACACAGTGAAAGTAGCAGGATTAGACCACCAAAGGGAAAGGCTAATACACATTCTTTTCCATTTTACAGTAGGTTAAGACTACATTAATAATATTCCTCTTTTAAGATAAGCCTTTGATCTTCTTTCTTACACTGTTTCTCCAATTAAATCCTCTCCACACCTTTGTCTGGATAAAGCTTTGACTCCAGAATGCAGTATCTGCTGTGCTGATACAAAGCAGATGGCCTGGTTTGCTTTTCAGGCAGTACAAATCAGGTGTTCACTGCTCTACAATGACAGATACACATATTGTATGTTTATACTCATATTGAATGTTTAGCTTTTGCTTAGGTTTTTGGGTTTTGGCTTCATTGTTGTTTTGTTTTGTTTGTAAATACAAAGTCTAAATGGGATGCTGGGAGACTCCTTGCATACTCCATCATCTACGGTATTCAATCAAGTTCTCTTCCTTTACTTCACTGTAAGCACCTAATTACCCAATCTAAATGAATAGAAAGTACTCTTGACACATCTAAAAATAAAACATTTAGGCATCTTCCTTCCAGATATAACTTAGTTGTGGTTTTAATTGCATATATCCTAATAGGATATCTGTAAGTATGTAATTTTTGTACAAGAGAACCCTCAACATGTTCCCACTGCCACACGAACCATAACCGTGAATAACACTACTGACATTACACAGTGAGTTTGAATTACTTTGAATTATTCAAAGAAACAGCTCCTCCTTGACCCTGTGTCCCTCTGTGTATGAAAAGAAAGTAATTGGTGGAAATATTGTAGTAGAAACACAAGAGTCAGCTGAACACGTGCAAGTCCACTAACTTCCCAACAGATGTCCTAGCTGTTTTATCTGTGAACACATTACTGAGAAGGAAGAAGAAAATACACCAGGAATTTAAGAAGAAACTCTCACAACACTGTGCATTTCTTACATTGAAACTCTCATAATAGTGTGCAATTCTTTACTGTGCTGTAATTATGCCAAATTCTAGTATCTATTATACATATCATAGGTTGTCTAGGCTGCTGCAATTTATTATCAGATAGAAAAATATGTAATTAAAAAAAAAACTCAAACCCAGATTCTCTTGTTAACTGCTCACACAGAATTATAGAATAACTTTGCAGGAATACAGGATTGAGTAGGTTTGTGTCTGTCTTGTCCCGTTTTATCCTTAAGCATGGATCATCTCTTTCCAAGCCTAGATCTAGAAGGGAAAGCTGCTCATAGGCTACCTAGGCTTCCTACTGTGACTATCACCAAAATACTGGCCTGCAAAATGCTGACAAGCCAATAAAAGGTTATGATAAATTTGGATTTTTGGTGGTAAAATGGCTTTTTGCATAATCTCCATTCCAGTGTTATTCTGCTCGGTGTGAGAAAGAACCCAGGGTCAGGTTTGCAATAGCAGGAGAGAACCAATTGTACTGAGACATGGGCACGGTCCAGAAGGGACTTTGGCTCACGCTGCAGGGAAGGACTGAAGCATGTTTACTGCCATTCTTTCCCCTGTGGTTTCAGAGTCTCCCTTATCTTTCTGTATATCTGGAGGATCAGAAGATGTCTTGAAAAATAGCTCAGCAATTTGTTCCTCACGCAGCAAGTAGTGCTATAAATGTAAATAAACCAGGCTTTCAGGAGACATAGTGCGGTTGTCTTATCAAAACACTTCACATATAATAAAAGTGCTCGGTATATTAAAAAAATATCTTTCCTTGCAGAAGAAACAGTTCCCAAATGTGTTTTATCACAATACCTTGGGCCTGAGCATACGTCTCTGTAGACACAGATTAACTTCTCATTCGGTGACACTTCATATTATCACTGGCTTCCTTTGATACTTCTGCTTTAAACTGGTAGTTAAGATATCACTAGTTCAAGGGAGTAAAGTGACTACAAAAAAAGCTGGAATCTCAGAAGACTCATGCTTGACAGTAGGAAAAAATACTCTTATCTATGTATGACTACATCCAATCTGGCTCATAGGCTCAAAGTATTGCTTTCAGCTTAGATAGTTGAAACAGCACAAAGATTTCAGTGCCAGGGCACTTCTGCTGCAGAATTACAGTATCATAATTGGAATTAACACAAGCTGAGGGCTTGGGATAACCTAGTATTTCAGGACAGAACTGAGATGTACTGAGTGTGACTATGAAGTTTTAAGGATGAAAACTGAAAATGGAAGGTCTCCTATCATCTTCTATTAGGGAATGCAAAATGAAGTCATTCACTGTAGGTTCTAAGAAAAATGTGAAGTATTAGCACCAACATATGAATATGGGGGACTACACATACAAAAATGAAACAGACCTAAAGCCCCCATCACAGGATTAGCAGTCCATAACAACCTGACGACTTGGTGAGCTCTTTATTGACTTGCTGAAATAATGTTTGTGGGCCAATTCAGATATTCAGTCAGTCAAGGTCAGGTAAGGATTATTTGGCTTGGTGGAGGAGAGGTTGTGGGATATTCTTTTGGTCATGAATTATAGAGACTTGGACTCACTTTGCTTGAATGTACTCCTTTAGATGTTAGATATTTAGACTAAACCCATTATGCAGGTCCCAGTTTCAGGCCATAGACACAGAAAGGCAGCTCCAAAGGGAATTCTTCTCACACATCTCAGACACCTGCTTCAGGAGGAGATGAAGCACTCTCTGCAGCAAACTATTTCTCTCCTTCAGCTACAGAGAGAGCTTGAAAAACAACTGTATATGAGGCATTCAACTTTCTGACAAAGCCGAAGGAGAGTCTGTTTCCACCCCCAGAAGAATCAATAGGTTTGTACCAAACGAAAACAACCCCTACATTTAGGCTCTTTAGATCATGGAATGATCCTTACAGATCCTACATTTAGATTCTTTAGATCAAAAGAGAGCAGACAGAAAAATACTTTGAATTTCCTCCTGTGCAGACATCCTATCGAGGGACGGCTCATTTAATGAGGCATCACTTAAGTGTCAGGCATAAGCAAATTACCAAACCCCATTACAGGGCTCCAGGAAACAGCTGTTCGCCCGGCACTGAAGGAACGCGGCGATTGATTCGAGCAGAGTACATGATGACTATCCACGTGTCGCAGGCGAAAAGCGAACTACAAAACCTCTTGCACACATCAAGAGATTCCTTTGCCATGTCAACTTAGCCAGAATTGCACATATGATGGACCGTAATTGAACGACAATGTCCAGGAGGCAGCTGGGCACGTACGGGCATCGGTACGGCTTGAGGACACAAAACGCAACCCTCTAATGACAGTAGATACGAGGGTGTAATGAGAAAGCAGGGAGACAGCTGGGATTATTGTGTGGGAATACTGTGTGGAAAACCGGAGTAAGCATCGCACCCTTCTGGAAGAGGCGGCACGGGAAGCCTCGGGCACGGTTTCGGGCGCGGAGCGGCCGAGCCCCGGGTGGTGGCGCCGCTTCCTGGCTCCGGCACTCGCCGGCGGAAGCGGCCCCGGCCCCCTCCCTGCGCCATCCCCGCCTCCCCCGCCCGCGCCGGGCCCGCGCCGCCCGGGTCCCGCCCATGAGGCGGCGGCGGCGGTGGGGGTTGCGGCCGGGCCGTGGCTGAGGCCGGAGCCGGGGGCTGGCGGCGGGCCGGGGCGCAGGGCCCTGATGCGGCTGCGGGCGCTCCGCCGGCGGGCCGCATGCACCCCAGGTGAGCGCCGCGGGGCAGCGGGCGGGACGGCGGGGCGCACCCGGCCGAGAGGGCGAGCAGGGGAGGGCGTCCCTCAAGCGTTCGGCGCCTCCCGCAGGCCCCGGGGCGAGGGTGGTGGTTCCCTCCCTCGGGCATCGCCATCCTCAGCAGCCGCCTGAGCCGCGGATGGAATGCCCTGCCCCGCCGGGCAGCGGGAGCCCTCGGCCCCGTCCCTGCAGAGCCGTCCCTGGAGGCGGGCGGGGCGGTAGGCAGTGCGTGGTGCCCAAGGTGGGCAGAGCCGAGGTGGAAGTCGGTGACTCCGCTTGCGGCTCAGTCACCCCGGGTGGCAGGTGGTCTGCGAGGAGCTGCGAGTGGACTCGATGTTCCTTACGGACCCCTTCCAGACTGAGACCTTGTGCTGTTAACTTGCGTGAGTTTGGTGGATTCGGCCGTTTTTCCAGGATGAGTGGTACCTTTCCTTACCGGAGTGGCAGCCCAGGCTCCTGCTCTCCATCGGTACTGCGGCGCTTGGGCCTGCTGCTGGCAAAGGCCATGTGGGGGGCCTGGGTCAGCCTGGAGCACGTTGAATGTGTGGCTGCTCCGAGGGCAGCTGGTCTGGCTGGCCCTAAGAGCTGCTGGTCACACCTGGTGTGTGGGTAGGAGGGCTGGGGTGGGCACAGCGTGGGTCAGGCACGGCTTGCAGAGTTTGACAAGTGTGAGTAGACAGTGTCTCCATGGTGTCCCCATCCCTGCAAAGTGGTTTGGGCTGCATGTGCACCTTGAGACATATGTGCTCCAAGTTGACAAGGTTTCTACCAAGGCTGAAGGTTTGGAGTATTGGACGGTTCCTGCAGCTGCTCATGTGGTGTGTGCCCACTTGAGCGGTGCGGTTGATCACTGGAAATAGGATGGCATCAGTGGTACCAGTTTTTAATGTGATGGGAGCACGTAGAACCAGACCTGAGACAGTCTTTAAAAACTGCTGTGGCTGTTTTGTGGTGGTAACTCTTGTCACTATTGGCCTGGTTTGAACTGGTGGGGAATTAGAGGTTGTGTGTCTGTTTGAAGTGATCTTTCCAGTTTGAAGTGATCTTTCCTCTTTTGAATGTGGATGTGGTGTCCAGAAGTCATGAAATATAAATCAGGTACTGTTGTCTGAGTATTTCTAACATTCAGCTTGTAAATGGATCTGTTTTCACAATAGTTTAATCCCAATTGCTTTTATTACTAGGAGTAAGACTTTGTTTTCTGGATGGCAAGGAAGAAGCTATGGTCTGATTTGTCTTTCTGAACTGTTTTTTAATCCTGATTATTGCTATCTAAAATGATCAATATGTATTGATCATGATGTGGTGACCGTGTGCAGTGGCTGATGCGTTTTATGCTTAGCTTTTTAAGGCAGAGTTTTTATATGCCAGTATCAGATTTTGAGTTTGTTTGCTCAACCTTTCCTCACCACAGTACAGTCAGTAATCAGGAATGCTTTTGCGTTCTCTTTATTTTTCCTGCTCCCCTCTATGTTCCTTGTCTCCAGAATGAATGAAATGAACTTGAGTCCTGTAGGGATGGACCAGCTGACCTCCTCCTCTGTGAGCAATGCCCTGCCAGTCTCAGGAAGTCACTTGGGCTTGGCAGCGTCACCCACTCACAACGCCATACCAGCACCAGGTAATGGGGGAGGCTCCCACACGGGGTGTTGTAGCTCCTGCTCTGTGTTCTGCTGTCATAGCAATGGTCCTAACTGGGCAGCAGTGCCTGCTCTGATAGCAAGTCATATCATAGATAGTGAAATGGTGCAGAGTTGGAGAAGGAGAAACCATAAATTGTTGCTTATGTGGGCAAAGCAAAAGGCACGAGTGTTTGTCAGGCTTATGCTTTAGTGGGAGCCTCGTTTGGTTTTAATGGGGTGATTTGCACTGTGGGTGACTAGTACCAGAACCCTTTGAAATTAGGGCTGTAGCTGAAAATCTCTCTTCATCTATGTCTAATTTCTCTTCAGTGAAAAATCACTTGTATAGCAAAACTGTTTTCATAGCTCTTCTTTCCAGGGGCCTGCACAGACAGGAGTCCATTACAATTGTCAAATAGAAGCAAGGCCTATAAAATGTAACAGATCTAGCCATATTCAGGCATGCCTCTCACTTCTGTGATAACTGATCCTTTCTTTGGTGCCTGGCACCTTACTTGGACAGTGCCATGCTGTATTTCCTTAGGACAAGAGCTCCTGGGGAATTAGTAATCTCTTTGTTAGCTCATGTGTTCATCAACTCAGGGAGTTCTGTTGAATTTAAATGGGCATTTTCTCTTGCAGGCTTGCCTGTTGCAATTCCAAACCTGGGCCCCTCCTTGAGTTCCTTGCCTTCTGCTCTGTCTCTGATGCTCCCAATGGGTATTGGAGATCGAGGAGTGATGTGTGGTATACCAGAGAGAAACTACACCCTACCTCCACCACCATACCCTCACCTGGAGAGCAGCTATTTCAGACACATTCTACCTGGTAAGTGCTCTGGGGCTGATGGATGGGAACAGTAAGAGCAACTGTTTTAAGAGCTGTCTGTTTCTGTCCTGAAGCAGGAATGACTGACAGTTTGACAGAGCTGTTGTTTCCTTGAGTTAGTCTGGAGACTGTTGTGCCATTTACATACTTTTCAGATATCTGTTTCTATATTTGTGTATGAAAAGAATTGCAGGGCATTTTCTATTTAAACTTAATCTTTGATTGCTCCACCTGCTTTGATTTTAGGATTAACAGAAAACAAAGCATGCCTGGTTTCTGTCTCCAATGGTTTGTAGCTTGGAAGTTGCTTCTATTTTTCTTGTACTGTAGTCTGAAGCAATATTTAATATGTGCATAATGGGAGGTTACAGGAGTTCAAAGCTCAAAGAGGGCAAGACATCAGCTTTGTTGTTGGGCACTTTCTCACCCATTTAACCCATGGCACATTTTTTCTTCATTTTTCCTCAAGGCTGATTTCCAAAGGCGTAACACACTGACTTCTATCTTGATTCCTTTCTCACACGTGCTTTGGAGTATAAATGTAGAATTTTACATGTCAGTATGTGAAAACACAGACATTGAAACTAAATGCACTCCCAGTTTTGTTTGGTAGCTAAGATTGACAGGGTGGAAGAGGTAGTTAAACTTCTTCAATGTGACTCATTGAGTGTTGTTGGTTTAGACTGGGTTAGGAATAAACTAGCGGCCCAGGTCTCCTGCAGCTACCTGTTGACTGATGGCTGGACTTTCCAGCTGCTTAGGAGTAACCTTTCCTGCTGCACTGCATGCCTGCTGCTCAGTAGACAAGGAGACTGTGCACTAGGACCAAAGGTATTTGCCATTTTCTGAGCGGGAATAATCTTCCTGTGATGTTTTATACAGTTGTTCTGTCAGTCATCTTGCTGCCATCAAGGATCCTCTGTGTTCAAGCCACAAGGCAGCACTGCATGCAGAAATATTTGATGCAGCTGATTAAATTAAACTGTTAATTTCTTGGCTTGTGCTGCAGAATGAGTATCTGTGTTTGCATCCTTGTAATAACAAACATATTTGAATGGAAAACTCTTATGGAACAAGTGGCTCGTAGAGTTGAAGGCTAAAAAGAAACATGCTGAGTCAGATCTTGCAGAATCTGCAATATCTGCCTCTGTCTCTGCTGGAAATAAAGTTTACTTGAATGTGCTGTTGCACTTCTTCCTAAGATTTTTGTTTATTCATTTTTAGTATGTAAACACGGTTTAGTGTTTCTTCATATCTTAAGTTTCAAGGTTGTTTGATGTTGAGAACCTTCCCAGAACTACCAGAAAAGATGGTACGGTTTCTGATTTAAATTCAACCAAACTATTGTTTTAGGAGAAACAACATGCTTTCATGTTAGAAAAGAGAGCAGATGACTCATGAAGTCTGTGAGAGAACTTGTCTGTCCTTCAGAATTGCAGTTGATGACCTCCAAGAGGGACAGTTATGCCACTTAGTATTAGAGGAAGGAAGCAGTCATTGTTAAAACTTGAATACCTAAGCAAAAATTATGTGTCCTGGAGAATTGTTTCTGTTTCTAGCAAAGATGAACCAGGAATGACCAAATTATAGACTCCACTAGCAGTCCTTCATCCTTGTGAGATATTTTTTGGGAATGAAAAATTAAGCCTAAAATGTGAAGAACCTCTTTCTCATTTGATCTTTGTACTGAGCAGCCTAGGTGGAATTCTGCCATGAACTTGGGTGTTCAGAGTTTGAGAAATAACTAGAGACTTGCTCTATTGGGTGGAAACTCTGAATTAGTTGTCAAGTGGTACTTTGACAAGAGTGTTAGGCTGGCATGTGTTTGTAAGCCATATTTTAGAATCCATTTTAGTGGATTTGAATTTGAAGTAATGTAGAGAACACGTCATCAGGGATCTCAGTGTATCCTTCAACGGATTTTTATTCAAGATTTGAAAACTGATGTAATCTCACTCCCTTCTTTTTCTCCCTCTCTTCCTATCAGGTATCTTATCTTACTTGGCTGACAGACCACCGCCTCAGTACATCCATCCCAACACTATAAATGTTGACAGCAATCCAGCATTGTCAGTCTCCAACAATCCCTCAGCCCTGGATCCCTACCAGCCCAGTGGGACTGTGGGGCTGGAACCAGGGATTGTCTCCATGGACTCCCGCACAGTGAACACACATGGTCCTCAAAATCTGCATCCCAGTGACAGCCACGAGGTAGCACTGGATACTACAATCACCATGGAGAGCGTTTCCAGGGTAACCAGCCCCATCTCTACTGATGGGATGACAGAGGAGCTTACAATGGATGATGTAGCTGGGGATCACACGCAGATCCCAAATGGCTCCCGGAGCCATGAACCTTTAGCCGTAGACACAGTGGGCAGTAACTTGACATCGGATGCTGTGGGACATGGCGCTGTCATTCCCCTTCATGGTAGCACTTTGGAACTCCCTGTTGTCATGGAGCCTGACCACATTGCCGGGCGGGTGACAGGGATATCGGACAGCACGCTAAATGACCCCATTCATACTGTGGCCATGAGCACCAACTCCGTGAGTGTGGCGCTCCCTACCTCACACAACCTCGCTTCCCTGGACTCGGTAGCCTTGCATGAAGTGGGCCTCAGCCTGGAGCCCGTGGCAGTGTCTTCCATAAGTCAGGAAGTAGCCATGGGGCCAAGCCATGTTGATGTGTCTGCAGACAATCTTGCCTTTGTACCATCATCTCTGCAAATGGAAGACTCCAATTCCAACAAGGAGAACATGGCAACCTTGTTTACCATATGTGAGTGGACATTTCATGCTTTTTTGGGATAGGGTTTGCCATGTAGCTGTTGTCGGGTGTGGCTGGACTCTGGTTGCCAATCTTACAGATTTATGGTTATTTAACAAGTGCAAAATTTGAAACATCTGCAGTGCCAGATTAACTGTTTTGAAACAACAGTAGTTGGAAGTAGTAGGAGACATAGGAGGATGTTTTAACATAATTCTCTTAGTATCATTTTCCTGTTGCCATGAGGTTGGAAGCTGAATCTTGGTGAAGGTCTTGATTTGGTGGATATGCTTATTATCCTTTCCAATGACTTTTTATAAGGTCGTATCACAAGTGACTCTTCTTGCCCCATTAAAAATACACCACAAGCACCACCACAGGCCATACTTTCCATCAAATAGGTGTAATTTTTGAGTATGACATTACGTGATTTTGCAAAATTTATATTAAACCATGAAAAATCATCATGAAAGTGTTGTTCTAAATAGGAAAAAAAGAGCAGAGAGGGAAGGAACTTTATAATATTTCTAATTATTCTAATTATTCTCAACAAAGGACTTTAGTCCAGAGGTTAGTGGATCTTGTAGGAAGAAAGGAGCACTGGGTTTTGTATTGCCTGTCCTGTTATCATTCAAGGAGTGGTGTTTGAGAACTGAGAAGTTCTCATTTGCTGGGAGAGAGATTTGCACTTTCACCTGCAGGATGTCTGGCTTCCTGCCACTGAAACATAAGGCCAGCTTTTGTATTCATTTTCATTATCTGTGGTAGCATTGCTGAGTGCTGCTCTTCATCCAGTCTGGCCCTACAATTGCCAGAACCTAATGGCTTACTTTGCCTGCGGAACATATTTGAAGAAATTGAAGGATACAGTGCCTTGGTTAGCAAGGGAAGAGATTCAGTTCAGTGTAAAGTCAGTCTGACATTTGGATTAATTTGTGAAGATTTCATTCTGTGGGATAAAATACAACTTCAAATCAGGTGGGCATAGAACTATGATGAATTTACAGCTCCTAGAGGAAGAGTTTTACAGTTGATGCACTCAGGGGTTCCTACAAGTATCTGTTGCATGTTGAACAAATAATGATGCAAATACGGTGATATCCAACATACTTGTGGTGAAAGAACTATTCTTCCTCTCTTAAAAGTGAGATTTGATGTGCCAGCTTTTTGTTGTTATAGTTAGCATAGTCCTAAGCTGTTTTCCAGACAATGCTCCCCTTTGGTAGGACATTAAAATGGCTGTTGCATGCCTTGTGCTTGCATGTGATTTGCAAAACAGATTCTTGACTTGGGGAGGTTTAAATTTTAACTTTTTGTTGATGTTTTTAAACTTCATCTCAATTAACAGGAATTTGTGTCCAGACAGGTGACGGCAAGGACAAGGAGTTGTTTTAGATCCTCTTAGTGGTTTTTCCTCTGATGGCAGGAGTCGGGGCCTTTTTCAGAAAACTTTTTACTGTTCCTAAGCAGGAAATAAAAAGTGTGCCTTTGCTACAGTCCTGAATGTTTGCAAACGCTTTTAAGAAGCGGTTTTTTTTTGGTCATCTTTGTTGACAGTTTTGGGTATCCAAATCAGAAAAATAATGACTAATTTTCTTTTTTTAATGATTTGGCAAGGACAGAAATGGAAAGTATATTTAACTTTCTGTGGAATGTGAGATTTTTTTTTTGTTGTTTTCCAGCATCTTAAAAATGTATGAACTTCTCCAAGTGGAAATGTCCCACACCTAGAACTTTTCTTCCTCTGTCTCTCATGGACCCATAGTGGGTGTGTGCCAAGCAATGCTTAAAAGCAGCTGTTCCACACAGTGGTTCTCATTACTGAGGTCTCGCTTGTTCTTGCTTTACTCCTACATGTCACCTGTGCACATGGAATAATGCTTACATAGTCTCTACCTAATAATTTTTTGAGTATTTTCCTATCTGTTAATGTGTAGTTGCTCAAACTGTATTTTATATGAGGTCAAATTCTGGTACCCTGGTATATCAAGGAAGTATCTGGAAAATATCTTAAAGCATGTAAGGATGGAACTGCTGTCTGGGCCTGCTGAAGGCCACTTCTGTCATAGGTCTTTTATGCTGGAGCTGGGTCATCAAGAGGCCAAAGAAGGTCTTCATGGAGATCCTGATTAATTACCTGAACATCTTTCTTCTTCAGAAGAATAATTATTTATCAGGAGAGTGGGTGCTGAGTAGGTACTGGTTGTTCCATCCACAGAGAATTAAAATGACATCCTTTTTCTAGATGAAATTGTACTGCTATAGAGAGCATTTTATGCTGTACTTTCCCTCTGATTTATTAGACTGAAGACTTTCACTGGTTTCTTTTATAACAGTACTTCTGCTGAATGACAGATAGGAAAGCGATGCTACTGATTCTTCTTGGACTTTTGTTTTTGTTGCATTCAGTGGCATGCTCACCTTGCATAAGTTTGCTGCAGTGAGACCTTCAAAAGCAGCTGTGAGGTCAGGTTTTTGCTGCTGTGATTTACACATTGTCTGAATTGAAATGGAGGTTAGAGGATTTGTGGTTCATGTTCGGAAAATTTTAGAAGGACAACCTTACTGGTTCATTTGCATGGATATCCTTGAGGTTCTGCATGCATGAAGTGTTTCTGCTTAATTCCAAAAACAACCAGTTAGAATATGTTTGGTTTTGTTAGTTGCAGATTTTTCTGCCTGTAGAGTTCATTTCACTTATGATCAGAGTGAAATTTGCTCCTCCATCACCAGCACTGGGGAGGTTATCATTCATTTTGCAGTAGCTTTGATGAAGAGTGGGCTCTGTCCCATTGCTGGATTCCCCTGTAGGGATAATCTGGAGTCTAGGTCATCAATTTACCATCAGGAAAGCAGGTGAAGATCCTCACATTTGATCTGAATTGGATAGAAACTGACATGTATGTCAGTGCCCACCTGACTGTAAGAACATGGTCTATATTCTTCTGAGTAAAAGCTGGTAAGTGGACAAGTTGAACGTGACAGAAGCAGCCTTTGGCAGGAGCTGAGTTTAAGCACATTGGTAGGGAGCTGATTGCACTGTAGGAGCTGGTGCATGTTTTTAATGCCTGCTGTCCCCTCCTGTCTCTGCAGGGTGCACGCTGTGTGACAAGGCGTATCCATCAGACTGCCCGGACCACGGGCCCGTCACCTTTGTGCCCGACAGCCCAATCGAGAGCCGAGCCAGGCTGTCCCTCCCAAAGCAGCTGCTCCTCCGGCAGTCCATCATGGGAGCTGAAGCGGGTAAGGATCACATTACTGGGCACTTCGCTTCAGCACTTTAAAATACACTCACTGCTAAAATCCAAAACTGTAGGGAGATTAATGTGGGAAAGAAACACCACAAGAGAGAGATGCTTCCCTCTTCTGTAATCACCCTGACTTATATTATCCATGAGCTCCTTGTGGTCTGGTTGCTGCTTAAACTTCAGCTATACCATAGGGCTGCTGCCACAGTGTAGCACTTCTTAAGGTCAAGAAAGGTATGGTGTTTTTTTTATCATGCTCAACAGCCCAGGCACAGCTTTGATAAGAAAACAATGCAGCAATTGCAGTTTGGGGGAAGCTGACAATTAGAAGTCATAGAGGAGAATTCTGTCTGCTTGTTCAGGAGTTTGGTTTGCTACCTTCTGGGTGCTCTCATTGGAGTATTGATCACGAGTGCCTCTGTTTTTTTCCCCCCCTTCATTTACATTTGGCATGTAGACTGTGGCCTTGCCACTGGATGTGGACCTTGTTACTGTATTTCACGTCAGTGTCACCTGGAAATCAAAGAGTACAGTGCAGTACCCTAAGGATCTGAAGGCTAGAGAAGAATGTGATTATTGGCTTGTTTAGTGATGCTGCTTGTTGAGAGTAGATGACATCTGTTCTTTTCAAGCTGCACTAGTTTCCAGTTCCTAAGAGCTATTCAGTGTGTTCATGTAGACCTATATATATATATAAATGTTTAATAATAAATAATATACACGCAGGAATCCCTCTGCCCATGACAGAAATACAGCTGCCTCTGGGGAGAAATGCAGAAGCTGCTTAACAATGCCCAGCAACAATTCTGGAAATTCCTGGGGATTAGGTAGGCAAAATGTAGTTACTGAAACTAGTATTTTCTGCTTCTGCAGAAAGTGCCGTGAGACCTTTAATTGGTACAAGTGGCTAGGATATTAGTTTTATAGCTTACTGAAAAATAAATTACTTGCTTTTGACCAAATATTTGTAATGACACCAAAGCAGCTCCCATTAGTGTCATGTGGTGGTGGTGGTTCTTGTCTCTGCCATAGGTGTGTTTCACATGTGAAGTAGAAGCTTTGATGATCTTATGCATAGATATTACCTCTGGAGCATTATCTCATAAGCCTCCCACCTCTTTATTATGCATGATTAGTTATTTAAATAATTGATTTCTTCAGATTATGGTCTTCTAATGATAGGTGTGTGGACACGAGAAACCATTCCTGTGAGAACTTGTTTTGGACCTTTGATTGGGCAGCAGAGCCATTCTCTGGAGGTGGCTGACTGGACAGACAAAGCGGCCAGTCACATCTGGAAGGTCAGTCGTGTCACAGCTCACAGAGCCTGCCAGTATGCCTTTATCTGGTGAAAGCTACCACATGACAGCAACATTATCATCTTTGCCAAAAGTCAAAAGTAATGCAGTTTAATTGTTTAATTCTTAGCATCAGCACAGCAGAGCTGTATACCTTGCAGTATGCTGATAGTCAGTCCTGAAGAACAAAAAGCTTCTTTAATGCCTGCTCTTTTAAAGGGGTGTATGTGGTTTCAGTATTTGTGTGGAGTTGCCACAGAGATTGTGTATGAATTACTAGGCAGCAGTTTGTTTGTTTTGTATCTCTGTTCATTGAAAGTTCCCCCAGATGATGAATGATTTGTTTTAAGAAAGTCAATTTAAAGCTTTCTTTTCCCCATAATTTCATTTTCAGAAAGTAAATCTGACCTATATAAATAAAATATGTACTGTTTGCCCAGATTTTGTTATTCACAAGACTTGGTTTGTAAGAAATGCAGCCAAATGCATTTCTGCTGGAAGGTAAAGGTGAGAAGGATGCTGATAAACAGGTTTTCTTGCCTCCTGGGTAACAAAGGTCAAGGTGCCTGTGTGAAGAGGAAAGTAAGGAGTGAAAACAGGGCTGTGGTGTTGGCAGTGGCAATGGAGACTTCCTGGCTTGTTCTAGGTAGACACATCCTCTCTTAAAGAAAGAAGCTGGCTTTCACTGCATTTATTGCTGTGTTTTGTCCTAAGGTTGCATTTGTCTTTCCTGGTAGATCTATCACAATGGTGTCCTGGAGTTCTGTGTCATCACAGCTGATGAAAATGAATGTAACTGGATGATGTTCGTACGCAAAGCCAGGTGAGAGCCACCTGGACTGTGCTAAGGAGCTTTGAGTCTGAGCTGCAGGCTCGTAGAAAGCTGTACTGGAGAATGAAGGTTGACCTTGACTGTTCTTTTGATTTTAATACTTTATTTACAAAGTGTCCCTGAGTTCTTTTGGCCAAGTTCCAAGCCCCACAGCTTGTGAGACCTGTCCCTTTCAGTCTGTGATGAAAACTATCCAGGCTGGCTTAAGTATTGCTCCATCCATGGTCCACTGAGAAGGCTGAACCTTTCTTATATCTCTGTGGCACAAAGTAGGTTTCTCCTGCAGTTCGTTTCATTGTTCCTATATGCAGGAGTCAAGAACTGTAATGTTTAATCTCCCACTGCAGTGGGGCAGACCTTTTGCTGGTTTCAGATACTGGGAACAAACATATGCAAGATACTGCTTCAAAAAAGATGAATGACCGCATCTTGAAACTGGTCCTCAAGAGGACTTTTTAAAGATAATGTTGCTTCAAGACATTACTGATATTTTTTCCATCATGCATTCTCTATTTCTTAAGGGATATATCTATGTAAATGAATCTATGTGTCTGAAGAATCTAAGTGTATGAAAAATACATAGATTTTTGTAGTTTCTTAGGAGATCATAAACTCATTTCTCTCAGCCCACTCAAATATCTATTGATAATTTTCTCAGAAGTGTTATGAGAAACACATAATTTGATGGAGGACTTTGTCTCTCAAGGTCTAGTTTTTCTTTCCTTTAATAAATAAGAACAGAAGTGACAGACATACAAGTTTTTATAATATGCTGACAAGCGCTGATGTTCCTATTACCTTTTTATAGGAATCTTTTCCCTTTTCCCTTCATTTTTTCTTTTCCACTCCTCTCCCTCTCCCTCTCCTCCAAAAGGCATTACTTTTGAAGGGCTTTTTTCCTTAGCTATTGTTATTGCTGTAGGAACCGGGAAGAGCAGAACCTGGTAGCTTATCCTCATGATGGAAAAATTTACTTCTGCACCTCTCGGGACATCCCCCCTGAACATGAGCTTCTGTTCTATTACAGTCGGGACTATGCACGACAGCTTGGTAAGTAAGAGCTCTTTTTTCTTGGCTTTGCAGGGAGTATCCAGCTTGAAATCCCTTTCAGTGCCATCTCTGGGCTTGGGACTGCATTATGTACCTTCTCAGTTCCCATTGGTGCATGTCATAGTTTCCTTTAACATTTCATTACTACAGAGTACCATAATTTAAAAGAAACATTTCCCTACATAATTCCACTGATCAGGAGTAAAAGATTTTGAATTTTTTTTTTAAAGAAAAATAGTATTCTGTTCATCCAGGGCTAAGGGAGTTTTGGAGCTGAAGATGGTCCTATCCTCCCCCCAGCTGGGATTGTGATAATTTAGATTTGGGTGAGCTGTGCTCAAATCTGTTCCAGAGTTTGGCCCCTCAAAACATTTTAAATGACCTACCTGAAACAGCTGGAAAGCAACACCAGACAAAGGTGAAAGAAAAGAACAAAGGTGAAAATCTCTGCACCTGGCTTTGCTACCACAGAGTAAATGTTAAAGTGGTCCTTGTTCAAGCTCTGTTAGGCTTTACTGTGCCTCAGTACAAGTGATGTTTTTGTGCCCAAAGGTGTCCCTGAGCATCCAGACGTGCACATCTGCCACTGCGGGAAGGAATGCACTTCCTATGTGGACTTCAAGGCCCATTTGAGCAGCCATATTCACAACCACCTGCCCAGTCAGGGGCACAGCAGCAGCCACGGGCCAGGCCATGGCAAGGAGAGGAAGTGGAAGTGCTCCATGTGCCCCCAGGCTTTCATCTCCCCTTCCAAGCTGCACGTGCACTTCATGGGGCACATGGGCATGAAGCCGCACAAGTGTGATTTCTGTAGCAAAGCTTTCAGCGATCCAAGCAACTTACGGACACACCTCAAGATCCACACAGGTGAGAGCTTTGTACAGGTGCCTGTGTGAGGACAGGTGAGAGGGTGAAGGTCAAGTTACAGGCCAGTAGACAGTGTGGGTATTTTTGCCTCTTTTTTTTTCACTATTCCTTATTGGGAAATCACAAAATTCTAATTACAAAGCTAGAAAAGAAATAAAACTGGGAGTGAAGTGCTCTAAAGTCAAGCACAGGAAGCTGTAGGCTCAATAGCCAGGCATTTTAATGGACTGATGAAATATTAACGTTGTATACACAACCACAGAATACTCAGTGGGGTGGGATTCAAGTGGTATTCAAACTTAGTCTGAACTCAGTAACATGCGGGGGTTTTAAACTATTTTTGGCAAAGAATAACAGAAGTATTGATAAGTTGAAAAATGGAATAAAACATAGCAGTTTTCAAAGGGCCACTGAGATTTGTACCTGTGTGTTTGTTAGGTAAGAGAACTTGTTTTTGCAGACAAAAGCAATGCAGTGCATCAAATGTGGTTGGGCTCCAGTAAGGCATCAGATACAATTCCTGTGGGAAATCAGTGAGGATAGGGATGTACTAATGTACAGTAACTAAATGGTTACCGTGGTTACTGTTACAAAGGAAGCTACTATTGTTTTTACTGAAGAATTCATCTTGAATAAGACTAATCTTTTTAAGCGTTTGCCTGAATCTCTTGGTGGAAAAATGTGCAGAGCTGCTGGGGGTGTTTTGAAATCCAGAACAAGGAGGCACAGTTGGTGTGGACAATTAGCACAAACCCCACCTCACAAGAAAGGCTGGCTGACCACAAGCACTGGAGAAACAAGCAGCAGTGTTTAGAAGGATGAAGTGCAGAAAGGTGCATCACACTAGTGCATCAGTGGTTTGAAACAGTATCGTGGCATTGGGGGCATGGAGTACGGAATGAAAAGCTTTGGGAATGATGAAGTCAGCTGTCTGGTTTTTTGCATAGCTAAATATAGATTGGAACCAAGTAGGCCTTTATGCTGAGTCTGAAGGAACTGCAGGAGAAAACAAGTCCTGTTCACAAAAAATCTGCCTTTCGTCATGGTAAAATTTAATTTTTCAGCAATGGTCAGGGTTGTTTGCTTACTGCATTTCTTGGGACACCAAGTGTTAATCTGTGGGTGTCCCTGTGTACTCCTAGGTCAGAAGAATTACCGCTGCACCCTCTGTGACAAATCGTTCACGCAGAAGGCTCACCTGGAGTCGCACATGGTCATTCACACTGGGGAGAAGAACCTCAAGTGCGATTACTGCGAGAAGCTCTTCATGCGCAGGCAGGACCTCAAGCAGCACGTCCTCACTCACACACAGTAAGTGACCTCACAGGAGCTGTTGGAATGGCTAGTGCAAGAAATAATGAACAGCCCAAGACAGAATCTCCAGTTTGCAAATAGTTTGGCCTAGGGAGCATAGGTGGGTTCATCCTCTGAAATGACAGAGAAGTCAGTTCTAGTGTCTGCAGTATTTCCATGACACAGTAAATTCAAAGTGTGCTCCTTGTGTTGTGAAATGGCAGTCTGGAGTGTTCATAATTTTGAGGAGAAAGAGGGGTTGTTTGATTTATATTTCATTATTTGCTGAGAACTGTTTCCATGTCCCAATGTGATCAAAAAAGACAAACTTCTCAGTGCTATTGTCACCGAGGACCCTGTTAGTGAACTCCAACTGTTTGCTGTAGGAGTGTGATGCCACTCTTCCCAGCCCTTTCCTCCCCTTCCCCGCCCTTTCCTCCCTCCAGGTCTCACTCGCATGCTTGCTCTCCTGCTCCTCCTGTAGGCAGATTCCTACCCACAGCCCTCTGCCAGGCCAGGTCTTTTGCTCTGAGAATCTCTCCATCCTGTACTTTTATTCCCAGGCTAAGGTCCTCCTTAAAAGCTGCTTGCCAAAGCTAGTCCCTTTGCTTATTTCATTTTCAGCATCTGGTTTTTGTACGCACTTGGAATCCATTGCTGCTTCTGTCATGCTGCCTAGGAGCCAGTGTAGTGCAGCCAGACGAGTGAGAGAGAGGCAGACAGAAACACAGACTCGTTCTGCTGCTTGTTCCTACCTACCTACTGCTGGGAGGTATTTTGCAGTGTCATTACAGAATGTGTTGCAGTCTGGTAAGCTCCTCTGCATTTACAGACTGAGGGTTGTTAAAATGCAGGAGCCTTGTTTCCTTACTTGTTCTTCCCTGCCTCCTCCCCACCTGCCTTTATGTAGGGTGGGAAGGAAACTGACCTTTTCATCAAGGGTGATATCTCTGTCCTTGCTAGAACGTGGACCTTAATCAACATTTTAATACCAGCTGTCTTGTGGCAGGAGCAAACTCACTTTTTTGTGTCTTGCAGAGAACGGCAGATCAAGTGCCCCAAGTGTGACAAGCTGTTTCTGAGGACAAATCACCTGAAAAAGCATCTCAATTCACATGAAGGAAAGAGGGACTATGTCTGTGAAAAATGCTCCAAGGCTTATCTAACCAAATATCACCTCACTCGACATTTAAAAATATGTAAAGGCCCCACATCCAGTCTGTCAGCCCCAGAGGAGGAAGAGGAGGAGGATTCAGAGGAGGAATTAATAGACTCTATGAGGACTGAAGACTGTAGGATTAACAATGGAGTCTATTCAACAGGTGATGTTCTCTCTGGACACAAATGAAGAAGAGAGGGAAACTTTCTTGGATATTATTAATAGGAAGGAAAAAACCCTCTTCCTTGTTTCCCCAGTCACCAGTGTATGTCAGGTGAGGAATTTTCCTTCTGTTTTTGTCTCCACACTACTACCACTTATCTGTAGCCAGAACACTGAACAAGACTGGACCATGCACGTACAAGTGAAGAGTTGCTAAGAAGGAAATGTGAGGCAAGATTTCTTTCATACATGCTGTGCATACTCCAAATCACTCAGATTAATCCATCCAGTGCCAGGACACGTGACACACCTCGCATAACCCTTTGAGCAAAGAGCCATGAACCAGAAATGTAGCTGAGGGGCTGCAGTGACCTGTAAGCCAACTGTCCTTAACTGCCCAGGGTGTGATGTGAAGAGAAACAAGGAAAAAATGGTGGTGGAACTTTTTAACTGAAGGATGTGGTTTGGCACAAAGCAAAGACTTCTCAATGCTCAGGTTTCCTTCTTAAAACAAAACCTTTTGGTTAAAAAAAAGGCCAGTGAAATCAGCACTTCCATACAAAGTATCCCACTACAGAAAATCAGACATTGGTTTTTGGAGAACAGTTATCCCCTCTTCTCCCTCAAGTTCACAGCCCAGAGAGGCAGGTGAAGAGATAAAACTGTATGGACTCAGTAAGGAAGGGGCTTACAGACGATCAGGCAGTGTTTACAGTATATGTTACTTCTTGTGCTGTAAACCTTTTACCACCTAGAATGATGGGAGGTTTGCTGCTAATATTATTTATGGAATGAAGATTATTACATTTGGTTGTTCTTTTAAAATTATTAAAAATGTGGCTCTTCTCTAATGTTCCTTTTTAATATTTACATATGCTGAAAAAGAATGTTCCTATTTCTGATAATGATGCTAAGAGAAGTAACACCACCTTTTAATCATCTGCCTCTCCCAGGCTTTCCTGGGACATGGTATGTGTAGGAGCACCTCCATGAACTCTGATTTGCTGTGTCACTCCTCTGGCTGTGCTGCAAAAGAAGATTCAGCTGTTCTCTGACAAGGTAATGGGAGGTTCCCTTGGAAAAGAGGCTCTGCTTTGGGCCCTAAATAGGCTAAGCTCTCCCTGTATGCTGCAGTTCCTAGAGAGCTCACAGGGTTCTTAAAACCTGAAAATGCTTGCCTCAGATCAGTATGTGACCAAAAAGCTCCAGAGAGATAGGTGCTGCGATCTTGGTAAATCCAGGGAAATATGTGTTGCTTCCCGTAATGCAAGTTCTCCCAAAATCAAAAAGCAACTTTGAGAGCTACACTGCCAATTATATTACTGGGGTAGAGGTAAGAGAAGTCACTTACCCTCAAAGATCTTGTCACAAAGCATTTATTTAAAATTAAAGCTTTGATAAACTTGGAAGTTTTCAATGGAGAGCAGTTAAACAGCAGTGGTTCTGGTACATACACCTTCTTAAGCATCACAAAAGCATTTGTTGTCCACACATCATTCTCTACTGCTTGGCAGAGGCAGGATGGAGGCAGGAATCCCAGCACATCCGGAGTATTCTTGGTTCCTGCAGAGCCATGCTGAACACCTTCACCAGACTACAAACAGCTGAAGTAGCTTTAAAGCAGCCAGTTGCCCTCAAGGGATAGGAAGGAAAATTACAGACTGGCCTTTTCCCCAGCTGCAGTTTGTAGGGGCACAATTTACCTGTTTTACCTCACCAGCATGAACTACAGTGAGTTAGGGTGAAAAGCAGCGGGAAGAGCTTGGCAGCTGTATGATCCTACAGATGCTTTGGCATCAGTGGATTTAATACCCAGGGTAATTTGCAGCAGGAACACTCTACAGGCACCTTCAGTATGTGCAGAGGGCAAGTGCTCAATGGAAGGTAAGAGCATCAATTAAGTTCCTGAGGTAAAGCAGGTGGGTGTTACATTATAAATGCAAGGAAATTATTTGAGTCATATTCCTTGATTAGGTTCCTGATTCTGCAAACAAGGGGCTTAAGTTGGTGGTTAAACTGATACTTAAAATTTTCCTCTGTGCCATCAGGTGTCAGACAGAAATGACTGAACAGAGTTAAGAACATAACAGAGAAAGCTTTTCAGTGACCAGCTGGGATCCCAACCCCCACTTTGTGTCCTGACAGCCTCTCATCCTCCTTGAGTAGCAGCTCCTTATTTCAGTTCAAATTCTCTTGAAATACATCTGGAGTGTGAAGAAAAAACCCAATACTGTGTGCAGTGCCGCTGAATTTCAGGCGCTGTGGAACCTGGAAAAAGAAACCCCCAGTCTTGGTGGGATAGAGCTGGGTTATTTCTGGTTTGATACTGGTGATATCTGTGTTAGAAATACATTCCAAGATTCTGCTTGGAGACTTCAACTTGTTGTCTGAGAACTAGTCTTAAGATTAAAAAGTTACATGGAAGATCTGTCAAAATCTGTAAACCTAGCCTCAAATTAAGGATAAATTATTTATTTAGACTTGTAATTTAAGTCAATTCATCTTTTGTTTATTTATTACACAACTGTTGTATGAAATATTTTTCCTTATGCCCTTAGAAAGTAGAAGGGCAAAACTCTCTTTGTAGTATTCAACAAACTTCTGTGGTCACAGAATGCTTTTCTAGTGACTGTTCCATTTTATGTATCAGCTTTACATATGGTAGCCCCTGTTTCAGGGATCATTATCTCAGGCTAAAGCAAGTGATTCAATCTTTCAGAACTGGTAATAGAGGCAGGAGCTTAGACCTTAACCACACCACCACCTTTCTTTGGCTGAGATGAAGAAGCTTGCAGATTGCAAGGCACCGGAGTCGTTCACATGAACTCTCACTGAACAGGGGCATTTGCAGAATACACATTAGTTGTAGTCCCATTAAGTACTTTGATTTTTTGGTGTTTGGTCCATCATGATTCCATTGCTGTCTCCAAATCATTGCTGCTTCTGCTGGCTGTGGAGCTGGAAGCCACAGAGTTTGCACTAGCCAGGACGAGCCTCTCTCTGTTTCCAAAAACTTCATTCACTGCAACACAAATGGAATTGCTTCCATGTTACTCTCCCAGAGGAAAGAGGAGTACAGCAGGGACAGCCTGGTGAGCACCATGGAATGGAAATCCCAACTTGCTGTACTTTCAAAGCTCTTCCCCTTAGCCCAAGTATGGAGTTGAACCTAAAGGTCAGAAAATTGCCTGCCTATGATAATTCAATTACAAGTTCTGTTATTTTTCTTCCAGAGCATCTAGAGGTTTCCTCTACATAATTCTGTACCTAAGTACTGTAAAATTGATGAGGTTTGAAACCACATCATTAAGTTTAAATAATTTATTTCTGGTTTTAGTCTCTGGTTCCCAATAGGCTCTTAAAAGCCTTCTCCAAAAAAATCATGCTGCTTAGTTACAGGTAGCTACAAGTGATCAAAACCAGTCCTCACTTTTCTTCCCATAAGTACTCAAAAATATGATGCCAAATCACATCAAGACTATCAAGAAAAAAACAAAAATAGGTATTATAAGAAATAAGGTATTACACATCAGCTGCAAGAACATAAATCGTACCAAGTGTTCTCCAATTTAGAAAAAAAACACCATGTTTTTTTAGGCTGAAAATGTGACCACACATACAGTCTTGGAGTATTTAAAAATACTAACCTATGGTTTTCTGTCAGAGTCACAATGCATTACTGAATACAAATACACCCTGCAAGCAAGGGGAGAACCACAACATTCAAAGAAATTAGAACATTACCTGCAGAGATCTTGCTTATATCCCAAACACGCAGCCCTTCCCTCTCTCCTCCAAAGGCAAAGACAAATGGGAAGTCAGGGCAGCAAGCTGCACAGAACAGAACTCCCTGGCAGGGTGGGAGAAAAAAAAGAAAATTTTTGTTTTAAATCTTAAAATTAATTTGTCATCTGAAAATACTTTCACCAAGCAAGTTTTAACAAATTTAATTAAGTTTCCGAAACTTCTTTTGTAAAAACATAAAATGAAAGTCAAGAGCTGCTAATTATAAACAGTTGTTCACATCTTTTTCTTCAATGTAGCAGATGCAAGCTGGAGCACCCATAGTTCTACTCAGAACATTGTATCTGGAATTTGGGACTCAGGCTTTAAAGCACTCTGCCAATTCCATATGGAATACTGCACTGTCATGAGAATGATTTACCCAGAATATATTTTTCCCTATGAGACTTTAGGTAGAACAAGATTTAAACTAGACAGAAAAAGCAGACAGTTTATATATAAAACTTAGTAGCATCAATACATAAATATTACTATACCATTTTCATATCCCTGGAATGGACTAAACTTGGTCTGTCTCCCAGGATATCCCAAATTTTCACATATTTGTCAGCAGATGATGTCACAAGGCACCCTTTGATTTGACTGCTTAGTTGTAGCCCTGGAAGATGAAGAGTGCAGCAGCGTGAGAGCAACAGGCAATCCCCATTTCACAGAGATTGGGATACATTTTGAAGTGAAGATACGAGAACAACCCAAATACACTCCTCACACTAGAGCAGAACATTAATGAAAGTTCCAAGCTGCCACTTTAGTGAGAGCCAAGGGAACCATGCAGGCCTATTTTGCCTCCCAATCCCCTCAGCAGAGATTTGTTTCACATGCCAGCTACCATGATTAGCATGCACAACTTACTTGTTAAACAAAGAATCACTACACCTCAGTGCTATGGATTAAAGGCATCTTCCAGATGTGCCTTGCCCACTTGGAACAAACAGGACACAAAGGCAATTTACCTGACACCTCTTCGTCGTGAGCTTTCAGAGTAAATAGAGGCTTATCAGCACGAGCATCCAGACAGTACACAAAGCCATCGTCTGTGCTTGCCTAAGGAAACCACAGCATTTAAACAACAAACAGCCACCATCACTCATCTGGGAAAAAACTGCCAGTGAAGTAACACCCACCCTCTGGTAAACCCCTCTGATCTGAGGCAGACACTGCTTCTCCCTAGGACATGTTAGACTGTTCCCAGGCCTGCACCCCCAAAATCAGGCTCCACCCAGCTGGTACCCCAGCTAGTCTACGAACCTCAATTATGCTGCACCGATGACATGGAAGTTTTAATCCCATGCAAACTTCTTAAAGTGTATTTTGAAGAGAGTTGCCCCACTAAGTTTGGTCCTCAGGTCAGGCAATTAAATACACGGCCTTCAGTCTCTTTACCGTCAGTTCAAAGTTTTGGAGCCATCAGTTTTTGCACAGGACTACTGACAGGAGTCCTGTGCAAAACTAAGTGTGATTACACTAGGAGAGATCTACATAAAACCAACAGAGCTGAGCAGCCACTTCTGTTGGCTGTATACACAAAGCAACAGAGAACTAGACAGCCATTGAGATAACAGGGAAGATTTGTTGCAAATTATTCTGTTGCAAAGTTTTATTACAAAGACTCAACAACACCAAGATATTTTTCCTTTATACTCTAGGTGGCTGTAGGTCTCTTCTCCCAGGTAATAAGCAATAGAACAGAAAAGCTGCACCAGGGGTAGTTTAGATTAGATATTAGCAAAAATGTCTTTACTGAAAGGGTTGTCAAGCAGTAGAACAGGCTGGACAGGGAAGTGGTGAATCCCCACCCCTGGAGGTATTTAAAGCCGTGTCGATGAAGCACTTATGGACATGGTTTAGTGGTGGACTTGGCAGTGCTGGGTTAACATTTAAACTCCATCTCAGAGGACTTAGTTCTAACCTAATGGAGTGGATCACTCCATACCAGCCAGGAGGACAGTGCCCTCTAGCGCTGACTTGAAACACTGAATAAATATTCAGGATCTTCGTTCTAATTAGCTATTTCTCAGCTGCAGTTCCTTCATTGCATGAAACACAACAGAAACTCTGCAAAGGAAAATGTATCCCAGCCACTGAACACTGCAACAACGTGACCAAGGTTGTCATCTCCAGAGTGAAAAAGCACCAGCATCAATAGCTTGTCTACTGTCACAGTGAAGATACCAAGTAAGTAGCTGGTCTAGAGATAGTTATTGAAAAAACTACCTAAAAATATCCTCCCCCAGACTGCATTATTATAATAAGCAGCACAAACCATCCAAATGTCCATCGGCTCAATTCTGATTCACAAAATAGGTTAACACAGGTTAAATGACATGGCAACAACTAACCAGAACAGAAAAGCAATACTCACCAAGAAATGGCAAGGTGAGAAATGATTCCAAATTACTCTCTCAACCTGACCACTAAACCGCCACACTCGATGGCTGTCCTGGGGGTTTCTGCAGTCATACAGCACTGCTGATCTAGGAGATAAAGGGACAGGAAATAAAATTTAAAAAAAAATCAGGGCAGAACACTTCATTACATAGTTTGCTTTCTCACTGACATCTACAGAAGCTCCATGTAAACTATAATTGAAAAATTATTAAATGGAAACAACTTCACTACTTAGTCTTCTAATTCAGTAACAGATTAAAATCTTGCAGATAAGCATAAGATTTTTCCATGTGCTTCAAAGTTTCATCTTGGTTACCAACAGCCTCTCTCTATTGAAACTAAGCAGAGCTTGAATTTACGTAATACATAAGATACTTATCACATAGCAGACCATAATTATGCAAATATATCACTTAATTATGAACAGACTTCAGTAAACTCAAGTAATGATGCATTAATTAGGAAATAATTTTGTCATACACATGCATACATTTTCAAATATGCTTAATAAAAAAGTAATTTCTAAAAATTGAACAATCTTAACCAATAGTTGGAGAAACAGTACTCCACAAAGGAGAAAGAGTGGATGGCAGTCAGTGGGTCCTCTGGAATTCTTTACAGGCACATGCTCAGCTGAGTGGCTGCAGAATCTGTCCCAACTCAAAAAGCACCTTGGTGCAAATGCAAGGGAGGAGTGGTCATGTCAGTTCAGCATCATCTCACCACTATCAACATCCTCAGTGTAACCCACTGCCACTCAATCATATAATTAAAGAAGTGTGATGTAGGTTTCCCAGATCTTTTACTTGACACAAACAGAAACTTGACACAACAGTTTCTTTAAGTCTGATTTCCAGGTTGTGAAGGCATTGCCCAATGCTCACTGAATTGCCTGTGGTCCTGCAAGGCTTTGCAGAAAAAATGCACAAGGGCACTCTCTTAGTTCATGGATAACACAGTGGTTTAGAGGTGTCCATGGTATCAAAGGGGCAGCTAAAAAGGGATCAGCAGCTGGTCACTGCTTGGACTTAATGCTTCCTTTTATTAAAGGAAGTCGAGAGGGAAAAGACAGAAGCAGCTTCCTAACAGCAAAAGGTCCTCCTCCAATACTTCGGCAAATGCAGCAAGAACAAATAGAAGCCAGAGAACTTAAAGGCTTGGCTAAAGATTGGCAAGTCTATAAATTATTTTAACATAAGGACAAAGTCCTAAAAGCAGAATAAAAAAATCAATGTAAGAAAATCATGGTGATAGAATAAAATTTGAAAGTTACTCCATTGAGATGGGAGAACAGAGAGGGAGTTTTTTGGCTGGCAGGACTTAGAAGAACTGGCAGCCACAGAGTAGACCAAGTGTGCAGACACAAACCATTTCCCAACATCTCCAGGCTGCAATCACAGGAGACAGCCCATTACTCTTTGGCTGTGTCTATAGAGGCTGGAAGGAGAGAACTGGAATTTTAAAGTCCCTTGCGCCTCCACCCTGGCCTTACTGGCTGGCAAAACTTGGGCAATTTTCACAGGAATAAACAGTGACACGTTCCCAATGAAGAAAATGCCATAAGGCCAAATTAAGAAATAAATTTGGTTTGGAGCAGGCAGACACCTGGCACAGAAAATGTCAGTCCAGATGGTTAAAGCATTTGCTACCCCTGAAAAAGAGGTAAGGAAAACTACATCCCAGCCATATGCAAACCTGGCTTCCTTGCTGGAAAAAATAACATTACTCAAATTGGCAGAGTTATAAAAAAAAATGAAAGAAAGACAAGGCTTAAATGCGTATGAATACTCTCCCAGGTGCAACATGTGAAAACATGACCCTGACATACTTATCAAACGATCCAGAAACGAGGGTCTGAGTTTCAAACGGATGAAACTGCAATGTTTGGACCTAGATAACAGAAGATTTTATGTAACACACATATACAAGAACTTTTTTGGAACAAAGCACAACCATCCCACTCAGATTGCTCAAAATCAGTGCAAGAGATGTGCATTACTTCAAACACCCCCACCTGGTGAAAACAAGATATCATCCGATATAATCTGACTGAACAGAACCCCATGCCCCTTTTCTGCCCTAGATATTGAGAAGAGAAGAGAAGAGAAGAGAAGAGAAGAGAAGAGAAGAGAAGAGAAGAGAAGAGAAGAGAAGAGAAGAGAAGAGAAGAGAAGAGAAGAGAAGAGAAGAGAAGAGAAGAGAAGAGAAGAGAAGAGAAGAGAAGAGAAGAGAAGAGAAGAGAAGAGAAGAGAAGAGAAGAGAAGAGAAGAGAAGAGAAGAGAAGAGAAGAGGGAAAAGGAAAAGGAAAAGCTGGAGGTAAAAGAATATCTGCTTCCAGTTTGGGGAAAAAGGCAGATGGTAACAATGAAAATCAGGAGTTTGTCAAGGGCAGTGACTTTGTTAGCAGCAAAATAAGGTTACAGCTATTAATAACTAGCTTTTCCATTTTAATTACTATGGGATTAATTCATTTCTGAAGTACCCATCACTATGGTATTTTAGTGTCATTTATTTTAAACCTTTTCACCTAGAACAAACTGTAACTGACACTCATTGTTCCCTTAAGAGAGTTATAGTTTGACCTATGTTCAGACATCTATTTTTGTATCTTACACCAGCACTATTATATTCCCTACCATTAGGGCCAATACACAAAACGTATTTTAGAAACTGTTACAAAGCTTTTTAAATTTGCTCAAAGAAAAGTTAAATAACATTTTAAAAAGCAAATACAGTGCTGTTTGCAAAAGCAACTAATTAATAAATTAAAATAATTCTGCACAGATGTTAGAAAATTAGAGGATTGTTCTTCTGAGGGTTCACTACCAAGCAGCAAATGAAAAACTGCAGTTAACATTTTTCTTTGTATTCTACAGTGGAAGAAACACAGCAATTATTCCATACCTTGTCTGTATGCAGTGTCAGGCTGGCTGCTGGCTTACCCACAGCCATGTCCCACAAAATCACTGTGTTGTCAGCAGAGGCACTTGCTAAAACATTCCTGATAATGGATCAAAAATTAGTTTTAAAATTCTTTCTACAGATACAAACAAATAATGGTAAAAAATCCAAAATACACACAGTGCCGAATTCTGAGAACAAGTACACTGTGGTCTGTAGATGATTCCTCTCAAGCCTGAGGGATAACTCCCTAAAGGCAATTCTAAGTTTTAAGTAAAGATTATAAATAGGCTATATTACATTACATTATAGAACACTTATAACAATGACAGCTCTGCTTCTATTTCCCCTGACATTACTTACAATACCTTTGACTCAAAGATTTCTCAAACAAAACAAAGTAATAAAGGCTTTGAAGCACATTCTTTCCTTTGACATTGAATAGTATTTTTAAACACTACCTATGCTACTTTGTTCTGTTTGCATATGCATGCAGCCAAGAACCTGACAAACCTGTTTGTGAAATATTTTGCTCTTTAATATCTGTTTATATTCCTACTGAAGACACAACATTATATCCTTTGTAGACTGCTGAATATAACCCCTAAAATTTCAGTTAGTTTACAGACCCCACATTTCAACTTGAATTTGACCAACTATGTTAACAGCGATAAAAACAGCTTATAAGTTTTATCAGAAAGAACAAATCAAAACATCCCTAAATGCCTGTCAAGCACATACTACATTTCCGAGAACTGCTTTATTGCTTTTAAAATCAGATTTGTTACCTCAACATGTTGTTTCTGATTGAAACTGTTTCCCCTCCCCTTTTTATATTAACCAAGTGTTTCTGACTGAAAGAGTTAACATTCTCCTGGAAATGCTGTTTTCCCAAGCAATGTTACAAAGGAAAGTTAAGCAAATGCATAGTGAAGGCTCTAAGAACATTTTACAGTAACACCACTATGACCTACAGGCAGAAAGTTATTTGTAGAGAGTTGTCACAACATGCCTTGCTTAAAACAAAGAAACGACAACAAAACATTTTATATACAAGCTGCTCCGAGGAATTCCTCGTTTTCTCCATAAATTGCCCACTTCAGGGCTGGTTTTATTTCCTGAAAGACCTATCAGTATCAATGAATTTGTAACTCAGCACATTAGAGAATTATGCATTTCAAACTTAACTGAAGCCATATTTTTTTTCATCCTTGTCTGTATTATCACCAGACTATTCCTAGGTACATGAAAGCTCCTCTTTTGTAAGAATGATGGACTGATCACTGTCACACGGTGCGTATGTGTCTAATTTAAGAACACTGTACATTAGGACTGCAATTTATATACATTTACTGAGGTCTGTGTGGGTGTTTTCTTCATCAGTGTCTAGATAAGAATGCAGTACAAGGGAAGGCTCACACCTGCACATCAGAATATTCAGAGTCGTCTTTGTACATGTTCAAAGGCACAGGCATTTATGACAGAAGAAAAAAAAAATCAGCCTGTGTCTAACTGAAGCAGTTTCAAGACCCCTGCTGAGGATCCTCTGACAGATGAACTGTTAACAACAACCTAAGTGATAAAAAACAGCAGCATCTTTACTTCAGTCAGCACACTGTCCTTGACCTCTGCCCCAGGATGGTCCAGCTTTGTGTTGCTTCTATAGCAGCACTTCATTTCTAGTTAATTCAGGCAATTTTCTCTGCCCAGAGGCCAGAGGCATTTCTGAGAGGTAACTGAGCTATTAGGGCTTTTACACTCTCTTTCCTGTTCACAGTTCTGGGGCAAAAGCCAGAAAGAAAAAAAAAATAGAATAGCAAGGACTTTCTTCTATAAATCTACTTGTCTCTGTTGAAATGGTGGTTTAGGCCACTGGCAGACCACCATAGCTCTGGGCAGTCCTTCTGCTTCTCCGTTTGAACAAGTGAAATGTAGACAATTTATCAAATGGCTCACACCCACCTTTGCTCTGCCCTCATTTGGACAACCTGCAAATCAAAAACGACCTGCAGCAATATACAAGTATTAAAAAAATAAAAATAAAAATCAAGAACTCTAGTTAAAAAAAATAAAAAGAAGTGCATTTTTAACAATGCATTCATTTCAGCAGTGCTTTCAAGTTCTTTTGATTTTGTGTGAAAACTGTATGCCTAATTGAGACCGCAATTTTCCAACACCCAGTGTTATTCAAGTATTCTTTTACCTGCTTTGTTTATTCCATGAAAGATCAAGCACAGCATCAGTATGTCCTTCAGTCCCTTCTGAAGATAAACTCTGTGTACACACACGACATAAACAGACTTTTGAAAATTACAGCTTCAGTGCAAATCAAGCATTTCTCCACATTAAGATGAATTCCCTAAAGCCTTCACAAACAGTTTCATATTAAATTACTCTCACTTGCTGCAACACAGCTTTTGAGAGAACCATCTCTGCACCACCTGCACCCTGCCTCCTACCCCAGATCGCAGATTCCTCCAGCTGCTGGGTTTACAGAACTGGTTATTCCCTCCAGGCTAGTAAAAGAAATCTCATTATTTCCAGTTAATGTGCAACTTCTTCAGCTTCTTTCTAAACTCTCCTGGCAGTTCCCTCTCTCTCCTCCCAATTAAGTGAGCTTGGATCCTTGCAACTGCCAGTTCCGACAACTTCCAATTTTAAATAGTTAAGATTCAAAGTTTACTGGGACACAACTCCACTCCTGTTCTGCTCTTAATTCCAGACTTTAGTTATTTGGAGAACAATTAACATTTTAAATATTGTAGGGGGGAAAAAAGAAGGCATTATCCCTGCAATAAATTTCCTCCATCCAACCAAGGTAAACACTTACTTTCTTTCCTTTCTTTTTCTTCTTTTTCTCTTTCTTGCCTCCAAGAGAAAAGACTGGTTCCAAGGATTCTACTACATCAAGGTCCCAAATGTCAATGACTGGGGTCATGTTACCCACTGCAACATAATTTCCTACAAACAAAAAACCACATTTATTTAGTTATTAAACAGTCTATTTGGCAATCCAGCTGTTCCTTATTTCTTTCGTTCAGTAAAACTTATGTGACACAATTTTCTATTTGAATGTATTTATGTTTAAAACTGGCAAGGAGCTATTTAAAAATATCAGCTGACAGCAGATGTTGCCAGAAAAAAATTTACTTGCTCTCCTTCCCCTTCAGTACAAGTAACTGTTCAAACAAGCTGTATAAAGTTGCATGTTTTGTTTGTTTTTGAAAGGAAAAAAACAAACAAAACTAAACCACATCCCCTGTACTATGGAAGAAAAAAATCTGAGAAACACAGGAAAAATGTTACTAAACACATAAATATATAAAATATATATAAATTTTCCATGGTTTACATTTAATTAACTGCACTGGACATAAAAAAATTTAACAAAAGCAACCTTTCGTTTGCAAACAGAAAATAAAGCAGATTTTAGAGATTGCTCTGGTCTGCTAACAGTAACTTAATTGTTTGCAATAAAATCAGTATTTTAGTGAAAGCCTTTGTTACAGCAGCATTACTGAGATGACTGTATTACCAAGAAAAAAACCTAATATTCACATCTTGGTTATGTCAAGTCAATATTATCCTGACATTAACACTGATTTTATTTCTTTGTACTGCAGGAAGAATTTATTTAGTGACAACATTACACTTACATGCTTTTCAAGCAAAAATTTTTTAACTGGACACTGATAGTATCCTTTGTAATTTACCTGTTGATTCATCTGGACTAGGATCAAAATTCAACCACTCCAGACTCAGAGGGTAAGCAGGCAAGATAATGTCATGATGGACATAAAATGAGTCCTCTTCATGATTATAAACTGAAAAATAATTAAAGTTATGCAAGATATCAGTGAAGATGGAAAGCAAAAAACTAGGAGCAGGTCACTTCTACAAAAGGCAGTTGTGGAAAAAACAAAATTCTCAAGGAGATTTAGAAGGAAAATTCACAGAGTCTTCAGTTTTACTGTAGAGGCCAGACCCTCTACAAATGTTATACCTCACAGAATTACACAAAACAAACATTCTTCTGTGCACTTTGCGTAAAGGTGTGACAAGTTCAGTCAAGGTTCAATACTTTTACTTTGTTTGTAAGATCTCTTCATAGTATGTGCTCCATATCCAGCACTTTCTGCATCAGGATACATTCATTTTAGAGGACTAGCAATCAAAAAAAATTATTCCAGATGAAGTTGAAAGAGAAATTAAGGTAAAAAGACAAAGCAGAGGAAGGTGAAGAAGTCAGAAGTTACCTTTAGCAGATGGCAACTGAGATACAGGAAAAGTTTTGGTAAAGCAGCCATTTACTAAATACAAATTCACTGTAGCCAGCTATTTTTCTCCTTATAATAAAATAACTTACCAATTGGACAGCAGAGAAAACCCATTAATTATTTTAATAACATCCTATCACACACACAAAATCACAGTGCATGTGACAGATGTTCAGATACTAACTGAAGTCTCCAGTTAACTAAGTTATCTTAGTAGTCAACTAAGACAAGGTTACCCAATTTTAGAAACTGCAGAAGCCTTTGCTATTGTTCTCTAAGTTTATATTGGGTATAAACTTACAGTTAATAAAATTTGTAAACACCTCCAGACATAGAAAATGCCACATGCTGGTATCTGAAGAGATGCTTTTACACATTTTGGTCTTGTTGGTTGCTTAAAATTAAATACTTTGCCTACAGAAACACAGACCACAGCACAAGTGGCCAGAAACATTCCCAAAAAGAACCACAGTAAGCAAAGATGATAATGTTAGCACGTCCAGTAATATTTATTGGCTGCAACAGAAAAATTTTTACACAGCATAAGTAAACCTATTTCTAGAACAAGCAGTATTCAGGCTAATCCTATTAGGGATTATCTCTCCTAGACCATGATGATAAAGGTACTGGTTCAGCAGTAGAAAGCCCACTTAAAGAGCAAGGAGAAAGCTAAATAAAAAACAACAACAACAACAACAACAAAAAAAAAAAAAAAAAACACCAAAAAAACCCAAAGAAAACCAACCAAAAAACCAAAACAAACTTCTGGAGGATGCTTGCAGGATATGGAAAGTAAGACTGGAATGAAGAGCTTATGTTCAGAGAATAAAAATGCCATCATATTTCCTAAAAGTTTTAAGAAATGAAATAAGGAAATGAATTGCTATACAGCCTGAAAGAAGCAAGCTATTCTTTAAGTAACAATAACTACACAGGAAATACTCTAGTCCTGAAAAGTAGCTAAAGCACCATGACATGGAAAAGAACAAAACACAAGGCAGAAAGCGGAGAAAAATCCTTCTCAAAACCAACCCACTCGCTTTTCAACACAGGCACATGCTAGGCAAGACATTTCCTATGTTCACTATTTTACTCACCATGGACCTCCAAACTACAGCAGTCTTTATCAACTCTGCCACAAAGGACAAGATTGTCACTGGGTTTAATCAAAAAGTCCTCCTGTTCATATTGCTCCTAAACAGCAAAAAGAGAAGACGAGGGATGTTGAGCAAAGCACACAAAAGCATGAAACGACACATGTTCAAAAGCTGGAATCAGTAATTTTGAACCCCAGCAGAAAACACTCAAAATCACTCCAATGCCCACCCACCTAAAACCACGTTATGGTGCTAAACAGAAAAAAAGCAAGAACCAGATCCAATTCTTGGGAGAGTGAATTGTCATTAAATTGGATTGAAGGACTTTTATGTGAACATCGGTGGGTTTGTAGAGGTGTTTAATTATCAAATATAATTAAACAATATATATAATCAATATACATATATTTCAAGGCTATCCTGATGAAGCTGATTGCTGAAAAGAAAATCACCAGGAGTCCACAAACAAAGGTGATTTTCCTTGTGCTCCTGTGTCTTGACCACTTATATAACAGCATTTTACCCAATAACAATGCTGCAGCTGCTCCTCACATCCAGGAAATACTTGCACTGTCTACTTCCTGGAAAATATTTCCCAAGAAGTACTGCCTACAGCACTACCAGGCATTCAGCTGTACCAGAACAGATGTAACCTCTCATCTGATTTTCATTGTTACTGAGGAATGGAAAGAACTTGGGAATTTTTGTTGTGAAAAATTAAGCACTGTACAGAAGTCAATAATCTTGCACGGAGTACCATCCTTCCCATCTTCAACACATACAAGAATTTGTGGACTTCTCATTGCAAGCTTTTTTTTTTTAATTCACTTCAAGCATACTTCAATATTTGAATTCTATCAAGTCCTGCAATTCTTTGAATTCACTTAAGGTTACACAATACATAGTCTTCATCAGTTCCAGCAGTAAATATCAAATGACTACAGAAAATGCACATTGAAGAACTTTCAGAATCTGGGCAAGGAACTTGAGCATGGGAAGAAGAGCTTGCCTTTCTTTTGAGAAAAAAGGTGGTCATTTTCTGTATGTCTACAAACCCAGCTTCTGCAAAGATGTTCCCCATCTGACAGTGGAAACTAACACAGCCAGAAGCAGCCAATGACACAGTACTATTTTTAGATAGATAGATAGATAGATAGATATACACACATATATATACATATACACACACATATATATACACAGAACGTTGATATTTAGACACATTGCCTGAGTCCAGAGTCCACCTCAGCCTGATTTCTTATACAAACTGGTGGAAGGTGCAAGAGACTTGTAATCTGCGAAATTTTCTAATTTTGGCCACTAGCTGCCTGAGACTTGTTATTTCTTCAAGTGTTTTCTGTGACCTAGGCAGGTGGTTTAAGTAAGGAGCCAGTTCACCTTAACCTCCTACTCAAATGCAAAAGGCACAGAAAGAAAGGACTGCCCAAAGCAACCTTAAAATAAAAGAGCACTCTGGCACACCTTTGAAAAAGGACTGCAAGAACTTACATGCCCCAAGGCAGAGTGGAAAATTTAAGTGATTTTAAAGTTTGTGCAGTTTAAGATAATTAACATTTTTTAAGTACTCACAGTGGTTTTTAGAGTGATGTAAGGGTCGTTCTCATTGCTCCCATATACTGCCAGAGTAGCCAAAGAGTCTCCAAGTTTTAAATCACCTAGATGGGAATTTCAGAACACTTTTTATACATGTCTGTAACAGGCAAAGTTAGAAACTCCTGTATTACCTGCATTACCTATACAGCAAAATATCAGGAGTGGGCTACATGAACTTCCAAGTTCCAAACATAGGCACCTTGGTAAGATAAACTGCTTAGTGCTTTCAGGGACTTCTGCTGCTCTGCTCCAGCACTCCAGCAGCCAGAGCGACCTTTCCAACATGCACTTGGTGTTACTGTCATCAAGGGAGACACTGAACAGTTTCCCTCAATAAATGACTTCCAGAGATGGGACAAGCAGATCATTAAAACTGTGAATTTCCGAAACTTAACAATACAGTGTAGCCTTAGGATATTAAAGTCTTCAGTGCAACAAGAAGTGGAAAGGTTCTTCATTTACACTGCACACCTGACACACAGATTTTTCTTACCTGTGTATTCCTCTGCATCATAATTGTCCAAATCATATTCATCCAGTTCATGATCAGACAGCTCTTCATTGTTTTGGGAAGACTTAGTGCTGCTGCCAGGCACAGGTGCATTCGTGTCCCCTGCAGTCTGGCCCTCATCACTGCCACCAGCACCTTCCCTGTGGAAAGATCACAGCCCTGAGAAATTGTGGCAGACACACAGAACACTTCCAGGGGGCTGCTGGTGAGACTTCAGCACACAGTCTCAGCTGCTCACATGGCTTTCAAGTCTTTATGCTAATAGTTTTGAAATCCATTCACTCCCTCTAGAGCCTTTCCTGAAGTACAAGGCATCTGTAACTCTCAGGCTTTCAGAGAAGTTTTTCCTTGAAAGTCTTCATGACAAAACATGGCATATATTTTCCTCAACAAGGTAAACTGTGTATACAAGTCCCTTTTTCTTTCATGTTTTTTGTGGATACAATGCTCTCAACCTCACTTCTATGCATTCACATGTGCCATGTCATTCCTTCCTTTCTTTTCCCCACTCAAGAGGCATGGTCATATGTGAGAATTCCCACATTTCTTCAAGCTATTTTAAGACCTAATTTCCTCATAATTCCCATACTTAAGTGAAGTAAAAATAACATAGAATTCATTAGGTAAGGTCACACTGTGGATTCTTCTTATGAGGTGAACCATACAACATCTAGAAAAATCAGAACTTTGTGGCATTCTACATGCAAGGAATTCAGAAGAAGGAAATGCATATTAAAGACTGTTTGAGAAGATAACAAACACCCATGATGTCCCAATGGAGCATGTTCCAAAGAAACTCACCCCTGCTCAACACACTGTATTTCTGTCCTGCACACAAAATTCCCAAGCAACAATGAGCCAAGGAGATCCTCAGATACAGGTTCTAAATTAAATATCAGAAACCTAATTTTCCTAATTTGTTCAGCAAAATAAACACTTCACATTAGCAACATAGCCAGAGACGAATAACAAGGCAATTAAATAAAATAACTAAATTCAAGTTTGATTTGTGATCTTTGGACAGGGAAAAAAGTGAGGTGTTGCAAATTGTGCAAAGTACAACAAATTATAAATAGATCAGCTGTTTCAGATGGTCTTCATGCTTCCATCCTGAAGTTTTATAGTATGCATAAAAACGGCACCTCAAATCTTTCCATGCTTTTGAAATTGCAAGAGAAACGAAATCACTCAGAAAACCAAAAGCTTACACATAGAAAGGGGAAACAAATAACTCCACAGAAAACAGAAACATTAATCAGTTAAGAAATTAACATGATGTGAGAATCTTCCAAATGTTTAAGATTATTTTGGAACCATTAAATAACCAAAGCCAGAAAAAACAGAACAAAATACATCCTGGGACAATACACTCTGTAGTGTATCAGTAGTGTCACTGATACTTTCAACAGAAACAGGGTGGACAATATTCATCAAACTATAAAAACTTTTTCTGCTACCTGTTGCATCTGTTCAGCTACACATACTGTGGCACAACCTCACACAGCTGAAACGCTCAGAAGCCTAAATCTATGAACAGATCTAACCGAAAATGGCCAGAAAATGGAATAAGACCTCAATCTCCCATTCTTTCTAGACAAAAGAGAGACATTTCTTTCTTGTCTTCTACTGTCTCTCCTAAATACGTCACTTCTTGTATTAGTTTTGTAAATACATTTTTCTTAAAAGCAGGGTGACAAGACTTAAGACAACTACATAACTAAGGGCTCTAAGTGCTGAGAGCTGTGATGCCTCCAGTTTCACTGTGCAACATAAACACACCCCTGAGTGCTTTGGCTTTTTTACCAAAACACAAATACCCCGTCACTCTGACCTCCACTGTGCCCTCCCTACCTAGACTGTCCTGTCCCACCCTCAGCATCCTTTTTCCCGGTCAGTTTGGGACTCCCATCTCGGTTTGCCACGTGTCCAAAGCAGCCACAGTTACAAACCCAGCGCCTCAATTCCTACTGCAAGCGGGCCAGGCCCCGCAATGCCCATCACTGCCAGTGACAGCTGAGGAACCGCACGTCCACGACGGCAGCGCCCGATGTTCCTCCCGATCTACCGCACCCGGTGTTGCCCCGCTGGCCCTGCCGGCCGCCAGGCTGCTCGGGCACGGTGTCTCCAGGAGGAATCCGCGCTGCCTGCTGCCGGGCCCCGCTCCTCGCTGCAGCCCCTGGGCTGCGTTTTCCCCGTGCCCGGCCCGCCCCGTCCCCTCGCCGGCTCTCTGAGCGGCCGAGCAGAGCCCGAGAGCGGCGGCGAGCCCCTCCCGCTGCCCCGGCTCACCCCAGCCTGTCCTGCGCCTCCTCGATGAGACCCTTCAGCTCCTCCTCGCTCAGCTGCACCTGCGGGGCAGACACAGAGGGGTGAGGGCGGCGGTGGGGGCGGGCGGGTTCCCTCAGCGCGACCCCAGCCCCAGCCCCGGCCCCACCTTGTCGGGCGTCTCCTTGGCCACGCCGCGCCGCACCCAGGCGGCGCAGGGCACGGGGCCGCTCATAGCGGCACCGGCACCGCCACACGTGCGAGCGGCCCGGCGCTCCGCAGTGACCTCACCAGAGCAGCGGCCGCCCGCAACGGCGAGGAGCGGGGAGGGGGCGGAGACTACTACATGACGTCATCCCCGCGCGCAGGGGTGGTGGCGGGGCTCCGCGAGACGGGCGGGCCTTGAGGGGCGGGGCGGGGCCTGAGAGGCGGGACCTAAGGGGCGGGGCCTAAGGGGCGGGGCGGGGCCTAAGGGGCGGGGCGGGGCCTAAGGGGCGGGGCGGGGCCTAAGGGGCGGGCACCGCCCCCTCAGGCGACTCAGTGCGAGTGCGAGTGCCCCGTCTGCGGGACTTGTGCGGAATCTCGGGATCAGTTAAATTGGAAGAAACCCTCTGAGATCAGCGAGTCCAGCTTTCACGTGCTCTGGGTCACGGCCTCCCTCGCCGCCCTGCCACTGTGATATCCCGGCGGCAATCCACCGAAATGAGAAATTCAGAAAGGCCTTTTTTGCTATTGGTCCCTACGTTTTATCCGAGGAAAAGAAACCAGCGCACAGAGTCAATGGCAACAGGGAGGGGCAGGGACTTGTGAGGGTCCGGCGTCTCCACAGGAGCGGCTGCTTGCTGCTCTCCTAGGCTCCTAATGAGCTAACTCATTAAATCAGAGGAAATTAATTAAATGCCAGCTGGAACGTACAGGAAGGTACTCTCTTACTAACATGCAGAAATCACTGCTGTTCCCCTCACTGGAATCTTAATTCAGTGCAAAGTACAGGGACGGGAAGCTGAGGAAGGAGCACGATTGTTTCTCAACTCAGTATCCGAACTGCAGCTGGGCAGATAAAATGGCCTCGTTATTCCATCCGCAGCACCACTGTGGCATTTTCATTATTTTTTTATCCTGATTCTTCTGTGGTTCTGGCATGAGAGAGAAATAAAAATCTACGAAATATTACTACCTTTTCACTTCCCCCTTCATTTCACCAATATGCTGTGTTTTGTCTTAATATAGACATAAACATATCAAGGCAGAAGTTGGATCCTTCTAGCCTTCCTTGTAGCAACCTGTGACATGGACAACCTAGTCCTATCTGTAATCCTGCATTTTGGCATGCTTGCCTTTTTGCTGGGCTGTATTGGCTTTGCTGGCCATCTTCTCTTAACAGTGGTCAAGAAATCCTTCTTGTCCTCCTGTGCATTAATTTGCCACAGCTTGACCTTCAGTCTTCCTCCAGATTCCAGGGGAAGTTTTTAAAAAGTGGCTGCTATTCTCAAAGGACAGGCAGAGGGGAGTGTTAGGCAGCCAAGAGGGAGAAAGCCAGGTTACTTTCCAGTGGCTGTGGTTCCTGGATATTTGGGGTTTTTTTTCAGATGTATACATTTACAGTGTGGAGGTTTGCAGAATAAAGTGGAACCAGATTTGTTTTTACTGAAGCCATACTCGGAGGGTAGAGCACACAAGCTCTACCTTCTGTCCCATCGTGTACATAATCACAAGCTAGCAGTGCACTGTGGGGAGGCTCAACAGCAGAAGTACCAAAGAAAAGACAGCAGAAAAGGGAGGAAGGTTGGAAAATAGGTAGCAATTGTGCACAATGGATATTATAGCCTAGAGAGCTGCAGTTAGTTGTAATGATTTTTCTTCTAAGACCCAATCCATAAATGCTGGGTGAGTCCAATACCTCTCTGTGTCATACACTTTCTGGGGATGTGCAACAGGTTTTTTTTCAAAAGAAAAAATATTCTGTTAAAGGTACTCCTGTTCCATGGTACCTTGGTAGTCATGGAAATGTGGCTGAAAGAGTGGTGCCCCACTCTGTCAGCCACATTTCCGTGACTACCAAGGTACCATGGAACAGGCAGGAAGCTCCCAGCGCACAGAACCAAAATCTACTGCAGCCCAGAACAGCCACAGCAAGGAATCTCCCAGGATGACTTATGGGACATTACACACCAATTAAAAACAGTCTTCTTGGTATCCAGTGTCCAAAGATGGCTCAGCCACAGAGATGGCAAGATTAGTGAATAAAGCAGATGTTATTTTCTTCATTTGGATGGAATTCTGCCATCATTGGAGGAATTATGGGACAAGCCCAAAGAGCTATCCTAACTGGAAATGAGGCTGTACACCTGACAGAAGTCTCTGAATCTTTGCTAGGTGGAAAAATGTCCATGAAGAAAGGTATGTGCAACAGCAGACAAGGACTCAAATGGCTGTCCCAGGAAGGGTGTGAGGACAAAGCTCAGATCCTGTGGAAATAGAATTGTCATCACTTGCACGACACAGCCTGTTCTGGACTGACCTTGGGCCTTTCCTAAAAATGATCTGAAAGGATTCAGCTCCACTCCCATGGCCCCAGTCAGAGGTCAGACACAGCAGTGCCTGCATCTCTTAGACCCATTTCTTAACCTCTCATGAGGAGAGCTGAGATTCTTTTTAACCCTGAGAATGTCCATAAAGGAAGGCAAGACTTGACAATAGCAATTTTCATTTTCAGTTTAGTCACTGATTCTAGTGTCAGAAACTTCGGCCTGTCTGAAGTGAAAGCACTGAAACATTGTCCCTGTTTCTGGATCTGTATTTGACCTATCCCTACTGCTTTTCAGTGCTTGATAAAAGCAAATTTCTGTTTTGCAGTGAGTATACCAGGTAAAGAAAGGGAACCAGTGGGAAAAAATCAATGACTCCTTGAAAGGGAAGGTTCAGCTTCTTTTTTAGGGGACATGTCAAGGTGCCCAGAGAGCACCCAGAGTATTCTTCTTCACTTGAAGTCAGATGGAAGAGAGGAGAGCTGGGTGGTGAAGTGATGTTGAAGTAGCTGGTTCCAGCAGGAGGCTCTTCAGTAACTACTGGAAAACTTAAAGAGCTCCAGTGTCCAAGGGTCTGTAGAGACCTTGATATACTTTGAGTTACGAAAGTCTCAGAGACACTGTAAACATCTCTAGTATGACAGCTGGAAGGTACTACAAGGGCAGGAAAAGATTCATTGTGGAAATCACACAGGCTGCAGGCAAGAAAGCAAAGGGGATTTTATGTGTTTCAGAAGTTATGTTGTAGGTTTACAGCTGTGGTTAAGCTGACCCCATCAGCTTAATTAATACACTGGCATCTCAGATTATTTTTTGTCTGTTTTATCAAATGATCTACAAAACACCGGTTTTGCAGCCCTAGGGATGCTAAACAGCTAAAAACAGTGACATAATCAAGAGAAAGAAAAAGAAAAGAAAAAAGAAAAGAAAAGAAAAAAGAAAAGAAAAGAAAAGAAAAGAAAAGAAAAAAAAAGAAAAGAAAAGAAAAGAAAAGAAAAGAAAAAAAAGAAAAGAAAGAAAGAAAAGAAAAGAAAAGAAAGAAAAGAAAAGAAAAGGAAAGAAAAGAAGGAAGGGCGGGAAGGAAGGAAAAGGAAGGAAGGGGAAGGAGGGAGGAGGGAGGGAGGGGAGGGGAGGGAGGGAGGGAGGGAGGGAGGGAGGGAGGGGAGGGGAGGAAGGAAGGAGGGGAGGGAGGAGGAGGAAGGAGGAAGGAAGGAAGGAAGGAAGGAAGGAAGGAAGGAAGGAAGGAAGGAAGGAAGGAAGGAAGGAAGGAAGGAAGGAAGGAAGGAAGGAAGGAAGGAAGGAAGGAAGGAAGGAAGGAAGGAAGGAAGGAAGGAAGGAAGGAAGGAAGGAAGGAAGGAAGGAAGGAAGGAAGGAAGGAAGGAAGGAAGGAAGGAAGGAAGGAAGGAAGGAAGGAAGGAAGGGAAGGAAGGAAGGAAGGAAAGGAAGGAAGGAAGGAAGGAAGGAAGGAAGGAAGGAAGGAAGGAAGGAAGGAAGGAAGGAAGGAAGGAAGGAAGGAAGGAAGGAAGGAAGGAAGGAAGGAAGGAAGGATTTAAAGTGACTTTGAAACACCAATGACAGCCATCTAAGTCCTCAAGGTTACCTTCTGATTTTCTGTTTGCATTCCCTGTGTGTTTCTGTGAAACACAGAGCACAAATAGTGGCAGGAAACCAAAGAAGTATCAGCTCTCAGTAGGGCAGCATCTCATCAAGGGAGATGACATGCCCTGTTTGCACACTGCTGCATAGCCTGGGGGGAAGAACTCTTGAACTGATAGCTAAGCAGAAAGTTAAGTTTTCAGGTGGTTAAAACAAGGCTGCTTTGGTTTTCTTTTGTGCAAGATCTCCTTAAGGAATTCTCTTGGAGACCACAAACCTCACTTTGAAAGATAAAACATCCTTGTGCTAAGGCTTATTCTCCCAGATCTTACTTATTGCTCTTGGTAGTCTGTGTTTAACTTTATGGAATAAATCAGGTCTATCACTTATCTTTTTGCTACATCTAATAAGTGTGATCTCAATGTGAACCAGATACATGTGAAAGACATTAAAACCTCACTGGGACACAGGAACTGCATTATCATGCAGGGATGCGAGCTTATGGAGCAGCTGCTTCCCCAAAATGTGTGCTAGAGAGTTTGGGAATGAGAATCCCATCATTCCTGCAACAACTGTTGTCAGCTGAACACCTCAAAACACCCGAGGGCTTGCATCTCTCTGCCACCACAGGAGCAATGTGGGACATCAGGGCCAGTGTTTGTCTCAGAGGTGTCACATCTCTATTTCCTCCATGTCTAAGTGTGTTGGCCAGGGCTGTATGCTTCAAGTACTTGTTACTACAGGAGGACACAACAACTTCTTACACAAGCCATTGGCTTGTAGACCCGAGGGGGTAATAAGCTCCTAGGAATGTAGCCAGGCTGCAGGGTTGTGCTGGGAATGGTGGCCTTCCAGCCTGCAAGGATATGTGCACAGGTTCTCAGACACCCTCTGCTTTGCAGTTTTACATCTTCACAGCAAAGCTTAGAGACAGCCAGCCCACACACTTATCCTGGAACATTTCCCATGAAAGACTTATTGCACAAAATAAAAGCCACTGAGGAAATGTTCATTAAAGTGTAAGGCTCTGTCAACATAGAAAAATGTACCTGATACCACCACATACCTAGAAATGTATCTGTATAAACCATTATGCAGATTTGGGAAAAAAATTCTGAGTAGTTTAAATGTTACTTCTGTGTAATCAAACTGAGACACACAATGACTTTTACCTTATACGCATGCTTCTGCAGCTGATTCCACCAACAGATCAACATCAAGCACTTCTGGCAGTGCTTTACCCTCAGGACAAAACCTGGGCTCCTCTAGGTGAGCTCTACTTTGTAACAGGGCGTGTTTAGACATCACTGTCCATTTTTGCCCTGTGGAAGAGGCAGTGGGCAAGACTAATTAGCCCAGTGAACGTGTGCCACAGCCTTCAGTCTCTGCAGAAGACCTCAAGAACACAACTGGGAATGGAATGTAGAAAAAACATGGGTAAGTTTACAAAGAACCCAGAAGAATGGTGTGAACATTTCTGGCTGAACTTCCTTATTTTTCTCAGTGAAGTGTTAACTCAAATGCCCATGAAGAACAGTTTTATATTGTTTCAGTACCCACAGTTGGGAAAGGGAGACAAATCATTCCAATTTGTTACAAGTGAAGGCTTGCTTTGTTTTCTTCTAGATACTGGGGAGGCAGGCAAGGCAGGTCTACAACTCCTGTAGAATTTGGGTAACTGCAGGGTTCCCTGTGAGCTGCTTTTCAAAGTCCGCTCCTGGACAGCTGAGTTTGCAAAACCTAAAGGCACTTGAGAGAGCCACCACTGGTCTGGGCAGTCACCCAGTGTGGTGTGACTGGTGTCTCACTCCCACAACTTATTTCCACAACTTATGTAAAAGACATGAAAGGATGTCACCCTCTTTTGTCTCCTGAACCGACCCGTTCCTTAATAATCTGGAGAAAGATTCTAAATACAAAGAACTTGACTTCAAATCCACTAAAACATACAAGACAGAATACACTGGAAATTAAATTAAGGAGTAAAAAAGTAAAACCAAAGATATTTTTAAAACCTGATTTTCACACTCATACCAAGGTTAATCAAGTCCCTCTGTTTATACCTGACTTCCCTTTGAGATACCTATTTCCAACTTATTTGTATGCACTTGCAGTAATGCTGTATAATGGAGCAAGCTTCCAAACAAGCCTTTCAGATCTTCCTGCATCCAAACTCTGGCTATGATGCACTAGCAGATTCTTAATTTTAAGCATCATGGAGCTCCATTCCCAGGTCTTATGTGCCCATTTTGTGGCAGACCAGCACTTGGAGAAAGGTTTTTGGGAACCAACTCCATATCACTTCTTTACGTGCACAGCAAGCATGCTGCTAGCTGTGTATGTGGGAAAACAGCACCAGGAGTTCCAGGTGTAAAATCCTGAACACATGCGGTTTCTGGGAGATGGTTCTTGGGAGAAGTCCAGTCCTGCTGCTGTCTGAAATACATCAAGAAACACCTTAAGGGAGAAGAAACAAAAACACTCACAGCAGCCATTTCCTAGGCTAGAAAACAATGGAATTTTTATTGAACAGAGATGGCTCATAAACACACTCAAAGGAGTTCCACCTGCTGTTCAGCAATACTCATTGCTATCTGATAATAACCTATGGGGGCAGCTGTATAAAACAGGAATAAAATACCAAATTGCTATATTCATTAATAACTTTGCCTTCCCAATACAGAACCGTAAGTATTTCAAGTCTGAAAATAGACCACAATTGTTAGCGTTTAAACCAAACCAATCATATATTTATGGTAACAAATATACAAAAAAGGCAGTCAATATATTAAACATTTAAATCAATAGCATACATTTCTCAGAGGTAAACATTGAGCAAACAAAGCCACCGATGATGTTCAGGAATCAGGTAAAAGTTTCACGGTCAAGCTCCAAACACTGTAGCTTTTCTAAAGCCATACTGGTATTACACTTTTATCTAGCCCCTACATTGAAAACTATGTAGCATGAACATTTGAAATATAACATTGGCTATCCAGCAGGCAACTGGGAGTTCCCTAAGTCCTCCTTATGTTTATATTGGAGCACCTGTGGAGACAGAGGGCAGTAGGAGTCAAGCACTTTGTTTTGCAACGCTGGGGTTTGAGTTCTGTTCTAGATGAGCACAACAGGGTCCTCATACCAAACACAAATTCCAGCACTGACAAGAGAGCACTGATAACCTGCATGAAGAATCAGCCTCGCAACTTGCATTAAACAGAATGGGACTTGCACACCTGCCATGAAAGCCTGTGCTATTTCTACTGCACAGAAAAAGTCTCCTTCAGTAGCTGATCTAATGCCTGAGGTTGAAAGCTTGGGATACGTACATACGCTCAAAAATAATGTGATAAATCTACTATCGACAACTAATAAAAGTTTGTATTGCGATATTGCTCACAACATAAATGTACAATTTGCACAAAACATGGCTCTTCAACATGAATATTTTGCAAGCCACTATATATATATATGTATATATCATATGTATAATTTCTTTTCTTAAAGAATTATATGCCAGAGTGCATGCAAAGAATTTCAAAGCAGTAGCACAACAGGAGCGATCACTTGTTTACAGGTTACTGAGACCATTCAATACAGAAACAGTGGGATATTAGATAACAGGTAGGTAGATGTATGTACACACTGCTTCTTCAGGGACCTTCCCATGTGACACCTGAATCTCAGACCCCTTTGAAAGACCAAACAGGGCTCTGAAGGTTCTCACACTCTGACAATAAATCACTTCTGTTGGAGATGACAGCAAAGGAGGCACTTGTCCCTTAGCCAGGAGTAGAAGCAAGCAATCTTCTCCATAGCCAACATCTGTTCCAAATCCTGCTCCTGCATTTCTAAGCAGTGAGTGGTGAGCATCTATCCATCCAATGTTTTAGCTGGTCCCAAGCAGTCTCCTGCAACCTTTACAGCTGGAAATCCAGGACTGAGAAGCCGGATCCCCTAAACAGCAGTGCACAGCACTGCCACCCTTCTAGTCAGATATGTACAAGGAATGACATGTATCCTCTGCTTTAAAATTTACATAGAGTATATACAAATAAAGCTATTCTATCAAGGTGCAAGTTTATTATTCTCTGGTGTGTTCCAATGAAGATTTCTTAAAAAACCCTTTATACAGACCCACCAGGAGAGTTTACACAAAGTTGACATTTTGTCAAATTTATTATGTAGGCTTCCTTTTGGAAACTCCATAATGGAAACTCCTGTTACTTTCCCTTGGAGTTCTGCCTATGCACAGGGCTGGATTTGATAGACTACAGCCATGTCTAATATCATTTCCTTGATTTTAATACATTTTAAACTTGGATGAAGTGGCAGCATGTGTTTGGTTTTTTTTCCCCAGGATGTCATCCATCTCTATGAAATGAGGCAGGACACGTAATTCGATGTCAGGGGGATTGCATTTAGTGTGCCCAGTCCAGCTTTTCCTTGCTTTTTATGGGACTGTGGTGTGTGAAGCGGGCACAGTTTGGCCCTATGTGTATGTTTGGAAGTCCTTGGTGCTATTTTACACTGGCTGAGTCCTTGGTGCTATTTTACACTGGCTGATGACAAGCGATGCCCTCAAAAGAAAAAAAAACAAACAAAACAAAACAGCCCAAATGCAATTTACTAAACAGTAAACATCAGCTTGATGCACTAAACAGATGGATATGGAATGCAACTTGTCTAAAATTAGAACGGTTGTTTTCTTAGGCAGGTATAAATTCATAAAATTTTTTCCCATCCCACGCAGGCCTCGTTCTGCAGCATGTAAATATATGATACTTCTAATAAAAGTCATTGGGAATGCAAAGCCTGTGATCAAGGAGCAGAAGGAAGGCCTGCCCTCTCCCATTTCTCTTCAGCAAAAACCTCAAGTAACATAAGTACATGTTTATGATCCCTGATGAAGCAGAGGGGCTGTGTGCAATGACAGCAGGATTTGGCCTTCAGCCTTTATGGTGTACCAACCACAACTATGCACATGACTGGATAGGAAATTACATCTGCTAGTGCATTAAAAAAACATACAGCCTTGCAGTAACTCCCATTAAAAATTCCCACTGACTTCAGGAGAGAGACAGAGCAAGAGAGTAGTCTCTAGCAAGTGCATGTTCTGCTCCACTGGAGTTATGTTCCTCAAAAATCTTTCTGTAATACCATTTTCCCCCATTTTGTAAGCTGATTATATCAAGGCATTCACAGCAGAGGCTTTGCACGTGTCCTCTCAAGCTAAGGGGAGCCTTTCACATTAGAAACAAAGATCTCATTAGATTTTTTCTTTTTCAGAGTAATGCAATAATAAGAATCAACTTGCTGGTTTCACATGCTGCACTGCCTTTATACAGCCTTAACAAAATAAGATTTTTGTTAGGGCTGTTACAATTCATTTGTCATCCAGCAATGACAAATTAATCATAATCTCATTCAAGATTATAAAAGGATCAGCATCAGACAAACATTAAATGGTGTTTAAGATGACCTAAGGTGCACTTGGAGAAGATGCTGTGAGAGTGCTTCAGCAATTAAAAAAAGGATTCAAAAGAAATTAAATACAAACATGCCCTTTAAAATAATGTTCAAGTTGTGGACACAGTGGACAAAAGCAAACAAAGCTGCCACCTCAAATTATGGCTGAGCTTCTCTATTTTTCATACATTCCCTTCTGCCTTGGTTCTGAGTGCCCTCAGTTAGTCTCTCCAGCGGAAGGGCTTGTGCTGGATCATTAACAGCACAAACCAGGCAATTTTCAAAAGCATCTAACACACTCAAGAGAATGACATCTTTGAATGAGCTACAGCTGTCTCTCTGTCCTTTTGAGAAAAAATATTTGGTTCCAGAAACATTTGTATTTCTTAGCTATAATCTTTCTCCATTGAAAAACATCTGCCATCCTATTGTCCATACTGTGACTGTTATTTTGTTTTTACCCACCGTAAATGGGTAAGCAAAGGGGAAGAAAGTTTCACCTGTGTTGTTCATTACAGATGACCTCAAACATGCCTGTGAAGCCACAAACCAGTATTTAAGCCACATCTGTGGGATGGAGGACAGGATCTCTGTGTTTGTTGATGATGGCTGTTGGGTTATGTGATCTTTCATTTCCTTCTCAACAAAAAGTGAAATGAAACCTTCACATAAAACCCCAGCAAAAGATGACAGCAAACAAGACCACTTTGCTAGAAAAAAAACCCCAACCCCAAATTTGTAACAACCATAACAAATGCAAAACAATCATAACTAGTTGTGGGTTTGGATTAAACAAATTCGGAGTCTGCCTAAAACCAGCAAAAAATCAAGATCAGCACAATGGTTCTGCACATCTTACTTCTGGCACATCCTTTCCTCTTGTTTTCACTTTTCTTTCCTAGCTTCCGGTTCCAAGACATCTCAGGGACAGGTGGAAGTGGATGTGAAGAGGCAAAAAGGAAGCAAAGAGCTGTCCCACAGACAATGCTCTTCTGTATTTATAGAATGCTCATACACCAGGATTTCCTAATTTAGATGTTGCTTTCAGAAGTGGATCATTCTCCATTTAAAGATCAAGACTGTGCTTTCTAATTACAGATATGCATTTGGCCTGAAAAGACTTCAAAGGTGACACAGTATGAGAGATGGAAAACAGACCTAATCCACAGATGAGGGAAATCAATGAAAAGGCTGACAGCCATTTTAGTGGAGCACATTTCATCACGCTTTCATGTTTTGGTTTGCAAATGATGTTGTAGTAGAAACTTAATCTGTATTTTTTCATAGAACATTCATACACTTTTAACATGTAAATTACTCCTTGAACCCTGTATCAAATATTTGTAAATGCTAAACTAGGTACAAAGTGAAACCCATTTGGGAAAGTGGAGAGAGGGAGGTTTAGCTGCACTAATGGATATTGCATTAATGCTTAACGTCAAGGAAGGCTGACTGCCATTAACAAGAAATCTCATTACAAACATGATTTCACGCCTCATAACATATCCCGTAGATCTATTTACTGTCCATCTCTTTTCTTGAACATACAATGATAACTATAGACACAAAATCCAAAGCATTGCACATGCTTCATCTTTTCTTCCCAATGAAAAAATAACCAAACCAACCAAAAAACAAAGCAAGCAAAAAAACCCCAAAAACCCCAAATCCCTCCCAAAACCAGCCAACCAACTCAACACCAAAACCAGAAAAGAAACAGAAAATTCTCAGCATGGATGATTGGAATTGACTGTTTTATAATCTCACTTCTGCCATGAATGACTTAAGATGCTTTCCAGACTTTGACCTAATGCAAAGCATGCTCTAAGGATAAATCATGAACAAATAGCATTACAAGAAGCTTTCAGAGGAGTGGCACTGAAGGACACTCTAGCAGCCCACCTATTACTGGTGGTGGGGAGGGCAGGTTGAGAGAATGTGGTATTTCCTGTGGGCTTTTCTTTTCCCTCCTCTCTGTGGTAGACAGCAGAGCCAAGAGAGAGCGGGGAAGGAGAGCATTGATCCACCATCCTTTGCGGCTGTAAACAGTAGAGATCCATTATTCAACCTTACCCATAATACCAAAGAGATCAGTAGGAGGAATGTCCTGCATTGCAGAGAGTGGGATTTACTTATTTGGTTCTGCATAATGCTCAGGCAGCTCTGCTCCCCACGGGCACAGCACATATGGCTGCACAACAGCTGCAAGGCTCCAGAGAAACAGGGACAGGAAGCAACCTACTGGCCAAAATGCACTGATGGGACTTAAACAGGTCAAGTTTTCCCAGTACTAATTGGAACTTAGCCAGGAACATGAGGTCAAAAAGCTCTGAGATACATTCCTATAGTCCATGTATTTTTCAATGGAAAAACATAACTCATAACTGAAGTAAGACTGCACATTTACTGCATCCCCAAATGGCACAATTAGTCATTGGCTTAATAACTGCATGGCAAAAATCAGTTCCCAAGGTATTGAACTGACTGGGTTAAGCAGGGTATTTGACCAAGAGACTGCTTGGATGCTGGGAAAATCTGCTTTCACTCTCACAAGGCTCCAGGAGCTTCCTGTGCTCCTTCCTACTTTCTGCCCCACAACCAGCACTGGGGCACAGGAGGCTTTTGACTGTGCTGAAGGGCAAATCCCAGCCTGCAGATGTGCTGTGAGCTCTTCAAAAGCTATGCAGAACAGAGAGAACCTGACTTTGGAAAAGCTCATCTGAAAGCCTCTCACGCAGTAAGCTACAGGATATTCAATTTATCCACTGCTGGGAAGGGGAAAGGGTAAGGCCGGACTCTCTTGAACCTGCAGCTTTAATAAGTCCAGATGTTTTGAAACATGTTAATCTGTCCCTGCCAGAATAAGGTTTTGACCTTAATTAATTAAAATGACCTCCTTACACACTGGATTTTCCTGAAGTGGCAGTCTCTTTTTCTGTTTCTGAGCATCTCCCTTTTCTTTTGTGACTTATTGTAAACCATAAATGATTTTCTATTGGGTATTTCAGCGAGGCTTTTTCCTTGTCTTTGTTTGCTTTAGAAAAGCAGTAAGAAAGAAGATTGCCTCTCACTGTGCTAGGCAAAGCCGAATAATGGAAGTTTTAATGATAACACAGCAGCAGAGATGAGGGGGAGTGGAAAGACCAAAGTTAACCAGCAGCAGCAGTGAAGATATTTGTAAGGACAAGAAAGTGCCACCAATTGCTTCTACTCCATGGCCATATCTGAGCATGGGACCAGGCAAACCCTCTGTGTGCGCACTGAAGAGACTGGAGCCAACTGGGCTGGTTGGGAATGCCAAGCAAGTGGTGGGACATGGGGCTATTTCTCCTCTTCCTGCTCTCCTCTTCCCTTTGATTTCCTGGAAACTCTGAGGAGGGGAACAAATGAATTAGCCAACAGTGGACACGATATCTCTGGAATAAGAGGCAAAGATCTAAGGTTATACATTCAAATTCTTTTACCTAATCCTCTTCCCTTACTAAGACCTCTTCATTAGTGTGCCATCCAGCATGGACAGAAACCTGTGCCTAAGCTAAGCATTCCCATTCACACAGCATCACTGCCTCTACAGGATGAAAGAACAAAACTGTCAGCCCAAAGAAAGGTGAAAAATGCCTCTCCAAAGGAAAAAGAAACTACAAAGTTGCTGTTCTGGTACAGATTTAGTCAACTAAACATGCAAAGCACAAGGTGTTTGTAGAATTTAACCTATCCAGCCAACACAGCCTCTCTTGTAAATTGCTGCCATGTCTCCTGGGTGTTTTAGTGACAAGCAGTCCAAGCAAAGCACAAAACCCATCATCTAATGAGACTCTTGACTTTGAAGTGGTGAGATACCACATTTTAAGTCCTGTGCAGGCATCCAAGATAAACACACTCTAGGCCATTCATGGATGTTCCATACAAGAAGCCTTAGACAGAGCTGAAGGAATGACAGCTTAATGGCAACAAAAAGAAATGGAATGCCTTCCTCCTACCCACACTGAACTTGCTTCCCCAGCTCAAAGGCTCACTGAAGGCAGCTGACAAATTCCCATTAGTCTTTCTGCAGGTTTCCAGATTTTCCTTCTGCTTTGGGCACCACATGAATAATATTCTCAGCAGTGCTCTCATTGAAGTCATGGAGAATTGAGCCACAGCTGAAGACTTAGCTTTGCTGATTTTTGCACTTGAAAGCCAGTTACAAATAGCAGATCAGGTGCAATTGTACTGAAATGTGATCATTTGGTCAGAGTGGCCAGCCTCTGTTTTCATCCACTGAAGATAATAGGCCTTACCTCAAAATACATAACAAGTTAAAAATAGCATAATAATTTTGCTACAAACATATGGAAATGCTGCGGGTTTTTTTGCCTATAGGCTGACATAGTAATGTTATAGTAATGTTCTCATCTATGGGGTTTCAGATACTATCTGAGGGCTATTTCAAGGCTAACATCCCACAAACAAGTTTATTAAATTCTAGGCTAAACCCTAGGCAGTTCTTTTAATTCTTATAAATCTCGACATCTCTGTGCCAGAGGATGAAAGCAACATCAGGCCCTTCATTTCTGTAAAGCATTTGCAGAGCCTCATATGAAACACACTTTGTCAAACCAACTAACTTAAAGTATTTGGTTTTAGGTAACCCTCGTTCAGCAAAAAACCCCAAACAAAGAAAACTGAAACAAAACAAAATACCAAGACCACAACCAAAACAAACAAACAAAAAAACCCAAACCCAAGCCAGTGGCTTCAGAGGCAGCTTTAGTGAATGCAAGTTTCAGGTTGTCATATTTCAGCAGTATTTTTAAGACAGAGCCAGCTCCTGAGGGACCCCAAATGCAACTGACTTCAATTAGTTCTGCAGGATTCCAGCTTCTCCCAGGATTTAATCCATAGATAGAATCTCTAGGAATGGCTGTTTTTTCTAGGATGGCCTAATCCTCATCTTGAGTATGTGAATGTGTTAACATTAAAAAACCCCACTTAAACAGGGTCCTGCACGCCTGAATCCCCACAGACCTGGCAGCATTCCATGCCACAACTGAAGCCTCCTCTGATTTTAGGCAGGTACAGCTGGGAAGAAGAGATGCCCTTTCTTTTTCATCACCTCAGAGCAGCACCTCAGAGCAGTTTATTTCAGTGCAAACAGACCACTTCCCTTTTTATTTTTAACCTTTAAAGAGCAGCACATGCTCTATACCTTGAAACAAAATTAGAATTTAAGAAAGCCCCCAGCACATCACACAGTACAGCACATCCAGGACTTGTGCAGTGTTTGGTAGGAAGCCAGTGGATATTCAGTGGAAAAAGGCTCAGTGTCCAAAGCAGCACGTGGAGGATTCAGCAAGCAGCTCTCATTAGTGCCAATAGGAGCCTGGCTATTAAACCTTCACACCTTTTTAGAGATGTTTCCTCTGTCTTTTTTATGAATATACTCCAGAGCTGAAACCAAGTAGGCAGAAGTTTTAGCTGGGGAAAAAGCAGTCTTAGCCATTAGACAGCTGGCCCTGTTCCAGAACAGAGAGCATCTGGCCACCAGCTGTGTTTAGAGGACAGCAGGCCTAAGGAATAGATCAGGGGAAAATCAGAGAAACAAGTAGACAGTGCTGAAATGTGTAATGAAAGGAATGCCAGCCTTCCTCTGTGATGTCCAAAACCTTTGCCCTCCTACATTCCCCATCCTTTTCTCTTCCCAGCTCTTGAGCCAATTATTGGAAAATCAACTATTCAGGACAACACAGATACCACTTCTGGGCTTGCGAAGGAATCCAGCAGGGCTCTAGAGTAAAAAAATTGGGAAGTGTGGAAACTGGCAGCACGTGAAGCAAAGTGGGGATGTGAGGAAATTCTGGAAACTAAAGGACAACCATGTAGGGATATAAGGAAAGATCTGCCAGGAGGCAAGCACAGGATGCCTGTAAATCCTCAAATATTACAGCAGTGGATTAGAATAAAAATGACAGATGGAAAAGCAACTTCACTCATTAGAGGCTGGAAAATTATGATTGAAAAAGAAAATCCTAAGTTTTTCTAAGGATGTTGTATGTTTTTCCATTTTACCAAAACTGGAAGCAATATTTGGCCTCAAAAATTGTAAATTATTGCAACTCATACAAAGACTAAAAGAAGAGAAAGCTTTTTATTTTCTAAGATGATAACACCATGTCTGAAAAAAATGCTAATAAAATGCTCTGTTGGAAAGAGCCTTATCTGATAGGGATGGTATTCATGGGCACCCACTGAAACTCACACTGCTTTTTAGAATAAATTGACAAGAGCCCTTCCCCCAGCCCCAGATTAATGGAATGAAGAATCCATGCATGAAGCCACATATAATAAAGGTTGGAGATTATGAAACAGGCTAGAAGACAAGATCAGAATTGCAATTGATCTTGATGAAGTGGGGAAATTGCCCTGATTAGAGCAGAACAAATTTAATAAGGAGAAATTGAAAGTGTTATACTTTGAAAGGTGTAGTAAACAAATGCATAAATAAAGATGGAATTCCTGGGAAGGCAGCAGTGAATCCCTCAGGAGTTATAAAACAGACTAGATCAAAGTCAGCCATGGGATGTTCTTGCAGAAAATATCTGGGGATATATTTTCTGATAAGCTTTACATAAACCACAGCAACAGTTTCTCTGCTTTGCTTGCTAATGTATGAAACTCCTGCTGAAGTATGGAAATTTGGGGAAAATGGGAAGTCATGAGGGGAATGACAGCAAAAATCAGAAAACACTAACAAAGGAACTAGGAAAGACTGTACTAGTGATGGAAGGAGGATAATTCCTTTCATACATAGAATAGTTTTCTTGTAAGATCATCTGTTTTTCCTGTCAATCAGGACTCAAAGGAAAAGTGGCTTGATTTGCAATGTAGAAATTCTGAAGTCTCTTAGGAAAACCTTCTGATTATGAGAGTGGTGAAGATCATGGATCCCTGTGACGGGATTTTTGAAGAGCCTGCGAACTGTACATTGTCTGGCATGGCTCAGCTGGACCTCACCCAGCCTCACATCAGGAGAGGCAGACTAAAATCACCATTTCCAAACTCTGGTTTGTGGATCCACAAGGTTTGCTGACTGCTTCCAGGAGAAATGAATGCTAGGTTTACACAGGCTGGCTTTTCTGCTGGCAAAAGTCCTGAGGACCACTGGTCTTTCAAAAAATAATTGAAAGTTATGACTCTTTTTTCTTAAGGTTTCCTTCAGCTATCCATCTGTGATGTTTGGATTACCAGCATTTCCAAGAGCAAAAGTTATTTCTGTATGAATCCTTAGCTGCAGTCCCTTCCTTTATCAGCTCAGGGTGCCCAAACAGGTGACCACCCCATGTACAGCCACCAAAGGCCCTGTTAACCCCTTTATTGTTGAAAGAAATCTAGTGAACTTTACTACAGACACCCTCAACTCAGAAGAAGGACTAGCATGGAGTTACCAGCGTTTCCCTCCCATTTGATACAATTATTATTTTTCTAAAAACTTTGCTGTATTAAACATGAGGCTGCAGGGTGAGGCCTGCTCTTAGCTAATTGTTTGTGTCATACAAGGATGGGTTTCCATGGATGAGAAGGCACACCAAGCAACAACAAGCCCCTCTGTGTGTTGATGTTGTCTTAACTATGGTCTTGCTTCTCTATGATCACAATATTCACTCAGAAGTAGCCATTACTTACAAGTTCCAGACACCATCTTGTGTGAACATCTACTATGCAGAAAACAAGATCTAGTTGACTGACATGCAGTGTCTCTGCAACATTAGTGGCAGTTTAGACATTTAGTCATTTGTTGCAGAAACTGTAGAGGCTTTAGAAGACCAAGCACAAGGGAGGATTTATACCTCAGAGTCATAAAACAGCTTCCTACTGTGTTGATAGCTAACAACTGTGTTCTCTGAGCACATCAAAAGCTGGAACATGGAAGGGCACCTGATGTAGATGCTTCAACAAAAGAAAAAGAGGTTAACATGCAAATTTCTAAACTTCTTAGAATGGCACGCTAGAAAATAAATATATTAATGTCATTTTGCCATGGAGAAGGCAACATCTTTGCCTGCTTCTTACTGTGGTTTTCAGAGAGGGCATCCAGAATGCTGTGGCACATAGCAGATTTGTGTTGCTAACAATATGCTGCAAAATAAACAAAGTTGACATCTGACATTTAAATCACCACCCCACCCAACCCCCCCCGCCAAGCCTGCATTGTAGATTACCTATACATTCTCAGGATACAGTGAGAAATCATTCTACAGTACATATTTAATTATAATTTTAAAAAGTCTAACTCTGGCCAGTAGCAAAATATCCACACATCACTAAATTAAAGATCTGTTGTTATCTCTTTGCTGCAACAAATAGAAATCAGCATCTTGAGAAGGAGCTCCAGGGGTATCATATTGCAGCCAATCACACCAGATAAAAAAATAAGCTAATTTCACAAATGAAGTTTGACAAGAAGTAACATTGCATTTGTCTTGGCAAAACAAAGCACGAACAGAACATTTCACAGGTACAGTTACCATGCAAAGGCATGTTTGTTGAGTTTGTCATTGATTTCAACTCCAAATCACAAGTAGCATGCAGTTCTCCTGCCCCCCCAACTACTGTATTAGAGACAGTCTGGGTAATGTGCCTCTTTGGTGTAACCATAGCCTCTTAGGCAAGATTATACCACCCTAGGAAAGAATACAAGCAAAACTTGATCATATGTGTGTTTACACAATGTACATTTTACCATTTAAAAAACCAAAACATGTTACATAGATTCTCAAACACAGCTCTGTTGAAAATGAAATTTTAAGCTTAAGAAATAGGTTTTAAACTACAAGGCCACCCCATTATTTTTATGAACAGTTTAAAAAGTTCCCACCCCTAAAAATCTGCCAGTATATTTCCTCAAATATAACAGTCTTACCCATTCTCTAATACAGCTGATCTTTGCTGGACAGCAATAACAGCTCTTACATTTCTTAAATGCACAAGATAATGGACTCTGGGATAGATATAGTTCTTAACTGTGTAACACTGGAACAAATCTGACTTAAATGATTAATTGGTCAATTCAGGTGCTCCCCAGCACTACCCCTCAGGCAGGGACTTCTGCTGTTCACTGATGTGAGTTCTGGCTTTTGTTGGCATCAAGCTCCATGAACAGGCTTGTGTTCAGAATGTGAGTACAAGGGCAATTCACTGGATACTCTGGTACCCAGCTTGCTCAAAACCAGGGAGGAACTTTGTTTTCTGTATTCTCTCATCCAGGTGGGGACACAGCCCCAGCGCAGCACCTTTGGCTGAAACAGAACTGCTGGGACGCGATGTAGAATTTTTTACATTTTCTTTTTTTGTAGTCATTTAAGCAACTGCAACAGGTTTGAGCAACTGCAACAGAAGACTTAACTTGCAGGGTCTTTGATTAGAGGGTTAACATTTTCCTCAGCTTTACACAACGGAGCCCTTTGAAGAAGACAAATGAATTGACTGAATCCTTGTGGCCAACGTCCTCTGTAAGTCCTCTAGTACATTCTGACCAGATGTTTCTCCATTCTTGTCATACAACAACTGTTTGAAAGCTTCATTTTCAATGAGGACCATCATGTTCTTTAGAAAGTAGCCTTCACAATAGGCAGATAGTTCTGTGACACCGAGGAACTACAAGAAGTGAAATTAGAGAAAGATAACCACTCTGATAAAACCCAGGCAGCAAATACAGTGCATAAGAGCTGCATACAAACAAATACACAAGCTAAGCCTTTTAGACAGGCACAGTCTAAAATGTGCTTACTTACAGATATAAATGCATGGAGAGGAAGGAGTTAATAAAACAGTATTTTATGCTGATGATTCTCATAATAATTCCATGTTAAAAGACCCTGGCTGTTGGGGAAACAAAATTCCACAGGCTGAAGCTTTGCTCCCTTGGAAACTGATGGAAATTTTACCGCAGAGTTTACCAGACCCATGATTTCATGCTAGAAGTTACACCCTAAAACTACATGTTTGGGAAAACATTACAGACCATGTTTCAAGAATGCTGTCCTTAGCAAGGAGGGGACATATGACTGCAGAAAGCTGTCATGCAAAATATCATGCTTTGAGGAGAAACTGAAATAATCAGCCATTGAAAAAAATCTCCCAGGGCAGAGGTGGACTTCCCAGCAGTGGGCACTTTAACATTCAGCTGGGCAGGGTGCTGGGCCATCTTGTCTAGACAATATTTTTGCAAAGAAAAGTTGGACCAGATGATCCTTGAAGCACCTTCCAAGCTGGTATTCCACAGTTCTATGACAGCAATTTTAAAAATGGAATGCCCATAGGGATATTAATGATATCAGCACTCTCCAGTCAGCATTTATTTGTAAATATGACCAAATTCACATTACAGAATCACAGAATACACTGAGTTGGAAGGAACCCACAAGGATCACTGAGTCCAACTCCTGGGCCTGCAAGGGACCATCCACCAAACTGTATCTGTCTCTCAGTCTTGATGACAAAGGCTATGCTCCACTTGTCTCTGGGCCAACCTGCTCAAACATCCCCCTCTGGACAGGTCAGGGAAGTCCTGGAGGTGCAGATGAGCTTGCAAAGCAGCAAGATCAAGAAAGGTGTCCCTGACGATGGCTCTAACTAGATAATCTTTAAAGGTCCCTTCCAACCCAACTAATTCCAGAAGTCAAAGATTCAGGCACAGCCAGGTTGGCTATTGCTGCAGTGCCCTACTCACAGCACTGCCAACATGATTCTGGCTGTAAAACAAACCAGGTACCCCATTTCCACTGCTTCCACTGGGAGGTCAGGCACAAATAACTTGCAGGCTGGGGCTCTTACTGGCAAACCAAGAGCTGGATTTAGCCACTGTGTTTGTTAAGTCCCAGCATGTAAGAATTTTCTTCAATGAGGATGTAAATAACAGCCCCATTTCACAATTCAAAGAAAACATGATTTTAAAGCAAAATTATTGTTTTTGCTGACAGCAATACAAATTGAGAAGTTCGCACATGAGCTACAAGACAAATCAAATATTTTTCAAATGATTCCTGTACTGTAATTTTTTCCCTCTTACATTAAATGGACCTACAGATACACCTCATTGCTTATTTTTATAGGTGGATCTTTGTGCTTTGTGCTATTTCAAACACTGATTGCATGTTATCTGTCCACGAAGACCCAGCATTACTATTCTCTGTAGGAAATACCTGATGATGGGAACGGAGGTCAGATCTCCAGGGGTTTGGAGCAATCTGCAGGATTACTCTGTTCAATCAAACCTCCATGTCACAATGCATCAGTTTTATCTTTTGTATAGACCATGCAAGTTAGAGAAAAAATCTCTTAAGAAATGCTTGAAAAATATTTCACTGCACTTATTTGTGTACCATTTCCATCTTCCAAGTGAAAATCTAACTACTCCACATGAGGAGGGAAAAAAATGAAGCTAATCAATGTGGCAACCACCTCTACCATGCGTGAAAATAGGTTTTCTAGGACAAGAAATGCCATGCTTTTGTGTCTAATGACTTAGGCAACCTCACAAGCTAAGTATATAATTTGATTCCAATAAGAAACTCTCCAAGACATAAAATTCTCATTACCATCCTTGCAGGGCTCTGAGGCATTGCACTTCCACAACATGGCATTTTTATATATTGACAAGGTGTCACCAGCACTGAGTGTATCACCCCACTGGGCTTCAGGCAGGAAGAAACAGGTAATGGAAATGGGAAAATCCATCTTGGAAGGTGAAAGCAGAGATGCCTACTTCACTTAGTGATTCCTGTAGAATCAGCTCACTAGTTTGTGCTGCCATGAATAAGGAACAGATCTCCCACATAGTGGTACAGCTGAGAAGCTGCCACCTTGGACTTAGACTAACCAGGTACCAATTAATCAGTCAGTCCCAGTAAATGAATGACAAATCTTAAACATGCAACAAATGTACTAAGCATATGAGATATATATATATATGTAACTACTTATTATAAAACTGACCTACAAGAATGACAGCAGACACACAACATGCAAGCACATACAGTTATTTTTACCTTGGCATGATTATAAATATCCACACAGTTTTCTGTATTAATGCTTTTTGCACAAATGATCTCACAGTGTCGTTGTAAAGCTTCAAGCTGGAAAAATTTAGCAGCAGAGAGAAGCTAAAAAAAAACCAAAAGGCATGGAAAAAATAGTCAAAAACTGCTGAGCAATACAGAATCAGAGCTTGCTTCTTTACTGTTTCATTATACTTTTTTCTCTGCCCCTTCTCCATTTAGCATGAAAAAAGTCAGAATGAGAAGACCGCTTGGTTGATTTAACCCTCTGCAGTCTCTTCTAAATCACACAATGGGAATCTATACACAGAGAGACCACCAAAGGCTGCTCAGGTCCACATGCTGACTTTCGAATGGGACAAGAAGAAAAAGGAAACAGTGGATTGAAGAATATTTTGTCACTTTGCAAACTTGACTGCAATAGAAAAGACCTGCAAATACATCCCCAAAACCAAAAGTTCTGGTTCAACTGTTCCCCAAGATCTTATTGAAACAGAGCACCTGGGCTGGATGTGAGGAAGTCAGCAGAAAGGTCAGGATCAAGTGTACAGAGGAATTCAAACCAAACAATGATGACCGTCTTGGGCAGTCTTAATCTAGAGTGACAATAAACTTCAAATCTGCCACCTCAGCAGGCTCAAGGGAATGGAATCAGATCTCCGTATGCTCCTTGTCCTAGCCTGTGAGCAGCTGTCAGGGGATGTCCAGGCCAGGAGCACTGAAACACTGTCTGAGGTCCACATTATTCCAAGGAATGAGTGCACAGAGGTGGGAACCAGCTTTGTGAGTCAGTGCCTAGCCAGCATCTGTGTGTCAGGTGTCTGTCACTGCTCTACCACAGCTCTTCTGATACCAGCACTGACTTCCCTCTTTGGCCCTGCAACTCCCCTGTGGCTACACTGCCTACCCTGGCATTGCCTTGGCATCTCTGCATGCCTGTGGGATGAAAATGGCTTGAATTTTGAATTCTTCAACTGATTTCAGCAGTGTTAATATTTCCTCTATTGCCCTTTTTTTGTCCTTTTACAGGAAAGTAATTTAATTTTCTGGCTTTCCATGGTAGGTCATTGTCTCTGGCTCTCTGCTCTGCCTTAGAAAGCAGGTTGGAGTTCTTCATTGCTTGACACCTTGCTGTAACCCAGACAGACCTTAGATCCAGCTGTTCACGTGTTTAAATAGCGCCTACTCAGCTATTAGGCTTTTACACAGCCCTTATTATTTGGGACTCATAACAAAAAGCCAACCTCTGCTTCCCAAAGGGGCTCTCATGTTGCATTGGGGAACAAACAAAACCCTGAAACTTCCATGACATTATTCTGACTTCTCGGGTGCAGTCTGCTCAAGATCTACTTTAATCCCATAAATAAATCCAAGGGCTGGAAAATCTGCAATGCTGATGTGATAGCAGCCAGCTGGCCCCAATTATGAATTGCAGCAAAGATTTCTGTGGAGTATTTCTGGTGCTTCTTGTTATCATATGTGTAATAAGGCAAGTTACTAAATGCAGTTTTGAAAGATAAAGCCAAATCCTATTCCAGCTGCCTCTGTGGCTCAAGCAGTCATGTGCTGGTTTGTAATTACTTTGAACTGTGAGGAACCATGGCCAGATCTGTTATCAAGAGATCAATCAATCAGTCATACATTCTGGAGTCTCAGAAGTTTTGAGATGTCACAAAAGTAGAGCAAGCTGCCAGCTGAAATGCAGCACAAGCTTTTTAACAGCCTAGGTGATAACACACACATCTCTATAAAGCCACTGCACTGCCTAGTCTAAAATTCCCTATTTCAGAAAAGGTTAGAAATTCAGGACATCTTTCAAAACTCTAAGAGAAACAGAGAATTAGGGAACTTTTCCTATACAGCTCAGGAAAACAATGTGGATATGCTCACTTAAAAATCCACTGCCTGCACTAGAGAGGGGTAATTTCAGTCCTCTGGCTGCCAGACTGTAGAGTTATAGGGACAGAATAATACAGGCAACAGCGACAGGACACGAGGAAAAGGAAAGTAGCTGCAGCAGGGGAAGTGCAGATTGGCCATAAGGAACAGGTTCCCCCCTGAGAGGGTGGTCAATCACTCAACAGGTTCCCCAGGGAAGCACTCATGGCACCAAGCCTGCCAGAGTTCACGGCACATCTGCACAACACTCTGAGTGATGTGGTTTAGATTTACATAGCCCTGCAAGGAGCAGGGAGTTGGACCTGATGGTCCTTTATGGGTCTCTTGCAACTTGAGATATTCTGTGATCGTGGTGGCAGACACTGATGATTACCAGCTGTTTAAGTAGCTCTGAATGTAGTATTTACTGACCTGCACTCTTTTTGGCTGCCTGAAAACTCCCTGAATGACTATCAAGAATTTGCTCAATATATCTTAGTTCTGTATAGTTGGAGTGGTTTTGCTGATCATAGCTGACAATGATGGCACATAGTATTCGGAAGGGGATTACTTAACATCCATAAGGTTGTGGTTGCGTGGCTGGTGGCTGTGTGAAGGTTCAGTCAGCCCCAGCTGACTTGGTTTGGCTTTTGCAAAAGGCCACAACAGTACCTGGATGTTTTACATCCAGTGAGAAAGGGGCAAAGAAGTCTCTGTATCTCAGGGAGCAGATTATGGTTTTATTCATAAAATTTGAGTCACATGTTTGAAATTGAACTGAACTGTGTCTCCAGTGGACTTCTCTCATGGTTAAAGCCCAGCACGTGCCCAAGACCTCTCCCATGTGACAAACCAAACTGGATGTTTTTTAATGCTGCTGAGATAGGGAGGATGGAACAATAAGTCACTGGAAATCGGTTCCAGATTTTGGTAACACCAGCTTTGCCTCTAAGTAGGTATTTGCAAAGTCTCCCAGTGTCCTGCAGGACTGCAGAGAGCCTGGGCACTGCAGGTGAGGCACTGCTGGCTGTTACAGGAATGCTCATGTCTTGCCCAATGGCCAAGTGGCCTCAGGCGAATGGCACACAGATCAGTCAGCATCGCTCCCACTGCAATTAAATAAATGTCTCTTACCTCCATAATTTCATTGTTTTTAATCAGGAGTGACTCTGCACCACCATAATAAAGATACTGCATAACCAGCTGTAATAAAACAAAGGGAGTGTTTATAAAAACCAATCCAAGACACAGAGGAACAGGGGACAATGCAGGCAATACCCAAGGCTCTCCTAACACCACCATGGATTTGTAGATAAAAATGGCTCAAGCCTCCTAATTTCAAAGATATACTTGGTTATTCTCTCACTCTGCAAAGTTCAGTGTTTCCTTCTCACAAGTAGTCTAATGTCTCAACCCTCACCCTCTAATTGTCTGTATTTCCTGCTAAGTTCCAAACAGTTTGCAGGAAACTGATTAACTTATTTTGAATTTTCAGTGTATTTCCCAGTCTGCTCAGTGCATCACTGATTCAGGCAAACACAGCATATATAATGGTGATTCCCTTATCCCTTCCCTGGCGAAGGCCACCTTCATCCAGCTGTGTGTGGGCATGCATGGAAGATAAGAAAGAGGAGGAGGCTTTGCACTGTAATACAAGCCAGCTAAGATCCCTCTGTGGGGAGCCCAGTTATTGTGGGCAGCTGGGATTTATGTGCAGCAGTAGCAGTCGATACATGGAGCTGCCTGAGCTCCAGCTCAAAGCACGGGAAGCACATCCATGCTACAGGTACAGAGAGCAAGCTCTGCTTTTTCATGGCACTAAATTGATTGGAGAGCACTGCTAAGGAAGTGAATGAAGTGTGTCTCTTCCAAACCTGTCCATTAAATACAGAAAGAGCCAACTACAGAAAGAAATGCCTTAGGCTGACAGTCAGTGCTTTGTGTACACAGCCCATGTCAGTGAAATGCTTGTTGCTGTATCTGCTGAGGCACATTTGTAATCAATAGAACTCTGCAGTGCTTCAACAGAGATGAAGCCTGTGCTTGTGAAACCACTGCTCTGGTTTATCAAATACACAGGCACTAATTTGGATAGGGCATGCATGGTGTTCCTCTTACAGGTTCCATTCAAATTCAGTGTGGGGACTGTACCTGAAAGATGGGGTACTTCACATAGTTGATCTCAATACAAGTACTATCAGACGAGGGCTTGCTAGACAGCAATGCTTTAAACCTAAATAAAAAGGAGCAAAACTGAAATACCAGCCCAATTATCTTTGTGGAAAAAAACAGTAAAAACAGTACAGAAGTGCAATGGAATGACAGCATCAATTCTTGCAAAAACAGTATGCTGAAATGAACGTATTTGTCACCAAAAAGCATCCAGATTTAGACACTAACATAAAGTTCAAACCAAAAGGAAAAGAAGCTTCTCTCTGTAAGATTTCAATTAGAAATTTCTGAAAAATACATATAACAGAGAAAATGTACATCTGAAACTCAGATTCTGTAATGACACATATTACAGAACCAATTTTTTTTTTTTTTGAAGGCAACATGATCTTATATGAAGATCTGCAACATATAAAACCTGAACGTTTTCCTTTTTTGAGGGCAATAGATTTTGGCTTATGTCCATTACGCTGGTTTAAAAAATCTTTTGGAACAAAACAAAAAAATAGACACTGAGACTTTTAATGCTCCTATGCATGCTCAGTATAATTGTGTGAGAAGAGGCAGGACAGAAACTGGATAGGTTACTGTTCTCTGATTATCATAACCCAAAATTCAGACACAAGTTTCAGGACAAAAAGCTCACATATTTTTAGTTAATTATTGCAAACTTATGTGAGATATATACATATGTAACAATCTACTTCTCAAAACCAGGTATTCCCATTGATCAGAAGGTGAAAATGGGAAATGTGCTGCCAGAAACACCTGCCCTTGTACTTTCTCTCTTTGTTAGTTCATCTGACCTTCCAGCAGTAGTTCAGAGCTCAGCTTATCTATCAAGACCAGCATTTGCTGGATGGTGACCTTTCCCTCATCATCTTGTTAATTAAAATACAGATAACAATTTACTTGCTTTCACTAGTGTCAAACTCTATTATGAACACAATTTAGTAGGCTTAAAGCTGGAGTTTGGAATGTATTTGTACATTATCAAGAGGCTCTAAACACCAATATCTGTTTCTTAGTTGAAGGCACAGTCAGCTACTGCAGTTATTTCATTCAAATCTCTTTACTCTGTGATGTGGGTTGGCAGCACAACTAGCATCAATTCCCATATTGCTTAAATCATCTAAACTCAGAGCTCTTCCCACATCTCAAAATAAGCTGTTTTGGAGGGCCAGCAAGATTTGTTTAAAAGCACACCTTGAATTATACAGCTGCACACAAATAACGTTTGTGAGCAACTCTTGGGTTGGGTTGAGCTGGGAAACTCGCATTCAGCCTTCTGAGCACAGGAAACTAACTATAAATACTGCCTTTGGATACAGTATGGTATGTTTCACAGCTATTTAATTTCATTTAAAAGTTGTCAAATGCTGTCAAGAATTGTGTGATAGTAGCTTGTTTTTCCTGGAGACTGCTGAAACTAATGCAAGGCAGGATTTAACCACTCACAAGAATTTACCACTCATTAAATTATTAGTAATTAAAGTATCATGACTCCTGTATGGTCAAGAACTGAGTGCAGTAATTAGCACCATGCCAATGTGCCTCAGTGCAATGAAGTCAGATACACGGCCAGAAGCATGGACCATTCACTGGATGAAAATCTATTGACAGAAGCACTTGTTAAATATCTGGCAGATCAACTAGAAACAAGCTGTGGGCATGTTCTGATTAAGAAAAACTTGAAGATTGGGCCACTAGCCTTTAAAGAACTGGGACAGCAAACCAAACAAAAAACCCCACAAACCCATAAAATAAAATTCTATTTTTGTTAAAAACCAGAGATGTGTCTCTATTTCACCTTGGTGATGCAGTAAATAGCAACACTCGATGTGCATAAAATGGTCTTCCTTCCACCAGAAATGTGACATCTGACATCTCTTTATTGTTAAGAAAATGGGGATCTAGAATCACAAAAAGAAGGAAACAAAAAAGTCAATAACTTTAATTTGGAAGAGGTCTGGAACATACTGAATATTTCCCTGTTTTGACAAAAGAAAGCAACAGAATAGAAGGATATTGTTTTTAGTGAGTAAAGCCCATAAAGCTATTTTGGACAGCCTGAGACAACCACACTGAGTTCTGACAAAGGGAATTCAAAGCTCTGAAGTCCGTGACGACCTTTGCTGCAATGACAGCCAGCCATCCCTGCCGTGTGACACCGGCACAGCCTCCAGCTCTGCTACTCAGAGCAAACTGCAGCTCAGCAGATGCTGGGGGGCCCTCTGCCAATTTATACTCTCTATTAGGCCACTCCCTGTGTGAGGAAGTCTCAGTCAAGGGAAAGAGGGTCCTGGAAAGTTGTTTGGCTCCTCTCTCAGTCCCATGAAAATACCCTGGGCTCTGCTGACCAAGCTGGGAGGGCTGTGCTGGTGCAGTGTCACCTACAGCCAGCCAGCATGGTTTGAGATCCAGACAGACACCCTGCTCCAGGGCCAAGGCTTGGATCCCAGCCTAATCAGCAACACAGACAAATCTTTGCAGATTTACGGCCCCACTCCAGTGCACCTGATGACCCTCCTGATGTCAGTGGGAGTTTTAGGCCACGTTAAGTTTGGGGCCCATCCTTCCTCTAATTCTGTCTTTCAAATTTTCTGACTTTTGAGATGTTTCTGACTTGTGGCCTGCTCAAGAACCTGGCCAGCAACAGCCTTCCTACAGCTCTCCCTGGAGAGCCGATGAGGATCTTGCAGTGACGCTTACCCAGGCGGGAGGTTTGCTTGCGCTTAATCTCCACAAGCTTTGGAATTGGGTAGGGTCCATAGCAATGAGTGAAAATGACAGAGAGCTGCTGGCTGATCACCTCGTTCTACACAAAAGAAAACAAATACACACAACATAAGATCAGTATGCAAAGGACATGTTACAGTGTTCTCAAAGCTGCCTGTTTTAAGGTGAAAAGTGTGACTGCTGAAGCTTTATTAAAATAAGAGCTTACAATTATTAGCATTTGTTAGAAACTGCAGTTCTCATTTACTTGATTGCCATGTCTCCTGTACAAATAATTTTAAATTAAGTCTTCTCCTTGGATGACAAGTCTTCTTTGCCTACAAAATGCCATAGCACAGTCCTCCCTGCAAAAACAAAGTTTCTTTACAACAGTGAGTTCATTCATTTGCAGACTCACTGTATTGGAAAATGATTTTTTTTTGCTCTTTAGAAAATGGTCACTGGTCATGTCTTAGAAAACCCGAGCTACAGACAGATGCAGCTGCACAGCCTGCACTCGTTTTGAAGTGCAGCAGTCTCACACACAGACCCTTCCTCTACAGAGTGACTGAGGCACCAGAGCCAGCCACTCATTTAATCCCACATGTTTCATTAATGGGCTCTTACACCTCTGACACCAGTGTGGCACTACTGTGGAAGCCAGACTCTCATAGAACCAGGTCTGGTCCCTGGCCTTTACCCCTTTCTGCCCCAACTTTGGGGGCAAGGCACCCATAGGATGCTTTCCTAAGCACCTTGAATATTTGTATGCCTAAGATGCAAGGGGAGTGCAATGTATTTAATGCTTAACTACCAAAGTCCCAGATGAAAGCAGGATTTAAAAGCTTTGGCAAATTTTATCCCATGCTTTGCTGATAAGCCGAGCAAGTCTAGACAAGTTCAGCAGTGCCACACTGCTAATTCATAGTGACATCTTTTAACTACCCTGTTGGCTGGTGAGTCTCTCCACACCAAGAAACTGTGAAATGGCAAGACACTTAGACATAAGAGGGTCAAAGGCCAAGGAAATTAGCAGGTGAGGGACAAAAAAAAATCATAGTATAAAAATTTGAGGAATATAGTTGTTATATTAAAAATATCTCCAGGCTTTAGAAGCAGAAATGGAAGCTTTCCTTGCTCTGAGCACATTTCAAAAGTCCTCCTTAAATCCCACGAGTGACAAGGAGGAGTGGCAGAGAGGCTGTAATGACTCTCCAACTGATCTAATCAAACAGGGTGGGAAGGGGTAGAGCTGTTCCCTCACAGGCACATGCTGATGTCAAAGGAAATTACATGCACTCGCCCGCAGGCAGGAGTTGGCTTGTATTACGTCAGATGTAGCACTGAAAGAAACTCTAAGATAAGAGAAATTCTCATACTGAGAGACACCATTTAGCAGGCACAGGGGCCAGCCCTCAGAGAGGGGCTCACTGCTGTGACTCTGAGACAAGGAGGGCGTCTCACCCCAGGAGCATCTCACTGTTCTGCATCCTCCTGTTGGAGCTCTGCAAAGCGCCTCACAAAGGGAGTGAATCACAGGCTAAAGAGAAAAGGAAGATTTAAGGCCAGATTTCAAGAAGGAAGTGACTCAGCTGCTGGGAGGGTTGGGAGGGGAAGCTTTAGACAGACAGGGCAGAAAGAGCAATTTCTTCTCTGCTCGGAAGGGCTGTGCCAAAGCACCAGGGCCGACTGAGTCAGGCAGGGAGGAGCGCGTCCGGAGGGATGCTGATTACCAGCAGGGCAGCTCCCAGTTGGATCTGGCTGATGCTAGAAGTCAGAAAATACAACAGAAGATGGGGACAATTCCACGGTTAAAACGGAGGAAAGCTTCTGGAGAGGAGAAACAATGCTCACCTTTACCTGCAATGAATAAAAGCAAAGTGCACTGAAGAGGAGAGCTCCTGGCAGCCCCCTCCCCAATCTGCTGGGGTGCACAGGTCCTGTCTGTGTCACTGAGGTTTTCATGGGTTCCATGAACTCACCACTCCCAGCCACAGCTGTGCCCATGCAATAGCTTCTTAAAAACACACACATGCATCAAGGAAGACAATGAATTTCCTCCTTCCAGGGTGTCTGTGGGAATGTGCTGATGGAAAATCTGGGTATTGGCTTTGCAGTGCCTCGTTAGGTGCTGGAGGCCCAACTCACCAGACCAAACCACAGCACCACGGACCAGGACACCCAGCTGCACTGAGACCAGGGAAGGACAGGCCAAACTCAGCCACCCAAGTGGGAGAAGGGGAAGTCCAACTAGTAAGTCCAACCAACATAAAGAACCAGTCATGCCTGCAGACAATCCCATGGGAGCCTGCCTACACAGCCAAGGGGCTGCCAGCTCCCAGGGTCACCAAATCTGTAGTGTGCAGATACAAGCCCATTACAAAACCACTTTGCCCACAAGCCCATGAAAACAATGGTGTAAACTAAGCTCTAATTAGCTCAAAACGTGATACATCCACATGAGAGATGCTTAAAAACCCCAAGACATGGAACAGAGATGGGACAAAGAAAAAAGAGACCTTAGGATGGACACATCAAAGAAAGAGGGCTGTCAGACAAGTCAGTGGCTTCAGACTTCCCATGCAGAACACTGACCTCATATGGCAGAGAGGAGGCTGGAGACCTTTGGCTTCTACTGATAACATTAAATACTTGCATCTCATACCATCCAAAGGCCAAAAAATGTGCTCAGCAAGAGCTGAAGCATGTGCTTATTTAGAGTCATTGCTAACAAACAGCAGCAAGGGAGGGGATTGGTAAATTATTACAGCACACCAAGTTTGCTCCCCACATCCCCAGTATGTAACCAAGCTCACAGGGCTGTGGCACTGGATCTGCTCCCCACAGTGCCTCTGCTGACTTTTACCAATAAACTAGGCAGAAATAGGAGAGGGAAAAGGAATACTTCATCTGCAGCTGGGTGGCTGGGGAAAAACTGGCTTTTTTAAGACAAATCCTGCTCTTGGAGAACTTGGGCTTCCTGTGAAGTGACTAGAAACAACTGCAGAAGTCCATGACCTGGGGCACAAGGATTCCTCTGAAACAGAACATGTCCAGCCTATTCAACCTTCACCTTCACACAGTGCTCACTACTCAGGTGCCCACACTGAGGTGCTCAGAAGCTCCCATTTAAGCACCAAGATGGATAATTCTTCCCTGTTTATTCTTTCATCCTATCAACCTAACTGTGAAAGCCCAGCTATAAGAGCTCACTGCAGCAGTTGTGGGCAGCAAGATTAACACTGGAGGAGCAAGCCAAAGTTTGTTTTCTTGCTACAGTTTGATGTTGGAACACATTGTGCCAGGATGTGTGAGGCTGGCACCTGAGAGAGGCAGGTCCCTTTAGACACGGGCATTCATTTGCACTCCAAGGGAGCCGACGCACATCTTCTCCTGTGGGAGGGGGAAGAATGCTTGGCACAGGATATAATAAAAATATTTACCTAGCCATGGGGTAGTTTACAGATAGGGAAGAGGGAACAGGGAACAACAGCGAGTCTTCTGAGAGAGATGGTGCTTCCAGCAGAGAGCTGGTTGGTGAGCAAGCAACACTGCTTTGTAGATACAAGCAATCCCCTGACTTAAAAGCATTCTTCAGCAGAGATCTAAAGGAATTCCCCAGTCCTGCTGAATGCACTTGAACTGTGAGGGGAATTTATAAATTCTTTTGAAGCAAAGCTGGAGGCTTTCAAGTTCTTGGACCAGAGATGCCTTGTTGATTGATCTGAGAAGAGGTGAAGACCTGGGTGGGAAGAGCAGGGATGTTTTTTCCTGAATGTCCATCTGACAAAGGTCTGTGGCAGGATTCAGGGAAGTCTCCTCCAGGCTTCAGCACATACCCTGGGAGAGCTTCCTCCATTCCAGGTTACAGGGATCAATGCAGCATAGCCATTCTGGGATGTGTTCCTACAAGGTACTGGACACAACTGGGAAATACACAGCCAATATTCTCCAGTGCCTGTGCAAGACACGTGTCTATGCCCCAAATTCTGCAGGGTGAAATGTGCGTTGCAGTCTGCTCAAATCCCACTGCTTAGTTCTTACCAGTCTACAGATACCCTACCACCTCCACATGGCTGCCCTGAAGGGTAACTTCTTGTTAACAAGTCAGGCTTCTTTCCTTTACCTCTGAAATCCCAAGCAGTGTTTTGGGGTTTTCTTCTCCTGATGCTACACTCACCAGCACAGCTCCATTAATGCTGTTTTAACCTAAGTCTGCCAGGCCCTCAAATTCCTGTACCACACAGCCCATAAACCAAAAGCTGACCACATGAAGGCAGAAAAAGTAACACTTATTCTTCTGGGCTTAGTGTCTGCCTGCTAATACACAATTCCCCAGCAAGCTGAGAAACCACACTGCCCAGAGAACAGGGGCACTCGCAAAGGTATCTTCTCTCTCTGGTCCTGAGGATGCTTGGGGGACCCATTTCACTGCTAAATGCAGAGTGGCAGAAGTGCTGTTTCCAGTCAGCCATCTCACACGCTGTCCCCAGCAGCTGTTCCAGCAGTGGTAGTCTCAGGATACCTCGAGCCCATTGACGACTTATCCATGACATGCTGGGATACCCTTGAATGAGTCCTCTATTCATGCTCCCCATTCCCAGAAAAAGATTATAAAGAATGAAGTAACAGAGAGGGCTTTTTGCTGTCCCCCATCCCTGAACACTCAGAGACCTTCTTTTCCATCCTCAAAACTGTCTCCACCCTTGCACAGGTGATCCCACTACCATCCTCTTGCATAAGTCACGCTCACCAAATGCCTCAAAACTAAATAAATGCCACTTCAGATGGTCACTCCTAGATGGTTAAGCAGCATACACAGAATTAATATTAGTCAAACAGCTGGAAAGGGAGGGAAGCCCCAGAGGTTGGAGCTACAGTTAGAAGCAGTAAACTGCACAACAAAATGGGTTTTGTTAGTGCTGGGCTCAAGCCCCTCCACTGCAAGCACAAACGGAAAAGAATTAATCACAGGTAAGGCAGAAATGGACCCTTTCATTGCTTCTGGGAAAGCTGCCAAGCCTCCTTTTCAAAAGGCTCTTTATATCCCAGCTGTGCATTGTATGTAAAAAGCACAGATCCATGGGCACAGTCTAATCCCTGGGTGAGAGCCCAGAAAAGGGCAGGTGTCACATCCATGGCATTTATTTATTGTAAATGAAGAAGGCTCCTGCCTCTGGCAGGGGAACATTTTAGAAGGTAGCAGAGGGTAAGAACAAAATCAAACCTGTGTTAATACCAAGCTGAATGTGTGTTATGAAACCACAGGATGGGGTTAACAGTGTGTTACTAACATGCTACTCAGTACCTGGCGCTCGCATCTCACACGCAGAATGCAGGATGTACATGTGTGGATAACCTGGCTCCGGCTTGCTCGGAACTGTTCAGACACAGAAGTGCTACAAGTGACAATGGGCAATGCTACAGATCACTGCAGTTGCTTGAGAACAGTGAAACCTGACTAACAAATCACAGCAAGTCCCAGCCAAAAGATGGATCACCGTGGGCTGGCTGTGCACTGGATGACACACAGAAGGGCATTAGCCACTCCATGGAATCCATAAGCAGACCCTTTAGCACGCTGGGATGTCTTCAGGGTTATTTTAATGCAGGTTTTGGTGTGCCTGTCGCCTTTGTGGAAACTCTACATTTTTCTTCAGCTGAAGTATTTCAGTCATCAACCAAAATATTCAATTTTCAGGTGTTAATTTTTTCAAGAAAGGTAAAATATTATGTGGAAATAAATATCTTAGTGAAACCTTTCATTACAATAAAAGCTCAGTTTTCTGTTGAAAAGCAGTTCAGCAAGACAGAGAGGAGTCCTTTCTGATGGTGTCCAGGTAAGAGAAACGTGGATAGCACTCTCCCAGGGGAAGACTTTCCCTTGGGACACGATTATAACAGAGTTCCTGTCCCAGTGCTATGTAGGGTTCACCTCTCCTGTCTACCCTTAGCCCTTTCTGCAGTGCAGGGCACTCTGGCTTCATGCAACAAATACAGCTTCACTCAAACACATTTGAAACATTCATTTCAGCCCACCATGAAGCAATGGAAAAAAGTGGAATTTTCTAGCTCCTTTGTCTTCCAATGCCACTTTCTAGGTCACATGCCTCCCCTGGGGAAATAACTGATTTTTGCTGACCACCATGCCTGGACTTAGTAGAACACACACATCAGCTGAGCCTGCTGACATTCTCCAACATTTGTTTTAGAAGAAGTAAATCCAGATAAAGAAAGAAATCAATCCCAGCAGCAGAGAAACTGAATCTCATCTCAAGCTTCAGCTTCTGAAAGTTTTCTTGGAACACAACAGCCAGATGCTTCATTCTTTCTTGCTGCACTGTTTGATGGAGACATGAAAATACTTTTTCAGTAGTTACTGCACCTGTGACAGAGGCTGTCTCTGAAAAGACATATTTTAAAACACATCCCAAAACTTTCCTTTTAAGAGATTTCGGTTTCCAAATGGAGAAGCTACTGCTGAGAGTACCTTAGCTTTAAAACCATATAGGCTAGATTTCTCAAGATACCCATATGCCTGAATCCTTTTGGAATTTTAAAACTGGCTATTGTTCTGAATTGCTATTTGTCCTCAATAACTGTCAACACCAGACTGATGGTTGTTATTCAAGCAGCTCAGCCTTCCTTCCAAAAGAGGCTGTGCAACTGTGCAATCCTGCACATTTCTTCAGTGGCCTGTAGGTGCATTTTTAAAGGTTCGAAAGCTGCAGGAATTTTAAATCCTGAGAAAACATCTTTATAAAGTAGTTTCCTGCATCTTTCAACAAGACTGGTTGCCCAACACCTCACTAATGGGCTAAATATTAAAATAAAATTAATAAAATAAACACGTTGTCATGGACAGAAATGGATGGCAAGGATGGAGAGAGACCTTCAGAATGCAATGAAGGTATGGTGGTGAAGGATTGCTCCTATGACTTCTCAAGCTGATTTAGTCTTAGACAATACACTATCAGGAACACTTATAATCCTAAGCCAAGTTTTCCTGGTGTGAAGCACCTCTAGGAGCTTCAGACAATGCTTCAGCACATGTGCTCAATGCACATGTAGACTCACACATGCACTTCAGCAATGCATGGCCACGCAGGATCCAAAGAAATGGCAAAGAACTCCTTTTCTTACTGGTCCTATGAGGGAAAGGGAGATTATTTGCAATTAAAAGATTGTGTATTTTCTCCAAAAAATAGACCAAAGACAAGCTGATGTAAATTGCTGTGGGCAGATAAAGCAGTGGATGAAACTGGCTCGTGACCTCATCCAGCTGGCAAAGGTGCTGGCTAATCTACATGGATGGAGCTGGGTGATTTAATGACAATTCACTCTTATGCAGAGCCCTGGAGTGCAAACCTAAACCCAACCTCCTCCAAAGGCCAGACCTGTTTAACTTCCAAGGTTGTGGGCTTGAGTCTGTCTTTTCAGGTTGTGGAAATGTCAAGGTCAAACTGAACAGCTCCAGGATTTTCGCAGACAGAGGACACAGAAGCATCTCTGCACATTCAGTGTACTATCCTTAGGAGAATCTCTGCAAAAAACAGAAGAGTTGACCTGCGAGCCTCACCTCAGGTACTACAAGCGCATGGACCTGGATGCAGCCCCCACACAGCTCTTTTAAAAGCCTCTATTTGGTGGGGGGCACTCCTCAGGTAAATATGGTCCTCTGACATGGGGCAAGTGGGCAATCCAGCTCAGAGTCAAGCTCAGGCAATGCAAACATCAACCTCAGCTGGAGGGAAGGGAAAGCTTCCAGTAGGGAGTTTGGGGGAGTTTTCCCAGGCCATGAAGAGCACAACACAGATACCAACAGGCAGGAATTCAGTTGTATCTTCCTATCATTGTTCCATAACAAGATCACCAGCATCATTTTAATTTTGAGGGACTCGACTCTGCTCTACACAGCAGCTAAAGTTTAGCTCAGGGCTACTCACTCCCAGAAGTGACTCTCTAGCTTCTGCCTCACACAGCCCTGTCAAAACCACTTCTAGCAGGTTATGTTTGTGTGCTTGTCTTCCAAAGAGACTGAATCCATCCCTAAATGGCAGTGCCTTTCCTACCTATGCAGTGTCCCAAAACCATCATGTGTCATCGACATTTTTTAGGTTGTTGGAGTTTTCCAGTTTGGGTTTTGCTTGCTTTTAAGAGAGGTGCCTTAAACTGAGCTCTCAATGTCTTTGCCACAGATGTTGCTTTTTCCAGAGTGCCTTGATCCTGATCTTTAATTTGGTAATGACCCAAACTCACTGCAGGACAGCAAGAGCTGCAGAGGGAGCACCTGCAGATGGATTCTCTGTCTGTCCTCACAGCTCTGCCTCAGCAGCATGGAAAAACTGCTACTTCCCCACTCCCCATGCAATTCTCAATGGTGCAGCTGATAGAAGACATTTAAAGGGATGAAAGGAAATGAAAGAGCTCCATCCCACTGGAAGCCACCAGGCACTGGGTATCAAACCTTCAGCTGTGCTTTTGGAAGACTTCCTCCAGGGCTTCAGTGCAGCAGTGAACAACCCATGTGCAACCTATACACTGTTCTTCCCCACTGACTTCACAGCTTGAAGAAAGGCAATAAACTCAGGGACTTGAGCTCAGCCAGTTGCTGTTCTGTGTTACCGTATCAGGACTTCTGCAGTTTTTAAAATTTGTTTCTACTGTCAGCATCCCAGCACATAGATGGGAATGGAGTTCCACCCTGCCACCCTACAGGTCACCAACACCAGTGCTAGCAGAGCTCCCACATAAACCCTCACATCTGTATCCTCTAGAAACAGGCATTTTATAAACCATCTGTAAGAAAAAAGGGATTCCTCATATCTGACACTGTTCTTGTAGGTATTGGTTACATTTTCTTTAGTATTTTCATATCTATAGCATTTGGCCCTTTTTTTGCATGGCCTGGGAACCTGCAAGAACATTTTGTAAGACAGTGCAAAGGAGCAGGTGGGCGCAGAAAGTTTGCTTCCTACCCTGAGACCTGCCCTCACGTTTCCATGTGATTTTTGGGGAGCTTCTCTGGCCAAATTACTCAACACTATGAATTGCTGTCTGGCTTATCCAGGTTATCACAGCCTCTGAGACTGGGACTGTCACTCCATGAGACACTGAAAATCCGCCTGTTTAATTACCTCAGTTTCCCTGTTGGTGAAAGGAGGATAAGATCTTCTTTCATGTCTCAACTCATTAATATTAGTAAATTGTTCTGAGATTATGGGATAGCTGGAACTATTTATAGGAACACAAAATGCCATTTCTACTAGGTGCAAGTTGCCATGCAATTAAAATATACTGAGCATCACAATATGTAGCAAATGGGACATCTTGTTTTACATCAGCAAAGAATTGCTAAGTGGCTCTCTGCTTCCTAGTTGCTTATTTTATACTTTTTGCCCTGAAAAACTCATTAAGGAAATGTACTGGGCCAGATTGTGATGTTTAGCAAGAGTCATAATCTCTCTCAGAGTTTCCAGCCCACAGGGAAAAGCATGTCCATGTGGGCAAATCAAGCTCCTCTCTCCACAGCTCCACAAAATGCAGAGCTTTACAGTTTGCTGTCAAGAGAGAGGGATGTGAACCACAGTTATGGCCCTCCTGCACCTCTTAAAGGACACTTCTATTCTGTGGGTATACACAAAAATCTCTGCTCTCAGCCCTTCCAGAGAAGGAGAACAGAAGATCCTTTAAATCTCAGCTCTCCTCAGCTGCCTTCTATGGAGTGACCAGGGAGAACTTTTATTGGCTCATTCTCCTACAAATGAATTTATGTAAATTCCTTCCAAAGGGCTGCAGAGTCTCTTTCCTCATTTCTGTCTGGGAGAGCTTTGTAAGAGGCCATTTGGACAAGACCATCACAATAATTCATAACATTTGCAGACAATCTGTAAACCCTTACAGTGTCCCAGAATGATAAATTATTTTTTCTAAGACTATGAAACACTGTGTGAGTGTGTGTTTGTGAATATGCATGAAGACAGGCAGTTCCCCCAGGGGCAGGCATAAAGATCAGCACAGATTTCTTCTTCCTCATGTAGGGTTTTTGTGATAGTTCAGTTGTTTTGCCCCTCCAGATTTTAGGTTTCTAAGTGAACCCAAAGCAAAAGGCAGCAGTCTTATTTTTTTCCCAGGTCTCCTACAATAGACTGTGGAAGATGTAGATGTACTAAAGATATAATCCTATGCAAATGATTTGTTCTAATGATGATTGCTGGCCTTGGCTTCAGCACCTAGGAGAAAAGCAATTGAAATCACCCCTCATCCTAAATTACAAGGCCTAAACTTATTCTTTAAGTTTTCAATATGATTAGCTTCATAACAACTTTCAAACCAAACAGCACTTTGCTGGTAGTTTCTGGATGAACATACATCAACCCAAGTGAGTACTGAACAAGGAATCTACAAATCCTAGGATTCAGAACAATTTCCTAAAACCTCAAAATATTCTCCATAAATACTCAGCCACTACAAACTAATTGAAAGGCAAGGCTCATGGGAGCAAAAATCAGAACAATACTGGAACAAATATGCAGGATTTGCTCAAGACTCTAGTCCAAGCCTGCTTTTGCAGCAAGATACAAGAAATAAATCCATGTTAGGCCATCATTAGCTATACCAAGTCTGGAATATCTAGTATTGAGTACCTATACCAGAACCTGTCCCCTTTTCACATTATTTAGGCTATTGCTAAAAATTATTTGCTCCTTGCTGTTACACACAGAGTTGGGTGATACAAGTTATTTACTTTCAGTTTAACAATTAGAAGGCCATACTGACATGTATTGTGGAGTATGAGGAAAAAGAACACCAATCAAATAATTTTGATGCTTTTCATTACTACAGTGTTATTCTGGTAACAGTAGACAGTGATTGGGCATTCCTTGGGAGTGACTGACTCTCAGGGGGACCAGTAGAGAAGAGACTATTGGTTATAACAAGTTTTAAATTCTTCAGTAGGTAAGACATTTCCCTCTCCTTGCCAACTCCACGATCATCCCTTTTGCCATTATACTTGCATACCCAACGGTACCTCCTTGGAAAGGCTTTGTTAGTCTGATTTGCTTGGCTAAAAAAAAGTCAGCTGAAAGAATAAATCTGGGGAACCTGCAAGTACAAACACATACACAGAAAATTTGAAAAAATTATCCTTTTCTTTGCTCATAGAAACCAGTCTCCTCACAAGCTTTAGAAGTCCAAATCCCACATGAAGGGAAGATAAAATCATGACAGGCTAAAGAAATCCAAAAGAAACGTGAATATTAGCTTTGTTGTATGGTTCTGTAAAGCAAGCTGGGTGAAATTACTCTTTGGGTTGGCTTGGTTATCAACATCTCTTGCCACACTGCCATGACCCTTTTGACTTTAATTTCACCACTATGTACCAGCTTTTGTTGTCTCTCCAGCTTACTGTTAAGCACCTGTTAATAGGCTGTTCTAGTAGGAGCAGTGATTAGCCTGTGTGTTTATAACCCATGGTTCCACAGTGAAAAAACCCTGAGATACATATCAATCCAGATAATAATAATCCTGTGCAGTCTAAACAACCTTTGGGAGAGCTGTTCAAAAAATAATATTGCAGGTTATTGTGTCTTACAGGGGAATAAGGGAATAAGGCTGATTTGCTTTAAAACACACAATTTCATCCTACCTTGCTGGCCTTCAGTATCTCAAACATCAGAGGCAACCCTTGTGTGATGAGCTCCTCAGTGTACTCCTCTTCCTGAATGGACTTGAACTCCTTGAGCAAGCACTGGATGAGGGGCCGTCGGTGCTGCTGGAAGGACGTACGCAGAGACTCCAGCCACGTGTGCAGTGTCCAGGGAACACCTGCACACAGAGGACACAGCTCATTCCCAGCTCCAGGGAACAAGTGCCCTTCTGCTTTTTTACCTTTATTGATATTAAGATTTCAAGTGAAAAGCTGCCAAATCATTCAAGAAATCAAATTCCTATTTATCCCTACTTGAGAAGGCTGATGGTTATCAGTACATCCCAGAGCTAATGCACAGAGGCTTTCCTCCAAATGCTAAGAGAAGACTGTGGTCTCTCTGCTCATCTAGCCTTCAGCTTCTCTGCTGAGACTACCAATTTACGGTAATTGCTGTAGCGTTCTGCTTTGCAAAAGCCTTTTGGAAACTAGATTTACACTAGCTCATTTGTTTGAATGTGGCCCTGGAGAGCCATTAAATGGTGAAAAAAACTGATTTTGGTCCCTGCCTACCTGGATTCAAATTGGTGGTCTTCAGATTAAAACTTGCTTTAAGTGATACCCCATGTCCTCTCCTGATCATTAGCATTTTCCCTAAAGAGCACTAAGCGAGTTAAGCAGATCAGCCCTTTCAAGCAGCTTGTCATGGCAGAGCCACTCTCCAGGAAGTTAAAGGGAACCGCTCCCATGCACTGAGCGAGAAAGCACATGGAGCTAATGTACCTCTGCAGGCATGAGGCTGGATGTGACCTACTTTCTGCTCTTATAGAACAGTGTGGAAGGAAATATAAGCCTGGTGTTTGGCAAGTGAAGGTTTTTCCTTCTGTGTCAGAAAATGTTCAATGCCTGCAGAGCACCCCTGCCACTCTCCTCTCATTCATCTCCAGATCTTTGCCTGCACAGTCCACTGCACGCTCTGACCCACATCCCATGGCCCCAGGACTGGAGCACTGCCCCAGGCAGAGGCACACCAAGCACTTGGGTCTTTATTTCTTGATGAATAGATGAATAGGGATGGTAAACACACAGTCCAGATCGATTTCCATCTGCGTCACACAACCACCCTACCCACAGGCAGAAGCAATTTCACAGGGGGATGGTATTATGTCAAGTCCCTCACTGGCAGAGCTGGCATACCAAGGAGTCAGCTCCCTGCTCCTGCCTTCAGAGTCTCAGAAAATAAAGTTGTTATAATGGTGGACTGCTTTAAAGCAGAGTGCAAAAGAGAAGCAGCTGGAGGTGGCCCATGACAGCTGAACACTGCCCCAGAGCCCTACCTACACTCTCCCATGCAGCAGTGCAGATGGCACCTGGTGGAAACCACTGTGTCATGCAGAAAAAAGCCACTGGCCCCTGAACAGGGTGTGCTGTGGAGCTGGAATGGGCTGGGAACCTGTCAGATCTCCCATCACACTCTATTCCGAAAGAGTTGAGGAAGATGTGACCATAGTTGGTTTAAGCAACAGCCTGTCAAGAGGGACATGTTTCTCAGAGTGGTCCTTCCCTGGCCGAAGCAGAGGAAGGAGCCCAGCACTGACCTATGCTCCGGATGTCGATGGTGACGTCCACGTAGCCATGCTCAGCACTGTGGTACATGGCCTCCTTCAGGGCCTTCAGCTTGGCCTTGCTGTTGCGGCTGGCGCAGAGAGGAGCTGCTGCTGAGTCGGGCAAGTCCGTGCCCTCAGCCAGGATCTCCTCCAGGGACAGGATATCGCTCTTCTCCTTCTCCGGCTGAGCAAGCAGCTTGCGGAAAACATTCCTGTCAATCACAGCACGAAAGAGAGGGAGAGAGGGGGCAGGAGAGGAGAGGAAAGGGAGAGCAGAGTCAGTGGCCTGGCTTTCACTGCACTGGGCTTACTTGCTGTGTGGCAAGTTAGGACACCTACCCAAGAAATTACTCCAGCTAATGGCAGTACCAGCTGAGAGCAGACCCAAGGCAAGCACAGCTCCTGCTAGCCCACCTGCACTGCCTGGGACACGTCTGCAAGTCACTGCTGCCGTGACACAAACCGCACAGATGTCGCGTGAGGGACGGCATCTTATGCGAACAAAGACTCGTGAGCTAAATGTGACTCAAGACTTCTTCAGCAACCAGGGAAGGCCAAGGTGCCTCTGGACAAGCTCTTGGGACTCCCATCATGGCAGCCACCTGTGAAGGGAGCTGCCTGGAGCTACTGAAAGCACCACCACTCGATTCACACTCAAAGCAGTCTGGGAAAGCTAGAGCAGCTAGACATTCAACAAGGCCAGTCAGGGCAGGTTCAAGCACAGCTGGGACTACTCTACAAAGCCACTGATCCAGCTGGGCCATCAAATAACAAAACCCAAACTCAGAGACTTTGTGCCCTCAGGTTCACACCAGAATAACTCACCAACCTCAGTAGTTTCCCTTGGCTTTGCAGCTGTGAGAAGAGAAACCAGGCTGGCTCCCAGCCCACCCTCCTTGTATGCCAGTGTCCCCCCTGGTCCCGCTTACACTGCAGCATGGTGTGTCCCAAACAAATTTAGGGCAGAGATGGAAGGAAGGAGATGTGTGTGAGTGTTAATACAGGTAGGAACACAAGAGTTAGAGTCTGTGACATGGACAACCAGCAGCCAAGCCACAGAGAGCCCGAGGTTCTCCTCAGGCCTGTGGCTTCCATTCACACTGAGTGAATGTGAGATTTCAACACCCAAAGTGTCCTGTCTGTGCCAGGGATCCCTCGCAGGCTCCAGATGGACAGAGCTGTTGAACCCACCCTGACATGCCACGAGCGTGTTGTTAGACTGGCAGCTCGTCTCTAAGCAAACACACGGTAGGTACTATGTATCTCTAACCTGTATCTATGTTCCTCTGGATGGCTACAATCAGAAAAGTAGGAGTATGAAGATCATGATACTAATTCATTACATTGCAGTCAACTCCTGAGCGTTGCAAGGTCATGCATGCCAGGTGCTCATCTCAATAGTTCTTTTTTTTTTAATATTTGCAGCATACAAACAACATTAGGACACACAGAACTTTACTGTAAACATAGATGCAGAAAATCTATTCAACAAAATTAAGGCTGCAGCAGTACAGACACAATTCACTCAAACCTGAAAAAAATATCAAGAAATTCAGAAGGAATGTTTTTGACATTCCTCTCTGCTGTCACATCAGCTGCCATTTAACAACCACTGCTTTGAACATACCACAAGAAGTCCCCTTCCTTCTTTTTTTTTACATCAGAAATCAAAACAGAGCTTGTATCACCAACTGGTTTAATTCACATGCTAGCAGAAAGCCTTATGTCTCTGCTCAGTTGGTGGCATGTTCAATTGTTCATGCAGAAATTTCACCCATCTGCTCAAATTGGATGCCCAGGCAAAAAAGTAGCACTTGAAGGATACCACTAGACTTGTTCCCACTCTACCTGTGTCCATGTGCAGCAGCCTGACTGAAAGAGTTCATGTCACCTTGTGGAGTCATAGAAATGCCATTCCTGTACATTGTTCCTATCATGGGGTCAGCTCCTCGCTCCAACAGCAAACTGACCAGTTCAAAATTTCCTGCAAGGCAAGAGATGCAACTTTACTCCTTTTAAATACAGTATTTGCTCACCTAAACCACAGATCCCAGCTGAGGAATTGTTACAATGGGAGGAGGAAGAAAGTCCTTACCAGCAGCTGCTGCCAGCTGTAAAGGAGTTTCAGAGTAATTTTCCTCTCCATGCTCTAAGGAACCTTCTACCTTTGCTCCAGCATCCAGCAATAGCTAAAAAGAAAATTCACCATTTAGAGCATCTGGGGATGAACTCTGAAGAGTTCATGAACAGTGACAAATGAGAATCTAATGCGTCTTGTTATCTGCAAACCCAATACAATGGAGACACGTGACATGCAAATTCTCCCCATTGTTTCAGAGGCAAATTCATTCCTTTTTTCGCTCATTTTACGCTGCCAAACATCAGAAGCTCCAGCGTCCAACTTCAGAGCCAAAAAAGTGTAACCCAGCGTTTTTGATGGGACATGGGATAAGGTCAGTGTTAGGAAGTAATGCACTGGAGATGAAAGAAAGTTAGCCCAACAAGCATCCTTCCTTCATGGTCTTCTAGAAGCCCAGCACCATCCAAAAATGGATCAGATTTCAATTGTCTCCATCTTTTATATGAAGACATGGCCAAAAGAAAGGCAATTCTTAAGAACCAATTACAGCAATGAGTCCAAAAGCTGTGGTCTCCATCGGGTACACTTCCACCTAAGTAGCAGCAATGCTGAAAACAAAAGTGGCCAAGGAGAGCAGGATGGAGACTGTGCTCCAGCCCCCTCTTGGCCATTTCTGTCTTAAGGCCTTCAAAGTTTTGATGCTTGAGTGTGTCACAGACACAGCTGTTTTGAAGAATAAACCTTCTCAATTTTTGAGATGCCAAAGCACAGAACCAGCACATCCCACATGACACCTGGATGGGCTAAGGAGAGTGAGGGATTCTCCCCCTCTGGAGCAGCACGAGGGCTGTTGTCCACCTCTCTCCCACCAAGGCAGCAGTTTTGTGTTTGCTAGAATATTAATTAGTGTAAGAAAGTGCAATGAATGAATAAACAAACATATAAAACAAGTGGTCAGGAAGGAGCACAAGGAGTTGTCAGACTTTCTTTGGTGCAACTCTGCTTTAAAATTGTCCTGTTTAAGCCTCATATTGGTTAAGTTTTGAACACCATATTCACTTTGTAAGTCTATCATGTATCAGTACACTCTTGAAGCAGAAGTAACCAATATGAGTATGACAAGAGGATGCTGGTCTGAGATGGGTGTAATTAGAACTAAAGAGGAGAAAAAAAAAGAATGAGATGCAGGTAGGGAAATACAATAATACCTGAACTACAGGAATATGTCCATGCAACACAGCAAATGTCAGAGCTGTCCAATGGCGGGTCTCAGGGTGGACGGATGGGTATTTATGAGCAGTACTGACAACCTATAAACAAATTAAAGTTATTTTTTTAAAGAGCTATACGTAACAAAATTCAACTTGCCTGAAAGCCAGGCATGTGAGGAAGTAAGTGATATAGAAAACCTGGGAAAGGTGCTTTATAAAATGATTGGCTTCATTTTTTCCTGCAAAATTTTTCTCAATATTAAAACTGTTTGTGCTGATTTGACAGCTTGATTTGAGTTCTTACCAAATGAAGTCTTTTACCAACTACTGTAGCTCCATCTAAACCACTGGCCACCAGATTCTTTTGCACAAGGGCAAAACATCCACAGCTGGTTATAACAGCACACACTGGGGAAGTAAGGATGGATCAGGACATTAACAGCTAAGGACCACTCCCACTGACTTCACCAGGCCATCTACCAACAGCCCTGGGTCTTGGGATTGCTCCAGGCCCAGCCAAATTTCTTTGCACTTGAATCAGTACTTTTGTCACTGCTGTCACATCACAAGCCCTACCCTGGAGTTTGCAGGCATTCTTCCAGGCTCTTCCTCTCTCACCAGAGAGAAAAAAATGTCTGAAAAGTGATGGGGCAGAGTGTCACTTCAGAAATGTTTAAGAAAATCTCCTTTTACTGCCTCCTCCTGTCTGAGTTGAGCTAAAAGTACTGGGTGGTGACAGTTAAAAGAGATGCAAACTATATCCTTAGAAAACAAAATGCTATTCTTCAGGTTGCTCCTTCTATTTTCTATGCCTTAGTGCCTGGTGCCTCTAATGTAGACATAGGGGAAGATGAATAACCATTCTTTGCTTCAGTTTCCCTGTCTTAAAGATGGGGGTATTAATATTGATGAGGTTCACAGAGCTGGTAGAATCTAATGAACACTTGCAATCCAAGGCTGCGCACTCATGAATGTAACACTAAAATTCAAAATCTTGTTAATTATCTTCAGAGGAGGACTAAAATCAGAGTAAAAGATGCACCATCTCTCTGTCTCACCAGCCAGCTCTGCTTTCACTACCTTGTCTGAAGCACTTTAATCCATACAGGGGAGCAGGGCCAGTCATTAAATATCCAGTTCCAGCAGCAGCTCACATTTCCAAGTGCCACATGCAGCGTTTTGCTAGATGCAGGGCCCTCAGTCCCAAGGACAGGGATGAGGGCAATATCTGAAGACCCGTGCAGATCCCACAGCTTGCCAGATCTGCACCAGCACCTGGCTGTTACCACCCAGATTTGCCAAACAGAGAGCTCAAAGGGCACCACAAGGAGTGTGCTGGCCTCTGAACAAGGACACAGGGCTCCTTAGGGGCTGAGCTGGGTCAGAAGGAATGGGATTGAGCAGCTCAAGCCTTGGGGTTTGGGATGTGGAGCAAGACTAGCAAAGGGGAAGGATGGGCAGGACCATGGCTCAGTGAATGCACCCAGCTCCTCCTCAAGCATGGCTCCCACCACTGTTCGGGGCAGTCCATGGAAAGCAGCAAAGAAAATGAAGTCATTTAAACTCCTTTGCTCCTTTTTGCTTTGTTGGTTTTTCTTGGGTGGTTTTTTTGGGTTTTTTTTTGTTTTGTTTTTTTTTCCAAGTCAGAGTTCTCTCCAACACAGTGTTTGCAAAAGAGACCTGTGCCTGGATAAGCTTTTAAGGATGAGACTGGCTGAGCAGCTACAGGTCCCACTGAGTAGAGAGCAAACTGCAGCTTCTCGGCACATCTGGAAATGAATCCATTTTCACTAAGGGTGGGCAATCAAAAAGGGAGGTGCCCAGTACTTGAGGCTACTTTTGGAAACATATTTGCAAAGTGAAAGGGAGAAAATGATGCAGCACCTGACAGAGTGTTTATTTTTGTTCATGGTTCATTTGCCTTTTTTTGCCATAATTGCCCAATTTGCACAGTTGGTTGTGGTGTGTACAAATCATCGTATAATTGCACGCCATAATTATTCACAGTTCTTGTCCAAAAGTGTTTTCATTTGATTTTAGAGCAAACACTCTGCAGCAGTGAAGTGGGGAGGTTCACATTCCTCACTGGAGTTATTCTCTCATATGTCAGCAGTTTCAGGAAGACAAAACTGTTTAAATTTGCATTTGATTCAAGCCTGGAAGATTACTAGAGCAATTGGGAGGACTGCTCCTAATGAAAATTCGTCCCAGGAACCAAATAATGCCACTTCACATCTGAGCCACAAGGCAGGGTTAAGGAAGAGATCAGCCTCCCTGCCCATCCAGCCTTTGGTCTGACTAGGGGTTCAGTCGTTCAGTTACTGCCAGCTTTGAGGGTCCTGTGCTTGATTGTGGGGAACTGAAATCACCAGCTGATTTCACAACGTGGTAGTAACACTGTCAGTCTCCTATGGCTGACATCAGTTTCTACTTTTTAAATTGGACTTTTTAAAAGTGCAAAACATCAGTCTGAAGTAGTGACTCCAATTTATTAGTTCGCTCAAGTCCAAACAGAACAGATGGAACACAGATAAGTGAAGCAGACAGCTTAGTTTACTCATGACCTCAACAAATTGAAACTGGAATCATTAACAAATAACTCTTCACAGATTTCCTAAGGACTCTTAAAAATGTACATACCTACATTGCACTGGGTTGGACAACAATCTGTTTGGTGGACAGATTATCTGGGTTTGTGATATGTATTCATCAATGAGACATTTATATTCTGGAAGCTTCAAGCTCCTCATCCAACAGTTTTTAGCCCAAGGCACTTCGTAAAACAAAACAATAGAACCTATATGGTTCTTGTGTGCTGGGGATGCTTACTTGGAACATCCATATGCATAGAAATGCTGAGCTTTGGCAAGATACCAGATGGGTTTTTCTTTCACCTTCTTCATTTAAAGTCAGCTGAGATTCAGTGAGTCCTTGTAATAGCACTAGAGCTGGGCTCAGGGCTAGTGCCAATTAATGCCTGTATTCATTTGCAGTGTGCAAATACAACTACATCACTGTTACCTGTGGGTTAACTTTGGTGACTAGACCCCTTCTGTGCAGTGAATCCCAGTGTTAACCTAATGCCATTTGATTTCACTGTTCATTTCAAGTGGTCCCAGTCCCAGATAAAACAGATTTGTTTTCTTTTTCATGCTTGAGATTTTCGCTCCACTACATTTCCAGAGGGTAATTTAAGATGTAAACAAACAACAGAAAAAAGATACAACCAACAAAAAGTCCTCACCTCAGCATTCAGATCTGCTCCAGCATCTAGCAGCATCTGCACCATAGCCTCATCACCCCTGACACAAGCATACATCAGTGGAGTCATGCCCTAATAATTTTTTGGAGTTAAAAAACAAAGGAATTGACAAATTTAACACAGATCTCACTTTGATTTTTAAAAACAATTATTTAAGTATATATCATCAAGACTAACAGCATGTATTTAATGAAAGCCATTACATCTGCTACAAACATGCCCCTCAGACTAGCAAACGTCAAACATTTTCGTAAAAGTCTCCATTTTTGTTGTCATTTGTTCTTACTGCTTGTATTTTTCATGTTGTCTTCAGCATGGTGAGTGAATCTAGGCTTGCCAGCCTCACCTCCACCGTATACTAAACTGAGTACTTTTGTCCTTGGGGCCCCAAAAGAGACACGTTTTCACCAAAGCAACCATTATTTCCACTGGTATTTTAGAAAGACAAGAATTCTATTCATAGTTTTCTATGATCAGAGTGTCTTAAAATCTAACTTTTCAATTACTAAAAGAGCCTTTAAAAGATCGCCTTTTAAGATCAGTCAGATTTGAGCACAGCTTCTTCAACATGGATACTGTAAGGGGCTGGAAATGTCAAGGCTTTGTATAGCACTCCCTAGCAAACATGGACTTAATTTCAAATGAAATGCCAGACAGCTTTGTTGCAAGTTACTGGCTCTAGGAAAACATGGCCCTCTTGGAGAAAAAGTGGATTAAGTAACCTTTCACTACAGAAACACCACAATGCAATTTGTATTAATCTGAAATACCTGCTATGCCTGATCACCATTTCCTTTTAGGGAAATACTGCTGTGGCTGTGGTAATGAGTCCAGATGAAACCATGAACAAAATTATTAAACCTACTGCAAATTATAACAGCAAAAGCTGCTTATTAAATACAGTAGGGGGGTTGACCAACAGCCACCAGTTGCTTTGCAATAAATCTCCTGAAGCATGCAGCTACCTCTGATGCAGGTTTACAGCCTGCCTCGAGGTCTCCCAGTAAATGTGCTGTTAGACCACAGTCCATTTGCTCTTTAACCCAAGAGCTGCTATGAAGGGAAATTATTTTCAGGGAAACTGGAGGTACCTGTCCTGGCCAGACACCGAGCTGTGACACTGCTCTTCCTAGCAAGAGCCCAGCACCACTGTTTTTGCTGAACTAGCCCAGTTTCCTTGCTTGTATGAAGGGCTAAAGGTAGTGGGTGCTTAGGTATGGAAAGGCTGCTCCTGTAGAGATAATATAAATTAATGTTTACGCCTGCAAGGTCCTTAGGTCCTCCCTAAAAGACATGGAGCATTTCACAGGATCCAATCTGTAGTGTACTTGTGGAATAAGCACTTGTGTCTTCATGCCATTATTGAGAAAAAATAAGTTCACCCTAGGCAAGGAGAGTTCTTGGCTGACTTGAAGCTATTTGCAAAGAGAATTTGAAAGGACTTCAGCCACAGCCAGTGGCAAAAGATTTCCTTTGGCAGTCAGTAAACACTATGGGAACAAACAGGACCACGCAAATTACAAAAAAATTGTGCTTGGGCCTTGGAACATGAGGATGGGGTAGCACCTTAAAATTAAATACATGTTCCTTCAACTGGTTTTTCAGTTTCTGTAAGTGGCATCACTGGATAACTAATTCAAGTGTTCATTGAGCACAAGGGGTCTAATCAGATCTGTAGAAAAGACTCTAAAAACCAATCTGAGCCCCGGTGCTGGGGCTCCCCCTGCAAGACACAGCACGTGGGCAGCCACAGTGAGGAGTCCTGTGGCAACATCCGGAGCAAAAGCTCAGCCTGGGAACCACGCAAGATGTCCTGACCCTGCTGCAGCTGAATGAGGACTTAACACTGACTAAAAGGGCCCAGAATGTTATGCTGCAGTGTCAGGGTTTTAAAGAGTTAATGAGGATTCTAACCTCCCCTTCACTTGCACTGCTGTCCCGGTTGCTTTTGCCTCTGCCAGTCCCCCCAGGCTTGCCCTGCTCAGCCTTGTGCTGTAGCACCACTCACCCCCCTCTCTGCACGTGGGAGGAATGGATTTTTAATGAGCCCATCATTAGTGTTCGAAGCACACACAGGAACACAGTAACAATGTGTACAACCAACACAAGGGGCATTTGGCTTTTGGCAAAATGCGAAATTACTGTCTTTCTTTTAGCTTTGTATGACTTAGGGCTCTGCCCTGCAAGATGTGGGATCCTGCAAGATGAGGGACATTTGATCCAGCGAAACATTTAAGCACAGGCTTAACTTTCACTCAAATAGGATGTAAAGGCATGTGTTCAGAATTAAGCACATGATTAGCTACTTTGATGAATCAAGCCAGAGTGTTCCCAGTTTTCAGCCTGGAGGACAGAGGAAATACACTGTGAGAAGTTTTCAGGTTCAAACTAACTTAAAATAACAATAATTTTAAGAAGTATGAACCTTGGAATGAGCAGTCCAATACTATTTTTTTTTCAGGAAGTAGTGCCCTTTTCTAAAGCTTTTCTCAGATGAATTCACAATACTAACTCAGACTGAAGCTACTGAACAGCAACATAATTCACATTCCTGGAACAGCTTTCATCTCAGAAGACCTAAACCCATGAACACCCCCGCTCTGGTCCCTCGTGACCACCTGAGAGGTGGCAGCCACCTGGCTCCTGTCAAAAATGATGCCACAGCTCTGGGAACACGCAACAACAAACTTTCATCAGGGGCACCAGAAAGGTCAAGGGACTCTATTTCAAAAGGAAAGGTTAGTATTCACAGCCATCATCTCCCTCTGGGAAGGGGGAACCACCTCGGTGAGCACCACGGTCCTGCAGACAGCTGCCGGTAGGTAGCTGCAGAGGGCAGCTTTATCCCCAGGCACAACTACCAGCCTCATGGAGGGGTAACTCAAAGGAAATTTAGGCTCTTCAACTGGTGGATGTTGGCCACGATAACCAGTGGAGGGGTAACTGCAGAGATACTTTCACATCTGCGAGGTTCAAACTGGACTGAAATTCATTAAACAGCATCAGCAATTAACCATTTACTGACAGGCTGGGTGGTGCACATGAAGTGGTGACAGATCCCAGAGCTGTGTGCAGTGCAAGGCTGCTCACCTTACAAAGCCCTCTCTCACAGCACTGTGCATGACTCTGAAGCAGTTTTAAGTATTCAGCTCAACACTAAGTTCTCCTGGGATCTTCCTCAGCCTTCACTCGACTCAGTTCACTGTTAAGAAGATTCCAGGGGATGCAGTCACCCTCATGCTGAGTTACCTCAGTACTGACAAATCAATACAACTCAAAACGACCTCACTTAATGTGGACCTTCACCTGGCAGTGCTTTAACTCAGTGAAGGGGAAGCATTAAGGTCCTGTCTATGTAGAGCTGAAAGCTGGAGCTCATTTCCTGTGACAAGCAGACAAAACTCTCCTGTTCCACAGCTGCTTCCACAAATGTGCATGCCGTTACCTGCTCGCTCATGCTGTTGATCCCATCCGGCCCCAGCAGGGATATGGCTTGCTTAACCAGATCTGTCCGGCCGCAGTTGAGCATCCGGAAACCCAGGTCTTGCTTGAACTTGGCCTCGGTGGCAACTGCATCCAGCTTCCGAGAGGCACAGAAACAGTCGTCGATCCTGTGGGGGGAGAAACCAACTCCCTCAGAGGACAAGCAGAGGACAGACCTCCCGAGGAAAATAATACTGTGCCCTGGTTTGGAAGGATTTAGGTCATGCATGCATCCATTCTCCTTTGACCTGCATGTGCAAGGGAATTGCTGAATGGGAAGTGATAATGCAAGCTAATGGGAGACTGCCCTTGGTCTATCTTTCATGGGACAAGTTATAAATATCAATAAAAACTGGGGAAAAAAAGCACAGCTTTCACTTGATTTTGTTTCCCTGTTTAGGCAAAGCACAATACATTCTCACCACAAGTTTTGTCTCTGCACGGCAAGGTTATCCAATTCCCCTGATCCCTGAAAACTTCCATTGACTTCAGTAAGCTTTGAACTTGCATCAAATGGATGTATAGTCGTTGACAATACACCAAAGAGAAAATAATGTCACTCCAAACATCTTCAAGGATCTTGCCAGCATAGTCCCAGTAACAGGGAAGCTTTTCTAGAGCACAAAGTGCAAGTCACAAAATCACAGGCTGGCTGAAGTTGAGTGGAACCTCTGGTCCATGAGGCCCAAGCAGGGCTACATGTGTGTAAGTCCACCATGCAACTGGGGAGTAGGCAATCTTGCCAGGCAGTCATGGCAAAACACAAATCCTTGCTGGCTGTGTCTAACAGACAAGATGTCATTCTTTAAGGTCTTATTCAAAAGATCTTCAAACTGTGAACTGATGTTAATTTCAAATGAAAGAAAGGCTAGGAGTTATTTAGCCAAGATGTGAATCTACAGCTCCAGAGAGAGCCAGGCAATTCAAATCTAATGTTTTTCCAAGTTGGTTTCCTCTTGCTAAAAGACGGATTTGCGTTTCTTTCATGCTGAGGAGTGTCTGGGGCAGAGGGTGGAGTCCACAGCGCTTTTGGTGTGAACTTGGATAAAGGACTCTTTGGAAAAACACTGCTTTAAACCTGCAAAAATGCTAGGTCAGAAAATGAGGGGCTACTTATGAAGGAAAAACAAAATAGAGATCAAAAGTGAAAAAGTCAAGCATACATCAAATATTTGTTTTTCTATTTTATATGTAAAAAAACCCAGCAAATCAAAAGAGAAATAGAAACAGCACATCACTATCATTTAAATTTCTTCTTCAAAGTGCTTTATCAGACCTTTATAAAAATATATAACACTGCTTAATATTTAACAGCACTATGCAACAAATACACTGTTTATAGAGAAGCAGTGGCATGTAGCAATAGCTGCTGCTCTTCCTCTTTCAAGAGAGGAAGGAAAGTGAAATGCAAAATACAAAGTGTTTTGATCAAAGCTCCGACAGGTTTGAAACCAGCATCTCATCTCAGACGTGCTCTCTGCTGTTCTGGGCCATAACCAGTCTGGAGGACACCAGGTGTTTTGTTGATGCTCATTCTACTGCTCAGTTTGGGTTTTGACTGATAAAAAAATTCATGTCCTAAGAATGCAAAAAAGGTATGCTTGGAGTATCAGCACTCAGGGGAACAAGGATGACATTCCATCACCACAGGATGCTGCAAGAATAATGCGCAACACTCAGTCACAATAAACACACTTCAACAGCAGTAACAGATTCTGCACCAGCAACGTGCCCACAGCAGCGAGGGAGAAAGCAACACACAGCAAGGCTGGGTTTTCTGCAGTACTTTCTGAGTGAGATAAGTAAAAAGCAAAACCAGCACAGACATATGCAGGGCTGAGCTCACTGACACTGAGATCCACGGGAGCAATCGAGGCTAAATGCATTCACACCACATGGCACATTTCTGACACAAGAGCTACAGCAACATTTGGTGCTTGTTGCCCCCATAGCATGAGATGCTGGAGATCATCTGTGCCCTCCTTTATGGCTTGGCAAAGATAAAGCATGCTCAGAAGTTAGGTGGTGGGGGTTTTGGTGCATGGAGGAGAGACCTCCCAGCTGCAGGTAGCATTCCCAGATGATTTTGGGCTGGAAACGAGGTGGTTCCTCAGCAAAGTGCAGTGATGGAAAGATCTAGACATCTTCTGCAGAGGTGTCTGTTGCTATGAATCACTGCCTGTGTTAATTCACTGCTTCATCATTTGTACTGAGGTATGTAACATACACTGAATAAAGTGGGTCAGACTGTGACAGAGCTCCACTGATGTCAGCCCAGCTCAGTGCATGAAAATGATAGTTGATCACCTCCTCTTCAAAAAAAAAAAAAGCTGAACTTTGACCTGGGCTACACCCACAGAAAGGAGGAAAGAGGAACAAGGACCTATCTCACCTAGCCTGTATGGGCTCCCCAGATCTCTACTCTGGCATGGGTCCAAAAACTCATCAGGAACTTCTCCGTGAACTGGCTCTGGTCTGCTGAAAGCGCATCAGTTCACCCGCCTACTATAGTCAAGGAAGGATAGCCATAAATTTTTGTTGATATTTAGTATCAGCAAATCAGCACTCCTCAATCAGCAAGTTTGCTGATTGGGGGGATAAGTGCCTTGGTCCAAGGGCTGCAGGGTGCTACAGCTGTAAAAACAATGCAACAATAACATGGATGCAGAGGAGTGCCTGGGCTGCACAGCAGGTAGCACACCAGCGCTGACAAAGTCTGAGCTAGACCAAGTTCCACAAAACAAGAAACCACAACTTAGTATCACTACCAGTGGCCCACTGCCTTTTTTATACCCTGAACAGGACCACTGTATTGCCATATGTTGACTAATAAACTGGATAGTGATCAAACTGGTGAGTTTATTAGAACAGGCGCATGACACAAAGGAAAGGAGCAGAGCATGAGGAGAGAAAGCAACTTCTCGAAAAGCCAGAGAGATTAATGAGTTAAGGAAAAGAGATTTAACATGTACTGATAAAAAGCAGTGAAGAGACATCAAAAAACGATCAGGAGCTACAAGTACAAATAGAAAAGCACAGCATCACGTTTAACACTGGAGAAGGCCAGCTGGGAGGACTGCACGACAGACAGACCGAGCTGTCACATTTAAAAATGAAAAGTGGAAAATTAAAAAAAAACCCAAACCCATAAAAAATCAAATCTAAGCCAACACAGCGGTGCATTTTCTCCCAAGTTCTCCTTCTTACTATCCACTGCATAATACTGATTCCAAAAAGAAGCAGAGGGTGTCTGCTCCATATTACACTGTGTAAGGGGACACTGCTCCATCGTTGACACCACCCAGAACCACAAGCATTAAAGAATGCAAGATAAAAAAGAGGAAGCGAATATACTCCCAGGCTTGACTCACTCGAGACTCTTTCACTTTGGACTGAAGCAAACATACTGACAGGCTCTGAAGAGGTGGAAAAGGGATGGGAAAAAGCTTGAAATACAAGGCTGACGGGGAACAAGTAAAGTCAGCTAAATATACAGGGTCACTCTTTAGAGTTGTGAAACTGTGCCTGCTAAGCAAGGGAACAGAGCATATGTGCATGCAGAGCTGGGGCCCTCCCCAGCTGCACTGTCAGTGTGGGGCCCCTTCTGCCAAAAAGTCTTTGTCATCTTTCCAAGTGCACAGGAGGCTGACACTAGCCCAACAGCAGGATGTCCCCTCCAAGGCTACCATGGTTTGTTGCCAGAGTCTGCCAGCCATCAGCATTCACACAGCTCATCCTTTCCCCAAGATCTCGCCCTGCAGAAAAGGTGCATTTTCACCAAAGGGACTGGGAAGGCTGGTGGGAGGAGCAATGCTCCAGGGATCATGGAGGGACAATGCTCTTCTGATCCTCTTCTACCCAGGGACAGTCTCAGGATGGTAGGACATCACCGCATCAGTTGCTGGCTGGGTCAGGCAAACTTTGAGGTCTCCCAGAGATGATACAGTGACAAAAGTAGGACTGACCAACATCCTCTGAGACTGGTAACCCCTCTCTACAGACACAGTCCATTCTGAATTTCCCTATTTAGCAACCTATGTGGCACCACCACCATCACCACTGCATAATGCTCTCATTCCCAGAATTGAGTTTGAATTAATGTTTGAATTAATAATACACACTTATAGGCCTTGTGCTCAACAGCAAATTCACCCCTCCAATTCAGGGGTTCAATCACAGAGCCTGTCAACTCCCTTCCCTTCCCTAGTGTGAAGCATGCCAACAACTGCCTTTAAACATAAAAGGAAAATTAGGAACAAATGAAATTATCACAATTTTACATTTGCAGTAAAATTGTGACCACATTTTTAAACTCACAATGCAATACAATTTTCTCCAAGTCCTCTTTTAATTCCTGACAGATACTGCCTCTACAGCTGTTATCTTCAAGATCCTTACAGTGTTGCCACTGCACATAATTAAATGGACTGTGGCTTTATATGGGGAGTGCCATGGTAACATTAATTATTTGCAAATGATCACTGTCCAACACTGCATGGTGACCATGACACTCCATCATACTCTGAAGTACTCAAACCTCTGAAAGGAGTCAAAGATAATCTTCTTCATTCGTAATGAGTCCTAGCAGTACAGAAAAATTATTTTTCTTTTCCCAAACTCACATTACAAAAACATAACACAGCACTTCTACAGCAGTGCTTTAAACACAAGGGATGTTGGTTTTTTTCATTTTCAGTCTGACTGGCTAAGAGGGAGTCTGTACAGATCCTTAATAAGTTACTCATGGGTTGAATACGTTTGGGAAAATGGATGATTCAAAGTGTTACATCGTAACTGGTAGACGCAGTTGATTCAAAAGAAATGGAGTGCAGTTTGTGAGGAGCAGCAGGACAAACGTTCTCCATGGCTCAAATGAGCAGATCACTGCACTGACAGCCAAGCACCAGAACCTTGTTTGTTCACCTGGGACTCCATCATCAGCCCTTTCAACTGAAAGAGTGATAATCTACTAATAAGGCCCATCTTTCTAGCTTTGTAGAGTTATCCAGTTTGTCCTAAATATAAATGAGGTCTTGAGTCAGAAATTATAGTTCAGCTGGCTGGAAGCCTGGAAGGAGTTGTCTTTTAGGCAGCAATAGACTTGCATTTGCAATGCTGAATTTCTTGGGGTCATAGACCACCATTTTGATCTGGCCTGCACAGCCCATAGCACAAAAGGGTCTTGTTCCTTGCCTGGGGCTCTTCAGCGAGACTACAGACACAAACAGAAAGAGTGGGAGCAGCAGACAATTTGATTTAAATTTGTGAGCACTTTTTTTTCCAATGTGGTGCTTTACAAAGGACTATAATGCTGATATTAATAGAACTGCAATATAAATACTATATTGAGACAATTATTTGCATTTTCAGTTTTGGAGAGAGGAAAATGTAGGCACAGACATGTTGATCAAAGTGATGAAGAGCACTACTTTTTATTGCAGAAATAGAGTATCTCCATTTACTTTAATCACGAGCTAAATTAAGACAAGAAAAAAATACTCCAAATGTTTATTATCCAAACTCTTATTCTTGTCAAAGGTCTGAGAATAAACTGGTTAAAAATACCGGAAAATACATTAAAAAAGTGATGCGACTATCAAATCAAGACCCAAATCTGTATTTCAAAACACTCTTAATACTCCAGTTCTGTGTATATAGGTCAGGAACCACGTTTAAAATTAAATCTGAGCTCAGATTTTGAACAAGGTCACAGTGCTATAGGAAAGTTTCGGTACAGACTCATCTTTCATATAAATAGATAGCACAAGTCTTCACCAATGAGTGGGAAATGGTGTGTTATCTGTATCCTGATTATTGTATTCAGGAATGTAGTATGGGGACATTCAGGAATGCGATAAAAGGGACAGAGCATATGAGACAGCAGCAATGATATTGCTTGCAATGGGAAAAAGAAAACTGGACCCTAAAGGCCCTAAAAATGCAAGTGTATTCTCCCCTAAAACTGAAGGAGAATATGAGGCCAAGGTCCTTCCCTTCAATAATTTTTTTTATTACTGCTGTCTTCAAGCAGACATTTGGCAGGACAGGTTGAGATTCACCTCAGAAACCTGTGCTCTAACTCTAAGTAATAAAATCTCCTTCATCTGCTGGCACCATCTGTCCCAAGGGACTGCTGGATTTTGTCAAGTAGCTTGTTTGCTACTGCTCACATTTTTGTATCTAATTACAGCAATAGCCATGGCTGGTGTTAAAAGATTAGTGAAAATTTGTAGGAAAAACAAGGACATTCAAGAAACTAGGCAAACCTCAACCATTTCTACTTGAAGGTGGCTGTATCTAATTAAATAGCAGAATTTCTTGGCAATTTTATACTCTCTTTCTCCAGAAACTCAACCCCTTTACCCAACAGATTTTAAGAAAGAAGGAAGAGCAGTGGAAATATTTTTTCTGTTTTCTAATCACTATTTATTAAAGTCCATTTATATTTCCATGCTCTAGTACAAGCACAAGATTTCCATAAATAAAACATTAAATGCAACTCTTCTGCTTTCACTTCCAAGTCAGAATTGTACACATGTGGTATAGTAGTAGGATGACACAGCAAATGGTATATAGATTACTCTGAAACAACAAAATAACAAATCTTCCCTTTACATCACTGTATTTTCCCCTTTCCATAGTTTTAAGAAAGCTCTCTTGAATGAGCCAAGGATGCTCAAATAATATTTACTTTTGAGAGTGATAATCCAATTTTCCTAGAGAGCCCTCATTAAGAGGAATGGTCCCAGACAGAAAAGCAGACTCAGGTATTCCCAGGGCAAGGCTAATTGGAAATCAGGACCGATTTTCAATTAAAGACAGACTTTCCAAAGTCCTCAGACCCTGTATTTGCTCAGAGATCTTTCTGGATCACGGCTACAAATGCAACTCGAGTGCTGGGTGAGCCTGCCTGCGAAGGGCAGCAGCTGAGGGAGCACATGGGGCTGGAGGTTATTAAACCTGGTCCTATGCTGCAGCAAGGCTTGGATACATCTGCACCTTCAACCTGAGCTTAGCATGACTTGCTAATATTCACATACTTCAGTGTCCATGCTGACCTTTAAATAGTGTATTTTTCCTTCCAAAGGGTTCACTCCTGATGTATATCTGGACAAGAGCCACAGATTCCCTCAGCACACACTTTGCTCAGCTGAATGAGCCCCTTTCTTCATGTTTGTCTCCATGAGAACATTCTGTTAAAAAACTAAATCATCCCAGCCCAGTTCTTTCTATCTGGTCCAAAGGGAATATTTTTTTGACCAGGACACAGGATTTGTGCTTCCATATGACTTCCTACCACTTCCACGTGGCACCAATACTTTTCTGTTTCTGCTGGAAATACCTCTCCCAATGCAGATTCAAAATGCATTTGCTTTTTTCACGGCTGAGGAAAAATCCACTTTTGTGGTTTACAATCATTCTGAGATTAAATACTGCTCTACAGCCTTTACCCACCACCCTTCCAACACTCTGCTCTCAGCATAGTATATATTGAGATGCATATATAGTCTATATGTTATATATACACTGCAGTTTGCGTATTTTTATTTAAAAAATACATTTGCCTTCAATTTGTGTAGAACTGCATTTCCATTTGTGCAAAACTGCATTTCATCCCATTTATTCTGTCCCAGCCCTCAAGGTCATCCACTTTTTCCTGGATGATTTCCCAAACTTCCCCTGTCAGGACAATGCCTCTCAGCATCATGGCATCAGCAAATTTTAACTTCATGAGTGCACTTCTATGATTTGTGCCAAAACCCTTCCCGAAAATTAAAAATTACCAGTTTTTAAAAAGGAGGGCTGAAGGTCCCTGCTTGCAACCCCCTCTCAGCCAACCCTTGCCACCTCTCTCAAAGCCAGCCCCTGCTCACTTTCCAATTTCCTAACTAAACCCCATCTTCTTGTGTTAATAGATCCTTGCATGGACTGTATCAAATCTTCACTCAAGTCCAAAGAGACGAAATTTTACTGAATTTCCTTGGGGTAGAAAATCAGTTATCAAAAAAGTTATTAGATTAGTCTGGCAAGATCTATCTTTAGAAAATCTGTGTCACATTTTATCCCATTTTTCCCTCAACAACATGTCTTTAATCAGTCTTTGCTTGAAAAAACATTCAGAGGCCTTGCACTAACAGCCTGGAATTTTCCTTGGATCATTTCTCATCCTTTTCAAATGTTGGGCATTTCTATTATTAATCCTTAGAGTTATGGCATCACTCCAGGCTTTGTTAAAAATATTTCCCTCTGACCCCCTGATTTTGTGAGGCAGCTTTTTCTCATCATTGGAATTGAGGTTATTTGGTCATCCTGATTTGCGTGCATTAAGCTGCATAATTTTCTCTTCTTTTATTACTGTTTTTTCCCATTTTCATAACCTTGTTGCTATTATTTGTTTTTCCTTTTCCAACAGTACTTTCTCCCCCCAAACCAGAGGCAAAGTATTCACTAAAGTTCTTGGGTGATGGCCTCTGTTGGAACTGATGGACACATCTCACAGGTGTTCCAGCATCTTTACATCCTCCAGGATTGCCACAATATACTGCCACCAGAAATGAAGCCCCTGACCCTGATAAAAGGCACAGCAGCCTTTGAACTGAGCAACACTGGATGTTCCTCCCTCTCTCTGTTTCTCTGCCATCAGCCTCCAGCCCCCAGATGCAGTCATGCACCAGTGGTCCTCCCCACCACATGTCTAACACACTGGGGTTTGTTTCAAACAAACATCCCACAGAATGGAGGAAGGAAAGATGTGCAAAGAGCTTCTTGTGTTTAGCTGGAGCAAGGGGAAAGGGACCCCTTGCAGATGTGATGATGAGGAGAAGCCAACATCTGTTTGCAGCCAGATAGTGCCTGTGCAGGCTGAGCAGTGATGCTACCATATCACAATAGAAAGACAGTTCAACATAGTTTTTACCACCAGGCCCCTTTCAGACAACAAATTACTTTCATGCCTTCAATAATAAAAGGTCTAGAATAGGTAGCAGAGTGCTGACATGAATCATGAATAGGGTAGAGAGCCACCTCAACTGACTACATCCTGCTGCCTCAGGTGGGTATACGTGAGGCTTTATTTAAGTGTGCTGTTCCCACTGTGACAATATCCTGGACACAACTTGGCTTTCTGTCTCAATGAGCTGCTGTGCATCCAGCACTGAACCCATCTGTGAAACCCATCTCCTTGCAAAAGGTGGGAACAACTGGTCTGTCTAAAGCCTTCACTCCTGGGGGAAGGTGAGTGCTTACATCCCTGCTCATCTCCCAGATCTGACGAGAGGAAGAAACTTTCTGGCACATCTGCTGCTGTAAAATGAAAAGAGATCAGGAAGGAGACAAGCAGCTCCTGACTGATTCCATCTTCCCTCACTCCTCTACAAAGAGCAAGAGCAGCTCCTCTTTCAGAAGAGGAAAACATTGCAAGAAATTGAAGTGATGGGTTTTTTTTAAAAGGCTCAGAAAAAGGGCAAAAGAGAGGAATGAAGGCAGGAATAAAGAAGGGATGATTTACAAAGACACAGAATGGGAATCTCGCTGCTGGAGGATGTGATTGTGCCAGGAAGTGTCACATGGATTTGCAGGGAGACCTCCATGTTGTAGCTCAGATGAGAATCTAAACATTTGGGTTTTATGCAAACTGATCCTGAACTTCATAGCCTTTGCGATCCTGCCAATCTCTCCCTCTCCCCATATGCATGTTTTTCCATGGAAGCTGCATGGAAGCTGATTTTGCTTTATGCACTTGCAATGACAGGTTGTGAACCAACCCTGTGGAATGATGCAGTGTCACCTGGGACCATGTGAACTTTTGGGTTCAGGTCTCTGTGTTTCAGGAACTAAAGAAGATTGCTATAAAAAGCCTAGAAATTGAACCATTTTCAAGGTTCTACTTAATAAACCTTTCCCATGGAAGTCACAAAATTTATCAAGCTAGCACTTAAAATCCTGCAGCTTCCATCCGTCATGCAGCTTACTTGGAAAGCCATCCCCTGCAAAGTTGTTGTATTCCCTCCCCCAGTGTTAAAATTTATGGAATTGATGCTCCTTGAGGAGTTAAGAATTGGAAAGTCACCCTCCCTAATGGGGAGGAATGAAGGGTTGGTGTTGGCTTATGAAACTCAGGAGTGCTGAGGGTCTGATGAATACAAATAAAAAATTACAGGCTGCAAAGTTCCAAATTAACATCCTGATGACTCACATTGCTCTTCAGAAAAGCTCAGTCTTCCCTTTGATCTCAGGATTACAGGCAGCCAGGGACTTATTTGCAGCCACGCAAAGAACCTGCTGCACTACACCAGCAGTAGGCACAGACCTCAAAATAAAACCCAAGGTACACGAACACTCATCTGCCAGCACAGCAGAGAGATTGTCATTTTGGGACATCAGTGGATGAATCCAGCCCCTGCAGTCAAATACAGGCACACTGCAAAGGCTGGTCTCTAAAATCGAGAATTTGTCTCAGGAATAGTTTTCCCTTTTCATTCTCGTCTGATCAATCTCAGGCCATGCTCTTCAGGCTCATTCCCACTTTTAAGATAAGCAGGGCAACTATCATTTGTATTCTTTATGAAATTAATTCTTGATGGCAACTTTAAGTGCTGGTTTGTTCCCCATGATTAATACATTCTTCTGCAGTATAATACATATCTCCACAAGTTCAAATTATTCTGAAACTTCCTAATAAAAAACTAAAATTGTATAACAGTTGGTAAGATTTTATATATATATATATGTATACATGCACACACACACAGCCCCCATCAAAATAAAATTTTGCATCGTATATTATGGGGTTTTTTTAACCACAGGTATTTTACTGTATCTACCTTAATTTTTAAGATAGAGCATATAGAATAGAAACATTACTGACTTATTTGCAATCCTACCTAAATACTTGGAGAGGTATTAAATTAATTGTGCCTTTTCAGAACCAAGTACCAGGTCTTCAGACAGTGTAGTACCTGTATCTGTATGTCCTGACATTTCAGCAGGGACACAATGCAGCACTTCTGGAAACGAGGGCCATAGTGGGCACAACAAAGGGAAGCAATTACAGCCAAGGTTTGAAATCTGAAATGGTCATGATATGGCTTTTGAAATTCCATATATTTTTTTCAATTAAAAATTAAATAGCTGTGACTATAAAAAGCCTATGTAGATCAGGAAGTGAAGTATTATACTCTCTGGTGAAAGAGCACGTCAAGGCCAGAGTCGAGAGAAGGCAGCTGCTCCCATGCAGGTCACAGCTAATCATGTAAATCAGCCCTCTGCTTTCTGTGTTGCAGGAAAGAATGCATCTACTGCTGTATTGAGAGGCAGGCTGCTGGAAATTGGGGTTTTGGTACATATTTAGAATAGCAGTGAATAATTTCTGCTTTGGCAGATTCAGAATGCCTATTCATACGAACATCAAAACCAAACATATTCTTGACTCCAGAACAGTCCTAGAACGTACTTTTATCCAAGTACATAATAATAAGGCAAAACAGACATTAAAAACATATCCTGGCAATAAATACTTTAAGACTTCATTAGAAAACCAAAAGGTCACATCTGATACTTGAAAAAGTCAAATTATCTAGGCTGGCATTTACAAGTAATTTGAGTTGACATTAGCATGAAAAATACTATTTTACTCTAAGAAGTAGTCTTACCTCTAAGTTTAAATGTGCCCTTAAGCATTAATGCTGAAAACAAAGCCCTGAAAAATATCTGCAGCCCTGCCAATTACATTTCGGTATTTTATAGCAAAGCAACATGAATCAGACAATTAGCAGAAGGTTTCAGCCCCTCATTAGCAAGCAGAACCTAATAGGAAGAGGGAAAAAAAAAAAAAAAACACCACCATGTAAGCTCTGATGAGCAGATTACGGGCTCGACCGAGCTGTGAGATAGTCAGGCACCCATTACTATGCAACCAGCTTATCCACGGATGTGAGCAAATACCAGGAGCTGATTTTGCAACGCACACGATGAGCGCCGGAGCATCCCTGCACCTCCCAGCAACAACAGAGCCCAGTGCCCGCCCGCCGTTCCCCTGGAGAGAAAGACATTCCGCACAAAGCAGCCGATCTGCATCCCGGGGACTTACTTCAACTGCCGGGGCTCGCAGTCAACTCCCGGCAGCAGGAGCCTGGCCGCCTGGCGCACGTCATCGCTGTCCACCGAGAAACTGCGCCGGTGCCCCGCGTGAGCCACCGCCACCCGAATCCACTCCATCAGGGGAGGCAGCACGATGAACGGCCTGCGGAGCACACAAACATCAGTGCCAAGGCACATGAGCACCATCACAGTCACAGGTAGAGACAGGCAGAGAGCAGGGGGGTGAGGGCGTGTGCATGTGCATATATGTGGGAGAATGTAAATACATACAGAGAGAAGGACAAGAAAAGAATGGGAGAGCAAACCAGCTCAGCAATTTTCAAATAGGTCTAAATCAAGATGTCTCATCCTGTCTCCAGGGCAGGACTATTTGGAAAGTGAGATTTATGAACCATGCTCATCCATGGGGCTCTATGCACCCAAGTGGCAAGTTCTCCTCCCATCCTTCACATGGTGCAATCCCAAAAAGAGGACAGGAGTCTGGCACAGGACCACGTCCCGCTCTGGCTGATGCACAGGCCTGGGTAGAGAGAAGGGATGCCTCAACACTGAGATGGAGGATGGAATGCCCCAGGAAGCCTCCAGCATCTCCTGCCGATGCAATGGGCACCTTGTGCTCAGTGCTGAAAGTGGGGGATTTTGCAGCTAAAGTGAAGGTTAGCTGTGAGTGAGGTCAGAAATCAGAAACCAGACTGCTTGGTCTCACTTTTAGCAGTATCAAACTGCTACACCTTCGGGTGTCAGCTGTTCTGCCAAAAAAACATACAAAAGTGCCCCCAAAAGTCAATGTTAGGATTCTGGGCCACACCCTCACAAAGTCTGGGCACTATCAGAGACATGGTCCTTCACTCCACAATACCTGGACAGGCCCATGTCCCAGCAAGAGCTGCCCAAGCTGGAGATGAAGCATGCAGCACATAGTTCGCTCCATCTATGCTGAGAATTATTTGGGAACCAAGAGAAAGATGCCAAACCACAAGTAAAAACCATAGCTTCAGGATGTGTTTCAGAAGAAAAGTAATAAAATAACTGCAGCTGAACACCTTGAAGGTCACTGCAAGTCTCTTGCTTGCCTTTCCTTCTGTGGTCCCTTTTTATGGAGGAAGGGAGAAAAAAAGCCTGCATTAGCTGCAGAGTAGGCAAATATTTTACATTTTAAATGTAAAACTTTACCTTAAAAAGTTATACCCTGAGAAAAATTATTTAAGAAGATGTTGACTCTGGAATATCCTTTTCCTATTTATAGCTCTTTATGCATTTATTTCTCTTTTTGAGGACTTGGCTTTACATAGCTCTGATATTAATATTCTTGAGGGGGGATGAGAAACTTCAGAAGCGCCGAAGGACAGAGAAGCCCTGAGGCCACTGACTCTCCCTAGGACGCTGGGTTCCCAAATCTCACAGGCACGTAAACGAACAACCTCTTTTTGAAATATGACATCTCTGGCTGAGTTGCCACTTCCATAGTTTTTCTATTCCAACACATCACTGTCACCTCAAGACAGGCTGCATTTGTTTCCAAGGCTTTTGCTCTCCCCAGACCTGCCACAGCCACGTAAGGAGGCAAATAAGGACAGAAGATCATCTCCCACAGCCAACACAAAACAGTTTCCTAGCCCAGCTCACCACCTCGAGTGGTGGGAGCTAGAGGAGGAAAAGGGGGGAAGCAGGGGTGTATTTGTTCCTGGAAGGTGACTGCTTCTCAGGTCATCTTCAGAGCAGAAGGGACCCTCTTTTGAGGTACAAAATATCTGGGAAAAAGTGATCAGTGAGAGTTTTTTCATCACTTGCTGAGCATCTGAGCAGAAGGGGAGAGGCAAATCACACTGTAAAACTGCATGTAGTTAGAGATATAATTTGGTTCTAGGAATACAATTAAAGGAAAACTCAATTCAAGGTTATGTTTTGCATGAGTGAACACAGTTTGGATCAGAGAAATGAAGACAGGCTTGTACATTGCCTTCCTGTAACATCTGCTGGGAAAACAGAAAAGCAGAGAGCTGGGGCTGAACAGGGGGCTCGGAGGTTCACCCTTTTTCCTCCACTTGTGCAAGAGAGAAACTCAAAAATCTGCCCCACCACAGTAAGGAGCAGAGCAAATAAAAATATTTACAGGAACTCAGATAATTGCACTATAAAATTGCATTTTTTTTCCCTTCCCAGTCTTGCAAATTTCACCAGAGAAATAGAAATGAGCATGGCTATTTGGTGCAATAAATCCCAAGAGGAAAGGGAATCAGTGTTCTGCAGAAGCAGGGAAATTTTCTACAAAGTCCAATTTCAGTCCCTAGATGAGGATATGGAGTTTGCTCACAACATACTTACATTCCTTTTTCCGAGGGAAAAAAAAATCATCACTGCATATCTCAGCATGTCAGGAAATTTGTATTTTGTGAAGAGAACCAAATATGGCTGAGTGCAATAGGTTAAAAATACCCTCCAAGAATCTGTGCACCATGTGAAGGGCTGGATTTTTTCTTTTAAATACTGCTTGTGTGCCAAAGAGGAAAGAGGAACACAAGAGTTATAAGGGTGTGATAATCCACAAGACAATGTGACATCTGCAAGAAATATTTCACTTTTCAGACAGCGCTGTGTGAAAATGAGTTAGCCAAATGCATTGCATCACTGGCACATACACTGATTTATCTCTGGTACGAAGGCAGGTACCAATCAGGAGAATTCAGTAATTTTGTGTTCCAGAGCAGATACAGAGCACATAAGTCACCTAGTTACATGCTTTGGAAGCACATGCCTTAATTAAACTAATCTAACCATGGTGCTCAGCTTGATTCTGCCTGAAAGACATGGGAAATCAAGAGCAGCTCAGCTGCTGCACAAGCATCTTACCTGGGCTGCAGGTGAGTGAGTGCTCTAACTTCCTCCTCCAGTCCTTCTCTGTACCTGTGCTTAACTTTAAATTAGGTTCCACCCTCTAATTCCATGCAGTTTAAAGTAAAGTATGGACTTAAAAAAAAAAAGGGGGGGGGAGTTTTTGGCACAGACTTGTATTTTCCTGAGCTCACATCTAAATGTCTAAATGGAAAAATATGCCAGATCAGGATGCAGGGAGAGGTCTCTGCACAGAGCTCGCATCCCACACACGAGAGCTGGGAGGTGGGGGAGGGCTGGGGAAGGCCAACACAAAGCACATCCCCAAAGGGTTGGACCCTTCTGGGCCCTGTCTCCCTGCCCTTGGCAAGGGGGCAGCTGGCTCCTCTTGGGGTGTGCCTTCTCCTATTTCATCAGAAAAGACAATTATGAGTGCCTCGCCAACCCTCACATCCCTGGTTCCTCCTCCCAGGCAGCATCCTCCCCTGCTCCCTCCTGCCACCCAGCACTCCTCTTACATCTATTTTTGAACAGCTCAAGGTCCCATAAGCTCCTATGCCTTGAAGACATCTGCAGGTAGCAACACCCCGCTGGCACTGCCCCACAAGGGACAAGTCCTCACTGTGCTGGCTATCAGAAGTCCTTCTCCCCACTGCCTTCACTCACTGCAGCTCCCTGCCAGCACCCTCCCTCTAGAATGGGGCAAACAATCCCTCCCTACCCCATCAGACCTCAAACTTATCTCAGTTTTGTGGGGCTGATATCTCCAGAGCACTCTGAATTACAGAATGACTCATCAGAAAAGCAGAGGTTCCAGGGGGGACCCTAAATGTAGTCATAACAGGGGTTCCCTAAAGCCAGCACTTCCTCCAGAGCCACACACAGCCTCCCTGGGCTGCCCACCACTCCCCCTCCCTCGCCTGCTGGCACACTGAGGTATTAAAAATCCTGTCATGCATATGCAATAACTCAGGCTTTTCCATTATTATTAGCAGTAGTAGTAGTACTGTTATTGTTATTGTTGTTATGGTAGCAGTCTACCTGTATGTAAACAGGAGAAATTGTCAGGTGGAAGACCATGAGAAATTGTGCACCATAAAATGCAATAGGATGCTTCATTATTTTTGCATGGGTCTGTGAGAAGATGGATGAAGCTCCTGTCTGGACACCAGCTGCTGCAATGCCAGATTTGCAAAGCACTAGGGCCAACACTCCGACAAATTCCAGTTCCAAATAATCTCTGGCCCTGGTTTTTCACAGTTCCTGCCATCTCTGCAGGGTGCAGAATTCCTGCTGGCTGCTGACCAGATTCACAGTCCATCTTCTGGCCGGGGCAGGACCACTACACACAACCACACTCTCCTTGATTTCCAGCAGTTCTTCCCCTCACCAGCTGCCCCCTTCTCCCGTACTGAGAGTAGGAACACTCATCATCTTTGAATGCTCCTAACACAGACTCACAAACCCTGGATGGGCCACCAGCCCCTCATTCCCAGCAGAGCCTACAGTGTGCTCCAGGTCCCAGAGCTCATCAGTGCACATGAGAGATTCCCAGACAATAAGAGGGCTCCAAGGAAAAAATCATCATTTCAAGTGCAGCACAACAGTCTCTTTATTTCCAGGGGCACTTCACACTGCTATTCTCCAGACACTGATGGAGCCCTTGCCCCACCACATGCACTCATTCACTGCCTGTATTAAATCAAACTTTAGGGAAAGGACTGGCTTTATAGTCACAATGGGAAGAGAGAAATCCCCAAGGCATAATCCTATTGGGATGTGAATTCCAACAGCTATCTCCTGTTGTCCCAGCCTCAGCTTCCCAGCTGTGAAGGGGACACAGCTGAAAGACCTGATCTTGCTTTAACTTGGTTCAATTGCTACAATTGCTTCAGACCATGTGTTTGCAGGATCCTTTGACTACTGAGGAGGGTAGTGGTGCTGTAGGTGTGGGGTTTCTTCTCTCACTCCAGCCAAGGATTGCTGACTGCCAGTCTTTATGGATACAACAGGCAAATTGGTACACAGAGGTTGCTGCTGTTTAAATTTGCAAAAGCTACCAAGTAAAAGTTAAAGATGCTTCTCAGCAGCATAAGGCTGTACTTCTACATAAAAAAGCCTTTCTAGATAAAGGTAGGGAGATGTTTTTACTTGCAGATATGAGTCAGCAACTTTAACATTGTAAAAAGCTCTTCATATTTGTTTGGCTTGTTTATGTTTTCATGGGTGGTTTTTAAAGAAAATCCCAATATATGAAAAGCATCCTAAAATCTGGCAAATTTTCACTAGGAACATATGATGAAAATATATATGCAATGCTAGTCCATTTTTAGCATTACTGAAAGATAGAAAAGCATGGGTTTTCCCAATGAGTTTTCAGACTCAGATGGGTTTCTGGGCTGCAAAACTCATTTATATTTACATCATAAACTACTTGTCTTCAGAGAGAGCAAGTATTTTTTGATGCCCTCAAAAAGCTGCCGGTCCCAATCCTTCCCAGAAACTCAGCAGTGCCAGCTGATGCTCTATGTGAGTTCATGCAGCCACTCTACTCTAGGCAGCTGCTCTGCCACCCCAGAAGCCCAGCTAAGGGTGACCTAAGCAGCAAGTTCTGCATCTTGTTCAAGGATCAAACCTCCCTGCTCTTACAGGCACCTCATGAGACCTGCCTAGGCAGAAGAAGGATTTATCCTTTGACTTTTGTGCACCAAGACATTGGTGCTCCCAAGTCCACAAACAGGGATCTGCAAATCATGGGTTTTGAACCCACATCCAGGGCTCGAATGAGCTGTCCCTGTTACCTCTCCTGCATTAAAAACATTAATGGCCAAGACTTGAAACACAGCTGAGTCAAAGTAATGACTCAGCCAGCATGCACAAAAGGCAAATATTTCACTGGCAGTTTGGACATCAGATTTGACATGATGGGCAATGGCATAAATCCCTGAGGACACACAGCATTCAGAGTGCAGCACAGAACAGCCTAGATACCATGCAGTTCTCACAGGGCTGCATGCAGTTTCCTCTATTTAAGAAATCCTATGGCTGTCCCATGGACAGCAGAAGTCCAGTTTGGTAAAAGAGATGTAAGAATACAGACCCAGCCCAGCAAGGATATTGCTGTGTAACAGCCAAACTACAAATAATGCCTGAACTATTTATTGTAACATATGCCATCTCACATGCTGCAGGCAGCTCCAAAAACATTGCTAAAGGGATTTCTAGGAAGTGGTAAGTTTGATATTTAGCATGCAAATCTAGAGGACTTAGGTAAGGATGCACTGGGATTTCTTTTCAGTGGTTCCAAGTAAAATCAAGCCTGTTCTCAATTTTGACTTCAGCAAGGCTACAGCTTTACTATGTGAAGTTTCCAATCAAACAGTGGATAAAAATAGATAGGGTTACATAGGGCTATGGCATACTGGCACACCAAGCATTTGTAATCCCTTCTGCATACACAGGTTCATTCAGGTTTCATTGCAGGGCTCCCACATTCCCAGTGCTTCACTTGTTTTTCATTAGCATTCTTCACCACTTTCTCCACTGTCTTCTGGTCTTTGCTGGAGACTAACCTAGCCAGGGAGTCTGTACCACAGAATAATTTAAACCAGGGACACTTTTCCCTAGTTTTCTTACTGAAATTTTTCTATAGGTCTAATCTGTGTAACTGCTGTAGCAGTTACAAAAATGCTCTAAAAGAGTTCAAATTATTTTAAAAGTTATTTTAATAGCATGGAACACTCCTCTCATTAGAGGAGCTGCATCACATTAATTAGCCAGCTACACCAATAGCTACCCAAAACATGAAACAAAATTGAGGTAACCCAAAGCATGAAACAAAATTGAGGTAACCAAACTCTTTCCACTAATAATGAATGACCACAGTCTAGAACTTGCAGGTGTATGCATGTACAAGGAACATATATCTTTTTCTCTGTGTGTACATGTGAGCATGCAAGGCAGGCAGAAAGATGAAAAGTTAGCAGTAACAGCCCATGCGAGTTTCCTAAGGACTGCTCCCCACAGAGGGAATAATAGTTAAGGTAAAGTGAAAAGAAGGTTAAAACCAGACACATATCCATCAACTCAATTAAGACTGGAGGAGAAAAGCTAACAGCTGCCAGTGGGTACAGTGCTCCTCCAAGGTGGAGCAGCAGAGGAAGCACTGGAGAAGGGACTTGGCTGCCTGTGAGCAGAATTAATGGGCGGTTCTGGACTGGCTGAGCTGCTGAGCCACAGCCTCTCAATGAGCTGTTAATGGGGAACACGGCAAGTTAGGAAGTAATGAAGACTTTGTCAATACAGCTGTGGATAAAAGTGGGTAAGAAACCACTTAAGGAAAAACAACATCACACAAATCTGCATCTACAGATTCTGCACTTTCCGGTGCTTAAGAAATTACTTGCAATAATTTTGGAAGCATTATAGGGGCTGACAAGCCAAACAACCACGGGACAGATCTTTTTCCTGAGCTAGAAGCTGCAAGAAAGAAATCTTAACAACAGTACCCTCATCTACAGTTCTTTTTGTTTTTTTTTTTTTTTTTTTTATTCCCAGGAAAGCAAAAGAATCACAAACCTAAATAATCCGCAGCCTCCTGCAGGTGGAAGCACTGGAGGAGCGCTGCTTTTGCAGGCAACACCAGCACAAGATAAATGGCTCCAGCACATCCCAGCTGGGTGCAATGGGGAAAGGGGACCCGGCAAAGAGGTCCACTCTCTCCCTGTACCTCCATGCCTGACAAAACAGCCTTCTACATGGTATCCATGGTCAGCAGAACTGGCTGCCAAAAAACCAGAGAGTCTCAGCCAAAGTGGCCAGATTGAAGGAACAGGAGTTTGGGGTGGGAAGGGATCACACATCCATCTTATAGTTGGGTTTGTCAGCATTTAGGAAGTGGGGAATATTTTCCAGGTTTTCTAAGCAATTCTGGCCACTCTCCACTCCTCCCCTTCCCATGAAAGCAGTCCCCCCCTGCCCCCAACAAGAGTTTCACTATATAATCATTTTCCCCTTTTATTTTCTGTAAAGATAAACACGATTAAAAGTGTACTGCATTCTCATTTCTTTAATTCCATGAAGAGCAAACACAGAGAAATGCTCCCTAGAAATGAAGTGCTGGATTTACTCAAAGGTAAAAATCCCTTTTTATGTGTCCCCCAAGGCTCTGAGGGAGGCACTGCTTTCTGAGCTGGAAAGTGCTAAGCCAGGCAGCAATGCCACCATACTGGATTCCCCTCTCATATCCAGCCTCTGCACAGGAGGACATGTACAGCCTTTGCAGCTCAGCCTGATTCAGAGCCAAAATCCAGGTGGGCTGGAGATGAGTAGGAAGAACAGGATGGTCTCATGGTGCCATCAAGCCTTGAAAGTGCTGTGAGAATTCTTTGGCTGCATCACACAATCCTCTCTAGCCCGGGCTTGCACTGTCAGGGAGGAGGGGGCCAAGACAGAATCCAGGTCAGCTTCAGAAAGAGCCAAGGACAACCCCTATTTCACGAAAATACTGCCTCTACAACCAGATCCACACTGTCCTGGCTTCTCTGCACCAGCAGGGACACAGAGAGGGCCAAGGATGGGTAAGGATGCCTGGACCTTCTTGCTTCCTTCTGGATTTTTACAAAATAAAAGCAACTGCTGCAGCTGGAGAGCAAATAAAGCAACAGATATGTCACAAATCTTGCAAGTATTTTGCATGTAAAAGTGACATGTTTAACAAACCCACTTCCCTGCAACTCACGAAACCCCATCATGGAAACCGAAACCATCAGAGATACGTCATGGACCACAAAGCATCACTGCCTGTGAAAAAACAAAACATGGGAAATGGGTCGGAAGGCTCCTCAGAGTACTACTGATAAGTCAGCCTCACTGTTCTCCTTCCCGAACAGCACAGGGTGGTTCCATCCAGCTGGTGAAACTCCAGAGCTCAGCTCCATGGGAAGTCCAGGCTCCCACTCAGCCCTGCAACGCTCCCACCCCGGCATGGGGTAAGTACCAATGCATGTTTGATTAGGCAGCAGGAGATGTATCTGCTCCTTGCCGAGGTGACCACAGGCTCTTGGCAATAACACCGAGTACTTGCTCTGGCCCTCGCCGCACGCCGCACTCAGTCACTGCCCTGCCAAGCGACGGCGTCCTGCCAGAGCAGGGCTCAAAATAAAGGGAAGAACAATTGCCTTAAATAAGCAGCATTTCTAGCACTCTAATGAAGAGGACATGTATTAAGGCAACCTCAGGGAAAGGAAAACCTATTACAACAAATGCTGAGAGTGATTTTCCAAATATTCCTGCCCTTTTCACTTTTATGCAGCAGTCTGAAGAAATCTTACAAAACCAGAGGCTTAGCTTTATTCACCCCTATATTTCCTCTGGTTCCAGTGGCATTATTCCCACAGTTGAGAGCAACAGATCAGGTGAGAGTATATTCTAATTTTCAAAAAAACTTTTTGTGCATACTAACCATTCCTGGACATGAGTTAGGCCTTCCAAAATAGCAAGACTGGATGACAAATCATGAAATTAAAAACTATCTAAAAAATAGAGAAAATTCTGTATTCTTGTCATTTCCCTTCTGGTTTTTTTCATACTTTGAAAATAACAGAACAAAAAGTTACAACAGGCTCACAGAGCGACCCAAACTTGAAAAGTAACAAAATGCCATCCAAAGGCAAATGGCAAAATTCCCAGTAACATCATTAATGCCAGAATTTCATTTTGTATGCTCTTCTGCAACTAATAAAAAAGTATATCAATTAAGATATCATATTATATACCATTTACAAGTACACACACAATGAGACCCTCAAATGCTGCTTTTGAGATGCAGACCTCATCCTGCAACAATAGCCAAGCCCCATATGTGCAGATCAGAGTTTGGCTCACATGTATACTGCCATACATACTCTGGGATGTAAATGTAGAGCCCAGCCTGACAAACCAGCTTTGTATTTGCATCACCACAATACCCATCCTAAAAATTCATATCCAGCATCAAACCAGCCACTTCTCTCATCTCTGTACTGAGGCTGCCTGGTTTAGGGCTGGTGAGAGTGTGGCAGGGAAGCAGCAGAGTGTACCCTAGCACACAGCTGGAGACATATTGTAAAAGTGGGTTTGCTGGGCTTTTCTTGGGAGATGGATTTATTTTCTTGGTCAGCAATCTGCCACCTGGGCTGGGCACCCAGCCTGCCAGCTTCAGAGGCGTCTCCTTCTTACCTTACATCAGACCCTGAGTCAGGACAGGGCCAGAGGCACAGATCCCTGGCCCTGCCCATCCCTGGAGCAGGGACAAGAGCAGCACAGCTGGCACTTGCCACATCCCTGGCCAGGGCAGTTCCGAGGTCACTGCTGTGCCCCGTTACTCAGTGCGGCAGGAGCCCAGCAGCTTTAATGACTTCTCCTTTCTACACACTACTCCATTCATTTTCCACTTCCCCAGTCACAGCTGTTGAGCCCTATTAACACGCAGGGGGAAAAAACACATTTAAACCCAAACCTGCTAGGCCAGAAATAGAAGTTCTCATTTTCTTTTCCAAAACACGGAATAGCTGAGCAACAATGAAAGGAAATCTCTCCCAAGCACATCTGGAACCAATTTGCTGTCTGTAGCCACTGGGTGTCACTTTTGATATATATTGGTTCAGCCACTTCGGGGAGAGAAGTGGATTTCAGGGAGGTGATCCCAAAGTGAAGCAGACTGCTCCACGGCCTCTTGCATGCAGGCTGTAAGTAGCAATTAGCCAGCCAGGCTGATTTATTAACAAAACATCCTCACCACAACACCAAGCACCGTGCAGAGGCTCTTACCTCTCAGTCTGCAGTGTGACTTTCGAGGGCTCCACGTTGGGGTTTTCCCACTCCATCTGTGGACAATGCATGAAGTAGCAAAGGGTGTACAGGGCCTCTGGCTCCCAGTAGAAGGATCCCTGCTTCTGGTGCATGGGTGTCCCATTCCCATGCTGCTTGGCATTGAGGGGCTGCAGGTGGTGCATTGCTCGAGACACCAGGTCACCTGGAAAAAAGCAAGAGCCAGGTGAATGCCAGGCTGTTCAGCTGCCTCTCCTGAGTTGCAAACTGAAAGGCAGGCTGGGGTGGTCTTCCCTTCCATTTAACGTCACATATGCAAACAGCAGAGGGTAGGACAGGATTCTGGGTGTTACTCATCACCAGGCTGAACTATTCCTGGTGGTCTGCGTGGTGTGGTGTGACATACCCAGGCTGAAGACAAGCCCACAAAGGCCTGCAGGAGACATGTTTTTGCAAAGATGGTGGTGTGGGTAACATCAGGCTGGCCCATCTCAGCACCACCATGAGAGCTTGCATGCTGAGCCAGGATCACAGTTACCTACTCAGCAGCCTTTGGAGGATGCCAAAACCCCACAGCCCCAAATAATTACCATGCAGTGTGCCACCAAAAGCTGCATGCTCTGGTCAGAGGGGCAGTGAAATCCAGCCCCCTGGAATGAGGAAGGAGGAAGTCAGATAACACACAAAGCACTGCAGGAGGATGTGAATGAGCATGTGGGTGAAGAAAAAAAAGGGGGAAATATTGCTAAAAGATAATATAAAGAATGTGCAACCAAAATTAATTTTTTAAGCCCCGGCTAGGCCTGGAAAACCTCATGTTAGCAGAAAAACAAAATCTATGAAGTAGGCTCACCTGGCTCCCCAGGTTTCCAGAACACAGAGGAGGACAAAGAGGAAGATTCTCATCATCCCCCTGCACCAATTTAGTTTGGGGCACTCCCTCACAAGGCAGATATAGGAATCTAGCCACAACATGTGGAATGGGATCAGCGAAGCCAGCAAGAGAGATTACCAGGCAAATACATGGGCAAGCAGCAGTGCTGTCTCTTAGCACAACACTGATTGTAACTAATTAACTAAAGCACCTCTCTCCCAGGCAGTGAATTTTATGTCTATTGACTAGTGACCACTCTATCAAAGGCAGGGAAACAATTGTGGTTTAAACTGCCTTTTTTCACATGTTCAAATCACTCTGAGAGTGCTTTTGGGGGAAATAAGGATCTCAAATCAAATCAGTTGGTTTGTTTTAAATTAAAATCTGAGCAAGAGTCCTTTGGGTCATTCTTAAGCTATACAAAAGCAAGTGATGAGAAAAAGAGGACAATTTTTCCACTGTTAAGATGTCACACACTTTCTCTTACTTGTTTTTCCCAAGTGACCACTGAGCACAAACTTGGAAGAAAAAGTTTAAGATGTATACCAAGGTAGGAGCATAAAACCAATTGTTGGGGGATAAATAATGAACTCCTGGGCAAACTTAAAGGAGAACCATGTGCACAGCTGAACTGCAGGTTTTTGCAAAGTCCCACCCCTTAGAACATCTCTCTCCAGCCTGACTCACACAGAAAATGCTGCTGCTGCAGTGATAATGTGTACCAGGGAGAACAGAGATGTCTCACTTAAAAATCTCAGCCCAATCCTCCAAAAACATAGCCTTAAAACCATGAAGAGAAGAAAACCACTGGCATGAGGAAACTGCAGAGTCCATGATTTCAGGGTTTTGACACATATTTTTTGCTTCACTCTGCAATATTCTTCTGATTCAAAGCTTTCATTTAAAAATAGCTTCTGTCTTTTCTGCCAGGAAATTGCCATGATAGGACCAATCTTGCAGCCTTGCATGCTTATAATTTCCAAGAGAAACTATGCATGTGGAAAGTATGCAGGATCAGGTCTGCAGAAGAAACAGATGTGCCTCTGAGATGACTCCCCAGTCCTGCACAAGGCTATCTGCAGACAACCAGAAGCAGCAGGAAACTATGGGACCTCCTTCACTCAGCTTACTCTAGTCACAGCAAATGTGCACTGCCAAGTCCAGCACAGGCCAATTTAACTGCTAGCAGCCTTGTTGATATTAAATTTCCCCCTTTTTCTCCAGAAGGCAAAAAAATTGCATAGAAATGCTGGCTGCAACATGCAGCTTTAACAATAATAGCAACGGCAGAGAAAAAGGGAGACACACACTAAATTCAGCCTTTCAAACCCAAGCCATTACAGCACTAAAGAACATGGGTAAAGTTTAGCACATAGCCAGTCTCATTTCAGTGGCTCATCTCAGACAGCAGGCTCTAGAGAATGCCTCTGACTTCTGTCATGAATGATGAATAAAAATTAGGATGAAATTTCGGCCCAGATTCTGGCAGCAGCATTACTTCATCCCACTCCTCCCTGAGCGCTGGGGTGATGTGACCTCAATGACACGCCCAGGACCAGAGGAAGCTGCACAGTGAGTAAGAAAGGAAAGCAGCAGCAAGAATGATGTGACCAGGACAGACAGCTAAGCATCACAGCAGGGCAAGGCTGGAGGAACTCAAGCCTTGCTGAAAGGTGAAGCTCCAATCCATATCAATATGACCATGAGTTCATCCTTTTATGCTGTATTTCCTCTAGTGCCTCCCAAAAAATCCAAACCAATTCATACCATTAAAGCTGAATTAATGCCTTTTATATTTAAGTCTCACTTAATTACATTATATCAAGAACTGATGGCTTAGATCTTTCTTTTCCCTTTGCTATGCTTTCTCTGGTCACATTTTAAATAATTTCTACATTAACAATTATTGTAACATTTCTTTACCAATAAGTTGACTTACTTCTTCAGGTCAACTCAAAGCCTAAATAATCAATACCTGTAAAACACTGAGCTTCACAGAGAACAGCAAGCATAAAAAGCCCCATTATATTGGTACCCGGTGGGCAGAGCTGTAGAGGAAAGACAGGAATCATTGCTCTGTTCTATCCCACAGCAGAGCCTCAAACAATCCGATACACGCCCTAGTGCCCTTTGCCTCCTTCAGCTGCATCCAGTAACAGCAACAATTCTCCAGGGCAGAGACCGTGCCTTAGCATATCTGTTCTCCAGGATCAGGGCCAGAAAGGCATGGGGAAGCTGACAGGCACACGCACACACTGCACACCAGCACTTAGGCAAACTCTGTAAAATGTAGCACCGTGCAACATCTGGTTCTAGGGGTGTGTGTGTGTGTTGTCTTGAATCCCTACCAGGTTTTGCTCCTCCTATTGTTCCTTGCTAATATGCTTTTGGTTCTCCATTTCCTTCCTAAGAATGTACCAAGAGTTGAAACTCTCCTTGATTCCAAGGTGCCTCAAAGCCCACAGATGTGAAACCAGCTTCATGACGGATGGGACTCACTGGTCTGCTCTCCAGCAATCGGCCAACTCCAGCCTCATCTGGGAAACCCAAACTACACATGATCCCCTTGCCAGCTGTAAAAGCTGTGCTACATCTGAACAATGAGGGTAACCTTGAATTTATGGCCAAGCACAGAAATATAAGCCCTCTTCACAAGTCTGTGCTATCCCTTCATCAGTGTCAGCCACCTCTGCTCAGCATAGAAAGGCTCTGCAAGGGCAGATTACCTGCAGAGCACAGCACTGCTGGCTTTTCTGCTATTTTTTTGGCCCTGAAAATATGTCTCAGCTGTATCAGCTGAACGCATCTGAAAGGCCGATAAATTCCTCGGTGCACCATTTCCAGAAAGAATACATCTAAAATAAAATTCCCAGCAGCTGTGCTGACCTTATGACTCCATGAATAAGGTTCCTGATGGCTGTGGCATCAGGACCCAAGGGGCTTGGCAGGGATCCCTGCCTTGCTCTCCACTGATCAAATTCTCACCCTGCACCACCACCTAAAGAACAGAGTGGGGAGCTGATCTGCCTGACAAGAGAGCTTGCCACGATGATTTTGTATTAAAATTAAACTCAATGAAAACTTTTGTAATTTATGCATCATAAGCCAAGTGAGCCAACGCACAAACTGCTTTGCAGGCACAGCCAGGGAGATGAAAACATCACATTGTGTAGGGTAAACATAAGAAAAAAGAAAAAGAACAGCGAAGCAGGGGGATATTTCAGGACATTTTTGTTGCCAAAGCTCGGAAGCCACAACTAGAGGACAGGTTCCCAGAGGGCAGCAAAGGCAGCAGCAAGCCCCAGGCGGACATTGCCTTGCAGCCCTGATTCCAGATGGGGAAGGGCTCCAGGAGTGCGGATCCACACTGGATCTCATCAGCCCAGAGGAGAAAGGCTGTGCCTCACACACCAGCTACCAAAAAACCAGGAAAACACCTCTGCAGCACAGTGTGTGCAGAGCTGCCACTGCAGCTGCCAGCATTTCCCCCTGCCTGTAACTGAAGTGGGGCTTTCCCATTGCGGCTGCTCTCAGTTCAGCACGGTCAGTGAATGCAAGGTCCGCATACATTTGATTTAAAGATTGAAAATATTATGTAATGTGCATGTTGTGACACGGGCCTGGTTTAAGGCAACACTGAATATTTAGGGAACAGCTTCACTGACTTCAAGCCACAGATATGATGTTACAGGCAAAGTAAAGCTGCTCCCATCTGCATGGGGGTGCAATACAACATATAACAACAACATACAGCATGCAAGTGGACAGCTTCAGCCTAAGTCCTCTCCACAGTGACCAGTGAATCTTTTTTTTTAACTGTGTTTGGCTTCAGTAAAAACTATTATCACTGTTTTACTATGTTAGAGCCTGGTGTTCAAAGAATAACACATCTGTTTCCAATTTTGTACTGTGGAGGGGGGGCAGAGGAAGGCAAAAAAGAAAGAAGAGAAAGAAAATGACAGATACCCACTGCCCATGTCTGAGAAGCTTCCTGTGGGATTTTCCAATCTATCATGATGAACCTGATGATGCTATGCTATCCCACCTGCCTAGGAGCAGCCTAACTTCTTTCAGACTGAACAACTGCCAGAGCCAAAACCATTCAGCTGAGGGTATGCCTGCAGAGCCACAGCCCTGACGTGACTGGCACGGACAAATCCTTACGCAGCCCCTCCTTATGACACCTACCTCATGTTTTTCTTGTTCCAAAAGCATGTCCTAAAACTACCAGAACAACTTAGCAATGATGTCTTTGTACACTGAAATGAGCCACACAGTTCTTTGACCTGTGTCTTTCCTTCAAAACCCAGGGGAGAGAGAGGAGCATCTGTTCCCACTGCAGCTGTCTTCCCACCTGGTGCCCTGCTGGGGCACTGTGAGAAGCAGCAGGAGACCATGTTTTTAGCAAGACGGCATTGTGCAAGCAGCACCCATCAGTTTGATAACGCTGGTCTGGTCATCGTTCCAGCTGTCCTTGACTCCTACGTGTGTAGTGTGCATTTGGGAATCATGCCCTGCAGTGGGGCATGTTAACTGCAGCGGCATTACTGCCTTGCTGTGCTTCCTGGGTGAATATTTCCTCCTGCAAAGAGCAGGCCATAGCCGTAGGCAAGAGTTGTGTCTGTCTTTCAGAGCCCTTAACAACCTCCTGTGTCCTGTCCAGACCATGAAAAGAAGGAGTATGCATCAGGAAGCTGCATTCTAGATGCCAACTTCATGTCATGGTCAGTAGATTCCCCCCTTACAAGCATGTGAGCCAGGTGCAAAATTAATTTTCTTGACCTAGATTCATTTCACACTTCAATACAAAAGTCTTGGATCTATGGTTTTGCTCACAACCAGCTCTGGGGAGACTGTATTGGAAACATGAATTTATAATCCTGACAACAAACCATGGTCTATTTAATCAGACTGCTAGCTGGTAGCCACAGCCACTCTGCATCCTTCCCAAAGGGTAGCTAAGTCTCTGCCCCTCTGGTTTCTGCACCGAAGGGGCACACAGGTGCACACACCTGTCAGCATACCACTGCTGGTGAATGTGAGCAGCTGAGCTGTGTCTCCTGTGCCAGGTCACCCTCAGTCACCCAAGCCATCCCTACACCCTTGATTCCAGCTGCACTGTTCCTTCGCGTTCCTCTCTCTCAAGCGGTACATCGATCTCCACTTTTCAAAAGTCAGCTGAGCCAAAACTGCTTGAGCAAAACCTGTCCTCAAATGATTTATTGTGAGGTTTTCTATTGTTAACTGAACACTACTCATCTATACCAGGAAAGGAGTGTGCACAGAGATAGGGTGGCTGCACACTACAAAGTGTGCAGAATGTATTTCACAGTGTGCATGATCCTAGCACAAAGTATCTTCAAACATAAAACGTTCTTGGCACATCGTATATTCCAGATTTTATTCCAGCTGCCTCAGGCTGTGGGTGTGCTTGGGGTGCCATAACCAACAGTCAGTGGGACATCCAATGTGCAAAGAATTCATTGTTGAGCTCACCTTGCAGAAACTTCCCCAGCTCTGCCATCTCTGCTGTCCCATGCTGTGCCCCTATCTACTACCACAGGCAACCTTTTCTTCTCTTAAAAGCCATTCATCTCTTCCACACAAGAGCAAAAGAAGGAACTGTGGCCTCAGACTCAGAATGGAGAAGACAGGACCAGGATGCAAGCAGCCCATTTTCTGGCAATGACTTCTCTGTGGCCTCCCACAGATCATTTAATCTTTTTATCTTCACTTACCCCACCATCACAAGAACCTTCTATTTATATTACAGAGTAAGTGTTTGCATGCAATTCAGCGTTTGCAAAGCCTTTGAAGACTGAAAAATTAGGATTGGATATATCCTATTAAAAAGCCACAATAATAATTAAACCCTCTCAAGTTCACATACCTATTTTAACAACACTTACACGTTTGGACTCTCCAATCTGACATGGCAAGCTTGATGTTTGCGTCTGATTCCCCTTAAGCCACATCAACTTCAAATAAAACAAGCTTTGACTCAGATGAGCTATTTATGTGCCAACCTAATGCAGAGCCTTCACTTGCAGAACACCACTGCCTTATGGACCATCATTCCTGGATTTTCTTTAGCCCATGTCCTTAAACAAAATTTGAGAGCCCCAATGGCTGAGCAGGCCAGCTAAGAGTGCTCACCCTGACCTGACCAATCGCCTGTGCTCTGCACAGCAGGGACGAGGAGGACTGCAGAGAAAAGAAAATGCCATTTGAATCCCAAGTGTGCTGTGATGCAGGGGTTCAGGGGGAACAGGAGTCTGTACCTCAAATGTGGTGTACGATGAGGAGTTCTGCAGGAGTTCACATGGGTGTACATCGGTGATCACACTGGTGTACTGGGGAAGGCAGGTGGAGGTTGGAGCTCCAGCCCTCGCCAGCCACCATAGCGATGCCTTTTGCCGCTAAACATCAAACCTGAGTGGGCTTAAACACAAGAGGTAGAAGCCCTGGAGGAACAAAACCACCCTGGGCTTGTCCCCAGGAAAGGCAGTGGTGGCTGAGTCTCACCCGTGGAGGCAGACAGAGAACTCCCAGAGGAGCTCAGGATCTAGACAAGCAATAGACCATCTGTCCTTGCTACCCAAGACAGAAATCCACCCCCTTGGTCAACAGGGAAGTCAAAGGGAAGATAAAGCCTGAGTAGGGTGTAACCTGGTATTTTCAAATTATCCTCTCTCACACTTCATCTCACCTGATAAATAAATGTATTGTTTTATGGCTGATGACAGTGGGTATCAGGGGGAAGAGAAGAAAAACAAGATGTTGTTTGGGACTATCAAGCAACCCACAACCCCTCCTGTGTACAGATGCAGACAGTAATGAAGGCTGCAGTCCCTCACTCAGAGAGGGCGGCAAGGAGAAGGGGGTAGCAGCTGGGGAAGCATGCAACCAGGCAGCCCTTAACAGAGCCAAGAAAATACCTACCATTTAAACACTGCATTCATCTGCCTTCTGTTCTCTGCTGGGGGGGGGCTTTCTCTGTTGAGGAACATCTCAACAACTTCCAACTTTTACACACAGACTGGATGATGTGTGGATACCAGCAAGAAGGAGTTGCTAATTAGACACCCAGAAAGTGGGTGAGTGAGGACCTAGAGACCTTGGGCAATAACCCAGTGGAGGGCCCTTGAAAACCGGGAAAAGCATCACTGTATCTGGAGAGGTGATACACAGGCTGTCAGTCTACGGCCAAACTCTATGCTGAAGGGAGCACTTCCATCTGAATGGCAGGTTTGGGCTAGTACCTCTGCTTAGCTCAGCACTGTGCTCCATGAACCAAACTATTCACAGGGAATAAGCTTGGTCTTACTCTACAAATGCTGCTTAGTCTGAGAAATACATCTGACAAACAGGGCTTTTGTTCTGGCAGTAAATTAGCAGACATTCCTGTGACAACACTCCTTCAGATGCCACCCTTCCAGCAAGCACCTTTACCCTGGCATTTGCGTCTAAGCCTAGGTTTAACCTCTTCTTTAGAGCACACGAATCCATTTGTATGACTCCTGCAGTGCTCCTTCCTGTTGGCTGCAGAGGATTGAGACTAGATGAAAAGGCAAGGGAGGGGATGCAGACTTTCATCATCTCCTCAGCCAAGGATGTGAGGAGAAATGAAAAACAGTATCAGTAGGTGCAATCACATTCCTACTTACACTTGAGCAGTAACCCTTCCTTTCATCCCTAAAAAGGTGCCAAGATCCACTGCAAGGCTTTTGTTTTGGAAAAATATACATTCAGCACTGTGGATGCAAAAAGAGGATGCTGTGTAATGAAAAAAGGGGACAGAGGGTGGCATTTTTCAAATGGCAAAAAGGAAAATCTTGCTGAGACCTGAGTGGTGACAGGAAGGAAATACCAGCCTGAACATCACATCTAGGGACTGCTCTAAGTTAAACACCATTCAAAAGCAAAAATCCTCTGATACTAGCAGTGTTAAATCATATCTTCAGATTATCACAATTTAAAATAAAAATGATTATTCCTTGTGGTTAACACTCAGAGTGATACCAGCAACAGTCACTGAGTTTTGCACAAGTCTGCGTGGCAAACTTCTCACCCAGGAAAGCCACAGGAGACTGGCCATCTTTGCACCCAAAACAAGCCCCTAACAGTTTTTTGCTCTAACCCGAAGACATGCACTAAGAGATGTTTTGGATGACACCCTAAGCCATGGTTTATCTCCCTGTACTGTTTGAGACACACAGCCGTCTGCAGCCCTACAAACACACATCAGCACAGGGTGGCTGTCCCACATCAGACACTAACACCTTGACAGTGAAGGGATGACACCCAAGGCAGTGAAGGACAAGTATTTCTTGGGGCCAGGATTGGTGCCCAGTGCACTTTAAGGCTCTGCTCTGCCTTCTCATCACCTACATGCACACTCAAGAGAAAGAGAGCCCTTCTTCACCCCAAAAACAGCAATGACCTTCAGTTATGAGCCTCATTCCTTCTGCATTTGGTCTTCAAGCCAGCAGCAGTATTTTTAGATGGATGATGAATAGATGTCTTGGAGCATTATGCAGTCAAATATAACATAAATTTTTGTGGATTGCAAACATGCATATAAAGAAGTTAGGAAAAATAATCAAAGGTCAAAATGCAGTATCATGGGATTTCTCCACAGCAAAAGCTCTCCCTAATGCTCCTGTCTTTTTTCTACTCAGTCTACTTATTTTTTTTTTACATCCAAGGGAAGAAATGAAAGAGATGAACTAGAAATCTAGGAGAATCCCAAAAACTTTCTGAAAAAACCCAAACAGATCTACTCCCTTTCTCTGCTAGGTCAGGTCTAGAAATACAGAAATCTTCAAGGAAAAAAAAATAGGGGAAAAAAAAGAAAAACAAAAGTCCTGTGAAATATTTTCTCTAAGATTCAACAGTGAAATACTGTCAGGCTTCTGTTTAAAATCCTATTATTTTTTGCTGTGCTTCAGTTCTTCCCAATGTTGTCTATATAATAAGCATTTGAAATGAAATTACCTTATTTTAAAACACACCGTAGTAGGCAATTACAATTGCTGAATACTAAATGCCAATATAATACAGACCAGATTTATTGTTGTTCCTTAACTTTCTGCCATGTTCATTATATTTTAATGAATAAGGTTTCACATTAATTTTTTAAGCCTTTCCCTTGGAATCACGCATTACTGCTGTAATTGTGGTACAGAATTAGGTGTCTATTTACATTCTCCTCCTAAGTCCTGGAGACGAAACCTCCCTTTTTTTTCCCCTAAGTCAGCAAGATTGCCTCTTCTTGCTATTTTCTGGAGAGAGCCCCATGGCCAATGGCACTGCCTCACCTGGCCACTGCCAGCCAGGCTGTGTCCCAGTGAGGACCACTGCCTGCTGCCTGCTGAGCCTGGAGATGAGAGCAGAAGCACCAGGCAAGCAGGATTTGGCAGGACCAGGGCAGCATCCATGAGTCCAGTTGCATCTGTCTGACTAGGAGGACTCTTCGATGGCAGCATCACCAGATGGTGCTGCCCTCCCCATCTGGTTGTATCTGCCATTCCACCTTTCCCCAGTTTTCTCCTACCTTCTGTCACACCCAGGGAGACCCAGCTTACCTGAATGGTCTTTTCTAATACACTGACAATACATGAAAAAACAAAGGGTGTAGACACAAGGACCATCATGGTAGGGCTAGGTAAAGGTACTGTATGATACAAGGCTTTTTTACCCTGTGAATCTCTTCTTCACCTAGGACAGACTGTAAAGAAATTAAGAAGATGTGAGCAGAAATACAGGTGCTGGGCAGAACACAAGTCTCATTTGCAAGCTGTTGTCTTCCATGGGACAGATTTGATTCCCTGGTCTCAAAGCCTCCAGCAGCTCAGCAGCTGGTCACACTGCTCCATGCAAGGATGCTGGGTAGAACTGAGAGCAGGGGAAGCCTTTCCTCTGCACACAGACACTTGTTAATTCCAGTTATTCTGTGTACTTACAATACTTTAATTATTCATGTCAATAAGCTATAGGAAATCTCATTCGATTAGAATTGCTTTCTTAAATATTTTTTTCCTGAGACAAAATTAAATTGCTTTATTACAAGATTAGTCTTGGCCTTGTTTTTGTGCTCTTTTGAAGAGAACAGAAATGAAATCCTGGGAATTGCAAGCAATGGGAAGCTGGTGGGAAAATGCAGACACATGCCTGGGGCCTACTTTCTCTGCTGGTCCACAAGGCAAGTTTCTGTCCTTGTCATCCACTTCTGGTTGCCATCTTCTCCTCCTTCCTCATGATCTTCTTCTCAAGTGCTATCCTCTTAATTCCCTCCTATCCAGAGAGTCTCCCTCATCACCTTTATTCACCCCCTCAAAAGCAGGCACTTTTCCCTATTCAATCCTTCACTCATACCTCACTTTCTCCATGGCCATGCTTGCCATATCCACTTTCTTCTCCACAATGTCCATCCCCCTCACACCACCAGGGCAATAATAAATCTTCCTTTGCCTTCTGCCTTCATGCTTTTATGATCCCCAGGTGCTCTTGCCATCTTCTCTCCACTGCTCTGCATTTCTGCCCCATGCTGTGGGGTTCCCCACCCACCTCCATGGCAGAGGTTTTGCCGTGACCTCTGGCTCACAGCCACTGCTGATGCCAGCAGCATCAAAGCACTGAACAAAAAGTAAGCCTGCTTGTATCCCCCCTCACTGCTCCATTTTCCTCCCACTTCATGATTTTTCCTCCAAACTCACGAGCATTTTGCCCACCAACATGCTGCAACTCCCCCCACATTTCACAGCTAAGTTTTGAACTCTGCACCGGTGCTGCTCCGCAGCACAGATTTCTACCCAACTGAGCATATCAAGCCTTGCAAGCTGTGCCAGTTACTGCTCCTCCCACTGCTGCTTCCCTGACATGCATCTGCTTGTAGCAGCCAGGGAGGATCCCTCGAGTTGGCCACAGGGCTTTTTGGAGGGCTACCAGCCTGCTGGATGTGCCAGCCTCTCTGACAGCTGCATCCAACTCCCACTGGAGCACTCTGTTCTTCCAACTAGCCACCCTGAAGAGTGTTTTGCCTCTGTTTGCAGTCAACAGATGTACAGAAAGCAGACCCTACCAACCAAGCATTTGAATCTAAGGCAGGACACTTAGAGGTGATAGAGTTCAAACTGTAAAATGGGATAAGGTGCTCTGTCTAAGAAGTCTGGCTTTTTGGGTTGAGTACAAAGGTCCAAAAAAATCCAGAATAAAAACCCCACCCATCATGAAATACCCACAAATTACTTATAGATTAAACCCCAAACATATGAACTGTAAGAAAGAGAGCTGTATCATGCATAATTTAGTTGGCACACAGACAGTACTGTTGTGGGTTTCATGCACAAATAAATGAGCATAAATTACTTCATTTGAATAACACCAAACACCTGATTCCAGAGATGGAGCAACACTTCAGACTAAGGCTCTTGGCTTATTGATGCTGCACCAGAGCAAATTAAAATTAGCAAGCTGAAAACAGAAATTCACCTTGTGTCTTCTAGACAAACATCCTTGGTGCACCCACATCATGGCCTGTGAACAGGAGGAAACTGAACCATGATGATAGGATGGAGCTACAGAGGAGACTCCCATTGCTACAGGAAGTTTCAAAACACACACACACAATTCATCAAAAAAACAGCAGTAGGTCGGGTAGGCTATATCTTCATTTGATTTGAGTATTTTCAATTTCTCCCCAAAATTTCATAACAGACCTGAGGAAAAGAATAGTTGATAGTATTTCTCACAAACCTCAGAAAAAAAACCCACTTTTTTTGTCTGAATAATTCTGTTTTCCCACACATAGCTTCCTGTATCTAACTAGACCACAAACATGTGATTGGAATGCTTCTCTCATAAGAAAAAAAGAAGTTTAAATAAAGCACTTCTGGTAATTTTACCTCCATGTCACATAAGGATGCATATGACCTTTGCCTCCTCCCATTTATTACTGCCAGAAGCCAAGTCTTCAAATTTTGACAAGTATCACAGATTCCTGTATTTCTCAAAAAGTTCTTTGATTAATATCAAACAATTATCCTTTCAGGAGTGAATTCCTCTGCTGCAGGTTAGAGTTGTAGGGCTGGAGAAGGAAAAACAGGTAAAGGATCTTCTCTAACAAAGGATGAAGTAGATCTGCCTTAAAGATGTGACAACATTTCGTTTACTTTTTGTAGCCTTCAGCTTTCTCCCTGCCCATCACAAAACAGACATTCCACTGAAATGAGACAGGATACCAACCCAAGAGACACTTGCAAATCTGGCCAGGCTGAGAAGTGCTCTCAAATACAACACGGGGAAGATGGAATAAAACATCTTTCACCTTTAAAACTGAGACCAATGTATGCAAACAAGCCATAGGCATTGCTACGAGTCTGCACAACACTTCTTTCCTCCTACAGCTTCAGCTTCCTGAACTAACAATGGAGCATGAACACATCTAGACCTCCCCAACATCTCAAACATTATGCAGCCCCCTCATCCCTCTTCAGCTGAACTGGGCAATGCACTTGGCTTTGCACTTTTCTTCAAGGAAAGAAATCCAAACATTCTCAACAGCCTGGTACTTACTGAGTTCAGCGATGCTCCCCACACGTGTGGCAAGTAGAGACTGTTCGATGGTCCTCAGCTCTGACTGGCTGAACATCTGCACCTCCCCGGGCTTTTTTGACCTTTGCTGGTCCTTGTGGAGGTTCAAGCTGTCTGGCAGGCAGAGAACACCTACATTGGATAAAAAGAAAGGAGAAGCCCAATATAATTTCAGCTAGTATGGTAACTTTGTTGCCACCTCCACATCGTTTTGGGGACATTTCAAGACACAGCCTGCATGCGCAGAGCTGGAAGACAGCCAACATCTGTAACAACAATGTCACCGATGGCTCATGCAGAAGTGGCCCTTGTTAGCCTTCTGAATGTCTTCAAGCTGATTACGATGTCACCTCGGGATAATTCTTACGGAAAAACCTAGGAGGACTGCTCAAGGTGGAGTTCAAGAAAGTTTCAAAGAAGCCTCCAAGAAACTACTCTAAACTTGCACAAAATTATTAGAAAATGGCACATAATGGTATCTCAGAATTTCTAAAGATTGGCTTTCAATTTATATAGGAGAGAGACAGACAGTTTCAGTTTCAGACAGACATTTACAGTTTTTTCCTGCAAGGGGATTTTACTGTCAATTGCCAAAATAAGGGACAGCATCAAGATGCTGTAAGTGTCATTGATGGCTGATTGAATTTCTTTTGTAAATACAGCTTCCAGCAATTGAACTGCTTGGGCTCCAAAAGCCCATTATGCAGAAGCCCTTAGAGCAGTGAATTTTTATGGTGCAGGGCAAAAGTAAAGCTACTGACATAAAATGATTTACATACACATTCATTCAGGCACAAAAGTCACTTTCTGCCATGACATGTAAACCCTCAGGAATAGATGGAGGGCATCTATTTATTCACTAAAATCATTGTCATGCTAAAAATCAGAATGTATTTACAACAGCAAACACTGCATTACCAGCCTTGGGCAACAGCTGCATTGGTCCAGCTTGGAGAGCAAGCTCTCCTCCCTTCCCAGGCTCTGTGTACAGTCAGCTCTGGCTAAGCTTTTCACAGCATCACCTTCCTAATCCCTCTGGGACATATACAGGCGGAAGCCTTTGGAGGCAGTGGAATTGTACCTCTTTATGATGATTAAATATCATCTCATCTCCAAATATTACCTCTGAAAACAAGCTAGAGTAGGAAATGTATTTTTCCCATTAGCTTTTACTACTCCTTTCTTTAAATACAGTGTAGGTTCTGCCCTTATGGGCCAAACAGAGTTTGCAAAAACCATTAAGGAAGAGGTACATATTTAATGTTTTCTTCAAGGGAAGAATTTGCTTCGTTTCTGAGCTCAGCAAATATATGACACCTAACTCTAATGACCAATAAATCTGTCAGTAGATTGATAGAACTGTCAACTATTGGAGCACTGCAAGATCAGAAAATGCACCTGAAAGGAGATGCTTCTCAGACATCTTGTTAGCTTCACCAAACCACCTTGGATTCCCCTCCTCACATCTATCTCCTCCTTGCAACCAATTGAGTCTGCAAGTTGTATTTGCAGCACAGATCTAAAAACATCCATCCTGGGAAGAGAGAGGTAACACAGGTTCAATGAGCCCATTCCAAAGAAAAAAGCAGGGGTATACCCTGGGAAAACCAAGACCAAAGGTCTTGTCCACCACGGCCTTGAGACAGCAACCTAAACTAGGTTCATCCTCTGCACGCAGCAATGGCACCAGAATAAAATCCCCAATGGCTTCTTCGAATCTAGGAGATGGACGAGCAGAAACAAACGTAATTCCCTGGCCCTGGTCCAGGCTTGTAACAACGCCATGAATGTGTAGAAGGTCATGAGAGGGCAACACAACTCGAAAGAAAGTGCCCTGGAGAGAAAGAGCAGGACACCTGACACAGCACAGGGGAGGGAACAATTCAAAGCCAAGAGGTAAGGAAATAAAAGCAACAACAGCTTATCAAACAAGCTCTTCCAATTTTCCTGCCATCACTCAGTGGCTGACTCTCATAAACATTTGGTGCCCTGATCAACATTTATATTCCGGGGATGTACAGAGCTTGGGAAGTACAACACCTGCATTTAAAATGCAGGCTTGCCTGCATATTTTAGTAAGTATTCTCTCTCATTTTTTTTAGATTCTTCTTTATCATTTTAATGGATAGAAATTAAGATCAAATTGGCAGAGTCTTCCCTGCAGAAAACAGATGTAAAAATGATCTAATATTCTAAGAGATTTCTAAAAACAAGAAACAGAGCACAATCAGCTTTATGGCATCTTTAAAAAATTAATTGGATGATTTTTCTACGAAAACATACCTTAAGCACAGAGAAAAAAACCACTGGTTTAAGATAACTTTACAAATAAAATTCAAATGGTTTAAAATTATAATTATATACAGAAGATATTTCTCCAAGTGATTGATGCAGTGGGATATAAAAATTTTATTCTCTGCCTGTGACTCTGTTCCCACAACTAGGCCTTTTCCTTACAAACAGCCCTAATGATTAATTACTCTTGTCTTTAGTGAGGGGAGCATATTCTTAGGCTCTTGGACAGAAAAGCACCAATGAAATGCAAAATGAGCTATTGTTAGAAAACTTAACAAATTATAGGATGTGTCATGCCAAAAGGTTACACTTGGGCTGGAGATTAGCAGAGACACACAATAGCCAAACATCTGATTCTTATATCAAAACTATAATTGACCACAGCGAGTGACCAGTGGGGTGATGGAAGATTTGTTTGTAACTCATAATTTTCCTGGATCAAATCTGGTTCTCACAAGCATGGAGAAAATTAACTGTATGGCTTGGGCATGCAACTCAGCCAATCTTCTAGCTTCAATTGTTTCCCCCAAAAATATTAAAGCAACTAAAATGCTTTTTAGAAGAAAAACCCCCTCTTTTTTTATCAGTGTTTGATGTAAAGCTCAAATTTTCTGATGAAAGGCTACAGCAAGGAAGAAGAGAGCCCACCAAACTGAAGGGGAGGAGAAAAAGATAAAACACTTTGTGATTGTAAATATCTTCTTTTATAGATAGAAAATTCTAAAAAGCCACCATCATCTTTCACTGGTTTGGCTACAGTTCAACTTCCTTATTTTCATTCTCTGCCAATTGGTATTATTCGCTTGCTTTTTCAGCCTTATTGTGTTGAAGGTGAGGACCTCAAGTTTCCAAAGGCCTGAAAACCAGGACTTTTCCTTTTCTGGCTGTCACTGCCAATTCTATCTGTCATTACACACCAAAGATTTCTGTGCAGTATCTTCAGAAATGAACAGTGGCACCTGTCTTTTCTCTCAACTGGCACTGTTCAATGTCCTTCCTTTCTGCATGGTTACTCAAACCTGTGCCCTTCTTTGCCCATGATTTTATCCCTCTTCTTGCCCGTGATTCCCTGGAGTGGCAGTGAAGTAGTCAGCAGCTGCCCAATGAATCCTGGGCCAGACTCCATCGTGCACCCCTGCCTGCTCTGTGCCACCCAGCAATGTGCAGCAGCCATAGCCCAGCTGCTGTGAAGTGCTGGAGCAAGCACAAAGCACACCCGTGCATTTGGATTTTGCCACCTCTTTTGCTGCTTTCCCTTGTCTCTGTACCCTCCTTGGGGCATCGATCTGCCCGGGACTTGATTGCATGGACACATTCAGAATGGAACCATACCCAACACTGCTGTATTCACTTTGCCCTTGGCCTCAGAGTACCCTGCAATCTACAGGTGAAAGACTGAAGAGAAATCATACATTTTAAAATCAGCAGGATGCCAAAAACAAAATCACAGTGATAAGCTCCTAATGCTCCCCCCACCAAATCTCTAGAGAAAAAACAACATCATAGAGAAAATCCGATGCACAATTAATACATTTCACATTTCCCTGCCTTCTGGGCTCAGCTAAAGCACAAGCCAGAGCTCAATCCCTAAGGACTTAAAAATCTCAAACCGAAGTATTGCACAAAATGAAGGTGCCCAGACTTTTTATATAAAAGGAGCAGTTATTTTAAACCTTCATGCAAACTCATCCAGAGAGTGGGGTACCTGTTAATTATTCCAGCTTCCCCATGCACATTCCCACCTCTTGGGCTTGGCTGATGCACCACCCTGCACCACAAAGCAGATTTTGGCACAAAAACACATGCTTACCTGCATACTTCTTTCAGAGCTTGCCACAGAGCTGACCAATACTGTCCTTGCAGCATTGAGAGCACCACACAAATATCCCAAACTCAGTGCCCAGCAGCAGTCCCAACAGAGCTCCTCAGTGTCTCCCCAGCAAAACAACCTGAAGGACCTGAGAGCCAAGAGCAACCCCAATACAAGACACAGCAGCCATTGTGTGACCTCTTACAACTTTTCAGGGATTGTAGACCAAACTTCACCTAAATACAGAGGAGTCATTTTAAAAACCATTTTTTAAAATCTAAGCTTCCTCTACTTCTTAATTTAGATTTCTTAATTTAGACCTGCACTTATATACCAGCTCTTGCCCAAACAATTCCTGAAGTGATGGCACCTCTGGTGCCCATACCTCTACTATTGCTGAATTTATATATATACATATATATACATATCTGTACATAAAGGGATAGAACAAGACAAGTAAGAAGTGCACCCTGCCTATATTTATGGGTCTGCAATATCTAATGCCATCCAAATCTCAAATTCTTTTCCTCCTCCCTCTCCTTTAGTATTCAAATCCCATGCTCTAAACAAAACAAATTTTCAAAGGCATTAAATTAATAAAAACACCCACTGAACAATGTGATTCAAACTGACCTATGGCTGAGTAATCTAGCAAATACCTAATACAAATGTGTTTGCTTTCACTAAAAAATCTAAGTGCTGTAAACACCAAAAATATGTTTTTCACATTTCACCATTCATTCCTTTGGAAAGATAGCCAGACTTCTTTACACCAATTCAGAGTCTGAATAGAAACATGGATGCTTTGCTGCTCTCTTGTTATTTTTCTTTAAGTGCTACTACTTTCAAGAGAAAATAATTCAAATAATCTTTTACCTCCCACTTTATCTATTACATCTTAAGCAAATGTATATATCTGGAGAAGAGTTAATACTCCCACTGCAAGGAATAGCTGGATCCTACTAAGAGTTTATAGAATTTGAGTGTGCAGGATAGATATAAGGCAAATCGCTATACAAAATGAGCCTGAAAATGGTAGCTAACCCTGAGCTGTCCCCAATACGTGGTGTTGCATATTACATTGCTCAAGTAAATCCCAACCTTACCTTCAGGAGTAGAAAATCCCCTCAGTCATCACATTTTATAAATTTTATTACATGGGAACACAGGACCAGAAAGTCTTTAAGACCAGTCTTTTCTCATAATCATGAGAAGTTCAAGAGCTTGCAAAACATCAATTTAAAAAAACCCAAAAAACAACAACAAAAAAACCCCCACAAAAAACAAACAAACAAACAAACCCTGACCCCCCCCAAAAACAACAACAAAAAACCCCCCCAAAACAAAACAAAAACTCCACAAAAAAATAAACAAAACCAAAAAACCTCCAAAAAACCCCACCATGACCAACAAAAAACCCCTTTTCTTCCACAAACTCATGTACTAAAATACTTTCCAGAACCAGAGAGCATTCCTGACATCTATATAAAGGTGAATGGGAAAAAATAAAGGGTCAAAGGTATTGCCAGCTGCCTTTGCAACACCAAAATACTTGACTAGGTACAAACCCCTCTTGGCCGGTATTCCAACATGCAGAAAACTCTCCCAACCCCACACCCTGCAGTCGTGGTGACCAGGAGTACATGAGGAGGACACCAGCCCGGTGCTCAGCAGATTTGGAGGGATGATAAGGGATCAGCAGCACCCTGAGCTCAGCACCCTCACACCAGGTGCACAGGAGTTGGTGAATGTAAAGTGACACAAACTACTAGAGTCCAAGCTCACACCTGGAAAGAAACCCTCTGGTCTCCACTGTTTTAAACAACCTGCGCCATCATTCCCAGGCTCAGCTTGTCCACCTGATGGGCAAGGCAGATGGAAAACATTCTCCTTACAGAAATGAGAGCACGGGGAAAACTTTAAAGCGAATCATATCAGCCACTGCTTTCAGCTAACAGACGTCCTGGAAACCATTCAAGGCAAGAAGAGCAAAGTGTCTTCTTTCCACACATTCCAACCCGGTTAAATAACAAGGAGTGGCTTTGCATGGAGAAATGCAAAGCACTTGGGAAAGCTAGGTGGTGAGATCAAGTTTCCAGAACTGGAGTCTTACAGTAGGCAGAGCAGCCCAAACGAGGAAGGGTGGAACAGGAACAGGAATCAGGAGACTAAAGGGACACTGCCTTGGTGTACCTTTAACACCCAGCACCCAATGACATGAAAAGGCATTACAAAGCTCTATACTTCACCTCAAGATGCTGGCATTATGCAGGTGAGGTAATATTCTTATCTAATATACAGAGAAAGTGCAATGAAAGAAGAGAAAGTGAAGCATAGGAGAGTTTAGTAACTGATTCAAGGTGAAATAAAAAGTGTCAGAGAAAACCAGGAAAAGACCATAAGGCCTCTAGTTAATGCACTTTAACCACAGGAGATCACCCTTTCTCTCCTGGAAAAAACAGGAGAAGAGCAAATGAATAATGCTTTAAAATTACAGAACTGAGAGCCTAACTAAATCATCCAAAGCAGAGAGCACCCCTCTGTGAGATACCAGAGCAGATGCTACAGGACGACAAGATAATAGAATTATATTACAAAATGCGATGGTGACATCTTTTCTTGTAACAAAGTTCCTTAGCAGAGCACATTCTACTTAACTGGGATGTCCTCCCTATTAGGATCCCTCTAAAGGCAATAGTTTTTGCCTAATGATAATGAGTGGCAATCACTGCTGCTTAAAATGACATAGAACAATTCAAATAAATTAGGATATATTCTGCTAGCACCAAGCAGTTAAGTGGTGCACAACCAAGTGGAACGTGGGATGGATTTCATTGTTCAGGCTATATATTACAAAACAAAGAAGAATCAGAAAATTTAATCCCCCTAAACATAGAAACTGAGCTCCCAAATCACCAACTACAGCTCTACATTTATTTTTATGAGGATATAGGGAAAAGAAAATCTTAAGCCTTGCCAAACTGAATTGCTAAACTTCAAAATTCTCAAAACCACCACAGAAACAACTACAAAAGCAATAAACATGGAGCAAGCCAGTCCATGAGAGAAGTAATGGAGATCCATCTCCTCATGCTTATCCCCAAAGTCTTGCCCCAGTTTCCTAAAGCGGTCTTTGTGGTACTGCTGAAGATGCTGTTTTCTGATGCGCATCCACAGGCTGGACAGCCAACACATGGGATGACAGCACAGTGAGGGGCAGTTGATGCCACAGTGAGGGCACTGATGGGCACCCTGCGCCTTCACCTCCCTGTGATTTTCACTACTGCTCTCTCCCTGCTGGCCACAAAGGGGCATTTTATCAACTTTGGAACAGGAAAATTGCATGCCGGCACTCTGCTCAGTCACACTGTTGCACTGTCACAGTGACCATAAAAGTTCCAGTGAGAGTTGTGATTTTTTTGGCAGGGAGATGTTAGAGCTGACATAGTGCATTAATTTCATGTTGAGCACCCATCAGCTTGAGATTACCCTGATCTAAGCTATGCTGCCCTAGAACTCATGATGTCTGGGAAAAATGTTTTGTCTTTTTGGTAGGAGGCATTCAGATACAAAAAAAAGGGGGGGAAACAATTAAAAATGCCAGTACCATCTTCCTTCTTTGCTACATGCAAATAAATATAACACATTCAGCCCTCAGTGTGGCAACCCAAGAAGAAGCTGAGAGGTCACAGGGAACCTGATGGAAGAAAAGATCACAATGAATGTGTTGGCAGTACCAGCAAGTGAAAAAGTCTGAAGAAATACAGATTTGATGGCACCTAGTTGAATCATGAGAGTGCTGCTGCAGCAAGACCTAATGTGACTCTGGGAATGTGCAGGAGTACTAACTCATACAAAAATGGGTTTGGATAAAAACAAGCACAAGTTCCTCTTAGAGAGTTCAAAAAAGGTCTAAGCCTTTGAGTCACCAAAAATGACTAAGAATGCATTAATGGGTTTTATTTTACAGACAAAGACCTGTCAGCTGATAACAGCAGAATGAGAGAGGATTCAGTGATTCATAGCTATAATATGCTTTCCCAGAGCCTGTAATTTCCTTCATTCATTACCTGGCCCCCTGAAATGCCCAGCCTGGAGTGAAGCCTTCCCCTTCAGAACTGTGATATGGGCACAGCCTGAGAGCCCCGCAGTGCTGATACAGCATCTCTCCTGACCCAGCCTGTCTCCTCCAGTGTTTGATACACAAGTCACCAGAAGCTCTTCGGGCACTATCATGTATGAGCAGTGAGCTTCTTGTAACAATGCTGGTTTGGGCTTCTGGAGAAGACAGACTGAGGATCAAACTGCAAGTGAGTAATCTCACACAAGGACGTCATCTTCTGTTTTTGCGAGACCTACAATCCAAACAGGCTCATGTTCCAGGTACTGCAGCTATGGTAAAGCAGCATAAGATGCCTGGTCCAAAAGAGCATATTTTCCATTGCTTTCTCTGTGTGCCACCATCCTTTTGCCATCAGATGACTTCAAGGGTCAGGCACATCATTCCAAAAGCACTCACGTGCTTCTGTTTCTGAGCAGTTGCACTAATACTCCACCATACAGTTGGCAAGAATACTTTGAAAACCCTAAAAAGCTCCTCTTCCATTTGCTTCAATATTTGCAGAGATTAGTATGCTTTTTACAGGAGAAGGAGTTGCTTGCCAAAAAGCCCTCCTTTCACTTCGGAACACCATCAGCTTATCCAAAACTCTATAAATAATACACAGCAGAGCAGACACACAGTGCTGAGACTGAGCATGAGGCATTCCCATTGTAGGTACCAACCTCACCCTTCCCATTTCCCGGGTGGAAGCAGCTGGAAATGGGACTGAGTGTGACAAAGCACCTGTGGTCTATGAAGCAATCACTTGCACTTGGGAGCCAGTTACACATGCAAAAGCTGATGCAAACCTGATATATACAGTAGGAATAAGGATGGTTTGCAATTCTGACTAGTGAAAGCACCTGACCACTCAAGGGTGAGGTGACTGGTTGATGGGAGAACGACACCACTTCCTGCAGAGCTGGGTGCTTGCTCTTTGCTTTTCAAGTCACCTTCCATAAATGCCAAAACCTTGGACTCTGGCCCAGGCAATGCTACTATAACATCACAAAGCTGCTAAAATCATCACTATCCTTCAATTCGAACAACTAAACCATCAGTCCTAAAGGTTTCTAGGAAGGCACCAGGTATGTGTTTTAATGAAATAAATATAAAATAAATAAAATTAGTTAAGTCTGCAGTCGGTAAGCCATCAAACCTGAAAACACATGACACATAGGGGCTGCAAAGAAACCCCGTAACCTATGAATACGTGTGAACAAAATTGTACTACAGCTGCATGTTGCCATGCCCCACCAAGAAAATGCAGGCAGCTCTGACAGAACTCTCACTGACTTGGGGTCAGGATGTTACCCCCCAAGGAATAAATTTTGGGTAAGCTGGAGTGTGTGGAGCCCACAGAAAAGTGTAACTAATTAGTCATCTGTGCAAGCAGTTGAAAGGAAATCCTATCAGATTAGCCACTCCACCCTCACCATGAAAGCCCATGCTTAATGAAAGTAAATAATGATAAAATGGTTTAGAAACACAAGCTGCTATTTACTGGCTTTAGGGAAGTATCCCATCACTCCAAGAACTGACTATATTCCCTCCCACCCTGCTAAGGATGCACTAAGCAAACAGATTATCACAGCAGGATAAAAACCACCTACCCACAAAGTTTATGATGCAGGATTATGGCAATCTCCTGAACTGACTACAAGCCCTCAGCAGGATGTGGCCCACAGCCTCTGTGTGGTTTGGTACATCACCTGGGGTATCCCCAGCAGGTGAGATGCCCCCGCCTGTAAACACCTGAGCTCAGGGAGGGACTGACAGCCATGACTCGCATGGGACCAAGGTACCCATCCTCCCGCTCAGAAAAGGAGAAACTTCAGCATGTGCTTCAGTGGGGCTTTGCCATGTATTTAAAGCCTAAAACTTTCACTGACTGGAAACCCTGGATACCAGCCAGATGACAGTCCTTTCTAAAAGTAACCTTTACATTCTTCCAATATTCCTCTTGGCTTACTAAATAGAAATTGCCTGTTTATAGCACATGTTTTATCATTCAGTCCTTTGATATATAGACACCCACAACAATAAATCAGTTCTGACCAGTAAAGGTTAACCTATATACATACATATATATGGCAAAATCATTACAGACTATGAAAAAATTTACAAGAAGAGAGGTTAGACTATGCTGCTAGCACACATTTATGATTACTTGCCCTACAGATTGCCTGGCTGAACCCATTTCAAATTCAGCTGTTACAGAGCTGATAGACACACTCTTCCCTACCCAGCTATAATACAAACTAACTGTGTTCATGTGCATGAGCTCATTACATGGCTACTGGTTTTTCCAAAAAAGACTTAAGTTTATTTTACAGACATCTAAAAGTTCCTTTTAATCCATGCAGCATAAGCATCCCTACATTCTGGATTTTACATGAAGATACAGTTTTACTCCTAAAATAGCTAACACGTTTTTTAAAATTATGCCCTCTATTACTTTTCCCAGAGAGAAATGGCTGCACATTTATTCTCAAAGTGGTTAAAGGTCAAATGCAGTTTTCATTTATGCATAACCCAAAGATTTGAACCTTTGCATTATTAATCTCCTCTTCTGCTTCACCTAGGAACTCACAGATCAACACAGACCAACAAACACCAAAAACCCTGTAGTACAGGAATGCATATATGACCATTTCTACGTCAGAGCCTTCTCCAGAGCACTGAACAGACAGTAGTTAATGAATAAAAACGTTCACTATTTTATCTTTGTGGTTCAGTGTGGCTTCCAGCATGACTTTGACATGACGCATCTTATCCATCCTCTGCTTTGAATAAATGCCATTCCCTGTGGGCTCCCATCTTTCCACTGGTGCCCTTGCAGGGACTGAGGCAAATCCTCAGCAGTGCCTTGGCTGCTGTGTGGAGCTGCTTCACCTCCAAGCACAGCTCCACCAAATATTAAAGCACCAAAACCAGGCTGAGGAACAAACCACAGAGCAGTTCTGCTCCCACAGCCTTGGTCTTAGAAACAGATGAGACAACTCTGCTGAAACTAAAAAGAAAAATCCAAACAAAAAAAAACCATACCACACACAGAAAGCCCACCATTACAAAAGGAAAAAAAAAAGTATTTTTAAATCATTCTGGGGGAACTGAGTGCCCTAGAAAAAGTTAAATACTGCTGGACCATATCAGAAGCAACTGAAATCAGGGACATACAACAATACAGCAGGTATCTGTAATTGCCTCGCCAGCTACATCACATCTGCTGATTTTATCTAGCCTTCTCACTTTGAAGCAGACTGAAAGAAACCAAACAGTGTTTGGAAACTTCCAGGCAGGGCTTCAGTGGGTCAGCATTACATAACCGATTGGCTGACTTAAGCAGCACTGTATGCAACGAAGGACACAAAAACTGAATATAACACTTCAAAATTGATTAAAGTCAAAATCTTAGATGGGAAAGACACCAAAATTAACTGTTAAACCAGTAACAATAAACTCCATTTCCTTCACTCAGGTACAGTCCCCAAACAAACGTGTCTTTGTGGCATCATGCAGGTGGGTACAACTCCTAAACTAACGGAACTTGTACCTATTCCAATCACATTCTCTATGGATAGACACAACAAAATGCTCCCTGGTTTAGATTTCTTAATACTAGCAATTAAATGAAGCACAGGGAATTACATGAGAATTCTGAAGTTCATTTTATTTGGGAAAGACATGGATTCAATGAGAACTACTGTTTTGCAGCATAAAAACACACCATGAAATTTAATTGCAATGCACAACACTACAAGCAAGTTTTCATTGCCTCAGCTGCAAATCAGAAGGAAAAGGAACAAAAACAGACTAAATTTCCAATCTGAAAATACAATAAAATACAATAAGTTTGTGATCAGTTATTTTATTTCTGTTCTAGTGAAAAGGCAGAACCTTACAGTTTAAATACGTGGCAGATTTGTGGTCTCGAGCCATGAGAGGACAACGCACTACCATTGACCCTAGCCACAGGGACTGCTACACAAGGCCAAGAGTGATCTATGAGCTTCATTAAGACGTTTAAACAGAGTTCATATATATATATATATATATGCACACATACAATGGGAAATTAGAGCAGGCATTTGTATCCAGACTTCCCATAGAGTACCCACTGTTGAAAAACTGCCACTTACTTTGAGCTCATTTGCTCAGAAATATGTAACCAGGGAAGCAATTCTTGCTGCTTAGAGCTGGAACAGTAGAAGACTTGGCTGTGCGGAGAGATGCTTGGAGGGCCTCCACATACACCCCCGCTCTGGGTGGGTCTTTGGAGCCAAAGGACAACATGCAAACAATGAGTCACCATGCCCTGTCCCCTGACTATCTGTGCTTCCATTCCACCTCAAAAGTTAACAGGCCATAGAGTCTGACTCTTCTCCTCAAAGCATTTTGAGCGAGGGCTAAGCCACAGTACAGGGCCAAGGATGCTACCCCAAAGGCACCTGATGGCTCCTGAACATGGTGCGCAGAGCACCAACCCATCAGCAAGAAAATACCTTATTAAGTAAATCAATGCAATTTCTCTTACTGCTGTGGTCTTTTAAATGAAGTTTTAATGCACTCAGAGACCAAAAATTACTAACTAGTCTATGCACAGGCAAAGCTGAACTGTTCATTTTAAATGGGAAACTGTAATTTTCTCTTGCACCATTACAGATATGTTACACAGATGCAACATGTGAAAGATATGTTGCACATGAGTCATCTGTTCTGAGGCAAGGTTTGCATAACGAGAAAATTCTTTTGTCCAAATTCTTCATGTTAATCATGTCTCTAAATGACTACCAATGGATTTAGTGGACACTCAAAATGGTTTGTTGTGTAAGAAAGTTGCTTCTAACCCTAGCAGATGTGGAAGCAACCTCCTTCCTCCCCAGTTCTGCCAGTATAAGAACAGAAAGATTGCATTTAATTCAGAGGAATTTTGACAAAAAAGGTGAGCATCTTTTCTTTTTCCACACAGAAATTGTCCTTGGTATTTCCATGGCACAGGAAAGCAGTGAAATGTATTCACTTCAAATATCTAAAGCTCCTTCCTTGGGCAGTTTCATCTTTGTTCAGTACTCAGCTGGTATACTTTGTCCACTAAGCTTAGCTATGGAATTTGACACATTTCTATTTGGTTTTTGAAATCAGTTGTGTGAACACACCACCCGTACCTACTTACGACCATGGGCTCTCTCCCCACTCTGCTTAGGCAACCACTACTTAAAACTTTGAATTCAGAACAAATTTTATGGCCAACAGATAGGGAAAAAACCTCCAACTCAAGTGATTTAAAGCAATGAGTGTAACAAACATGGCAAAAGCAATGACAATGTAACAGTTTGAAAGCCTTCAAAACCAGTGCTCAAAATTACACACACTGGGAATACAGGTTTTACCCTCCACTGAACCCCATAAAGAGCAAAAATTCTACCAGCTCACATTTATGGATCCCCAAGAAATCTTGACTTTGCCCTGATCACAATGTGAGCAACTGGAACTTTTGAGTCAAGTTTTTCTTCTTCAGAGACAGCTGGAAAGAGGAACTAAGGATCTGTCCTTTGTGTTTGGCTATGGATTGGTTTTAAAGCTGCCACCTGGAAATTCCACCACTGGAGTTCCTAAGCTAAAAAATGTTTTGGAGGAGATCTGACTCAGAAAGGGCAAGTCCAGCAGCATGGCTTTCCCCTGCACACTCTGAGATAGGGAAACAAGATGCAGACGTAGACACCAACTGCCCTGAACTCATTTCTCATGATCTTCACAACCTGAATTGTTCATACAACAAACAATACATTCTGGGGTTGGCACATCATGACAGGGGATAAAGTAAAATATTACTGCTACAGACAGTGCTTGAAGATCTCAGAAGAAAATGAGGAAAATATTCTTGTGATGACTTCAGAATCATGGGAAATAGGCAGGATAAAGGAATGGCTTTCATGTGCCATTAAAGTATGATTAAAACGTCCTTAGGCACATAACTCAAGAGTCAGCACAGACCAATATAATGTAGGAAAGAGAGATAAGGAGCTCGTGAACTCTGGTTTACTGATAGGACATAAAAGATTAATGCAAGCAGCACTACAGAAGGAAAACAATAAAACCATAAATGATGGGAAATAATCCGTACACTAAGCCATTCTGAATGCTTTTGGGGAATGAACATGAACATGATCTACCAACCTCATACCTTTCATGAGTTAACAGCTACTCTCTGGGGTGTGTGGCAGTAACATGTAAGGACAGCTCTGTTGAAACAAACACCAGTTTGCGTTTAATTTTAACTGTGCAGCACCCCTGACTGACCAAGAAATCAGTCTGAAGCAAGCAAGGAGAGAGATTCAAAATATGTAATACTACTGCAGAGACAGATTATGCATCCTGCAAACAGCCAAACATGCAGACCTTCTTTGGATGAAGGCATGCATCATTAAGGACAACAACTAAGCAAATGTCTCATCTAAAGGCCAGAAATATGTTAATAGAGATGTACTACATCCAGCTCTGGGGTCCTCAACACATGAAAGACATGGACCTGTAGAAATGGGTCCAGAGGAGGCCACAGATGATAACAAGGGGAACACTTCTAAGAAAACAGGAAGAGTGTTGGTGTTCTACAACCTGCAGAAGAGAAGGCTCTGGTGAGCCAAGGAGAGTTGATTTAGGTTACATATAAGGATAATATTTGTTTATAATACACTGGCACAGATTTCCCAGAGAGATGGCGGATGTCCCATCCCTGGAAACATTCAGGGTTCAGACTGGATGGGGCTCAAAGGATTCTGATTGAGTTTAAGATGTCTCTGTTCATTGCAGGGGGTATGAATAGATGGCCTTTAAAGGTCCCTTCCAGCCCAAACCATTCTGTGATTCTGTGAATCTAGACTGGGTGGAAACATGTTTTTGTCCACTTTCAGCTGGTTAATGGCATTTTATCTACTGACCATGAGGCCTTCAGGGCCTGCCAAGCCCCAGCTTGTGCAGCCCATCATCTCAGCCACACAAACCCCTGCAACCACCTAAGCCACTACATTTCCCCCTGAACTAGGAGCCCATGGTGTCCCACCTTGCAGTCCAGGTGCAAGATACTTGACTAGCAATAACTAAATTGTTTGGCTAATACCCTGTTTTGATATTGAATGCAGATTCACACAGGACACGCTGCAAAAGCTGCCGCTAAGCTGGCAGACCCCAGAGGTTAGAATGTGGAAGGTGACTCCCACAGGCTGCAAGCTGCCTGCTGCGCTGGAACTCAGCTGGTGACAACACCAGTGAACTGGCTGCCTGTGGAAATCCTGTTCCAGCAACAGCTCCCCACCGGTGCGGCTGTGCCTGTGCCAACACCCGCTCTTTATTCAATTCCCTCCATTAGTTTTTTTTGGCTGCTGACCAAATCTCCACACGCCACAGCCTACAGCCGGGAATCTGTGAGGGTGGCCAGGGAACAGCAAGGAGGCTGATGACACAGCCACACCACTGCCAGCCCAAGAGAAGGGAAACCAGCACTGCCCTGAGCTGGGCTGGCTCCTCATTGCTGCAGGAGGGTTTTGCAGCCACCCCAGGCCATGAGAACGACTTGTCCCTGAGGTACACATATGACATCCGTAGGTGCCGTGTGGTTTGCGGGCTGTGGCTGCAGGCAGGCACGGAAACAGGCTCGGAAACAGGCTTGGTTTTCAGCTCGTGCAGCTGCACGTGTGGGTGAGCATCCTCTGGCTTAGGGGAGCCACCAGCACAAAACAGCCCTCAAATTTGTAAAGCACATTGATGGGTTTGCTTTAGCACCACAGAGTGCTACTGCAAATGACTCCCATAAAATGAGATACATTGCTGTAATAAAGGAAACAATATTTACCAAGATACTTAGAACTCTTATTTCAATATATATCTTCAAAGCAATTAACTAATTTTAGAGCATTCATTTTCCTCAGGCCTCCACGACTCCAGTGGGTATGGTTAGACCTCTCAGTTTACACAATTAAGGTGTACTACTTCCAATCTACTGCCTTGAATAGGAGCAGATGTATCAGTACCTGCAACAAAACCACAACTCAGAGGACTTAATCCACGAGCCCAACCCTGCTTGGCCTCCAAAAATACCAGTGCACACTCCTGTTTATCCCTGTGTAAAACTAGTGATGCCACAGAAGCTTGTTTCAGTGACATGTAGAAAGCACCTTGAGAAGCACTATGCCACATAAGCAGCTCCCTCAGTAGGTTTTATCAACAAACCAATTCTCAAAAGAAAACTCTGAAAATGGGAGCTTCATGGCGGCTCATGAAAACATGGGCAGATGACGGCCTCAGTAGCAAAAGGGCACAGGCTCTGCTCCTTGGGGGCATTTAAAAGATTACTTGGCTATCGAGAGGTGAAAATGAAGTGCTCTCAAAATAAAATGCTCCCTTCACCCATCACTGTGACTTTAATAAATCCAGATGTATAATATTTCAATTCTTTAAACTGCGCCTCATAAAAAAAAAAAAAGAAACTCAAAAGAAAACTGCAAGGACAAAAGCACACTCTATATTCATTAAAGAGCTCACCAAACTGTACAGCCTACGCAGGAGAGTGAAAGCGGAGAAAACCCCAAAACCAAAGTACAGACATTTCAAATCATAGAGAACAAATATTCAAGGGCAGTGAAATGTTATGAAGCAGCTTAGTTAAACTGTTTAACAGTCTCAAAGATATTTTAAAATATTTCATTACTGGGAAAACCAAATGTCAGAAAGCCCCCAAACTGGCCTAAAAATAAAGAATTTTTTCATGAGTAAGACTGGAGTTCTTTCATTTGCTGCTTTATTCCCACAGCTTTCAGCACACACTCTGCTCTAGTCATGTTGTCAAACTTATATCTTCTAACAAGAAAAACAGAAAACACCTTCTCTTGCATGTCAGAGCAAAAGTTCTCAAGAAAATCCAGGAATCCAAGAGCTGGAGCTTTAGGAAAACTATCAAACAGGCAGAGAACTTTACTGACCACATCAGACATGGTTCTTAACTGGATCCTCACTGGTATCCCAGCCATTCAGTCTGAGATTTTTAGTAGCACCTTTCATAGATTTACAGGCAATAAATCTATCAAAGCCTTCTGCTTTTCTTTCATCTTTTGGGGGGTGGGGGAGGGGAAGATAAAGAAGAATGCCAAAGAAAAGCTTGTGTTGTCTGCTAGGGAAAGAGAAGAGTGAAAATAATTCATTGCTACAGAAAGCAATCTGTATTGACAGTTTATAAAATATGGAGTAATACACATAAAATTCATGCAAAAGTCCCAAAACAAGAGATTATTTCTCACAAGTTGTTTAATGACCTTACTATTATTTCTTAAATCACTCCAACACTTTGAGCTTTAGAGATATGAAAACAGAAGAGAACCCTGCAGGTTTGGGGATAGAGGCAGAACCTGGGGGCCAAATGCCAGGTCCCAACAACTCTCACTGCTGGAGCTGCTTGGTGGGACTGGAGAACCCAAGTGCTTTGCAGAACCCCTGTCTATGTCATGCTTTGAATGCAAACATGCCACAAAGGACTTAATAGAAAATTAGTAATTGCATAAACCATGGTGATTTTAAGTACAGCACAATTTGAAAATTTTTGTTTGGATGTCACAGCAGCTCCTTGGTTTCAGCTAATTCTATAAACATAAATGCATCACACTTTTGTTCTTAAGAGAAGTTTAATAAAAACCCCAAGAGACAGTGATAAATTACTTTAACACGACCACAGATTCAGCAGAATATTCTACACCAGATGAAGCCTGCAGGAAACAGATTTCAGACAAGGCAAAACAAATACTGATTTTATCATCAGCACAATAAAGATTAGTGATGGTGGGACATTTTTATTTGTCAACTCACCTGCTTTTGGGCTTTTTAAAATCCTACCATGAAAATAATATACCAGTTCAAATTCTCCATCACTACAGTGATAAATGAGAAGCAACAGCAACAGAGTCACTGAGATGACCACTGAGCAAAACACTGGGAAAATCTGATCCCCTCTTTCTTTTTTGGGTATAACTAGATCTCATCAGCAGCTTGCTAATCACTTCCTTCCAAAATTCCAATGGGAAGTAGTGGATGCCAGAAGAGCCATCCAGAAGGTGTGCAACCCACCCAAACAAGAGGCAGAACACACTTCTGCAAAGCCTTTGTTTAACCACCTCAGCTGAAAACACATGCAAAAGACAAGTATTTACAAGCAATTTAACCTAAAATTCATCCGGGGTTAGTCAGCTTTGCTGGGAAGAACATTTGGCAGCCATACCCAGCCTCAGTGATGGATACTCACAAAAGGCTGGCAAGATTTAACATAGTTTGCTGGTAATATTTTAAAAAATGTTTTTCTCTGTCATTTTATGTAAACTTTGCATCAAGTTCCATAAGCTTTTATTTATTGATTTTAAGAAAAAACATGAAAGAAAAATATCCATGAAAATCTGAAAGAGGAAGGGAGTGAACATTTTTACCTGAGAGCTCATGTGTTGACCAGATTTGCACTGTAAGGCTAATCACTGAGGAAAACACCGAATGGCAAAATTCACTCATCATAAACTTCAGAGATTCAAGAAATCATCTGACAGACTCCATCACTATTCACTCTGGAACATCTTGAAGTGTTAGGCTTGCCAACAAAAATAATTACATCATCAAGCCTTTATACCAAGCTGCAGCTTGAAAACTGGGGAGATTTAAGTACAGGGTTCAACACAAAGGCTGGTGTCAGATCAGCAAGAAATCGCACACTTCTATAGCTGGGCACTGCAATGGACTGTATTAGGAAAACGAGCATAAGTGTAACAATAGAAGGTTTAACAACAGTCCTCTTTAAAATCTGGCCATTGCAGCTGTCCTCAAGTCCTACAAGTGTATCCTACCCAACACAGAAATGCTGATAAAGGCCAACAGCTGGGTCGAGCACTGGAGGATGGTGAAGTCAGCAGGCTGCTGCAGCGGGAAAAGTGTAATTAGAACACAACTTTCACCTTCAAAGTGATCCAGTTTATACAGTAACTGTGTGTGATTCACAGTCAACTGGGATAATTTCACCAACTGAGAAGAAGGCATTCCTACTTAGTATCTTAAATGGGATTCACTAATTAAAAAAAAAATCGACACCTCAAACTCTTGAAGACTACAAGTCTTCAACTCAAAATGTTATTCCTGCTTTGATATATAGACAAGGAAGCTACAAATCTGTGAATAGTACAGACAGATCAATGCTGATAGAAGCAAATGCATCACAAAAACCTGGGTATAGCATAAAATGAATTGATAAAGAGGTACAAGGATGTACTCCAAAGGCTGCCTCTTATCTGTAGGGTTACCCAGAAAAGAGAGTGTAAACATTTGGCAAGTGCAGAGGGGATTAAGCAGAAGGAGGCAGGGGCAACCTGGAGAAAGTAGAAATTACACTGGAAGTTCTGCAAGCACGGGTGGCTTTTGGGAGCAATTCCTTCTAATCTTCAGCTACACAAGCAGATAAAAAGCTGCATCATTAGATCCCAGCCACAGCAATATGGAAATACCAAAAAGCTGCAATTTTACTCATGTAATGGAATTTACCCTTGGGGCTTTGTGCTGGTGAGGCTTTGCCAGCTGACAGCCACACCAGCAGGATTTGGCAACACCAGCACAGATCCAGCCTGCCCTACGTCCATGCCCAGCAACCATGGGCGGCCACTGCGCCACCCCACGTGTGAAAATACAACCCTTGGAAAAAATACTCACCAAAAACTGCCCACAATCAAGTATGTGGGGGAATGGCAATAAATCTCTCCCCCCCATATAACTGATCTTCACTCAAAGAGAAAGCTTTTATAGAGCTGCAGAAGAGATAAGGCACTTACCAAATAGAAATGAGATATGATGTGAAGGGATTCCTTCTTTTCTGTTCTTATATTTTTTATGTTTCTCTAAATACTTTGCACACATACTATCTGTCTTTGTTGTAAGGTTGCAAAATATAAAGGCTTATTTTAAAAAATGACTGATTTTTTTACAGCAATGTACATCCCTCTAAATGCCAAAAGAAATCTATACCTTACAACATCCTGCATCTACTAACAATCCACTAGTGTTTAAGTAACCAGTGTGAGCATGACCTGGACTAAAACTAAACTTCACAGCCCAATATTACATGGTTGACAAAAATTGCACATATTTTAGGATATGCAATAAATACAAACCAAAGAATCCTAAAAACTTAGAAAAAGCCACACACACACAGGAAAATGATTGTACTCATCAATATATAGGTAACAAAATAAAGAAACAAATCAATACTTCTGGACTGATCATTCACAAATTTACAGGAAATTCCACACACAGCTCAATCAGAAACCATGACATAGAAACGTTAGTTACTGTATGTCCAAACCACACCAAAGAAAAATTAAAGTCACAAAGTAATTTATTTCAGAACTAAGAACTGCCAGATTAAATTTACTACTGCAATCATATTTTTTTTCTCTTGTGCATGCACTCTGCCACACATGGTTTTATTCCACTGCCAGGTTTTGGTTTTGTTGTTTTTGGAGCTTTTCCACAAAACAGAGAGAGACCTGGAAAAACTACTGTAAAGTTGGAAGAAAAGCAGAAATAACAGGAGATTACAGTGATAACTCCCTCATTCTAGAGAAAAACAATAGCAAAGAAAGAAAAAGTAACCAAAACACCCGCTGTGTTTCTTTGTCCTCCTGTCACTGAGATAGATGGCTTCACTTCGATGTGTTTGCAATGTACATTTAGCCACCCTTTCTCTGTCTGAACAGCTACAATGGTACCTTCTCCTGGGACAAAAAATAAAAAACCATAACACATTTTCCATCTGTAACAGGTAATATTCCAGGCAATCTGGAAACAGGACAAATCTGCTTTTGTGAAATACTGCTCTGTAATGCCAGAGTTTTTGTTCACCTTATTTTTTTTCCTGTCCAGCTGTAGGACAGTCAAACACACAGTAAAACCCAAAAAAGGAAGCATCTGAAACTACATCTCACACTTTATTTGCTCAGCTTTAAAATGATATCCCCTCGTTAGAGAACCATCTCATTAAACAGCCCATCTGGGTCATTGTGCAGGTTCTCTGCTCTAACAGGCAGCACAAAACCCCAGAGAATTTAAGGACGGCTGATGTCCAAGAGCTTTTTCTTTGCTGCACTGAGCAAAGATTTGTCTGCTGTCTCTAAGGACCCTGATGCCAAGAGGTTGGGAGCCCTCAGTTTGTTCTCTCCATCATTAAATTGCCAAGGGGAAGCTCTGTCTTTCACTATCAGCATCATTAGCACTTCCTGGTGACTGTGAATTCAGTTCCTTGAATCATCTCTCACAGCTCTACTTCTAAAATCCTCTGAAGGAGCTTGCTGACTTCTTCTAATTCACAGTAAAAATGTTTGTATTACTGAGTTATTTATGAGGAACTTTACATAGCAGAGAGCACATGTTTTAAGGGTGAGGTTCACCAACAGAACAGGATGATGAGCATTGCAGCAGTGCAGCCATCATTTTTTTTAACACCTGAAGGACCACTGTGTGTCCATACATCCCAAATCTCATGCTTATTTGAGGTCAGAAGCAGGGGTGACTGAATCTAGACTGACATTTCTGCTCTCAGTGGTGATTCTTCGGTCATTTAATGATCCTCTCTGACCTTCCCACAAGATCACTCACATGAACTTCACTTTGCTAGAACAGCTACTGAATAAATCAAGAAAATCTGAGAAGGTGCAAGACAACAAAACAAAATGTCCTAATGGCATTTCTCTCCCTGAGCGCCACTAACACAGAAAACAGTACCCTACTTGTAGTTCCAAAGGCAACAGACATCAAAGTGCCCTTCTGATCACCTTCCACGTATTTCCATGTGAACTCCCAAGCTCAGGAACTCTCAGCTAATACTGACAACAAACCAAGTGAACATTTAGGGCATCATAACCTTCAGAAGGTATATGCTTCCAGACCAAAAGGGGGTTTCAAGACTGCTTACACCACAATAGACACTTATGGATGCATTTAGAGCATGCACATAGTAAACAAACAGCCCCAAGTGTCAGACAAACTGTTGATATAAGTTCTGAAATAAAGAGGAGATCCTGGAGTTCACAGTTTCCCCGTGAAACAGCAGCTGGATGCTGCCACAATGCTGGCACACGTGCTTCAGAACATCAAAAAACCCAAACCTGATACCAACAGCTCTGAAAGCAGGAACAAAACAACACATTGCTTAAGTAGACAAGGAAGCACAACTTTAAAACTCCAGCCTGAGATTCAAAGCATCTTAATAAAGCAGCATGCATACATGTAAAAGCAAGATGTTCTAAACCTTAGAAAACACCCCTTTCAAAAGTCTTTGTTTTCTAGAACATGTACTTTGACCCTCATGTCTTGTACCACCCTACTTTGTTTTGCTCTTTTCTATTTCATTTAGAGAAGAACATGAGTGGCTCAAACTTAGAGAGAACTACCCACATTGGTCTTTTTGCACCTCAACAGTGCACAAGAGTGAATATCCCAGATGTTCTCCACCCGTCCCTCCCTCAGAGACCATGTCCTCTCCTAGCTCCAGATGTGTCCTCAGTAATCTAACCAGCATTTCTCCATCTGCTCATGGTGGCTCCTGGATAGGGATGGAGACAGTCTCCCATCCACACAAACAGCCAGGCTGTGGAACCATCATGGGCTGGGGAGCGAGCAGGCCAGCCGGGACATCAACAGCTCTGCAGGGGGCTGACATTTTTGGGAAGGTGCTGTGAAAGCACCAGGGGCAGTTGGCACAGGGAAGGGACTTCTGCCCCTGGCTTGAACCTCTCAGCAGATAGCCACTATGTTGGCTGTGACCATCTGCATTCAGGCGTCCAAGATAATTTTCTCCTGATTGGACCTGGCACGATCCCAGAGGAACAGCTGGCCCATGGTACCTGTGCTTCATGAGCTATGCTGAAGTGAGAAATGTTACAAGTCAGGCCAAATCCTCCAAGTTGAGAGCTGTTTTTCTCAGCCCACAGAATACTGAGGAGGCCATTCATTAGCTGCAGCCTTCACCCATTAGCTTTGTAATCTGCAAAGGCAAAATACTGCTGAGCACTCACATTAGCAGGAAGTCTTAATGAGAGTAAATGCTGGGAGCATGCCTCAAGAAAACCAATTTCCTAGCTTAATTTGGACAAGGTGAACCTGACAAGATATTGAAGTTATATTTAGTCTGTCATACATACAAGCTTAGGGCTAGTGGAGGCTGCTGGCTTCAAACCTGGGGCTGCTACTTTTACAAGGAGTCTACTCCAGTAGATATCACTCATTTTCCAGCAGATTAGGTTTACTCATCCGTCAGGAGGTGGTCAGGGAAAGGCAAGATATAATACAAAGCACAATCCCACACCTGACACGCTCTTAGAGGAGTGATGCATCTTTCTAGTACACAGCTTACAGAAATGGGCTTTTCCTAACATTTACACAATTTAAATCAACTAGAGAACAATTTTACATCTCAACCTCTCTTTTTTTCCTCTTGCACACCCTAACCAAAATAATTAATCTGACAACAGACATAATTTGCCTTTATGTCTGCAGTTGGGCATGGAACTTCTACTGGCACAGGTATCTGGTATCTCAGCCGAAGGTAACTCAAAGTTTAAGAATCTGGTAAGTTTAGCAGAAAAATGCAGCTGATGCAAAACTGAGAAATTGTGGTGCAGGCTTTAAAGGAATATGGTCCTGAATTCCTAAACACTACCTGTCACACACATTTTCATCATCCTTTCTTTTTTCTTCATGTACAGAAAAGTAACTTGAATCATCAGGAAGCCTGTTTTCCATGCAAACACAAGGCAGATTCACATATTCAATGAAGAATGGCTTTCGGAGTATTTTGCCTATCAAGAGACATGGACTCTATTCTCAACTTGAATAAACCCTAAACTTTCAAAATCAACCTCACTAGGAGCACAGAGTCTTCCACCTTGAAAACACATGCATATGTATATCTTTGCTTAATTGAACTGTTATTCATACATATAGATGTTTGCAGAGCTGAGGCCTCTACCCCTTTGTATTCAAGTTCCTTGACAAGTGAAATGTAAATGAGGTGATGTGCTGAAAATGCAAATCATGTATTATTGATAAAAAGTCACCATTCAGCACCAGTATATAGAGAGAGAATACTGATGCCTATACTGAAAGAAAGGAGTTTGAAAATTAGAGAATTTAAAAAATCTTTTATATTTTCTATTTATTTCCACCTCTTCAACATTTTTCTCTTTGTTACCCCTCAAATGGAACACCTTGCCTTGTTTGCCAACTTCAGACTCCAGACAGATGCCGAGACACTATTGTGCCCATCAAGATGGGCTTTTCTCTGCATGATATTAAAAAATTCCCACAGAAGGCACTGAAACGGGGCAATAGCAAAGAGGTGAGAGAAGCAAGAGAGACTGCTGTGCTCAAAAACTCTGTTGTGTTCAGCCACATATTTTTCTCATTTGTTTAGTCTGAAATTCCTCCTTCAGCAACTCTGGATTTGTTACTTTTTCAGAAGGCATCGAGAACATCTGGACTCCATATGGCTCACACCTACTCTTTGCCAAATGAAGCTATATTCTGTTTTCTAAACCCTTTATTTCTCCTAGCACTGCCACCAATGGGGTTTTAAATATCTCCACAACAGACTACAACATAACCTCAGAATCACTCAGCTTGTTGACACAAATTCCATGGTGCTGCATTAACTGTGTCTGGGTCCGCCAGCATGTTTTGCCTTATCTTCTTCACCTTTTTCAAGATTATGATAATACAAAGGAACACGTACTTAGAAGGCAGTTCAGCAGTTATGCCACCTGCGCTCAAAAAAGCCGCCTCACCAAGATAAAGGAGTGAGACAGCTCAACCTGAAGGCCCTTGCAGAAAAAAATGCACTTCTAGATAGAGTTAAATATTTTCTTTGGTCTTTTTTCTTCCAGCTCTTCATGGAGTTACCTTGAGTTTTCTTTCAAGAGGTTAATGATTTTCTGAAGCTCGAATCCTGGGGAGCATGTTATAACCTTATAAAAGTATTTCTATCTCCCTTGGCTATAAAAACCCCAAGAAATACAGTTCTTTTCTGCCCCCTCCCACTAGACATTTCCGCACCGCAGCCCCTTACAGGCCTTTCTCAATATCCACTGCTGCTAGGACTGCAGCTACTGCAGCAGGGGCTGAACTCGGGTTTCTGTCAGTCAAACCTACTGACCCAGAGGTTTGTCCTACCTTAAACCTTGACACGGGGTCGTTTTACTGTTCCTTGCTGTGCAGGGAGGCTGAAGAAAAACAGAAACACCCCCCACTGATTATTTGGATGCTGTTCCAAATCCAAATGGGATTTGAAATATTGTTTCCATTCTAGAATAATTGGACATCTCTATCTTTTTCCTGCTCTACACCAAGTTGATTTGGAGGTGTTAATCTTAGCAAAAATTACTGGCAATCTGTATTTTTTCCTGCTGTCCACATGTTTGATTTAGAGGTGTTAATCTCAACAAGGAATCCACTCAGGTTCTTTATACTGAAGGAAACACCAAGCCCTGGATCCCAAAAACTACTACAATGCACCTGTCAGTGTTAGAGATGTCATGCTTTTCCCTGAACTATTACATTTTGCTTTGTCATTAATAAATGTCGCCTCAGTATTCAGGCAGTAGCCTGAAATGGAAAAGCCTGGGGTGCACTTCTACCAGCTCCTCAAGGGGCGTGAGACAAAGCAGCTGTGACAATGTCCAGCCTCCAGTCTTCTCCCACCCCACATCTGCCCAACAAGATACTGGACTTGCAAAGAAGGGAGACAGTCTTTCTGAATGCATGAAATGTTCCTACCATAATACAACCAGCAGCAGCAAAACCTTCTGGATAATACAATAAAATCAGTGATAGTCACACTACCCCCAAGGCCCAGTTGTATACAGACTATTTTCAGTGTTACTGGTGAGACACTGGCACAGGTTGTGCAGAGGAAATGTGGATGCTCCATCCCAGAATGTGTTCAAGGCCAGGCTGGATGAGGCTCTGGGCAACCTGGTCTAGTGGAAGGTGTCCCTGCCCTGGCAGGTGTGTCAGAACTAGATGATCTTTAAGGTGCCTTCCAATTCAAACCATTCTGTGACTCCCCAGTTACCGGTCAAAACCCCAGCTATTTAATCCAGCATCACAAACACGTACAGTTCAAGTAAAAGCCACTCATGCTCCAGGTCTGAATTTGCTAAGGCAAGTGTTAATCTTCACAAATCTCTCTCTGTCACTAAAGACATATTTAAATTCTGTAGTAATTTTGGCATGAATTTACTGATGTACAGAAGATTGCAACTTCCTTTTCTTCCAGGCCAAGTATTTTCAGTGCTATTAACCTCCTTGCTGATTAAGATAACAGTGCTTCAAGAAGTGTTTGCAGACAAGACTATATATTTATAGCAAGCTGTCTACACAGAGGTGTAGCTGTGCTGTGCACAGCACAAGCCCTCACATCTCCCCGGGCGTTGTGCAGCCCTTCACGTGGTCACAGCAGTGGCAGTGCAGCCTTCACAATGTCACAGAGAGGTCACCCTAGAGGTGAATGCATGCACCCAGGAGGGTAATGCATGCTGTCACTGTCACACTAACTTTCCTACATGTGATGAGAGCAAAAGCTGGGATGGTTTCAGCAGCTTTTTTCTTCCCAGCTCCATCACACACCAAACATGGGACTCATGCTGTACAGCCAGGTGCACAGGCAAGTGGGGCTGTGCTCCCCCCTCCACTGCAGATGATTCCTCTTGCTCTGGTACCATCCAGGGAACAGCCCAACAGGCTCCTGGCAGGGCTGTCCAGAATATTAAACTTCTACAGAATGGAGCCCTTGCTCCAAATGTCCACTGACTCTTTGTCATGTATACTGCTTGCCATGTGCTGCACAACAAACTTCTTTACCTCCACCACTGTCAGCACCCACAGTCTCCTCACCTGTGCTCCTGGGGCTCAGACCCAGTAGGTGCTGAGTCATCAGGCTGTCATCCAGGGAGACACTTAAGGGGCTCCTTGAATCATCCGTTGCTGTTCGCACCATGCGAGTCTGAAGTCTTTGCCAGGCCAAGGCTGCAGCTCTGACACCAGGTGCACCTCTTTATGACCTGCCACGTGCACACAGGTGATGTGCACTTCTCTCTCACTCACTCACAGGCACAAACTCATTGCCATCCCTCCAAAGCACAAAGCAAAACACAGAGCTGTCCATACATAAACATCCCCGAGAGCAGGAACCACATGTGGCAGATGCTACTGCATTGCTTAATGCATCATTTAAAGCCTTTTGGGGACTGTACCGCCATGATGAGTATTTTGGCCAGAATATTGTCCAGAGACCATACTGTATGGATTAGGGCACTCTGAAGGTCACTAGCTGGGTTAAAAGCAAGAAAATAAGAAAATTCTGCAAAAAAAACAGAGCTTACCATCAGCATTTTCATTAGCAATGAAAACGAGAGCAGAAATAGGCTGTGCAATGCAAAACATTTCTTTCTTTCACTGTTGAGCCTCCCTGTGTACAGCCTGTGTATAAATCATGCTGCAGATCTGCTGGAAAGCAGAGGCTGGCAGAACACTGCCTGTTAGCATCCACACTCAACCCCAGCTTCAACTGCTCTGCCACTTGAACTGGGTACAAATTCAAACCCAAGGAGATGAGCAATCACAAACCACATCTCTACCACAAGCACCTTTTCCTGCCCCACAGCAATGCAAACACCAAATCTGTAAATGAGATGAGACAATCTTAACTTGTCTTTATCAAAAGGAGTCTCAGGTCAACAGGGACTGCAACTGCTCAAGTGCCACCTTGATTTACACAGCTGTAAACGCTGGCCACTTATGAACCCAGGCAGAAAAGCAAGTTCATGAATTATGAACAAATACAGTGTGTCAAAACACATCAATCATCATCAGTCATGGACAAGCAAAGTTATGTTGACATTTGCACAAAACTTCATACAAACAATCAATCGGAGTCCATGGCTGACTGCAAAAGGAGATGTCTGGTTTATGTTACTTAATACAAGACTTCTCACTGAATGAAAAATGCTGAAAGACTTTAAAATAAAACTAATGGAGAGTCAGAGCTTTAGTCAACAGTCAGATAAATGGTTTCTGACCACTACAGAAAATAGATTGATTCCCCAGCTAATTCTTTTCTTCAAAGCCTGCACTGTTCTCTCAAGGAAATGCAAGGAAAAAGCTGTAAACACAAATGTAGCTAACAAATGTTTTAAATGGCTAAAACAAGGCTGTACAAATTACACAAATAGCCAGAATTTGCAAGCCGTCGTATCTAGAAGTAGCAGGAGTAACAATATTTAATGACCTTAATGAGTTTTGATGAAAAACTTGCTTATTGGCATGTCTTCTTTAAATTACTATTGTCAGCTACTTGGCACTATTTAGCCTCATTTTAGGACTACTGAGGGTTGCATTAAGACAGCTTGCAAAATGATCTAGCCTCATGTGTTTTGTGCTACAAACTGCAGAGCTTCCAGCACTTCTCAGGCAGGAAAGCGTGTTTTGGACACAGTACATTGAAAGAGGAAACTTCTGTGGTTTTCCTTCTCAACTCACACACAAAAAGGATTTCCTTGTGTTTGAGATGAAAAGGGAAGACACACGTTCCAGATAGCCAAGCAGCCTTTGCTGTAAACACAACATGAATGTGGCTCTTGTTCTAAAGGCTGTGCTGTTCCTGGTCAGTTTTTCTTGAAGGCTTTTTAGAAGAAGCTGCCATAAGTTTTACGAGGCACCTTAGATCTGTCACCACAGCAGGAGCCAATGCAAAAACAAATGCACCTGGTGAGGTGCACAGTTCCCACCAGCCAGCAGAGCATACCCAAACCACCCAGAGCAGGGTCCCGTGCTGCTGTCAGAACCACCTGACCACACAGATGTAAAGCTGTGTGAGCACACAGATGAGATAAAAGAGCATCGGCAATATTTGCTCTTTGGCCCAAAGTGCTCTTCCCTTCCACTACATACATATAAAATTGGGCACTGACTCAGCCAAGCACAGAGGTATGCACTTACATTTCAAATAGTAAACACTGATACTAGCCACAACACAAGAATTGTTGTTGTTATTGTCAAGGGGAGGACCAGGATTAAATGTAAGTGGTTTACTGGATTGATGTTTTGATCTCTTTATACTTGTATCTAATCTCACGTCTGAGCCAGTCCATAAGATCCTAAACAAGGAGAGAAAAAAGACCCTTTTGTGACCTGAAGCTATACACAGAAGAACAGGCATGTGAGAGAAGGGTTAACTATTTATGTAACACTGGATACAACTTCAAGTTTCACTTCACACTTGTGTGAGATTAAGAACAACTCCAAAATAAATGAAACCTAAACTGTCAGATATTCTCCCTCTCCTTGGGAAAAACTAAAAAGGTGGAGTGCGGGGGGAAGGCAAGGGATGTGCACATGCTGGCCAGAGCTGAACAATTGGCTTGTGTTTCTGAGGCCAGGACAAGGCTCTGGGAACCTCACAGTTTCCCAGTTCTACATTGTGGCAGCTGTGGGACCAGTCAGGCCCCACTCACCCATCTCCTGCCCCGGCTCTAGGCTCTGCCAGGACTCTTCTCTTGGGGGCTGCACAGCAAATCCAAGATGCCAACAGCATCTTCCAGACTTTTCTTTTCCCTGGGATGTGGGACCTGGCCATGTCAATGCCTGTGAAAACAGCCACTGCCCTTTGTCACAATGCCAACTGCCAAAAGAAAAGCTCTGGGTCAAGAACTTTCATCTGAAGGGACAGGAACACTTTGGTTTAGCAGTTAGACCACCAATATCCACGGCTGCTGCAAAAAGGAGGGGTAAAGAAGCAAGTTCTGTGGGACACTGAGAGCAGCCCTTCACTACACCCAGCCGAAGATAGCATGTAATTAGTGCATTTCAAGGTTGATACAATGCAATCAATTTTCCTTTCACTTACCAAAATAAACTGGGAATAATTCCATCACAGTTGATGTAAACATTTGTATAAACCAGGTTTAAGTCAGAAAAGCACTGAGTTAAATGAGTTACTATACTGAAAAGTTGCTTTCAAAACAAATCAACTTTTAGTTACTTCCTTGTAACTATATCTACCATCAATAAAATTTCCATTATTATCTTTGCTCAGATTCAGACTGTAACAGAAAACACTCTCAAGTCAAAATTCAAAGGCCCATAAAAATCCACAAGCTTCCTTCTCATGTGCCACAAGTTCTACTTCTGCAGAACACCCAGGCTGAAGGCACATCCAGCATGCTGAGTGATCTTCATACATGAACACCATCATCCTCTCCACCTTTGTGCTTCTCCCTCAACAGAAATGGAAGTGCTTCTCCTATTTTATCTAAGGATAGCCACAGAATCTCTTCTACGCATGAAAAAGGATTTGTTTCTGATTAAGGTATGGCCTCACCAACACTGACATCCCATAAAGCAAGAGTGGATGTTCCCTACTAACTATAAGGGAAGTACAGGTCCTATGCCATACCCCCGAAAAATTGGAGGCTTAAAATTTTATTTATAAAAGGAAAGTCTCCAACCAGGATCCAGTGTTTGCCTTTTGCTGTATGCTCATGAAGGGTGATGCCCCACACCACCTTCTGATAAACTCAGAGATACCCTAAGGTCCTGCAGCAAGGAGTCTGGAAAAGGACTCCAACAGCAACTTGTCCTTCAGGACTGACAAGGCCTGGGTTTAACAGCCGGTCCTCACCTCCAAAGCAGCAGAGGAATTTTCTAAACCACCCCAGAATAAAATGAGAAAAACTTCTTGGTGTACTTTTAAAAGGAGATGGCAGATTTTCCTGACTGCTGCTGAGCAGAGCTGGGGCATCTCTGCTATTTGATGCCCAAAGCAAGGGGTTATCTGTTCTGTGCAAACAATATCCTGCCCCTCACAGCCTGGATTCATCCTGCTGGAAATTCACATAGAAATGCTGCTGTCAAAAGTTTAAGCCCACAGTTGCCATGAGAGAGATTTATTCTTCAGAGATTTCTAAAGCTAGCTGCTATTTTCTCCAAGCATACAGAAAATAGATGATCACGACACTTCTTCTTTATCATTAATGTTTAAGTAAACCTATCCAATGAGTCCTGAAGAAGACAGAAAACAAAGCTTGAGCTCTCTATTTGGGTCAAGTTTCTCTCAGTTTAAACTAAGTACATAAAAGCGTAACAATGCTATCAAATGCAGATCCAAAGCTTACCAAAACATTTGATTCTCACACCAATTATTATCTCTCAGTAAGCCAACATCTGTGAGATCACTCCTGGGCCTTTTAATTTAGCATGTCTTCTAATTAAAGAAAGATTAACTGTACTTCAAATAATTGCTCCTTCTACCTCTGCCAGGCTCAAGCTTCTGTCTTCCTCCCAATCTCTGAGGGCGGGGAGCAACCTGAAAACACATCCACCACAGTCCCTCAGCCATCTGCAGGGCAGAGCCCAAGGCACCCGCTTCACCACAGCCGTGGTTCCCCTGGAGAGCATCTTCTTCTGAGGAGGGGACACTCTGTGTCAGGATAAGGCTAGATAAAACCATTTCCATATACACACTTGAACCCTGCTGCTTCTCACAGAGCTGGTGATAGAAAATTCACTTCCTCCTTCCAAAGCTGTGATTAAGTGCCTGAACTTAAATGGGACAAATCCTGGTGCTTGTGCTGAACATTGAACAGGCAGTCTTCGATCACCCCACAACCATTTACTGAAGCCCAACCCTACCCTTGCCCAAAGGGACAGGCCATACGACTCTGCTCACCACCCATGGTGCTTTCCTGGGACTCCCCGGAGATTTCCACAGCACTCCGTGATCTTCCCACTCCGTTTCCATGCAGATATTTTTAGGCACCATCTTCCCATTAAAAATGCTGGAAAGTTACACACCTGTGACCTGAATCGATCAGAAAAATCCAGCTAAAACCCCTCCCCGGTGCCCCCAAACCCAGCTATGGTGGCAGATGGACAGCAAACCACATGCACACAAAGACAGACCCACAGCTACTCAAGGATAATAACGAGGCCAAAGGGCCAGGAACACATTTTCTGGGCTCAGCCTCTACCCATGCAGCTTTTTGCAGCCCTCCATCCCACTCTGCTCCAGTACAAGGTTGTTCCTCGGTTCTCTGGAAAGTTACTTCTTCCCCAAGAAGCGCATAGAGCTGGGAAGAATCTAGCAAGAGGATGTTGGAAAACCTAATTACAAACAAGGAGCTGGAGCCTGCATGATGGGAGCAGCTGTGTGCCCAGGCAGGCCTTCACTCTGAGGTGGTATGAGCGCAGCAGCTCCAGCAGCTCACACCATGGGATTTTAGCAGGATCGCTCCACCCAAACCTGCTGCACTCTAACCCACAGGACACCGGGCTCAGCCTGTGGCTGTGCTTGGCCCAACCCCTGGCATTCCCTCACTGTGGGGACACCAGGCTTCCTTGTACCCAAGGTGTGAGCTGGTCCTCAGCTACCTCCCTATCAGCAGAGATTCCAAAGGCACAGCCTAACTCCACCACCACTAAACTCTGCAGAGCTTCTGATGCAGTTTCTTGAGACAAGCAATAATAAGCTACAATCAAAACATATTCAGAACGTTTTCCACATATGGCCTACTATGAAAACAGTGGCTAGACAGCCTGGGTATAGTAGCTGTCCCAGAAGAAGGGATGCGAACAGATCTCTTCACCCTGTGCTGTATCAAGCTGAAGATCAGTACTGATCACTAATTCCACCAACAGCAATAGACCTTATTCCCACAGAAACGCATCAAAATGAGCAACACATCCTTTCTGCTCAAGAAAATTTGATATCGGACACTTTTTAATTTCTCCATAAAAGACTCTTGCTCACTCTCATTTAAAATCTAAGAGCCACTTCATCAAATGCTGCTTCTCCTCTACAGACAGATTTTGCAGAAAGCAGAGGGGGTTCATGTCAGATCTGCTGCAGACTTTGAGTGTGATACTGGCACTCTCACTGATCATGGGTGTCCCATTTGCAAACCATGAAATAGCACCTTCTCCCCACCACACACCACCCCCTTTCCCTTCCCATTTTATCGGTAGCTCAGATGTAGTGACTTCACTGACGCATATCTCCTGGCCAGGCAAACACTCAGTCACAGCAGCAACACTGGGCTGTGACTCACTCCTGCCCCATGTGGAACAAGACTTCATTCCTGCTCCTTTTCTTCTCCACCCGTCATTTCAAAAAGCCTCTCCATATACTAGAGGAGGCTCAGTACAGCCCTGCTGCTGGCAGGGCCAGTCCTGAAGCATAGATTACCTTGGCCTACAGATGATGCTCTGTGAAGACAGGTTCCTCCAAGACACTTTAAAAGCCGTCTTTTTCTGGGTGGCTCCCTGAAAGCTCACATATGAGCCTTTCTTATGTGGGAAAACAGGGCTGTTTCTATGCAGACAGCCCCTTCCAGGGCATTTTAATTAAGGGCTCAAGCATGTTCCAGCTTGTACAGGAGCAGCTTGTAAAATAATCCTGCATGACACCCGCTCACATATCCATCCCAGTGAAATGGTGGGACAGGGACAAGGAGGTTCTTCACCACTGCAGCTCCCCACCAAGCTCTTCACCCTGACAAAATGGAGGGGTGTGAGGGGCAGAGGTCAGAGTGGGTGAGCCCTGTCCCCAAAGCTGTTTTATCCCAGGGACTTTCCTGTGCTGCCACAGCCCACCTGAGTAGAGGGGAGACCCTGGGAACCCACTCCTCTTCCTTCACCTTTGCCATAGCTCTCCAGCACCTTCAGTCCTGCTTTACACATGGTGATGGACTGGGAGAGGGACATTCCCACAAAAGACTCCTGCACAAGCCACCTTGCTCCTGGCACAAAGGGGAGGCAGTTGAGATGCTCCCAGGATCACCAGCAACACAACACCATTCCCATGCTCCCAGGATCACCAGCAACACAACACCATTCCCGATACCCAGGTGCCTGACAGGCCTGTGTTTGTGACAATCACCTCAGCACCCCATTCTGCAGGGCCTAATGAACTTCTCCTCAAAAAAAAATAAAATCCCAAAATATCCAGTCTTAAAAAAGGTATTATCAAGGAATACAACTTCTTCTTTCTTGCTCTTTTTAACAAACAATCCAACCCCCAAAATATTGTGCAATGTCAGGTTAAAGTACCACACATAACATTTAAGAAATCTGAGACTGTTTAAAGGGAAGGTTTTACCCTACAGGCACAGAATTGGGAAGGGTAGGAAAGCCAGCTTCAATCTACACCCAGGTGTTGCTGCAAACAGCATCACCTGTACTCAGGGCATCACCTGCACTAGTGCTGGCCAATACTGAAGTCAATACCCTACTTATTTTTTCAAAAGAAGGGGGGAGCAGCAAGGGGAAAAAGAGAAAGGTTCATCTTACCTTGTGACTACTGGCACAGAGCTTGGGACCTTCATCACACACATATTAAAGTCAGTGAATTCATATTTACAGGACAATTTTCATCTTCTGACTCTGCTCAAAGCAGAATGACTCCTCCTCTCTACCCCTTAGCAACTCCTACTCCTCAAGACCTAAATCAACCTGTCTGATTTTTCTTTTCCTTTGCTTTTTTTAACTTTTTCTTTTCCCTGGTCTTGGAAGTTTGAATGAAAAGACAAAAGGAGAGAGTTGACAGAAAGACTAAATATGGAAACATGCAACCTCGCTTATCAACATGAAGAGCTCTCAGACATGAAGAAGTTCTGATGAGGGGACCTGTACAGACTCCACTGTATTGCTTCTGACATCTTGTGTATTTGTATCTGTCTGAGTGGTCTCAGGGGGCCCATACTCCACATGAACACTGAGGTGCCATTCCTGGCCATGCCTCCTGCATTCCCTCATCTCCCACAGCTGGACTTCCCTGACAGCACATTTTCCCTGGTGCTACAGCACCAGGACAAAATGTGGCAATCCCAGACAATGCCTATTTCTCCATATGGCCTTTTTTTTTTTTCACCTGTCTGAACTTTCGGTCCAAGAGAAAAGCACAGATTATAATGCTTTACAGTGGAAATCTATCCCTTAATTGTGGTAATCTCCCCCTGCTCTGCTTTACTTGCTCTTACCCATAGCCAGACCATAACACAATCATATAAAGATCCAAAATCCTAAACCAGGACAAGGGCAAAGGCCACTACAATTGCTTTGGTGAAGCTCAGCTAAATACAATCTTTTATTCTGCATTATAGCATTGCTTTGTCATTCACCAGTGGCCAGAAATGATGCTGCTGCTTCCCTCAGAAACTTGTCCCTGTCTGAAAATTGTGAAATTGCAAAATCCTTGCTGTTCTAAACTGTCTGAATATAGCCAAGTTTCACTGTGATGTTCAATCCATTAGCTGATTAAAAGCTATAGATCACACTGTCTTGGACACATTCAGGCCATTATGAATAAGACCTGTCAAAAAAGCTTCTGGCACTACTGGTATCTTTGAAATTGCTAGGGCTCCAGTTAATAAAACTTCACATTCAATCCTTCTTCAATCCTGCAATACCAACAGGCAATGAAATTTATGGTATTCTTTGGAATTACACGTTTAGAAGTGAGTTACAGGTACAGAAACTTTAATTCCTAAACAACAACAAAAATAGCATTCCAAAAGAATACCCAAGCCATTCTTGCATGCCAGAGACAGTCTGCTTATGAGAACTATAAAAAAAAATTAAAAACAATCACTGATTAATTCCAGTGCCAGCTTTTAGATTTGCTTCCGACAAAGGAAAACTTTGAAGTTTCTCCACAGACAACTTTCTTCATATCTATCTATTTATCCCCATCACACCTAAAAAACATCAAACACCCCTCTAACCAATGCATCTATTACTGACTGCTCTTGAAAGCCACCAGCTTCCCAGACCTGGATTTTAAATTTTTCAAAAACCAAACCAGGATAAATAACAAAGTTTTTCAAGGTTTGCAATAAATGCTGCCTGCCAATCAGCAATTTCTGCTTTTGAGTGTCACTGTGTGTGTGGAGCTCCGTCCAACTTACCCCCACTCCATATGCAAGGAAAGCCAGGCCCTGGGACTTCCATCACACTTAAAATTCAGCTGTACTCCCAAGGATGGAGTGGGAACCTACACTTGTCTGGGAGACCCCATCTCTCCTGTGTTAGCACCAAAATACCACTACCTGTAGCCAAATTAGGCAAGCAAATTCAGAGAATGCAAATGGGTTTTGAACACCCCCCCAAGCTTACTGTGTTGTCACTTCTGACATCAGTTCTGTCCGTCTGTCTGTCTTGACAGGGAGACAAGAAGACCACTATGCCTCCTCTGCCCAGGTAAATTGTCCCTCACTTCTGCCAAGGGAGAACTCATTCCTTATAAAGGCACTCTATAAATGCACCTGGACATTTTGTGTCGAGGCAAGCCCCCTATTACAGGAGATGTACAAGACATTCTTAAAGCTCAGCAAACCTTCTCACTTCTTTTAAAATCTGTACAATAAATAAGCCAAGATTTTTCATCTGCACATTTCAAGGACACTTAAGCCTCTTAGAGCAGCAAACCTAAATCTTGTCCAGTTGCTGGCTGTACATTATTTACCTAAGTATTTACCCTTATATACTTCAGATGATCTTCAAAGAGGCTGTACAGGTTCCTGCGTGTTCAGCATTCATGGCCATGAAACAAATTGTTTATGCAAATGTTTTTAGCTCAGTTTATATTTTCCTGGTAGCTGCTGTGTCCCAATCCCAAACTCACCAAGGCAAAGAAAAGACCCTGCAATTATTTATTACTCCTTCTTCACCTGCCATTCTGTATGAATGGTACCCTGTATTTGCAAGTGTTCTGTGACCTTGTGAATAATTTTATTGTAGAATGTAGAAAAGTAGCTTTTCAGAGTGACAGGGAGTCATTTATAACCTGCATAGTCTGGTAAATGATTTAAGAGAACCTCCCACACATATCAGTGTTCTTCACATGGTATTATTCTTCAATATATGCTTATTGTGAAAACATCCTCCACTCAAAACAGAAAAAATATAGGGGAAAAATTTGTAATTATGGCTATATTCACTTTAGAAAAAAATTCTTATCCCACAAAATACTCTTGGGCTTTACTACCCCATTTAATGAAAAGCTAACAACAAAATTATCAGATGGTGTTTGTTTTGAACATCAAAGAATTTAAATAATAGTAGTCACCCCAACTGGCATATCACAATCAAAATATCTAAAACTGTTTTTCTTATGATGAAACTGAGGTTGGAGAGAAGTGCTTTTCCAGGAAAGGGGCTTAGAGCTACAGAATATGAACAGCATTTATTTACTTTAGAAAAGGGAAGGATTTCTGGAGCAACGAGAAGGGTGGTTTTAAACACTTCACTTCCTAAAAACTTTCTAGCTGCACCACAGATTCACAGTTCAGTTGACGATAATGAGAATTTGCAGAGACCTCACAGGTAATACACTATAAAGTGCAAAAGAGAGGTCAGAAATTACTGTGCAAATGGGCTGGGAAGCAAAGCAACCATTCAAGTAAATACTACAGGGAACAGGTCAGGTAACATCTGACTACCACAGACTTGGAAGGAGAATCCAGAGTTTAGTGGACAATGTGACGTTTTTTGTTTCAACTGTTTCCCCTCGATTTGCCCATGATTTTTAAGCACAAATACTGTGATGCACTTGCTAATAAACTGCTGTCATCTGTAACTGGAAAGAAAACACAGCATTTATCTCAAAAGGAAACAAGTGATCAGAATATTCCTAGAAGCCTTGACCTTCAAAAGTAAGAGCTTGATTTCTTAAGGCAGCAAGACTGTGAAATAAGGACATGAGAAATTAATAGAATGGAAACTTGACTGATAGCACCAAGTCTATAAAAGACAGTTTTCAAGACTCAAGAGCTACTTCAGTCAACCAAACAGAACTCATACATATCTAAAAATCAGTGTTACCAAAAAAAAACCCAAATCTGTGCCACCTGCACTTGGAACAAAAGATCAGCTAACTAAAGGAAACATTTTGATGAGGAGAAGAATAGTCGAAGGTCTAGACCTGTGAGAGATGAGTGAAGTGATCAGATTTGCTCTGAGATCATCAAACACATCAAAGGTAGGCACAAATAGAAAAAAAACCAATCTGTTCTCCACAATGACAGTGTGCAGAAAAGGAACTTATGGACTCAAACTGCATCAAGGAAAATCTAATTTAGGCTTCAGGGAAGGCTTTTTTCCAATGGTAACGATAACCCTGGGCAGGTTTGCTGAGGGAGCCTGGGAACTTCCCATCTTAGACTTTAACAAACTGAACAAGCAAATTCTGCCAAGCATGGCAAAGATAGTCTAGTGGGTGTAAGGAGGTAGACTCCTGAAATAATTCCTCAAGCTATTCTTATGCGCATATAACATATTCCTGGGCTGGGAAATGGTAAATGTCACCATCAAGAACACAAAAGTTCCTCCTGTTATTGCTTAAGCTCAAAATGGCAAACTAATGGCTCTGTTATCACATAAATGGTTAACCCATAATATATATGCGCTGCTTGTTTAGTGCTAGACACAGACACATCATTGGTGAAAGAATACAAACAAAGTTTTATCAAACACACAGAAAACAACTCGAAAATCCTCATGTGTCAGGACTCAAAGCACATCAACCAGGCTCCCACTCAGGGCACTGACATCCCCACTTTACACAGAGAGGTGAGGCAGACAGAGCTTGGTTTTCCATCTCCAGTCACGTCATGGTGATGGGAGGTACAGACACCCCAGATAAAATGCTCATGATTTTCCTATCCTCCCAGCACTATTTTAATTGCCATGAGATTTCCAGCTGATATAAACCCACTGACTTCTAAATGACTACCTGAGGTCACAGAGCATTTTACCTAAACTGAAGAATGGCAGGGACTCCAAAGGATTGAGAGGAATGGGAAGTTGGGGGAAAGCGTGGGTCTGAAATTATCTGACAGAGGTGGCTGCCAGGAGCTCAGCAGGCCCTCAAACTGCATTAGCTTTCAGATCACACGTCTGTCTCTTTGTTTTTTCCACTAAAAATGGTTATTTAGAAGACTAGAAAGCCATCATTGATGAACATGGAATCTGAGGATATTTCTTTTTGACCACAAGATAACATGAGCAATTTTGAGCTACCTCTGTCCGCCCTCTGTTTTGTATTAGAGGACATTTTAAAAAAATGAGAAAGAATTTGGTATGTAGGTGTATTTACAAACATCAAGTAACATTTCACCCAAATGTAATCCTAAAATCACAAGTACACTTCCAGGTGAAAGGAATGACAGCACAGTTGCCTTTGCAGTAGCATCTGCTCCAAGCACTTGCTTGCATTGTTTGCTGTCCCCAGGGAACAAGACAATACTGCTTCAGTGCAAAGAGAGGCTTGGGAAAAGAGATAACATCCTAAACCATCATTTCTCAGGCTCTCTGAAGAGCTGGTAGAGATGTGATAAACAAACTACTGAAACTCCTTGACAGCAGTCAAAAAGAAATTTGTTCTTGGGGTCTCATTCCCAAGTTTATGAAATATGTTGGACTAAAAAGACCAAAAATCACTCCTTGCATACTATCAAGACCTAAAAAAAGCCCACCATCATAAGCAGCCAAGGACACTCATTATGTGGCTTCCTGCTTAATGAGGACTTTTCAGACGATCCAGGGTAGGAGCCTTGTCAGGAGAAGCTTTATGTAGACTGTGCTGTTTGTCAAAGGGAGATGGGCTTGGCAGCATGCAATGCATGCCTTGTGCAATGATGCTCAGCTCAGAACTTTTTCTGGGAGACATCACTTACACTGGGTACCACTTCCCTATGCAGTGCTGAACACAGATTTTGGCAGGATCTCGGTTCTTGGGGTCCTACCACCCACCAACAAACTCTCATTCAGCCAATCCATCCACATCTCTGCATGCAACCTGACCACCATCCTTCTAGGCAACCAGCTTTCAGGTTGGCATTTCACTCCTTAGCACCATCTTTCAGCAGTAGGCTCCCAAATGAGGAGAGATTTCTGCCCTGTTTTTAATCTCTGAAGGCTTAGATAGCCTCTGCTGTCTTTATTTATAAGCATGCCCATTATATCTTCATATTAGCCATCTGAGGACATCTTCAATATATTTCAATTGCTAAATGGCTCACAGAGCTGTTATTTTCTTATCTATTTTAGCTGCTGGAGTTGTTTGACAACATATTTATCTAAAACCTTCTCTGATCTAGTAAGATTTTACTATGTGCTGCATTTACTATGATACAGCCACAAAATCAAGTTTTCTCTTAGGTTTCTTCTTCTCACCTAAGGATCACACCTGCCCACATGGTAAAAGACATTTTTCTGTCAAACCACTGAATACGGATACGCCAATACTATCCTCAGGGCAGGTCCCAAAGTTTCCAAGCTGCCTAAGAAAGAGCAGCTGCTCATTAGAATTTTTTTCCCCCCCAGGAAAAATACTTTCTCAAGCTGAGAATTAGATTTAGTTTATCTATTAGGGACCTCTCTGTGCCTGGTAAGTTGGAAGCTTTACAGGTACAACTAGCAGCAGGGAAACAACTTGGGACACAACATATTTTCTATTTCTCTCCCCTTTCCCGTCCTTCCTCACCCCAATACACCTCTTACAGCCTCCTTGGAAGCAATGGGGTGGTAGATGATGAGGGAAGCATCCTGAGTCTCAGAATTTAATATAATGCTCTGGAGACAAAAACATCTCAGGAAAATGGCTCAGCTTAACCATCGTTAATTATTTAGAGAAGTGCCAAAAATATTCCAATTAGACTCAGTTCTATTATCCTCTTGCTGCTGCCTTTGCTGAGGATTTTCCAGAGCTCTGTACTCCATGGACATGAAATCTTAAAACTTTTCTACAAGAAAATGAGTAACAAAAAAACACCTATGTGCCTGTCTGAATACTGAAGCTCTGGACCACCTACAAAGGTGTGGCACTTTGCGCCCTGTGGCTTTTTGCTTCCTCTCAGTTGCACGCATACACTGAATCCAAGAAATTGATGTACAATTTTGTATTTTCCATCTTTCTGCTCATCTTCTTAAGGATGCTGCTGTTACATGTGCCAGTTTTAGATATCCACCCAACACAACAAAGAGAAAATATGCTGACAGCTAATGTGATTAAAGTTTTCATCATCCACTCTGATGGAGTGGATCAGGTCTTCAAGTCTAACTTGCAGTACAGAATGTGGTGACTCCCAAACCTATTCCTACAGCCACATAAAGGCTGTATTTCAACTATGGCAATATTAATAATAAGTCCACTGCTACCTATTGAAAACTAAAGGCAATATACTGAAGAAAGCACCTCTGAGCTACAGGATATGATATAATCATCATGACATTTTTCTGAATGACAATTCAATTGTCTCCATCCTAGAGATAAACAAGCTTTGCTCAGGTCAATCAATCTGTTATCAAACATAATACAGCTATTTAGAGTACCAATTAGCAATGAAGATTAGGTGAGTATCAGTTTAGCTTTTTATGTATTACATATAATTAATTTTCATGCAAAATGTTATTGGATAAAGAGATCGTTTTATGAATGCCTCCTTTTTATTGTTTTGCAAGGCGCTACACCTTGCTTTTCACTCATCTAACATAAATGGTTTTAAACATAGATTTACTGAGCGCTCAGGCTCTCCTTTGCTTATTTTGAATGCAACTATTTATGTTAAATGTTCATTTGAAGACGTCTCCTACCAAACCTATAGACCTGAAGCAGGTCAATCAATGTACAGGGTAGAATCAGATAACACCAATTTTTCATGGGCTTTTCTCAGTGATTTTCTTGGCTACCATCTTAAAAAAGAAAATACCACCAACATAGACAACAAGATCCCAGACCCTAACAAAACAAAACAGTGTAATGTGTCTTATATTAAGAACCTGCAAAACTAAGAACAGGCCAGAAGAGAATCATTAATTTCTTAAATCAACAGCAGAAGCTACTTGGAGAAGGTCTCTCTTGCAGGAGAAGGAGAGTATTGCAATTGCACTGAACGTTATGAGATTGCGCCTGAACTTTACCTGGGTTTCTCTGCAATGTCACACACCAAACCACTACCAGCAATAGACTGGCAACAGGACCCATGGCATATCTTAATGCTAATTCTGCAGTCTGGAGAACACTACCCAGCCTCAAAACCTTCAACTGTAGTAAGGTAATGCCAGGTACTTCAACAGTAGCAAAATTCTTAAAAAACACAGCCTAACATCACCATTCTCTAAAGCTCTTCCCTTCAGACATCATCTATTTATACACACTTGGGGATCAACTCTAGAAAGTAAATTACCAGGTTCTGCTTGCCACAGTGGGGGGCAAAACCAAAGATGACTGAAAGCATGTTCTGATTTAAAAACCTGTATTTTCCTGTTTTAACACAGGAAATTGAGGGAGAAAAACACACAGCCATCAGCACATCCATCCTGCCCCTGTTCCCACATTCCATAGGTGGGGCACCCCAGCTTCTGCCCCACAGGGTGCCCAGGCAGATGGCTCTGTTCCAGCCTGCAGACAGGACCTTCCTGAGGCGACAGCATCATTCCTGACCAGCTCTCCCCTGTTTGATCCTGGGCTATCAATGTCCTCTTGAGAGAAAATGCCTTTACAAGCTTCTCCAGCCAGCCAGTTTTATGCCTTTGGGACCAGTTCTTTGGCTACAGACCACAGCAGCTCCCCTTTGCACCTCAACCCTGCCACGTGTGCCAGAAAAGCTGTCCCCACAGACTCTTTAATAAGAACAAGCAATGACTCATTGAATTAAAGCACCCTTACTCCTGGTGGTTACAAATTTAGCACACCACTGCCAAGTTTTTGGCTGAGCTTCAGCCTGCCCTTGATTTTCAACCAGTCTTGCAGAGAAGCATCCCAACCCGAAGGGGAAAGGATGCTCCACCCCACACCACCCTTGTGGGTGAGCGAGGGAAAGGCAATAGGAGGAGGCTCCACACAACCCCGCGGCTCAGCGCAAAGGCTGGCCAGGCTGCTGCGGGAAGGAAAGGAAAAATACACCCCCTCCCTCATTCACCAGCTGGGTCCCCAGGGCTGCCTGCAGCCACAAAAATCCCTGCTCTGCCCCACAGCCCCAGCCCTGGAAGTGACATGGTTACAACGGCCCCAAAGCCCTTCGGTCCCACGGATCAAGGCATTACCCTCTGGCAGGGTCTCCGGCTCCGTGCCACGGTGCTCAGCTGCTCTTCTCCAGGCAAACGCTTCCATTTCCTCCTCACACCCGAATCTCCCCCGCAGTCATTTCCCCAACAAATGTGATTGAAGCTACACATTTTCTCACATCCTCTAAATAAAAAGTGGGGGTCTCACACCCACAAGTCACATTCCTATACGTTTGTTTATCTAACTATTTACATTGGCAAGCAATCATCCTTGTGACCATTAGAAACTAACCACTGGCGAGACCGAACCATCGTGCTGTCCTGCAAAGGGCCATGGACCACTAGCCCTGCTGCAATAACTGGCTTTTTACACATTCTCATTTATGCTGACATTTCTCCCCAGCAGTTTCATTATCCCGGCTGTCAGCCAGCAAGTCCGACCCCCCTTGGGAACAGTCTGCCTTCTTGATTGCCTCGTTTCTTTGACCCATGGCAGGTCTGGTCCTGTCTGCGTTCAGCCGCCCCCAGGTCATGTAAAACTAAGGGGGGAGCAGCGAGGTGGGGGGGCAACCCTACAAGAGGTGCAGGGTTTCTATACAAGTCCCACATTAATGCTTGATGTCTGATGGGTGTGGGCTTCAGGCAGAAGCAGGTGTGTGGGGCTGAAAGGCATCGTGCTCCTCACTAATGGTCTTCAGGCAGGCCATTCCAGCACCTCCAAGGTGACCCATTAACGACTGGCAGCATGCAGTAATGAATACAGGACAGAGAAAACCACACACTCCTGACAAGGCAGGCTACTGAGCCTGCACTTCGAATGGAAACCTCAGAAATTAAACAACTGCTGGCTTAATAGCACTGGGACCAGTATATAAATGTCTTTTCATACATTTATAGACATTTTCCTCACTGCTACCATTGACCCGAATTACACCTGCCTGAATTTCCCTGATTAAATGGCAGAAACCACCACGGATACAGCTGTAGGAAGCCTATAAGGAACTGAGTATGTGCTGGGTTTTAAATAACGCCCAGTTTGTGCTATTAAATTACCTAGGTGCTTTTTCACAGAGCCATTTTGCCAGTCTTGCTCTTTGTTTCAGCAATGCTCCAATCAATTGAGAAATCAAGAAAGTTAACTCTGGGATCAAGGAATTACTTCAGCAAATGGAAAACTGGAATATGACCTGAAAACCAACCACAAAAAGGACCTGAAATTCTCCTTTAATCACTCTTTTGATACTGTGATGCTAAGAGGCTTATTTGTATCTTGAAAGGTTGAATTTTCTCATCCTTTTTGAGAAGCAAATCATAAGCAGCAAAGCAATGAGTCTCAAACCTAAGTATGAAATGTCACCAGGAAAACACGGCACAGTTATGCACAGATAAGCAAAAAGAAAATACCAGTTTTAACAGGTGTGTTTGGCAGGGAGGACACTGTTCTCCAACTGCAGAGAAAAGCAATTAGAACTATCTAATATCCCCACAACTTTCAAAGGGCTAGTTTGTTTTTTTTTTCTTCTTCTGAAATGGGGGAAAATTTTGCCAACATTCAAAACATGTTCTTCTGATGCTCGTAATGCTTTCCCACTGGAAACAGAGGGCAGGTTGCTCTCCACCAGCATGTACTCAATGGTTTTACTGACACATGTAGCACACATGATGCATCCTGCTCCCACCTAGAGAAGAGCTAAGAGAGGTTTTTCCTTAGATAATCTGAGGCTCACTGGGGAAGCCCATTCATTATTCACTAAAAGCTTTAAACATCCATTAAATTATTACTTAATGTCAACATTTAATATTCTGCACAAGAACGGATCTGTTTTGCTGACCTTCAGAATAAATGTTTGCAGTAAAATCTCTCTAAGCACAGGTTCCCCCCCATGAAGAGGAAGAGTGAGCCAGCTGGGCAGGGACCTGCCCTCCCCACTGTTTTCAGCCGTCCGCTTTAATTTTACTGTTTTAATTCATCCCTCAGTACCTGCAGTTACAAAGAATGTCCTTGACACAACATAGCAATAGTGAGACTGGCTGGGGCATTCTGAGTTTAACTTTTCTTCAGAGAAGAAGGGGAAACCTCCTAAATACCAAAGAAAGGTTAGGAAACCCCATCTTTCAGCCTGAATTACCAGCTGGAGTGAGTCATCTTCCCAGTTTCACATCCGCCATTGCAGCCCTGAGGTCAGCAATGTCGTGGAACTTACACACAATGCCTAACACCTCAGGGTTGGAGCTTCCTGGGGGACTAAGCCTGTTCCTGTCACGTACACTAAGGGGGCAGCAGCTATGGCATCCTCTGTAAGGGAAGAACAGCCCACTCTCAGTAGTTTCTGCTCCCCACATCTGTGGTTACAGGAGACATGTCTAAGCAATTCCATACAAACATTCCCCTACTTCTTTTTTAATTTCTCATGCTGCCAAACTGAAGACTTTCAGCTCTGTGATGGTTCTTACGATCTCTGCTCCTTTTCTTATTTTGTGGAGAACATGGAGATATAGCATCCTTGCCTAAAGCACTCCTTTCAAAGAAGAAGCAGAAAAAATGCCTCTATCTCCCAAGGGAAGGACTTAACTGAGCATCTCACTGCAAGCATCCTACAAGGTGATGCTGACAATGGTGTCTGCAGTTAACACAGCTGCAAGAGCTTACAGCTATCAGCACAGGTACCCAGCTGGAAACAGTCAAGAGGCATCAATACCAAACTCCCCAGTGCTGGCACTAAAATTTGTGGCTGGACTACCTCCTGTTTATCAGCATGTACACATTGCCTGAGATGGGAGTATTTGCCATCACCTCCCAGTCAACAACTCTTGCTCCTGCAAAAGTAGTACACTTAGAGTGGGACCTATGCAGCAAATTTTCACTATCTATTCCACCCTTGATAGAGTCTATAAATTACTTGGAGAAACCAACTGTAAAATTGCTAAATTGCTGATGACATGAAACTGAAGGGAGTAGTAAATACAAAGCACGTACAAGAGAGATCCAGAGGGATTCAGATCACTTATGTAACTAGGCCAATACACTGAAAATTAAATTTATTGCAGAGCAAACGTAAACTATTGCTCAGTTATTGGAAAAGTGCAGAAGCAAAACAACTGCACTTCTGAACTGAAGCACAAGAGAACAGGACCGTGAAATAGCAGCAGACGCCTATCAAAAATCTCTTGTGAAGGAAGAAAGCTAATCCAGCAGAGCCACTGCTGTGCTGGGATCTGTGGTAACTGGGAACAGCACAGCCCTGGCAAGGCACTGGGCAATTTGCTGATCACACTCTGCTCAGACTATAGGGCAGCAGTGAGAGCAGGCTGCACAAGGAGGCTGTAAATAGAAAACATCCTTTCTTAGCAGGCAGAACTGCTGTTTGACTGTGAGCCCAGCCAGAGGCAAAGCAAGCTGCTCAGGAACGGGATGAGAAGCTCCCAGACTGCAACAGCCAGCAAGGAACCGCAGGCACCTGAGCCCAATAAAAGCTCTGAACTGAGAAATACACTGAGGCCAGGAAATGCATGAAGAGGTTGGGGATATAAATTATGGCTTTCCCAGATTCTCCAAGCAAGGACTCATTTGTCTCAAAGAGGCATGCGACATCTCTGTGTTACTTCATACACCTGTTAAACCCAGGAGAGTTCAGGGAGAATGGGAGCACCATGTAGCAGCCAGGTAATGCCATCAGGGGCAGCTCCACCACAGCTGTGACACCACTCAGGCAATGCTGTAACAGGGACATCCAGAGCTGAGGGAGCACAGCGCGGGCACCTGCCTGCCCCAGGAGTCCAGCAGCAAGGGCTGCCCCAGCAGGCAGGCCACTGCCCAGCAGTATGGAGGAAAGGGAGACACTAGCAGCCAAATCTGGTCTAATCCCAGCATGGCATTTTCCCGAGGATTTGTAATTTCACCTCCTTTGTACAGATCCTTGGGAGGACAGGGAGGACATGGAGGAGGTGTGCCTGCCACCAGGCAGCTTCTCTGCCAGACTCCAAATCCTTACTCTCACAAATATCTCACCTGGGCCAGGGAACTTATTTCTCTTAATCTCACTCTTGGAAATATCTAGGCTATTTTGGATGTAATTCCCTCCCATTCCAAAATAAATAAAATATGCAAAAGCGCTGCTTTGGCTGACCTTCTTGGGGAATTTCATGCAGAGATTTACAATTTGGCAACTCACAAACAGATTATTAAAACCCAAAGAACAAGAAGTCGGTCAAAAGACTTTGCAGAGTTTGCTACCTGCATTGCATACTCCATTTTATAATTACAGAGGCAGAGACAGGATCCCCACTATGGAATATGTAAGAGGTTTCTAGTGGATAAAGAGTGGTTTGTGCTTCACTTTAACACAGCAGGTCACTGGGTTGACATTTCTGCCTCCAGCAGTGAGCAATACTTCATGTTTACAGCAAAAGGGGACAGTCTCAGGCTCCTGTGCTGCCAGGTCCTGGGCAATCCTGTAGAAGTGCTTCACAGGGCACCCAAGGATGTTCAAGCTTCCATGGCCATTTGCAGGACCAAGGCACCCAGGCCACTGTGCAATGCGACAAACAGTCCCTCCTTATCCCCAGACAGCAGCTGTGTCCCGAACGATAAAACTTGTTTAGTTCTATTTTCATATGAATAACAGAGTATCTGACATAAAATTACATAAGCTCTATAAATACACACATAAATAAATAAATAAGTAGTTTTGATGCTTGGCTCGACAGCACCTAGTAAACATGAAAGGAGAGGGGAAACTTAAGGAAAAAATTATTTTTTAACTGGAAAATACAGAATGGTCTCGAAAAGTAAAACCATTATGATAAAGAACAATACTGAAAAGGTAATTAAAATGTTATTAGACATAGTTTCAAGAGAATAGAAGATAAAATTAACAGCATTGATAAGCCAAATCTCCCACGTAATGTGAAACATTATTGTTTATAAATCTGTACCACATTTCAACATACATTATTTCCTCCAGAAAAGCTCATGTTTTTAATTTTCCACTTTTTTCTCATAAATATAATATAGTTAGCTGAGTGCATTAGCTCAGTCATTGCCTCTCCATCCACACAGAAATTTCCCTCAATGTTCTTCCCCACTGTGCCCCTCAGGAGCAGGGCAGGGAGTCTCATGCCTCCTGGCTCCCCTGGGGTCCCTTCTGAACCCATGACCACCCTTCACTCCTGTCTGAGGGAGAAAACAAAGTTTCCAAAATGTCGAGGCTCTCCGAAATGAATGAAAATTGACAAGGAGACACAGGGTCAGAAGGAGCCAGCGGGCTCACTGCCTCTTGTCTGCCTGCAGCACGGGGGACGGGAGAGGGCTAGATGGAGTCTGGGAACACAGGGACAAATAGGGGACATGGGGGGCTTGTCAAGGAAAGATTTAGGACTTCCGTGCTTGGGTAACACAGGCATGCACAAATTCATTGAGAAAGCTGCTCTACAGAACTAATCAAAAATTACTCATTTTCCATCTGAGGCTCTGCTGGGTTTTTTTCCCCCTCTGCCTGATTTGAGCTCATAATTCCACTATGCACCAAGGCTTCTTCTCTAGGATCACAGTGCTAAATTGGGAAGTCTCCCAAAATGCGTTTTCCCTTGCAATGCCTATTGCACGATTTCTACCAGCAGCATCCAGTGGTGACAAACAACCCAGTAAGAAAATAAAGAAACTGATGAGTCTGGTGTTTTTTTTTTCCTTCTCCTCCCATCCTGATGAGATTTCAAAACAGACATCGGTTCATGAATAAAGAAAGGTTGTTTTGGTTTTGTTTCCAAGACAATGAAGTATTGTATATTTTAAGCGCCAAGGAAAATAGATACAGAAGAAAAGGAATTAAAACAGCATGGGTGCTGTAATTTCCATTTTCCTGAGCTCCATCATATCCAGACTATGCTTCACAAAAGGAAGGACTGGGTCTTCCTGGGTGTACAAACCTGATTTTATGCTATACTGAACTCAATGGGACAAAGGCACATAAGTTTGAACAGCCTCTGAAAGACCTTCACTCAGTCCAGGGCTCCCTTTTGATGGGAAAAATTCAAAACTGAAGAACCGCCATAGGACCATGAGTCACATCAGCAGATGGGGATTTAAAAGCTCTGCAGAGGAGGAATTAAAAAGATGGTAGGAGAGGGTTAACATCTGTAGGAAGGCTTGAAAAGTAGCAATCAGAATAACTGCATTTGGATGAGAAATGCTAAAGATTAAGAGCTTGCCTTCTACAGCAGTGATCGGGTAATTGAGTCTTGGTTCTTTGCAGCATGCAATGAAACTGAAGAGAAAGGCAAGATGGATGGTAATTGCCACAGGTATGAAGTCGGGGTGCAGCTGTGAGCACACCGGGTCAATAGTGATAAACACACCAATCTATATGGTTTCTGACATGAGGTGCTCTCCTCCTCTGTTTGCTGAAGCTGAATTACTGTCATCTCTCACCCATTCATTCTCTTCCCAGAAGGAGCAGCGTGCAGAGGAACACCTTTGTCTAAACAGGCCTGGTTGGTGACACGTTCCTCAGGACAACCCAAACTGACCCCACAGCACTGGACAAGTTCACAACTCTTCCACAACCAAACTGGGCTTTTAGCATGGTACCCACAAAATAAAGTCTACCCCCACAAGCAAAGGCATATTTAGGATAATAAGGAACACCTTTTCAAGTCAGATGTTACTCAAAAAGTATCCTCACCAAAGGCCTGGTCTTACCACAGCTTAGTACACCTAGCTTCAAGTGAAGTCAACATCTGGTCCCAGGCCCATATGAGACCTCTTTAGCTCATTCAGATGACGGTATGTGTGTGGAGCTACACTTACAGAAAAAAATAAATGCTCAGGAATAGAACCAATTATTGCACTCTATCACTAGTATTTTCCTCACCATCGACCAAGTTAACATCTCAGTATCTATTTATATCCATGGCACCCAAGGATTCAGTCCAGAGACATCAGAAATAACTTCCACCTCTTGAAATCCACTCCCACTCCTCTGCTGACTACCAGGTGATTCCAGCTTGAGGGACTTTAAATATACAGCTTCTGCCTGACCTGGAACTAATGCTGCAAGCTCCAGCTGCCACTGGAAACATCTCCTTCAGTGCTCTGGGTTCATTTTGCCATTTAAAAACTAACTTTGAAATTATCTCAACTTATGAAAACTGAAGAGTTACATTTCTGGACAAATGTCACCTGGGCCATGACTCAGGAAAGCAGGTACTGAGCTCCTGCTGCCAATGGCAGGACTTCAGCATGCACCTCAAATCCAGCAGGTGCTCAAGTGTTTCCTAAATACCAGGATCTGGGTTTAAAACAATTTCTAGCCCTTGGACCATCCATGGTGGTACCCACTGACTGTGCCCCACAACAGGCGATCCCTGCCTCCAGAAGCCTGCAGCATCTACAAGTGGAGGCTCTGTGGCCCCTCCTGAAGCAATCTTCATCTTTTTCCCATTCATTCCACCTATTTTTTCCCCCTGCTGCTTCATTCATTACTATTTATATCCCAACTGACTGGAAATAATTGATCCCTGCCTGCGCTGAAACTGTTCTTTATATACTTGTAGATATTGTGTCTTCTCAGTTGAATCTTTTCACAGAGCTCATCCTCAGCCTTTTTTATTACAAGTTTTCTGCTTCCAAATATGGTTTCTTTTGTTGATCCCCTCTGACTATTTTCTAGAATATCCATTTAAATTAACAATGGGACCCAAAAGTTAATACAGCACAGGAAGCAAAGCATAATAAATTACCCTGCTTTGCTTCAGACATGCCTGCTACTCACTAGAGACCAGGGACTTTGGATGCCAATTCCAAGGGAACTGGGAGAGGTCTGGCTTTCAAAAAGCAGAGTTTGTCACCTCCCAGAAGTGCAGGGTGTTTTTTACTCAAAAAAAGTACCCAGTATCAAGGATCACTTCTGAAATAAAAACAATAAAACAAAAAACTATCTGGTTATTTTAAGCAGACTTCTCACAGCTGGAGATGGAGGTTCAAGCCTCAGTCCTCTCTCTGAGGACCAAGACATGGGCTTGTACAACAGGTTGCTAGTCTTAGAATAAATGTATTTCATGTCTTTGATTACCAGCTACTGCTGTTTCTCACTTAATAAGAATTTGGAAGAAAAAGGGAGTCAGTAACAAATGCAACCATATATCAAGAAGATCAAGCTGTGTTTTGGTATTTCAAATAAGAGTTTCAACAGCACACCAATCCTTCTGCCAGCTGTCTCCACCTGCATGAATTTAGCACTGACATATGGGGGAAAAATGTGTCCATGGAAACCCACATCTTTGGGTGATGTGGTAAAAGAAAGCTTCTGCACAGGACTGGTCCAAGACAGCCAGGTCTTGACAGCCTCTCCAGGCTGAGACCAATGTGAAATCCACTCAGCAGTTACAGCATGGGCAGAAAAGTCCTGCCATATCCCCCATGTATTTTCTCTATGACCTGAAGGACTCACTCAAATAAATCTAATAAATGGTGACACTCCAGTACATCTTGGATCAGTTACTCTTCGGGCAAAGCTTATGTTTTAGAGGAAACTGTGGCAACAGCATTAGGAAGTTAAGGTTAATTATTTAAATAAAAGTTTCAACTTCAGTTATAACAAAATGAGAAATTCATTCATGTTTAACATGTTCTCCAACACTTTTCCCAATGTGCTGTGCCCCCCTGGCTAAAGCTTCTTTGACATGCATAACCAGTACATGGGGTCAGGGGCTCAGATCAGCCAACCACAAAGTTTTTTATTTCATCTGCCAGCCACCCTCTTCCCCCCTAATGTGCAAATGGCTGAAAAAGCCCAGTGTATGTATTTTCAAACCATAGTTCTTTTTATTTGCTGTCAGCTTTCTGAGCCTCTGGAGCACACATGCTTCATATTTTTAAAATTTTTTGCACAGCCTCAGCATGTTAAAAACTGATGTGTGTGGTGGGGGTGGATTTTAGAAAAGAAAGAAAATTAAATAAGCACAAGAATTCTTCTGAAATCTCTGAGCAGTAGCTGGGACTTTAGAGGGAACAAGAAAACACCCCCCAAACTCAATAAAATCACAGAAGCTGGCAACAGTGTCACTATTCAACATGGTCACAGGCACCACCTCAGTGAACTGGTCGTCTAGAATCATCATCACCAAACGCCACTGAAAAAGAAAAAACCCTGCAGGTTATATACCAACAGCAGCATGTTTTCAGTGCTGCTTCTTCTGCAGAAAAGGAAGCAGGTTTAAAAGCCACAGTCAAAGACAGACTTTGTGGTCACAATTTCAATCACACCAGTTCTGTCCCCAACATCATTCAAGCTGACGTGAAACAGAACAATGTCAATCTCTTCCATCTGTTTAGCTATTTCTTCTTACACTGAATTTCCAAGTTCGCCCTTGAGAAGCCAGGAATAACTGGTTAATCAAAAACACCCTGTGGTTTGGGATAAAAAAAACACTAACTGATTTTTTTTTTGAGTCTAGCATTCCTGCTTGCAATTCACACTAACCCCAACTTTAGTTACATGATGGTATCACCCTGCTTTGGGTGGCTGAAGAACTTGGATTTTCTTGTTTATACTCACGTTACGAGTTGATATTCCAGAAATAAAAAAATATTTAAATCCTTCCTACACGATGCTTTTAAACCACCACTGTATGAAAAGTTACATCATTAAATAAACAGTTCCCATGGTCCCATATAACCAGTGCTTTCCACTGAAAAATTCTGCTTTTTGTTTTGATTTTCAGGCTAGTATTTAACTAATAGCTCCTTGGTTTATCCTTGCTATTGAGAAAAGTTGTTTTAAGTAACCAGATTAATAATGTTGCAACTCTAATTTTAATTTTCATGGGAAAATTATTTACATGCTTGCATTGTTGAAAACTGATGAGAGATATGAACCAGCATCTCTTTCAGAGCTGTTGAATATGCAGAACCTCAACAGAACTGGTCTATTTGATTATATATCGATTTATGTTTATGCAAAACTTAATGTGAATGTATCTTACCTTAAAGGCAATAATTTGTTCCTTGCATACACACTTCATTCTCTTACTGAATGCCCTGCCTAATGAATAATTGCAATAATTAATTTTTATAAAAATGTTCAGGAAAACTCTCAGGCTATTTTTAAACCAGACGATTTTATCACAAAAAAAGCTGCAAAGAGAACTGTTCAGCTTTACAAATTGCTATTAAACACCCTGTAAAGCAGTGGAACACTGCCCACCCTTTCGGGCAATCTATTTCTGTACCCTCCACATCCTTCATGCAAAAGAAAGCAACCTATTCCTACAGGAGGAAGAGGAGAGAATTCTATAAGGGCTTCCCCATACTTCATGGGTTCTCTGTCCATTCAACATCCATGAAAACCTTATTATTTATGATTTTTCCCACAAGGAAGGACATCTCCAGAAATAAAATATCTAAAGTACTGTTTTAGAGGAAAAACAACCAAAAGACTACTCAGGATCACAAAACTCACATTGTTTTCATTCTATTGCAATGTAAGGAGATTCCTGTGTTGGGGAAGAACCCAACAACCACACAAGTACTACTGACAGCCAGATGTGCAAAACCTAATTCTCTGAAAAGATCAGATCCCCTCTAAGTAGCAGCATGAAAAAATTAAGTATGGGAAATCCTTTCATTGGGGGAGAGAAAAAATAGATAATTGACAGAAGCAAAGCTGAATTAGTTGTATGTATGGTTTGTATGGTTTTTAATTGTTTTTCAGATTGTAAACAAAATACACAAATAGTAGAAAATGTAGATTGAATAAAAGTGACATTTTTAAAGATAGCAAAAGCCAATTATTAGATTATTTTTTAAAAACTTAGATGCATAAATGAAAATTTCTGTGAGCTACAAATGTTCTAGCCCAAACTTTTAAGATGTCCTTTTTTACATTTTTTGCACTAACAAATTCTTAGTCTTTCTCATCATCAGGCCATGCTTTTCCTTCTACTTTCTTGCTTAAGACTCCCCTCACAGAGCTAAGGTGCAAGTGGCAGCCAACATCCTGCCACATAGATTTATAAGGGTGACTCTGATATAAATGAGCAAAAAGCCATTCAGGCCTGCACCATCATTCCCTGGTCCTTTTTGCCTTCCCTTGCCTGCCTCCTCATCCCCCCTTTTCTGTGCTCCAGACTTCTCCTTTGGTAAGTCCTCTCTGTACCACCAGCCACCTATAAATCCATCATTGTACCTCGAAAGTCGACACCCAGATGGGACAGACTCAAGTTACCACTCAGTTTTCTGTCTCTGAACAAAGTCCAGGGATAAAGGGAGAAATGAAGATGAGCTCAGTAGGCAGACATTGGATTAGCTTCAGGCACTGCCCACCTGCAGGTTTTTTCATGCAATTCCTGATGGACTGGCTGGTGCCTCAGCTCTGCAACTTCCTAACAACAGCTCCCTCCTTCAAATGGCTGTTTTGCAGCTGAGAATAACACCTTCTATGATGAAAGGCACTAAATCCTTGATGAAGGTCAAAGTCACTGTGCCCATGGTGAGCAAGCTATTTGCATGACCTTTCTCCAAAGTACCAGAAACACAGTGACTTCTTAGGGTCTTACAGGTTTTACAGTCAACTTAGACACTCTATGTTAAACTCCAGCACTACCACACAGGCACTGCCTTTCCCGGGCTCCAAAAACTAGAATGAGCCCCAGTTTGGCAAACATGCCCTTCCTGAACCCATTCTTGGTGCCTGCCGCCCATTAGAAAGCCATCACAGGCAGAGAGCAGAGCTGAGCTGTTTGCATCTGCAAGGCCACTAACAGGTGTGGAAAACAGGGAACATCCTTGTTTTGAGGTGGCACAAACTATTCTGTACATCCTACAAACATTAGTGAAACTGCAGTTTTGCTATGGCTGCCTCAAGTCATCCTCCCCTCTGCACATGCAGAGCAAATAAATAACAGCTGTCACCCTGCAACACCACCAGCACACACATGCATTCCTCTTTAAAGCACTGCCCAAACACTCACCCATTAATCCTGCCAGCACTTCTGAAAAGCAGACACCTCTGTTATCCCCAGATTACTGACTGGGACGCCAAGGGATGGAGCTGGAGGCTGGAATATTCAAGGGGACTGAAAGGCACTAAGGGCAGCATTCAGCTACCCCCAATTCCCAGGTATGTGTGTACACAGACACAGAGGGATCCAAGGATCACACTTTGGAATGAGTAGCCCCCAGCCTCAGCCTTGTACTCAGGACCAAACAGCTGTCCCCTCTTCACATCATCAAGCTGCAAAAAATAACACAAACCCAGGCCTCTGCTGGACAGACACAACAAGGCACCAAGATCAAACAACCAGGTGAGCAGACACCTGTCTGAACTCACACCAGTAAATACAGGTTGCACATCTTCAGAATTTTAACCAAAGCAAAAATGTGAAAGCTCTTCCCAGCCTGAAAAATTCACCTACACTGGCCAAAACAGTTGAATTACATATTTATTTGCAGAGCAGGAACACAGGTTCTTTTTCTTGCTCTTTCAATTTAACACACTTGACTGGACCACCCTTGAGCAAAGTGACCTAAATTTGAAGTTGGTATTGCCTCGAGCCAGGTGTTGGACTAGATGCTCTCCAGCAGTCTGTTCAAGCCCCAGTCCTTCTCTGGCTCTCTCCACCATGGCACTGGAGCACTTTTGGCACTGGTGCTTTGCCAATGCTCAGAGTGCAGTGCTACAAACCATGCAGATGTCCGTGGCCCACACCTCCCTTCTGGCTCCTTTCTGGTCTTTGACCCCCTTTAACCCACTACAGGGAACTACTCATGCAGGTGACTCTGCATGGGGGGGAACCACATCTGAAGGCAAGCCAGCCCTTCTTGAGGATTGTCTTAAACCACCACCAGGTGAAAAGCTAGTAAAATGATGCATTTTGGAGAACAATAGAACACAGGCCACAAACACAGGAAGCCGGAATAGCTTCAGGCAACATGGCTCACAAGCAGGCAGCAAACTGAAGAGCATTCATCTAGAAGGAAGGCAAACAGAGTGCTGAGAAGGGGGAACAACAAGACAGAAGGAAAGAGAAGGGAAGGGAATGAAGGAAGCAGTGGAGAAGAGTGAGGATTTTCCCTTGTCACTCAGCAGAATAAGCCAGATTGGCAACAGGTGCAAACTGGTCAGACATGTCTCCATCTGCAGAGCTGGCTGTGATGGGGATGGGTGAAACTCAACTATTGGTGATGTGGTTCTAGGGAGGAAAGCTGTTGGGGCACCTGCTATTTTGTCAGCACACACACCCAGATGCTGACAATGCTGCCTATGGAACATCCAGTGCCATTTTCTCCACTTCCTTATTAACGGTTTCTGCAAGTATTTAAGTGTCTGCATTCAGAAGCCTGTGATGAGCACAATATATAAGTTTTTACAGCAAAGAAAGGAAAAAGAAATTACATGGAATATCTTTTCTGATCCAACCTTTCCTTGGGCTGTGCTCCTCACAGCCAGCACACAAATCACTGCATCCGAAGCTCCAAGATCTACTGCAAAAAGCTTTCTCTAGTCCTGAACTAGTTTAGGATTTCCAGTCTCTGTGCCTAGTGACACAGAGACACACATATGGCACATAACACAGCAGACAGCCACTCCTTAAACCACTGTACCTAAACACGGCTGATGTGGAACAACTACTAACCTGTAAAATGTTAAAATGGAAGAACTACCAGGGCCTTTTAGTACAATTCCAGAAATGATAGAGCTCCTTCTTCCTTCATACACTAATTGCACTGAAATTGCATCCAATGAGTCCATGCATATTTAATCAGGTCTGGGGCTGCTGAACACACTGCTATTGCATGGGGTGCTATCAGGCAGAGCCATAAATTATTAACTTTGCCAACTAAACTTCTGCTGAATAATTTTAGGTTGGTGATGTGTTGTTTGACTGAGGCAAAGCTTGCTTTGTGTATCCCCTTATCATTAATATTCTTCCTGTGTTTCCTACGGCACCAAAGTGCTGGGAAGGGTCACTGCTCAGCTCGAGACAAGGCCCCCAGGGAGGATGTGGTGCCTCAGACAGACTGTATTATATGCCATCGCTGAATATTTTCCTAAGCAAAGCACCTCCTCTCGGGTCATGTCTAATCTCATCACTAATTATACCTCTTTGTTAAGGCCAAAGAACATATCTGGTAGTCATCTTTATTAGGCAAAGATTAATAAATAGACATGATCCTGCTTTTCAGCCTTCGAAGTAACACGTAAAGCACAGCTAAGCGCTAGGAAAAAAACACAGGGAACAGATCCAATAAAAGAATCTCTTCCTTCCCAAGGCTTTGCTCATTAAATAAAATGAGGCTGTTGAGAGCTCTGCTCTGGGTACTCTCCACAAGCTCACAACCCACAGCTTGTGGCAGGATGAGGCCGAGCACACCAGCTTTGTCCCTACTCTGGGAGCACCTCCACTGTCCCCTTCCTGAGCAGCCCCACCATGGCCCCCCACTTGCCTCCACCCCTCCCCCTGCTAGCCCACCAAAGAGCACCCAAGTTCTCTGGGCAGCCAGCAGGCGTTCCCAGGGGGGGTGCCAGCACTGGCTGCTGCCAGGGGTGCACCCCAGGGCAGCCTCATGCTGCTGCTGGGGACTGGGGCTGCCTGGGGCAGCGAGCACATCCTGCCCAAGCTGTGCTCTGTGGGAATAGCAATGGATGTCTGCTGACCCGTGCCAGAGCTACTACAATAGATATCAAGCAAGATCCACAACAAGCAGCCTTGTGTGGGTAGAAGGGGTGCTACACACAGCTTGCTGTTGCTGAGAAGCAAAACTGCCAAGCTCTCATTTCCAGCTTTCACACACCTTTTATTAGGCAGTAGTGGGGTTAAAGCCATCAACTCCAGCTGAACTAAGATTTATTCCAGGTTGCTAGCCCACAACTACATGCATTTCGAGACTTTCAAAAGAAATGCATTATAGACATACAAACTATCTTTATCCAACCTTAATTATTATTAATGCTAATTACTCCCTAACATGCAGTGCTCCCCATGGAAGATGCATAACACAGCCTTAGCTGTCAGTCTGCACAACAGCTGGTGGAGCTAAGAGAGGCAGGCATCTGTTTATCAGGGCTTTTTCCCGACGGGGGGCAGCTTACAGTAAGGATCACACCTCACATTACAAATCAGTTAACTCCCAAGAAAAAAAATGGAGATTTTGAACCAAGGAAGAAAGCACAGATTGTACGCGGACCAGTATTTGCTAGTCATCAAGCAATATGTACCAGCTCACAGTTGCTATACCTCCCTGGCATTCTTCCCCAAAAAGTGAAGGCAATCATGTTATCAGCTCTGTTAAGTACCACACAAAAGCTGTGCCCAACCTACTGTTGAACTGATCTTGGTGGAAGTCCTGTGGAAATTGGCACCCCGGACCACAATCCCCCACGTGCATTCCCATCACTAGATTTATAGATCATTTGTGTCCCAATTCAAGGAAACCAGCAAAAGGAACCACCCTAGCTCAGCTGATGCAAATCTCCTGGCCCAGGCAGCTCAGCAATACTCACATGAAAATTTAACTGGTTTGAAGTCATGCTTTAGGTTAACCAAATATAAACTGGGGTAGGAACCAGCTCCCACCTGGGCACCCAAACAATCCCACTGACCCGTGTGGAAATCTCACACAGGAGCCCACCAGCCCAACCCTGGCCCTGGGTAAGTGCCTTAAATGGGACTACTTCCAGCCAAGCTACTCCTACCCCAACCCACTCCATCTGCAGGTAACAGCACAGGCTTGCTATGCAAGAGCATAAACTCACATTTCTGGCACCTAGTAGCCAGAAAAAGGGAGCCTATTGATTAGAGCTGTTGTGCAGGCTCGTGCCATGATCTCTTTTTCTCTCAGTGGCAGCCATTCATTGGCTTTCCCCAAGGATCAAAGAAGAAACCTAATCTTATTTGTCGCTCACAAGATCAAAGTGTCAAACGATGCTGGCAGAGGGTGTAGAGTGGTGGAGATGCTCCCAGCAGCAGCAGCCTGAGAGCCAAGTGCCCTGAGCATGGGAAGAGGGCTCTTTCCCTTCTGGCCCTCTCTGCAGCAATGTGGGATGGAAACGAGGCCTTGGGGTTGGAGACAGAGGATGTGTGGGTAGGAAGAAAAGCTACTGAAGGAAGGGACATGAAGCTGCAAACTGCTGCAGGGTGTCACCAACCAACACCACTGTTGTCCTGGAACTTGTACAGATGAAGACCTCCGGTTTCAGCTGTAGTGCTTCCTCAGCTGTTTCCTGCATTGAGATGTCACCGTGTTTGGAGTTGCAATGGCACCTCAACAGGCACTCTGAAACAAACAGATGTCCGTGTGACAGGACCCAGTGACAGCCCTGCGTCCTTACAGGTAGCCGCGGCTCACGGCCCCAGTGTCTGTGTGCTGGGACACAAGATCAGGAATGCACAAGTACTGTTGCACCAGAGGCTGGATTTTGCAAAGTCATCACTGAACACAGACTGGGCGATTTGCACCATTGGTAGAACCATATTTTGCACAAGTATGTTCACAAACACCCAGTCAGAACAAAAATCAGCATTTTCAGTCAAGGAAGGCTGAAGGCCGAAGCACAGGCAGGAGCTGTGGGGGTGAGCAGTAGAAAGGCGATTAACTGGAAGCCTAGGGACACCAGACAGGGGGCTTGGTGAGAAAGCCAAGAGCAGCCATCATGACAGAAAGACAGTAGCTAAAGACCTACAGCACACTGATACTGAAATACAGCACACTTTCAAAATCACCCTTAGATGGAAGAAGGGGAGGGTTTGAGACAGCTGCAAGGAAGAAGCACAGAAACTGAGCCGAAGCGATCGAAGTACTCTTGGTGTAATTTTCAAATACAACTGCCACAATTGAAGCACCTCCCATCTGAGGCATGTAGTGAGAAGCCAGCCCAAGCCCACTCATGTGGTTCAAGATGTCACCAGAAGCAGCAGCTCAATTACATCCTTCTGTTGGAGCTACTTATTACTGAAGCACACCACATCATGTTTTCTCTTGGCTCACAAGTACTGGCATTTTAAAAGCCCTACAAACATACTGCTACTTTAACAAGTTCTCAGCAAAAAAAAAAAAAAAAAAAACCAAACCAAAAACCAAAAAAACAAAAAAAAAGCCCCCAAACCCCCACAAAACGAACAAACAAAAAGGAGAGAGAGAAGGATCATACTGCCCATCTTATCACCTTGTCTCCAAAACACCTATCTATGACATAGACCCCAGCTCCTGTGCTCTTACACTGATTTCCTTGGAGTGACATGGGGCGTAAGTACATCACAACACTACAGTTTTATACCTGTACTTCTCCTTTCAGTTTTTTTAACATAGGGATCTGCTGCTTCAATAGCCAAAGGCTAAGCCTGATGAATGCAATGATTTTAGTCCTGAATTCAAGATACCAGATGGACAGGACATAAAGTACCATGGTGAGCACCAAGAGAGACAGACGCTCATGGTCCCATACAGGAGCAGCAGTCAGGATCCATCCAAACAAGTCTTTGAAACAGGAAAAAGAAAGCACTAGAAGGCAAGTACGAACACATGTATACAGGGGCTTAAGGGATAGGGTGCAACTACAGTTATCTGCCCAGCACAGCAGGCACATCTCCTCTGTGACTACCTAATCTCCAAGCTGTCCTGACACAAGAGATGTGAGGCTCTGCAAGTGGAACCAAACCAAGACAATGGCTCAGGCAGCACAGACCTACCACTAAGGTTACGTTTACAGACACCCTGAGCTGTGCAGGAGTGCTGATCTGCTGGAGGACAGGAAGGCTGCACAGAAAGCAAGCTGGAGAGGTGGCACAAAACTATGCCCACAAGAACATGTGAGCGCATCATAGAAGCTGCAGCAGAATGACATGACATGTCTCCTGAGCTGCAGCTTTGTTTTGAAATAGGTATTTACCTCCACTAAGCACAGTATGACGATATTTGCATCCCCCAAAAGGATGGGGTGATGGGGGAGCAGAGAGGTGAATGTATTTATAACAGCTTAGAAAGGTGACAGAGGGAAGTTAGATTGGCAGTGACAACATAAAACGCTGCACAAACATATGCAAATAGCTCTTTTCTAAAATGAAAGAAATACATGCTTTGCTCATGGCCACAAAAAGCACTGCACTCAGCATATTTATGGTCTGTGCGTTAGTTTTCCACATTAAGATGACTGCCAGTGCCTTCCAGGACTCTGAAAACTTAAACTCTCACTGGAACCCAGCTTCTGCTGATTTATGTTCGCATCATCTAACCTCTGTGAACCTACACTGGTATAAATGACTAAAACTGCTCTGAAATAGGATTATATCACTTCTAGCATGAGCAGGGTGTGTAAATATTGCACTTAAGTTTCCAGAGCAATCTAGCAAAAAAAAAAAATAAACCCACATTTAGCCAGCTGGAAGAGGAAACAACATGTGCTTTTTTTGGTATTTAATAATGTAAAAAAATTACTGACACAATTTGATAAATTGGCATAAATACATGTGTTGCTATACACATTTTAATGCATGCACGTGTGTTTACTGTGTTTTATTATAGGAACATTAGGGATGCTTATGACCACCCATACCTATATCTTCAGAACCCTTGCAATGCCCCCATTATTTCCCACAAAAACCAACTTCTGCCAAATAGGAAAAAAAAAGAAAAAGAAAATCACATCACAACAACTTCCATCTTTCAGTGCAAAAAAAAATTGTTTGCAATCACATTCCAAGTGTGTCAGCCTGTTGAATGCTAGTCTGTATAAAATCCTTTTGGAACTCAAAGTATTATCTGGCTCCTGCAGTAGTTCTTGATCTATCGGTTGTCCTTGGTTCTGCAAGGAGAAGGAGTTTGCCAATGACCACAGAACGCTCCTTGGAGATTAGATCTCTGGGGTTCATCTGATTCATTGCCTGACTTCTGCCAAGCCACATCCTCTCCATAGGTCCATCAAAAACCACTTCAGGCCCAGAGGCCTTTTCTGTAGAGCTGCAACACAGCATACATTCTCAGCTCTCCATACCTGGGTCCTTCCCTCTTGACCTCTGACTTTTCCAGCTGGGCATGGCTGCGTTCATCTCCACAACCATTGCATTCCACACTGGGACTGAGAGCACAGTTGGTTGTGTACCTTCCACGCCTGCACTATTTTGGTAAGCTTGCTGGGACACTTAGGTATCAAGCAGAGAGCACACTATATATGGGACCATCTACTAATGCACTCAAGTCTTCCATCCCGTAAGAACCAATCTGATCCTATCACACAGCATCAAGAGCCAGTAATTGTAACTTCTGTCACAACAGCTGACAGGCTAAAGCACAAGTAACATCACACCAGGCAATGGGATCCCCCAGCAGGTGCTTTCCCTTGCCAGTTGCTGCAGGAAGGGCAGGAATGTTTCCCTGGCCCAGCACTGCCGGTGAGAGAATACTTCCCATCACCCTCAAGAACGAAGCGTGCAGCACGGTGTTGGATGTCAAGCTAAAATAGCTCATTTCAGGGTGGAATATTAGGTCCCATCCCTCCCCACACACAAGTAGCCCTGCAGCATCCTCAAGCAGGACCCCAGCCAGCTCCAAAGTAAGTCAACAAGAGCTTTTCCACTGACATACCTGGGAGCTGGCTCGAACCACAGGTGACCACAAATGCTGTCCCTAGAGGCTGGAAGAGTAGGTGGACATTTGATAGGTCAGTGATGACCAGCCAGGATCACAGGGACCCCCTTCCATATGTATCCAAAACATGCCTTGTCTGTTTTGACAACTGAAGTTCAGTTTCAGTTACTGATAACAAGGAAGTAAATGCAATACAGCATATTAAGTAAAAATTAAAATCTTTTCTTCAGATCTGCACTTGATAAATTTTTTCCTGTGAAGTGGAAGGAGGCTAATTTTCACTTCATGTGGGAATTAAAAAGGCATTGCATATTAACACTTTTATTCTGTTTTCTTGCCACAGCTGCCATTTCTCATAAACTGTATTAAACCCTAGGCTCCAAGTCTGAGAAGATGGTGCTGCTCAGTGCTGTGAAAACAATAAGACTGTGCATGTTGCTGAGCAGCATCCCCTGCCCTGCTGGAGCTAAGTAAATTATATCCTTCACTACTTTCAGAGGAACAGTCCCAGCTGCAGAGAAATGATTCTTTCAAATGACAATATAAAATGATACAGTCAAGCTGCCCAATTTCATTCCCAGAGAGATTTTCTCTCAGGATGCAATCTGGTTCGAAGTAGAGGGAGTTATCTGAACACTGCATCAGAATGCAGAGGATAGAGCTGTCAGCAGTGGTTTCAGCCTCTTGCAGAGAGCATTCCTCAATATATGTGAAAACACTCACACATAATTATTGAAAAGGAAGGGAGAGCACCTCAAATGTTTTTCTATGTCCCTGAAAGGCTCCCTGAATGAATAAATATTCTTTCATTCTGTTTCAGCTGTTGCTACTGCAGTAGGCTCCAAGGGCAGGATTTAAACTCAGGATGAAGGAGGAGAGCACCCCACCACAAGGAAAATAAAATGTAATTTCCAGTGGATGCTGTTTGAGCCCTGAGGAACTCAAGGTGGGCGCTCCATCACCAAAAATGTTCTGCGAGATGTAGTCCCCAAGCCTGCCCTCTATGACTCAAATGCCCTCTATGGCCTGGCTGCATCAGGCCTCGGTATCCCAGGAAAATCTTCAAGCTGTCCTACAAAACCCTTCAGTCGAACTGGGATGGCAGTCCTATGCTTTGCTCGAAGATAAGATCAAGGAGCTTAGAAAAATGGTAACAGAAATACTCATGGCAATTGCAGAAAATGTTGGAAAGCAATATAGTGTGGAGACTAGCTGAAGGAGCCAGTCCCAAGGACCAGGTCAACCTAAAAGAGTCTCAAGGTGAGAACAAAAGCTGCCCAGCTATAAAGCCCATCTTCCAGCAGAAGAAAAACCCATGGTTGATTTGAAGAACTTTGGGTGCTGTTGATGATGGCTTTTGTTTATTTGTTTTTTGGGGGGTTCGGACTGTTAAAATAAACTAAGCAAAAAGACACTCTCACAGTAGCTGGTTGCCTCACACAGTTGAGGGTTACCTCAAGGTACTACCAGGGAGAAAGCAATGGTCCCTCTTGTTCATGTGCACCAGCAAATTCCTTGGTGTCACTGCCAAAAGGCTGACTGATGCTCACAGAGGGCAATTCTGGCAAAATGGGCTGATAATAGAGAAGGATACAACTCAACTAGCTGATGACATCTCACTCCCTTATTTATACATTCATCAAACTGCTCTTTGAGTCAAAAACCTCCTTATAGTCAGTGGGTTTGCTGGAATAATTCGGTAACTGCAAACCAACACAGCAAGAGTGTTACAGGTAGATACTGAACATCACCTCCTCTTCTGCTTTCCTGGTGCTTCAAAACATGGCAGATAATTAAGAAAAATACCACTGCCAAAGTGGTATTTTAGTTTTGGATTTTAGTTTTAAGCTTCTTTCATGACAGAAGAACCTACAGTAAGTTTGACTTCCAGCCAAAGCTTGCTCCCACTGGCATAACCAACATCAAGAAAGAAATCCAGGTCCTTTCTCATGCTGCCTCAAGTACAAACCATCTTATTTTACCCCAGTGCACAGCAATGCTAAGCAGGTCCACTTAAGAATGCATTATTTGCTCTTGGACATATTCTCTTGTAGTCCTGGAAGTCAAATAACATTTGCTTTCTGCAGCACATCAAACTGAATACTCACGTTTGATTAGCTTGTTAAGGGAGGTATCCTCAGGCTTTCTCTGCTCCTCTGCATTTTAATAACCTCTTTTTAATTTCTGTCTGATAGTTATTTTCACCCCAAGTGTATTAGTATCTCCACACACCTATGCTAATTCCATCACTGCAAGGAGCTGCCCATTCTTCTTGACTGTCCTGGTCTTCCTACACTTTCCATCTCACAGTTGCTGCTGCCATGTAAAAAGGATGCCCAGTTTGCCATCTTCAGATAACTGAGTATTATACACCTGACTCTTGCTTCACCCAGGCTGCTTGTTAATGCATAGAAAACTCCAAAGAGACACTGTCAATATTCTTTCACACAGTACAGCCACGTCTCAAGATTTTTCACAGCTGAGCATAGATCTGCTCAAATTATGTAACCAATCCATTAGTCCCATACAAAAAGCAATTTTTTAATCTTAATTTTCTGCAGAATGAAAAATATAACACTAACCCTGACATAAAATTATTATTTGTACTTCAATTTTTTTAAGTATGTGAGTACTTTTTCAGATTTTGTTTTAAGCCCCTGCTAGTGCACGCAATTACTTGAAGCATTCTCATGATAGACCAGAGGAAAGTAAACTGCATTTATCCCCTGCAGAGTCAATTCTCCACACCAACAATAAACACCCTAAGCCTGCTTCTTTTAATATGCAAAACCCTGACCTCAGATGTATATCCAAGGTTGCTGCTGGCTTTAATAAAGACAGGAGCATATTTAAGGGCAAAATTTGGAGTAGAGTCTGGTTTTCCTCAATATTTCATATAACCACTCCACCAGATACCTAAGAGCCTTTTTTCCCAGGCTTCTGTAATGAGCTCTTGTGAGCTACACCTTCCAGTAAATCCCTTTCTTTCTCTCCTGACTCCAAATTTCAGAAACCTTAATTTAACTCTGCATATAAGCAGCAACTCCAGAGACCATTTCAAATCCCACATATTCTTGTGATGCCACTCCATAGCACATTGCTTTTTCACAGCCTTTACTCATCTATTTGCTGCAGCACGCTGAAACAATCCCAGCCAGATGTTCAGCTCCCCAGGGGTGAGGCACATAGGAAGCTTTAGAGCATATACCAAAACCACGGGTAAAGCAGGAATTTGGGGCAGCAGCACATGACACTGCTCTTAGGAAACAGTGGAAAACCTTGGCTCAGGTGAGGTACCCATGTCACAGGTCCAGCCCACTTAGAGGGGTAACATCACCCTAGGACCTTGACACCAACCAGCAAACATATAGTCCCTAATGCATGCAAGTAACCACAGATGCTGAGTTTTGGGAAATAATAAATCAAACAAACTAAACCAGTCAGATATAATGAAGCCTTTTTCCAAAAAGAGGCTCCTCCAAAAGCAGCACTGTTGGATTTACGCTCCTTCACAAATCAAATCCACATTCAGCCTTATCAAGTTCAATTCTACACCTATGCCAAATACCCCATTCAAACAACAGAGCTGAACACAAACCAAGGATAATTAACACAACCTGGAGTTTCCTCTCGAAGGCAGTAAGCCCAGGGTGGATGGAGGCAGAGGCCACTGTTGTAGGATGGAAGCACCCCCAGCAGGGTCCTCCTCCCTGCCAGCACCTACAGATGAGGCTATGGTTGCTCAGGGGAGACAGCAGTGCAGCCTCACATCTATGTCGCTGTAAGACACAAAGGAACACACGCACACTACCACTCTCAAGGTGAAGAAGAAAAAGGGCAGTTTATTTTCTGACTCCAACATTTATAGTTTTACAAAGGTGACAGTGGATTGGAGGGTGACAGTGACACCTCTCAATGACACTGGTTTAACCAACAGTCCATCAACTCTCTCCTCCTCCATAAAGGAATGTAAAACAATGAGTTATTTACAGAAAGTGCGTGAGAAAGTTCACTACAAGAATGTCAACATCAGAAGGCTTAGAAAATATTAAAAAAACCAGGGCGACACATCTACTTGCTTGGGTCTGTGGCACAAAGCCCTGAGGCTCACCAGCTGCCTGCTTCTGCCTCCTCCCTTGTTGGCTGCAGCCCTCCAGGGCCCGGGCAGGCAGTTTGGGGCTCCAGGCAGTTCTCCCAGGTAGCAGTTTCAGCCCCTTGCCCTCTCCCATGTTCACAGTGAACACAGTTTCCCAGGGCATTCACTAATGTTCTACTCTCCCAGACTCCCAGAAACATTCGCCTCCTTCTAAAGCACAGGAATAACAAAGCTTCACCTGCTCACTCAGAGCAATGGCAAGAAGGCAAGACAGGTTTTCCCCAGCAGCAGGGGTCAAGGGGAAGCCCTGGGACATGTCCCAGGCATAGGTGGCCGCACACAGGTCCAGCTCCCAGGCACGGGAGCAGCGCTCATTTTAGGAGGGATTTGGGGCTTTGCAGATGCCTGCTGCTGAGAACACATTTCTATTGTGCAGAGGGTGGGACGGTGAGTAAGAGCATTTCATCACCCCGCACAGCTTTGCACTACACTTCCGTTTTCTGGGTGGAAGGCCAAAAGGGGATAAACTGGGCTGCATGACATTATAAGTTATGACAGTGGCATTGCAGAGAAAGAAAGGTGGGTTGTTTTTTATTCCTCCAGCTCCCTGCTGTAGTTTCCATTATGCACAAAAAAATTCAGCTAGCACAACCATTTCTAATTCAAATGATCCTGCTGTGCTCTCACCAGGACAACCCCCCAAGGAGAAGTTTCACTATCGCTGCTGCTGGAGATTGATAACAAGAGGGTAAACACTGTATTATCCCACTTTTAGGTGTTCAGCCAGATGTTTACCTAAAATTAAAAAGCAAGCAACATTCAAAACTCCACCACCTTTTTCCAAAATGCTTGTGATCTCTGCATCTGATTTTGCATATGCTTCTTGAGATGAAGGTTATTTCAAAGACAGACATTCCAGGAATGGTTGCAAGTGACAAGTTATCTACAGGGCTGCTTGCCGAGGTTAAAAAGAGCAGCTGACAACACAATGCAACTTTTCTGTCCAGTTCTCACAAAGCAAAACTCACAGGCAAGTTAAAGAAAGATTTAAAAAATGATACTGGATTACATATTCTATTTCATTGTATAGACCAAATCCATGAGACTGGGACACACCACCCCCCCCCCACATGGGTGAAGTGGAAAAGATTACAAAAAAAAAACCAAGGAGTACTCAACTACTTTTTTTTTTCCAGGAGGTTGAAGCCTCCAACAACATTGCATTTCAACTCCAACAGCGGCCACGTGTAGAAAATGGTGTTGGAGCTCCCTGCGCTGAAACCAGATGGACAACCTCAGTGCAGCCACAACACAAATGTGCTTGTTTTCATCACCAAAAAACGTGGATAGAAAATAAACTTCCAGCGCCAAGCATGTCTTCTGGTTTCAGGGTGATGACGAATGCAAGCCATGTGAAGGACAAGCTTTGAAAATAATAATTTTAACTCATAAATAAATGAGCACACCAGGGACCATTTGAAACCATACAAAAGGTATCAAGCAGCTGGATTTCAGGAAAGATCTCACCTGGAATTCAGCAATCTGCTGTACTGAACACCGGCCTTCCCAGGATAGTTCTTGATCCTCAAATCTCATCCCACCCGCCACTAATGACATTTTGTACTGGCCTCTGGCACGGCACTTAGTTTACTTTCTTTGAGTTGATCCATCTATAAAGTGGGAATAAGCACTTCTAATTTCCTTGCAGAACTGTTATTAGGGTTAATTAGCTAATGTTTGTACACTGCTTTGAAAAACACAGGAGTATTCTCTCTCCTCTCTCACTTTCTCTATATATAAATATATGATGTCCTATTATCTTAACCATCTGTGCCAGTGGGAAATTTTAATTGCTGAGCTAGCTCTTGGGAAAGACCTGCCATTCTGTAATATATAGGTCAGAGGGCGTTGTGAACTGTGAACATAACGATAACACATTTCAATGGGAAATGCAATGAGACATGAGGTAATGCTAAATTTGGTTCTAGAAGGAAAGTGTTTACTAAAGATCTAGAGGAAAAATCTTGGTGACCCTTCTAGGTGAACTGAGTACTAAGGAAAGGACTTGCAATCGCTCTTCAGGAAAACAGATTTATCTTCAACTAAAAAAACTAAAACAGTGACCTGCATTTCAAAATGGAGAGGATGGGATATCCTGAAGGCTAACCTGAAGAAATAAATGTGAAAGCAATTCCATTGCTAGAGAGAAACAAGTGGGTCAAAATAAATGGCTTCCCTGGCTCTTGGCATGAAGCAAGCTCATTTCTCAAATAAGAAAAAAAATGAGAGAGGAAAGGAAAGAAGTTAAAAGTCTGAATATATGCTGGAGGTAAAACATTATATGGTATAATGTTAAGGGAACAAACAGTAGGGGTTTTGTTTTGCTTTTAGCTTGAAAGAGTAATGGGAAACAGGTATATGTTTTTATAAATATAACCAAAGAAAATATAGGGGAGAGAATGGGTCTATTGTTCAACAAGGCAGGGGGATCACATAACAAGAATCCAGATGGATGAAGCACTCCATAGTTATTTCCCTATATGTTCTCTATGAAGGACACAAATGTATTTAACAAGAGATAAAATATATTATTCAGAGGAGCCTGGAAAAATAAAAATTTTAAAAATTTAAAAAAGAAGAAATTTGAAAGTATATCCATTAAATCAATGTGCCAAATTCCTTCTACAGCAAACATCTACTGAAGTCAATGGACTTCAGGAATAAATTTAGCCTACCACTTTACAACTCAGTAAGACCAAATCACATGCACAGAAGGGATCTAAAGAAAGCAAATATACATCAAGGCCATAAAACTGCTGTTGAGCAGTCTTGGAGCTCACAGGGAACCAGCAAGATACAAGCAGTCTGGAGATAAACATGTTGTAGAAAAGAGGTACAACACAGGGATGGGCTAAGACACAGTTAGGAAATTCCAATCAACTGCTTTATTAGAAGAAATAAAATTCACAACACAAACCAGCACAATGAGTAAAAGCAAAGTTCAGTAAAGAAAGATTTTGCCCAGAAAAACCTAAATGTCTTCCAAATATGAAGATGTATTGGAGGGAATGAATCCTAGCCTAATTAAGCAATCTTTACTTCTTATTCTTATGGGATTAGAAACATACATAGAAGAATAGACAAATTTCAACAAAAGCCCCACAAATACAGAGGGAATGGGGAAGTCTCTGCTCAACTACGCCAGTGTAAACCTGGATAACATTCCCCTGCTGCCATGGATTTAGCTCAGTGGAGCTGGAAGCCAAAGCTGACACGTACACTTCCCAAAAGCAAAATTTTGTGTCAAAGGTTGCAGGTTTAGGGGGATAGGGGGAATGGGAGTAGGAAGACAGGCACAACTGGGAAGATGCCACCAAGAGGATCAGCAAGTTCAGGAAGCACAGGGGCTATGGGGAATCTGCTTATGGTTCAGGGAGAGAAGAGCAAGTGAAGACAATTCATGCATAATTGAAAAATAGCAGTATTTAGCAACAAGGCAGGGAGGGGGGAGGTATAAAACACAATAGATGAAAAGTCCTAAGCAGCTTCATATAAAGATTTCTACAGGTTATGGTAACATAGTATCAGACCAAGCTGCCAGGGTGAAGACTTCCCAGTACTTAACCAAACAGCTCCTCTGTTGGCACCCTACCTCAAAATTGCTTTTTATTTGACATTGTCTGCACTGCCTGCAGAGGTACTTTGTAAATAAACCATCCCTAATAACACACCAGCAAGCAAGAGCTCCCTGCAACATGATTATTATTATCCCTGCCCATGGCAAGGCAGTCAACATAAGATGCTCTTTAAGGTCCCTTCCAACCCATACCATCCTATAATTCTATAATTAAGAACTGTTCATTTCAGAAAACTCCCCATCACACCCAGCACATCCTCTTGCCTCACAAGTGGGATTTAACACACACAGGAGGGGACTGGTTCTGCACACCACCCCACCCTTGGCTTTGAAGGGACACACTGACAGCAAGACCAACATCTGGCATTCCCCAGAGCTAATGCGTGACCTGCTCAATAGCTCTGGCAACTTCCAGGGGATTTCAAAGCCTGGCCAGGGCTGCCACAGCAGGTCTGATCAAAGGGCCCACAACACAGTCATTTCTGTTCCTCGGAGAAGTAACTACAAGCGCCAGTCGCGTACTTTGTGTTTTTAAAAGGTGGATTACCTTGTTGAGACAGGATCAGGAAAACAAGTTTATTCAGGCTCACCCATTCTTTATGGAGTTCACAGCCCTCATGAAAATACCTCCATCCCTCACCCTGGCGCTTGGAGGTGACAGGCATTCCCACTGCGACAGCTGGGGGGGATTGGCAGCATGTCTACCCTTAATGTGACTCCTCCGGAAGTCCCGGGCCTTCCTGAGAGGCTATTCCCAACTGTTGTATCAGCAGCTCCGGGGATCAGCCTGGTGCCAAGTGGCTTAATTAGGGATTATCAAAAGCTGGGCTGTTCCCCACATCTCTTTTTAGCTGCCTTTCTCCAATGTCAGTGAAGTCCCTGGAACTCCAGCTTCTCCAAGAGCGACCAAGGGTTTTTCCCAGGTCACCAGACGGTGCAGGCCTAGAAACAATGCCACGTGATGCACGAGACACTGGCCACATGCTAGGAAGAAATCCCTGCACTGTGATGCCAAAATCCAGGTCCTTTGGTGGCAGGGAGCCTCAGCACTGGCTGTCCTACCAGTCACAGTGCCAATGGAGCTGCAGGAGGAAGGCACCCCACCCCATCAGTCTTGACCTATATCCTATAGTCCTATATCTTTGCAAATTTGCAAGGCTCTGGTTAACACCAGGGACTCTTGCAGGCCTGGGAAAGCAGGCACTAAGAGGAAGGAAAAGTGTTTGGAAATATGGTTTTAATAACATTGAGCCTGTATCAGCATGTATCTTCCAGTGACAGCACACAGACTCTCAGGATGGTCACTGTGCTCTTTTAACCAGCTGCTTGCCGCCATGAGGTTCTGAGTTAACGTCATGCATGACACATATTCAGCAACCATTTATGAAGCACAAAAGTAAGTAAAAGCAGAGCCAAAACCCAGTTATCCTATTTTCATCCCCTCCACTGGTGCTGTAGTGGTGATCTGCTCTTTCCCTTCCCATCCCAAGCCTAGACAGATGTTAGACATGTTAAAAGTTTATGTCTAACCTCTAAAACCATACTTAGCAGATCTAAGTAATCAGAAGCTTTGTGGCCACAGTTAGGAATAAACTTTTGCAACTCCCTCCCATCCCTGCAAACGTCAAGTTCCATCCAATGTAAAGGATGAGACAGAAAGGATATCAAGAGAAAATTAAGTCAACTCAACCATCAGAAGCCAAACTGCAAATGTTAAAAGCTATTAAATGCTATGGACACATTTTGTGTGTCCAAAGGAGCAGAAAAAAAGCTATTAAATGCTATGGACACATTTTGTGTGTCCAAAGGAGCAGAAGCAAGAGCATCTAAAGAAAAAAACTATTTTCAGCAGCACGGATACAAATTCAAAAACTGGAAAACCAGACTATGGAGTGCATCCACTTGGTCTGCAGGCCCATATGGCTACAGCAACTATCTACACTCAGTTTACCCCTCCACACACTGGAAAAAAAATGGATTTGGAAAGGATGGAAAAAATACTACTTAGAGCAACACTTCTTCTAAAAGAGCAACACAATTTCTAAAAACATTTCTATACATATTATCTCAAAAGGATATGAAATAGCATTATCATAGCCCATGTTAAGCTGTGCCACCTCATAATACACTATCACCATCACACAGGATCTGTATGGGATAGATCAATCACCCAGCAGGGTACCAGGGACATCATCCCAGGACACCACAGCACAGTGGGGACAGCCCACTGCTGTTGCTTCCAACATCTTCAGAGGTTTAAAGAAAGAAATTAAGTACATGGCTAAATGCTCCCTTTCCTGTTGCTGTTTACACATTGTTAAAGGGACAATTCCATTTTTACAGCATTTTACAGGTCACATTGAAGAATTCACCATTGAAACCCTTTTTATTTTCAGACATTTTCTATCTAAACACCTGCTTTCTATTTTCAAAACCTCTTTTAATTCTTGATAAGCGTGGACTGCACCACTGAGCATTCCCAACTTTCCTTTGCAATAGGTCATGATCCACAGCAACACTGGCTGCCTGCAACTCTTCACAGCTATGCCTGTAGGCATTTCACACTGAAGCCAGGAAAGTCTGAAACTTCGGGGAATTGCGAGGAGGTTGGGGGAGATGGATGGTTAGATCTTCTTTGGGAAAAACATCACCTTCTGGCAGATCATCACCCTATGGATGATACATAGGGAACACCAGAGACCACCAGCAGTACAGTAACTCCTAATCAGCAACAAATGCAAGTCAGAATATATTAAATGTGCAACATACAATAATTAGTAACGCGCTGCACCACGCATGGTACACGAGTTACACCATCAACTCCAGCAACCTCCTGTTTGGTGAAGCAGGCACAAGGTTACACTTCCCAACACAACAAAAAGTTTCAGTTTAAGAAATTTATTTGAAGGATGCATCACAATGACAGTCAAGGAGCATTTTGGCTGAATATTATGCCTCAGGCAAAAATCCCAAATCAGCCCTACTACTTTCCACACCAATGGAAAAAGCCTGTGGATTTTAAATGAAACCACACAATCCAAAATCAGAAGTGAGGCTGAAACCCTGTGAAGAGGCCACTCCCTGGGAGAGCCAGGGAGTGCTGCCTTGGACTTCACTAGGAAGGTGCACAGCAGTGATGCAGGCCAAAGGCCGTGTCACAGAGTGCCTTGGAGGAATGACTGCAGAAGAGACACGGCCACGGGGCCGCGAGAGGCAGCTGCTGCCATCACTTCCACTCAAATGTGCAGCAACTCCCCTTACCGCAGAGTACAGTGAGAGACACTCTGACATGTTTTCTGCACCCACTGAAAGCTTTTGGACACTGCTCTTGCCTCCACTGTTTACACTTTGAAGCAAGAGAGAGGTGCTGGGAAGACAATTAGCCTGTAGAAATAAATGTCTGCCTTTCAGAAGCTAACCTTTTCGCTTTCTTGCAGCACATACATGGATAAAAATAAGCAATCAGCCTCAAAAACTGTTGGAGCCCTCGAACACTGAATGGATCTGCTTCAACCTTCCTGGGCACCGTGCAAAGCTGATCCTTCCCTCCCGGCACCCTTAAAGGAGTGGGAGGAGAGACATGCAGCAGATACACTGCAGGGTTTGACTACACTGCTCCCCAGATACATTACATTACATATGGGTGGAAGGGGTTTATCCCCCTGTTCTGTGTTTCGATCTCAAACTCAACCTAGCCCTGACTTATGGACAAGGAAAGGGAGGAGTGAACATGGCAGAGGGCTGCACCTTATGTCGTATCACCTGCTGTAGCTGCACCTGAAGAGACTTGTAGCCAGCCCAGCACCCTCCTGTCAAGAAAGATGGGGTTACCTGACTCAAGATTCAGCCACTACTCAAGGAAGAGCAAGGCAGAGAGGGAAAATAATTGCCATGGAGTTCAGTTGGTGCAAGGTGACAGAAGGGAAGGACTGTAAGGAGCCTCCAGAACCCACTCCACACGCAGGAATTCAGCCAGTGCTTTTGTCACAGGAACATTACTCTTTCTTTCCTGCTTCCCTTGTCTTTTGTTACAGAACACAAACCCAACATCTACAACAACTAAAGAAGCAATTATGGGCATGTCACTGAAATACTGCAAGGACAGAACTATTCCAAATTCACAGTGCACCCTCACTGCCTGCTGACAATTGTACCTGCTACAGGCCTGACTCTGTACCAGCTCACACTCTGCAAGGGGGTGGAGCAGCACTGCCCCAGGTACCATCAACGCCTTGCAAACCAACCATGGAGGCGGATGCTGAGCCAGGTTTTCAAATGTGGGCAGCACAGTATCGTTTGCCAAACCCATGCAATGAACAACTGTGTATTTTCCTTTAAGGTACATCAACAGCTGGCCCCACTGAAGAAGTGATCTAAAACATCTGCTACCCACATTTGAGGGGGGATGCTGAGTCAGTATGAAAGCCACTCACAGCAGTGTTCCTGAGCAACCAAAACTGAAATTCAATTTAGTTGGTCAAACAGATCTCTTAATTTCCACAGTGCTGCTGGCTATCAGATAGCAAGCAATCAAATACAAATGTGGACATTTAAATTTCAGTCAAATTTGGATCCTTGCAATGCAAACATAGAAAGGGTACATACCCTTCATCCAGGCACAGGCACTTTCCAGAAAGGAATAATGACACATTGCAAGGGGAGAGTCTGCCTGTGCTGCTTCAGATATTGATCCTGACACCTAAATGGCATCATCTCAGGAAAGCAAGGTTATTTCCATTCTCCATGTATTTTTTCTGGATAGATGTCTTGGCCAGAAATGTTGTTCAGATTCCAGGTATCTTTTGAGGTTCAGTGCACATGTGCAAGAACAGAAGGGGCAGTGTTCTGTGTACCTACAGTATGGTAATTGCTATTCTTGCAGGGATCTACCCTTCTTCACCACTTCCCTTAACTCTTACTTTCTCTTGGGCAATCACTCTCGTGCAGGACAACACACGATGCATCCATCTCCCCTCAGTTTTCTCCAAGTTCAGGCATTCACTTCACACAAGTCAGAAAACATATTTGGCCTTTTATTACTTTTATTTAAAAATCATAAATCCCCTCCTTCCTTCTCTGGAGGATCCAACAGGACTTGTTAAGCCTTCTGGTTCCCTCTGCTGCCGTAAAAAGGTGCAGAGTTTCCAAATGTGACCAGCTGCTGCACAGAGGCCCTGCTACAGTCTTGGAAAATGTCCAGAGTTCGCAGACCTCCTGAGAACCTCCCATGGGATGGTGCCAACCTCCAGGCACTGCCGAGCTGGGGGACGCGGTGCTGTGAGCCTCTCTGAGCAGAGAGGCTTCCAAAGACCCTCCTCTTGGCCCCAGGTCTTTGGAAACAGGCTTCAGAACTGACTGTCTACACAGTGCACAGGGCTAAAAGGAGCGGTCTGGCTCTGCCATAGAGATCAAGAAGTCAAAGTACTTAAGCTTTCAGTTTCTACTAGACTTCCATGATACCATCTTTGAAAAGATCAAAGCCAGGCATCCTGCTCACAGAGACAGAGAGTTAACAGCAACAGAGCATCTCCTTACCAGCCCATTGACATCCCAGACTCACAGCTAAGAAAAAGGGGAGCACAGAGACCCCATCTCCCCAGAATCTCTGCATGGTTGCCACCTGGCAGAGCCCAGGGCTGGTGCAGGGCAGTGAGCCAGGTTGAGCATGTCAGGAGATGCACCATTTCCATATGCAAAGGCAGCACCTACCCCTATTTTACATCCCTTCCAGCTTCCCAAGAGTCAGGGAAAATGCTCCCACAGTTAGACAGCTCTTGCTGCACCAAAATGAGAGGCATCAAACTCCCTCCCTAGCTGGTTACAGCTGCACTTGCCACTGGTGCTCTCCTGCGTGAGCAGTAAGGTGACAGTAAGCCTCAACATCCCCAGACTGAAATAGCTGCACAAGTACAAGGTTGGTTGGTACACGCTCCAGGGAGGTGGTGTTTCCCAACACTACATTTACACATGTAAAACAGAGGTAAATTGGCACTAGCTGACAACTTATCCAGCACCCTGAGGCAGCAGGACTGCCTCAAATGACTCCCTGTCAGAAAATCACTTGCATTCATCTGGAGAAGGCATTGGGCAACCTGATGGAAACAGACTGTAGAGTATTTGCTGTATCCGGATACCATCCTTAGGCTGCCCTTAAAAATGGGTGGCACGCCAAAGCAGTGACATACTATATCCTAATGTCCCCACCAGCCACTGACTTCAAGGGCTATTGAGAGCCTCCATCGACAGCTTCTATCAACAGCTTCCATTAGCAGTAGTGCTTCAGACACAAGGGCTGGCATCACTGAAAATTGTCTAAGGATGGAAGTACTGTACAAAAGTTCAAATATAAGATGCTTTTCTCCAACAAGCACACTTCAGGAACAGAAACAGCAGTAAAACACAGTGATTAACACAAGTACGTACATCTAGGTCAGCTCTCAATAACTTGAGCAGATCCCAGGTCATAGACTCATTTGGTGGATGAGTTCTTTCTTTTCTCTTTTATTTTTTTAAGCACAGTTATATTGACTTCAATGAATTTTTCCCACTCTTCAACCACTAGATCAGCCTGATGATGTATTTATCTAAATGAAACTGAAGACACTTTCTCTCACACTAATGTTAAGACTCAGAAAGATCATTGTAGCACACCACTAGATATTAAAAGCAGAAATTTTATAAAGCTTTACAGTAATACTTGAGGCCATGAAATGAAATCGTGCTTTCATTACCAGCTGTGGAGTTTTAGGCTTGGACCTGCTGCTCAAAGTCCACAGAGAGGGTAAGGGAAAAATCAGCCAGTATTTCCATCCTTCTCTGTAATTTGAAACCACTGAGACATATCTCAGGGTATAAATCACATAACTCTATAAATAAAATAAATTACAATTTTGTACTCTTTGGAAGAAAGCTGACACCAAATTCATGTAGCAAATCCAAGAAAAAATAAGCCTGGCCTATGGCCCAAGCACATAAGAAACTCCCCCTTGTTCCCAGGGAGGAAGCTTCACCTTCACCATTAGTTCGCCATTCCCCGGGGGACTTACAGCTACAGGTAGTCTACAGTACACTAAATGTCTGTCTGTACACAGCACCTCCAGGTAGAGCCAAGTGTTTATTAATAGGAAGTGCTACCAGCAGAACTCCTGCAAATCCCTGTGAAAGGCTGAACTCCTCTTTTCAGGTAAATAAATGGGAAATCTTCCCAGTTAGTGCCAGTCCCAAGCTCACAGCCCACAGATACCTACAACTGTTTCTCTCTGCTACTTGCAGTGTCCCATTTTTTAAACACTCACTGTCACTGGTATGACCCAAAGTATGACCTCTCCCTGGCACAGCCTTTTTTAAAGAAAAGCTGCATACATACATATTTAAAAGCAAGTAACGCACTACCAGAAAAATACTTAGTTTTGTATAAGCCAATTATCCTCTGTGGTAAAAAGATCAGATAAACACAGTTTTGAAAGTGTGTGGTTAGAAAATGATTAAATGCATCATTTTTGGCTCTTTTATAGCAAATTAAAAGATGAGACTGACAACTTTTTTCATTTCATATCATTAAATAAATCTTCCAACAGAAAATTGTCACTTAAATTCTCTTCATAAACACCCTATTCAGTTTCAAAGTGGGGGACAAAAGTGCATTATAAAGTACTTTGAGAAATTTATTGCTTCTATTGTCTGTCTCCGCTCCCACCCATACTACATAGAAAGAAAGTGGGAAAACACCTTGGAATCCACCAACACAAAACCAGCCAGAGCTCTGCCTGCCAAAGATACCAGGATCCTTGGCAGTGTCTATAACCCACCCTGTCAGGAGCCAGAGCCACAGTTCCTGTAAGCCTCTGTATTCTGTACATGACACAAGCATGACTCTTCTGGGAGTTTACAAGAAATATGAATGAGCACAAGCAGACCCATTTATCAAAATCCTTGGAAAATGGGAAGTTGCATTTCTTACCTCATTTCTAAGAAAATGAGTTTTATGTGGTGGCACATGCCTACCTGTTCCTCCACCATCCCCCAACAACCTTCCAGCTCAGGGGCAGATTTCCACTCCCTCTGGACAACAACTGGAGTGCTGTGGATGGCCACTGACAACTCCAAGTGTTACGGAAAGTAGAGATTTAGGAGCGATTACATCATTTTCCCCCATGGAAGGGAAGGCTGGCAGCAAGCTGAACTTTTGTCAGGCATTGGAGAAGCAACACAGGACTGTGTTGAATGACACAAAGATAGAAACAGCATTCATTAACCCAAACGTGTAGCCAATCTCCACATCTGGGTTTTGGCCACAATTGAATAAAATATGGAGACTACTAACTGTCTGAGCAGCCCATCCTGATATGGGGTCTGAGCAGCCCACCCTGCCTCACGGCTTGCTGTGCCTTTCCCCAGGGTCTCCTCCCCACACCATGCCTGGATATCACAAAAGGGGCCACCAGCTGCTTTTCTCAGTGAGATCAAACCTTTCCCTGAGGGTACAGCACTCAGCCAAGCACCACCAGCGTCTCAGACAAATCCATCAGTGATGTCAGAAAGCTGACAGACCTCCACCTAGACTTCACTCCTGTTTTACACAATCCCATGGGGAAACACATGCGGGCAAAGCCTTGAAGTCCACAGCCCCTCCATGGCACTTTTCTCCTAGTCAGTCCCCACAACTGTCACAAAACATGGGTGTAAGAAACCAGAGCAGCAGCCTCTGGCACACCACTACATGATGAACATGGAAACCCACTCCCCCACGAGACATCCACATGTGGATAATCCCAAAAGAGTAGGGACAAACTCCTTGGATAGAGGAAGTTGAGCTCAAATGTCCTATATCCAATTTTAACAGAAATTGTTTGCAGCACTTAATTGCAAGAAAGCCACAATTAATTGTGCTACAGTATCAGTAAACATACTGGTCACATCATTAGAGCCCATTATTTTTTCCTCCAAGAAATTACATTACTACATTATTGATGCAACAATCAAGTGTAATGAAGTGGTGCTTTGCATCCTTTTTTCTGCTTTACACTAAGTTCACAGAGCTATAGCCCCGATACCAAATTTAGTAAGGTTTGTTTTGGTTGGGTTTTTTTCCCCAGTAGGTCAAAAATTCCAGTCAACAACCTAAAAAACAGCTGCAGAAGAAGTTAAAACACCTGTCCCTAATCAACTGCAAAGGCTTGGGTTTCTATTTGATACAACTCAAAATTACAGCTATTTTTCTAAATACTCTGCTTCAACAGTGAATATTTTTACCTCATATTTTTACTTGGACAGACTATTTTCAGAAAGGCATTCAAGAGAGATTATGCCAGAAAGCAGTAAAATAGCAAGCAAGCTGCTTATGTAAATACTGAACTTCTTTGAACTTAAGGGGAAAGAAAAGGAGCAGTATCCAGAAGGTCAGCGCTCCTAATGAAGAGAGCACATAGGAAACGTAGGGAAAGAAAAGTTGCCCGTGCCAAAATGGCAAAAGAAAACCTAGAGAAGTGATCATGAAAGGAGCTCAGAACAGTAGAACACTCAGTCCTGAAGTTATTACTCATTCACAGGGTTACTGAAAGCAATAAAGGTTATTCCTGTCATACTGCAGGAAGCAGCCTCAGTTTGCAGTGCCCATCAGCAGAGCATGGCTCTGCAGCACAAAGGGCAGCAACACCCACATTGCACATCTTGTGCAATGCCTACAAAGGCTGTCCAAGCAAAGCTTCGGCTAAAACACAAACCAGTACTTCCTCTGCAATTATTAATATAGGATTAATATAATCTTTAGAAATAGTCTCCATGTGCATAACCCTAGCATGTTGTTTCCCAGCCACTCCTTTGCAATTATACAGTTCCTCAAACCCCAGCTATGCTGGGAAAAGGAGATGGCTCTTTAGAGTAACTTCAAATTTACTCTTTCAGTCTTGCATCTTGGCTCTCTGCAAAAAATTCAGCAGTTGCTCAGGTTCCCACTTTGCCACTCAGTCACTTGCATGGTGCAATCACAGAATCCCCAGGTGCCTTCTTTCTGGACAAATAACACCACTGTGGTTGACTATCACTGTACAGAAACAGTCCCCATGCCCCCCAATTTCATTATCTTTTCTGCTGTTTGTTCTGTTCTTTCTCTTTTTGGAAATCAGGCTGTGAAACTGAACTAATTATTTCAGGCTCAGAGGATGTTTTATGAGGTGTGCTGAATTGTTTTATTTTTCCATTTGCCATGGCCAACATTTGTGTTTAAATATCAACAACTTTTTCTGCATATCAGTGCAATGCCAACAGCACTGTAAAACTCTAAAGGAAGAAGGAAGAGAACTCATCCCAATGATGCTTCTCAAGTCAAGGGGAGAAGTAAACTAACAAGTCCTCATTTCCTTAACACCTCTTCCCTCTAAGTGCTGTCCTTGCCCCAAAAAGGATGCTACCCAGGGACTCCCCCAACTCAGACCTTACCAGACGAGAAAATGTGTAAATCCTAATGCTTAAGACCCCAGTGTCTGCACTCCACCCTCTCACTCCAGACAGGAATGTCTTACCAGCACTGTCAGAAGTATGCAACACGGATTGCACAAGCAGTCAATGCTACAGGTTTAAATCTGCTCAGCAGCCAGCTTTGTAGCCAGTTTTGTAGCTGGGATGTGTCTGCACTGTTTGCATGAGAAGCACCTATTAAGCAGGCAGCAGCAGCCTGGCTCCAGGTAAACTTCCAGGGAATCTCAAAACAAAGCCCTAGGTTGGGCAAATCAGAGCCATCTGATCTCAGGCTGACAAAGGTGGCGGACAGGGGCCCATCCAGAGGAAAACCTTGCCTTGCCTCCCCAGTCAGTGAAAGAAGTCACCTGCAATAGTGGCTGACACCTGAGCATCCAAGCCCCAAACCTCAGAAAACACTTTGTGACTCAGCAGCTCCTGCCTCACACAGCCTGTAATCAGAACATCACCAGCCCTGATAAAGCAGTGTTCTCCCACCCATCTGATAACTCCAGCTCCTCTACAACCTCAAGGTCCATCTCGTGCCTTTCTTTCCCCATGACATCCCTGGTCAGAGGAGGCAGAGGCAGCAGACATCAGCATCACCATCTGCTCTAGTGGTTTGGGGGCTCTCATCACCACAGGTCTCCTTATAAAACCTGCCAATTATCCCATGCATAGGCAGTTTCTGTGCGCTGAAAAGAGGTGACAGCCCATATATCGTTCCTGAAGATCATTTAGACTATCTGTACACTTAAGAAGGAATGAGTTTTGGCTAGGGTGTTTTTCTCTTGTATTTAATCTTTCTTTAGAAGTGTTCAGCCACCACAGTCTAACCACTGATGCGTGTGAAACAGACAGTGTCACCAACATACTTATCTTGGCTCCCAGCATTCTGCTGCAAGAATATTGCTGCCTAAGCTCATCCTTTGCATTACACTGGTGTTTATGCCATTCCTATATTTAAACCTGTGGAATATTTCAAACTACTTCTCCTTGTCTTACCCATCCTCTACCAAACATGTTCTTTAAGATGGAAGCAAGGCATCATATGCATTCCCACAGGCAGGTATTTTTCATTAAAAAGACTCTGCACCTTCCTGCTGTCCGTCCCTGCACTCAGACAGTTTGCAAAACTGTTTTCATTCTCCAGAAACAGTTGATGCACAAGGCAATTCTTTTCTGAGCATACTGGTATAATGAAGAGCTAGTTAACAGGTAATGCACAACAGCAAAGCAACAGCAGGTCCTAACTACTGAGGCACAGCTATGCTTGGGGTGGGGGTTTTTTCCAGGTTAGAAAAATTGTGTATTTTTAAACTCCTTCTCCTCCTTACTGAGAGCATGCCAGATAATTAAACTGAACCTCTTATTTTTAAAATCTAATTTACTTTTGAAAACCTACACTGCTGGACTATTTTTAGAATTCTTCTTATATGGGCCAGCGGAAATAGGCTAGAGCCAGGTAGCACAAGGCCTCACAGGCTGTGCAATCTTCAAGCTGAGCACCATTAATCAGTGAAACAATGGGAAAAAAATCCTTTCAAATTAGGAATAACTATCTGCAGTGAGGTACTGATACTCATCTTCAGTTTTGGAAAAGCTTATCTTAAGCAAAACTAAGCCTGGGCCTATAGCTTTGACTCAAGAGTTTAATTCTTAATTCTGTAATTTGTTCCCAAATGCAAGAGCCAATCTTGGTGTTTGACAGGCTGTCCTTACCACCAAAATCAGTGGGAATGCTGCCTAAACAAAGAGTACAAGACTGGGTTTAGCACTACCTTTGGAACAGCTTGACTCACACAGCACCTCACACAAGACACGCACTAGAGAAGTTAAATAACACAAGTAGCACAGGGATACTTTTTCTGAAGTACTGAGTTCTGTGACCCTTATTTTATAAGCCCCTAGGAAAATAACAGCATCAGAGGTACCTGCATCTAGCCCCCTAACAGCTGTCTCTGCTATACGGCAACCCAGAGCAAAATGATATACCTGCTCAGATTTACAGTGAATGATTTAGTGAAATCAAGTTCTGTGATATGCTGGCATGCAAAGACATGCCCATGCAGTACACCAAAAATGAAAAAAAAAATCTTCTTAGTATTCTCCACAAAAAAAGCATCTCAGTGGGTAGCCAAAATGACTATGACCTTTGAAATCTCTCTTATTTCTGCTGGCAGCAGAAGGTCTGGGAGTCCAGCATCCATCCCCAGGCATCTGGCCCACCTCCCCAGTGGCAGCTTGCCTTGCTGCCGGCCACATTCACTTCTTAGAGGTGACAGAGAACTCAAGATGCATCATCTGGGGTAAAGAACCTGCAGTCTGGGGAGTACATATTGCCCACAGCATCACAACCTCGGTTTTCCAAATCCCTGCTGGGTAACATCCCAGAGAAAGGCTTGTAAGACTTGCTTAGCTCTTTGCAAGAAAAAGCCAACCTTCCCGGACTAGCAACTTAATCAGGGCCAAACACAACACATAAGAGAAGGCACTACAGCCCAACAGTGTTTATCCAAAACTACCACAGGGCCAGAGAAACTGCAAAACACTGCAGGATGCAAAGTTTCTTTCAATTATTTAATTGCCTCAAAAATGCAAATGTGTTCAACGTACCTCGGCTGCAACCCCAGCTCCGCTCACTTCCCCCAGCTGGGAGCAATATTTCATAGCAGTGCAATTTAAAAACAGGGTGGTTTTATGAATTTTAAAGCCTCAGACTCTTGCAGGTCCAGGTGCTACTCCACAGCACTTGAGGACAGAAATCCAGTCCTTGAAGAGGCCTCTTCTCTAATCTTTTCAGGGGTTCCTGTTCTCCTGCTCACTCACCAGCCTGTCCCAAGACCTTTATGGCTGTGTGAAGTCCATGTGCTTTTCACATGAGCAAGGTCTATGCACATTAGAGCTCTGAAAAAGCCACGTAAGGCTGTGAATTTGCTGACCCAGAAGTATTACCAGTCCCTCGCGGCTCAGCTGCAACGCCTTCATGTGCTCCTATCTCCTGGCGAGCATCCCGCTGCCTCCCACACATCCTGCAGCACTGATCCCTCCCTGCACTTTTGCTTTCAGCTGCCTTAAACCCCCACAGAAAGAGCATTACCTGTCTCCTGTGCTTCCATGTATCGTTCAGAAGATCCCAGTACCGACATCTGAAGCACCGTGGCAGGAAGAGCCTAGTCCCCAAGGGTCACACCAGCCAAGTCCCCACCAAGCACCAACATCAGGCAGCCACACAGGGATTTACACTGCCCACAGGGATTTACACCAGGTCTAACACCATGCTTTTAAGTGGCCTGGAACCAGCTGGCGTGAACGAGTCCTTCTTCCCTTATCCACCTCTGTCAGCTTAATTCATCAGGCACACAATCACCTGTCCTGAGGTCTCTTGGTACAGAGGGTGTCTAATTTTTGTCCTGTTCCTTATTAATCCAGAATTGTTTAAACTAAATCAAAGACAATTTCTTTTCCTTATCAGTGATGAGCCAAGAGAATCCCTGTGGGAAACTTTGAGTCTCTTGAGCACCTTTTCAGCCTCCAAGCTGGTCCACATATTTACCACTGGATACCCTCTCACCATACTATAAAATCCTTTGGGTTGTTTTTAGGAACAATTACACCAAAAAAGGGTACTGTGCTTCCTATGAACTCAGCCTAGGCATCAAGGAAGAGGATAAAATACCATCAAGATGACAGGGACCTCTTCAGTGGAGCCCAAGAAAATGGTCATGTCCCATAAGCCATGCTGTAGAACTTTCTCTTTACCCACAGACTGCCAGAGTAAGTGTGATGATGCAAGATCATCAGACATCAGGTTAAATTTAAGTAAATGAGACAAGCCTCAGCAAGGTGTCAGCATGCCTGTGCCCCATCCATGCTGCTGAACTGATCCACACCAACAGTGGCTCCTTCTTCAGCTGCTCCCAGGAACATGCCCCTCACTCCTGCTGTCAGAACAAGCCAAGAGCTGCCTTCTCAGTGACTCATTTCACCTGATCAGTGCCCTCCCCTCTTCTGTTTTTACAAGACAGAAATGCAGCCCTGTGGAAAGCAAAAGGAGTGACTTCACATCAGATTTTATCTCCTCACATCCTTAGGATAACTACGTTACCTTCTGGGAAAATGGGAAGCCTATGCATTGCCAGGCAAATGTGGCCACTGATTGAAACTCTTTGTTGTAGGAAACCCCTGAAAGCAAGGGCAGACCAAGAACCAACCGCATGCGACCATTTAGCTGGCACAGTCCTTCACAATGCCTGTGTTTTGTTCAGGCTGCCTAACTGAACACTTCTGGCAAAGTAACCAGAGGGTATTAAGCTGGCCATACAAGCTCTGGGCTAATTTTCACTTAATGTCTCTTGAAATCTTTAAAATACTTACCAGGTACATAATAATTGTAATTACAGATTTCTACAGAGATGGTGCAGTATGTTGCTATTGATCAGCAAGTAAACAAGGACAAGAGCAAAGAAAGAAAATAGTGCCTACTTAATTTTTATGCCATGCTAAAGGCTCCTATATGCTGGGCAAAGGAAAACAGTCTGCAGAGCCATGGGCACGAGTGGCAGCACAAAGGGACTGTCAGGAAGGCATCGCTGCCAGAGGTGGACATGATGACCCAGCCTAGGAAACTGAGGAGCAGGAATCTTGAAAGTGGGAGGAGACAGGAAAAGTGAAGAGGCACTGATGTGATTTACCATCCACCAAGCACCCACTTCAGCCCCCACGAGTACACAGAATGCCACCCTGCTCAGGGACATGAACAGTGGCAGTGCTGCTGCTCACCACACTCACTGCAAGAAAACACAGCCTGGTGATGAACTCCCTTATCCATCCCCTCCTTGCTTTTCCTGTACATCCTTTGCTGGGCCAACAACAGAAGTATTTTGCATGAAAGCTGCTAATTTCAGCAAACCACCTGAAAGGAGCCCCTCCCCCCTCTTTCTGCACTACACATTGGCCAGAAGAAGTTATTCCCGGCAAAGGACTTCATTCCCAACACCCAGGTGCTACAGGAAACAGCTCTCTCCACCTCTGGTGTCATCTCATAGAGCAGGGCTTTTTTCTTTCACATCTGCATTAGAGGAAAGGTGAGGAAAAGACCATAAAGCTTTTTGCCTAACTTCTGAGATAGGAGAAATCAACCCCTAACCAGGCAGGGGAGAAAGGGTTCAGGCTGTAGATGTTCCCAGCCACTGCACTACCAGGACAATGTGGAAGGTTTGTTACTGACAACCAACTGCTCCGTATGACACACGCTGCAGAAACACCAACACACTAAGAGTGGTGTCTTTTTCATTTTTATTAACTTTGAGCAGTGGAAGAGAGAGCATTTGCAGGAGCACTAGAAAAGGCACAAAGTTGTCCCTAATGTTCACCTGCACCTTATGTCATCAGCTCACAGGATGGCTGAAAAACTACATGAAGCTTGTCAGCACTCAGCAAAAAGCCAGGAACCCAATATACTGCTAAAACTATACTGTTATTCCCCTAACACGCTCCTTGTATACACAATCACATTTCCAATCATCATTCCAAAGCCTCATTTACATCAGAAACTAAGTAATGTAGATGCAGCCTGAAAACTCCCTAGCGTGACTAAGGCTATAAATGCTATTAAGGTACTTTCCAACATGACAAAAAGAACAATCATATTGGCAAACATAAGCTTTATGATTATCCTGGGTGCCTCCAGTATAACAAATTCTGGGATTTTTTATTTTTAATGTTAGACTCATAACTGAAACAAATTACATTAATCAAAACATCCAGAGAGGAAACAAACCTCCATGACCCAATGAGTCAAACCCTCACCTCCCAATGGGTCTCTATTTCCCAGTCCTACCACTGCTCCCTTTTCAAGGTGTTCTCTCAAGGCAACAGAAGTTTTCAAGAAGCACACACACACTGATGATCCTTCTGTTTCACTCCTGCCAACACCAAGGATCAAAGCAACCCACTATTCACTACAGAGGAGGAGCACGGTTTCTGCACTGCCATCCCAGTTCCCACCAGCATCACTGGCCACAAACCACAAACAGGCAAAACCTTCTGCCCGTTGGGGATTTGTCCCCCTCTCCCATTCCCACCCCACCTGGAATGCAGAGGAGACAAATTCACGACTTGTTCAAAGATGGTGTGGAAGTTTGCTTGGGAGACTGTCAGGTAAGAGAATCAAGCAAACCTACACATCATTTGTTGCACCACCACTCATGTCAACCTCAAGTGCCCTGGAACAGATGGGAAAAACAAAACAGTAAAGACCTCTAAGTATAATATACTGGCAAATATAAGAAACTTCAACTATATTCCTTTTTTTTTTAAGCAGAAAAAAAATACAGCGGAAACATAATGGGGGTGGAGGGGGAAGGATATTCTTGTAATTACAGTTTAAAATAAGGCCAAAAAAATAGCATAAAATTCCATTTTGTGTCCAAATATTCCCTATCATCTTAGCTGAAATAAGTTTTAGATTGATTTTTGCACTGCCCCTAAGGCCATAATGGCATCCTGAATGGTTCAATTACAGCAAAAAGCAGAGAAGTAACAGATAACAGTAGGCTTGCCAGTAAAAGGAGGGTATAGTCTCTGTGTGCAGACATGTATGTATACATATGAATCAAAATTGAAAAGAATTTATTGATTTGGTTAAGCTGTGCTAATATATTGGCACTGCTCATTTGCTCAGAGTCCCCCTAGTTTGCCTGGATTAGGAGAAGAGGCTGAGGTTACACTGAGGTTAGCTGACACGTGTCAGCCAAGCCTGACCTAATCCTGGGTTTCTAACTAGTTTGATTTTCTTTTCTAAATAATATTAAGAAGAGGAAGGAACCACAGGGATGTATCTGGGTTCCAAATCACTATTTTTAGAAGCTGTACACAAACAGACAAGGCAGAGTTGTGCATCTGACTTCGCCACAGAAAACACCACCCTGTGATCCCCCAGCTCCCCAGCTGTGTACCTCCCACCAAAAGTTCTGCAGCAAAGACATGGATATCCCCAAAGACTAAAACAGGAAAAACCAATTTTCTTAACTCTGTATCAATTCAAGTGTTTTCTAATACCATCCCTCCTCCCAGTGAAAGAGGACCTCCATAATACCAAGGTGACTTTGAGCTACTTGGACCCGCCATCCAAGCTCCCCCATTAAAACAACATACATGGATTTACTCCAATGATTTGCACTGGATCCAAGACCTGGGGAAACAATCCCATTCATCTCAAAGCATTTCTCAGATCTGGCATAAAAGTAAGGGTTTGATGAGCAATAAAGAAACTACAATAATATGGCTTAAACCACAGAGGTGCCAGCTTTTACTGCCTTTCATTGAGCACACAGTATTTTTCTCCTCCTGTTCCAAGGGAAATAACATTCCATGCAACTGTTATAGGATGTAAAACGTGCACTGTGCTGTTCAGATGGAGCTCATAATTGAAACACTTAAGCGTCAATGAAATCCCAAATGTAAAGTTTTTCATTTTCATTCAGCCATGAAGTTAAAATTCTGGCTCTTGCACCTGTAATTCTAAATATATTTAACAGGATGTCAAACTATGTATTATAAGAGGCTAAAAAGCAAAACAACATTATAGATATTTGCATAGAAAGCAGGTATGCATAGGGAGAGAGGCAAAACAAAATGGATAACTTGCTAGGGTCTGATTCAAATATCTTAGAAAAATGCTATTTTCTCAACTCAGGACTGAGCTACCAAGGAAATCTGTGGCAGCTAAAACTACAAAAAAAAAAAAAATGGAGATGAAAACTCTGGTTTGTGTCCCTAGAAGGGAGATAAATGAGGGTCAGAATGAAGTTCATTTAAATCCACTGAGCTGATACAGAGGGAATTAGAGAGAGCCGCAAAACAAAATGAAAGGCTCAGTAGGAGCCTGCACAGCCAGTGCTGCAATGTCAGAAACACAACACAGTGCCATCTGAAACCTACAGGCACCGTAGCAGGACTCAAGGAAAAAAACAACGGTGGCACTCCTGGGGAAGCCATGCCTGCTTGCACCAGCGCTGGAGTAACACACCAGGGTCCTGCAACACAAGCCCCCGAGGTCAGATGCATTTGGAGGGGTGGTTCAGCAAAGCCTCTGGGGAAGACATCCACTGCTGGAGTAAAACCACCAGAGGAATAGAACTAAGCAACATCTATTTAAAGCAGAGAGGAATATCTGCTCCTTTCTTTCGCTCCCACTCGGCATTCTCCTTTGGGTCTCTTATGGGATATAAAGTGCCTTAAAACAATAGATAATTAGCTGTAATGCATCCTCTGTGGCTTTAACAACTTAACAAGGCTTATCTGGAGACGTGATCTAGGCTTCCAGTTACCCTTGTTCTCCCAGTTCCCTTCCTCTTCCACGCCCCCCCTCCCCAAATATTTGCATCTCAGCGTGACAGGTATTTTGACTTTAAGCTTAATAAAAGTGTTTGCATGTGTCTATGCACGCTTAGGTGAAGCTATGAAAAAAACCACCCTATTTTAACTCTGTCTCCCTGAAACACGTCTCGTTCCATTTTCACTTCCCTGACAAACAGGGAAATGAATAAGGAACATGAACTTTGGAATGCCACTCTACCGAAGGACAACTTATTAAAAATATTAGATTTGTCGTTTAAAAAACGAAGGGAAAAAATGCCCAGGAAGTTGATGCATCGCGGTGTTGCATTTGTGTCAAGCTCTGAGTAAACATGCAGCAACATGAATGAAATCTGTCCAGAAAGACTGCATTTCAGCGCCAACCACGCAATCGCTGGCCAAACCACTGCATATGTAACAAAAGTTTGATCTCGCCTGCAAGCGCTTAGCTGCGCTTCTGCCATTTCCTGTGGAAAACTGAAGCTCTGAACCACTGTCTCTCAGCCAGCCCTCGCCGACACCCAGCCAGCTGCCCCTGAATTCACGCCCATCACGCCGCGGCAGAGCCGTGCGGGGGATGCTCGGCAGCTCCCCTCCAGCCCTCCCCGGGCCAGGCACCGCCATGCAGGGGCAGCCGCGCCGCTGCTCCCTCCCCGACCCAGGCCCCGGCGGCAGGTGCGGCGGCGGCCCGCCCAGCGCCCGGGGGGGGCGGACGGGGCCCGCCCGCCGCAACAGGTGGTCGGTGGCGCCCGGTCCCGCCCGGCGGCCGCACTTACCGCTGGCGTTCTTTCCGCAGATGAGGTGCTGGTAGGGCTGCAGCAAGCCCCAGAGCTCGGGGTCGTTGTTGACCGTCTGCTCCAGCGCCTCCAGGGTGAAGCGGGGCGCCTCGGCGCCCTCCTTCTCGGCCGGGGCGGCGGCGGCGGCCGGGGGGCGGGCGGGCGGCGGGAGCGGGGCGGCGGGACCGGCCAGCACCCGCGCGTGGATGTCGCGGAAGAGGCTCTCGGTGCCGGCGGTGAGGTAGATGGCGGCGTGCTCGTGGATGCGCAGGGCCACGCGACTGTCCACCATCCAGCGGTAGAACTTGCCCACGGAGAAGGCCAGTCCGCACCGGGCCGACTTGCCGCGGCTGAAGCGGTCGCCGCCGCTGCTGCTCATGTTGTAGAGGGAGAGGGCGCCGAGGGCAGCTGCCGTGCAGCGGGCCGCCAGCGTCCAGCCCAGGACGATCTCCATGGCGCTCCGCACCTCGTGCTTGGTGCACTTGGCGAAGCGGAGGCTCAGTCGCTGTGCCTCCCGAGCGATGCGCACCAGCGCCCGGCTCACCAGCGTCGAGAGCCGCGCCGCCGCATCCCGGCTCCCGGGGCTGGCGGCGCCTGGCGCCCGCGGCTCCCGGCGCGGCGGCGGCAGCAGCAGCGCCTCCACCTCCTCCAGGCTCCACGGGACCTCCTCAAGGTCGGGCAGGAGCCGGGAGCACTGCTGCCCCGCGCAGTCCAGCACCTCGGAGTCTTCCGCTAGGACGGTGTTGACGGTGTCGAAGCTGTTGTGCCGACTGTGCATGGAGTCAGTTAGGTGCGGCCAGCAGCTTCCTCCATAGGGGTACGCGGGGTGGGAATCCGAGCAGCACAGCGACAAGTTGGAGGAGCGCACAGAGTCCGCCGCACCACCATACCCGGAGTCCAACGTCAGGTCTTCCAGCGTCCTCACCGCCGTCTTACCTCTCCGGGCCATCGCCGCACTTCATGCTGCACCCGACGGACCCGGGCGGGGAGCGGCTCACGGGAACGCGGGGGTAGAGAGCAGCGAGCGGGCGCGGCACGACCCGCCGGCCGATTCGCTTCGCCCCGCTCCGCCAGACGGCAGCGAAGCGACGGTGCTGCCTGCGCCCTGCTCCTGCTGCTGCCGCCGGCCGAGCCCCGCCGCCGGCCCGGCTCCTGCACTGCGCCGCGCCGCCGGCCCGACACCGCACCGCAGCGCAGCACCGGCCAGCGGGCGCGGGGGGCGGGGCCATGCAAAGCGCCGCCGGCTCGCAGCCAATGGGGCGGTCAGAGGGCGGAGACATGCAAAGCAGCGCGCCCGGCGGCCAATGGGACGGCGCCTTGCGGCGGCCGCGCCTCCCTTGGCTCCGCGGGGCCGCTCCGCGCGGCACGGGCCGGGAGGGGGCGCGGCCCGTGCGGAGCCGCCGGTGCGCGGAGCCCGCCGGGGCTGCCAGCTCCGCGCAAGGCAGCACCTCTAGGGCTGGGACTGCGCGCTGCAAAGCAAAGATATGTTAATGCGGGTCTGGGCCCGCCGGCAGCCGGGGGAGCGCGGCCATCCGTGTCTTCTGTCCCCGCGGCTGGCAACAGCACGGCTCTGCTGCGTGCATCTACGCCGTTCCCCAGGCGTACGAACTAGAGCCCCGCTCCAGCCCGCACTGGGTTTTCACACCATCAGTTCCCTGATGTTGCTGTAAACAACTGACAGGGAGTGCAAGCACCCACACATCTCATCAGACAGACAAGATGTTTTGAAATCAAGCAGAAACTGCCACGTAAGAATTTCAGCCATCACCCGAGTCAGGAAGGGCAATTTCCAAATAATTAAAACAAGTACAATAAAACCCTTTGACATTCTTGACGTTAACCCATTAAGTATCGTGAAGGCATTGACAAGTAAGAATTATACTGGGCTTAGGGCACATTTTCTATGCATAGTTAGATGGTTTTTGTGCAAGACAATTTATCCTCGACTAATGTATTTTAATCTCACATTGCTAGGCTTTAGCTTTATTAGGAGTTGCCTGACTAATGTCCCAGGCAAGAGACTGAGAATGTATATGTTTTTGTGCTCTGGTTCTGAAGAAATCTTACATCCTTTTAAGTGTAAAATACTAGCACATTTCAATTCCTTTAGGGATAAAAGCCTAGCAAACACATTTCTCTATCATGCCAACAGAGGCAGCCAAAATTCTTGGACAGACAAGGCAAGTCATGTAAGAGATTTCCCCATCCAAGCAAGCCTGGCACTCCTTCAACATCAGCTTCCTAGAGGAAAGGCAGAAGCACAACTAGAGGTAGGCTCATTTTCAGTCAGGCTGGGGAGAACTATGACACCACCAAAAACACCAAGAGGGGGTTGCTTTCTAAATGAAGTCAAGTGCTGGGAAAAACTGCTTTCTCATCTTACTCTTGGCCCTTCCACAAGATGCAGTATGCACAATGGGTTTCCACAGATTTCCCAAACACCACCATATCCCGATAAAACGTAGAAGAGCTGAGAAGAGGAGCAATCAGAACTTAAGCCACTGTCACAAGTGAAGTAAGATGCCGAGGCCCGTGCTGCTGGCAACAGCCCGTCTCGGGGCTGGCTCACCAAAAACGAGAGCATACCTCGAGAGCAACAGCCTGTGGACATTGCAGCAATCCAGCAGTACGTCTGGCAGTAGAGCCCTCTGGTGTCTTCACCACCTCAGTGCAGTCGTTGCTCAAAATTCCCCTTTTCATTTGGTAGAAGGAAGGCACCACCAGGACTAAATCCCTCAGGATAGTTATTTTTCTTACTCCATTTACCTGACTCTGTCCTTATGCTCTCACAGAATGCCACAACTGTGCATGCTGAGCATATGAGAGCAGGTCAAACTCAGGGAAAGTTCAGGATGGGGAGGTTTTCTAGTGATTGGTTTGTAGGGCTTCATTGAGACACAAGGTAGGCATCCAGGGAGGCTGGAACAGGAGAAGTGGGTGTTTTGTTCACCGGCCTTTGTGAAAAACGGTGCTGCAGAGGTCAGCATTCCCCTTAGGCACTGCATAACTTTTAGGCTCCAACATCGCATTGAGATGAATAGGATAAATGAGGAGTGGACTGTTGTCTTGGGCACCATACAGACTCAGGCATTTCTATTATTGACTCAGAAACAGTTTGGACTTCTAAAGAGATTGGGGTTTTATTTTTTAATTCAGAAAGCAAAATACTAGGTCTTACTAGAGATTCTGTAGCTGCAACCTTGCAGTTTGATTCCCAGTCACACTACCATCTCAAAAGATGTTGCAATGCTGAACACACCAAAGGTATGTCAGCAGTACTAGACTGGTTTAAACTTTTGAAAGTGGTAGTAAGAACTTCTGACTCATTTGTTCAGAAGACTAATTACCTTTCCATTGAATGGGCTGAAGTTCAAATAAGTTCAGTGTGACCAGGCTGGATCTCTGGTGATCTTTTGGTACCCAAAGAATTTCACTTGCTCAGGTGTGGATATACTGGCTGCTGCGTCCTGAAGTGAGATTCAGCATTATTTGGAAAGTGCTCCTCAGACAGGATTCTTTAAACCGCCCTCAGAAAGGACAGGATCAAACAGTTTGGAGCAAAACACACTCCTGCAACATGGACACTGCCTGCATGGGATGAGCTCTGGAGACAGTGCTTAGCTTTAATCCAGAAAGGGTACCACACCTCTCCTAGCCTGGGAAGGAAGGCAGGTGTCTGCAGCTGCACTCCATTCTGCAAGCCTTACAGCCAGGGTCATTTGCCTATGAGACAAGAACACCCACTGCAGAAAACAAAGTCCCTTTATATGTCAAAGGCTGGGTGGAAACAATTTTCAGCTTGTTGGAGACAGGAACATCAATTATCCTTGCAGACAATTCAGACAGGGACTGATTAAGTAACATACCAAGATGACAAATGCCAGCTAAAACTCTGAAAGAGGGAAATTGAACCACATTTTAAAAAGGTGCTTGGGGCAAATTTAAGTAAATGAGAAGTTGGCATTTTTGTGGGGAGAGCACCAAGTGCTGCAATTCTTTCCTTCCCCACCCAGTCAACTGCCTGCAAAAGGCATCGTTTTGACAGTAGTAGGGAAAAAACATGACAGCAAACAGGCTGCCAGAAGAGCAGGAATTCACCTAGGATAAGGCCACTCTATGTAATTTCTGTATTCAAAATTCAATGTGCTGCACTGCAGTAATAGCTCAGATGAAAAGCAGAATTTGCAGGATCTCCCAGTGTTATCTCCAGCTGCTAGGAACAAGCGGTAAACCTTCAGAGGTCCTTGCTTATATTGCTGGGGAAGTAAGAATGCTAGTGTTTCTGATCACAGAAACAGGAGTTCATTTACAAAGCAAGGCTGTAATCCTGTAGCAGTAAAACAGGTGTGAAATGCACATCCCTGGCAGAGGAGCCTTTGGGGCTGCAGCATGTGTGCAGGGCTGCAAAGAACACATCCTCAAAGGAGCCGAGCGCTGGCATCAGGTATCACGGTCCCTGCCAGACCACTGGGAGACTGCTGCCAACTGCTTCGACAAGCAGGCTCAGGGAGATGACTCCAGTGTTGCTCCTCAAACACATGCAACTCCAAAAGCAGTGGGAATGAGTGATGCAATGAGGCCACCGGCTTGCCAACTGGAAAGGAAGCACTGGTGGTGCCTCCAGCATGAGTGGGAGGGCAGAACACGTGGCAGGTGGATGCCACACCACCCATTTTTTCCCGATCAGCTCCATCCTGCTGATTTCAGCAACAAGCTGAATTAAGACCCCTGGCTAGGATTCAGCAGGAACCATTGCCCCAGGGAGAAGCAAGATTCAGCTCATCAGCTTTCCCTCTTGCAGACACTAAGGAACAGGCCTGCCCCTCTATTTCAGTTGACTATTGCTTAGCCAGGGGCAACCACCCACCCATATTCCTCTGCTGTCCAAAAGCAGCCAACTTCCCACTGAGCTCACAACCCTTCCTGACTTTCTTCCTGCAGCCCCGTTGCCCCCATGTGCTGAGAATGGAGTTTTGTAACAGATGTGTAGATTTGTGCCTGACGTGGAAGGGAGAGATTACTTGGGATTTCTCAAAATACACTCACTAGCCAAGGATGCTCTGGGAAACTGCCAGCCTCAACCAAATCTCACCTCGTATAACAAAACTGTGGAACCCAAGGCCATGGTACAGTTTGGAAGCAAAGAGCACAAATGATTTCAGAAAGAGATCTGACAAATTCCTGGAGGCTAAAGACACTGGTAACTATTAAACACAATGGTGCATGTACAATCTTCATCTCAGAAAGTTTCTCAACAGCTGTTTGCCAGAAATGGGGAGGTTATGCCAGGGGTCAGAGGACTTTGTAAGTGCTCAGTTACTCAATGGGTCTGTCATTCATGGTTGTGCAAGATGAGATACTTCACTGCAGAGACAGGGCCAGAGCCCCCAAGGCAGTTGTTTGGTTTAAACACTTACTTCCACACACGCCAAGGGTGTTACCACCAGTTCACAAGTGCACCTTGGTTCTGGCACAGCCAACGCAGAAGTATTTTCTGTCTTTACAAGATATTGGATCTTGTCCTTTGTTCTAAGACAGGGTCAACTGCAATCTCTACATGAATCCTGACAGGTTTTAAAACTTTTCTTCAAACCATCCATGAAAAAGTCACTAGAACTTCCCTGGGTGCTCTGTTTCCAAGTCCAAATAGTCTTACTGCTTGAAACAGCCTTCCTGACACTGACCTAACCTTTACCTTGCCACAAATGGAAAAAATAAAAATATGCTACCAAACCTTTCTAGTGGTCTGGACTAGCATCTCTGTCTTGTTTACTCTTAGGCAGTGTTAAAAGCATATAGAGCCAAGCAGAACACAAGACAGCCCCCAGCCAGCAGGTATGGATTCTTCTCACATTGCACTACACCACTCCAAAAAGCCTAACAGTGTTTGCATGCTTTATGTGCAGTAAGATTATACATACATACTATGTTTTGATCAGAACTAAGATTATACATACATACTATGTTTTTTTCATTCCCACCCCAAACATGAACTGAAAGAAAAAACAATTTAAAGGAAATATGAGGACAAATATCCTTGACAGGCTGGAAAGACTGTTTCAATGTCCAGTGATAATTTTGTCTGTCACCAGTGAAATCCTCATCCTACTTGATAGTTCAGGAATGACAGGTTATCTCCTCCCCTTGCTGCCTGTTTGCAAACATGACAAACCTGTGGTGTGTCATGCAGTGCATCTGAATACAGTCCCTAAGGAGTTGTAGTCATTTGTTTGCAATTTAAAAGTCAGTTCTGATTTTAGAAGAAAATAAGTATTTTGTAGATTTTTAATACTATTCTTCATGGTACCGTTGTCCATGCAATTTTAGGAGGAACAGGTTCTACAATATAACATTTCCCTCTGGCACATGTGCGAAAGGAAAGGAAAGACTTAAGCCATGCTCTCCATTCTCTCATCTCCCCAGTCATGGCGGCTCCTTTTAAAACAGAGTGGTGGGAAAAAGACCAGAGAAGGTTATCTTTAAATCTATTCACACCTCTGCTTCTTGCCAGCACTTCAGGCTTACTTACATTTCTGCTATTAAAAAGGTATCATGTCTTATTCCCAAACAGCATTATTTGACGATGGAAAATCCCAGGTAAAAACTTTCTCAGTTTTCCCATTTAATGCTTCTATTTTTTTAAGGGTTCCTTTGCAGGTAGACAAAAACCTTGTCATTCACTAGCTCTCCTGTGCACCACGAGCTCCCATCTTCACTGTGCACACTGCCACAGCTGAGGTTTTGCTCCCAGCACCTCTCTGTGTGTGGCCTCAGTACCACATCCAATCATGTGTGGCTGGGCAGCAAAACAAGCAGCCCCAGCCATCCCAGCACGGAACAGCTCTTACACCATCACCCTCCAGGCCAGCTCCAGGAAAAGGGGCTTTTGCAAACAGGTTCCCTACATCACTCTTTATAAGTGGGCAAAGATTTTTTTCCCCCTTCCCTCTGCAATAACTGTGGAAGGCATTAGTGAGCTGAAGGCCTACCTTAATCATGCTTTTCCATAGGGTAAGAGACTAGTAATTCCCTGATATAAAGTGAGGGATATAAAGTGCTTTCTATTTGTAGGCAAATCAAAAAAGAAGCCATTTTAAGATGAAGCTTTTTAGCTTGGTTTTTTTTTTCTAAAAAAAGAAAGCAAAACATAGGGATTTTGACATAAGATAACATTTAAAGAACTGAGCAGTATAATGTAGTGTCAATCCCTTTCCTTTGCCCTAGCACTTATAACTTCTTTTGCTTGATTTCCCTTCAAAAGTTGATCAAAGCTCCATTTTTTAAAAGATTACAGCATTCTGTTCATTCTTTGACTGACCAAAAGCATTGCTGAAATACTCATAAATAAATTAGGAACAAAGAAAACAAACTCTCCACCCAGCTGGCATCAAATCAAGTAAGAGCCAGTTCCATGAAAACTCATGTTGCTGAGAATACTTTTCCTTGCAGAGGTATCACATCACTGCAGTCTACCAGGTTCAACAACAATGGTACATGCAGCAACATATAATGCAAATATCTTTTTCTAAGATTAATAGTAATTTTTAAAGATTAACAGTAGAGAGGACTAGGCAATGAGAACTGACATTTCTGAACTCCATCATGAGCTGTGTGTCATCATCACACAGGGCCCTGACATGGCGCAGTGAGGTCCAGCACAGGTCCCCTGCTGAGTCAGAAATTAAGGGACAGGAAGGGGAAGGCCAGCTCTCTGCTCTGGGGAATGCACTTCCACGAGGTTATGGTTGGTTTAGGATAACTGAGGACTCACCTCACAAGGGCAGCAGCCTCCACAGGGGAGCAAACATCTCCTGTGAACCCACTGTGGCTTCTGAGTAGCTGTTTTCAGGAACTGGAAAGCTATTATAGATTCCTGCTTTCATACAGGCTGAAGGTAGGATCAAATCATAAAATGTTTGTGGGAAATCATTCCCTCTAATCAACCCATAATCCTCACTTTTCTCTGCCCTCTCCCCCTCTTTCTCTCCCATTACTGGGACTAGACAAACTATTTATGGTGCACACAGAGATTATGCTTTATCCACTTTATCCAACTAGCTACCTACTGGAGTTTCATGTACTTTAAGAAATATGAGCTACCAAACTGCCTCTTCCAATTGTTGTCATGTCAAATATATTTTGCATTCGCAGATGCCTAAAGGCTGGGAAACAAACAATGCAGAAACAGTGAGAAGGGCTGGAAACTGTTTCTACCTCACATCACAAGCTCTCAAATGACCTGCATCTCATTTAGAAACCTGTAAAAACACCTCTCCAAACAAGCAACTTTTTTCTACTTTCATAGTTCCCTGTTGTACATCATGAAATACCTCAAGGCTGATGTCAGTTGCAAAGGTAAAATAACATTTCCAGTACCTGAAACAGGGACTGGCAAGGGTTCGCACTTGACAACTGCTGGGCGCTTGAGGGAGACTGTGAAAAAAGGAGAGGGGTTTAGCCCGAGGCCGGGAGGAGGTGCGGGCTAAGCACACGCGCAGCTGTGTGCCGCAGTTGGAAGGGCTGAGGACGCCCCTTGCCCCGCTGCTGCCTCCCGGGGCAGGGCCTGTGAGCGCTGCTGAGCGCCCCCTGCGCCATCTAGCTGGGGCCCGGTTCGTAGGCACAGACGGTTTAGGCCTGTGAAAGACTAATCCTGTGATTTTCGTCAGCTGGCTTTAAGGCAGTGAGATAAGCTCTCCATTGCCTCAAAATGCCTGAATTTTATTACCCCCAAGCACAGAACCTCCGTGGTGATGGTGACAGCCCGTTGCCTACATGTGGACTCAAATCTGAATTTCACTTTAGTCTTAGGAAGTCCCTGAATCCTCACACCTCGTGGTGCTCATGGACCTGGACAAATCACTTTGTGTCTCTGAGCATATACTTTTCAACAGTAAAATGGAGATAATTATATGAACCTTCTTCATAAAATGCCTTGCAAATGCTAGACAACAGCTAAGTACTATCATGATTATTATACAGAATAGTCCATTATGGCCTCTGGATGCCAGAGAAGAAATAAATGATGGCTGGAGTCCACATAAACACTGTGTGAGATCAATGCAGACACTATTACAGCGTTGATTTGGTCTCCTAGTGTGTGTTCCCACAAATCCACATGGGGATGAAAAATCCAAACATATCTCTTGGCTGACAACTGACTGAAGCTATGTTACAGGGAGGAAAAAAATATCTAACCCCATTGCATTACCCAACTACATAGTTTCTTCTTTGATCACAGAAGGAATAAAGTTATTTTGGCTACATTTTCTACATATGAAGAGAATTGTTTTCAGTTTGTTTTGGGGATTACTTTTGCAGATGAGCCGTCTGAGTTTGATATGAAGAAGGCACATTTAAATGTTTAACACTATGTCAAAGTGAGGCACTCATCAGCTTTAAAAATTAAAAATTGTCTGGGAACAAAAGCCCTGTCCTGTTTGCTGACAATGAGAAGGAAAAATCCCAAACTCCAGGCAAGCTCGAAAAAACATCTTCTGTACTCCACTGAGCAAAGAGGCAAAGAGGAGAATGAATTCAATGTTTTTCTAGGAAAGCTTCAGAAGAAAACAGCTTAATTCTATGCTGTGCTAACAGCCTGTCCAAATCCACTTGTTACTTCACTGTTGAGAAACTATCTGCTTCCGACCCTCCCTCTACGCAGTCATCACCAGCCAGTGCTCATTAAAGCTTTAGAGGAGCTACCTCCAAAAGCAAAAGACACCTAGTGTACTCAAAGAGAAGTGCATTGCTTTCACTCTTATAATGCCCCAAATTGCTTGTTTAACCAGGGTGTGGGACAGATGTGCTTCACCCTCTGGTGAGCAGAGAGCAGTTGTGTGCCACAGGCTTGCCCCAGGTGGTGGGTGCAGTGTCTGCTGTGAGTACCAGCATCTGCCATGACCCTGTGCTGCCCAGGAATGGAGCTGCAGGGATGGTAGACACTACTTGGCCTTTTCCAAAGTCCAACAGTGAGGAAGAAGAGGAATAGGTTACGGATATTTTCTTCTAAAAAGAACTGGTGGAAAAGCTCTGCAGTCACAGGATGCTGCACACACTGCACAGCCCCGTTGGCTCAGGCATCCAGATCAGCATGTAGGAGCTGGACTCCCTGGGGTCACCATCTGTACAGCACATCTGTGGTACCCTCACCAAGCACAGCAAGGCTGGCATGGTGGCTGTCTTGAAGGACAAGCATATCAGGGTCCACACAACATTGCACTTCAGGGAACACTCACAGCTTGACACAGGCTGGCTCCTAAGTGCCAGGGTGGTTATTAGTCCTTCCCAGGGCATTTCAGCTGCTACCTATGGCTTTTCTAGAGCTGCAGAACACAGCACTTAACTAATCTAATTACAAGCAGAAGCCTTTATTTTAATGTGATTCCTTCCTTCCATATACTCTATGCTTTAAGCCTCATGATGCATTTCTCAAGGCGACTTGTTGCTCCTGGCACATTCTCATTTTGTGAATGAAAAACGCCCCAGTGACACACCAGCAGACAGAAGGACCATGTGTCTGAGTGAGGCTTTTGGTTGCAATAACCCATCACCTTAAACCAAACAGCATATAGCCCAGTCATCCACCAGAACAACAGGGGATGTGGGGGCAAAAGCCCAGGATTCAGATTTTCAATCATGTGACCCAAAATCAGAGGTCCAGCCTGAGGTTTTGTAAAAGCATCCCATATTCCTCTTGGTCTCAGCTGTGGTTTTAAAAAGACAATTCATCCCAGGAAAAAGCATGCACAGTATTGGAGAGTTAAAATGTGCCACATTAAGAAATACCACAGTGTTTTGTCTGCACATATCTGAGCATCCCTGCCCCATGAAGGCACCAAATTCCTGCTTAGGGTGTGTAGAATGAATTTAAACCCTGAAATAATTTTCCTGCCATAGCCCAAGTTTCTTATATAGAAAAAGATGACATTTATTCAGTTGGTAAAATAATCCAGCAGCACGTATTGTGCCCCTCTCAGAGCTTCTGGAAGAAAGCCTAATGTACACATTCTTACTGGTATAAAAACTTTTCTGCAATCACTGCCAAAGATATTTGGAAAGGGTTTCAAAATACTGGTATCAGCAAGATGCATATGCCTGATTTCTGTTTGCATGCCTCCAACTGCAGAATGTCATGTAAAGAAGTGGTAAAAAGACCTTTAGTTACATGTTAGAAAACAAAGTGATTGCAACAGGATTTAAAAGTGCCTTTGCTAATGGGAACCAGGCAGCTAATGTCAATCCTTTCAGTTGTTTGACAATAGCTAAACCAAGGAAGTTAGATCCAAAGGCAAATAAAATAACCAGTGTTTCACACATCCACCCGCAGGCACAGAAAATCTTCTGTTCCCTGGAGTGTGTCCCTGCCCCAGCACTGTAATCCTCAGCCACACTGGGGACACTGGTTGCACCACAAATGGCAGCAGAGAACTGAACTGGTGGGAAAAATAGTGTGGAGAAAGCAAAAGGGGAAGGGGAGGGCATGAGCTCCACTCTATGATAGAGTTCAGAGCTGGGTCAGCCATCTAGGTGGATATAGCCAGATGAGGAGAAGGGGGGAGCAGGAGTGAAGGCACAGACCTGCTTTGTTGTTAAAACCAATGCTCAAAGCCCCAGCACAAATTCTTCTTGAACAGCCATAGCTGGAGCACAACCTCTTTTTGCAAAGCTGTCATCTCAATACAAGCAATTTTGTCTCTCCTGTGATTTTCCCAGGTCAGGCTAGACCATGTGCTCAAGGGAAACATTGCTCACATTCATGGCTGTACTTTTCAGATCCTACTGTTACCTCCACGCAAGCAGCGGTGGTAATCACATGTCCTCTGAACAGAGAGACATAGCTCCCTCCCAGGATTTTCCTGGGAAGCTGTGAGAAAACTCAGAGAAAAGAATGAAAAAAAATTCTTATCTCCACTTGCTGCACCTGTTGTTGTGCACATGTGGAATGTGTTATGGAGATTTGTTTACCAGAGGGTGATTTCTTAATTGGACTCGGGTGATGGTGCTTTGGATGCATTGACCAATTGGATCCACTTGTGTTGTGACTGTCTGAAAAGGGCAATATGTTTTTTCTTAATGATATAGTATAGTGTAATAACAATGAAGTGATTGATCAGCCTTCTGCAATCATGGAGTCAAAGCTCATTATTCCCCATTCAGGGGCTCGCTGCTACAATAAGCAGCCACATTGCTAATGTAAAAATTCTCTCTCCATAACCATTTATTCCCAGATGTTGCCACACCAGCAATTTTTTTTTCAATACGAGGTACCCCTATCGTATTGGCTTGAAGCATGAGACCATTTAATTGAATGTCTGATTTCTGGCAGCGTCTGATCTTGTTTTCTTCCAAAGTCTTAAATACGCTCTGTAACACATGCTACTGGGTAGCAATATGTTGTGGAGGAAGATTTTATTTCAAAGATGACTAGAGCTCAACATGTTTTTGAGTAGACAGGATAAACGGTGTAATTGTACATTTATTTTTTCTATGTGTCTTAAACTGACTTTTCCAAAATTTAAACAATCTAAGCAGTGACCTTGGGGCAGCTAGGAAGAGCTAGATTTTTGCAATTTTCTCAGCATCAAACATCTTTTGGCAGGCACATCTACAAATGAACACACATGAAAACCTGGAGGCGAATCGTTTAACAACTCAGAAAAATAGTTGAGGAATCTCTCCTCACCTCTGCAACACCTCAGAATTATTTCTGGTTTTTTTGAGGTGAACTGGAATATTTTTAAGTCTCATCCTTCATCAAGGCTTTGCTCCTCCTTGATTTTGTATTAAAGCAGAAAGTACTCAGTAACATTCTCCTTACTGTCTGCTGTTTGTTCCTCCCCTTGATTTCACAGACTCTGGTTTTCATCTTCTGCTGAATTCTACAACACATTTTATCTGATATACTAATACATATACATTTCTCTGTCTCTCTATCTCTCTCTCTGTCTATCTATGCATCCATCCATGCATCCATCCATCCATCCCTCCTTTTTGCGTTATCCTTCTCATGAGGAAACCAAGAAAAATGCATATTCAAAGTAGTGCTGATTTTCCAAACAGTATTAAGTTTCTCTCCCTGTACTGTGACCAAGGGATTTGTTTGCTTTTTGCTCTAATACAACCACATGCTCTGTTTCCAACACTGACATACCTGTGTTCTTCCTGGGAGACTGCCACTAATTCCAGCACAGCCAGATGAGACAGCAGTGAATATTGTTCCTGACAGGGTTATTACTTTGTACTTAGAATGCCGGAACATTTAGAAAAATTATCCCAATTTCAGTGTTTATTCATATGGTACGACATTACTGTTCCAGAAGCAACACCACACTCTGCCATTAATCCTGTGTGACAGGGCTGCTCTGCTGTCCATGCTGATAGCATCTGTACGAAAGGAAGCACAGAAGATCAAACCACACATAAACTGGCTCCGGGGCTGAAATTAAGAATAATCCTTCCAATGAAACAAAAAAGGTTTAGAAAGGGTTGACATTTTTAATAATGTACTACCGATAAGACAAAAATGCAACAAAACTTCTCAGTTCAAAAATATATGGACCAATGCTGAAAGCTGTAATATGCTGCTAGTTTAGATAATCCATAAAGGATTCAGCTGCTGAGAGAGGAGGTTCTGGTGAAGAACCTAATTTTTCTGCTTAAACAATTTTCAGTTAAGAAAGTTCTGTCTCCAACTTACCCAGACGCTGTAGGGAACCAGAGCAGGGTAAAGAATAGATTTTTAGCTTGATGCTAGTTCTAAAAAATATGAAAAAAGTAGTTTGTGGATGAAGCAAACATTTTGTATTGTTCAAACATTTTGGCATTGAGCATTTAAAACTTTCAAACTGAACCTGAAGAATTTTGATATAAAGTTGAGGCAAGTCAGAAGATTTTGAAAAGAATGCTCCAGCTGCTTTGAAGTTTGGGTGCTTGTTTCTCCCCCCATTTTGTGCATATGAACAATGTCACTAAGCTGATAATTACTCCAAATGACTCCAAAGTAACTCTTTTTGTCCCCATAGAACCTCTGGCTATCAAAATGTCATCCCTCTGTGTAGCAAGCAGATACAAAGAGAAAGGTCTCTCACTTGTGTCCCTTCAAGTTGCTTCAATACGCCTTAAAAGTGTGAGATATGACACCCAAACCCAATAATTTCTTAAAGTACGGAGAGTGAAAGCAAAGTCACAATGACTGCTTTATTCTGACAATAATTTCTGACTACTGGTATCCACTTGCTGAGCTGATGTGGAAAACCCACATGCTCCCAAGGGTCAGTTCAATATAAAGTTCTATAAATATTAATTCATAAAAATCCTCTCTTTCATGAAAGAAGCTTCTTGTGAAGTCTTCAATGAAGAAAACTTAGGCCTAGATGAGCAGAACAATTCCTGCTACAAACATCATCCCCACTCCATCCCGTCCTCCTTCTTGCACAGCTCTCTGCACCCTGGGAGAGCAAGAGTTGCAGGGCCAGGCTAGTGCAGCCACCTCTCTCCTTGAGGAACGGGGGAAAAACAGGAAAGTCCCTGACAGGGAGAGCTTCCTGAGATCCATCTAACTGTAGGAATCATGTACCTCCTGGATGGATGTGGGCAGAGGTGAGGCAGGCACACAGCTGCTCAGTGTACCTTAAATGAGCACCGCTGCTGTGCCTCACCAGTGACATCCACTGCAGCACCTGCCTCCAATGTAACAGGCCTGAAAGCAGCCAAGTGACTCTATTTAAAACTAAAGAGGAAAGTACAAAACTTTGAAGTCAGAAGGCATATAATGAATTCAGCAAAACTTTATATTTCAAAGGCAGTTCTATTTGCAGAAGCCATCTGCTGAGAGAAGAGCTCGAACATGCACCTCTGACAGGAGTCAAAAGAGTTGAGGGAAACAGATCTCATTGAGGATGTTTCAGATCATCCATTCCCACAATATCTGAAATGTCACTTTGTAGTGGAGCAACTTCCATCTTTATATCAATTACAACATTTACATCCAGCTCCTGCAGTGTTGCTGGCATTTGAGGAGACTGTCCAGTCCAGTAGCTCCCATTTCTAATTAGATATGCCAATAAGACATCACTGCTTGTTCCTCCTAGCGGTAACTGTGGGCTCTCTGAAGCTTTACCTTAAGCTACTGTCTTACTTATCCCTCCAATGATCATTGACCTTCCTCTGTCCCCTTGCCAGCACTCCGCTTTTAAGCCACAAATCCAGAGACAGCTCCATCCAGAAGAACAAGGGGTAGTGTGATGTGCAGCCCTTTCTTTCACAGGGCAGGAGCACAACCCTTGAGTCAGGTCGTCTTCACAAGCAGCAAATGCAAACCCACCCTTGGAAAGAACCAGCAACAGAGACAGCTTTTCCCAGCACCTTCTTCCCAGAGCGTCCATCAGCCAAACTGTTCTGCAGCATGCTAGGGCTTATATTTTTTCTGCAGGCAAAAAACATTGTGTAAAGCTCAAAACAAGTCTGTTTAAGAATTCCCTCTGATGTCTCTGGTCTTTCATATGACCCATAAGAGCCTTTAAAATTCTGCCTGATAACTGGTTTCCTGAGAGCATAAGAGCCAGGCAAGACCATGCCAGCCTCAGATTCTACCAATATTTCTCCTGGCTTTAAACAGACACTCGGATAAGCCTGCAAGTCATCTGTGAAGCCCACCTATGTCTTAGACTTTGAAGATTATTCTCTTATTTACAAGTAAGCAGAGAAAAACAGAGGTTATTCCCCTGGGAAAAGGTTGAAAACTGAAAGTTTACATCAAGCCAACAGCTGGGGCAGCTGAAAAGAGCTTGGCCATGGCCACTGGTCCTAGCAGAACTTAGAACCATGTGAATGCTGATTGTCCACAGGCAGAATCTCCCCAAATCTCTCCCCAGATGCACTGCTGGCCTTTACAGACCTTGCAGGATCATCACTGTCTTTGACAGTGAACAGTGACCCTAATAGAGGCAAAAGTTACCATGGAGAATGGGAAGGGTATAAGCCAGCAGAGAGAGAGATAGTATGACTGTGTAAGCCCTATTTATTAGAAATAATCTTAAAAACAGTTTCCTCTTATTCCCAAAATCTTTACTTTCTTTTAGTGATCACTGGATGCCGTCTATTGCAGATGTATACAGTTCCCAGTGCTGTTGTGTTTCAGCTCATCAGAATATTGAGTGTATTTCACTTTAAGACATTCCTGTCAAGTAGCTATTTCTTCACTCGTGGGTTTGTTTAAGACATTATCAGCCTTTGCTCACCTGCACTCATATTTATGCCTGTGGGAAACAAGGCCCAGAGCCCTGCTGCAGCACGTCACAGAGCCCTTCTAGGAAAGGCTCTCTAAGATGTGGAGGAAGCAAAGTGTAATATGCATCCTTGACAGCCTTGAAACAGAAGCTTTTAGCCTCTGCAGCTTTGTCAGTCCAAGAGATTGACTATTTTTCTGTGCCTGTAGCTGTGGATGAAGGTGAGGGTAGAGATCCTCCACACTGTGACAGCAATTCAGAGGGGTGCTTCAGAGCCCCTGTGCCTCAGATGACACGCAACAGTCCAGTGCATATAACCAAGCAGCTGAAGTTAGGTTGCAACCACTGGCACACAGTCCCACTTCTGATCTTGCTATGACTCCAGGAGAGGAAAAAACCACACTGACACACTGCTGCTCTGCCTTCAGCTGGGCTCTGTCTGCATCCAGCTCTTCTTGGGTCAGTGCCTGCACAGCAAGAGGAGCAAGTCTTCCAAGTGAACTTTTCCCTATTCTCAAAATAGCTGCTGTTAAAGAAAAAGCAGATTCTTCTCAAGCAGTGGCAATTATTATAATAATAATAAAACCCCACAATAAACCCACTGGTATTCACATAAAGAAATTCCAACTGCAGCCTTCCATTAGTACTGCCTGAATTAGCATAGCATCCCAACAGGATTGCAGACCCTAACTGAGCCACATGACACATTCTCCAGCTGGCGTCTGTCAGGACAAACCCACACAGGTACAATCACCTCTAAAATGCTGAGACTCAGGTGCTTCTCACTGTCTCACAATCTCTATGTCCATCCTGCTGCAGGACCTCCCAGGAGCTGGTAGAAAACCTGCTGAATTGCTGCTGATGCCTATTGATAATTGCCCACAGAAGAGGCTGCTTAACACAGCATTATCCCAAGCCCTTTATCTTAAATTTTTGGACAGTAATTTCTTTCTTGTTGTTCTCAGTTTTTGGGGGGCTAATTTATTATCTGGACACCTTCTCTCAGCAGGTTACCTCCTTCCCATTTTGAGGCCAGCTGTTGTCTTCAGAGGCATTGGACAGCCAGATGGACTGAGCGATGTACTCACCTGTTCGACACTGCTCTGTCAGCACTGCTCTTGGTGAAGGGTAAGACAAGGATTTGGCAAACACCAGTGCCTGGTTTTTTCCACTTTTTCTTTTTAAAATTGCAACCCCACACATGTTATGGGTTTATTCCAAACTGAGCATTTTTTGTTTTTCCTTCTCAGAAAAAACCTGTGGCAGAGCAAGCTGACGCATAAATTATCATTCTGGCAATTAATGCATTACTGGGTTTTAATGCCTAGAGATGGGCACTGGAAATAGGTTCCTTTTGGTTCTCAAATTTTATATAGAAGGATGGGAGAGGGAACAGGAGCATAAAAACCTGAAACAATTTCTGAAGGTGTAAAACAGTGGCAAGCCCTAGTTCAATAGTCTGATTGCAGACCATGGCTGTAAGGGGCAGAGGACACTTTTCCCAGGGCAAAACTGCCTCACCATGGAGGCCAAAATGTTGGATTTGGAATCCGGAGTACTTTTTAAGCATATACATCGAGGAGTCAAGCAAGTAAAATCACAGCTGACAAATTATTTGTGTTCCAGCAATATACCACTGAAGTGCTAATACGTATCAGCTGTACCTACATGTCAGCTTTTTTGAAACAAAGGTAATTTCTTTTTTGCACCAAGAGAAGGAGAAGGTCAACAAAGACAAATTTAGTCCAGGCTCTGCACTGATAAGAGGTCTAGTGCAGGCTGTTCTTTCTGGCTTCAGAAAGTCAGAAAAACCAGGAGCTGGACTCTTCTTCAGCATAGCCTGACATTAAAATGGCATTCTTCAAAAAGTGTCTGCAATAAACCAGCATTTTATTACTGAGAAGGTGTGCTCCCAGAAAGGATCAAGGTCATATCTGCTGAATTTAATGACAGAAAATGAGCTTGTGACATATTACTTGTGCAGAGTTAACTTGGCCAAGAGATAATTAATGGAAGATGTGTAGTTGAGTCCCGTGTGCTGCTTTGAAAGTCTCAGGCTTTAATTGGTACCATTGGCTCTTGTAAAATAAACTGTGCTCCTGATCCAGCTCAGAAATCAAAATATGACATTAAAAAAAAAAAAAGAGAAAACAAAGTGTTTTACTTTTGGAACTGGCCTTCTGATAGTGTTTTAAAATTTAGAGTGTTTTAAATGGGTTTCTGGCTTCCAGAGCTGTTACTCTCCTCAAAGTGTTGTTATATATTCTCTGATTTCCCTGCTACAGCTCATACTTCATGTAGCTGGTGACTCTTGATGACGCATTTTGATGCACTCAGCACAACCACACACTAGTATGAACCAGAGCTCACCATATTTCTGGCTGTGGAGCTTGAGTAAACATGGACCTGTGCCCAGACAGAGCTGGCGGTGGCTGGAAAACCAATACTGAAAATCTAACAAGAACTGGCAAAAAATCTTCTCTGTTGAAAACATGGCACTGGAGCAAAGCTGTCATCTTTCAGTGTACTGAGGGCTTTCAGGCAGCCTAGTTTTGGTGTTGAGAGCAGGCACTACCCTTCCCAGTTCCCCGGCTGGTTCCCATTCTTCAGTCACTCAGGAGCTATTTCCACAAATCCTACTTGTGCACACAGATAAGGCAGAGCTGATAAGGAAGGAGAGGAGGGTCTGATAACAGAATGTCTCTGCTGCTGACTCCCTGTGTGGCCTCATCACACCACGGCTCAATTTATCTCTATAAAATGACTAACAGCACTTCCCTACCTCCCAGGGGAATTGGGAGGATAAAAACAGTGACAGCCACAAAGCACAAAGTTATTACAGGCATCCATCCAGAGCGACTGTCAGCTTCAGCACATAGGCTGCCCTCAGAGCTGGTGCCGAGAGCATTCCCAGCAGCTGCTCCATTGGATGGAGCATGTGTCATGCTTCTCTGGTATAGGTGCCCCTAGGCTCAGAGGGTTGAACCTCATACTAACATACTCATACTATATTCTGCCTCAGAGAAGGTAAACCTCTTTCATTTGGTTTCTTATTTTCTTCCAGGAGAAGACAGCAAAGGAAACCTCTGCCACCCTGGACGTGCTGGGGAAAACTAAGCATGGGATCACTCCCTGCCCTGTGACAGCCTCCTCCCCTGATGGGAGAAGCTGAAAAGCCATACTGAGAGCCATACTGGCAGCTTCTGCTCCTCCCTCCTCCACAAAAGCAACTAGGTGTGGAAAGACGCTGTCAAACCCTACAGCACATCAGTTCTTGCCACAACTGCTCCCTCACTTCTAACCACCCTGAAAGGAAGCACAGTGTAAACAGTCTAGTAAGATCTATTCCAGATGCCTGCTGTGGTACATTAGGAGATTAACAAATTAACTCTTAAAAGCCCTCTAATTTTAAGGAGAACTCTGTACTTAAGCTGAAAGAAGTTTTGCAGAGATCAGCAGAGTCCCCTGATGTTAGGGAACCAGGGAAACCTGTTAACAGCAGACTCTATGGATAATTGAGAAAATTATTCAATGCTACTTTTAAAGTACTTCGGATTCCAATATTACATGGGTTGGTAGTACTTTTCTCTTAATCTTTTCAAGTATACATTTGCAATGGTTTGTTTATTGCTAGGTTTTGCCTTGCAATCAGATAAACACAGGTTTTGCTCCAACTAAGCAGAGCAAGCCAAGTCAGACATGGCAAGAAAGACCATGGACAAATACGTCTACTTGATGCAACAAGTTGAGGGGGTTGGGCAGTGGTTTTGGACAATTGTATTACCTACAATCTGTCATTAAAGTACTACTTTGTTAAAGAAACGGGAGACAAAACAAGTAGCTCAAAACTGTACAAGGACCTGAGGTGGATACCAAAACGGCCCATGGGGCAGGGAGAGGCAGAAGCAAGGACATGATAGAGGTCAGCATGGTGCATGGGAGGGATAAACCTTCTGAAATATCCAGGACTGGCACCATGCCCAGTATAAACATCCTGGAGCCTGGCAGGCTTCTCCTAAAAACAAGTTTCCCAAGAGACACTACCTCAGTTGGACCGTCCTGCCACTGGGGCTGATTAAGGAGAGCAGCTGTGACCAGCCTCCTCCTCCTGCCTGTGACCAGCTGCATCTTCTAGGCAAAGAGGAGGAAGAGGCACGTGTTACACCTTTTGCACCACAATTGATTTGTTTCCATGTCTCCCACCATGCCGTGTACATACCCTGACTGAGCTCTGCAGAAATCAGCAGTGACAATAAATGCACTTTCACAGCCAGTTGCTCCCATGGCCCCTTCACTTGGCCAAATAGACAACATATATGTGTTTTTAATTATCAAGGAGCACTCACAAACAAATGCCATGAAAATCTGGCCCTGAAACTGTGCACAGGGCAAAAATTAGCCCCAGAGCAATTGGATGTTTAGGCATGTTTCCCACTTTTTCATCTATACATGCTAAGCAGCCAGAAAGCTGGTAGAACCAGAGAGCTGGGAACATCCCTGGTGGAGCAAAGATCTGGCTGCAAGGGGTCTGTAGTGGTTTCTCTGGAGGACCTTCTTCATGCTTCTGGGCAGGCAGTGCTGGAGAAAAAAGAGACACATCTAAGGCAGGGTAGGCTGTCAGGGAGCCACAGCAGGAGTGGCATGACATGGCTTGCAGACACCATAGTCCCAGCTTGCCCCAGAAACCCTGTTCTCAGCCTGGTGTGCATCTGCCCTCATTCCTGAGCAGCACCACATAAAGTGTCCATGTGGGACAACCACCTCAATTTAAAAACACAAAACCTAAACTAGTCAACAATTCAGGAAACCAGAGCTGCTGCTCTTCCTCAAGGTAGATTTCTTTTGAAGCCAACTATTCATATTTCCTCCCCAGTCTTGTCAACACGGTCCAGGCAAAAGCTGTTTGGGTAAAGTAGGCTGCTGTCCTGGTTTTGTCCTATTCCTTTCACCTCTACTTCACATGAGGATGATGCATATTCCATTTCACATAAGCCCAGAAGTACGCAAATGGTTATGTACGACCAGCTACATATATAATTGTCTTAGATGTAGGTCTATAAATGATTCATTAAGATCTGTATCAGCTGGTTATTTAATGTGTTCTACTAATTAAAACATTGTGATAAAGACAACTACAGCTCTCTGTAATTATGCCTCTGGACAATGCAATGCACTTCCAACTAGTATTTGAAATCCTGGGTGTAAGTTGACTCCTAAAGTAGGGTAGAAAAATATAGGTTAACTACTGCTCTTAATTGCCCTTCATTACTAAGATTATTGTAGAATTTCATTGTACAACTCCCTGAGACTCTTCTGTGTGGTGCACATTACAGTCACCGTTAGGTGACAGTGCTGTACACTGCATTATCCTTTTGTATACCTGAGAAGCTTGTAGGAAGGGAAAAAAAGGGGGGAAAATGACTATTTCAGCTGGAAAGAATGTGTCTGGCTTGGCTCATCTGGAAGGGAGTGGACCAAAGAAATGTTTGAGGAAATGCAGTATTTTACCCTACATGATCAAATTTGGCATTTCGTGCTCAAGCTAGAGATCCTGCAAGGCTCAGTGTAAGCTTCTCCTGAGTAAGGCCCACAGATCTGTTGTCACCATGTGCTGGATACAGCTTCCAAAAGGAAGAAACACAGTGACTCAGAAAGCACATTAGGCACTATTTTGTTGGTCAAAAAAGAAGTTTCACTAAGTTTATGTCAGCATAACTAAGCAGGTCTAACTCAAGTTTGTCTACAGTCTCATTCTCTTAAAATATGTTTGATGTTGAAGGGAGTATGTCTACATATGAAACAGGTAAGAACGTTAAAATATTTTTTGGGGATGGCTATCAATGCAATAAAACATCAGTAACAAGTGAGAAATGTTAAGTAAAAGAATCTTTTCCTAAGCAGCTTATGCTAAGAATATAAGTCTTGGCCACTACCAAAAGACTACATTAAGTGTCATCCTTCTAATTTTATTGGGAGCCTAGTATCACCACTAGGATAAACATTAAGATCAGTCACCTCAGTGGCTCTTCCACTGCCATTTCTGCTTGGTTAGACAAATGGGAGGTGACTGCCCCTGTGTCAACAGTTGCCATCTCCTGAGAGGATGCTCAGCTGGCTCCTGTCATTGTCAGTCCAGGGCATGTTACACCCAGGGGAATGACTCAGGTATAACTTGTTGGCTCTTGTTAGCCATAGAACATTGCCTAAACCCTGAAGTCTGCATCCCAGAGGAGCAGTGTGCTAATCTAATCTCTGGTTAGTTTCTATAAACACTAATTTGTGAAGACAAAACAAAAACTATGGAAGATGTATCACTCAAATGCCTTTTGGTCCCCAAAGGTGACCTGGTATAGTCCATACCACTATGGCCAGTACCATTAACTCACCAGTGAAGAAGCAGCAAGAAACAAACTCCGTGCTGACCCTACATGCTTTCTTTTCCTTGCAATCTTTTTCAGCTTCTCATATCCAGCCTCATTCACGTGGTACCACATCCACAAAAGCTACTGAAGGAAAGGGCTAGAAGGCAATAGGTAAAGAAAGTCTTTAAATATAACTTTGCTTTGGTTATCAAGGTTTTTACTGACTGACCTTGTGCCTATAATAGCATAGGACTAGTATGTAAAAACCTTGACTATATTGTAAAAAAAATCCTAACAAAGCCCACTTTCCTACAGATCTGTGTCTCAGACCACCTTACAGTGCCTTCTCCATTCACTTTTCTGTTACTCTCATGATACATTGGATGTAATTAGTCCTCAGTCACTGTTGTCTCATCTTTTCTTTGCCATGTGTTGATAAGTTTCAAGTTAAGCTCTTTAGTCATTTCTGATTGCACTGCTGATAGCAGCCTCTGGTGATTACTCAGGGGAGCACTCACAGTGCAACTTTCTACACTATGGGAGCATTTCACAGGGGTTGTCTCGCCAATGATCTTCTTTAATTAAAGTTCCTGATAGGAACTTAACTCTTGTTGAGACTCCTACCGATATTTTATTAAAAGTGATTCAGACTGGTCAGTCTCAAATAAAGAGGTGCAGACCAAGTGACTGCTAATGTCTCAAATTTCCCATGAGACAAGTTTACAAAAGGATAACTCTGTGTGTACCAGCTCCAGCCCACGATGGTTGTAACAATGCTAGCACATTGTAATAGCTTGTAGAGAAGGACTCTGGGCTTAAAAAGGAAAGAGATGAAGCTGAAGCTGTTCAAGAATTCCTCAGCAAGCATCAGCCTTGCTCCTGTCTTTGAAAGATGTCTCAGACAACTTTTCTCTTCCTTAGGAGCATCTTGCAGAGTGGTCCCACTGACCAGCAGTATTCCTAGCAAGGCAAATGAGGTAGTGGACAACACTCAAAGGGTTCACCTGTACACAACTCAGTGCCATTTTCCAACCTATTTGTATGGCCACCTTAGCAAACCATGACAGACAAGAAGCAGCTTCTATGGGGTGATAAAATCCAGTCAAGTTCACCCTGACCTGAAACTATAAGGTCAGTCAGAAACTGTAAGTACAGCCTATCCCTGTCAAGCATCACACTTGAGCAACATTGCAGAGCAGTAGGTGCCAGTGAGTGAAGGGAAGCACAGACCAGGCTCAGGCTTAGCTGCAGTCATAGGTGGAGCACAAACACAGACTGGCAGCACACAGATGGAGCACAAACAGGGTGTGCTGGCACCTGGAACAGCAGCAGGAACACCTAGAGCCTGAAAGGACAGGGAGGAGGACTGTCTGCCTGCTACCCCACAAGGGCCACTCACCAGCATGGACACACATGCAGTCCTGAGAGGGAAAAAGGGGGATCCTAACATCACTTACTAAGCTGAGGGCTCAGTGAGCAACTCACGGCTGCAAACAGCCTTGGTGCAACTCAAGACTTGCTGTGCTTTTCACCTTGCATATTCTCTGGCTGCAGCAGCACTGCTGGAAAAGCCTTAAATTCCCATTGCAAAACCATTCCATCGAATATCAGAGGCACTCAAACAGGGAAAATGCTGGTTCCCTCTTGTGCTGCAGCACTTACATGCAGCCTTTGGGTGACATCATCCCGGCATTCTCCTCCAAAAGCAGGTGGTTATAGACATTGACTGATGGTAGGAAATGAGTTATCATCTCCCCTGAAAAGATATGGAAACAGAACAGGATTACATGTTTTACCCCAAGGGCCATGAGAAGAAATGGGGTCTAATACAGAATTACAGTGAGGGTGCTCTAACGATAGGCTACAAGCTCTAGGTCTGTGTGCTGTCTAGCACAATGTGGCCATAATCCCGCTGAGGCCTCCAGGCAGCACTGCAATATGCATCATCATAATAATGAGTTTCTAATCCCAATCAAGTACCCAACCCAGTAGGCACCGCCTGACTCACAGAAAGGATTAGCTGACAGATGTAAACAATAGTTGTGGGAGTTGCTGTGTCCATTATGCAATCCTTTTATGCTGAGTTCACAGAAAGAGCTGAGAAAATTAGGAGCTTCTGCTGAGAACATAACTAACTAAGATTTTCAAATGTACATAATGGATAGTCTCATTCTTCAGTCCTAGGGATAACCCACTGATACCAGTGCACCCCATTTCTACCTCTTGAATCAACCAGATTAACAAGGAATAGAGACTCATGTTTATACCATGAGACAATAAAGACAAGGTACTTAAAATATGATCCTCTGAAGCACCATGCCTGCCTCTTCCCAGGTCCTACTTTCTTTCATCACAGAAGCTCCTCTGTCACAAGTTGGAACATGTGGGGAAAGCAAGGGGTGCATGGGAAAAAATAAACAGAAATTAGAGAAATTAACATTTCTATATGAGAATGAAAAAAAATAGAGATATAATAGATGTTTTGCTATTAAAATGTATGCTACTGGTCTAGAATTTAATTCCAGGAACAGATGAGAGACATCTAGGAGACAGCCCGAATTGCTTGAGTTACTGTACCACAAGAGGAGCTCGTCTGAGGATAGACAGCTCTACTGCAGACCACACTGAGAGACCACACTTAGCTTGGCTTCATCATTCACCTCACAAGGGTGCTGCTTAAACCCTCCCCCAGTTCAAGTTAGAGTGAAGGTGTATTAAAAAGGGACAGTCTTCAGGTCTCACTTTTAGATAATTATGAAGGAAACAAAAAAAAAAGGTTTTTATTAATTTCTCTCAGTATTCAGCTTTTGTAATTTATGATGTTTTCATCTTTCTAATTTTGCCATCTTTTCTATAAGAAAAACAAGATATATAATAATAAATCAGACCTAACACTTACCGTTCCAGATTTTTTGGTTGACGAGACAAAACAAACTCTTAGAAACAAGGGTTGCTGCTAACCTTGTCTGCAGGCATAAAGAAAAACAAGGGGAATTATGTGTGCTAATTTTGTTATCTTTCTAAGGTTTGTGATCTCAAAAATCCTCAGGGGTTTTTTAAGATGCTCCCTCTCTGTCAGTTCCAAGTAGGAAACATGCTCAATGTGCATTCTCAGTTGAACAGCAATTAACAGTGAAAGAACAATTGTGATAAATGATGAACAATAATAAAACAATGAAAGGAGCAGTAGTTGCTGCCTCTCCATTTGTCTTTTATGCACCATCACAGCTTACTCCTTTTTTTGACCAAGCAGGATAAATACTCCAGCACAACTGAGGGCATAGCACTTGGGCTATGGACTTCAGCAGCAGCAGGACAGGAGCAAAGAAGAACTAAGTGAAAGGATTTCAGTATGATCTGGGGTCTGTCAAAGAGCCCTTTAAGCTTTGCATGCTGGGTGATGCTGGAGTCACAGCAGCAATGAGCACTTTGTTGGTCACATAGCTGTGGTCATGCCTGTTGGATTTGTGTGGGGGTTGCTGTCCTCAGCATCCTCACCAGCCTCTGATCCATGCAGCAGCCCATGAACAACACAGCTGATACTAAACTCAAACATGCACTGGCAAGGCACAGGGGAAAGTGCCTCACCACTCCACAGAATGGACCAGTGTAACTGTAGCTAATGGAATTAGGTATTGAACTAATGTAAACGTTGCTTACTATTACAACACACTGAAGTTAATATGGCTTCGGGGGGAAAGATTCAATTTACTCTTCTCTTTGTGCTCAAATTTTCACTTTTCTCATATGCTCACGTGGTCACAAGACAAGCTTTACATAGCTGTCTGTTTTGGTAGGTTTCAAACCACAGGTTTTTGTAAGAGAGGTGTAACAAGCCAGAAACTGCTGTTTAAAACAAGTACTTTTGCAGAACAGAAAAAAAAAGCTGCAGAAGCGTGAGCTCAAGTAGCTGTTGCTGCATTGAGCTGTTGGCCCTGCTTGACCCAAGTCAAAGGTCGCTCTCAGCCAGTCCAGTACAAAGCCTCACACTGGCACCATGCTAGGCTCAAACACACAAGGGTTGCTGAGAACACCGAAAGAAAGGACAGGGTTTGCTCATAAAGGTCTGGAAATAATATGCCTAAAATAACATAAAGAGTATTAAAATATGCCTAAAGAGTAATCAAGTGTGCTGTAAGCATCTATCAGACCTGCAGACCATTTTCATATCTGTAACACCAAGAGAATAATAAAGGAATTTTGTCTTTAAACTGTGAGGTTTAGTAAATATTTCCTTTGCTTCATACTGAACAATAACAATGATTTAGTCACATATGAAAGAAGAGAGGTTGCTCCTTACATGTAGTGCTGCCCCAACACAATGGGTACTTTGACCACACCTCTGTACACTAGAGCATCCTGCAATTCATTTGTTTTCCACAGAATGAAGTTGAAGGTTGTAACCTACTCTGCAGTTTATTATTCCCTTTGCCCTTTTCCTCTCCCTGTATCTTATTTTTAGTAATAATATAGTAATAATATAGATTATTTTTGCCATTGCTAGAATATCTTTATAATGCAGCAAACTGAGATCCATCCATACATGTTTGGTAAAGCAGAAAAAACCTTTAGAAACAAAGCAGGGCTCAGTGGTGGGAAAAGGGGAATATTTAGCTCTGATCACAAGGCTGCAGAAAGTCAAAGAATTTGAAACAAGACTCCAAAAAATGGTCCTTGAGCAATGCACAAGAACAAGACAAATCCCAAACTTTGCCAATTCACCACATGAGGAAATTCCTTCCTATCCCAAACATAGTCAGAGCTTCAGCAGCATGTCTGGGAGCAAATATAATTAGGGCTGATACAGCTTGTTTTTATCCAGGCATGACATTGGCACTGAAAAGATGATACTGGGTTTTGATCTCACCTTTCAACAATTACACAAGGAATCTCCCACAGCAAAAAATTTCAAGTAGTGATTAACCTTCTAGGGCAAAAGCCAGACTTTCCATGTGTTTGATCTAAATTCAGTTATTTTTTAATTTCCAGGAGTGGCTTTTTTTCTTCCTGTCACTACTTAGTTCACATATATTCAGGACCCTGTGTGGGTCCTGAAGATCTCCTGAAGACATGTCAAATTCTAAATAGGGTTCTGAGGTTCAATGGGGGTGAATGTATTTAAATTGTGAAAACATGTTTCTGTAAGTGGCAGCACAGCTATGAAGAAATCCTCAATATGAAGTAATTTCATACAAGGAATGTCTTGCGGTTCTCAGAGGAGTCAGGTTGCTCTTTTAATTTCCATTCTTGGGGTGGTAGTGGCTGCTCCCTGGCAGGGAGAGCAGTGTGGGCCTGTTACCAGATGGGCCTCCTGGGGAGTCACTGGGCTTTCAAGGAGTGCAGCTGGAGTTGAGGATATTCAGGCACTACAAAGGATCTGGCCTTTCAAATGCTTTTCGCTGTTGCAGGCCAAAGTAATAAAAAAATCAGGGGGTATCTTGTTTATATATTGATGTTTCCCATGTCCAGGCACTTTATGATACTTACAATGGTCATATAAACTGCTCCTAATCTGATTTGGCAAGCTGGTCCAATGATTCCTGCTTCGGATTAAAAGTGTTTCCACACTTGCTGAGTGAAGGCTTAACGCCAGTTAAGCCCTTGCACTGAAGTGACGAACAGCAGACCCAAGAGATCATTTATAGATTCCAAAACTGATTGTTTAGTGGTACTTGGCAGAAATCACTTTCGCTGGCAGCAGCCATCTGCTGCCTACCTCTCTGGATCCACCTCAGAAGACAGATAGCAACTTTCTGGAAGCACTGGTTGCCCCAAGAGCGTAGGAGCAGCAAGCTGGGTCAGAAATTCAGTCTCCATAGTCATGAGGTGAAAAATTGGGCACAGTTCTACTGAAATAAGCAAAAACAAAAGAAGCAGCATTCTTCAGTCTTTTTGCAATTCATCATGTAACCTGGCAGCACTGTTCTGTGTAGCAAAACTTCTCCCAAACCAAAGCTGCACTAAGGTATAGCTGAAGTGAGACAGTTCCAAATAGCATTTTGAGGTAAAAAGCTACAGACACTGCAATAATCCAAAATCTAAGTGTTAGATGTTCAGCATGAAAAGTGCACTGAGAAATAACACAAACCAGACTGAACACTGAAATAAATCATTACTGCCGTCAAAATACCTTGCCGCTGTTTTAAGGTGGTTCGGTATCATGAACATGAAACTAATCTAAAACTTTGGGCAGGTACGTGTGATCAGAGCTACAGTTGAATTATTTTACAAAAATTTAAGGTTTAAAGATGTAAACATAAATAAATAAATGCAGATCCTGAACATTAGCTAGTAGATCAAAGCAACATTACCCTACAATATATTTGTAATATACTTTGACAAGGTTCTTCTCCCTTCCCTTGTTCCATTACCTGAGCTAAACTGGACTCTGACTAAGTCCTTAGGGAATGAGGAAAAGGGACGTGTGAAAGGGCAAATCTGCTTTCCAACATATTTTATTCCATTCTTGATGCCAAATATCAGTTCAGAAATACATAAGTATCTGATCCCTCATCATATTCACTATCTAAACAACAGTTTGAGTGGAAAGAAGAGAGCAGAATGGAGCCTCTGCCTCTTACATGAGGAGCAACTCCCCTTTATGGAGTTGTCTGGAAGCTGGTAGGAAAGAGATGCCCATGGAAAAACACATCCTCTGGGGATGGCACTAGTGCCATGGCCAGCAGCAGCATGGAGAGAGGAAGGAGAGGGGAACATCAATTTCTGAATTGCAAGAGTGCAAGTAATTGCAAGTGCTGCCTCTTAAGTTCTCAAGTGCATCCTGCACCAGCAGCTCCTTAAAACCAGACAAACTGAAAGAGCCACAGCTCCCTTGCTCTTTCTGCTGCTCTGCCTTCTTGCCAAACTCCCATATATGCTGAGCTTCTGCATTTGTTTCTGCATTTGATGTCTTTGCTCATCATCAGACTTGCAGGAGATGGGAGCAAGAGGGAACTTGATGGCAAAAAAAGCTGATCATGGCTGTACCAACATGGTCAACATGGGTGATGCTGAATCTGCTTGTTGCATACTCATTTAGCCTCCTATGAGACCTCTGTGTCACATTTAGGACATTGTCCTATTTCAGCTTAACTTCCTTGTTTTCCTTGTGCAGACTATGGATTTTAAGATCTGGGAATACTGCAAGTAGTACCCAAGATCTTTCTGCATCACTGGAGTTCAGACATAGGAGAAATCCTTTCCAAGCTATGGATTCTTCCAATCTTTTTCACTCTTCAGAGAGGAATACATACAGAGCTGAATGTTTTATTATATGCCAAAAGAAAGTACATTAGATACTTAGTCTGTGCTCTAGGATTCATGAATTTACCCCCATGCCATCCTTTGGAGCCAGCCTGCCTTGTTCCTTCCAAGGCTATGAGCAGCAGTCAGGTCCTGTATGGAATCCTGGTCTCTTGCACATCTTTTCTGCCTGGGCTTATTGGATCCAGGAACTTCAGCCTCCCCAAGGTGCAGAGTCCTTAGATGTTAATTTTGAGTTTAACCATCTGGGAAACAAGCAGGGAGATTTGCAAGGACTTTTAAAAGCCTCTTCCTAAAAACAAAACCAAGTTGCTTAGAAATTACAAAAAGGAGGTGTGCAGTCATGGAAAAGCAGAACACTGAGCACATCTTCCTCCCACCAGGTACCCATGCTGCCATCAGGTCCCTGATATTTGCAGGAAACCCAGGGGTTCCAAGTCTCCTACTTCTGCCTCTTAGTCCAGAGGGTCCCTGTTCCTTGGTGGAAGCCTTTTCTCTCCAAACCAGCTAGCCTGTGGCACTTCTGCCCATTGCCTCTCTCTTAGGATTTTCCACGTGCCAGTCCTCAAGTGGAAACACTGACAGAGCTATTTTGAGTCAATGATTACCCGTAGCTGCCAGGGATTTGGTCAAGGTGGGTGTGCCTTGATGGGGTGGGCCTTGCTTCAGTGTCTGAGACTGAGCTGGTTTCCTGGTGCCAAAACCCTCACAGTATTCTCCAGAACAGAAATGAATTCATGAGCTGCCACTATGTTCTCAAAACCCTTGCTGTCTTTCCAACTTAGGTAATGGAAAATGGAGTTGTTCTCAGAATATGCCTTTCCTACACAGGGTAGGCAGTGTAGAAACTGTACCTTACTGGTTTGGGAATTAAAACACATTCTCTTCTTAGTTGAACCCTACCAGTTTTCTACATATAATGCGTGAGAGCAGTTTTTGATCAAAGATGCATTCCCAGTAAATCCCCCCCCCATACTTTCTGTGGATACCCAGGGTGGTATGAATCCTTAGTGTGTGTGCACTATAAATACAAAACAGTGGAAAAAAACCTGTGAAGGAAAAGTTAGTACTTAGTTTATATTTAGAGCTAGTATTTCATGTAAGCTGTGATGTTACAAAGTCAAGTGTGTGTAGTTTTATGAAAACATTTCTCCTTGCCCCTTTGTACATAGCTTGACAGAAGCAAGAGAAAGTCTCTGACAGATGCTGATGAAACAAGCTATCTGGTTACAGAGCTGAAATATTTGGAAAGGACACAAGTGAGACAGAATTTATTGCCTTTGTGAAAAGGGGATTTAATTTCTAAATTATCCACACGTGGCAATGAACAACCTTGTCTCTGCCCTCTGGTGACAGCCTGCAGGCACTGTGCAATTATGATTAAAGCCTTTTATTGTTTTTGTCCCAGATTAGATTAAGTTGGTATTTAAAGATACAATTTTCTAATTGTGTTGTCACGTCAGAACAGAGACATGGTTGTCTGTGCACTTTTACTGAGGAACAAGAAAGAAATCTGAATGCTTTGAGGTAAACATGGCTAGAAACACTCCTAATTTCCAGGAAGAGCAGAAGTAATTACAATTCTTCTAGGTTATTATTAATTCTTAGTGTTCAGTTTAACTGGAAAAACAATTTTGAATGAGTTCACACAGCTACTAAAGACAAGGCAGGGAAGAAAAGGCCACTGCTCTGTGCTTCTGGTGCTGCTTTCACCAGAGATCCTCTCCCTTCCTAGCCACAGCAAGGTCAGCATCCCTGCTCTCAAAATCATGCCACCTTTGAGGTAAAAATAAATCATAATGACTTACACTAACCTGGGGAAAAATCATACTGCTTATTAGCTGTATTCCAGTATTCCAAAGCCAATGGGTTTGAGTGTGAGACAGACCTAAGAAATGCTGTCAGAACAGGGAAAAGATGAGAAGGAATTATGCATGAGTATTTCTAGATATCTAACATTTCCTACTTTTAAGAAAAAGGACCAAAGTTGACAAGGACAAAGTTGACAGCTAATTGTCCAAACAATTTCAGAGATAAGGGTATGAAGGAAAGAAGAGACAAATCAGTAAGGAAGTTGAGACAAGGCAAGGCATACGAGTTTGAAACAACAAGTGCAAAGGAAATATTTTTATGAGTCCTGTTTAAATCCCTCTTCCTATTCCAAAAAGGAGCAAATGGATGGCTTGAGGATTTCTCTAGCATACCATGTGCCAAGTAAGGTCCAAGGGATTCTGAATTCTGTCTTACAGCATTTACACCCACTTACTGTGGGGATTTTGTACAGGAGGAAGACTTATGATTTGTTTCACAAGTTGTGGACAATGAGCTCCCTGATTTTTTTTCCTGTGTGGAAACAGAAAGTTGCCTAAGAATTGAAAATAACACCTTGGTGCTGTGAAAGCACATGAAAGAGTGGCAGTCATGTTTCAGTACATGTTTATCAAAGTGAATGAGACCTCTGCCTGCAGTCACAATGGTGCCACGTAACAAAGCCAGCTTATGCTCATTCAGCAACAAGAGACCAGAGCAGCTATAGGCTTGCTGCATATGGAACCAGAGGCACCAAAGAGCCTTACATCAAAACAGCTTTGGACAAGATTAGAGGTTTGGTCTGGCTTGCATGTGCTGTTGCTTTCAATCTTTTGGGATTGACTGTGATGCTTCCTACACCCAATACTTCCACCCCCCAAATCGTGCCAAAAGGGCATTATGGCAAGATATCAAACCTAGTGTGTCATGGGCAGCACCTACACAACCAGCTGGACTCACTGCCTGCTCACCCAGCCTGCGCAGCCACACTGCAGTGTCACTGCCCAGATGACATCACGCTCAGGGATTAACTTCAGCTGTACTGACAGAAAAGTAAGCAAAAGTGTGGAGCTGGCCTGGATGGATACCAGTGCCTTCTGCAGCACAGCCCCTCCAGAACCCGATTATTTCTAATTATACTGCCTGGCAGATGTGCAGTGTTTTTGGCAGAGTTTGGCGCAGTGTTTTATATTGCTTCAGATCGGGAAAAACAAGTGCCACCAGCTGAGCAGCCACCGAGGCATGTCCATCAGCAAAAGCAATGCTCTCCGATTAGCAAATAAGCCCCAAACTTTCTACCAGGAAGATGCTGAGCAAGAGCCCCTGTGCCTGCCCCCATTGGCTGAGCCACAGCGAGGTGGCGCAGTGCGGGAGGGCAGCTCTAGCAGAGATGCTGGGCTGGGACCAAGGACATCTCTGCTGCTTCCCCTGCCTGCACTACCATGCTCACCAGTCCTATGATGGGCCCTTCCTTACCCCCAGCACCCTTCACCTTTTATATCTGTGGGAGGAGATCCTCAAGGCAGACAGTGCCTTTGAGTGCTTCCAAGCAAACCTGTCTGATAGTGCCTTCAAGGAAACCCAATTTCAAATAGAGCTCCCATGTACTGTTACACAACCTATTATGATTTACCCAACTTAAAGTGATGCAGAAAAAGACCCTAACACCCATCTTAAAGAGACAAATGGGTTTCAGGTCCTATCCTGCAGCTTATAGTCTAGACAGACCTGAGTGACCTGCATTTGCAGGAGCAGAGCATGTTTACTTATTTTTAAAATATAAAGAACAAACATTTTGTGGACTATTTCAATGTCATGTTTCAATCTCTGATTTGGAAAGTGGGTTTGTGCCATTTTAAAATATAAAATACTTGAGTTGTTTATGAGATGTTGAGAGTCATATAACATGCAGAAAATCTATCAAGTCCCCATAGAAATTTGGATAAGTGTGGCTCTACAGCTTTTTTTAAAAGGCACTTGAGAACAAGACTTCATAACAAGCATTGCTGAGAATCTGCAACTGTCACAAAAGGGAGTGAAAGTACATGTACTATCTTAGAAGGGTCTCTCTAACACACTTAAGAAATGAAGTCACAACAGCCTCTTCAGGGTAATATCTCTGAAAAATCTAACTGGAGAGATGTATTTCATACACAGGCAGAACATTCAGTTTCTCTCCCCTTCCTGGGCTCTGGAAACACTTTCTTTAGACCTGTCTGGGAATTTTCCTTCTACTTCTTCAGCTTTTATCTGATGACCTTCTGCTCACATCCAGTCTTATTCACGTGGTTGGCCACCCTGAGGTTGGCCACCCTGAGCTCTAACTGGGCCTCTAATTATTTTTAACAATCTAGCAAAAAGATCTGAGAGAAAAAAAAAAGTTACTTATGAATAAGAACACCAAGAGACTTACCACACTTAAGAATATTAATGTCATGGCTCTAATGCATTTGTCCTAATAATCATAAGCATCCTAGTAATGATTCCTCTTCCTCCTTCTCCCCATCCTCATTTTAAAAGCAGTGAAATTAATAGAGCCTGTGGTTCCACAAATGTACATTTTCTGTTTCCCAACAATCCTCACCATCCCAGCAATAATCAGTTCCCACCCTCTGCTTCCACTGCCATATGGATGGGCAAGATGCTGGATCAGCATCAGGTAGACTGAGCTATGAGCATGGACCCTCCTAGTGAAACCCTGGCTGGGCTCAACTTCTTGATTTAATGAGCCTCTTCATAAATCTACTGAGAACACATAATTAATTTTGAGATGCCTGGAATTTCTCTCAAACTCTGATGGATTTGGCCAGTGGGATCAAAATTTAATGGTAGTGTCAAACAGCTAAGTGCGCCCACATCCCTTCATCTCCTTCTACTACCCCTGCTCACACAGTGGTCACACTGCTCCTGCAACAACTCTTTCTGGGAGGCAAGGAGGACTTGGGGCAAGCTGTGGGCAGGGTAGCAGTGGCAGTCTTCCTTGGGGTGCTATTCCCACTCGGTATGCCTTTCCCTCTCAGGCTCTGTGAGGCTCACAGCCCATTTTTGAGTCTCCTGACTTAATTGGGTGTGCTCCAGGTGGCAGACACCTGCACAAACCCCAGCTAACTACACTGCACAAATAAATGCTTCATCCAGAGAAAATAAAGGAAGAAGGAATTATCTCATCATCCTTCCCAGCTATATTAACAGGGTATTTTACAAACACAGCATCCCTGGAAATGCCCCCAAGCTTCAGGGCAATAAAATAACCTGTGTATGACCTGGAGGCTACACAGCTGCTGACAGGAAGCACCAGGCAGCACCTTGGATTGCTCCAAGCTTTTGAAGTGGAAAGCTGTCTTGTTCTGCTTCAGTTAGAGGACTTTCCTCCATGGGAAGAAAATCTCCCTCTTATCCAGGGTGAGAAGGGTCTATAAGAAGCTGGCCATGGAAGCAATCCTCCAGGATGGCCTCCACACTCCCTAGGCTGTCCGATTGATATCCCTGCACCTCAATATCTAAGAGACATGCCCTAGGGTTGTTCAGAGTTTACTCTACTCTTGAAAAAGCAAACCAAACTGCTCCTACTAGAGCACAAAGCTTCCAGCATTTGAGAAGCAATTCAGGAGAGAGCCCACCCCACAAGGCTGACTGGCTCCAGTACCAACCTGGTTTGTATCTGTCCTGGGGGAACAGGCCTCTTTCCCTGCCTTCTTCTCTAGCCACTGAACTTCCAAATGTCATAACACAGATATAAACATAAAAAGTCATCTGAACAACTATAGAGAAAGAGTTTTTGGAGGAGGAAGAACAGTACAGAAAAATGAAAATTCTCACATTTTTTTTGTCAGATAAAGAAATAAAACTTTGTTGTCTGAGAGGGAAGAAGAAAGGCGTAGTTTTAGACATTGCCAATTCCTGCCCAGGATGAAGTTAAGCACATAAAAATTCTTGAGGTATTTGGAAGAGCAAGCAAAAGCCTTACCTGAACATAAGGTTTGGAGGGCAAAATCATAGTGTGCACAATACAGGTCAGGGCTGAGTGCTCTCACCACTGGTCACTCAAGCAAATGGTTACCAAAACAGGCAAATATCTGCAAAGTGTTTCGGTGAATTGGCATCTTAGAGCAATGCAGGTTGCAGAGGGCAGATGAACTCTAGGCCACCCGAGCTCACTAGTGGACATGGTCCCCTCACCCCACGGTCTGCAAAGGGCTCCCAAGAGCCTCTACCTGTCCAGTCTCAGAATTAGAGCCCAAAAACTGCTGCACAAGCTGCCGCATCTGCCAGCTGCACTCAATAAGCTTGTCCAGGCACCTTGGGCTCCAAAGAGCTGCAAAGGCAGGAGACCAAGACTGCAGACCCATTAATGAGAGCTTCAGTCACCCAGGGATGCTCAGATGTCAGAGAGGCACCTGCACTCACATACTTGTTTCTGCAGAAATCTGCTTGAATGCAAAACCTGGCTGTTTTGTCCCCACAACAAGAAAAAATTTGAAGCGGTCACATCAGCTACAGAGAAGGCCTCTCAGAAAGCAACACCCATCCTAGCTGAACAAAGTCTCTCAGAAAGTCACCTGCCTGGGAAGGGCACGTACTGCATGTGACACATGTCAGAAACCTGGTTTTGCCAAAGAACAAGGACAGTGATTCTGGCATAAGCTCAGACATTTCTCCTTTCCAAGGGCACCTGCTTGGGAAGCAGGGCCTGATTGGTAACATAAGAGAGAGAAAATAGGAGCAGAAGTGAGGGAAAAAACCTCCAATAGTTGCAGTTACAAAGCATAAGTATGCAAACACACACTTTAATTATTTCATACCCTTACAATGGGAAAAGGCTATATTCAAAAAGATAACTTCCTTTTAAAAATTGAAGCATTATTTATTGTGGGTTTTTTTTCTGATTTCAAGGATGCTCTTTAGAGGTTCCAGGACTGTAAAAGAGTCTTTGACTTTTCTGTCTCTTCCTGTCTTTGCTTTCTACAGCTGGGAGAAAAATCTAAGGGCCTTAAATAAGTTTAAATATGAAAGTGAAAAAAATGGCTTTGAAATAAGCTGTGAAGGAATGTTCTGTATTTGAACTCCACAGAGAAAATTAAAATCAAGGGAAAATGTAGAGCTGAAACTGTAATACATCAAATTTTTACATGTATTTATATATATATATGCTTCAATCAGTGGACTCAATGTCTTACAGTTTTCAATGGGATTTTTGTTTGTGTAAAGATGGAAGAACAGAGCTTTGTTCCACCATGGCTCTGTGCTTTGTCTGCTATATCCAGTCCCCAAATTTTTACTCCAAACTGTGGTAGGACACCCATCTCTCAAAGCAGCTGAGCTCGTGTAAGATGAGAGTGTTCTCCTTTATGTGGCACCACCAATGTTGAAATCCCAGCTCTGCTGGAATCAGTGGCAAAACTGCTCTGAGGGAGTTTGTTTCCCAGTGCCAGGCACACACGGCCACCTTGCTGACTGCCCAGCACCCTGCCCCCCATGGGGCCCCTGCCTGTAAGATCAGTGCTTGTGCTCACAGGGACTATGCCTTGGTGGGTTTCCTCACCCAGGGATGAGACCGCTCTTGCCACAGCCTGAGCTGCCTTTGGGCTGGTTTCCATCACCTGTCAGCCACAGAACCAGGCTGGAGGCAGCAGGGCTGAAGCTGAGTGGACACAGTCAGACAGCATCCTCCAGTGATTGCTTTTTCCTCCTCACAACTTGCCTGCTGACAGTTGCATGAAGGTCTCTGTGGCAGGTTTGTCATCCACAACCACACCAAGGTGAGTCTTTCCTAGCAAAATCTGGTGAACACCAGCCCCCACCACCCACGTTCCCTGTCCTTCAGCACAAAGTGCAACATTCCACAGCACAGAAGCATTCCCCTGCAAACACCCCTAACTCAGCTACAAACAACAAACACACTCTACAGGTTTTCTAACATATTTATGTAGCCTGTTTCCTCAATCCACTGAGTTTTAAAATATGGCCCATCACTACAACATCTGAGCACAAGACTAGACATGGTGCATGCTGCAGTGCAGTGTTCTCCTTTGGGGTCAAGGAAAATAATTTATAGGCAACAAAAGATTGGACAAAAATTAAGGGAACAGATAATGTTTCCAAGTAACTGACAAGCAGAGGGAGGCATACCCTGCCACTTTTACTGTTGGGGTTTGCAGGAGCAATGAGGAGGATGGCTGGAGAGATTCTATTTTAAACAACAGTACTCACTAGCCAGGGAGAGGAGAAAATTATTGAAGCTTCAGTCAGCAACTCACTGCTTCCTCTGTTCCATGTGCAGGGCTCCAGGGGACACAGCAGCAACTGTGGCAGCACAAAATATTCTTTTTCTCCCTGTTTTCTCTGCAGAATCTCTACAGCCTCAAAGAAACCTCTCACCTCCATGCCATGGCTTTGCCTCCAGGAAGAAACACAGTACCCACCTGCAAGAACCATTGTGGACTCCTCTGCTCACCAGGACGGCGTGAATGTCAAGTGCCTAATTGTAGTATTTTTTCCTCTTTTGAAAGGCAATTCTTGTTCTACCTGAATTAAGTTTCAGAGAAAGTGAGGGACCAGCTTTCTGTCCTTGTCTGTATCTCCTCCAGTCATAGAAAGACCATGGCAGTACCTTTTGCTTTTGATTAAAAGAACCTTGGCTATCCATTAAAGGGCACTGACCCAGTTTTTGTCATCTCACCCCAATGGTAAAGCTCTCTTTTGGGAAGCAGCATCCCTCCGTGGAGCTATTACAGCACCTCTGCAGCCTTGCATCACCGGAGAGAATCATTCTCGAGAATAAAAGCTAAATGATGGAGTGAGACAGAGTGGGTGTCTGTGTACATAAACATTAGAATTTGTTTACTCATGCAAACAGCTCTCAGGGTGAGAGGAAAATAGCAGAAATATTTAGTTAAACATTTATCTCAGTTAAACATTTTATGCAGGATTTACATATGATGACATACACAGAGATGGTGTTTGCATGGCTGACACTATTGGCAGTGTTGGATTTTTTAGGGATGCTTTCCCAGAGCATTTTTTCTTGCCAGGAGAATTTTTAGTGAAATTGTGCAAGTGTAACAGATCTATCATTCATCTACAGAGCTGTGCAATTTTTTTTCCTTCCAAAGAACAGCTTGTTCCTGTATTTACAAGGTATTAATATAGGAGGTGACACTATATTATTCCTGACACTTGGATCCCGCTTCTTGGTTTCCCACATGGGTTCAGATCTCTGCTGACGTAACCCAGTGAGGTCAGCGCATAAAATTGGAGGGAAGTTAGCAGGTAAAAATCTTTTTCTTTAAACAATAAAAATGCTTCTTCTATGTACATATTCCCATAGAAAGGTAACCCCCAAAGCCAAGGACTCCCTTAGAGCACTTACTGCTGCTATTACAGCGCTGTGCTAAGGGTGCAGAATAGAAACATTAAATTAATCAGAAGATCTGAAAAAAACAAACTCCAATAAAGCTTGAATTTTACTTTTCTCAATTGAACTGAGATATAAATTAGATAAATAATGCAATTATCGAAACAGAGCAGAATCTGAATGGCACCTCATCTTTACTAACTTACAGTTTCTTTACATTAAGGTGTTCTGATAGGATATTTTGCCCAAACAGACCCCAGGATAGGATACTTCTCATCAGCTATGCAAGTCACCTGCATAACTGAACTTACAGCTCTGAACAACAGGGTCTGATTCTGCTGCAGCATAACCGACCTCTGGCCTCTCAAATTTATGACACAAGGATTCCATAAAAGCATTTGTGTGGTAAGTTTACTATGACAACATGAGACGCCTTTATATACCTTCTCATGCCTGAATCCTAAGGGTCCCCTTTTTCATTCTCATCCACAGGTAGAGGGAGAAGTTCTTACCTCTTTTCTTTCTGACAAGGACAACTGAAATGCAGCAGGGCTCTTGTGAGTCCAAGAGCTGCAGCTGTAAAAAGAAATGAACAAACAATTGAGTACACACATTGAAACCATGAGGTCATTGTGAGAAGTGCCATTTTTTCTGGGCCAACTGCAATTAATTGGAACATTGCTACTGCTTTCCAAGGCCAGCAGGACTGCCTTTTCCTGCCTGCTGGGCTCTGTGGCAGGTGAGTTTCAGTGGGATGAATTCCAATTTAATTAACAGAAAACAATTTTCTTAAAGAGAAAAAAAAAAAAAAGCCTAGACAACAAACTGTTCCTACAGTTCTCTCAAAATGCATATATACATAATATAGAAAATAAAAAGGTAATACAAACAAACTTGGCTTTCTTCCACTCCTAGGAGATGCTAGAAACCCATTTGATATTATGTTTTAGGATACCGTTTACACTAGCACTGGATACCACCTTGGTTGGAGGACACCATGATGGATGGATATTTTTTCTCTCATTGAAGAGCATCCATTTCCTCTCTTAGGCCACAAACATAAATATAGAAATAGATAATTCTGAATTGGTCTGTTTATGATTACTTATTTAATGGCTAACCACAGTGTCTCGAACTACTAATACATAATTTAAATGTCTCACAAATACAGCATTTGGTTTTCAATTCATTCTCTGTACATATTCAATAAAATGACCATGTGAAAATAACAAAGGAAGTGAGGCCTCAGTTATCAAGTCTGACAGGGTTCACAGTCCTTCTAAATGTGTCTAAGTCATTTTAGCTTGCATTTGAACATAATTATCATGACAGGCATGGCTTAAACTGAGCCAACAGAGCTTTAAAATAAACACTGAAAGCTGCTTGCTCAATGTTGATGCAAGGTCTGAGTCCCAATCTGGCAAACATCCCCATTTTCCTCAATAACCCCAGTCCTGGCATGGCCTGGCAGGCTGAGGATTCTTTGATAGCCATGGTGAGGGTCACCAGAAATGTCTGCAGGAAATAAACACCCAGCCTTGAAATTCAGCTTTTGTCATGCCTCCAGTTCTCCCAAAGCCGATCTGGATTTGGGGCCTATTTGCCCTCAGTACAGGGGTGAACGTTCCTGCCGTGCCCCACCCCTGGAGGAGCAAGACAATTTTTCAGGTTTTCTGCTGAAGTCCCACAGCCCCATCTGTGTAACCTGTTCTGCAGTTCCAGTACTTATGCTACTTTGCATGTGAAAACATTGCAGCACACATTTCACACTTACACTCATTTAGGCTTTACCAGGGGATCCATTTCATAGTGCAATTAAAAGCTACTCTAGCATGCAGCAGTTCAAGAAAGAATGTACCTTTAACATTCAGGTATACTGTATCGTGCTGCAGGAAGTCTGATCTTCAATGAAATCTAGTCTGCTTTGATTAATTAGTGATGACATTTTTCCATCGGAAAGAAAAAAATCCCAAAGACACTCTTCCTATTGATCTGAAAGACTCAAATAAATGAAACAGATTCAAAGTTTTGCCTATGTTTGTTAACTATTGATAAAATGTCAGTACTGAGCAGAGGTAGTCATATGCAAATGTAAGGATGGTGATAGAGAGAGTTTTAAACTGCATCTGGTTCAACTTCTTGGAAACATCATTTGATGTTGAACAGAAAACCTGTGTATACTGACAGTACAAGGTTTTGCATATCTTCTATAGGTATTGCAATGTATGTTAACTTTCAAGGAGTAGTGGAAATTGTGCAGGCACTTTAATGACAGAAAGACAAAGATTTGGGGTCAGATATTGAGCTGGGAAGAAAAGTAGTTTAAAAAGTACAGTTCATTAGTCTGGCCTCTATCATGTACAACTTTTTCAAACACATATTGGAGAAAATAATAATCAAGATGCAGAAAAAAAAAGGCCAAAAGACAATGTGATTTTAGGAAAGACAGGTCACATTAGACTAAACTTGTTTGGAGAGGTGCTTGTCTTGATCAGAGAAAAGTGGTAGATGTAATCTTTGGAGTTTGCTTACATTTGACTTAGATTCATTTATCTGTGGAGCTGGAGAAGACATGGGTTGTTTTTTGCTTGTGGTTTGGTGAGGTGTGTTTGTTTTTTTTTAAATTTAATGCCATTGCTCCAGTTCACTCCAACAGGAGTCTACTCCTCTTCGAATTTCAACAAATTTCCCTGAGTTTGTAGGTTGGGACTCTGAGCACTGATAAAGACAGAGGGTTTTCTTCAATCAGAAGCTGCCGTGGCTTCCCCTGTGGCTGACAGCAGAACCAGCAGGGTCTCAGCAGCAAATCGGGCTCAACATCACCCTGTACAAATCCGGGGAGCTGCTGGAAGATTTCCCTGGGCAAGAAGCAGAAGTCTGCTCCATTCGATCTGTGGGAGAAGTTTCAGAGTCAAGGTGAGAGGATTCTAATTAACCAGCAAGGATGCACTGGGAGGGCATTTCCAAGCAATGAATATTTGATTAGAAGAGCTGAAAGGCAAAGGCAATCTATAAGACTGATGAGTCACTGGCTGTCAGTCTATGCCTTCCTGTGCATCAATATTTCTACTGGAAGTTCACAAAATTAAAAATATTAATGGGTCAGATTTGGCCCCAGAAGTTTTGAAAAAATTGAGTTATTTCCACAAAACCATTGTATCTTTCCAGCTACATTTAGCTAGTGGCAAGTACTGCTGTTCTCCACTGGTTTTAGTCCCATTGCTTCTTCCCAAGTTTAAATTCCCCTCTCACACTGAATGGTCTGTATTTGAGAACGGCTCATTTAGTGTCCGTGAACATTTATAAAAATGACCTCCTAAAGAATGCCACTGCACACAATTCTCCCTAGCAGGACTACAAAAAGGAACAAGTCTTGTATGAGAGACATTAGATATTGTCAGAGGGAGAGCATGTCAAGATGAAGAATGACATCAATGAATCAAACTAGCCAGAAGCATAGCCCCTTCAAAGCTTTTTCCTTGCATTTCTATGTCAGGCTCATGCCTACTGCAACACATCAATGGTAGAAAGCAAAACAGAAAGCAGATTTAAATGTATAAAACTAGTCTGGTATATGAAAAGCAGTTAAACTTGACACTGCTCAGTTGAGATGTGAATACATTTCGCTTTTATTTACCCTTGACTATAGCATTGCATGGGACAAAGCTGAGGAAAAAATGCAGCAGTTTCCATTCACCAGAGATATCATTGGATAGGACAGGTATCCATTCCAATACCTGATAAGTTAAATGTCCAAAGATTATAATCTTTTGACACACCATGTTGTCTTTTATGTTGGATGATTTCAGCCTGCCATTTTACACCTAAGAAATTATTCTGGGTGGAGATGCCTGAGCATCCACAGGTCGCTCCTCAAATGACTGATACGAGAACTACCAGGCTGTGCTTTGGTTTTGTGGAGTTGGTAAGTCTGTTAAATCTAGTGATTTCCCACATGATCGTGGATAAGGATTTCAAATTAGATCTGTGTCTATGCCTATGCCAGGGCAGGTGGGAGAGGTGTGTTTCACACTCCTCACCACCCTGCAAATACAGTTACAACAAATGAGTTAATCCAGTGACATCAAAATCCATTAGCATTTTATATTGACTTTAGTACAGACAGGACCAGACTCTCTGTCACCCTACTGCCTATAACCTACCTTACAAAATAAAGAATTACAAAAGATTGACTAAATCAGTGATGAAACCCCTATGCCTCTGGAGGCTTGGGAACAAGCCTGTGGTGTGAAAAGCCAGCAGGATACCTTCTGCAGGAAAAACTAAGCAGAATTGCTTTTCCATCAGTAAGCTGAAGAAAAGCAGCAGCTACTAGACAGCCTCTCACAAGCTGAGTGTACAATTGAATCAATACTTTCAGTTTTACACTCTTACACAGGCAGTGAATGGAAAAGTTTCTATTCCAGTCATGATATCTCATGGCTCAACAACAAGTGCTGTTAAAAAAAATAGAAAAACAAAAAAAAAACCAAAAAAACCACCAAAAAAACCCAAAAAAAAGCCCACCAAAAAACCAGAGGCATTTAAAAATTCATTGGCTGACAGGGAGTACCTTGCCTTTGTGTAGGAAATGTTTCTACTAAAGAGATTTTAGCAAAATTAATTAGTTCATCAGAAAGCTTTACAAGCTACATTCACTGAGATAGCAATTTTCATGAAGCAGTCTCTTGAAATAGCTAGCTAAACTCTACAAAGAAAAATCACTTGCTAGGTATATCCCCACAGATTAAATACACTTGGCAGAAGGAGAAGCACTTAAAAAATTCAAATCAGTCTTCTTGCGAGCAGTGAATGAAGCAAAGTCCTCCCAAGCCACATCCTGAACTTTAAACATGTGCAGAAGCACTGTTTAGGGCACTGAGAAGCAAGTCTGCCCTTTGAGCAGTTCAAGCTTTTAGAGAACGGGCTGTCCAGTGGCAGCAGGGCTTGCCCTCCGGAGACAGGTAACCTGTACCTTGACAGCACTGCTGGCTCAATGCAGGGTAGAGGAGGCTGTGGCACCCTTAGGCTGCTGCAGACTGCAGGAGACAATGTGGGACTCAGCTTACAGCCAGCTCAGTGCCACTGAGCAAAAAACAAGGGATTTTTGTATCATTTATCCTATATTAGGTACAATTCAGACTGGTGGTAAATTGTATAGTTGCATGTCTGTTAATGACTGAGGGGTTACAGCAGCAACCCAGCAGTGCCCTTAAACCCATGCTTAGATTTGTCTATCTTACGCGTTCTGCTGCACCCCACATGCTTTTCTACAAACCCCTCTGCCAGGTGAATGAAATTCTGCTAAGAACACTGCATTCAGAAGCATGGTTTAGACTGGACTGCTCTTCCTCTGAGCTCTCAGAGAGAAGGACCAGGTACAGCCACTCCATAGTAGATGAGAGTATAGCAGAAAGTAAACACTATGCACAAGAGCACCATCTTCAATGAGTGTGACAAAGGGGACATATTGGGGCCCTGTATGGCAGCACTGCATGATGTCCTATGGCTTTACAAGGTGTAAATATGCTTACCTTTTCTTATTTTGGCAAGCACATCCCATTTTCAAAATTAACATTCAGTGAAAGCCTTTTACAGTAGCTATGTAATTTTTGAGGATGTAGTCTGAGGACTCCATCATTTTTGAAAACTGAACTCAATTGCTCTTGAATATGTGAATGTAGAAAACTGGGCAAAGGCCCCTGAGATGTAGGTTAGTGCCTTATGTGGGCACAAGCACAGGGATCTTGCTTCAATTCAGAAAAGTGCTGCCATTCTGAAGGTGAACCTTTGCAGTTTAAAGCATGTCTGGTTTGTCTACAAAGAGCAAAATGTGTAATTCTTTAATGCCTGAAACTGTCTGCAGAGTAGTCAGCAGACCCTAGTGTTTCACAGCAGCTGACAGCTCATCTCAGGGAGCAAGCAACTTCAATGCTTGACTTATTTCCAAGGAAAAAAAAAAACTTGTTTTATAAAACACTGATTAAAAGCAGACTTGGACTCCTAAACTAACTCATCCCAAATATCAGGAAAAAACTCAAGTGCCATAGATTGAAAACTCTGACAAAGCTGCTGCAGACCAAAGCAAAGGCAAATGAGCATCAGTATTTCAGTGACTGGCTTTCTTGCATGGGGAGCAGCAGTAAAACATCTGCCTTATACAGTGCTGTACTGCATAACATGGAAATACTTTCAGCACAAACGTCCAGTGATTTGGTGATTTGTACAGTGTGGGTACTTACACACTGCAGTAAAATAAATACTGAGCAGCAAAAAGGGAAATCCGATGGCTTTTTTTATATTGCCCCTCTTCTGTGTACATATTCTTCCCTTTGGAATGTGCTGCCCCTGGTCAGGACTGGCCTGGAGAGCCCATGTTACATGACATACATTTCCCTGGTGAAGTCCATGGGCAAGACACGAGGTCATTTCACAGCACCTACCTCAGGTTCATGTGTGACCATGTCTTCTCTTGGATTGTTTGTCTGTGACACTTGTGAGCTAGATGTGCTCTGAACTTCCAGGAGAGGTCTTCATCTTGTCATTTTGGCAGGGGGGAAGGTAGCCCTCTACACTCCCCACCTTTCTTCCTTTCTTGTGCAGGAGCTGCAACTTCCTGACGGAGCCTTTGCAGCCACCATGCACATCAGCTTTGCAGCTGGTCCCACATTCCCACAAGAACAGCTTTGACACACTTGGGAGCCCCAAGAAAAGGATTTGTGTGGAAGCTCCTCAAAGACAAGACACCAGAAGCCATGCTAGTCATAGCAGGCAGAAAGTAGCTCCCTGAGCTGCCGTGTATTCAGAAGAGCTGTAAATCCTCCAAATTCCACAGTGATATTAGGAAGGGCTGAAATCTATGGAGTGACCCCAAGTATTTGCTTTACTTCGAGGTCCCGTGGAACCATCCTACCATATTAACTCTATCTAGATGGTATCCCCTGGCTGTCCCCAAACATGGCAGATTTCCTCAGGTGAGTTGGTATGTGGCCAGAAATACATTTCTTTCGTGCTGAAAACCACCACATGCCAGGTGCCATCACTTCTGCCACGCATGTGGCTCACCCTGTGGCAGAGCACAAGTACATTTAACACCAGCCATGATGATTCAACCCTTAGCTAAGGCATGTGGGCAAGTGCTTCTGCAGCAGCTGCTCCTGGTACTACTTACTGCTCCTCCCTTAAGGACCAGGGCCTCTCCATGCCCAATGCCTTGGTTTGTGTTACCACCAGCAGTACAAACAAGGTGTCCCAGAAGACCAGGGATGCTGGGCAGCCTGAAGCCAGAGCACACAATTTTCAGTTTGCCTGCCACCACCTTACACTTCTGGGGAAGATTTTTTTCAATGCACCCCAGAGCCTCACACTGAAACAGAAAAGAGAAAAACAAGACCCACAGTTTTACAGCTACCACGAAGAGAAGGCATTTTGTGCCCTGACTCAAGGAGATGGAAGAAGAAAGGGAGAACAGTAGATAGGATTCAGTGCTGGATAGTGGATCAGCTAATGGAGGGAAAACAATTTTCTGAGTAAGAAGACTAAGATGATTATAGGACTTGGAGTGTGCAAGGGAGGGTGATAACTAGAGGACAGCGGGATGGAAGAGGAGAAAGAGGGTAGTAACCAGGACAGAGATCTGAAGATTTGGACAAAATCTTTTAATTACAGAGCAGAGAGAAAATGCAACACAGAGCTGCGCCAGAAGAAACCATAAGCTCAGGAAACAGAGGCAGAAATTCTCACAGGATTGGCTGGCATTCCTTGTGTACTGCTGCTACCATGCAGACGTGATCCACAAACCTGTCATAAGGCAAGGTCTGCCCCAAGATCAAGTGCTGCTCCAAGGGGAACAGCAAGCTTTCTGTGGCTATGCCTCAATAACACTTTCTCCACATCTTGACATTTCTGCCTTTGCTGCAGCACAAAAGAGTTGCTCATCCTCCAGCCCTCCAGGGCAGAAAAGACAGGAGAAGAACTAACATTTCCCTCCAAGGCGGGAAGGAATAGGCCCTGTGCTAGTGGATACTGGTGTTATGACCATGGCCAGGCAGAAACCTCTCAGCGCAGCGTGGTGGGTTGTGGAGGAGTCTGGGAGAAGAGATGAGCCTGGTTCTGGTGTGGGGCCCTGGGCAGAAGGGTGCTCTGGAGAGTCAGCTGCACCCTCCAGCAACGAGGCGCCAAACAACCACTGCTGCTCCCTCCAGATGCTGAGGGGGGAAAAAGCCTTTGAGAAGAGAGTTAATTATAGGGATTGCATTTCATTTCCTACAATTAAGGGAACACATCTGTAGAGATTTCAATTAATGTAGATCGTATGGGGAGTTTCAGTTTGGCTGGAGGGTTTTACTGGATGTACTCTGTCTCCTTGGTATTTTCTGTAGTTGTGCAGTCATTAGCTTTGGCCATTAAAGACAGGGAGACGGTAATAAATGAGGAATGGACAACACAATGATTTTCATACATAGCAGATGGACATATTTGCCTCTTTCCCTGACTCCCACCATCTTTCCCTAATTAATACAACCACTAGCTACAAAAGTCTTCTTTTATTAAAAAAATTCAATGGGTGGATGGTACAATTCATGTTCATGAAGTCACTCTTTAAAAATTAAATGAGGACATTTCACCCTATATAATATATCAAATATAAACAGGCATAGGGTTTACAATTAAAATTCTTACATTAGTAATAATTATCTAAATAAACTATTTATCTCTCTAAAGCATTTTCATTCCATTTTTTTTCTGTGTGCTACAATTAAAACTTACCAACATTACCATTTATCTGTCTGTTTTTTTCCAGCTTCCTTTAGACATAACCCTCCTCCTGGGATAGACTTTTTTTGTTTAACTTACAGTGTGTCTCCTAAATGCATCACAAAATGAGCAGTTCTTAGAAACAAAAAGTAACTTAAATCATGTATGTCATACTTAGCATGTGCCTAAGGCACCACAATGCACTGAAGTTTGTGCAGCTATGAGTGTATAACCAAAAGCTCAAACCACTGGGCATCTCCTCTTGCTGCAGGGACCTTGGGTCTGGCATATGCACATTCCTTCATTCACGAACTGACTGAAAGGTACGCACTGCTGGCTCCTGCTGTAGACTACTTAGGTTTTGCTTGGTTTGAATTATTCCTCATGCCCTAATTATTACCTGTTTCCCCAGACACAGCTGAGGGCTGGGAGCTGCCAGGCTTGCTGGCCAGGCAGGGTTGGTAAAGCCCTGGCGTGAAGTGGAGAGACTGAGCCCTCCTGGTTCACCCTGCTTGCAAAACAATGTCCTTACATAAAGAAGCCACCTGGTCACCCAGGCATAACTGACTACCCTTTGTAAAAATTCCATCACACACTGCCTCCAGCTGCATCCTGCCTGTCCTAAGATACAGCAAAGGTCTGGGAGTGAAACCCCTGCAAAGCAATAAAAGCAACTGCTCTGTGGTTTCTAGACCCTGCACATTGAATGCCACAGCCCATGTTCACCTGTGTTGCAGCTTAATTCAGACATTCCTCCTGGGCCCAAGCCTCAGCTGTGTGGGAGAGGCTGCTCCCTCTGGGATGGTCATGGAGCTGGAGGAGGCCACTGCTGGGTGCTGTGGTTCCACAGATGCAGCTGGAGTAGTTTCTCCGCTTATATGAAGGTGCTTTGACTTCCTTGCTGCCTGGATTTTAGTTCAGTTCCTTCTAATTTTTTTCTCATTTTCAGAGACCATTTTTCATTCGCTATCTGTAACAAGACATTCATTCCACAGCAATATCCAGCTCATCAATCCTTCCTTTCAAAAGCTCTGCTCGTTTTACTGATCCTCTATTCCTTTTATATACAAGGCCATACACACACACATATGTGTGTATAGAGAAGATTTCTTTCCTTCTGTCTTTTTGTTCCTTGCCATGTTTAAGTTGTTTGCAATATTCTTACAATTACCTGGTCTTTGATTACTTTACAGATTTATTGTTGTCCCCAATACTCTCTCTCACATGTCTCTCAGGAAAAGTATTAACAACTTTCCTGTTACTCCCTTTCTATGCCATTCCTGCTTGCTAGCTGTCCAGTGGGATCTATCTACTCATGCATAATTTTCTGTGCTCTGCAGCAGTGAAGAATATCCATTCCGACCTTTGGAGAGTTAGTTTGAGTCAAAGGTGGATTCTTACTAACCTCAGATTATAATTTCAGAGGCTTTGCAACATCTACCCTCCTAACAAGGTCTACAACATTGCTCAGAGTCCCAGCAGACAGCTCTGCTTCCTCTCCTCTTTGTGCTCATCCAGCTCCCAGTGCAGTCATTCCCAAAGTTTCAAAGCCAAAAAGTTTTACATATTGTGTCTTCTCTGTCTCAATGCCTGGAACAAGCTGTGGCCACCTTCACTACACAGTCAAGTATTACTGAGAATACCTTGTAGAGACAATATGCTATGCAAACCATCAGGCCTTTGGGGGTTTGAGGCAGGGAGAAAGCCAACTTCTCCTGTGGGAGTGATGCAGAAAAACAGACCAGCTGTCTGGATTGAAATCATGAGCAATTAACAGTTGTTTCAATTAACCAGAACAGAACTGTATAAATATTTGCAAATTACACCCTATTTTTGCATGAAGAGTGGCAACCCATGAGGGAGCTCTCCCTAGATCAGAGGGACATCATCTGAGGGAATTCTGAAGGTCAAGGGTTCAAGAGATATTTTGAAATTATCTTCTTAATTAGAAGCAGCAAAGTATAGTCTGCTGTGTACAGATAGGCACAAGAACCACAGATTAAAATTAGAGAGGGAGATTGGAGGGAAACTCAGCCAGGAAGTTCTCATCATAAGACACAGCATGGCAGGGATTCGGGTGGAAAGAGATCCCACCCCTGCCTGCCCCCAGCATCCAGTGGAGACGCCACAACCATCAGACTGCAGTTAGCATTGGAGAAAAAAGGACCCATTCATTTATACTTGTCTCATGAGAGGAGATTGGCTTGAAAAATCAGTGCTCTTGCATACTAGAAAGATTTCTTTGGGTGGGGGTGGGCCTAGGTTTCCTTTTTCAGGCACTGGGTGCTGAAAGAAACTTATGGATCATAATATTTACCACATTAAAATGCGTCATGTCATGATAGCTGTAGAGACAGAAACTCAGCCCAGATCATCTGATAAAAATAGTTACATGGGAAATAGAATCCACCACCACCTCAGTAAAGCCACAGGAATCTCCTTCCATTGTAAATATGCTCCATATAATGATGCCAGCTCTCACAGGAGTGATAGTAAAACATAAATCACACTAACTCGTAACAGCACCCACCAAACAATGCAAAATGGCTACAGACTGAGACTTGGCTCTGCCTGCAGAGAATTGTGTCTAAACTTAGAGCATTTGCTAGGGCAGCCAGAGGAGAGGCTCCAGGCTCTGCTCACATCGTGGGAGGAAGACACAAACCTGGGACACAGACTTCACAGAAAACTCACATTCCTATGTATTTTATTGCTATCCTGCTTGTGGGGACATTGTTAGTGCTCAGTGTGTCAGCAGAGGCCCATGTAAAGACTACTAGATTGAATTTGGGTGGGGGCTACATACCCAAGGCACCTGTGTGAAAGAGGCTACATGCCTATCAGTTTCAGATGAGAAATTGTTAGCTCAAAACCGAGACTCTGACTACATTTGGCTGTCATCAATTATTTAGAAACCATCGAAATCTGATTTAGATCCTGATGTCAGGTCATTTTCAAATTTGAAAGTCTTAGCGTATTCCCATCTCCCATGGCTTCATTTCTGTCAGGATTTTCACATATATTAACAACAGCAGTAAGAGGAGAGTGACTTCTTTCACCAGTGCACATTCTCCCAGCCCACCAATTCCAAGGGATGTACATATGTAGCCTGAAAACCAGCCCAGGATTTCTTTTTTTGTGTTTGTAAACTGTGATTTAAATGAGAGCTCATCAAGCAGTGTTGATTTCAGGGGCTTAAAACTGCATAATTCTTTATCTGGATCCACAAACACAGGTTTGATTAGGCCTGTAAGTACGTGACAAAGTGCCTCGCAGTACAAGTACTACACATTCATAAAGATTACATTTCAATAATTTTTTTTCTATCTACAGGCTTCATTACTTTGGGTGATATTTTATGGTATGGAGGGTAAAACTATAATAACTTTTTTGGATAGTACCTTCAAATTTGCACTAACGTGATTCTGCCATTACCAGTTCTGAGTTGATTTGGGTTTTTTACATGCTTGTGTTACACTTTTGGTATTAAACCAGAGGATTATACCAGTGCTTTCCAAAGTGGGACCATTTACAGGCTTCTAAGTCTTGTCCGGAGCCCACTAAGAACCCTTTTAATGGAAGGTGTCTCCCAGCAAGCTGCTGTTTGCTCAAGACCAGGCAGCTACAAGACAATAAGGAATGGTTCTTGATTCTCCCTATGGTGACCTGGGCCACAGGGGGGCATAGAGGAGAACCACAGGGAGAATTAAGAACCATTCTTGGAAGCCACATTACTCTGAGTGACTACAAGGTGTTTCTGCCCTGCAAGCAGCTTTTGTTGCACAGCCACCTCAGTTCTCCCCTAGCTACTCAGGAGCTGCGTAACGTATTTATATTGAACTCTGCCAAAATCACACAACACCACAGCCTCTACAAGCATCAAAAATTCCAGCTTTTTCACCCTCACCACAGATAGAGAAAAAGCCTCTGATGAGCTCCAACTTCTCAGGCAGAAGTCTAGCAACAGGAGCCACAGCAGAGGAGGGATCCCCTCATCAGTAAGTGCTGTAATTAGTAGCATTTGAGGTCACAAATAAAATCAAGGCCTGACTGTGCTAATTACAAAAAAATATACATATGCAAACATTTTGCATGAGGCAAGACAATCCCTTAAGTCCCAGAAAAGCTCTGCTGACTGCACAAGAGGGATGCTGAAGCACCCGGGGCAGCTGCCCTGCAGGAGGGACAAAAGCCCAGTGTGCTACCCTAGAACTCTTCTTTCCTGGAGGGGCTGGGAGTAGAACTGGGACCAAATCCATAAAAACCCACAAGCACTTGGAAACAAACCCTATGCAATGCAAGTATTTCAGAAAATTATAACATTGTGTAGCACCTAAAATACCTGCAAGGATTATTTCCTCCCTTTCTTCACCTTTTTAAAAGAAAGGTTTATGTTATAACAGAACAATTATCCAGTCAGCCAAGATATAATGGATGCTAAATGTATCCATAAATCCTTATCTACCAAGGGGCCTTAATTTCTTACTTGTTTTTTCTTTCTTTCCTTCAGCTGGCAACTTTCCTTGCACCATCCCTTTAATTTTCCTTCTTCCCTCCCTTAGGCTTCTGCAAAAATTCTTCCCTAGTTCCATCATCTCCCTTCCATCCATTTGCCAAGCTCTCTTGAAATCCCTTGTTCTCAGGTGTGTAGCAGCCACTCTGAAGCCTGAATGCAATATCATTGATGCTTTTTGGTGCACGCCATTCCTCAGAACAGGGATGTGTTTCCACCACTATCAGGTAAAGATGACTTTGCTTAAAAAAATTCCTACCTTGGTCAAAATAAAAGGCATTTGAGAAAAAAGTACAGTCCAGATAATTAAAGACCTTGTGATGACCACATGGTCTGAAGCTCTAGAAAGCCAAACAGACCTGAAGAAAATTCTCCCTCTCTGCAATTGCTGCTTATAAATTGTTCTTATTATTAACTAATGTGTTTATTGGTTACTTCCAGTCAGAATAATCATAGCTAATAAGATTATCTTCTTGTGTAATTAGCAGGAGTAAGAAAAACAGAGAAAAGTATAATTTACCTTGTATTAGGTGAACAAGCTTCCACTAACCACAGATTCTTGGATGCAATCCTGCACATTGGCTGCACTTTGGCATCTTGCAGTTTATCTTTAAGAGTTTTGGATTTTGAAATTTGCACTAAAACCTCTTGCAAGCAAGCAAACCAACAGCATCCCAAGAAAATCTCCTTTTGGGTCTCTTTTCCATTTTTTAAATGCCTCTTTTGTGTTTCTGTTCTGCAGGCAATTTTGTAAAAAAAATATTGAAATCAACTCTATTTGCATTCTTTAGTTTAATATTGAATTGATTTTGCATTTGCGGTGCACACTATTCAAAAGCAAGAGCTTAGATCCCTTGAAAACAACATTAAAATTATTTCCTATGTCTGCTTCAAATTTCCCTATGCTTTTTGGATCAATGCAAATTTCCCCTCTACCTAGATATTTTCACCGCTTTTGAAACTTTAAATTTCTGGGGAAAAAAGCTGCAATAAGCATTCAAGTTGAAAGCTGAGGTAGCAAGAGTGTGAGAATTTCATTTGCATAGTCCTTTAAGGGCAGTAATTCTTGCCTAAAGAACACTTTCTATTGGAAATATGGAGCACAAAGAAGAGAAAGGAGGCTCTCTTTGCAGCCTGTTTAATCTAATGTAATCTAATCTAATCTAATCTAATGCAGAACAACACGGCTGCCAGCAAGAGCCTGTGCATGAAAGCTTTGGGAATGGGGAGAGCTTTACCTGAGTCTGGTTGGCAGCTCTGTGATGGAGCAGACGAGAACCTGGATCTCAGGTGTCCTGGCTCCATCCTCTGGTCCGAAAAGGCTCCCTGGCAACAGCCCAGCAAACATTTCAAATAGGTAAAATATTGACAATGCTTAAAAACTGGCTTTTGGAAACAATCTCTAGTCAAAGTGCATTTGAAAAAGAGAATCTATGTCTGTGAGGCAAGCACACACGGCAGTGTTACTGAAAAGCAGCTTTCAGAGTAACAGAAGAGGTTTGGTTTCTGACCGGGAAGCACAGGGTAGCTATTATGCAGCCATTCCATAACTCCCAGGTATTTTCCCTTCTCCGGAGTGCTGCGTCCCCAGAAGCCTCGGATGCCGAGCGCCGGGCTCTGCCTCAGGGCCGCGCCCGCAGCGCCCCCTGCAGGCCCAGCGCCGCTCCGCCACAACCCACCCGCGCTTGCGGCCCGAATCCAGCCCAGCTCCGTGCCAGGGACTCCGAAAAAAGAGACATGAACTCTGCCCAGCCAGCGCCGGCACGAACACACACCGCGAACCTCAAGGGTTTTGTTTTAACTCCTTTTCTTCCCCTCTTTTCAAAAACTTCTGTAAGCAGGTAGCTCCAGTACACGACAGGTCACACAAAATTCCTTTGCAAACACTCAGGTTCTGAATGCTTGAAGACACTTAAAACTATTTTTTTATCCCAAAGATCCCCTAAAGTTGTTCCTGTATGCTTCCAGAGTACATTTTTTGGTTTTCAAAAAACTCTCCTCTCCCCATCTCCTACCAGCTCAGGGAAGGGCCAGCTAAATCCCTTGGGAACAGAACTTTCTTGAGGAATGTTTTAAGCTCCATTTCTGGAGGAGAGATCTAATAAGCAACAATAGCCTGGGCCTTATTCCATACTGGATTTATAGCACATGTCCAACCCCTCGAAAAATCACAAGGGGGTAGTGGGGGTGCGGAGAGAAAAACCTTATGTTACAATGGTTTTAGTAATTTTTTAACATGCAGACAAAGCCTTCACCTTTTTTTAAATTTATTTTGTGGTCAGAGCACTTAGATTGGAGGGGAAGAATATGAGGCAAAGGGCTTTTATGAGGCTATTGCTAATCTGAAGGCAACTTGTCCCCTCTTTCACACTAAACTAATCACAGACTGTTTTTTCCACCACAGTCCTGAGCAGAACTCCACCAAGCCAGCATACAAGTCAAACAGCATCTCCACAAATTTTCCTTTGCAAATCCAAGGATTTGCCTACACCAAGAAGATGAATACTCTTTTCAGCACTTAAGAAGGGGGAATTAACTTACCATAAAAATAAATTCCTTGGGAAATTTCTTCTTTCACCTATTGAACTTCCAGACTGGTTGGGGGAAGGTAGTATTTAAGCAGATGTTCTTACCTTGATGAAGTTTCTCTGTGGGAGTTTCATAGCTTAATCATTCATAAAATCTAGGTGGAATATTTAATTTAGATGCTATGGTTTTTTAATATAAGGTTAGCAGAAAAATTCAGCATTATCTTGACAGAGTAAAACACATCTTAAGGCAGTCTAGGCCTATTTTTTTTCTAATTTTAGAATACTTAAAAAAAGAGAATTGCTTATTTTCCTTATTATGTATGTCCCTAGGGAACCCCTCCATTTTATTTGGACTGATCTGTGGAAAATAGCATCTGCTTCTCTATTCTCACCATTGAGTTTTTTCATCAATTTCAAACATCCTCTGCCTCAAGACAGCAGACATACCTCTGTTTCTTTAGTAATGCTTTTGATTTTGCTATTGTATACAAATCAGTATGCAGAGAGATTTACATTAACAACTATAATCTAAAATCTAGTACCATGGTAATTTATTCTGCCACAAGTGCCCTGCTGCATATATTGGTGCAAAAATCTAATCTGAATTTTAAACCAACACACAGAAGTGCCCACTGTCTAGATGTCACCAATGTAATACTAAGAACAAGATAATTAACTTCTCTCACTTTAGAATTAATTAATAATTAATACCAACCACATGAAGTTTAACAAAGACAAGTGCTGGATTCTGCACCTGGGATGGGGCAACCCTCGATGTATGAGCAGACTGGGAAATATGATGCTGGAGAGCAGTGCCATGGAAAGGGACCTGAGGGTCCTGGTTCATGGCAAGTTGAACATGAGCCAGCAGTGCCCTGGCAGCGAGGAGGACCAGCCCTGTCCTGGGGGCATCAGGCCCAGCACGGCCAGCCAGGCAAGGGAGGGATTGTCCTGCTCTGCTCTGCACTGGGGCATCCTCCCCTCCAGGGCTGGGGGTAGGTTTGGTGACCAATATAAGAAGGATCAAAAGCTCTCAGAGACCCCAAAGGGTGGCAGCAAGGATGGCGAGAGGTCTGGAGGGGAAGCCACATGAGGAGTGGCTGAGGTTACACGGTCTGTTCAGCCTCGAGGAGACTGAGAGGAAACCTCTTTGCAGTCTGCAACTTCCCCATGAGAGTAAAGAGGAGGGGCAGACACTGATCTCTGTGGTGACCAGTGACAGAACCTGGGGCACTGGCCGTAACTTGTGTCAGGAGAGGTTTAGGTTGGACATTAGGAAAAGGTTCCTCTCCAGAGGATGGTTGGGCACTGGAACAGTCTCTTCAGAGGAGCGGTCACAGCACCACACCTGACAGTTCAAGAAGCATTGGGACAACACTCTCAGGTACATGGTGCCTGAGATTCTTGGGGATGGTGCTGTGCAAGGCCAGAAGTCAGATTTGTGATCCTTCTGGGTCCCTTCCAACTCAGGATATTCTAGGATTTTAATTTGGGCTCCCATTCAAGTAGGAAACTAACCTAGTCATATGCAAATTCATATTGCTTCTTCAGAGATCTTAATGCTCTGAGAAAACACTTAGATACAACTTCTCTAAAAATTTGAGACGGTATTGACTGAGCATTTAAGCAAGTCTGAAATCAACATCCTCAAAAAGCAGCAAATTAATGCATTGCAGGAAAGACTTTGCAGTTACCAAGCAAATTGCAATTATAGCAGGAAAAAAAACCCAACAACCCCAACACCTAGATTGTGAAGAAAAGCTTATTAAATACATTGGTAAAAAACATTTAATGGTCAGAATACATACATCAAATTTTGAGAAAAAGGCCTAGATAATTTGAATATTGTTTTGCTTCAGTACCATGAAATTTCAAAGTAAAAGGTAAGATTAAAGTTAATTGTTTGAGACTTACAGATTAAGTCTAAAAAGAGTATTTCTCTTCTTTCCTGAAACGGTCCTGTTTGGAAATATGAGCAGGAGCAATAGACGACACAAAAGACAAACATATGTATCTATATATACAATTTTCTTTTATTAACAAGGTATGTCATTACTGAACAAGGCAGCTGAGAAATACAAGGACTGGACATATACATGAAAATTTTACAACTTGACTAAAATTGGCATGTGTTTTATATACAAATGTGATTAATTATGGTTACAACTCTACTGTATTTGATTAAACACAGTCTAAAGCACTTACATTATGAAAATATGAAATTGATCATACAGAGCTCAAGTATGGAATCTAAAAATAATAATGATTTAAAAACTTCCAAACTTTCTATTTTCATCTGTTTTTCAGAACAGCACTATAGCTTTTCCTACTACCATATACATGAAAAATTATCAAAAATATATTGATGGGTCTATCACTAATCATGAATATTTATATTTACAATAAGTTAGCAAATTCTTCACCAAATACTTTATATACAAAACTCAATTTGCCCTTTGTGAAAGAGTCATTAAAAAGTTAAAAACCATAGAAATGCCAGATAGAAATAATGCATTCCAAAAATTGGACTTGTTTACAACAACTGAGAACAATTGAAAATAATTTATGAAAAAGTATGTACTTTTAGAACATGAACTCTCACGACACTATAGCTCCAATACAGAGTAGCAGGAATTTTGTCCCATATGTTCTTTGAGTGGCAAACTTCTCTTCCAATCAAGCTGCAAGAAAAAAAGAAAAAAAATTCTTAAGCAGTTTGATGTGAGTCTTTAAAGACAGAATTCGAGGGACCAATATTGTTTCCCCCCTTCTCAATGCAGGAAGCCCTGTCCCAATCTGTATTGGCCCAAATACTCAGAATTCTTATTTCTCACCTTAGAGGCTAAAATGAGAAGGAAACAAAATAAGAGAAACCCAATAAAAGCCTCTGTACTCTGTACTTGAGTGCTATTCAGAAGTGCACCTTTTGCCAGCAGTGTTTCTGAGTGTGATCTTGGCTGATGTTTGTATTGACTATAATGGTTTTGCAGCATGCTTTGAATACCCCTAACCAAATAATCTTCTCTGCCAAACTAAAAACCCCTCCAACCTGTCTCTCAATTGAAAAAGAACTTAGACAGGAACCAGACGTTCGCTCTGCAGGTACTTCTTCTACACAGACACGAGCACCTAAGGAATTCTGCAATACAAAACATGGATGCTGAATGAATCTACACATACTAAGGTTTAGACAGCTACTGAAACACAGACTCTGTTGGAATTATGTTCCACTCAGGCCCATCCAAGTAACAAAAATCAGTTTGAGAACACAGAAGCAGTTTATAGGGCTTCCAGTATGTGAGAAAATAGCAGACGGATCACTCTCTAAGGTCTCAGCTCCCTTTCTCAATTGACAGCATTATGGAAACAATGCACTGAATTTAATCAGTACGACACAATTGTTCCAAATGTGCTGCAGTAACTTCGACAAGTGCTGCCGCTGTATAACAAGCAAAATTAGATCTTGTTATCAAAACCAAATGAAGTAGACTGAATTTCCCTTTTTATCTCTAGAAATGAGGAATGTATCTCCTACACTTGTTGTATGGAATCCCTGTTTTCCAGTTCCAACAATGTCTCTCCATGTGCTTTCATCTCGCTTGTTGTGCTATTCTTACTTATTCTTGAAATTTCATAATTGACCAATGCTCCACTTCGTTTTTTTTAAACATCTCAGTCACTTTTAACCTTTGCAGCCACACTCCCAGTCTTATCTCAGACAGTCCCCTCTTATTTCAGACAGTCCTCCTTTATTTGGCTTCCCTCCTTAGTACTTACTCTTTGATTTAATTTAGTCTTAAATCTTTTCAGGTCATCTTCCTTGTTCCTTTCAAATCAAGCTTACTGGGGGAAGAAGTATAACAATTTTGGCCTTCTCTTTCCTCTCTCCTGTTCCCAACTTTATCTAAAAACCACAATTGACTTATCTTCTCTATGTTGATGATTTTACACATACAAAACTCCTCCAGTTTTCTGCTTCTCTCTCCAAATTTTCGCACCTGTTTGTGTGTATCCATCTACAGTACCTTCTCCAAATTCAAGTCTTTTTCACCACAGCTTGACAGACTTGGGCACTCTGAGTAACCTGCTTCAATTACAGACCAATGACAAAGGCTCACGTCTTCAAATCTTGTTTGTCCCTTCATCTTCACACTCAAGAACCACATCAGCATTTTGCAGGTTTTTGGCAGTATCTCTCTAAAACATGTACTGCTTAGTCCACTTATATATCTAAACTAATTCAGGCTCTGAGCTCTTACTTTTAAGTTGTCTTAGTCTCCTGATTCAGGTCACCATACATTTATATAAACAATGCTATTGGAACAGCTTAAGGTGAGATGTGGGAACAGAGAGTAACTGAAGCTACTTAAGCAGCTCTGCTAATGTATTAAAACCACAGTTTTATCCATCTTCCTTTCATTATCACCTGAATCTGTGTCTGATAATCTTCAGTCTGGCTCTATTTTTGCAACTACTTTCTATCTCATACATCAAAAACTCCTTGAGCCAGAATTTCATACTGGCTGTTTGCACAGTCCCCAGAAAAGAAGTATCTACAGCAATAGCTGAGGATCCTTTGCATTGCAGTGACATGAATGTTATCACAGACACAAAATTTGTACAGAATTTTGATAACTTGAAGGTGCCTCAGATCTTACCAGTTTAATTTGTGCTCTGTCGCTGGACTTTTGGTCCAACGCTCTGAGTTTCTTCTTCTGGATTTGGGCGTTTCCCTGCACTAATGCCAGTACCAAGGGCGATTCTTCCTGATAATTTAAAATCAGTGTTTACATTAAGACTCTATTGTACCCTTATATATCCAAGACAAGATTTGGGTTTTTTTTCTTTTCATTATTGTTTAAATTACCTGCTTGCAATAAGTGTGATTGTTGATTGTCTCCATGAGCATAGTGTAAGATACTACTTGCTTGACAGTAACCTGTTCAGATACAGTAGATATTTATTATACTACATAAAATTTAGAGCTGCAAGCAAGTGTAAAATTATGTTCTGTACAACAACAAAAAGGAGCCAATTGATTTATTTTCCATCGTCAATAAAAATCCTGCCAGAAACTATCCTGAATGAAGAAGAGTTCTTATGCAAAAGAAAAATAAGCCTCGTGGGTAGTCTACAGCAGTTAAACATATATGCACTTATATCTGCAGAGTGAACATTTAGGGCCTACATATTTATGCATTATATTTGCAACAAGCAGAATGCTTGTATACCCAAACACTTATAACTTGTTATAAATTTTAAATTAAAATTTTACTTCTGCCAAGTCCTTTTTATTATTTTGTTGTAGCAACATGAATGAATCCCTGGCATATCTTAATTGTGGAAAAACAAAAAAAAGCAAGTAAGTTAAAAGAAAGATTAGAACTTTCTTCTGATGCATGTAAACTATCTACTGGCAACCTTGAAACTGAGTGTTCTGCGTGAATAGTGTAATCAGCAGAAGCAGTTGCAAGGTTTCTTGTTCTGAACAGTTGCGGTGTTCCAGTTACGTTCTGGGTGCTTAAAAAAAAGACAGATTACAGCCTTTCCTGATCAGTAAACACACCACCTCTGTTAAGACTGCAAAGAAACAAACAGTTGGGTTAAATTTCATTGCAACTTGGATCTATCACAAACCACAGCCTAAGGTTCTGTATAGTTAAAGTAAGAAAAATTTGCTTCCACAATAAGAGACTATCCACACAAAACTGCGGAAATTAATTATATATGGAAAGAGTGGTAGTGAAATCAGGGAAGACATAAGATACAAATTTTGATATCCAATACACAAGGTGAACTTCTTAAAGAAACTTTTCAGTTTCTTTTAAAGTAGCCTAGGATAATGTTTATTTTTTTATTTTTAGTCACATTTGTGATCCCTCCCACTCAAAACATACAAATACTGCCCTAGATGAGCACTTTAAGAGATAAAAATGACAAGACAAGCAAGTTCACTCTAAGAAATAACTTCTATGTTTCAAGAACAGAAACAAGGTCAGTTCATGTTGTAGACAGCAGCTGTCACCCAAAATCTATCCATGCTACTTTGATGTTTTGTCTGGTTTTCCATAGTTGCAAGGATTTGGAGATCCTCTACAGACAGGCACTGCCATAATACCTTGCTGCTGAATTCCACTTGTTCCTGTATGAGAGTCTCCCAGGGCACATGACTGAACAACAGAATGACCATCACCAGTTCCCAGCTGAGCTCCTAGAGAGGCAGGGAGAAGACTTAAACATAACAGAAGGTAAAACTCCAGCTTTGGGATTTAAAATGTGGGGGTTTACCCCCCTCTCCAAGACATAGGCTTTTTATTGTGGGTTTTAAACTTTTTTTTTTTCCAAACCCTGTCATTACAGGTCCGAAGCTCTAAAGGTTTTTTCTTTCTAAATTCACTGAACCTCCTACAAAAGGAATAAATTTCTGATGTGAAAAGTATAAGTACATTTACATATGAATGCATTTTAAAGAGAAAAGAGTGCACATAATGTTAATTTTTTTAAAATAAACCTCTCTTTTCTTATACATGACCTAAACTTGTAAGAAATAAAAGCTCAAGCATCCTGCTTTAAGGAGTTTGTATTTTAAATCTCCAAGAGAACTATACTGGTTAAGAATAATAAGATCCATCTTCCTTCACAATCTGCTTCTAACCTTGACCAAAGCCTACGAAGAATATAAAACCAGTAGAATTCCAGTTCTGCTGTATCCTTTTACATTGAAGAGTCTAAGGTGTATATAGTATTTAAGATACACCATGGGTTAATACAATCTTAATACTGTTCTTATTTTTTCTTAGTAGAAATAAATAAATAAATTTGATAGAAATAAATAAATTCCAGTAAGCAATATAATGCCATCATTAGAAAGCTTTACAAGTTAATAATTCCCACTTGAAAGTTCACGAGTCACTCCATATTATAAATACCAGGATGCTTATATACTTCTAGGACAAAATTATATTCAAATGCTTTTGAAATCAAATTATTTGATACTAGTTAACAACTGATTTTTGGAGGGGGAAAAAACACAGGTGAAAAATATTTGAGATTAAAAAAATAAAGATGTCTATATACAAATACTATCAAGCAGTGAATAAATTTGAAAACATTTGTGACTTGCACTCAGGATTGTCTCATGAAAGCAGCTCTTTCTTATAATACAAAAAGGCAAGGGCATTATAAAAGAAGTTCATGTAGTTCAGTCTCAATGATTCTATGTATTGAAAGAACTTGACTGACCTCCTGTACTACTACAACCAGAAATGCTTTCTCCTGGTGAATAGCCCATTAGGCCACCATTTCCATTTCCATTAGGATTAGAAGGCACAGTTGCAAGAAGACCTGGAAAACAAGACAAAATATATAGAGGAAGATAGCTAGAGAAAAAAAAAAAGTCAAGTGCAACATTCTGTTTTCCTTGTGATAGCCAATTCTCCACCCTCACCTCGAGTGGTTTATTTTTAAGACCTCTCTGTCCTGCCTGCTTCTGTTTCTCGCCAAACAATTTTAGCTCACATTTACTTAATTTTTTCTACATCATATTCTGCATAACTTCTCCAATATTCCTTAGTTACACATATCCAATATGCTGGGTTTAAGTGCAACATATCCTGATTCAATACCCAGTATCTGAACATACTGACTGCTCACACCTTCCTGAGCAGTACAGTGCACCTGGTTTAACTCTCAGAGCAAAGGGGAAGAATCCACCAAGGGCTGAGTTGGTGCCTACTTCTGCAACAGCACTTGCATATGCAAATACAGTATCGCTGAAGTTACAAACCATATTAAATTATTCATCACTGGTACAAAAACTTAACTGTACAAGAATTTATCAGAATGCACAAAAGGCACAGTTTAAAAAAAACTCTTCCAAAGACTCAGAGAAAAAAAAATCTAAGCAATATTTGGAGAGGCACCCCCCTCAAACTCTTTCCTTTCTCAGTTACATATAATATTTACTTGGATACAAACCTGGGTCACCACCCTGAGCTTAGACCTGACTCTCACTGCTAGGAGACTAAATTATTAATTTCTAGAAGGTGAGAGAAGTTTTAAATAAATAAATAAAGCAAACAATCTATAATCATACCCAGTCCTCTGTATCGTGAAAGCTGCTGGTAGATCTGTTTCATCCTCTCAATATTCAGACGGCTTGCCTCTGCATGGTTTACCATTGGTTTGGGATAATTTACTCCTATAATACATTTTGCAGCCTTCTGGATGCTCTCTGGGGCATTCCAAGGATCATAGATGTATTTTGCAGGGAAACCTCTAAGTACTGGCAAATAACGTCTTAAAAAAATAACAAAAGGGTAAAAAGGTCATGTTAAGTATAAAGCTGCTCAATAGTTTAAGCAACACCCACAGCAATTTCCGGATTGTGAGTTACCTGATATAATCCCCATTGGGGTCAGTTCTTCTGCCAAATCCCACTGGGCAGTAGCAGTGAAAAAACTGTTGAAAGAACGAACTACAGGATAGCCACATCCAGCTTCCAGCGTTCACACTCCAATCTGCATCAAGTAACAGCTCTTCAAAGACCTTAAGAAATCAGTGCAACAAGTTAGTCTGGGCATGGCACACCTTCAAGACACCTACTCTTCAGGACTAGTTCCTGAGTTTCTGATTGAAGCTCTTTCTTACCTGGCAACATTCACAAAATGCTCAGTATGCAACTGGAAATGCCTTAATGCCAAACTCAAAAAAGAAAAAATTCATAACCAGGCTTTTATCCTGTAAACAAACTTGTAAACATCTCAGCAAGCTACATATTCTTCTTGAAAAATAAATCCCCAAAGGATGGCTGGAGCCTCATGGCTTCCAAGTGGCATTTGCTGTTTTCAGAAGAATTGCTTCATCACATCACAGTTGAGTAAGCTTTGCAAACTTCCAGAAAATAGGGAACATACAAAGTACATTTTGAACTCAAATTGCTGGTCTGAATACCTCAACTTGCACAGCACCTTACACTATGTGAGGAATCCCAAGAGTAGAATTCAAGAGTTTCAGGGCACCTCAAACATGCAGAAGTTGTGTTCTTGAAGTTAATCTAGCAAGTCACAGTTTTGAGAACACACTCAAATTCCTGGAGGCATTATGAACCACCAAGAACACTGAAGGATGGTGTGACAGATAATGAATTCTGGTCTGAAGACCAAAAAAAAAAGTCTTCCAAACACCTTGATTCTAACTTGCAACACACCTATTATATATAAAAAAACCCCAAACCAACCAAACAAAAACCAACCAACCAACCAACAAAAACCCCCCACCCCAAAACATGAGCAAGTTGAAGATTTATGAGGGTTTTACTTTAAATCTGGAGCTCAGTAGCTGTGAAACATTCAAGTTTCCAGCAGTGACTGCCTTTTTATCTTCAACACAGACAGTACTAACTTGTATAAAAAAAGTTTATCTGCTCAGTCAGATCACTAGCAATGCAGGCTGACAAAAAACAGAGCAAAGCCTCGTTCTGTGAAGGACAACGCTCAAGGGCTTTTTAAAAAAGAGTGCACCTAGAAGTAGTTTTAAGAACAGATACTTATTTAATACATATTTTTGCAAGTTCTGATTTTCCATTCAAACTTGCATAAATTCCAAATCAACCGTCTTCCTTCATTCTAAGGCACTAAAAACTCAACATCATAGTAATGCCACCCACCTTCAATAAGTATTATTCCTATACAAGGTCTAAATAAGGTAATACTATTAAATAATGATCTCTCAATCTCTTTCTCCATATACTCAATAAGGCATTAATTCTACAGTACACACTGCGTAAGTGTTAACAAAAGTATCTTTCACTAAATATCTGCAACTACTTGGGAAAAAATTCTTTTGAAAAAATAGGATTTATCTTAAAATGCTTTCAAAAAACATTTCAAATAGATGGTGACTCATAATGCAACAAGATCTTTAGACATTTAGAGGTGTGTTAGCACACAATTGTTCCACTAGATGCTGCCATGTAGTAAGACTTTGGAAATAACACCACGAGGAATGCCAGATTAACTTTTGCTAGCTATGGAAACTTGAGTTGAACATCTTTCCACTGCACAAGTTTGGGGCCTTCATATATCTGTATTATTGCAAAAGTAAGAACAAGCTGCCATGTATCTGTAATTTACAGAGTAATTTATCTGGAACATACTGAGTTACCTATGTATCTGTATCTTCAGTGTCTGTATTTGTGAACTGCAGAAGTACCCAAAATTTTTGAAAGGTGTTCGCTTACAACTGATTTGTTAAAGAAGAAAAATTCATATGATTATATACATATAGAAATATGGCAATCCTCATGGCAATTACATTTTTTAGATTTCAAAAATAAAACTGATTCTCAATTTTTCATAGATTATTATTGCTCAGTAAAAGTTATGCTACGCTTCAAAAATGTAAAAACTATTCAAAGGCTTCATTAGTGAGAATAAATTATTGCCTTGTTTTCTTCAAAAACCTGACATCTTAAATTCGAACTTCAGCATCTTATACTTGCATAAAATTAACTGCATTGAGCCTTCAGCTAAATCATGTTGCCTTTATTCACAGTTCTAACACTGAGCAAAGTGACAAAAATTGCTGAAAGGACATTCTCAGTTTTTAGTTTTCTCTCTTTTATTCCCATAGTACTCACCCTTTGCAGGGAAGCAGATGCAAGATATGAACAGAAATTGTTCATACAGAGAATGATTGGGGGAAAAATTAAATTACAATATTATTATTGTAATTATTTGTCAAGATTTAGGAAGAAATCTCAAATGTGAAAGAATTTCAGACCTATTCTGACTGCAAGAAACATAACATTCCAATAAAAGGAGACATTCAAGAGGCAAAATTTCAGCACACCTGGTTTATCAGAACTGATTTAGTTTTGCCCACAGTTTAAGGTTTAAAATTCAACTAACACCACACAGTAACAATTCTAGAATGACCACCTGAAACTTTAACAGGTACTTTAAGAAATTCAAGAATAAGAAACAATACCTTCATTCCTTCTTCCCAGCTAATCCAGAGGTCACCTCGAGTCAAAAAGCACGCTACAGCATGCCGGGCTAAATGGTGAATCCAACCTTCCTGACGAAGTTGTGTCATAATCGCATCAATCCAAGGAAAACCTGTCCTGCCTTCTGCCCATTTGGCCAAAGCCTCAGGATTCTTATCCCATGGAATTTGAACACAGATAGGATTCCCCTCCATTTTATCAAACCGTGGATTGTTAGTTGCCGCTGTGTAGAAAAATTCACGCCATAACAGCTGGCCATAGAGGGAGAGGGGAGGGGAGCTGTTCTTTTTTACCTGAAGATCACAATTAAAGAAAAACATTTTATTAGGAGAAGTAGGTGATAATCATGGCATCTAACAACATGTATCCAACTACACAGAACTCCTACCTTTTTGTACAGATCCGTTAACTTGAAATAAAAGAGCCGACAGGACAAACAGCCAAAGCGGAGGTAGGGACTAAGCCCTGTAGGGCTTGCCAGAAGGGAATTTGCATTCATTCGTGGTCTTTCGAAGTTGGCTACCCAAGCCTTAAAAAAACAAAACAAAACCCACACAGCAAAATCAGACTAGAGGCTACATATCAAGTTAGAAAGGAAGAAATCACACACTGTCTGTAACTGAATCCAAACAGTGGACAGATGGTCAGGTCACCTACGATATACAGGTGTTCCTTTTGAATCAGCAGAATCTCTAGAAGGTAATTCAACTCAATGCAGAAGGCATGGACTGTCTTCCAAAGCTATCTGTGCCTTTCTTTTACATACACTGGAAACCTAGACAACTAGCAATACATTAGTTGTCAGAAGAATTCCCCTTCAAAGTTATAAAGTGTATGGTTTTTTCAAATAAAATTACTTCCAAGATAAATTTAATTTTTTTATAGTATAGAAGAGTAAAACAGACTGTTTCTAAAATTCATTTCAAAGATAATTTACTATCATCTTTAAAAAACAAACTATTGATTTATATCATTGAGGATTTGAGTTTAAGTTTGTGGGTTTGATTTTTTCTGTGACACAACTTGCCCAAATCCCTTTAGGTTTCAGAGCAAAGAGTAACTATGTTTCCCAGATATGCCAGGCTTGCAGTGATCTGAAACATACCTTTCGCTCTAAATGTCTTTCTAAGCGTGTGAGAGCTTCAGTTTCTCCTCCTGGCCATACTGCAGAAGGCAGACCATCTGTGTCAAAACCTGAAAGACAAATTGAATAAAGGAAATTGCTTGTTTGCTTATACTGTAAGGCAACAAAATTAAAGTATATTGATACCTGACTACTGCATCCTTAGAAAAATCCTAAGTTGGAAGCCTGAAAAAGTCTGTTTTAAAACAGTATGCAACCAAGTCTTCTTGAAGCACATCCAATACCTCTAACTTGCAGCAAGACTCCAACTTTTCCTTTTATATTTACATTAATATACATCACAAATGGTCTTACTTCAGTCCCACTTCTTTTTGCATGAAGTGACCCCTCAGATTTTCCAAATCTGCAATATGCAGGCTATCCCAAAACCATAACTTTTTTAAAATTACTATTAAGAAGCCACGATTGCTTTTGTCATTTACAGAATGTCTAAAAACTTTTCCACCAAGGTAAAAGCATGAGTGCCATCTTCAGAATATTCCTAGATATCACTGACCTTGATTTAAATAACAGAGATTGTAAATTTGATGATAAACATGTACTTGAGCCACAAAAGAAAGATAAAAAGAAGGTAATCAGATTTTTTCCACATCCTCCCACCTGCCCCAAGATTGCTCACCACATGTGTGGGAGAACTGCCTATAGTTTAACCACTGCATAGTGAGATCATGCTTCTTATAAAGGCTTTAAAAACCAAGGTCTGCTTTGTAAGAGTTTGAATGGACTAGACAGGGCAGTAACAGATTAACCAAACCTGTCCAGACCCTTTTGTTAGCAATTTGGAGGGCACAGCACATTTGCCTTTATTCTGGAATGTGTGGGGAAACAGGAAAGAGGTAAGAAGCTTCACAGGACAGCAGCTGATACTATTCCTTAAAATTACATTTATAGAAATGTAAGACTTTTTTCCCCACAGAACCTTCTAAAGTAATTAATTGTCTTATTAATATATTTTTTCAGTATATCAAGAAAAGAGGGCAGGTTTTTTAAAAATAGTTTGTTAAATGACCTGAAGCACAAAGATACAAAGTGTATTTAATACAAAATGAAGTATTAAAGACTATTAATTAGTAGCTTAATGATTATTTGGTACCCTAAGAAAATGGCTATGCTGTATTACAAGAAGCCAAACACTATTTAGTATAGTTTGACCTGACCTGTCACTTACCAGAAACCAACCAAAATTCACAGAGTTGGTTATCTTTTTTTGTTCCTTCTGTATGTCATAATTGAATCAGGTTAACAATTACCAAGTAGCAAAACCTCACTTATTGTTTTAAGTATTGTGCTTTCGATGGTAGATTACATCTTGTTTCAAAATGTCAAAGCAATCTCAGAACATACCCAGCTCTTCAAGTGATGGCACACCATATTTCTCATCATGGTCATCAGAAACTGGAGTAGTACATTTTTTCATTACTTCTGGGGTTATAGTCTCCACAGGCATCTCCAGGGGTTCCATTCTACTAATTAGGGTCTGAAATCGCTTGTAAGTAAGAGGAGGCTGTCCTCCATTTAATTCTATTATTCTATATTAAAAAGAAAAAGAAAAACAGAAAAGAAGTATGTCAGACAATAGTATTTAACAGTTTTTCTTATAAAATATACACACCTATACATACACAGAATCTTCTTACCTCCCTCCAGTCTACATAGAATCCCAAATATACACGGTAATCCAGACAGCTAGAACTTTAAATATACCATCCTTCTTTCCCCACCAGGGAGACAAAAACTAACTGTTTATAACCAAGTAAATTTTCCTCATTCCTGGGTTATAGAAATTCCCTCATGAACTAGGATATAATGAACATGAACAGCTCAAGGCAAAGAAAGGAACAGAACAGTAAAACAGATAGAGATTCTAGCTGCATGCAGAAGCATCCAAGTCATGTACAAGGCCACGCTATTTACATTCAAAGAAATTCACTTTCCCCTTCTGATCTTGAGAACAGTAGTCAATATTAAAACTGTCTTAATATGGGAGGAAGTTAACATGTAGCTCATACATACTGACTGCCTAAAAACCACAGTTTTGTGTTTTGCATTGCCATTTTAAATATATCTGAAGTCTTAGAAAAAAGGAAAAATTCAAAGAAAAATTTACAAAGTGATAGATGGAACCAAATGCTTATTTAGCAGGGTGTTTGGGTGGGAGGGGAAAAAAAAGAATTTCCAATTTGGGATTTAAAAAAGTCAGCTATTGGTTTCAAAAAGTAAAATACTTCCAATTTCATTGCCCTCCCATATGTCTAATAGTCTCTTATACATCAGCTCGTAACAGAATAAAATGGGCAGCTACCACAATAAATCACTTAATATTAAGACAAGTTATACTTGCAACTAGTTTGTGGATAATGTTTCTATAATAGGGAATTAACACCAATTCATTAAATAGATATGTGGAAAAATATAACAAGACATTAAATAAGGCAACACAGGGATAGCAAACAATCCCCAATTACTTATTGAATAGATAATTGGTAGGAAACAGTTCATAAAAACCTTAAGGGACGTTCTCATAACTTGTGTACAAAAAGTGAAATAAAGACAAAACAAACAAAGCAACTAAACAAAACTAGATGTTAATTGGGAGAAGCTACAGACATGTTTGAATAACAATTATAAATGACAGCTAACTAACATAAACATTATTTTCAATAGAAGTCCAAATTACAACTGCATTTCAGATTCAGTTACATATCTTTTTTTGGAGTTTATGGATGGATAAAAGTGAAACATAAAACAAATTTGTAGTTTTCCTAACTATGAACTGTTTGGTGCGGAAAGTAGCCGACAATATATAAATAAATACTACATAAAATTCCAAGGGTTTTTTTCCCTCCTTTTTTAAAATCCAAGGAAAATGGTAACTTACTTGTCCAGGTCATACAATGTATGTGAAATCCGAACAATGACCTCCACTCCAGCTTCACTAGCCAGCTTCTTGATAGCTGCGTCTCTTTCCTTCCCAAATGGTTCAGAATCATATTCAATAGAAAGTTTTGCAATGTTCCATTCCTACAACACAAAGCAAAAGTGTGGTCCTTTAGAAACTCAGCTGCATGATGGAGGGTCAGTGAAAAGAGAACTGGAAGGACAGGGGCAGAATGGAAAGTCAGCTATTACCTATGGATAGTTATCAGAGATAGAGAAAGATCCAAAATATATTAGGCATCCAGAATAACAAAAATAAAGTCCTACTTTTTGGCATCTAAGTAGCTATCAAGCATAAAAAAGCCTCCATCTGTCCTATTACTGTGGGTGCTCAGTAATGCAATATGTCATGATCAATTTCCATGCAAATTTTGAAAACTCGTCTCTAACTTTAGGATCCACATACCATAAAAGACCCAACAGAAGAGGAAGATGACAAAGGCTGTCTTCTGAACATGGATCAATAGCAGTACCTTGCTCTACACAAAAGCTTTTTACATATGCCTGTCAGTTTTAGCAGCAGAACTGAAGTTTGAAGAGAGGGGTTGGAAATATTGCCCCACCCTATCACCAAACACTTTCTTTACCTTTTCCAAATCCCCTCTCCTCACTCAGACAATCTTCAAATTCTCAATTAAAAATAAAAAATAAAATAAAAAAGGCTGTCTTCTACAAAGAGAATGCCTTATGCCTTGAAGTCTAATATTCTTTGTCACAGATGCTGTGAGAGTCAACAGTCACAGGTGAGGAAAATGAAGGGAACAAAGGGATCAATAATGGCTAAGGCTTCTGTGACAGCAGGAAATTGGAAAGGTGAAGTGTGCACAAGATGATCCTAGAAAGCCCTCACGCCAATCAAATACCTTCCTAAACCCCCAGAATCTTAATTACTTGATTTAATACACCATAGTATTTCAGAGAATTTACAGGATTTACACCAGAGACAAGGGCACTCAGTGCTAATTACCTAGGGTGCAATTTCACTTCTGAACTCCAGCTCTCTCCTAGATGAAGCCCAGCCCTGAGGAAAGATGATTCCAAGGAGTGCTTGCTCTTTGAAACAAGGCTGGGATCCCACCATCCTTAAGTCTGCCAAGACTAACCCAGCAGGCCTTGAATCCTCGAGGCCAACAGTCCAACTTCCTATGCCATCACATAACATTTACTTCCCATTTCATAATGCTCCGTAACATAAAACCACTGTCTGATGAGTTGCAGCAGATTCTTTTCTAAACCCTTCTTTCCTCTCACGTTTTCCAAAGTCCATAAAAAAGAGTGTCCAAGACACAGAGTCAAGTCCCTAGGGAAGTCAAGAAACTCTGAGACAACTACTGTGTAATGTGAATACACCCAGATCACATCATCATGAGCCAGGCAATTAGAAGAATCAGAGACACAGATAATTTTGCACACAGTCATACTGCTGAATGGTTTTAGCAACACTGATGCATTAAAAAAATTAGTGATTGTTTCAATTCTATTTTCTTTACTGAGCCAAGCCCAGAGCTAAAGATAGAAAGCAGAACAGGACAAATTGAAGAGAATGAGGCAAGAACAAGCCAAAACTTAAATGAAATGAAAGAGCCTAAAGGTGTTTGAGGTCTTTTGTAAGGATAAAGATAGGTCAGTGTTCTGCCTTTTGAAGGAATTGCTCAGACTGTGAAAAGGAAAGCCTTACCAAGAAATAGCAGTGATATGTTCATTACTAGGAAATCCACAGATGCTGGCACCTGTGATAGGGCTCCTGACACCTGATAGTGCAACTTCTGTAGAGCCCTATCTCCTACCCTAAGTTAATGACTTAACTGAAGTTATTTTTCCAAATTAACTGAACTTATCTTTTCCACATGTGTTCATTCTTCAGAGTCAGGATCATTGCTCACCTTTGAGATATTTAATAGGGATGATCTGAAAAGCCTTGTTCAGTGTTATAAGCCCTTCACTGCACTGCAAGTGTCTGATGTACAGCTACTGCTCTGGCAAAAGAATTTGAGATATAATTTTAAGACATAGATGCAGGGTCCAGGTCAACTTCACTCAAAAGTGAAGAAATTCTCAAGAGCTTCAGTAACTTGTTTGAGCAAAGAGGACGTCCTGAAAAGTCCCTTAGTGAACCAATATATGATAAAGACACTAACTTGAGGAACCAGAAGACACAGACAGATGTGAATGTTCTTCTTTGATTGCTATATGCTATCTATCTTACAAGTTATTTTAATGTTCTTCTCAGCACTAAAATTAATATTCTAAAAATGTGGAAATTCAATGCTGCCAGGCATAGAAAGATCAGCCTAGCAGCAAAATCTGAAACAGGAGCTGTCAAAGTAGCCATTAAAGTATTTAAGAAGACTTGCCACAGGTTGCTCAAATCCAGAAGGCAACACACAATGGGAAGACCTTTGTTCCTACTTAAACGCAACCAAACTAAGTTTGGCCGACAAATACAATAAGCTTGAAGATCTGAGGGGTTGCAAGCAGCAGCTAATGCCACAGTACTCTCCAGGAAATTCTTCACTGAGGAGAAATCAAGGAAAGACCAGTAGAAGTATCACCCAGAAGTAGAAGTTTCATCCTCTTTGGAAAAATGGATATTTCCTTCTACCATCCCCCATCCCCAGTCTCACTTGTTTCAGTCACGTCAATTCAATCATTCTGAAAAAACTCTTCAAATCAATTTGCCAAGTGTTCACTTTTACAATACTATTATAGTATTGCAACCTTAAATACACTATTATCCACAGACAACATATTACTATCAGTAGCAATCACTCACAGCTTTAATTCTTTCCATAAGACCCCTTTCCACAAGAGCCTTAAATGTATTTGACTAGAAATCGCTTTTTAGTTACACTGTGCTTTTAACAATCTTACTACTAGAAAAAAGCTTATTAAATCACCTTTTTTAGCCAAAAAGCAATCACAGCAGATGTTTGGCCTAAATAAAACATTGCTTTTACAGGTCAGGCTTTGAACATGGATTCATGTGTACAAAATTTTTTTTCAGTACTACAAAGGGAACCTGTAAAAGAAAATGTAGTAATATACAGTACCTACACTTAGCAAAACATTTGAAATCAATTCTGTTTCTGGAGAGAAAGAAACAAAAACCAGTAAAGTATAAAAGCAACTCAGCTTATTTGGTGAAATGCACATTAGAGAGGAAGAATTCAAAACTAACACAAATAACTTTAATGAGAAACTGAAAAAGAATAGACCAGTATTTGCATTAGTAACTTGCACTGAACGAAACAGTACAATATTCCTAGCTGTAATTAGTCTGTTGGTCATATTTGTGAATAAAAACAACAATTGCAAGGCAGCATTTACCTTAAAAAGCCTGGGGAAAACATCTGCTGGCTGTCCACGGATAACAAACAAACGCGAATTCAGTTTCCGCAGATTGGCATCAAGATCCTCAAGACACTGAAGCAGGAATCTGCAAGAATTTAGAAAAACATTTATTTTCTGAGGCAAACCAAACAATTTTACAATAGAAAAGGTAACTAAGAAGCATAATCAATAACAATTATCAGACCTTGAGCACTTTGTGCATATTTTAGTGTTGCATGCATGTTCACATCCTAATTACAATTGACTTACAGTGGTATGACACCATGTAATATCTTCCACAACAGGTAATTTATAAAACCAAACCACATTGTCATTTCAGTTTTCCCCTCAATGTTATTCAGATCTGGAATGGATTAAAACATACTCTAGTCTCAACTAAAACTACAAGTCTCTTGCTATTCTAAAGACAGAAAAACTCCTACACTACAGAAAAAAACCCAACGAACAAGGAGATAATCAGCTGTTGGCACACTGCTACTAAACTTAACCCAAGCCCTTCTTACCACACTGAATCGTGACTAAAAACAGCATACCAGGAGTACACAGTCATGACTATCCCTCTGCCCTTCATTTATAGAAACAGCCCTCTATATAACATATGCATCTTGGCTGTAACTTCACCAGAATTATTTAATAAGCAAATTAGCACATCAGGCAAAAAAAAAAAAAAAAGGAGAATGGGGTGCTGCAAACCTGCAAGTGTTCAAGTGAAACAGGTAGTCACACAAAGAATGTTGAGACAGGCTCACATGCACAAAAATTCATTCATAGATATAACTCCAATGGTGAAAGTGGTTTGGGGAAGAAATAAAAACAAAAGGAAAGAGGGAAAAAAAAAGAACTCTAACTTGCACCCCGCTGGAAAGAAAAGTGCTGGAGGTCCCAAGATGAGTGCCCTTCCCATGGACTCTCTCCAGTCTAACAAGTGGCTCCTTCTAATATTTTTCATGTGATCAGCAGGTTAAGGGGAGGTGATCCTCTCCCTTTACTCTGCCCTGGTGAGGCCACATCTGGAGTGTTGAGTTCAATTCTGGGCTCCCTAGCCCAAGGTAGACCAGAAGCTATTGGGGAGGGTCTGGAGGAGGGCTACAAAGATGGTGAGGAGACTGCAGCATCCTTCTTACAAGGAAAGACTAAGAGAGTTGGTCTTGTGTAGTCTGGAGGAGATTACTGAGGGGGGATCTTATCAATTCATACAGATATGTTAAATGCAGTGTCAAGAGGATGGGGCCAGACTCTTTTCAGCAATGCTCGGCAATAAGACAAGGGGCAACGGGCACAAAATTAAACAGGAAACTGCATCTGAATATAAGGAGAAAGTTTTTTGTGGGTAACAGAAGACTGAAACAGGCTGCCTAGAGAGGTTGCAGTCTTCTTTCCTGGATATATTCAAAGCCCATCTGGACATGATCCTGTGCAACCTGCTCCAGGTGAACCTGCTTTAGTAGGGACAGTTGGACTAGGTGATCTCCAGAGGTCCCCTCCTACCCCAACAATTCTGTAATTCTGTACTAACAACATACATTTCACCAGGAGCTGCTCAAGCCCTCTCAGCCATTCCTTCTTACAGTGCTGTTGGCACACAGCAGAGCACACACTGATCAGGGCAACTGCTGAGTCAGCGCCTGCTGGTCATCACTTTCTGTGCTCACACATGATTGCATCCCCTGCCATAAACCACAAGCTACACCCAAAGGGGGAAAAAGAAAGAGGCAATTCCCACACTGCAGTCCGTAAACTCCTGAGAAAGCCTGCTGTAATGATACTATACAGGTGCAAGGCCACAGCGATAACACCTCCGGAGCAACTGCCTGAGAGCAAGGCAGGAGAAACAGTGCCAGGACAGCTGGAGACTGCACCTGCTGAGAAGAGGCACAACTACCATGGAAGGGCAGGAGCGGCTCTGCAAGTGCCCAGCATGTTATGAGGACAAAGGCACTGAGTAACCAGGTTTACTAAAATCAGGAGTTCATTCGCCCCTAGATTTTGAAGACAAATCCTAGAAGCTAACCAGATACAATGAAAATGCTGCGCCTTCTAGGAGGGATATAGCATACATGATTGCTGTAAACCTGCCAATATCCATTTTCTAAGTATTTAGCAATATGTAAATGATGCTACCTAACACATATTGCTTCCAACTTTACATGGGGAAAAAATTTATCTAAAAATAATATCTAAAAGGCTGGGACAAACCTCCCCTGGCTGCTATTAAATACCTACAATGTGTGGCTCACTTGACCTGAAAGAGTAAGAAGAGGCGACTTAGCAGCCAGCACAAAAGAATACAATGGCTTCTTGGCTGGCAGACCATGTTTAGATGTTTAACAACTGGAACAAGCCAGAAATGCCTATTTTTTCTCACTTTGCTCAATTTTGTTTTGAAAAAACTCTGTGGTAGGTAGAAAAGAAGAAACTTCTCTATACTCATTTAGTTAGAAACCATGAAGGAGTTATTTTAAGAAACAGATCAGAGTTGCATATGCTTCTATCAGAGAGAACTTGAGCCCCATGTCCCTAGGACAAAGTCAACTTTATTTGGACTCTGAAAATTACAGCTTCATTTTCTCATGTTTTTTCTTAACCTGGAATGATAATTAGCCTTATCCATGTGAATCTCACATTCAAGGAGCATGTGCATTCACATATACTTCACAAATCACTAGGAAGACAAACTGCAATACTGCTCTGGATACCTTTAGAATAATCCAGGGGGTCAGGGCTTTTTCTTGCCTTTTTTTGTGGTTTGGTTGTTTGGAGTTTTGTTGTTACACTGGCTTGTTTGTTTGTTGACTAAACTCATCTCACAGAGTAGAGGGAAAGGTTATGGAAAGAAACTGGTGACATTAAATATCCATAACTATTCCTGTATTTCAGGAAACTTGATTTTTTTTTCCTATTAGCATTTCAGTTCTCTCTATTTCCTCAGTCTCTTTTCCTACCTGACTGATCACAATATATAACTTCTAGTCTGGGCTTGGAACGAAATCCTATTCAAGAAGCTAACGTGCACTGACCCAGTCTCCAATTCACATCCAAGATCCCTAAACTTGCCCTTAATACTGTTTAATCTCTATTTGTTGGTTCCCCAAATCCTCTCTATTATCTCTCTTATCTCTCACCACGCTCCAGCATTTCAATCTCCATAAAACTCTTTCAGGTACTTAACAAAAATAACAGTGTAGACTCAAAACTGTTAAATATATGTAGGAAAAGAGCAGGAAGGTGGCCAAGGGACACACACACTCCCCCTTACTTCAACAAAAACCAGAACAAATTAGAAACAGCCCAACCACAGCTTGTGTTTGCAAGACTCACAGAAAGCTCACTGTTCAAAAATAACAGACCAAATCAAACTCTAGTGACCTTACAATATCTAGAGTAATAGCAATGCAAAAGAATACTTTTGACTTCCAGAACACACACTCAGCTCTCAGTTACTCAGAAGAAGCATGTCATTTAGTAAGCGTATTTGATTCTTTCAGTCGAACCAAATATGTTTTAACAAAATGTGATGAAAATAATTAATCACTTATTTTGTTTTCATCCACTGTATTTATGCTATACTACATCTAAAGGCATTTTTTTATTAAAGTGTTAATAGAAGTTGTCTAACATAAAAGTCTTTACACAGATTTATAGAATCACAAAATAGTTTGGGTTGGAAGGGACTTTTGAAGGTCATCTAGCCTGATCTCCCCTGCAAAGAGCTTATTCAATTAAATATGAATCTTCTTAAATAATCACTTTTAAAAACCAAGAAACATAATAATCAAATCAACTACTTGCCATAAACAAAGTTTTTACCTCCTCTTTTTCTCATTAGTACCCCTAAAACTTAAGAGAAGCAGCACAGCATCTTTAACTGAATGCAAAATTACCTGACCTTTCTCTCTGAAAAGATCCACCAAAATGCTCACTAACACATTCGTTTCACAGAAATATAAATTAGTCTATGAATTGAAAATGAATATGAAACCTCCATCACATAAAAAGTATTTCTTTTCAGTAAATGAGCTCTAGCTGCAAAGTTTCTTCATAGCAGCTATGAAGTAAGAGCTACTAGGTTTTAACTCAACTATACTTTATACCAGACTCAGGCAATGAGAAGATATTTAAATCTACCCCTACAATAACAGGTCACATTTCTGAGTCCACAATCTAACTAACTTTTTTCCCTCAACCTAACAGTCAATGGGAAAGCACTTTCTTTTGCACTTTGAATGAATTATACAAGCTAAAAACTTTCTTAATACACACAAAAAGAATACCCAGATAATTTTTATCAGATTAAAGCATCAGCCCAGTTTTCAGTATCTGATCTCAAACATCCCTTAGGCAAACCAGAAGGAAATGTTCACTAATAATTTCACACCAGCAAACAATGTGAGGTACATGCACGACTGACATGATAGAGGGAGGCAGAAAAGACTTGCATATTTTAACTTGGGGAAGATGCTGATGTGAAGCATCCCTGTCGGCAAGCAACATTCTTAAGAGCATTACACACACTTTGCCAGAGACATCTAATTATGATATTCAGAACTTTCATGAAAGCTGCTGAAGACTTCATTCTCTAAAAGACACGTACATAAAATCTTAGCAGTCGACTCCAAGAAACACCACAGACCTTCTCTGCTGTCAATCATACAAGGTATGTTTGGGGTCTAAAATATAAATTAATTGCCAGAAACTGGCAATAATTGCATAATACACCTCATAATTTTTGCTACCATGCAACTGAAAGAAACTGATACCATCAAAGTAGCTATTCAAAAACTTCAATAAGTAATTGTTAACAAGTTAACCATTAACAAAATAAGCCAAAGCAAGCACTACATCACACAATGTTCTTAGCTCTACACTATTAACATGATTAAAGACTATAAACTGAAGAAGTCAGGAGCAGCTTGTTAGAAAGGTAACAATTTTATTTAGGGAGGAGACCTGCAAGAAGGATACCTATAGACACACTATTTAAGGCTACCCTTAAGTGTTGTTTGGGGTTATTTTTAGGAGTAATGAACACCCAGAAACAATAATCACATATAACCATCCTTGCCAGTACAACATAAGGGCAGTTGCTGGCAACTGAGGGGACTTAAAATGCAGTGACTTCTCTTGCAGGTGCTATTCACATCTGAAAATGCTAGTGGGCTAAACCATTAAGAATAAGTTTTCTGAACTAATCCAGATTCTGAATTTGACCATTAGCAGGAGTGTTAGACTGCACAGACACACAAAATATAGGAATTTAGCTAGCCTTTCTCATTCTGAGAGGAAGTTTAAGAATTTGATTGAAAAGGAACGGTGCTAAAACTTGTTCGGTTCCTAAGTTTAATACTTTTCACCCACGACTGATCAACTTCCAGCAACCAATCGAAACTTGTGTTTAACCTCTCTTTTTAAATACCTTTTATCTATCCACTAGTCCTCACACCAAGCCGTTGATTTCCATCAATAGAAAAGCTCAGTCAAAGAAGAAACTCATGTTGTTATGGGTATTTGACTGCCACCCAGACTTTGTCTATCAAAATTATCTTAGGCAGCCTAATATCTGCTAGCTTTACTACCCTGTTCAATTGTTTTTTCCAACAATGCTATCAGATACTCCTCCTCCGTCTTACAGAGTTTAGTAGAGCTGCCTGGATTCAATGAAAAAGAATATTACACACTGTTTAATACCAACCACATTTTATTAGAGATAGTATAATTTACAGCATTAGACCATAATGTATTAATGACACAAATCATGTACCCTTTATTTCTCTTCAGAGAGAGAGCAAAAGCACTTTTCTTTCACACATACTTTGCCATATGCCTGATTAGGTTATAAGGAGATTTCAGCATAAGGCAAATATACGCCTCATACTAATTTCAACAGGAATCACAATGCGAATACCACATCAAAAACCAAAACTGAGTACGAAGCACTGAGAAGTATCCCAAACTTGATGTCCCTTTATACAAATATTTAGTATTTTACCAGTATATTTTCCTGTTTGATTGTCACCAGCCAACGTGTCTTAGTGCAAGCAGTATATTCTTATGAAACCGTAAGATGATTAAGCTCAGACAGGATTTAAGTGTTATGTACACTCCACAGCATCCTTGGCAGCCAGCCACAGTAGTATTTTCCTGTTACCAAATCAAGGTCACAGGGGCATCCCTTATTGTACCACATTGTTTCAACGAATCCCACATCCAACTTCCACATCCTAAAGGGGTATACAATAATACATTTTGTAAAGGTATTATCCTTTGAGCTTATACACAAGAGTAAGAAAAAGTTCATGTTACTAAACTCTAGATACTTAAGTGAAGTAGCTGTGGGAGTTAACTAATCTCCTGCAAGGTTGCTCTACAGTCAGTGAAGAAAAAACAGCTCCTTTGGAGAGCAAATCAGAACTACAGCATCTTTCATAACTTAGTACAGCTGATCCACTTGCTAAAACAAACCCAAACACTGCCTATGATGTGTGTCACTTGGTTTTTTTTCCCCTAATATTTATTACTGTTATAATCTTTAAGCCAAAGCAGAGCTGTGATGGACGACAAATGCAAGACTCATCCAAGCCCATGTACAGATGTAAAAGAGGTTCTCAGGGGAAAAAAAAAAAAGGCAATTCTTTGAAAATAGATGAAAGAAAGGGCTCTGAGCCATAATCAAGAGAAAACCGTGTTTAAAATTTAATTTCTCCAATCTGAGTCCTTTTGGGTGCATCTTCTTTGACACGAAGGAAAAAAGACTATTTCAGATATGGAGTGAGAATAGAACATCAACCACAGCAAGCAGTACTGCTCGATTAGGAACAACAAGCTTATTTGAATCAAACCTATCTCACATTGGTCAAAAAGCTGGCATTTCCCTACATACCATCCCTCATTAATTTCTTTCCAACTAACTTTTCAAGGTTAGCATTCCCCAAAGGAAGGAAACACAAATTTTTTCTCCTATTCAAAAGACATTCTTAATCCCCCAAATATGAAGGAAGCAGGGTAATAGGCAGGATTACAGCCCTGGACTTTTGGAGATCTACTTTTGGCTGCTTCAAGGACCTACTTGGAAGAATCCCATGGGTTAAGTCTCCAGAAAGTAGAGGAGTCCAAGGGCGCTGGTTAGTACTCAAACATCATTTCTCCCAAGCTAAGGACCGGTGCATCCCTATTAGTAAGAGATCAATTAAAAGCATTAGAAGACCTGTATGGATAATTAAGGAGCTTCTGACAAAGCTGAAACACAAGAAGAATGTTTATGGAATATGGAAAACAGGGCAGACCATGTGGGAGAAATAAAGGCATGTTGTCAGATTACACAGGGATATGACAGAGAATGCTGAGGTCCATTTGGAATGGAATCTATCAAGGGATGTCAAGTACGACAAGAAAGGCTTCTTCTTTCCTACTTTTTGCTACTCGTAGCAAAAGGAAGGCTAGGGAAACATGGGCTTACTGCCGAATCAAGTGGGTGCCCTGGAGACAAAGCATGTAGAGAAGGCACAGTTACTGAATGCTTTCTTTGCTCAGTCTTTATTGTTAAAGCCAGACTCCAGGAATCCCTGAGCATGGAGGCAAGAGTGAAAGTCCACGAAAATGAAGATTTTCCTTCAGTCAGGGAGGATCAGATTAGATATCCTTCAGTCAAGCTTGCCATCCAGAAATCCATAGATCCCAATGAGATGCACCCATGAGTGTTGAGGGAGCTGGCAGATATTATCGTTAAACCATCAACCACTCTCCATCATCTTTGAAAGGTCATGGAGAACAGGAGAAGTGCATGAAAGTACCAGTACAGGTTAAATGTTGTCCTGCTGGAAAGTAGCTCTACAGAGAAGAACCTGCGATTCCTGGTGGACAACAGGTTAAACCAGAAGGAAGCAGCGTGCCTTTCTGGGATGCATTAGGAAGAGCATTGCAAGCAGGTCAGGGGAGATGGTCTGCACTGGTGAGGCCTTATCCGGACTGATGTGTCCAGGGTTGTGGGTGGGTATAATGGGCTGCACAGTTCAAGAAAGACAAGGAGCTCTTGGAGAAAGTCCAGGAGAGGGCTACAAAGCGGATAAGGGGACTAGAGCATCTCTCTAATGAGCAAAGGCTGAGAGAGCCCAGCCTATGTAGTCTGGAGAAGAAATGACTGAGAGGGAATCTTATCAACGCATACAAATATCTTAAGGATGGTGTCAAGAGGACGGGGCCAGACTCTTTTCAGCCATGCCCAGTGACAGAATAAGGGACAATGGGCACAAACTAGAACACAGGAAGCTCCATCTGAATATGAAGAAAAACATCTTTACTGTGGGAGTGATAGATCACTAGAACAAGCCCCAGAGGGGTTGCAGTCCCTTTCCCTGGAGATATTCAAAACCCACTTGGACACATCCTGTGCAATCTCCCAATCTCCTCTGGGTGAATCTGCCTTAGCCGGGGGGGGTGGACTGGAAGATTTCCAAAGTCCCTTCCCACCCCAACCATTTTGTGATTCCATGAAACAGCACTATGAAGTTGGTTCCTATTTTGTGAGCCATACATAACAGCAAATGGTGTATTTACCTTCTATGAAGTCTGGATCTTAAATTCACATTCAAAGGGCACCCATTACTCACCTAAATTATTCTCATATAACTTGAAATGAACATCTCAAATTACTTCATGTTACAAAGGTCAGTCTGCTGGTGATAGAAGACTAACAGGCTCACAGCTCCCTAAATCTCTCTCTTAGTGTCTTCTATTCTTTAATGTACATATTCTGTGTTTATTTTTTTTCCTAATCCCCTAATTCAAATCTGATAAATCAAAGTATTTATTATTTGACTTTAATTGTTTATGTCTGTTCTCTCCAGAGGGAAACTAATTGGATCCATAAAGGAAAACCAAGAGCAAACAAATTGTACTAGAGGCAACTGGGGAGATATTACCTAGAAGCAAATTACAAAATTAGACTTATTTGAGAGTACAGACATGGTCATACATAAATTTAAACCAACTTATTCTCATGCATCCAAGTTCTCTTATTTAAATTAGCAGCTCTTCAGGCTTGATGTAATTAAACAAGAGCTGGCCTGCTTTATAAAATATTTCAGCCACGTTATTTTCAGCAGCCTAAGCTGTCCATGACAGCTAAGGCTCATTTAAAAAGAACAACCACAATAAGAGCACTCTAACAAGATAGTCTTGCAATCTGATTCTAAAGGACAGATTTTATACTGCCCTTAATTTACATTAATAAAACCTTCTTCCTCTCATTAAATCAAAGTGACCTCTTTAAGGTTATAATTAGTGCTAATAAAATTTTGCAGTTTTATATTTCCCAGAAATAAAACACTGCCTTAAATAAATATATTTCTCAACTACACTGAATAAATTTCAAGTCTTTAACGTAGAATTCCATCATCTCTGACTTCCCATATCTCAAAAATCTATTAAACTAATAGAAGATAATTAAGGATAGAGCTGAAATCCTTTAGGAAGCATAGAAATTGGTAGGAAGTTTCAAAAATGAAAAAAAAATCCTGAAGCTATTCCTGGAAATCTTAATTAAAACTGACTGGTGCTCACCTTATGGTGGTCAGACATTCAGCATTATCTTAACTTCCCATTGCTACTATTATGAATCAAAATGCCAACATTTTCTGAACCAGTCTTTCAAAGCTGAAATTCATAGCTGAATACAAAGTCATTTATAGCTGAATTAGTTATAGTCATTTATAGCTGAATACAAAGTTAACTTGACAAAGGTGTATTCAGGGTTTTAAGTAATAATGATGTAGAAAAAAAAAAAAAACATTTACACCCCCCCCCCCCCAACCAAACAACTGAAGCACAGATTTGTTTATCAAGCTGCAGAATTCCTGAAAACCTCCACTTTGTTCTCAACTATTTGGCAACTATGCCCTTAACTCAGCATGTCGGCAGACTATGGAGGTAACTCTTCAACTCATGCTGCAGAGGCTGATGCAGGAGATGCAAAGAGCTCAGTCACCTAAGACCTAGAAAACAGAACTGAAGTACAGCTCAAGAGACAATAGATGAAATAATCCAAATGACCTCTAGATTTGTGCTCTATGTGCTCTCTCCATCTGTCACAACTTCAGCAGCTCTCTGCAATACTGAAGGTCAGGACCAACAGACTTGAAGGAACTAAACTGATCTTAAAAAGTTACATAGGACAGTTAAGTAGAAGACTCTCATAAATAAAGAATAATAATCAGTCATCTCTGCCCAAGTCATGGTAGCTTAGATAAAGATTTTATGAAGAATGAAACATTTACTGTAACAACTGTACCTTCACATTTTCCCCATCTACCCATTCCTTTTAGAAGACAGGAGTGGATTTCCAAAATTCACTTCCTGAACACCAGTAACAGTTTTTTTTATTACTTTGTTGAAAGAATAAAGGTAGACAATTAGAGA